>CM057457.1:143969166-145450833 GCA_016271365.2 Neoceratodus forsteri | reverse complement strand
AGGTTGTCCTGGTGTTTAAGCATGGCGATCTCAAGGAGATAAATAACTACCGTCCCATTGCCATACTCCCTGCTACCAGCAAGCTACTTGAAAAAGCAGTAGCTGGACAAATCTCCCATTACCTGCAGGAGTATACAGTTCTCTCCCCTGCTCAGCACGGCTTCAGGAAGGGGCATAGTATGTCCACTTCTCTCACCGTAGTCACCTCCCAGGTCAGAGCCACCACAGATGCAGGTAAACTGACTGAGGCTATCTTTGTCGACCTCTCTAAGGCCTTTGATCGGGTTGACCATAATCGCCTTCTCTCCACCCTACATGGGCAAGGCTTCTCCCCTGAGTTCTTGATTGGTTCACCAGCTATCTTGGGGGGAGACAACAATACACCTGTTTTAACCGTGCCCTTTCGGACCTTTCCCCAGTGGGATGTGGAGTACCCCCAAGGGTCCATTCTTGGTCCCATTCTGTTCTCCCTCTACGTAAATGAACTCCCCTCAGTTACTACCTTTGGGTCTACTAGTCTATATGCGGATGACCTGATACTACTATCTAGTGCCAAGGACCCCGTTACCATCAACTCCCAACTCAATGCTGACTTTGTGCGTATCCTACACTGCCTCGTGAGTCGCAAGCTTACTGTAAACCTTGACAAGACATATGCCATGTTATTTGGGTCAGTGGCCAAAACCGCTTCTTGCCCCTCCCCCCTCACCATAAATGGGGGGAACGTCTCCCTCCTGCCTGTCCTGAACTCTGCCAGGTACCTAGGAGTGACCCTAGATCCCCAGCTTGATTTTACTGAGCATCTCCGGAACATTTGCAAAGCATCGAACAGTAAGCTCGCTTAGCCTACAGGGCCAAGGACTACCTCACCCTGGCTGCTCGGCTCGCTATAGCCAGGGGGATTCTCCTACCTATGCTCTGCTATAGGCTTGTTGGCTTTGCGCTGGTGCCCAATGCCTCCCTAGCAAAATGGGACATGGCTTATAATAACATCTGTCATTTTGCCCTCTCTGCCCATCGCCTTACGCATCGGTGTGCCCTCTATGCTGGTCTGGAGTGGCTTCCCCCTGAAAAACACAGAGCCTTTGTCCTTGGTAGCTTGGTTGACAACATAGTCTGAACTGCCTGCCCCCCAGTACTTACCCTTCTCTTCCAACACTGCATCCTGGCCCACCAGCTTAGGCCCAGCTGGACTCTCGCTTGCAGGGTCCCTAGGACCCGCTCCCTCACTGGGGATCGGGCCTTCTCCGCCTGTGCTCCTAGATTCTGGAACTCTCTCCCTGCTCCAGTTCATGCCACTCCTTCCCACTCTGGCTTCAAAATGTCCCTCTGGAAATTCCTTAAAGGGGTCTCCACCTGTCCTTGTGGCAACGAGTAGCCATCTCCAGTGGCTTCCCGTCACCTCTCCCACCATGTAGGTTTCGACCTCAGCCTCTTCCCTCCCCGCACTTATTTTGCTCTTGTGGCCACCCCCTCCCCACCTTATAAGCTGTTCCTGGCTCCCACCTCCCCTCTGGCTAGCACTTTTTGCTTCTTTCCTTGTCGGAGGTCCCCTACCCTTCTAGCTCTCTCCCTTGGGGCTCCCGGAGTCCCCTCGCCTCACCTGCTCCTGCCCTCTGGGGCCCGCCTCAGGATTGGACAGTACTCCCCCTGAAGTTTGTGTCTGCCTCCACCGTGGTGGCCCCCCAGGTTGGGGTTCCTTACCCACTAGGTCTACGCTGTCCACTGCAACGTTCGCTCTACCCCTTGCCTGTCTCTCCCGACTGCCTCATGGGGTGTTTGCAGTATCTGCCCCCCCCTTTATAGCCTCCTGTACCTGTACCTGTTGTTCTCCTCACCTCTTGCCACAATATGTGTTTATCGTATTGACCTTGTAGTTGTACTCATGTTCGTTAGCTCTGACTCTGTACTACTATTGTCTGTATGCTGTACTCTGGCCCCACCTGTGTGTGGGTGGGATTGTTCCCTGTCTATGTAATGAATCCATGTACTGTATTCTCTCTGGCCCACATGTAGTTGCAGACCTGTATGCTACCCTGAATATGTACCATGTTTATTGTTTCTGTATTGTAACCTCCGGGGTCGCACCTGAGAATAGGCACTTATTGTCTAGTGTGCTTACCTGGTTAACAAAAACAAACAACTAAATAAATAAATAAATAAATAAATAAGAGTGCAGACATATTCCTGGTCCACCGAAGATCATCGTGCCGCACTCTCGAGGTAAGAAAGGGGTTGGGGGAGTGTGGGGAGATGGATGCGTAGAGGGTGGGCACGGGTTGGGGAGAGGGCAAGACAATCAACGATGGACTGTTTTTTGTTTTCAGCTTTTTTTTTTCCTTTTAGGAAGACAACATGGGACTTGTGCCATGCTGGGGTGGGCTCCCAGTGTGGCAGTTGAAAGTGTTTTTTGGAGGGGTCAATGGCGCCGACGAGGAATTGGGCACCCCATCAGCTACAGTATACAGACATTTACCATGCTGAGGTGGGCTTCTAGTGTGGCAACTGGAAATTTATTTTATTTTCGGGGGGTTCAGTGGAGCCGACGGAGGATTGGGCACCCCTGTCACCATTCTGACTTTTGCAATGCTGGGGTGGGCTCCCAGCATGGCACCTAGAAGTCTGTGGGGGGGGGCAGTGGAGCTGACAGGGAATTGGGCACCCCTATCAGCCATATGGTGTACGGCAGGGGGGAGAGGGCATAAGCACACTGGGGTGGGCTCCCAACATGCTATTTGAGTGTTTGGGGAGGGGGGAACTTGAAAACAAGGGAGCTGTCTATGGCAGCTGTGTTCAGGATGCAGTGCTGAGTGTAGGCACTGCGCATACTGCTGATGGCAGTATGCAAATTGCCTACACATTACAACTGCTAATTGCAGTGGTTTTTTGCTTTCAGCTGTATGCCACTGCATCTGAACTGCTGCCATAGACAGCTCGGACATTCATTGACACGGTGCAGCTGCACCTGCAAAAGGGAGCAGGGCATTGAAAGTGGGGGAGGCACACCTAAGAAAAACTCGTATGGTGGTACTATGTTTCTTGCACATGCGTGCAAGCAAACGTAAAAAGCAGGTTCTCAGTTTGGAACTGGATGCAAGGGGGGGAAGGGAGAGCACACATCATAGGAAGAACAGACACAGAATGCGAGGAAGCAGCAGTAACCCACCTGGCCACCATATCTGTTTAGAAACATAGAAACATAGAATTTAGTGGCAGATAAGGACTGCTTGGCCCACCCAGTCTGCCCATTTCCCTACCTAATGGATAAGCTGCAGATCCTAGTTAACCAGGAGCCTACTTCCACCTACCCATAGAATTGCCTTATGTCTGTTCCAGGTTTTTGACTCCACAACCACCTCTGGAAGGCCGTTCCATGCATCCACAACCCTCTCTGTGAAAAACTACTTCCTCACATTATCTCTGAGCCATTCCCCTTCTATCTCCAAATTGTGCCCCCTTGTTCTTGCACACCTCTTTTTCTGAAAGATGCTACCCTCTTGGACTTTGTTGATTCCCTTGAGGTACTTGAAAGTTTCTATCATGTCCCCCCGTCCCTCCTTTCCTCGACAGTATACATATTAAGCTCCTTAAGTCTCTCTTCATATGTCTTCTGGTGCAGACCCTGCACCATTTTAGTTGCCCTCCTCTGGACTGCCTCCATCCTGTCTATGTCGTTGCAGAGACTGGGTCTTCAGAACTGCATGCAGTACTTTGGATGGGGTCTCACCAGCTGCCTGTACAGAGGTCCCTTTCTATTTTTGCTGTTGTTAGTATCTCACCCCAATAGTGTACTCTTCTCCTGGGTTTTTGTTTCCCAGGTGCATTACTTTGCACTTCTTAGCATTGAATCTAAGCTGCCATACATTTGACCATTCCTCCAACCATGCCTTGTCAGTGTCAGTGGCTCAGTAGGTAGCACACTTGCCTCTGAGGCTGGGAGATCAGAGAGCTGTGGGTTCAGTTCCCACATCTGGCACTTGGTTTAATATCCCAGTACTGACACTGTAGTGCAGCATGAGAGGGGTGCTGCACTTCTGAGGTGCCATCTTTCGGATGAGACATTAAACTGAGGTCCCATCTGCCTGGATTGGTGGTAGTTCAGGTGGATGTTAACGATCCCATGGCACTTCTCGAAAAGAGTAGGAGATTTCCCCGGTGTCCTGGCCAAATTTCTCTCATTCGGTAAAAATACCACCAACAGCTTAATCTGGTTCAAGGTCAGTTGGCATTCATCGGTAACCCCCTCCCCCGGGTCATGCTTGAAAATAGGCAGGATTTGTCTAGTGCACTTACCTGATCAACAAAAGCTAAATAAATAAAAAAAATTAAAAGTCCCTACTCATCCTTTCCACCGCACACTGTGTATCAACCCTGTTGCAGATCTTTGTGTCATCTGCAAAGAGCCATACTTTTTCTTCCAGTCCCTCTGCAATGTCACTTATAAAGTCATTGAAGAGAACTTGTCCTAGAACTGAACCCTGCGGTACCCCACTAGTAACCCCCTTTTCTTCAGAGTGGACTCCGTCTACTATTACCCTCTGTGTCCTGTTCTTCTGCCAGTTTTTTTACCCAGGCTACCATCTTGGAACCCACTCCCATACTGGCTAACTTATGTATTAATCTTTTGTGTGGGACTGTGTCAAATGCCTTGCTAAATCTACTACTTTGGTCACCCAGTCAAAGAAATCTGTAAGATTTGTCTGACATGACCTTCCTGCTGTGAATCCATGCTGCCTTGGGTCCTGTGCCCCTCTGGCCTCTAGGTACTCAACAATTCTTTCCTTCAGAAGTGATTCTATGATTTACCCTATCATTGAGGTCAAACTAACAGGTCTTCAGTTTCCTGCCTCAGCCCTGCTCCCACTTTTGTGAAGTGGAATCACATCTGCCCTCCTCCAGTCCTCAGGTACCACCCTGTCCTCCCATGATTTGTTAAAGAGAGTAGTCAGTGGTGTCACTAGTTCTACCCTTAGTTCTTTTAGAATTCTGGGATGAATCCCATCAGGCCCCATTAACATAGAAACATAGAAACATAGACTTTGATGGCAGATAAGGACCACTTGGCCCACCCAGTCTGCCCATTTCCCTACCTATTGGATAAGCTGCAGATTCTAGTTAACCAATAGCCTATTTCTTGCAACCCCCACTATAATTGCCTTATGTCTGTCCCATGCATGTTTGAATTCCTCACTGTTTTAGACCCCACAACCTCTCCAGGAAGGCGGTTCCACGCGTCCACCAGTCTCTCAATAAAAAAGAATTTCCTCACATTATCCCTGAGCCGTCCCCCTTCTAACTTTAAATTGTGCCCCCTTGTTCTTACACATCTCTTTTTCTGAAAGATGCTACCCTCCTGGACTTTGTTGATTCCCTTGAGGTACTTAAAAGTTTCTACCATGTCCCCCCTGCCCCTCCTTTCATCAAGGGTATACATATTAAGCTCTCTTTGTCTGCCATCAGTTTTAAGAGTTCTTTCAGAATTCTTTCTTCTGTGAATGGGCTGGTATCAACCCCCCTATCCAGAGTGTTTCTATTGTTTGGTTTAGGTACCTCCCCTTCTTCACTTGTGAATACTTTGCATATTGAGAGACATAGGCAGAAAATGCCAATATGTGGTGACAAGGGCCAGCCTCTTACTGCACACATAGGGGCATCAGTCTTACCATATCAGTTGTGTCACTACCCTACTACAGAAAATAAACTTGGAAGCGCTAAGTAGGAACTGAGCCCAGTAGCTGTGTGTGTGTGGGTGTGTGTATGTGTATCATAGCACAGCAAGCAATATCAGGGCAAATACTTTTACAGTGTCACAGCTTCATTTTCTGTTTGGGAAAGGAGTGAGAATGGACCTGGGAGGGCTGTATTTATAGTCTTATTTGTGTGTTAGTGTTCTGTTTTCCAGGCATGGAAAGTTGTAGCTTTTCTTTCATCCGATAAAATAAATAAATAAATAAATAACGAGTCAGTGTGGTTGACATCAATCAGTATCAGGTTACTTGATGGTTAAACTCGAACATTCGGTGCATGGAAATGTTTTCTGCACTGTGCTGCATGGAATTCATTAAATGAAGGGTCCTTGATTATCCCTGAAACTCCTCAGTTGTCTGAGCTAGGACAAATACTGTAGATATGTTTTTTTTCCCACTACTACAATTCATGCAGAAATCAGTGTAAGACCAACAATCTTTTTATACTTTGCAGTTTTGTTAATGAAGTTCAGAAGAAAAAAAAATACACCTTTAATCTTATTTTCTTTACTCAATTCTGTATCATATCATATACTGATGGGGGCATAAGCAGTTTGTGAATAGGGACCAAGCTTAGAAGGCACCTCCTGGCTGTTTTAGAATCTCTTTCTGGCACCGAGGCAAGGCGCATGTCCAGTGCCCTGACATGCAGGAGTTTAGTTTCACAGCTGCAGGGGTTCTAGTTAGGTACAGCAGCCAGCTGAGAATGTCTGGGCTGCAGCCTTGAATGCTGTGCAGATCTGTTTTTGGGCTCCATCACTAGTGCTACTAGGGACTGGCTGGTGAAGGAAATGGTTGGAGTGTGTTTTTCACTAAGGGCCTGGACAGACTGGCATTGCGTGTTTTAATCCGTTTATGAAAAAGTTTTATATGTGGCACTGCAACACAGACACACGGTGGTTGGTGGTTAAAACTTAGCATAGCCTCAGTGCACAACAAATGGGTTCTATAGTATTGACCGTTATCCCATTAAAGGGACTGCCACAGATCATTATCACATCATTCTTGTACGCAATTATGTGATGTCAGCTCACACAGTGAAATGCATTCCTTCACACAAAGAAGCTTAGCCTATTTGTATGAACAGTGAATTCGAAGCACAGTCTGCATTACATTATACATGGGAGGCCCATAAACAAGCTTAGTATGAGGTCTTTAGTTTAATAAAAAAGTCCCCATCTTGCAACTGTTTGTGTAATATTTTGTAGTCCCGTGAGTTATTTTTCTAGTTGAAATCTTTGTTTTTTGGGGGGAGGGGATGTTAACAACACATTATAGAAACCTCTGAAATTCATAAAGAGAAAGCCCATTTTTGAATCATTTCTAGGTTCAGCATTACAAATTACCCCTCCAATATAATTCAGTAGACTGATTGTAAATGATCTGTACATGTCGCAGTGTCAGGTAAATCATCCTGTGTGTAGGGATACGTACAGTAAATAAAGTAAATAACAAAACTACCACCATTCGTTTTTCTCATTAAATGCCTCAAACTGCCAACTGTGTATTACCAGCTAAGGTTGCTCCTGGTTGGGGCTTGGAAGGAATTAGTCTGAGTTTTTATCTAAACCTCAAACAGATAAAAACTGTTGAATGCCTCTTCACAGAGCAGCAATGAAAGAGTATCAAATAAGAAATGGAGCCCAGATATTCAAAAGGATTTGAATGGCGCTACCCACTGATGCGCCGGTCAGCGATATTCAAAGAGCAAAGTGCATGGCACAAATTCGGCGCACCAGAGCGCATCAGTACGTGATGCAGGCACAGGTGGGGGGCATGCCCATGCATAACCTGCACAGCCTGATATTCAGCCCGGATGTGCAGAGCCATGCATGCGCAACCCCTACCTGCACCAGCACAAAGTTAAGCCCAAAAAAAGGGAACAACTGATGGCCACTCACAGGTGAGCTGCCACATTGCAGGGCGTAACACGGCAGCTGCCACCTGTGGGTGGCCACCCGAGTTCCGACTGCACCTGGCAGCACCCCCCCCATGCCCAATCATGAGCATTTGTAAAATAAGACATTGTCCAATATCCCTGGTGGTCCAGTGGACCGCTTTCTGCCCGATTGCGGGCATCTGTAGTAATAAAAGAAACCCACCCCGTCCAATATCCCTGGTGGTCTAGTGGTACCCCCCTCCCCACCTGCCCACTGAGCCCCACTCACCCCGCCTCCCCCAGTTAGCCGGGCGAGTGGCAGCACCACCCGCCTGCCACCCCGCCGCCCACCGACTGACAGGTTAGAGGCTGCACGTCCATTGGTTCACAGCGTGAGCCAATGGGCATGCAGCCCATACCATACTACACATTCCAGACATGGGGTACCACTAGACCACCAGGGATATTGGATGGGGGGGTTCTTTTATTACTACAGATGCCGCGATCAGGCAGAGTGCGGTCCACTGGACCACCAGGGATATTGGACAGGGGGGGTTCTTTTATCACTACAGATGCCCACGATCGGGCAGAGTGCAGTCCACTGAACCACCAGAGATATTGGAGGGGGTTTTTTTTATTAAAACAGATGCCCACGATCGGGCAGAGGCGTCCACTGGACCAACCAGGAATATTGGACGGGGGTTCTTTATTACTACAGATGCCCACGATCAGGCAGAGTGTGGTCCACTGGACCACCAGGGATATTGTGGGGGGGGTTCTTTTATTAAAACTGATACCTGCGATCGGGCAGAGTGCGGTCCACTGGACCACCAGGGATATTGGACGGGGCTTTCTTTTTATTAAAACAGATGCCTGCGATCGGGCAGAAATCAGTCCACTGGATCACCAGGGATATAGGACGGTTTTCTATTTTTACACAGATGCCCATGATCAGGCTGCAGGGGGCGTCAGTCCCCAATGGCTGCTGCCTGGCAGGGCGCCAGGCGTAAGTCGTCAGGGATCGGCACACCTGCATGCAAATGGGGCCATAATGACATGCAAATGGCCCCATGTGTGCTCTTGCATAAATTATGGCCCCATTTGCATGTCAACTTTTGAATATCGTGGTGCTTGCATGGCGCATGGAACTTGGCGCTAGCGCATCTCCATGCTCCACTCTGGCCACTTGTGCTGGTGCAGTGCCACTGCGCCATTCACAGTGGGGGTGGCCAGGGTGTGATATTCAAAGCTGCTGAGCCATGGCGCAGCTCCTTTGAATATCGCTTAGTCCATGCCCCTGCGCATTGAGCTGCGCCCACGCTTGCGCCACAGCCTGGTGCGGTTTGAATATCTGGGCCATGGTATTTACATTTTCAAATGAGTCCTCTCATTACTAATAAAACTATATGTGGCAACATTTGTATAAAAAGAAAGTGTTCTTATCAATATAGCTGTTAATGTAGTGGCTTTGTGCAATCACAAAGTGTGCACATTGGACTGTGAAAGACTTCAGCTGACTAGAATTAACTGAATTGCTATTTTGAGTTATTTTGTTTTGCAGTGATGTTAAAATAATGTAAACTCTACTTGTTTTTTTAATGACTGTGCAGTCTGCTTTCATGCCAGCTCACTGATTTTGTTTTAATTTTGTTATATATATTTTTTTCTTGGAAACTTAACCAAATCCGCTGACCTGTGTTGCGGTCAATGCATTTGACTTAAAGGTGAGTTTCAGTCAGTATGGTACCTTACTATTTCATTAAAGAGAGTCAAGTTCCCCTCAAGTGTGGGTGTACAATTATTACTCTGCCAGTGGGGAATAGATGGCAGCCTCTGCATTCAGCTTGCTACAGTACATCTGAATACCTTGCTATAATAATTTTTCATCTGCACAGACATCTCTGTTGACAAGGCTTGTGTTTTTGGTGACCCTCAGATGCTGCAACAGAGAATTCCTGGGTCACCCGCAGTGGTAGCCCTCATTAATAAAATCTCATGTTTATCATTCCTGCCCTACAGATTCCTTTTGTGTCATGAGAGCATTGCAACTTTGCTTTAAACTGCCCAAGAACTGCAGTGGTAGTTAGGATTAATGAGAATCATTCATCTGCCTTCTTCGTTCTGTTAGACACCTACTGAAAAACAGAATGCTTAGGGATTTTACACTCAAATACATGGAAATAATGAAGTACTCCCTCAGATTTGGGTTTAATACTGCAGAGTTTGCTTTAAATAAAGAAGTTCTGTTTTCTTCAATAATTGTGTGCGTGTGGGGGAGGGAGCTGTACCTCTCTATTTCTTTTCAACTATGCAGGTGGATTTGCTCATGTAGTTATGTACAATAGACAGATTTTTTGCAGTTCCTCTGGGATGATTACTCAGTACAGATGCTGGCTGTAGCTTTCCCAGATAGTGCTTCTGCCTTTGGCAGAAATCACCAGACATCACCCAATATGCTAAGTAATGAAGTGATGCAAAACAGTAGACTTGTTGGAGCAATTTCAAAGCCATAAGCACAGAAACTTCACAAAACAGACAGGGAATGTCAGCAATTTTTTACATTGTCTGACCAAGTTATAGTTTCCTGTTATAACTCATGAGTTATAACGGGGAACATGGCTGAGGCAGTCACGAAAACCTGCTCCCTGACTGGCTCTGTGTGTGGTCCAGGGTGGGCTTTCCGTTCCAAAAACATGGTGGCTCCTCACTTGCTTAGCGAGGAGCTGCCAGAGCAAGCGTTCTCCTCTCTTTTCATTTTTTTTTGAAAACAAGTGAGTTTATCTTGTTGAGCCTACCATTTAAAAATGGCAGCATTTCTGACTCACTCGCTATCTGACTGATCCTGCCTTTCGGTGGCCACACAAAAAAGGAAGTGTCAGTGGGAGGACAAATGCAGTAAGATCGTAACTGCAAAAACAATGTAAAATGTAAAACCAAAAATTGCTGACCAGCAATTAGATATAATAAGGGATGGGGAACTGTGTTAAATTAAAAATTAATAGTTGCCCTCGGTGTAGGATGCCTTAATAAACCCCTCAGTTTACGTAGCATCTCACACCTTGGGCAACCATTAATTTCTCATTAAGCACACTTCCCATCCATTATTGTATATGTATTTGTTGACAAAAAAGACTGCTTAGCAACATCTGATTCAAGCAACAACAACATTGTACAGTACTTTGGTGACTGCTTGTAAAAGAAATGGATTGTTCAAAAATAATAAAACTATGACATTTTTATAGTTGTATTAATTTAAAGAGACATCTTTTTTAAAGCAGCCCTGGAAGATCATGATTGTTTTTGGAGCTGCTGATCTGAGGAGAAGCCACTTCTGTCAACAAATATAGAGCTATTATATTTGATGTTTGTAGTCATCAACTCTTTTCTCAGTGACATAGTGAGCAGACTGTGCTGACACCTACAGGCAAAGCTATATTTAGCAGGTACATGACAACAGAAATAGCACCACCTGGCACATTTAAGAATTCTACTTAAAAAAAAACCTTCAGTCAGATTAACACCTACAATTTAATGCTTGCCGAATGCTACATTCTGTCTGCCGCGGCACCCATCGACTGACACATGCCACTTCTCCTAATGCATCCACCGCATCAAATCTGGGTGCCGCACAACTTTTTTCTAGCGACCACCGTATATGAGTAGGAAAGCCTATTTTTCCTCTTATGTCCTGCTGCTATCAGCCTGGCTTACCAGAAGATCATGTTTATTATTAATATGTAAAAATAACACAGGAGACTGTACTAACTGCATTCATGATGCGGAAGGGTAGCGAGCCCACCAGTTTTTGGTGTGGGGAGCAAGTGAGAAGAATGAATGCCAGAGAGGGACTGAAGATGCCATTCCAGCAGGGTAAAGCTATGTTCAGGTTAGGGGATGACAGGAAGGGGGACGTTGAGCAGATCATTGTGAGATCTGAGATGTGGGGCTGCCAGCACCGTGATCACTACCTGACTGTGGATGAGAGCAGCCAGTGACAACAAATACTCAGAGTGGCAGGGCTGCACCTAAACTGTTACTTGAATTCAATGTAGGGAGATTACACTTGGGTTGGGGGGGGGTGTTGACTTTTGTTAGGACAGTATTGAGGGAGCTGTGTATAGCTCATTCAAGATTGGGAAGGGTGGTAGCCAGCCAGCTTGCATTGTGGAGTAGGGCACAGAAAAGTTCTGGAGAAGAATTGCTGGGAACTGTCCTGCGGGGTTCTGCAGATCACAGGTAAAGGAGTAGACAGACACTGGAAGTCTGGTGGATTCGCACAAAGCATTAGTATGCCTCTCCTGCTAATAATATTGTTATCCATAGTAAGTGCAGCCCTTATGAGGGTACGAACAGCAGTTTTTCTGGTGTGTTCTGATGCTTATTGCTTGGCCCTCCAGGAGGACCTAGTTGTTGGTTAATGAGGCGGGGAAAAAAACACAACAGAGGGACTTCACTGTGCGGAAGGGTGGTGATGTGCTCAGTGTTTACTGTGGGAGCTAAAGTCAAACATTGAGAGCAAGGACTGGAAAGTAATTTGGGAGGCATTTTTTAACAGTGCCAGCTGATGAAGCGTATTGGTATTGGTGTGCACAACTCTCTTAGGTACAAGATTACAATCTGAGGTGTGATAATTCTCTTCATGAGACCGCAAGCTCATATGCAACCCCAGATAGTACTAAGGACAGAGTATGGATGGTGGGGTGTTCAGCAGAAGGCAGGCTTGGTACAGGAGGTTTAAATGGAAAAAGACTACAAGAGAAGCTTATCTGTGGATTACCAAGAAAGCATGAGCTTTGGAATTGGACCAGACCAGTGCTTCGCTACAAATTTCAGAACATCACATAACCACTATATCACTAGGTGTTTGAAGTATTGTACTGTACTGCAGTTTGCCAAAAAGAAAGTCAGCTGGATTACAAAACAATTTCAGCAAGTTAAAGTAAACAAAATGAACAAAACCATAGCCTAATGTAACCCACCCCCATTGGCCCCCCGTTGTTCAACTAGCTGGGCTGCTCCTCTCACACGTGGCGCCATCGAGAGGGATGGGGTAGTCACTACGAACAGGCCTGTTTACCCATACATGTACGTTGTAGCCTGCCATCCTTAGACAGGCAAGTGTGGCAACTACCTGGCTCACATCTTGGGGGACCATTTAGCATGGCCATCAACCTGGGTCACTGGGAGAAAATGTTTGCTCAGCATTATGCTAGGTTTGTACTACTGGTCAGGGGCACCCAAGTAAATCCAGACACTGGAAGCAATAACTGTACTGTCCAAACCAGGTTGGGATTCTATAGTGTGACTTTTATTCACATACACAGAGAATAATACAAAGTGAAGATGGACCCCCACAGGGCTACTCCCACTGGTAATGCAGATTACTGAGGTACAGAGAACACACACTGTGAACCCTCAGGCTCTGAATGGAATGGCACAAATGACCCGAACTGGTACACTTCCCTTGACATGGCACCCTTGGCCAGTACTAGGAGATGTTCCCATATCTCATGAGGAATTCTTGGTGGCACCCTGGACCACCAACGAGTACACTCCGGCTCACAGAAAATCCAAAATCCCAAGCCTGAGTATTTTCTTCAGGCACTAGCCAAGTGCACTGAGAGAAAATAAAGGTGCCCAAACTGAACCTGGATAGGTAAACATGGTTACTCCAGGTGGGGGGTCTCCCACCTTTTGCTTCCAAATTTATACTCGGACATTCATCTGGTAAATAACACTTTTCTCAGAAAACTCTTGTAGACGTTATCTTGAAATGTCTTGCACATTTAACATTCTACTTCTAACACCTCTGAGGTGTCATGAAATTAAAAGTTCTGTAATTGGCAATGTCTTTACACTAGAACCCCACTTTAGCAGATGCTTTTAAATCAGACATGAACTGAAAGTTCTGTATTTGGCAAGTCTCTCTCCGGACCCCATAGTAGGCAGACACTTTTAACAGAAACAGTCGTGGTGACAGGGTCCCTTTGTCAGAGAAAAAGTCACCACAGGAATTCAGGTGCCCCAGGGCTTTTTTCCCCACACAAAAGTCTTGGGTACTCACAGAACCAACGAATCTCAGGCAGCTTCACCACAATCCAGGCTGGACCAGGGGATTGCCCCTGAATGCTGGAATTCTCCCCATCCCTCCAGGGATGGGGCACTGGAAAACCCTCTAGGAACGGTCTCTACCATTTCACTTGCAGGTCTTCTGTGTCCTTCTTCTTGGGTGAGAACACACTACCCAATCTCCAGAGGTACAGTGGCGTGAAAAAGTATTTGCCCCCTTCCTGATTTTCTCTATTATTGCATATTTGTCCCACTGGATGTTTTCAGGTCTTTAGAGAAAATGTAATATTAGATAAATGGAACCTGAGTGAACAAATAACACTTGTTTTTTTTTTTAATTTCACTTATTTAATGAAAAAAAGTTAACCAACACCAACTGGCACTGTGTGAAAAAGTAATTGCCCCCTTACACTTAATAACTGGTTATGCCACATTTAGCTGCAATGACTGCAACCAAACACTTCCTATAATTCAATATCAGTCTTTCACATCGCTGTGGAGGAATTTTAACCCACTCTTCCTGCAGAACTGCTTTAATTCAGTAACATTTGGTAGGTTTTCGAGCATGAACTGCTCGCTTCAGGTCCTGCCACAGCATCTCTATTAGGTTTCAGTCTGGACTTTGATTAGACCACTCCAAAACTTTAATTTTACTTCTTTTAGCCATTCTGATGTGGACTTGCTTTTGTGTTTTGGATCATTGTCTTGCTGCATGACCCAACTATGCTTCAGCTTCAGCTGACGGAAGGATGACTGGACATTCTCCTTAAGAATTTTCTGGTACAGAGCAGAATTCATGGTTCCTTTAATTATGGCAAGTCATCCAGGTCCTTAGGCAGCAAAGCATCCCCACACCATCACACTACCACCACCATGTTTGACTGTTGGTATGGCTTCTTACTGTGGAATGCTGTGTTTGCTTTACGCGAGACATTATGGGATCCATGTTGTCCAAAAGTTCCACTTTGGACTCATCTGTCCATAGAACATTTTCCCAAAAGGCTTGTGGATCATCCAGGTGCTTCGGCAAATGAGAGACAGCATTTATGTTCTTCTTGGTTAGCAGTGGTTTCCCGCCTTTGCTACTCTCACATGAAGCCCATTTTGCCCAGTCTCTTTCTGATTGTGGAGTCATGAACACTGACCTTAGCTGAGGCAAGAGTAGCCTGCAGTTCTTTGGGTGTTGTTTTAGGATCCTTTGAGACTTCTTGGATGATTTTACACTGTGCCCTTGGAGTAATTTTGGCAGGCCGCCCACTCTGGAAGGTTCACTACTGTTCCAAGTGTTCTCCATTTGGAGATTATGGCTCTCACTGTGGTTCGATGGAGTCCCAGAGCCTTAGAAATATCTTTGTAACCCTTTCCAGACTGATAGAGGGCAACAAATTTTTTCTGATCTTTTCAGGAACTTCCTTTGATCATGGCATAATGTGCTTGTTGAATCTTTGTGCTGGCAACGTGACTCTGATGGTAAGGGCCAAAATAAGTGAGGTTTATATTGAGCAGGGCTGGCTGTAATCAAGCCTGGCTGTGTTCAATCAGCTGACTCTAATTATCCCTTTAATTGGGTTGATTTAACTAGGGGGCAATTACTTTTTCACACAGTGCCAGTTGGTGTTGGTTAACTTTTTTCATTAAATAAATGAAATAAGCAAAAAAAAAAAGTGTTATTTGTTCACTCAGGTTCCCTTTATCTAATATTATATTTTGTCTAAAGACCTGAAAACATCCAATGTGACAAATATGCAATAATAGAGAAAATCAGGAAGGGGGCAAATACTTTTTCACGCCACTGTAGTTCTCTGTCAGTGCCAAGTCTCAGGAGCTGCCCAGGCAGCAGCCTCCCTCCCTGTCTCTCTACTCTACAGACTACTGACTCTATCTCAACACTCCACTGCTAACCCCTGCAGCTAGCATTCCATTGTGGCTTATGCTGCTGCGACAGTTCTCTGATTACATTATCCTCCAGCTCAGCTGAGACTGAAGCCAGAGTGTGGCAGTGTGAAAGCCATTTGACTGGCATCTCACAAGTTGCTGCTCCCTGCCTATCACTGATTCTAAGTGGGATTCTAGTAACCCCCTGGGAACATGGGGGTTACACTAATATGTGTACTGATCAAAATAATCCACGTGTTAACACATGGTGTTGATCATTCTGCTGAAACAATTCAAAACAAAGGGGGAAAAAGAACTAGTTAGCACTGTAGGGAGCCATGTGGGTCTATGCCTCTGGTTCCAATAATGTCATCATGACTCTTCACTTAACACGCTTGGTATGCATTTTAGAGAAACAGCAAAGCTGTGTTTTGAAAGTGACAGGCTGGTGTATACATTTTTCAAAAGCTATGAAACTGCATTTATGTTATTTACATACATGCAGTTTTAGCATAAATGTAAACAGCAGCCTTTACTTTACCTCACTATAAAGCCAGATTTTGGAGTTTGCAGTTTTAAAAAACTGCTTGTTTAGGTACCTTTAAAGCCTCCATCATGGTGGTTTTATTTCTTAGAGACTTAGTGTTACAAAGAACTGTCCCAAGGAGAGGAGATGAGTCAGCTAGTCCATTGGCTACCTGCTGACCAAAAAACTCAGGCACCAAATTGGAATCAGGCAAGGAGGACTCCTTTCCTGAAGACGTCTACTCCCCAGCAATCTCCTAGATACCACATTCCTGATCCTGCCACCTGTCTAAACACCAAGCAAATCTACATTGTGAAAAGTGTCCCCCCAGAGGACCCCCAAACCCCTGCGATTATTGATCACTGCCACAGCCAGAGTACAAGGGAGCCATCCAATGGGACACCACTGTTGTAGTTGCTCTGTAGAGTAGACCAAATGGGGCTCAGCTGCTAAATGACATATAATAAAACTCTCTCTCCCAGCACAACAAATAAGAAGAATCCACCCACACAATAACAAGCAGCCCTCCCAGTATCGCCCCACACTGATAAACTATCCTTAAACAATAAACACCTCTAAATTTATCCCCAACAGCCACATACCATTTACATACACCTAGCCCAAAATCAAACACACCCCGATACACTCCAATTAAAAACAATAAACAAAAATAATTAAAATAAGCTGAGTCCAGAGCAACTATATTGATACAAAATGCAAAGCATGAAATTATAAAAGAGTTTTGATGCAAAGCACCACTCTTCCTGACACCAAGTGACGAGGTAAAAAAACAAATAAAGACTGATTACAGAATAAAATCAAAACTCGTGTTCAGATTTAGCTCAGACCAGAAAGTCCACAGCAGAATATCAAATGATGCTGAGTCTGGGGATTAACCACACACAGAAACACAGAACAGGAGCAGCTGTTCACGCTACATAAGGGGTAGCGGGGGGAAGCACTCTCACCACAGTGTACTCCAAAGAATAACTGGAGAAAAATCACTCTCTCACTGTGAACCCCCAGAAAGCTAAAAATCTTCAGCAGACAGAGAGAGGTAATCTCACCACCATCCCTTTTGCAGGTGTTAGGGAAGCTCTCTGCCCACAATGACCAGGTGAGGCTTCAGCAGTTGAGTCCAGTCAGCATCCCAAGCTGCAACCCACGGCTTCTGATCCCACAGTCATCCAGTCTGCCACCTTCACTGCAACAAGCAATGAAAAGGAAACCACCAATGCAGTTTTTCAACCCTCTGAAATCCAATGTTGAAATCCAGGGTCTGCAGTCAGGGTCCAGGGTCCAAGGTTGAAATCCAGGGTCTGCAGGGTCATACTGCAGCTGACCATGATCCCAGGCTTCTGAACAAGCAGTGCTAATACAGCCCAGTTCTGTTCCACATGTGTGCTTTCCCCCAGTTAAACATTCAAAGTAGCCCAACTCCACCAGGAATGACACGCAAGACAGTGGTTGACTGACAGTCCAACTCCGTATCAACTAGGAGTGAGCTCAAAAAGAAAATGGTAGAGAAATGCCAAAAAAGGAAAACTACTGAAATCTGTTTTGATCAAAACAGCCAACTGAACCAAAAACAGACCCATACTAAGGTTAACTAACTAAAAATAAAAGCTGTACTGCCTCACTTAGAGTTCCTTACTAACTCTAAAACCCGCATTAAAACAAACTAAAAACAAGCATTTGTCAATGCCGAATGTTGCTTGCTTGTATGTGCTGTTTAGGCATTTGGAAGTGATAGTTCCATGCCTTCCTCCCAAGACATCCACTGTGTCTTTCCGTTCAGTATTCACAGAAGAGTGGGAGGGGCAAGGGCCACAGCAGTACAGCAGTTGCCAGGTGGGTGAAGAGGTGGACAATAGTCCATTCAAAGGCAAAACAGTCCTGCAGGAGCTCACTAAATTGAAGGTGGACAAAGCGATGGAACCAGATGGCATATGCCCAAGGATATTAACAGAACTGCGAAGGGAGATAGCAGTACCTTTGGCAGCCATGTTCACTGAGTCATTCAACATGAGTGAACTGGAGGAGGCACATGTGGTCCCTCTACACAAGTCCGGCAGCAGGAGGCAGGGGAACAATGAGCGTTCAGCCTCACCTCAGTAGTGGGGAAGATCAGGGAGACATTGCTTAAAGAAAGGATAGTGGGGCATCTAGATGCCATCGGAGCCCAGGACATAGACAACATGGATTCACAGTGGGGACATCATGTCAGATAAATCTGGTTGATTTCTTTGACTGGGTGACAAAGGAAGTGAATCAGGGTGGGGCAGTGGGCAACGCTTACCGTGATTTCAGCAAATCCTTTGACACCATCCTATATTGGAGGTTGATATACTAGATGGGTAGGCTGGGCATGGGGGAAAGGGTGGTAAACTGGGTTAGAAACTGGCTAACAGACAGGAGGCAGAGAGTGGTGGTAAATGGTGTGCAGTCTAGGGAGAGGGGGTGACCAGTGGGGTGCTGCAGGGATCGGTCCTGGGGCCAGTTCTGCTCAATGTCTTCATTAGTAATATTGCAAAACGTCTGAAGGGAATTTTTTCACCAAATTTTCAACATAGCCATTTTAAGACCTCTGCTCATGAACAGTGTCACTGTGATTTTCTTAATCTGTCCCAAACATTGATTGCGCACACCGACTGCGCCACTGTGCGCGGAAACACATTTTGGGCGACATGTGAAAAATGACAGCTGTACTGCTCATAAGGAGGTGTGGTAAAATGGCAATATTGAAAATCTGGAGTGAAAATACTAAACATTCGCCAACTTACGAGTGCACGTACGAACTGCGCAACGCACGCTCGAAAAACAGTCATTTTTAGGAATTTTTTCACCAAATTTTCAACATTGCCATTTTAAGACCTCTGCTCATGAATGGTGTCACTGTGATTTTCTTAATGTGTCCCATACATTGATTTTGCACACCGACTGCGCCATTGTGTGCTACATGGGCGGAAACACATTTTGGGCAAGATGTGAAAAATGACAGCTGTACTGCTCATAAGAAGGTGTGGTAAAATGGCAATGTTGAAAATCTGGAGTGAAAATATTGAAAATTCGGAACTTCTGACGAAGGCGTGGAACTGCTAACGCATGCTTGTAAACAGTCATTTTAGGCATTTTTCACCAAATTTTCAACATATCCATTTTAAGACCTCTGCTCATGAACAGTGTCACTGTGATTTTCTTAATGTCCCATACATTGATTTTGCACACTGACTAAGCTATTGTATGCTTTGTGGGCAGAAACACATTTTGGGTGAGATGTGAAAAATGACAGCTGTACTGTTCAAAAGGAGGTGTGGTAAAATGGTAATGTTGAAAATCTGGAGTGAAAATATTGAAAATTCGTGAACTTACTGGTATTGGCGTAGGAACTGCATAATGCAAGCTCTAAAACAGTCATTTTTAGAATTTTTCACTAAATTTTCAACATAGACTTTTTGAGAGCCTACCTTATGAACACTGGCAGTGTCATTTTGTTAATCAGTCCCGAAAGGTGATTTCACGCAGTGACCGCAAAATCACCATTCGGGCCCAATTAACGCCATGACAGTGCAAGAATTCATGAGGAGGGGTCCCAAAAACCCCATGTTGAAAATTTGGGGCCAAAATTCCCAAAATTGCCTGAGATATGCAACAAAGTTGAAAAAACCCTATCCATCCCATTATACAGCTTACCGGCATTTCCTCAGTTCGCGGTCGGCTTTGAAGAGTGGAGACGTGTTCCCGGTCCACCAAAGATCATCGTGCCGAGCTCCGGAGGTAAGTATGGGGTGAGGGTGTGTGTAGGGAGGCAGGGTGTGCAGTGGGTGGGTGCAGGTTGTGGGAAGGGTGCAGGGAGAAGTGCCGAGGGACAGTTTTTGTATTTACAGGTTGTTTTTTTTTTAATAAGACTATGAGGGATGAAGACTACGAAGGATGTTTGCCACACTGGGGTGGGCTTCCAGCATGGCAGCTGGAAGGCTGTTTGGGGGGTCTGGAGCTGATGGGGGATTGGGCACCCCCGTCGGCCATAACATCAATTTGCCACGCTGGGGTGGGCTCCCAGTGTGGCACCTGGGTGCTTTGAGGGGAGCGTGCAGCCGACGGGGGATTGGGCACCCCTGTCGGCCATAACATCAATTTGCCACTCTGGGGTGGGCTCCGTGCTGGGCACCTGGATGCTTTTGGGGAGCGTGGAGCCGATGGGGGATTGGGCACCCCCATTGGCCGTGACAGTGTGGGGGGAGGGGAAGGCACATGACCACACAGTGTGCATGCATGTGTGTGTGTGTGTGGAGGGGAAAGCTCTGCTCACTGAAGCAGAGCTCTCTCTTTCAACTGTATGCCACTGCATTTTCAACTGCAGCAGTGATTGGGGAACTGGGGCCGTGCCTGCAAACACACTGACTGCATTGGAAGACGGGTGCCACACCTCTGAAAACTCGGATGATGGCACTGTGTTTCTTGCACATGCGTGCAAGCAACATAATAAAAGCTGCACTGCCTAATACTGCCTCCTTTAAAGTTCCTTACTAACTCTAAAACCCTGCACTAAAACAAACTAAAAATAAACTACAGATAACATGTACAACTGCCAAGTACAAAATTGAGCTCAACTGCAGAGAACACACAAATGCATCATGGTGACAATCTTCCTTCCCTTTCAGCTTTTTAATGCAATGATCCCTGTGCAATCCTCAGTGAGTGTCAGTCAATGAGTGTGTACTCTGTACAGTACGTGCTCCTTCACAGCTCAGTCTGTGACTGGCCGTGGTAGAGAGCAGAGAGCTGTGCTTTTCACTGGCTTAGGGAAGTGAGGGGGGGGGAGGAGTGGTATGGCACTGCCTTCCAGGGTGGGGTGGGGGGTCCTGTAGACCACCAGAGAATTTTATATAAATGGTATTGGGGAGATCGGGTATCGGGGGGTCTGCTAGACCACCAGGGAAGATATAGGAATATTTATGGGGGATATTGAGGATTGGAGTGGTCCACTAGACCACCAGGGAAGATATAGGAATATTTATGGGGGACACTGAGGATTGGAGTGGTCCACTAGACCACCAGGGAAGATATAGGAATATTTATGGGGGACACTGAGGATTAGAGTGGTCCACTAGACCACCAGGGAAGATATAGGAATATTTATGGGGGACACTGAGGATTGGAGTGGTCCACTAGACCACCAGGGAAGATATAGGAATATTTATGGGGGACACTGAGGATTGGAGTGGTCCACTAGACCACCAGGGAAGATATAGGAATATTTATGGGGGACACTGAGGATTAGAGTGGTCCACTAGACCAGCAGGGAAGATAGATGAATATTTATGGGGGGCACTGAGGATTGGAGTGGTCCACTAGACCAGCAGGGAAGATATAGGAATATTTATGGGGGACACTGAGGATTGGAGTGGTCCACTAGACCAGCAGGGAAGATATAGGAATATTTATGGGGGACACTGAGGATTGGAGTGGTCCACTAGACCAGCAGGGAAGATAGATGAATATTTATGGGGGACACTGAGGATTGGAGTGGTCCACTAGACCAGCAGGGAAGATAGATGAATATTGATGGGGGGCACTGAGGATTGGAGTGGTCCACTAGACCACCAGGGAAGATATAGGAATATTTATGGGGGACACTGAGGATTAGAGTGGTCCACTAGACCAGCAGGGAAGATAGATGAATATTGATGGGGGGCACTGAGGATCAGGGTTTCTGCTAGACCACCAGAGAAAGATATCTGTGTATCAAAGGAGGAGTTTGGGGATAGGGAGGGGGAACCGCAGAACATAATTCATAATATTACCTATGAGGTATACCCAACTACTGTACCTCTTAATTATACTATAAGGGGGGATTCTAGGGATAGACCATGCCATGGCACCAGGTGGACACTGCCCTGGCAGCTGCACTGTCTAACCCTGAACTGCACCCCCACAGTATAATATATAGTACAGTAGTTGCAGTACTCTAATAGGTATTAATACAAGATACAGGAATACATGCAACAGTAAACGCACTCCACTGGGTGCCACAGCACTCTCATTCATGCCCAGTTCTCCCCTAGGCTCCCCCATTCCACCTCCTGTGCCTATTCTGCACCTGCAGCCCAGTGTCTGACCCCATCCCCCTGGCACAAGCCACTTAGACCACCGCCTGGCTGGTCTAAGTGGTGCCCCTTGCTGCGTCGATGGTGGGGCTTGCAAAATACCAAAAAAAGGGGATGCTGTAGCCCTACTGTGGCACAAGCCCCCTTGTGATCTGGTGTACTGGGTAGTTTACTCCAGCCTTGGCACAAGGTGGGCTCTGGTGCAGGTGTGTCAGGATTTGACACAGGCTGTGTTAGAAAATTGCGAATAATACAAATTGTGATGGAAGTCACCCCTGCGTCAAAATCTTTTGATACAAGTTCCTTTGTGTCATTCTAGCCCCTTCGAAAACTGGGTCCAGTATCTTTAGCTGGATGCTGCATTATTTCACATTTACAAATTAGCCAGTTGCATTTGTAATCTAGTTTGCAGGGATGACACATTCAGCAATTCATCTGGTCCTATTCAGGTGCACAGGTACCCTTTTTGTCGGCAGCATATGGCAAGAAGCCACTGAAAACTCCAAATCCTCTTCACTTGGCCTCCAGCACCAGTTCCAGTCAGAGGTCATAGGCATCGCAGGTGGGCCCACTCAGAGACTCAGATGGCTCAGCAAGTAAGCCTCAATTTTGGGGAGGGGTGGGGGTTACACATACGAAAAAATATACCAAAACAAACTATTAGCAAGGAGGTCAAGGTCAGCGAGACTGCCTGTTTCAGTCATGGTGAATCTGAATAGAAACAAAAATGTGTTCGCTTCTCTGCTGTGCTCTTAGCTCTGCTCCTGGGCTCCACTGCTGGCCAGGTGAAAGTTGGGGAGGAGAGACACTCAAGTTGACTAGGCAGGGACACACAGACAAAAAGTGGCTCTGCCACTTCAGTCCCCAGCAGGCCCACATGGAGTGAACTGCAGTGCCACTGTTGCGCAGGTGCACTCTATTATTAATAACTAGATAGCAGCAGAAAAGTGATTGCCACTGCAGACAGTTAACCTAAATCTGATAAAGGGTGGGGGTGGGGAACACTGCAGCAATCAATTCATAGGAATGAGGTGTTCCGGGTCCACTGCAGATGTTAAAAGTAATAAGCACTGGTTCTGCTACTGCCATCCCATTTTCACATTACATGATGCCTAGCTATGCTATGCAGCCTTAGAAAGTGATACATATTGGCCTGCCTGGTGGCACTGAGGGTTGAGGCGCTGGACGCCACACCGCGTGCCACCACAGTGACCTGGGTTCGGGAACGGACTCGGGTGCTGCAGGTCGGCAGGAGAAGGAGAGGATTGAGCATCTGGAGGACTGCTCTCCTCTCCTGGGGGGGGTAGGTTGACACTCCTCGCAGCTATAGTGGCCCCCGGCAGAAGCTGGCAGTCACAGCATGATGTGGAGCATGCAAAGGGGATAAGGGAGCATTGGCGGACAGCCGGCAAGTGGGTGCAGGAGCACGCCCATGTTGTGCTAGATGTCATTACATGTCTGCACTCCAAGGGTAATAAGTGAGAAAAACTCTCCCTCGGGGACAAGCAAAGGCACCGTGGCCCTGGCCCACACTCCCAGTACCAGTTGCTTTCCTCTCCATGCCCCACTAGCTAGGCCTGACATTCAACACTATAGATAGAGCACCCTGGGTGGATAGAGCAGCTCCTCCCCGGGGGGGAGGGGTTCAGATCCGGTGGGGGGGTGTCAAGTCGGGACAGAGTGAGGGAGAAGGTGAAGGGTCTCAGGTGGGAGGTAGAGACCAGAGGTTGAAGGATGCTGGAGAGAGTTCCTGGGTGTGTGTGTGTGTGTGTGTGTGTGTGTGTGTGAAGAAATAGAGTTAAAAAAAAAAGAAGAAAGTGATACATACATCAGTTTTTTGATGCAAATATTAGAGCAGCTATTTAAAGTAGGCAGTCTAAGCAGCATCCAGACTTCGAACGCAGTTGCGGGATGTGTGTGTCCACTGGTTTTGAAAATCCTAAGGGTTAATTACATTTTATCAGAGGATGCTGCTTGCTGCCCTAAGAAAGATCAGTTTTATTTTCAGTTTTAGGACTGATGAAAAAACAGATCAACATCCAGAATTCCAGTTCTGGTGATAATTTCTCTGTTGCTCAGTGGTTAACAGTTTCATTGTTTATTTACTAAGTAACTCATGAACTTCAGGAAAACACCATGAGCTGTCAATATGTTTTATCGCAAAATACATGGCTAATGTACTTTTTCCTGTCATCCCCCTTACGAAAGAGATGTTATCTTTCTGCTCTGGAAATGATGACCACTTCTTAATAAGGAAATAACAAAACTCAAAAATCATAGTGAAACTGCATAGGTGGCTACCCCCCCCCCCCCCGATTCTTCACTTCCTCCCAGTGTGGCGTTAGTGGTGTTCAGTAGATCAGGGAGATAATGCCCAGAGAACGTTTGTGTGTGTGTGTGTGTGTGTTGGGGCACTAGAAAAATATTAAAGAGGAAAAGTCTTGTAAAGCTCCACACTTAAATGTGGGGCTATACCTAAGGAGGAGATGTAACCCCCCCAAGTTGTTTATGATAGTATTTTTAATCCATTTTCAGTTGTATGTATTAAGTGAAGGTATTTAACGTTCTGATCAGTTACTCGTAAGTTCTAGTGTACACTGGAGCCTAAGTACAAGTCATTTGTCACTTAGTAATCAGTGCCACTTAGGCATGTACTAGAATCCCCCATTGGCTGCAGTCACAGGAGATTCTGTTATATGTACTGCTATACAGGTTGCTTGGAATCCATCTGATAAACTCTGATTAATCGGATTCTGGGAATGTTTTTGATATTTGGAAGTTTGGTATTGAAGCCCAAAAATTCGAATTCCCCCAAAAAGGTTGAAATTGGATGCAAAATCACAGTCCAATTTCTCTTCCTTATCTGGTTTCATCTACTTGGAAACCCTCTCCTTACCTGCCACACAGTGAAACCTAAGTATACATTGACTGACCTGCCCTTGTGTATCCCACCCTTCCCCATCCTACCTTAGTCAGCTGCTGCTGGACAAGTCCTGTGGGGTCCCTTTGACTGGCTGGCTGGTCAGTCTGGTGCTGTCCATTTTCCCATCCATTCCTATAATCCAGTAGGGCTAGCGCCCTCCACTCCTCCATATCATATGTGGTGGTCTGTGGCACAGTGATGGAGTGGTAATTCACAGGAGAACCCTATATCTGCCACATTGTCTTTGCCCTAGCACACTCCTAAGCCCCACAAACAGCCACTCTAGTATGTGGTCTATCTCTTCTCCATCTCCAGCCAAAGCATGAAAAACACAAGAGGAAAACCAAGGCCCTACACTTCCCCTGCCCTCGCAGTCCCTGACCGAGACCTGTATGACCCTCCTTGAGTGATCTGCCAGCACAAAACACAAACAAGCATCGGTCAATGCCGAATGTTGTCTTGCTGGTGTTGGCATTAGTAGTGCAGGAGTTAGAGAGAAGTATAAAAGGAATGACAGTGAAGTATTGAACCAACGTCAACCCCACCCCACCCTGCAAAGATGGACAGGCATTGGTATGTGCCTTTGGGTCGTCAGCCATAATGTTCACACCATTTCACCTCACCCTACCCCGCAGACACCAATAAGTGTCGAGGTGTGCTTTGGGGTGTTTGGGCATTACACTCACCCATTCCATAAGGAAATACACTGAAATGGGTGCAGTATAGGAGAATGGGATGAACTTTGGGGCTGAAGAGTCTAAGGCACACCTCGATGCCTGTCACTGGGTGCAGGGTGGGGGTGGAATGGCATGGGCATTACTGTTGGCAATCCCAAGTCACACCCCGACACCTGTCAGTCACTGCAATGTTTAATGTTTTTATTCATCACATAGGGTGTTATGATTGGAAAAACAGGGTAGAGCGTTATGGTCAGAAACCCTAATGCTCTGGGCGTTTCTTGGTATTTTCACTCCAAGTTTTCAACATGGGCTTTTTATGACCCCACTGCATGAACACTGACACTATCAGTTTGTTAGCCGAGAAGTGATTTTGCATGACTACTATGCCATTTGGCACCACAGGAGTGAAAACACATTTCAAACAGGATGTGAAAAATGACAGCTGTACAGTTCATGAGGAGGTGTATAAAAATGATAATGTTGAAAATGTGGAGTGAAACTATAACAAAATATCTGAAGTCATGAGCGTATGTAGAAACTGCACAATGCATACGTTATATACTTATAGCTTGATTTAGGATTTATCTGCTTCAGCAGTGTTACCTTATGTCAATTAAATTTAAATGCAATAGGATTCTTTGTATGTGTGTTCCACCTTTGACCCAGGATTCCTCCTGGCTGAAGGCAGCATGGTACTGTTAAACTTCTCTGACATCATCTTCTGTTTTTTTTTTTAATGAGTATTTTAAACCAATGGGGATTTTTTTCTGTTTTTCTCTGCATTATCTAGCTGTTATAAGTATTGTATTTTCTAAACAACTGCCATGAGCTTCTGAAGAAGGACTGGTTGGTCTGAAAGCTAGAGCACTTTGTTCTTGTTGTTACATCTATGTTGGTCCATTAAAAGGTATCAAAAAATTTGCTTCTGGATCTATTCTTGCAAGGACCAATACGGCAACTACTAAATCTAGATTTCAACATGGAAGATACCGGAATTTGCCGCAGAATATGGCAGTTACATAACATCAAGAAGAAATTGGCACAGCTAGACAGTGACATCTATTTTCTAACCCAGTGCAAGAGGAGAAACATGATCCCTAAAGGTCTTACTATTTGGAATCCATTAAGAAATACAAACAATTCTACATATGCAGAACAACTTTGTCATAGGACCTCTGAGAAACTGAGAAATCACAGGATACGCATGTCATATGCCAAAAAAGTTGTTCTTAACAAAGAGTTTGCTGAAATTGTTACCACTCTGGAAAGGATGTCTGGGGAACCTGTTCAGGACATCTTGCGAGAGATACACATTAACTACCAAAGGACCTTAAGAAAAGCCATGCTTATGAAAAATAGGAAATTGGATGCCCTTCAACATACCATACTTCCTAACAACCATGAAGAACATAATGGAGTCACTGAACAACAACACAATACTGATGGGCACCTTTCAGTTGTTAGTTTGTCCAACCACACACTGACTACTGGAGAACTAAATGTACTTTCAAAGGGCCTCACTTTCTACCCAACAAAACCACTGGGTTACATACAGTTTTGTGGTGAACTGGAGGAATATTTCTGTAGATTGAGACTTAAAGAATTCTTTCATGGCAGGGAAGAAATCACTGGTAGTGAAGACAGTGCAAACAGCAATAATGTAATAGATAAGAAAAAGGAATCTAAATTTACCCCCTCAAGTGGGCGTAACAAAAAACTAGACAATTACATTAACTGTTTCCGCCAACAAGTCAGTGGTCAGATCCTTACTAGGCAAAAACAGACCCAGTATAACCTTTCTCCACTGGAACAGAGAGCTATAGGGACACTGAAATCAAACCACAACATTGCATCAAAAAAGCTGATAAAGGCTCTGCAGTGGTGATTTTAAACAGAGAGGATTATATTAATGAAGCTAATAGACAGCTAACAGATCTTACATATTACAGAAAAGTGGAGAGTGACCCCACTACAAGATATAAAGATGAACTACATGGCTTAATTAAAACTTTTCCAGACCATGTCCGAGAGAAACTAACTCACCTCATCCCTGATGAACCCAGGCCAGGGACATTCTACATGCTGCCTAAAATACATAAACCTGGCAATCCAGGGAGACCCATAATCTCTGGCAATGGTACCTTGACTGAGGGGATCTCAGGGTTTGTAGAGACCATTTTGAAACCGCTGGTTATGGAAAGAGACAGTTATATTCAGGACACTACGCACTTTTTGCGTGTACTTTCTGGTTATAAGGATTTACCACCTGATACCATTTTAGTGACAATGGATGTAACATCCTCTACACTAATATTCCACACACAGATGGCATTGCAGCATGCCTTAAATACATACATGAGAAAGGACGAACAAAACATCAACTCTGGAGTGGTGGGGAACTTATGGAATTCATTTTGACACATAACAACTTCAGCTTCAATGGTAAACATTATGTTCAAACTATGGGAACAGCAATGGGCACCAAAATGGCTCCACAGTATGCTAACCTCTTTATGGCTGACTTGGAGGAGGACTTTTAAGGCAGTATCCCCACAAACCACTAGCTTATTTCCGTTACATTGATGATTTGTTTATCATCTGGACAGAGGGCACAGATGCACTCAAAGATTTTCATCACAAACTTAATAATCTCCACCCTACTATAAAGCTTACCCTGGAGTACTCTACCACCAAGGTTAACTTTCTGGACACCACAGTCACAATTAAGGATGGAACCTTACATACATGTATTTACAGGAAGCCAACAGACAGACAGAGATACCTGCACAAGAAAAGTAATCATCCAAACCATACAAAAAAATCTGTCATATATAGTCAAGCACTCCGATGTCACCGTATTTGTTCAAATGAGGATGACAGAGATACACATTTGGCTAAGTTGAAAAACACCTTTATTGAGCAGGGACACTCTTCCAGGGAACTTGACAGGATAACAGAACGGGCAATGCAAGTACCAAGACAACAACTACTTCAATATGAAGAAACGACAGCTACAGACAGAATACCCTTGGTAGTCACATATCATACAGACCTTGAACATCTGCATAAGATTATTAAAGACCTCCACCCAATATTTAGTGAGGATGAAACCCTTAATTGTATTTTTAAGGAACTCCCACTACTATCTTTTAAACAACTACCAAATTTATCCAGCCTAATTATTAGGAGCAAACTTTCACCAGAACAGAATACCGTGTCACACAATGGCACATGACCCTGCAGTCAACGCCCCTGTAAGACTTGTGGGCTCATTTCTACCTCGGACTGTGTGGTTACATCACAAAACAGACAATTCCAAGTGCATGGGAGTTATACATGCATGTCTTGACATGTTGTTTATCTCATTCAGTGCAAGAGATGTCCACAAACAGGTTATGTTGGAGAGACACGCCAACAGCTTCGCACTAGGATGAACTCGCACAGACATACTATTACAGCAAGGAAGACTGAAAAACCAGTGGGGCACCACTTCTCCCAGCCTGACCACTCAATCTCAGATATGTCAGTAATGGTCTTAAAAGGAAATCTCAAAAACACACAACAGAGACGAGCTTTTGAGATTAAACTTATTTTACATCTCAATATGGTAGCAGATGGAATGAATGTTGATCTTGGTTTTATGGGACACTACAGAAACTAACATCCACAGACCTCTTCTTCTTCAGACTGACATATTATAGGACTTCAGCATGTGTGGGATGTGGGTGTGTGTGTATATATGTATGTGTGTGTGGGTATGTGTTGTGAGGTATGTGATATAACAGATGTGGGGCTTGCTGTCACATTGAGATAGGCCTCTATTTAGAGATATGGAGTTATAATGTGTTACAATATTTACTTCACACACATAATGAATATTAATTCCTCCTTACTTTTTATCTTTGCCTGGGGGTGGGATTGATTGCATTGCACCATATTCAGATTACCTAGCCTGCTACTGTACATACAGGAGTGTTATCAAATACTGTCACAAATAATTTTTGTAACTCTGTACATATTGGGGTGTGTGATCTCATTTGCATGGGGGTCCTGCACAGATCTTTTTACATTAGGCTAATATTTAGTAATTTGGGATATGTAGGTATGTTAGACCTCTGGTCTTACACACATACTTTATATTTACTTCTAGTTACCTTATCCTGGGGAGGGTGGCAGGTTTATTTCATGGTAGTTCTATCCAGAATCCTTGGAAATGTTACTATGCAGATAGTAGTATGGTTAAATAGTGTCACATTTTTGCTCTGTAGGTATTAGGAGACATAAGCCCTTTTACTCAGGATTTCATGACAAGTTGAATTCCTTTGGGGAACAATTGCAGCGACTGAAGTGAATAAAGGTTCACTAGGAGAGAGTGTGTGTTTGTGTGCGTCTGTAGGGGGGAGAGAGAGAGAGGGAGAGAGAGAACATCTCCTTAAAGCTATGTATCTCCCCCACTCACATTATGGTGATGTGGGGTAGGTTAGGTTGTATTGTTTGTATGAAGAGGAGGAGAGAAGTTACATTTTTATCTCTTTTTCAGATTCCTTAGACACTTGTGGTACATCAAGTTGTTACATTCTTAGTGTATATTGACATCAGTGCATATCAGGCTACATGGTCTTAATTCCTTGAGGTTCCTCGACTAGAGTTTTTTGTTTGGCACTAACATTGTTAATTTATATTTACATTATCATTTATATAGTCCTGAAGTTTTTGAAATTTCCTGGGCCTTATATCTAGCTTGAGAGTACAGCTGGGCGACAGGTCCAGCTAGGTTTTACACATCACACAGTGTGCACTGATGTTTTTAAGACAACATTACTGGTAAATTCTTGTCTATAATGCAGACATTGCAACTGCATGAGCCCTATAACAATCTTAGTTTGTCTTTAATCTGGCTGGGGGTTGCCTTTCAGTAATCACATCCTTATACAAACTGTGCCACTTATAGCTTGATTTATAAGTCATCTGCTTCAGCAGTGTTATGTCAATTAAATTTAAATGCAGTAGGATTCTTTGTATGTGTGTTACACCAAGCATCTTTGACCCAGGATTCCTCCTGGCTGAAGGCAGCATGGTACTGTTAAACTTCTCTGACATCATCTTCTGTTTGTTTTTTTTAAATGAGCATTTTAAACCAATAGGGATTTTTTTCTGTTTTTCTCTGCATTATCTAGCTGTTACAAGTATTGTATTTTCTAAACAACTGCCATGAGTTTCTGAAGAAGGACTGGTTGGTCCGAAAGCTAGAGCACTTTGTTCTTGTTGTTACATCTATGTTGGTCCATTAAAAGGTATCAAATCATTTGCTTCTGGATCAAATCATACCTGTAATGCAATTATTTGGGTTTTTTTAACATCAGATTTTCAACATTGGCTTTTTGGGACCTCCACTCATAAACAGTGGCAGTGTGATTTTTCTTAATCTGTACTGAACATTGATTTTGCATAGCGACCATGCCCACTGTGTGCCACAGGTGTGAAAACATGCTTTGGGTAGGATATGAAAAATGAAAGCTGTACTGTTCATCAGGCAGTGTGCAAAAATGCCAGTGTCGAAAATCTGGGGTAAAAATATGAAAAACTGGTGAAGTTTCGAGTGTGCATAGAAACTGCGCAATGCACACTGGTAACACCGTCATTTTGGGGAATTTTTTCACCAAATCTGCAACATAGTCTTTTTGAGACCTCTCCTTATGAACACTGTCATTGTAATTTTCTTGATCTATCCTGAACATTGATTTCGTACCACAACCACGCCATTGTGCGACACATGTGTGAAAACACATTTTGGCCCAGATGTGAAAAATGATAGCTGTACTGTTCATAAGCAGATGTGGAAAAACGGCCATGTTGAAAATCTAGAGTGAAAAATTCTCGGAGTTATGAGCGCGCATGGGAATTTTCCAATGCACGCTCATAACAGTCATTTTGTGGAATTTTTCAACATAGGCTTTTTGGGTGCCTACCTCATGAACTGCGACATTGTTGTTTCATTACTCACTCCCAAAAGGTGATTCCATGCAGTGACCATGAAATAATCTTTTGGGGACCGAATAACAAAATGACAGTGACTGAGTTCATGAGGTGGGGTTCCAAGAACCCCATGTTGAAAATCTGGTGTCAAAATTCCCAAAAATGGCTGAGCTTCCACCTCAGTTGAAAAAAAAACATTTATGCCATTATACAGCTTACCAGCATTTCTTCAGTTCGCGGTCGGCTTTGAAGAGTGCAGACGTGTTCCTGGTCCAGCGAAGATAACCATTCCAGGCTCCGGAGGTAAGTATGGGGTGAGGGTGTATGTGGGGAGGTGGGATGCATAGCGGGTGGGTGCAGGTTGGGGGAGGGGCACTGCACACAACAAGGAACTGTTTTCTAGTTTTCAGGTTAAAAACAATAAATAAAAACATCATGGGAAGATTTTCTTTCTTCACAGGTAGATTTGGCATGCTGGGGTGGGCTCCCAGCGTTCCACCTGCGTGTTTAGGGGAGGGGACTGGAGCTGATGGGGATTGGGCACCCTGTCAGCAAATAAAAAAGGGTCTATGTTTTTTTGGGGGGAGACATGATACCGATGGGGATTGGGTACCCACTCAGCATACAAACTAGAATATTGGGGCCATTATGCCAACGGGGTCAGGCTTCCCCCATCAGCAAATGAACTGGAGAGGGGGCATGCTGACAGAGGATCGGGCACCCCCAATGTCAGCTTGTTTGGGATTGTGAGAGGCAGATGGCAACAGCTGCTGCCATGTTTTATTGAAATGTCACACTAAGGAAGGCATGCCCTGCAATGAAGGGTCACTTCCTCATTGCAGTGGCGAATTCATTTTAAGTCGGTGGCACACTTTTCAACTGCTGTCATAGACAGTGTGCAGTCTAATTCATGCCACAGAGCCCAGCCCAAAAAAGCAGTGGCGCCACTGGCCACAACACAACCATACCTCCAAAACCTGCTATTCTAAGCTGCCACAATATGTTGCTTGCATGTGCACAAGACAACATAAAAAGGAAGGAGACTTGCACAATATATGTACCGTAATAGCATGGAAAAGACAGCAAGCCTAAGATATACTTGCAAATACATGGACACTTTATTTCCACAAACAGAAATCAAACAGCCAAATCATCACAGTTGAAGGTGCATTCAGTGCACAAGGGTACATACAATGTGCAAAGAGCAGAAAAGTGCAACAAACCTTTATAAGAACATCACATAGCCAGGAGATCAACTGTACTAGAATGCAATATTTTCTCCCCAGTGCCTCATCCTACAATAGGACTTTGTCAGGGGGTCTGTGACTACAGCACAACCCTCCCATTTTATAGAGTTGCCTTGCCTGAATGATGTCATGGGAATTCCGTTTACCTTTTACCATTTACTGGTGCCACCTGCTGGGGGATGTGCACATAGCAGAGAATGTTTTTAAACACTTTGATACCAATAGTGAATAAAATGACTAAATGCTAATACAAGTGCAACTCTACCTTCAAAACAATTATGGATAGCCCAGCTGAGAGGGGATATCTTATTTTATTGGACTCTTGCTTTTACACATTTTTTTAACCACTAAGTGGCTGAAGCAGTGAGCGTTTAAGTGGCTTGTTCAAGGTCATGCAGAATGTAGCTGGCTCTGGTAGGATTTGAACAAGGGTTTCCAGTGTCTCCTGGCTCCTGTGCCCTAGTCACTAGACCTGATTACCTCCATATGTGCATGTGTATAGTGTAAGTGCAGCTCAGCTGGTATCATGCTTGTCTTTGGGCAAAAAGAGGCAGTAAGACCCATCTTGGCGAGGGTGGCAGTGTGTCCCGCCTCTACAGCGGCCGCAGATGTTGGGTCGAGGAGCTTGTTCCTTGATTGAAAACATGCTGCATGCATGTGTTTCCAGCCTTCCACTCCCAACTTCAAGGCTGATAACTAAATAAAACACTCTGAAGGGTTAACTTGGTCCTGTCAGAGCTGTTTTTTGCAGTGGCTCAGTTGAAGAATGAAGCGCTGGTGCTCTGTGCTTCCTGGCATGGTCAACCAGGAATGATAGGACATAAATATTCATAGATCCAACTCCTCCCTTGCCAATGTAGGAAGAAAGTTAGCTGAGCCTTGCAGTTTTTCTAGAAGGGGAGATTGGTGTCTGTTGAGAAGACCAGCAGGCCCGAGATAAGTGCCACCTTTCCTTGCTTTTCCTGGAATAGGAAGAGGCCTCCACAACCTGCATGGAGAACACCCCAGAATTCCTGCCCCTATTGGGGGGGGGCAATTCTAGCTAATCCTCACTCAAGAAGCACTTCAGAAGATGTTGGGTTAAGTGGTGGGCTTCTCTCAAAGGAGGTTGGCGTAAGCTCTTGTGTGCCTACTCAGTCCCAGCCAAGCGGTAGCAGTGCAGTTTTGTAATCCACCTCCTGTAAAGCAGCAGTCCAGTAAAGAGCACTAGGCACAGCAGGACTGGGAGAAACACTTTAATTAGTCAGATAACTCAGCAGCAAGTAATTTGGTGATTGCCAAGGCACTGAGGTGCATGTGAAGAGTAAGGATCAGCCAGGTCCCACAGCAGTAGAATTAGATGAAGTAAAGTCCATTTTGTAGGTCACATGGAACCAAGGTTGTGTGACATAAGCAAGGTTTCGTGCAAGGACTGGCCAGGCTAGATTGTTTACTTTTAGGGAACCATAGATAGGCTGCAGTTCCTTTTTATGTATCACTTCTGGCAATCAAACATTAAATAGTCTTCTGGATGATGGCACTACAGTAGTTCTCAGTAGTCCTCTGCGGTTCCATACCCCCACCAGAACTGCATGCACCAGAGCCGGCCTGGTGGCACTGATAGTTGAGGTGCTGGATGCCACACCTCAAACCACGCCGGCAACCTGGGTTTGGGAATGAACTTGGGTTGCCAGGGGTCGGCAGGGGGAAGGAGGATACAGCACCCCAACAGATGCTCTCCTTCTTTGGGGTGGGTTACCCAGAGTGCGTTACGCACCTGACATCCCTAAGGGTCAGTGGGAGCACCGGCTTTCAGGGCTCTGGCAGTTCCCTTCAGACAGAGCTGGGGGGAGGGAAGGATGCTGTTAGGTGCTTGGTGGTGATGTGAGTCAGCATGTTGCTCACCCATGCTGGCACCCTTAGTGGAGGAAGAGGGGTACACAGAAAAGTGAAAAAACACCCTTGCTCATCCTAGGTGATGACCGCTCCCACCAAACCATTGATCTTTGGGCAGATCCTAATGTGCAGGTGCTTCTCCTCAGAGGTTGAGGCAAGGTAGGGGCGGACCTTCCTCACCCCACTCAGGGGGTTAACCAGGAATTATACAGGGAGTGGACGGGCACTCTGGGGCAGACTCGGGATGGTGGTTCCGGCGATTGAGCAACTCTGAAAGAGTGGACCGATGGGGGCAGTCCGGTGGGATAAATAGAAAGTAAAAAAAAAAAAAAAAGAACTGCATGCACCTCAGTGATGGCAAGAGGGAATATCATGAATGGAAAGTAGGTAGCCTGGAAAGGGTCCACCTGGCTGAGAAGGAAGAGAGGATTAACAGAGGGCACACAATGGCCTAAGTTAGAATAAGTCATTTATCTTCATGAGTGAGGGAAATCGGATCATAGAACTCATAAGCAGCAAATTCAGAATGGACAAACATTTTTATCTTGATAATAGATATGTTATCAACAAAACAATGTCATTTAATTGGCAAAATATATTCATTTTGATGTGGTATAAACAAAAACATTGAGAAAAGAACAAGACTTGTTCTCATTAGGTAATTCCATGAAAATGTTTTCAATCAATAAATACTGTTAGTTCAACTAGAGTTAAGATGAGGTCTTGGCAATCCCCCTTCAATTCCTCCCACAGCCAGTTGCTATCAGTGCCATTGTGTCTAGTTTGTAATGAATTTGTGAATCACCATGATCAACTTCAGCCTTGCTGTGCAAGATAGAAACATACAGAGTTGACCTGTATTTGTTTCTAAGATCCTGCAGAGTTCTCTTGTATTTAAAAATGTTTGGATCTATATAGCAGAATAAAATGCAGGAGTTTACAGCCTTTTATAACCCCAATACAGATGAGGGCTATCTGACTGCTGAACTAAGCCCCCAGGACTCCTTTTCTGCAGCGGGGGACAGACAAAGAGTGTTGGAGCCCTTTAATAGCAGCACTTTTGGGCAAATCACCCAGACTTTATTGGAGCTACCATCTTGTGAGTCCTCACCCTCTGGAAACAGTCAATTACATGTTTTTTTTAGTTAATAGACTTGATCTGGTTGTTTGGTCAGATCATAGCACTGGGAAGTTCACATTTGGGCCCCCTCTGAGGGTCTGTTCTCTGTGGAGTTGGTCTGGTACCACCCTTTAAGGGGATTATCCCCAACCAGACTCCAGATGGTGCTGGACCTATTGAGTATGGAAGCTGCTTGCACGGTGAGTGCGGAGGAGTCGGTGGCAGCCTGTAACAGGGCTGTTACTGCAGCCTTTGACTCTATCGCACCCCTCCATGTCCAACCCTTATCTATTCACCAGAAGTCCCCTTGGTTTGATAGGGAACTCAGGGAGTTAAAAATAAAGGGCTGGAGCAACACTGCAGGAGATCAGGACTGATTGAGGACAAATTGGCTCTGAAATCACACTATGTTGACTATCAAAGGACAATCTCCAGGAAGAAGGTGGATTGTCTGTCAAGGGAGGTTGCTGTGGCAAGAAATAGACCAGCTCATATTTTCCTTACAGTGGAAGGCCTGTTGCCTCCAGCCTACCTCCGTACTGAGGGAGCTAGTTCAAGCACAAAGTGTGATGGGTTTACTCTATTCTTCGTCGACAAAGTGTCCTCTGTCAGAAATGAAATCTCCTCCAGTGCCACTCACGGAGCTTGCAGGGTTGGACCGGGGACATGCCGGGGCATCTCTCCTGTCTGGGATGAGTTCAATTCAGTTGGAGTGGAGGAGGTGACTAAGTTGGTCTTGAGGCTGTGACCTACCCATTATGGTTTAGACCCAGGTCCAACCTGACCTTTGGTTGATTGTGTGGATTTGATTGGACCTGTGGTTCCTGGGATTGTCCAGTGTTCTTTGAGAAATGGAGTCTTCCCAGTGGCCTTGAAAGAGGCATTAGTGAGACCCCTTTTGAAGAAACCCTCATTGCACCCATACTGTCTCACAAACTACAGACCGGTCTCAAATCTCTCCTTTTTAGGGAAGGGTTTAGAAAAAGTGATGGCCATTCAGCTTGAGGCTCATCTTGCCTCTTCAGCTATTTTTGAGTGATTCCAGTTTGGATTTAGTCCTGGGCATAGCATAGAGACTGCCCTGGTGAAGGTGCTTAATGATCTCCTTATAGCGAGAGATGTGGGCAAGCAATGTGAGAGGGCAGCAAGGAGGGCTGGGGGAATACTGGGATGCATAGGGAGAGGCATCACCAGTAGAAAACAAGAAGTTATTATCCCTCTGTACAGACAGCTGGTGAGACCACATCTGGAGTACTGCGTGCAGTTCTGGAGACCCGATCTCCGCAAAGACATAGACAGGATGGAAGCTGTCCAGAGGAGGGCAACTAAAATGGTGCAGGGTCTGCACCGGAAGACATAAGAAGAGAGACTTAAGGAGCTTAATATGTATAGCCTCGAGGAAAGGAGGGAGAGGAGACATGATAGAAACTTTCAAGTACCTCAAGGGAATCAACAAAGTCCAAGAGGTAGCATCTTTCAAAAAGAGAGTGTGCAAGAACAAGGGGCACAATTTGAAGATAGAAGAGGCGGCTCAGAGGTAATTTAAGGAAGTATTTTCACAGAGAGGGTTGTGGATGTATGGAACGGCCTTCCAGAGGAGGTTGTGGAGTCAAAAACAGTGGTGGAATTCAAGCATGCATGGGACAGTTATAAGGCAATTCTAGGGGGTGGGGGTAGGAAGAAGTAGGCTGCTGGTTAACTAGGATCTGCAACTTATCCATCAGGTAGGGAAATGGGCAGACTGGGTGGGCCAAGCGGTCCTTATCTGCTGTCAAATTCTATGTTTCTATGATGTGGGAGAGTCTACCATCCTTGTTCTCCTGGATCTCTCTGCAGAATTTGACACCATGGAGCATGAGGTGCTATTGGACCATCTGCAGAACTGGTGTAGATTAACTGGCACTGTCATCAGCTGGTTTAGATCCTACATCACAGACATAGTGTACAAGATAATGATGGGGTTATCCTCATCCAATCAGATGCCTCTACATTGCGGAGTCCCACAAGGTTCGATCATGGTGCCTCTGTTGTTCACAGTGTACATGCTGTCATTGGGAAACATTATCAGGTGGTATAGGCTGAGTTTTCATTGCTGTGCTGATGATACCTAGCTATACATGTCCTGGGTACCTGGATAACAGATGGCAGCCTCTCTGTTTAACACCTGCTTGGCCAAGATCCAGAATTGGCTATGACTCAAACCAGACAAGACAGAAGTACTGGTGGTGGATCCGGGTCGGTGACAGGTTGGTGGTGGACTGAAGAATGATTCAGGCTTGAGGCTAGGAGGTGCCCCTATGGTCCCCTCCAGTTGGGTTAGGGATCTGGGAATGTTCCTTTTTATTTAAACGTTTGTTAACCAGGTAAGTGCTATGAGCTGAGGTCCTTTTTCAAACATGACCCGGGACCATATAAATTACAGTCAAGATGTTACGAAAAACACATAACTTACAAACAGTACAGATACAACTAATACAAGTACAAATACATACTAACAGTTACAAGAGAATCAATGTAAAATTTCTTTAGAGAAGTTTTCAAACTATCATAATTCTGTAAGTGTTGTATGGGTATAGATAAGCTGTTCCAATGTAAAGGAGCAGAGGCAGAATAAGCTGTCTTACCAACACACGTTTTCACCCTTGGGACCATAAGTGATGTAGAAGTATTAGATAGAAGATTCCTTACTGCTTTACACTGGTGTGACAAAGGATAAAGTGGAGATAAAATTCCTAAACCCAATGCCTTATAGGTCGAACAGTTTAGGATATAAACACTACTCGGAAGCGATGGTAAGCAACCAGTTAATTTGTACAGTATACAATGGTGTATACGAAAAGTTTTTTTTAAAGTAAATCTACATATCACATGAAAGGCTGTTGCAAGGATGGTCATATCAGATTTTGCCAAATCCAAATGCAAAAGAAGAATTATAATTTAATATTGATAGCAAAACATTGTAAGCAATAGCAAGTTGCGCTTGTTCAGTAAATGTGTTTTGTAATCTGAACAAAGGCCCTAATCATTGATTAATATTTCTACAGATTAAATTTATGTGAGACCAGTATGTCAAACCAGAATCAAGAGTGATTCCCAAATATTTAAATTGAGAAAATTGTTCCAGTATAGTCCCTTTGGTATCGTAAACTACAATGGGATCTCCCCCTGTGGTATGCTGTCTGGTTCCAAAACGCATGCTTTTTGTTTTATTGCTATTTTATAGCAAACATTGTTCTCTTAACTATGTATCAAGGACCAAAAAGTCAGTATTTAAAGCTGTATTTATGCAATCCATGGATGATAAACTAGTGTACAAAATGATATAATCCGCGTACATTAAAGTATGCAAATGTTTTAACAAATGGCAATTTTTTTATATACAAGGAAACTAAGAGGGGCCCCAATATTGATTCTTGGGGTACCCCTATTTTCATTAGCCTAGTTTGTGAAATGGTACCACCAAAATTGACCCTAAAGGGGCGCTCCATCAGATAACTGCTGATCCAACCACAAGATGAATCCCCCAAACCCAATCATGTCAGTCCCCTTAGTAACAGGGAATGATCTACCAGGTCAAAGGCCTTGGACAGGTCCATGAACACAGCACCAGTGAGTTCCCCATTATCTATAGCACCACCTATATGGTTCATGAACCTGGACAAGGGCATTCCTGTGCCATGATGTTTATGAACACCATACTGCTCAGGGGACTGGAGATCAACTGAGTCAAGGTATTCAATAAGTTGCTCATTCACAGTTATCTCTAATGATTTGCCTAAAGGTGGCAAGAGGAGAACTAGGTGGGTAGCTATCCAAGTCGGCTGAAGACCTCCCTTTAAACATTGGTTTTATTATTGTTTGTTTTTGGCAAGTGGGAAATTCAGCTGTAATTAAAGACAAATTAAACACCTTAGTAAAGGGAAAATAAATATATGGCACTATTAAATGTAAAAATCTTGGCTCAGTTTCTAAGTAATTTCAATACTTGACTTGGTCTAATCAACCTAAAATAAAATGTACGAGTAGACTGAGTAACGAAGTCAAATATGTTATGAGTAATAGGTGTCACAATCCCACTCAGCAGGTCAGGCCCTCTGCTCCCACAGTGCCAACCTCCGGGCACAGCATTGTGAACAGGAACAGAAACAGGGTAACCCACCTGTCTGTGTTGTGGGTTCAAATTAACCTTTGGTCTCAAGTTCTGGAGGGATTCAAACTGTGAACCCAGGGCTCCAGATAACATGTGTACTGGCCTATTTTACTTGCCTCATTTTAGGAAATACTCTTCAGAATTTTTTTTAATGAGTACCAGTACTCACCCAACATTTGTAAATACTCTACACGCCAAAGAATAGTGCTCCGTAACATAACTGGTGATTCAAAAGGAACAGTTTTTTTTGACAGATTTACAGTACTTGTATGCATCCCACTTTTGTTTTACTCACTATGTTTTAAACTGGTGAGTAAATTCCTACCTGCAAACATTATTTGGAGCATTGTTGGCACCTGAAATTTTTATCTAGAAAAAAACTATTTTTTTTTTAATAAATGTACTCCTCAGTCCACTCTAGCAAGACATTTGTACACATCTGAATTTTGTTTTACTCCCCTCACTTTCAGAATGAGGAGTACAGGTACTCATTCCAAAAAATCTTATCTAGAGCCCTGTTGTGAACCTCTTGATAGGGTACCCAATGTACAGGCTCAGATAATTCTGCTCTTCGGGGGCCAGATATCTTTCGCCTATGGGCACCTAACCAGGTGTACAAAATGAACCCTTAAAAACTCTTTGAAAGACCTCAGAATAAATGCTTACCTTTTCCCAGTTTGGTAAACCAGTAAACTTATACACCGAGTCAGCTTTACCCATATATGCTTCACTTGTCAATGAATGCATTTCAAAGGCACACCAAGTAGTCTCTTAAAATAAGAGATTTTACTTAAAATAAATAAAAAATATGTAAAATGTAAATACAGAACAATATATCACAAAACATACAATCTTTTAAAAGAATAAGGTTTAAAAGTGCAAATTCCTATCACAGTACACTTAGACTTGTCTCTCTAATGTATACCTTCTAACAGTGTATGAAATAGATGTTGTTTTCAAGAGAGTCCAAACAAGAATGTCTCTAAAGGTCAGTCACAGCATAATTAAAAAAAACTGTCTTGAACCTGTCTTCTCCATGATATCACCCAGCTCCTCCTCTGTTTATTAAAAATGATACAATCAGGATATCATATACTTCAGAAGGTAAATTAAATAGGGGACATCATCAAAAACTTATTTCCCCACGACTTCCCAATCAAGTCTGTGATTTTCCAGTATCTTATTTCATCCAGGAGCAGTTTCCTGCTTTCACAAAAATATCAAAGAGCTTTTTATGACTAACTGTCAGATCTCACTGAGGTGTAATATGCTTTGTAACACCAGATTAAATTAACTGGGCTTCCTCTGAAGATGCCATAAAATGGATATGTTAGTCTCCTTTGGCTTCAAGGAAAATACAGGTCAACACAAGACCATAAAGTGCGAGTCTTTGTAAGTTAATCACCTTAGAGAGATCTGCTGTTTAACATATCCTGTCTTTTGAAGTGAAACCTGGGGAGTCTTCCAAGAGCACAGCATTTCTCATGACAGACAATCACACTACATTTTTATTTTACAAAAATCATAGAATAATCAGAACCAACTGTCCAAGTGTCACAGTAAGTTCATCTGAAGAAAACTGGTCTGTATATCGAGATAAGTCAATGAACTTTTTTAAAAAAGCCTCAGAAATTGCTTTAACATCTGTAACTTTTTTACCATTTAGAGCAAATGTGTCTATTTGAATCTTAATACTAGGAGCTGTTAAGGATTTAATTGCTGACCAGAATTTTTTTTGGGTTTTAAGCTCAGAACTTTGATTGTTTAAATGATAGTCGGATTTGCTTTGTCTCAGTTTGATTTTGCATATATTCCTTAACCTACGGTATTCAATTAAATCAGTTTCAAGTTGGGACCTTTTATATTTAAACCAAGCTGTATCCCTAGTTTTCATTAAAAGGAACAGCTTAGGGATGATTCAATTGTTGCTTACCCCTCTAACCCTTCGTTTTTTATTGGAAAAAATGTGTCCTGCAAATTCAATAATATGTTTGGGAAAAAAAAATCAACAGCGATGTTTATATCAGGGATTGAGTCTAATAAGACCAATCAATTGACTGTAATTCTGTAGCAAGATTATCAGGTATCAGTAAGGTGAATTTTCAAAGAAGTATATGTCTAGGAGGGGGCTTTATCTTTTTAAACTTCCAAACACAAAAAATCGCAAGATGGTCACTAATTCCATCTGGGAGAGTACCACTCTTGTAAATTTTATTAGGGTTGTTAGTCAGAATCCAATCTAATAAAGTGTGATTTTTACTAGTTAAGTTCATTCGAGTGAATGAAGAAATAGGCTGACAAAGACTTGCATTGGCTAACAACGATTCAAGCTCTGGTGTAGCTAAAAGGTCCCAATTAATGTTGAAATCACCAAGTACAAGTATGTTGTCTGTCCTGTAATCTTGTCCTGTATAGTGCAACAAACCCTTAAGGCCCATGTTTGAAGGATTATAAAATGTACAGATCTGAAGCATACAATAACCCCCCAGTAGTAGCTGTATCAAAAATCTATTCACAACCTGAATTACAAGTAGACACTGGATTTAATTCAGTAAACTCAACGTTCTCTTTGTACAGTAGTAAATGAATACCCCCCTTCTTCCAAGCGTATCTCTCTGGAATGCATCATAACCATCAGCCGTGACATGTTTACTTTCAACAGAAGATTTCAACCAAGATTCAATCAAACAAAGCACATCAGTGTCATGAAAAATTATCAGGGCTTCAGTCTCCTGAAATTTTGATTTTATGCCTTGAACATTTAAGTGTATAAAGCGTAACCCTGTAGAATTTTTACCATCATGAGAGTACAAATTATTATTACTAGGAGGGCCTTGGTTAAGTTCTACATTCCTGGATAACCCCAGTAGAATACAAGCATTTGTCAATGCTGAATGTTTGCTTGCTGATATTAGCATTGGACACGCAGTAATCAGACAGATGCAGAATAGAAGTGGCAGTGAAGTATTGAACTCACGCCAATCCCACCTCCACCCTGCTCAGATGGACGGGCATTGGGGTGTGCCTGTGGGTTGTTGCCCATAATGCTCACTGCATTTCGTCTCACCCCATCCTGTAGACACCAATAAGTGTTGAGGTGTGCCTTGGGATGTTCAGCTTCACAGTCACCCCATTTCATAAGGACATATGCTGAAATGGATGTAGTACAGGAGAATGGGGTGAAGTCTGGGGCTAAAGAGTGCAAGGCATACTTCAATGCCTGTCACTGGATTCAGGGTGGGTGGATGACATAAGCATTATAGCCCGTGATCCAAAGTAATACCTCTGATGCTTGTCAGTCTGTACAGGTTGTAACGTTATGGTTAGAAACATTAATGCCCTGGGCATGTGTTAGTATTTGCACTACAAATTTTCAACATGTCCTTTTTGTGACTCCCACCTCATGAAAGTATTTGGAACCTCGTCTCATGAACAGTGGCAGTGTAATTTTGTTTATGTGTTCTGAACTTCGAGTTCCCACAGCAACCGTGCCATGCTGCGCCAGATGTGTGAAAACACAGATCAGGCGGGATGTGAAGAATGACAGCTGTACCAGCCATAGGGAGGTGTGAAGAGATGGCAATGTTGAAAATCTGTAGTGAAAATATTAAAAATAATCGAAGTTCCGCGTGTACGTGGAAATTGCGCAACACATGCTTGTACCACAGTCATTTAGTGGAATTATTTCACCAAATTTTCAACACAGGTATTTTGTGACCTCTGCTCATGAACACTGTCACTATGATTTTCTTAATCTGTCCGAAACATTAATTTGCCACAGCGACTGCACCCTTGTGCACCAGATATACAAACACATATTTTGGGCAGGATATAAAAAATGACAGCTGTACTGTTCATAAGGAGGCGTGGCAACATGCTAATGTTGAAAATATGGAGTGAAAATATTACAGATTTGTGCACTTCCGAGTGTACTTGGAAACTGCACAACACACGCTTGTAACACAATCATTTTATAGACTTTTGTTACCAAATTTTCAACATAGACATTTTAGGTCCTCTGCTCATGAACAGTGTCACTATGATTTTCTTAATGTGTCCCGAACACTGATTTCCCACAGCCACCGTGCCATTCTGTGCTGGATGTGCAAAAACACATTTCAGCCAGGATGTGAAAAATGACAGCTATACTGTTCATAAAGAGGTGTGGAAAAATGCCAGTGTTGAAAATCTGGAGTGAAAATGTGACAAGTTTGCGAAGTTATGAGCATGCATGGAAGCTGCGCAACACACGTTCGTAACACAGTCATTGTTTGGATTTTTCCACCAAATTTGCAACATGGGCTTTTTGAGAGCCCACCTCATGAACACTGGTACTGTCTTTTCATTACTCTGTCCCATAAGGTGATTCCATGAAGTGACCGCAAAATCACATTTTGGGACTGAATAATGCCATGACAGTGGCTGAATTCATGAGGAGGGGTCCTAATAACGCCATGTTAAAAATGTGTTGCCAACACTCCCAAAAATGCCTGAGCTATGCACCAAAGTTGAAAAAAACCTATTTATGCCATTATACAGCTTACTGGCATTTCTTCAGTTCATGGTTGACTTTGAAGAGTGCAGTTATGTTTCTGGTCCACCGAAGAACGTTGCGCTGGGCTCCGGAGGTAAGTATGGGGTGTGGGTGTGTGTGGGTTGGGGGAGGGGCCACCAAACTCAACGAGGGACTGTTTTCTGTTTTACAGGTTTAAAAAAACAAAAATCACGAGACTTTTTTTTCTTTTACAGGGACATTTGTCACACTGAGGTGGGCTCCCAGTGTGCCACCTAAGTGTTTTTGGGGGTTGTAGCCGACAGAGGGTGGGCACTTCCATTGGCACATACTGAAGGGGAAGAGATGAGGGGATTGGGCACCCACCTCAGCACACAACAAATTGGGGTACATTATGCCAATGGGGAGATGGCTCCCCATTGGCAAATTGAACTGGGAAGGGGGGGCTGAAGCCAATGAGGATTGGGCCATCAGTCAACAAAGAAAGACTGTTGGGGGGCACATGATGAGGGGGATTGGGCACCCCTTCGGCACACAACAAATGGGGGAGGGGGTTACAGTATGCTGATGGGAAGTGGGCTCCCCTGTTGGTAAATGAACTGGGTCGGGGATGGCCAGGTACCACCCTGCAATGATGGGTCACTCCCTCATTCCAGTGGTGGATTCATTTCAAGGTGGTGGCACGCTGACTGAACTAGTGTCAGCAGAAGCATGCCACCACATTGGGGAAAGTGGGCCAAGCCACAAAAGACACTTGGGCCATTGGCCCCCACAGTGCAGCACCTCCAAAACCCAGCTTCTCTCCTAAGCTGTGATGAAATGTTTCTTGTGCATGCATGCAAGCAAACATGAAAAGACAGCAAGAAGGGTGAAAACAGCAATAAATGCTGTCGAATAGGAGTAAGACAATTTCCCAGGCTGTTCAGAGTTCCTTAATAATGGTCTGACACTTGATGCTCAGGTGTTAGCCATTGTCCAACTGGCTTTTACCGTTTGAGGAACACTGCCTGGATCCAAGCGCTGAGGACCTCGCCACCTTATTTCATCTCTTTTTTTTTTTTTACACTTTTTTTAACACTCCATCAGCTGAGGCATCTCTCAGAGGTGCTCACTTGATCTGATGCCTGCTACTCCCACACTGAGGCCCTGCCACCGATGGACCCCCCACCAGGACATTCCAGTCTCCCATATCACACCACTGGGAGGCTTCTCCCCACCTACCTTGGCAGCGTCTTTCTGAGGTTAGAAGGGTCCATCCTGTGGTTGTGTCTGGGGACCATCGGGGCAGCGGTCTGACATTAGGGATGTGTGGCTAGATCCCTGGAGCCCTTGTCATCTCCTCAGTCCTTGGGGCAATTTTCATTGCTGTTTCCCCTCAGGAGTGCAGATGTACAATGATGTCCAAGGCTTGATGTGCCGATGTCTGCCGTTCCTCCTCCTACTACTATGCCAGTGCCACTTCCCCGCATCATCCCTGAGTTTCCTCAGGAGCCACTAGAGTGCGGCGTAAGAACATGATCCCTCCCCAGGAAAGGGTGAGCAGTCCTCCAGATGCTCCATCCTTTCCCTCCCCTGCTGATCCCCAGCAGCACAAGATCATTCCCGAACCCAGTTCGCTAGCATACTGCGAGGTGTGGCATCTAATGCCTTAACCCTCAGTACCACTGGTCAGCATATTAGTGCATACCTTTGTCACATCCAGGTTGGACTACTGCAATATGTAAAAACAAAAACAAAGTACTGTGTCAACATATGGTCTGAAAGCAAAACAAAATGGTAATATTAAATGCATGCTGAAAATAGAATTAAAAATTAACGTCTCGACCTTAGGTCTTCTTCAGGAAATATCTAAAAGAGAAAACAGCAAAGTTAGTGTAGAGGGGAGGTAAAATAAGGGATATATATATATATATGTGTAGGGAAAGAAAAAAGGGGGAGTTTCTGGGAGAAGAAATGATAAATGGCAAGATAAAGAGAGAGTCTGGAAAACAAAAAGGTGGTGATGGGAAAGACAAGGCATTATAGCAATGAATGAGCTAGAGAAATCTCACTTTATTTTGCCTTTTGTCACTTCTTCTCTTAGAGCCTCCCCTTTTTTCTTTCCCACATATATGCCCTTGTTTTACCTCTCCTGTACACTAACTTTGCTTTTTTCTCTGTTAGATATTTCATGAAGTCCTAATATTTTCAGCGTGCATTTAATATTAACATTTTGTTTCACTTTTTGAACTACTGCTGTAGGCGTTGTGTTATAGTTATTAAATTACAAATTAAATATGAGACGAACGGAGATGAGACTGATGGCGGAAGAATTTAATGATTACAATAATAATTACAGCGAGAGGTTGCGAATGGTACATTCTTCAAAATAACAGTGTGTGCAGGTTTGCTTATATAGTGAAAGACAGCATAATCATTTTCTATGGTTTTCTATGATTGGTTTAAAACAAGCACAAACATCAACTTATAAGGTAATACTTTTTCTTTGGTATATGTATGAGCTCATCCTTGGTCAGCACAAGTATAGATGGTGTACATTCTATTATCATATATGGCTAGTAACAGCTGTCACCACCAGTAACCAAGGTTCAGGGGGAAGAAATAGGTTTGGACTTAGGAATGTACATACAAGCATTTTGGCCTGTCCATATAAGGACAAACACTAGAGATAGTCAAGAGGGGAATTTAGACACTATCCTGTGTTCCTGCTTGTAGTCACGTAGGCCAAATGTTTGTTATTAGTTACATCTACAATGTTATAAGGCACTTTAATATTGCAACTGTGGCTCAGTCTCTCTATAGCTTTATAGGCTTTATGTGGCCTAGCTTTATAGGCCAACAGTTGTTACACAGGCACATGATGTTTTAGACCAAAATAAGGTTAGGATGCAATATAGGGACAAACTCCTTTATCCCTTGTTACAACTGCGATGCTCTCTACCTAGGGCTATCTAGAGGCAGTGTCCGCTGTTTGCAGCTGGTGCAGAATGCAGGCTGCCAGGCTGCTGACAGATGCACTAAGATCTGATCATATCACGCCTGTTCTTCGCGGACTGCACTGGCTGCCAGTACATTGGAGGATTGTCTTCAAGGTTGGGTTATTGACCTATAAAATCCTACACGACTGTGGCACAGACTACCTGAAAGACCTCCTGGTTCCTCATTCCCTGACCCACTCTCTCCGTTACTCTGAGGGTTGCCTCCTAGTGGTTCCCAGAGCTAGACTGCAGCAGTCAGGTGATTGAGCTTTCTCAATGGCCATGACAGCCCTGCGGAATTCACTGCCAAGCTATCTGAGGGAGGCATCCTCAGTGTAAACCTTTAAAAAAGGTCTGAAAACATTTTTGTTTGGTTAAACCTACGAGCTATTTCATTAATAGAATTATATGTTTGCTAACTGTCTTGTTTGATAGGTAGCTATGTTATACAAAATTTATTTTCAGTGTTATTGGATTGTATTGTTTATCCTGTAATAATAATAATAATAATTTTATTAATAGAGTGCAATCTCTAGAACCAAAGCACTGTACAAGTTATAAAAACAATTAAAAGAACAAAACATAAATATCAAAAACTATTAAAATCAAGTAATAAGATACAAAAACAAGCAGAAGCATAGAGCAAGACTATTCACCAAATGCCTAGCAGAATAAAAAAGTATTTAAAGTTGTTTTAAAGCTCCCCATGGACTGGCACTCTCGAATCTGATGGGGTAGAGAATTCCACTGGGTTGGAGCTGCAAACATAAAAGCACGCAAATCAGAAGTTTTAAACCATGCCCTGGGAATCTCTAGCAACCCCTCATCAGCTGAGATGAGTGAGCAGGCAGGGCAGTAAGGAACCAGGAGCTCTTACAGGTAGCCTGGACCCTGTCCATGTAGGGCTTTAAAGGTCAGAAGACCAACCATGAAGGTGATCCGCTACTGAACAGGCAGCCAGTGCAGTTCATGCAGCACAGGTGTGATGTGGCTCAAACGAGGAACCCCAGTCAACAGCCATGCTGCAGCATTCTGCACTAGCTGCAATTGGTGGATATCAACCCCTGGAAGCCCTAGGTAGAGGGAGTTGCAGTAGTCAAGGCATGAGGACACAAAGGTGTGGATCAGTGTTGGCAGGTCGCTGTACAGAACAAGGTTCTTGATCCAAGCGATGTTCCTGAGATGATAAAAAGAGGACTTGACAACTGTGGACACCTGTGAACACTGTGTCAGTCTGTTATCAAGGAGCACCCCTAGGTCACACACCTGTTCAGAAGAAGGCAGCAGACTATTCCCGAGCCAAAGCCCAAAAGGGATGCCCTGCCACTGACCCCTCTATCTGTAGGCCTGGATCCACAACCAACACCTCAGTCTTATGGGAGTTCAATTTCAACAAGCTAGATTTCATCCAGTCCCGGATTTCTGTGAGGCAACTGTTAAAGACCAAGAAAGCACTATCCTGGTCGGGAGCAAAAGCTAGGTAGAGCTGGGTATCATCTGCATAGCAGTGAAACCTCAGCCTGTACCATCTTACAGTGTCTCCTAGAGGCAGCATATACACTGTGAACAACACTGGTGTGAGCACTGAGCCCTGAGGGACCCCACAAGACAGGGAGACTGTGTCCGAGGAAAACAACCCAGACACCACCCTTTGAGACCTGTCAGAGAAGAAAGACTGGAACCACCCAAGGACTGGGACAGCCAGGCCACAGATGACCCTCAGGTGCTCTAGCAACACCCCATGGTCCACAGTGTCAAAAGCTAATGAGAGATCAAGAAGCACCAAGATGGAACAGCACTTCTGATCCCTAGCCATCAGGAGATCATTGAGCACCTGAATCAGAGCAGTCTCAGTACTATGCCTCTTCCAAAAACCAGACTGGAGAGGATCATAGATATCAAGGATGTATGTAAGTTGATTGCTGTTGCTTTTCTATTTTCATTTGATGTGTTGTATTTGATGTTTTTATGAATTGTGCAGTGCTTTGAGCCTCTGGGAAGGAGCGCTATATAAATAAATTCAATGTGTGGTAAATAGCTTGGTGCTTGTGCATACTTATGAGCTGACTGGAATATGCTCGGTGTTTATAACATGAGCTTTGGTGCTTCTCCACATCCCACCCTGTGTAGGATAGTGGGTAGGTGTAGACTTAAGGTCCAGCAGAGAGGGTAAGACAGGAGTGCTGGAGAAGGAGGAGGAGGAGGCAGGGGAGGATGGAGGGTGCCACCAAAATGCTCGAAGCAGAGTGGGAGGTGGCCTATAGCTTATGTAAGGAATGGGGGGAGCTGTCCCCCCCATTGAACAACAGGCTAAAGCCTTCCAATTCAATGTGTGGCAAATAGCTTGGTGCTTATGTATACTTATGAGCTGACTGGAATATGCTTGGTGTTTATAACATGTGCTTTGGTGCTTCTCCGCATCCCACCCTGTGTAGGATTGTGGGTAGGTGTAGACTTAAGGCCCAAAAGGAAGTAACAAAGTGACTACCTCCTCCAACTCCAGAGAGTGTGTTCTGTTGCATGCAGGAGAGGAAAAGGTCCGAGGAGCCATGGCTACTGACATGCTCGCCCTCTGGGCATACCAAGAGGAGAATAATCCTAAATGTGCTTAGGGTTAGGTATAATTATGTTCAAGAGTATGGTCTGGCATAGCTGGTGAAGGAATCCAGTTCATGGTCATGATAAGCAAGCAGTCGATATTGCAGATGAATGTTCGAGCAGCTGGAATATTCAAATAGAATGATGACCGGATGCTGTGATCATGGTTAATCTGAGTCTGAGATAGATGATTGCTGTAGATCCATAGCATGACTTTTGGATACTAGATAAAGCTGCAAAGTGGGACTGTTTGTTGGAAAGACTGGAACCGGCAGCGGGTTCCACTTCATTGTATTATGAGCCTAATCCAAGGATAGGAAGGTGTAGTTATAGTAGGAGCCCACATGGTCCGCCATTGCAGCAGTATGGAATAATGCAAGACACAGAGGATGAAAGTCACTGAGGCTGATTGAAATGAGATGAAGTACCAAATAAGGACCGTCATGGGGCATGTGTGAATGAGATGGCAACCCCAAGTGTTTGCCATCACCATGGGGATATGATGCATTGACCTGATGATGATGATGATAGTAGGCTCAGAGGTATGCTAGCTAGGAAAGATAGTCCCATGAGTGCTGATGAATGAAGAGTCATGTGTGAGTGACCGAAGTCTCAGGCGGTCAATACTGAGAAAGTGAGCCCCCGACAAGGGTCTGCCATAGTGTGAGAAGAAAGTCATTTAGCAGAGAGGGAAACCTACTGGTGAGGGAGAATACACCTGGTGGGATGGAGAGACCCAAGGGGTTCAGGATAGTCATAGAACGATGATTCTGAGGTGAGGGGGCCAAAATCTGCTGAATCTGGCAATAGGATGCAGATCAAAGAAGGAGGGTCCAATAAGGGTGCGTTGAGGAGATAATAGAAGATACCTGCATGACGCAAATCGCTGATCAAAACCTGGTCTGAGATAAGTCCATCAACGTTGTCCTATTGGGTAGGTGAAGGTAAAGTTAGGGTCACAGAAACTGGATAAGAAAATAAGGAATAGGGGAAGGGTGTTGAGGGGCATGTAGAAGAGGAACAGCAAGACGCCACGTGGTCTGCCATCACCATAATATGGGAGGATCCAGGCGGCAAGAGGTACCCTCAGGAGCCAGAAGTCATTGCAGTCCAAGGTAAGGGAGGCGATACCTCCTCTGTACTCATGAAGTGAATAGGAAATACTTGAGGTATGGCAAGGCCGTTTAGCAGGGCATATATGTTTGGGATGGCAAGACCCCACGTGGTTTGCCATTGCCATGGAATGGAGTAGAGTATTAGTGGAATGGCAGGACCCCACATGGTCCTCATCTCTGTAAATAAGCTGAATAAGGAACAGATGCAGCACTCTGCTGACTATTGAACTGAAGCATGTTCTCAAGGAAAGAGAACAACCCAATGTCAATCAGTCTGCAGTAAGGGGAGTTGAAGGAGCAATGAGTTGAATCCCTTGGAGTAGATGGCGAGTGGGAAGGTGGGACCCTCCATGGTCCATCATCGTGTAGCAGACATCATGCAGGAAATGAAAGGCAGGACCCCTTGCCCCATGGAGTAGTGAGGGCTAGAGATAGTGGAACCCCACGTTTTCTGCTATCACCGTATTGCTTGGTAGAGCATGAATGAGAAGGTGAGACCCCACGTGGTTCGTCTTCGCCATGGAAGCAATAGTGCCTGATAGGGATGGTGGGACCCCATGTGGTCTGCCATCGCTGTATCTGATTAATGTGTTACCTTCCATTGAGTAATGCGCAGTAGAGATGGTGGGACCCCATGTGGTCCGCCATCACTGTATCATGAGCAGTACAAGATTGGGAAGACGAGACCCAATGTGGTTTGGCTTTATCGTGGAAGGGTGCAATTTGAGGAACCATCTGCAATTAATGTAGTGAGATCAAGCCTTAAGTAAATGCCTTCTTTGTTGCCAATAATAAATGGTCCAAGAAAAGGAGGGGAACATTCCTGGGGATGAATGCGAGAGTAGAAGCAGTTGCGATATGAGAAGAGGCCCCTTGGGGTTTGGCAGTCTGGGAAGAGGACCCACAAAGTCAGGTATGGCCAAGTTATCCATGCACATAGAGCTGCTGAAAGTAAGGAACATGGAATAAATAGTGGAAGTCTGGTCGTATGATCCTGCAGCAGAATTAGTTCTCATAGCTGGTAATAGGTTAGATGGATTCCGGAAACTAATGCATTACTTGCAACATTACCAAGCCTTGCAAGGGTTAGCTGGACTGCAATAAAATACTGAATGTGATGGGCTGACATGGTAATCATTCCTAAACAACAAACTGAGCTCTTTGCTGCAAGGAAGCAGTAACTTAGGTAGCAAGGAACAATGGGAAGGGAGTAGTGGTTAAAGTATTGCAGTAGTAAGCATAGGCCATGTGAAGGGAGAGCTCCTTGAAGGAAATGAGGTTGATAGGCATCAGGCTTGAATACGGGGATAGGGGTGTATATATGGCCGGTATGTTGCTGTTAGATAATATCATTTCTGGTAACCTGAATTAGATTTAGTTCACAATATACGGAGGTTCATCATTGAAAATGTAGCAGGACTCCTGGAAGCAGACATCTGCGACTAGCCATGGAGTAACCTTGAAAGAAGCGAGCTATGCATGGTTTGAGAGGTTCTGAATGCTATTAGGTATCATTCTCTATATCTAGAAAAGAACTACCATACCTACATTAACCAATTCCCCTAACCCACTTGGAAGTGTATATCTTTTCTTCAGTTATTGTGACAAAGGGTTTATTCATATGAAAAAAAGGCATCATATTGAGTTCATACAGAAGGTAACAGTATTAATCCTAACAGGATATGAAAAAAGGATCCACATTCATGTAGTGTAATATCCAAGGTTGCAGCAAGGTGCTGATGGGGCAGCCGGTCACTGAGACAGGAAAAGCTCAAAAAGGAAAATGAACACAGCAACCAGCCAGGAGCCCGAGACCAGGGCACCACAGAGCAGCAGGGGAGGTGACACAGACAGGAACTCCAGGAAGAGCAGAGCCAGGGGAGTGAGTGGTGGTGAGGGAAGCAACGCAAATGCAGGTGTCACACCAGCAACCATGGCCCAAGCAGCGGCAGGCGGCAAGAGCACAGAACAGACAAAAACCAGTTGAGGAGGCACAGAGGAAGTACGGGGAAAGGGGGGGAACAAATGACCAGCGCCAAGGCAGGGATAGACCCAGGAAAGGCAAGGGAGGGCAGAGGGGAACAAGAAGTGCCAGAGGCAGAAAGAAAACAATGAGGAAACAGGTGAAGGGTGAGGAACAGCAGGAAAGAACACAGGGAGGGAAAACACCAAGCCCCAGCAGATGGCAGAAAGAAGAAACGAGGGGAACAAAGAGAAAGGAGAGAACAGGAAAGTCACACCAGCTAGCTACCAAGGAACTCCAGTGCCACTGAAAACACTCAAAGCAGAACAGGAGGAGGCCTACTGCTTAAGAAGGGAATGGGGAGGAGCTATTTTCCCCCCACTGAACAACAGGCTAAAGCGTTCCAAGTATCTCTGTCTCTCTCTATATACTGTATAGCTGTCTGTCTGTCTATCTATCTATCTCTGTCTGTCTGTCTATCTATCTATCTATCTAATACAGTCTGCAGTCCTCATCTCAGAAGGACCAGACTTGCTGTCCAGACAGAGTTAAAACCGTGCCATACAAGCCTTGCGTCTGTGAGGCCAATGGACAAGGAACTGCTGAGCCTTTCTGAAGAAGGAGTGGCAGTCATGTGCTAACTGGTGCAGGTCCCATAGCAGGCTGTACAGCTAGGTGTCAGGTTGCTACCCACTGAAAGTTCGTGAGTCAGGATGTGAGGGTCAGTCCTGGACATCCGCAGTAGAGGAATGAATGAGAGAGATACATAGATACATAGACAGTGTCGGCAGATAAGGGCCTATGGCCCACCCAGTCTGTCCATTTGAACTTCTAAGTTCGCTTTATGTTTTCCTAGAAGTCTGTTGCTCCTCACCCCGACCTCCAGAATTCCTTTATGTCTATCCCATGCATTCTTAAATCCCGTGATTGTTTCAGCCCCCACCACTTCCTCTAGCAGGGTGTTCCACTTATCCACCACCCATTCTGTAAAGAAATTCTTCCTCATGTTTCCTCTGAATCATCCTCCCTCCAACTTCATCCCATGCCCTCTAGTCCTGGACATCTTTTTTGCTAAAAATAGTGTATTTCTGCACCCTGTTCCTCCCTGTAAGATACTTGAATGTCTTTATCATATCCCCTCTTTCCCTCTTCTCCTCCAAGAAGTACATATTCAAGTCCTTCAACCGGTCCTCATAGGACTTGCGATGCAATCCATGTACCATCTTTGTTGCCCTCATTTGAACCTTCAATACCCTATATTCTTACATAGGTAAGGTCTCCAGAACTGTACACTGTACTCCAGGTGGGGCCTCACTAGTGTCTTGTATAGTGGAATTACGACCTCCCTTTTCCTGCTGGTGATGCCCCTGCCTATGCATCCCAGCATCCTATTTGCTTTACCTGTTGCCTTGTCACACTGTTTCCCTACCTTGAGGTCATCAGAATTGATAACCACAAGATCCTTTCCTGCTTGGTGCATGGTATATCCTCACCCACCAACTGATATATTGTGCCAGGGTTTTTGTGCCCCATATGCATTATCTTTCACTTCTTTGCATTGAATTTCAACTGCCAAACCCCTGACCATTTTTCAAGTTTCTGCAGATCCCTTTTTGTTCTGTCTATACCCTCTGATGTGTCCACTGTGTTACTGAGCTTTGTGTCATCAGCGAACAGGAAAATTCTGCCTTCTAGATCCTGTTCAATGTCACTGATGAAGATGTTGAATAGGACCGGTCCCAGCACTGACCCCTGTGGTACCTCACTGGTCATTCTTCCCTCTGTGGAGTGACAGCCATTTACCACCACCCTCTCTGTCCTGCCGCCCACCCAGTTACCTACCCAACGCACTACTGTCCTGCCCACACCCATATTCCCAAGTTTGTGTAATAACCTTTGTGACAGGGTTAGTCCCTGCCACTCCATAGATGTACCTATTCTTGATCTTTTCTCTGGTTGCAACTACAATCATTCCCTCTTCTACTGCTATCCCTGTAAATTTCTGTATGGAGGCAGGCCAACTCCTTACACAGCCTCCCCCCAACTTCTTCACCTCTTCTTGTTTTATTTTCCTCTATTTTTCTAACTGTGTATATTGGAATAAAATTATGGCGTTGGTAAATACTTTGCCTGTAATTAGGAATTGCAACAGAATGTATTTTCCTATAATATGGTTATTGTATCTGGCTCTGTTCAGGAATAGAAAACAGCACAATATCTGTGTTAAGTAAATATGTACTGAGCATATGATAATAATTTAGAGGTCTTCTAAAAACAGAGAGAGAGGAATTTAGCAGTTCTTTAGGAAGGTACTATATTACATGCTTTCTGTTGAAAACGCTTTTCCCCGTTTCTAGCGCTAGCTAAATATAGCTGCATGACCGTTCGAACGATCGCGAGGGCTGTGCGATTGTGCGCATGATTGTGTAGCGCGTAGCACGTATTCATTTTGTTATCTAAGGACTTGAGCCACAGGTAGGCTGTCTTGGGAATGTGTCCTCCACCAAATCGCAGTGCTCAACTGTCCAATAAGAGAGAAACATCTCTCTTAAGTATCCTCTGTTACTGGGAGAGAAAGAAAGCCAACAGCTTTTATCTCAGCCGACAGCTTAAAATTGCAGCTGACAGCTTTTCCCTGCGGAGTGGATTTTGCTGTAATCCAGTCCTGCTGTTCGAAAAATGGTGGCCCCTGCTTTCAAACCTTCAAAAAATTGGGTTTTGTGTCATTTTAGAACTCTGGGTATTCAGCATTACAATATTTTAAAGGTGGCTCTGTCTGAGTAGATACAAGACAGGTCCAAATAAGTTATAGCTTTCTGGAAAGTCCAAAACTACAGAGAGGAAGAAACCTTTGATACCGAAGGTCTAAATAGATGAGTCTTGGTTCTCCAAATGAAGCTAAGTGTATGTGGCTTTACCACAGTTTTAATGTCAGTATGTTTCTAGGGGAGAAAAATAAGCAGTCTTTCAGTACAATACCTTTTATGGGTAGCTATATTTCAAGCAGAGCCCTTTTCAGATGTTGGAGGTCTGTTCTCTGGGAAAGTCTGCTGCATTCTGACTGGGACTATATGGGATCAGCGGCCCCTTGTTGGCTATTTTTACAATACAAGACATGTCACTTAAGTACAGGGGAACATGCTATGGAGTAGAAAAACCTTAGCACAATATATTATTTTGAGGTAAACCTTAAAACAGGTTGTTTAGATCACATAAAGCACTTAGGAATGTGTATAAAATTGTTTTAAAAGCTATTAAAAGAATTATGTTTTTTTGATGATGCTGTGTCACCTGATTCAGGTGGGTGGGTATATATGCCCTACCTGAACAGGTATCAGTTAGATATGGTCAGTATTTGCTGACCAGTGGAGAGAGAAGGTTCCTGCTGAAGGATTTGTTTATATTATTTTCTGTTACCAAAGTTATTTCTTTTCTTGTTATTTTCTTTGGACAGTTTTGTTATTTGAATGGTGCAAGAAGGAAAAGTTTATGGAGATTAATAAACATCCCACAAAACTAACGTAGGTTGCACCTTATTCCTTGTGTCCCGTGTCCATCTGTAGAACCCACACCATAATAAGTGGTGTTAGAAGTGGGATTCTACTTCTGTCAGCTTTGTCTTGCCAAGGAAGGGAGACGCAGCGGCAGGTATTTCCTAATACCAGAGGTGGACATGGTGGCAGGTGGCCAGGCTCAAGGCACCCTCACGAGACATATGGGGCCCAGAGAGGGGCCCAGTTGCTGACCGGTTTATCTGATGTTTGCCCGAAGGTTAAGAGGCAACCATCTGAAAAGTTGGATGAAGAGTACAGTGAACCTGGAGATGGAATACCCTTAGAACAATGCTTGGAGACCAAAGACCTGGAGAAAGAAGTAGATGCTTCCTATATGGAACAGGCTCCTATGGAAGACATTGGAGAGCTGCTGAAATGGCTATGTGTCTGGCAAGTTCAGCAGGATAAAGAAGGGGAGATTGACCGAAGGAGACAAGATGCTAAGTGGTCAGACACCATGCGGGTGTTGCAGGCCATATGAACTGAGCATGCAGAAAGGCCACAAGGCCCAATATACATTAAATTATCATGCCTACAAGACTCTGATGATATGGATGCATAACTCACGACATTTGAGAGGGTAGCTCAAACGTGTGGGTGTCCCAAGGAACAGTGGGTAGTATGTCTGACCCCTCAATTAACTGGGAGAGCACAGGTTGTGTATAGCAGTTTGGCTATACAGGTTGCTGATGACTATGATCATGTCAAGAGAGAGATCCTCAGGAGATACGACATCAACACCGAGACCTACTGGCAACGGTTTTGATTTCTTAAGTTGCAGTCCACTGATGCCCCGAGGGAAATCTATGCTCGCCTGAAGGATTTAAGTGACAAATGGCTACAACCTGGTAGTAAGATAGTCCAGCAAATAATGGAAGCCGTTATGATCGAACAGTTTATTAAGATATTACCACAGGACATGCATCTGTGGGTTCGAGAACACAAGCCCGAAGGAGCAGAAAAAACTATTGTCTTGGCAGAGGATTTCCTGGCTACAAGATCTGCTAGAGGGAGAAACCCTAGGGGACCTGCATCCTCTCCTGCTACAAATTTGGTAAGAAGTACTTTTCCTAATGATAACGTTTGATCAAAACCAGAAGTAAAAAGAGAAAGGAGGGAGAGGGTACCCCTATCTGAGATAGTGTGCCATGGGTGTCAGCAGAAGGGGCACCTAATAAATTGTCCAGCAGTAAAACAAGACTTTGGACACTTGGCCTTAGCCAACTGGGCACCTTACATTGCTGCAGTTAAAATGGGACCCCATAAGATACTAGGTCTTCTAGATTCAGGAAGCCATCAGACGCTGGTTCGAGTCGACCTGGTGAAGGTGTAGAAAAATCAGGAGGAGAGACCATGATTACATGTATACATGGGGACACTCACTTTTATTCTACTACCAAATTGGATTTAATGATAAATGGAAGTACTAAAGAGTTATCAGTTGGGATTGTGCCACATTTGCCTGTCCCAGTAATCATCGGACAGGATCATCCTGACTTTTCCACCCTGATGGTGAAAAACGAGTTGTCACCTGTTGTGGCTGTAACAACTTGGGCACAAGCTAAACATATAGATGTACAGTTGGAACAGGTATTTCCCTTTACAGAAGAACTGTTTGAATCCCTGGGTAAGCCACAAAAAGGGAAAGCAGAGAAACGAAAAGAGGAGAAAGACTGGCAAAGCAAAAATATTATGGGACCTGTAAATCTTAAGCCAGAGACTATAGCCCATGATCAAAGACAGGATGTGTCTCTAACTAATTCTTTTTTACAGGTTGAAAAGAGTGTTAATGATGGGTCACCTAGGTATCTTCTGTTAAAGAACATTCTGTATAGGGGGTGTACCAATCCCAGAAATGGGAATAAAATAATGCAATTGGTTGTTCCCCAGAAGTACCAAAAGGAAATAATATGCTTAGCCCATGATACTCCTTTAGTAGGGCATTCTGGGAGGGATACCACTTTGAATAGGATCTTAGGTAGATTTTATTGGCCAGTAATCCATGAACAGATTGCAGAATATATTCAGAGTTGCCCAGAATGCCAGAAGGTAGCACAGATAGGGAAAAAGGATACAGTGCCCCTCCAAAGTATACCATTAGTTAGCCAGCCTTTTGATAGGATCACCATGGATGTAGTAGGACCCCTTGAAACAAGTTCTAAAGGTAATAGATTTATATTAGTCATTTGTGACTATGCTACCAGGTATCTAGAGGTGATTCCGATGAGAACTGTAACCGCTCAGAGGGTAGCGGAGGAACTGGCTAAAGAATTCAGTAGAGTGGGCATCCCAAAGGTTATTTTAACAGACAGAGGTACTAATTTTACTTCAGTTATGTTAATGGAATTGTACAAGTTACTGGGAATTCAAGCAGTAAGAACCTCCCCATACCATCCCCAAATGGATGGGTTGGTGGAACTGTTTAACCAGACACTCAAAAAATGCTGCAAAAATGTGTTAATGAGGAAGGAAAGAACTGGGATATATTTTTACCCTATCTTCTGTTTTCCTATAGAGAGGTACCGCAAGCCTCAACCGAATTTTCCCCCTTTTCCCTTTTGTATGGTCGAAATCCCCAAGGCCCGTTAGATGTTGTTAAGGAATATTGGGAGGAGAATGCCCAAATAGGGAAACAGGGAGTATTGGAATACATGACAGCTTTGAGGCTGCACCATAAAAGGTACATTACATTGGCCCATCATACATTAATGGACAAACAAGTCCTACAAAAGGTTGAGTATGATAAAGGGGTGGGGCATACGCAATTTGCCATAGGAGATCAGGTACTGCTCCTCCTACCTGCCAGTGAAAATAAACTACTGATGAAATGGCAAGGCCCCTACAATGTTATTAGACAAGTAGGGCCGGTAACATATGAAATACATATGCCTAATAGGAGGTGCAGTAAACAAATTTACCATGCCAATTTACTTAAGTTGTGGCATGAGAGACCAGAATCTCCTAATTTGAGTGGTTATGTTCAGACGGTATCTCAGGAGTCTGAGTTAGATGTGGCATATGAGAGATTGGAACGCACTGGCCAGGTTAAGGAGGTACACATTAACCCTGCCCTAACTGCTCACCAGCACACTCAACTGCAACAATTGCTAACTACATTTGCAGACACTTTCATTAATGTTCCTGGTCGAGCTATAGGCATTGAACATGACATTAGAGTAACACAGAATACTCCCATTCATCAAAAAAACGTGCTGTCTACCTGTACATGTAAGAGATGAAGTGATCAATGAGGTAAGATCCATGGAACTTTTGGGAATAATCCAGCCGTCCCCTAGTGCCTGGTCATCACCGATGGTAATTGTTAATAAAAAGGAAGGCTGTATTCGCCTTTGCTTAGATTTTCGGAAAGTGAATACCGCCTCCCTTTTAGGCAGATATCCCATGCTAAGGATAGACGACATTATCAATCATCTGGGGAATGCTAGGTACATATCTATGCTTGATCTCATGAAAGGGTACTGGCATATACCTCTTACCCCTCAGTCCAGAGAGAAAACAGCATTTAGTACCTCAGTGGGATTGTTTGGGTTTACCACTATGCCCTTTGGTCTACATGGGGCGCCGGCCACATTCCAGCTCTTCATGGACCAGATGCTTCAACCATATGCCTCGTTTTGCACAGCATATTTAGATGATGTTGTGGTGTTTAGTCCTGAGTGGAAGACTCATCTACATCATCTAGAGCAAGTTCTGTGGATGAATAAGAAGGCAGGAGTTTCCATAAACCCCTCAAAATGTTGTATGGGACAAATGGAGACTAGATACCTTGGCTTCATTTTAGGAAATTAGGTTATCTGTCCAGATATGAGCAAGGTAGAGGCATTCTCTACATGTGGAATACCACGGACCAAGAAACAGATCCATGCCTTTTTAGGGTTAGCGGGGTATTATAGACATTTTATCCCAAGATTCTCAGCAATAGAAGGCCCTCTGACTGAACTAACAATAAAGAGTTATGCCAATAAAGTGGAATGGACTATGGAATGGAATGAAGCATTCAGGCAGATAAAGGCCACCTTATGTGCATACCCAGTGTTGAGAAGCCCAGACTTCACTAAACCTTATATTGTACAGACAGATGCATCCTTGGTTGGTCTGGGGGCAGTTCTGATGCAGGTTATAGATAATGAGGAACATCCCATCATCTACATGAGCAGAAAACTGCATGTAAGAAAGCATAAATATGCCACCATTGAGAAAGAATGTCTTGCACTTAAATGGGCAATTGAAATGTTTAAATATTACCTTTGGGGGCAGAATTTACAGTTGTTACAGATCACAATCCTCTTTGTTGATTGCATCAGATGCAAGGAAAAAAATTCCACATAATGAGATGGCATTTGGCCTTGCAGCCGTACCGCTTTACAGTGGTTCACAAAAAGGGAAGCGAGCATGCTAATGCCAATTTCTTGTCTTGATATGGGTCCAGAATTGAAGGTACCTCTGTCAATGTTGAAGGAACTGTCACTGATGAATAAATAAGTTTAGGTATCTAACCAGAACTTTCAGAATATAAATTACATTTGTAAAGATCTCAAGGTAATGTAGTAAATGATGTTTTTGTTGTGATTGGCACCATTGGTGCTAGAGAACGTTGGAACCCTAAGAAGGAGCTTCATGGAGTGGGTGGGCCAGAGCTCCTCCAACCCTCAGATGGTAGGGGATTGGACTTTAGATATATGACCAAGTAAACAGGACATCCTGTCCTCCAGTTGCTGGATATATGTTGTGTATTATCTCAAAAGTTATAAAATATCCCAAGGTATGTATGGAACTGACATGTTTGGTGTCAGTATGTTTATTGTGGGACCCCAGGATGGAACTTCTAAGGGCGGGTGGGCAGGAGTTCCACCCCCTCCGGGGTAGCTGGAGGAGGAACCTGTTGAAATGCATTTCCTCTTTTCAAGGGTGGTAAATGTGACAGGGTTAGTCCCTGCCACTCCATGGATGTACCTATTCTTTATCTTTTCTCTGGTTGCAACCACTATCATTCCCTCTTCTACTGCTATCCCTGTAAATTTCTGTATGGAGGAAAGCCACCTCCTTACACAGCCCCCCCCCCACTCAACTTCTTCCCCTCTTCTTGTTTTATTTTCCTCTATTTTTCTAACTGGGTAGATTGGTATAAAATTATGGAGTTGGCAAATACTTTGCCTGTAATTAAGAATTACAACAGAATTTATTTTCCTATAATATGGTTGTTGTATCTGGTTCTGTTCAAGAATAGGAAACTGCACAATATCTGTGTTAAGTAAATATGGACTTCTGTGCATATGATAATAATTTAAAGGTCTTCTGAAAACAGAGATCGAGAGAGAGAGGAATTTTGCAGTTCTTTAGGAAGATATAATATGCTTTCTGTTGAAAACGCTTTTCCCCATTTCTAGCGCTAGCTAAATACAGTATAGCTGCACAACCGTTCGCACGATTGCGAGGCAAGGGTGTAGACAATGACTTTGAGTTGTCTGTGGAAGCTAAAAACCTTGCTACACTGCAAAGAACAAACTATAACTCCATTTAGGACCTGGAAACCTGGTGAGGCATAGTTACTTGTACAGAAAGGGAGCTACGCTTTCTACAAAAAGTTTCATTTTTTTTTCCTTATTGGCATTAAGCAGAAAATTGCAGGATTCCATTAAAAGTGTAGTAATTTTATAATCAGAGGGAGTGAGATACAACTGAATTTGCTTGATTGTTGGGGTTGAGACCTAGGATTTGGAAGGATATTTTTGCAACATTTTAAAAGTGTCCTGCTGGCTGAGAAGTTAAGTTTTCACCCCTGGTTTCACTGAAAGATTTTGTGTATTGAAATCAGACATAGCAGACTGCCTACATTGAAAGGCCTGCTTACATTGCAGGTGTCACTAGTCAATCAATTGGCTCTGGGTGGGGTTTCATCACTGCTGTCTTAGGCATCCTTCACAGTTAGAAGTCAGTCAGTCTGACTTTGAGTGGTCTGTGGAAGCTGAAAACCTTGCTACACTGCAAATAACAAACTATAACTCCATTTAGGACCTGGAAACCTGGTGAGGCATAATTACTTGTACAGAAAGGGAGCTACGCTTTCTACAAAAAGTTTAATTTTTTTTTCCTTATTGGCATTAAGCAGAGAATTGCAGGATTCCATTAAAAGTGTAGTAATTTTATAACCAGAGGGAGTGAGATACAACTGAATTTGCTTGATTGTTGGGGTTGAGACCTAGGATTTGGAAGGATATTTTTGCAACATTTTAAAAGTGTCCTGCTGGCTGAGGAGTGAGTTAATTGTCATCCCTGGACTCAGTAGAGTGATTTGTGCAGGAGACGTGGTCTAGTAAATTGTGGTGTTAGTTGAAGTACTATAAAGGGCAGTACTCACTAGGGTGGTGGATCAGTTGTGTATTTGATTGTTTCTATCAGTCACCAGTGGCTGTGGACTACCCACCCACCCTACCCCACACCACCCCTCCAGGCATGGCATTTCCTTTATAGCCACAGTTCTGACATCACTTCCTTAACAGGTCTTGGGGCAGAACTGTCATATCCTTAATAACCCAGCACAGTGCAAAAAGGGTAGGTTCGCACCACAAATAATAATAAAAAAGATATATATGTATAGTATATTATAAGGGAGAGGGACATGTGGGGAGTGGTGCAATGCACTGACTGTGGGGCAGCAGTTTTCCGGGAGACATTCTGGAAACTGCATTGCTGTCCTATTTGCAGGCAACTGTCAGCTCTGAGGGAGGAGGTTGCCCACCTCCAGGCTGAACTCGCGAGGACTAAGGAGGCCTCCCCTTCCAAAGAGCACCACTGCCACAACCACTGCCTCAGAGGTTGCCAAGTATGAAGAGCAGTTGGACCACAGTGGGTTCTGGGAGGGTGCGGTTGGTGGACCAGAGCTCTTTCCTTCTAAGACTGCTTGAAAGGCAGAGTAGAGAAACTTACCAGAGCAAGGGAGAAGGATTAAGACTTAGTTTGGCTAAGCAGATTTACTGTGTGGTGGTGTTTTTATTTTTTACTCACAGGGATTGCTACTGTTTGTTGCTAACATTTTATTGCTTTATTTTTTCTCTGATTCAAATTGTTGTTGCTGGTATACCTTCTTCTGCATTATTACAAGGTGTGCCTACAGGTGTGTGCTAACAGATTACTGCTGTAATCTTCTGATTCAAGTGTCTTTTGCAAGGTATATCTTCTGTTACTGCTTTATTTTTCTCTGGAGCAAAGTGTTTCTTACAGGGTATATCTTCTCTGAAATTATTACAGGTGGTGCTTTACAGGTTTTACAGTTTTATCTAACATTAGGATAATCTTTCAGGTTTACTGCATTTGTTGTTGACTGATTGTTTCTGCTCTTACCTCCTTGTTCTTTCATCCGTGGTTCTTCTTTTTAGGCAGGGGAAGGGCCCAGCCACCCACCCCCATCCCCAACCATCCCGCTACACTCCTTTTATAGGGTACCACAGTTGTGACATTTCCTGTGGCAGAGCAGGAAGGGGCGGATCAGTGGGGCCTCCACAAGAGTGATCTCATTTACAGGGACACTAGTAATTTAACTTGTTATAACAAGTTAAACAAACACAATTAAACCATTACTTGCATTTTTTCCTTTTTTCCTTCTAATTACTCTGACTAGGTTACAAACCCAGCAACTTATTTGGAATGGATTCCTTAACTGCAGGTACTGTGGAACAATTTTAGAAGGACAGTCTTACAGGATTTAGGACACTGTCCTACATGCTGAGCCTTTGGAGATCTTAGGGCTCAGCTCTGGGCAGCATGGGCAGAGATGCATGCCTCAAATTTCATATTGAAGAGGAAATACATTATAAGAACCACCGCCATTTCCCCAGCATCAACAGAAAAACCTCGACCGCAGAGGGTAGTTGGTCCAGGAGGTTGGCAGGTGGTTAGGAGGAGCAAATCAGGTGCCCCATCACTCTCTGCTCTCCAACACATTGCCTCCAAAAACCATATAAACACTACAAACAGGTATCTGCCTCTATATCTGAAATCAAATAAAGAGGCAGAAGACACTGCAGAACAGGACACTGCAGCACAGGAGCTAGCACAACAAAACTCACCCAAATCAGGAACCAAAACTAAACAAGCACAAAGGAAATCCAAAAAACTTCTGATCATAGGAGACTCCATGATCCAGGGAGTTGATACCCATCTCCAGCCAGGGGTGATGGTCAGATGTCTCCCAGGTACATCAGCATGGAGAGACACTGACCACATTGCTAAAATTGTTCACAAAGCAGGAGAAAACATTGATGTCCTAGTACACATAGGGACTAATGATCTCGCCAGCGGTCAGTTGTGGAGACCAAGGAACACCTGACTAGGCTGGGTGACAAACTATCATCTATTTCGTCCGGCATCTCCTTCTCTGAGACCCTGCCAGTCTGGGAGAGGGAGCAGATGGACAGAAGGTCAGAGAAGGGAGATAGGAGCTAAACACGTGGCTCAGGACTGGTGCCAGGAAAAGGACACAGATTTGTAGGAACTGGCAACAGTTCTGGGAGGCAGTTCTTTAAATTTGATGGACTGCATCTGACTAAGAGAGTCAGTGCATTGGGGCAGAAGTTTGGCGTCTTTGCAGAATATTTAAACTAGCAAATGGGAGAGGTGCAGCACCCATACGTCGGATGGGAAGAACACCTCCCCTCAGCTAGTGGTCAAACAGGAATTCAGCGTGTTTGCAGTTCATTTGCATCACCAGGTAAGAAAAAGGTTTGTCTCCCATACGATGCACAGGGGTAATGCCAAACTTCACCCAACAACTAACACACCAAAATCTGGCCAATGGAAAATCATGTACACAAATGCTCACAGCCTGGGAAATAAGATCCCAGACCTGCAGGCAATAATGTCAGAGGCTAAACTGGACATAGTAGCAATTAGTGAGACGTGGTTTACCAGTAACCACACTAGGAGACTTCAGTACCTGGCTATGTGTTGTTCAGAAGAGACCGAGGGTGCAAAAAGGGGAGGAGTGGCCTGTATGTTAATGAAAATATCAAAGCTACAGAAATTCAGAATACACATAAGAGCCAGAAGAACTGTGGTCACCCTGGAAACAGGAAATGGGACAGCCATAAGAACTGGGGTTGTCTACAGGCCCCAGACCAGAGGAGGACATAGATACATTACTGTTAGAAGATATACAAAACATGACAGCTAAAGGGAGGTTCTGAGAATGGGAGACTTCAACATGCAGATACAGATTGGTCAATACCAGCAGGAACATCTGCCAGAACTAGACTCATAGTGGATTCCTGCAGGAGGGCCTCAAACAACTGGTACAGTAACCCACAAGAGACAGGGCTATCCTAGATCTAGTACTGACTAACAAAGAGGATCACAGATCTCCAGGTAGAAGGTCACCTGGGGCCAGTGACCATCACATGGTATGGTTCAATTTGGCTACTACATCTAAATCATCCCATTCCAAGGCAAAATATGGGACTTCAGAGGAGCTGACTTTGATAAGATGGCCAACAGAGTTAAGCTAGCCCTGGCAAAAGAAACACAGGTGAGGGGTACAGGCAAAGTGGGCAAGCATTAAGGATGCAATACTTGAAGCAACATCCCATTGTGTTAGACAGAAAAGGAAGTGCAAAGAAGAGGAAACCACTTTGGTTCTCAAATACAGTAGCAGAAAAGGTCAGAGCCAAAGGCTGGCCTTCAGGAAATATAAGGGAACACAGCGGATGAAGATAGGGAGGCATACCAAACTGCCCTAAGGGAAGCAGGTAAGGCAGTAAGGCAGGCAAAGTCCCAAACTGAGGAAACACTAGCACGAACAGTAAAAGAAGGTGACAAGACTTTCTATAGATACATTAGTGAAAGGAGACAGTCCAGAGGGGTATTGCTAAGCTTAATGGAGAAAAGGAGCATGTGAGGAGGAGGACCCTGTAAAGGCATCTATCCTAAATAGATACTTTTGCTCAGTATTTACTGAAGAGAAGGTAGGGCAGGGCCCACAGCTCAACATCATGGACACAGGGGAGGGAGGTGAGCACTACTCCCTTCACAAAGAAAGGGTCCTACAAAAGCTTGCTAAGCTCAGGGTGGATAAGGCAATGGGACCTGATGGCATACATCCCAGGGTATGAAGGAGCTAAAGGAGGAACTAGCAGAGCCATTAGCAGAATTGTTTAGTGAGTCTCTGAACACAGGAGAGGTCCCAGAAGACTGAGAAGGGCTCATGTGATCCCGCTCCACAAGAGTGGTAGCAGGGAAGGCGGGGAACACAGACCGGTCAGTCTTACCTCAGTAGTGGGCAAGATTATGGAGGCACTCCTTAAGAAAGGATAGTGCAACACCTGGAATCCATAGGGCACAGGATCCAAGACAGCATGGGTTTACAAAAGGAAGGTCCTGTCAAACTAATCTCATAGATTTCTTTGACTGGGTAACCAGAGTGGTGGACCAAGGGGAGCAGTTGATGTCGCCTACCTTGACTTCAGCAAAGCTTTTGACACTGTTCCACATAGAAGATTGATAAATAAGCTGGGTAGGCTCGGGGTGGGTCAGAAGATGGTCAACTGGGTGGCAAACTGGTTGACTGGCAGAAAACAGAGAGTGGTGGTGGTAAACGGTATACAGTCAGAAGAGATGCAAGTCACAAGTGCGGTACATCAGGGATCAGTCCTGGGGCCAGTCCTCTTCAATATCATCATCAGTGACATTGCAGATGGGCTGGAGGGTAACATTTGTCTGTTTGCAGATGACACCAAGATCTGCAACAGAGTAGATGATCCAGATGGGGTGGGCAGAATGAGAAGAGATCTGGATAAACTGGCAAAATGGTCTGAAGATTGGCAACTGGGGTTTAACGCAAAGAAGTGCAAGATCATGCACATAGGGAAGAGAAACCCTGAAGCCACCTATAGGCTGGGAGGTGAGTTGCTGGCAGTCTCAAGGGAAGAAAGAGACTTGGGCCTGATCATTACAGATGACCTGAAATCATCCAAGCAGACCACTAAAGCTGTAGGTAAGTCTAGAGGGTTGTTGGAGTGTATTAGTAGGGGTATCACAAGTCGTAAGAGGGAGGTAATAATCCCTCTTTACAAGACACTGGTTAAGTCCCACCTGGAGTACTGCATACCGTACTGGAGGCCACACCAACACAAGGACATTAACAAAATTTAGGCAGTCCAGCAGAGAAGGGTAACCAAAGTGGTGCAGGAACTGCATCAGAAAACATATGAAGACAGATTAATGGAGCTCAATATGTATACTCTAGAGCAAAGAAGGGAGAGAGGTGATTTGATCGAAACACTCAAACTTCTTAAGGACATTAATAAGGTGAAAGTCTAACATGTTTCAATATAAGAACAATAGCAGGACAAGAGGACACAGCATGAGATTAGAGAGAGGCCAATTAAGGGGTAATGTTAGGAAGTTATTTTTCACAGAAAGGGTGGTGGATGCAAGGAACAGCTTACCTGAGGAAGTGGTGGATATGAATACAGTGCAGGGCTTCAAACAGGCATGGAATAGGCATAAGGGAGCAATACAGATGTGTACAAATAGATGGGCCATTGACAGAGTAAAGGTCTATGACACATTCATAAGATACAAAAAATGGACAGACTGGATGGGCCTTGTGGTCCTTATCTACCATTAACTTCTATGTTTCTCTCCCTCCTCTCTTCCAGGATGTACATATTGAGGTCCTTTAGTTTCTCTTCTTAGGGTTTCTGAGAACAAGGATAGCCAGGGGATGTGGAATTGGGTGAATACTAGGTGAAGAAGGAAACCAAGAAGACAGTTAGGGACCTGAAAGCAGACACAGAGCTGTGTATTATGGAGGAGATAAAGGGAAGGGAAAAACAGTTGTTTAGATACATTGGGAAACAAGCATTTGTCAGTCTCACGTTTGCACAGCTTTGTAGTTTCTGTAAAGTTGTTTGGCATTAATAGTACAGAAGGGTAAGATCATGCAGGGGTGTAGCCAGGGATTTCAGATCTGCACACCAAGTGGACTCACTGCTATCCCTCCCACCTTGTTAGGGTGAGCTACCCCCAGGGGTGTAGCCAGACAATATACCAATGTACACCAGGACAGTGTTTGTTGCCTCATTTGGCACAATGAATACAACTTTTATATCTCATGACAATGGTTGTTGCCATGCATGTGTAACCCCCAGGGGGCACTATCCTAAAGGCTACTACCCCTGCCTGCCCTAACTGTAGCAGGGTAAGGAGCCCAGATCCATTGGCAGGTGCCTCCACCCAGAGGTCAGGGTTAGAACAGTCGAGATTGACTCGGTCACAGTCCTCTGGGTTGCTGCAATCCCCTTTCTTCCTACTAGTGGCCCACGCAATTCAATTTCAGTGTCCTTACCATATACACTTACCCCCCCAGCTCGAACCAGTCAGCTCACTCCGGAGACCCCCTGAAAAGTAAGGTACACTTACACAACATTCACTGTGCAGTATTTCACCAGTAATACACAGACTAGCTAGTGTACTTTTGCAAAAACAAGCAATCTGATTTATTTCAGGTGAGATAACAAAGGCCGGGGGGGAAATCAGGTTGATTAGCTTACCACTACAGTATATGAAAATCTACCTATGGCTCTGTGCACAGGCCTAACCTAATAATTGCTGTCCATGGGTACCCAATCCCTAATGGCTAGTTGCTCGATGCAGTTGGTTGGGGACCTGACACAAGTGAGCATTTAATTCCTGACAGATCAGATGGAGCCAGAAAGCTCAACTAGTGTGGTTAGCAGTACAACAAAATTATTTTTTCCTTTGTTTGTAAATTTTAACAGGGAACTACCCTGATTTAGTACTCACAACTCCAGAAGAGAACTACTCTTTCACCACTTGCAGGGCTGAGCCTGAGCTTCAAAGGCCTCCTCACACATTTATATGGAAAACAACAGGGGGTACCATACCAGGCAGCTGCTTCCAGGACCCAAACAAACTCACAGCTATGCCGGCGTTTCACTACAGCTTCAATGTCCTGACAGACCGAACATGATTCAGCAGATTCTCCAGTCCTCTTCAGGTGAAGCCTGGTAGGTAGCTGTGCTTGTACACAGCCTCTTCTGACCGCAAGCCTGTGGATTAAATCCGTGGAGCGCTGGCAATGCAAACGGCCACCTCAGGCCTTTCACGTGCTTCCCACATGAACACTCAATGGCGCAGGAGCTTAGAGCTCCTTCACAGTCACAAGCCAACGTTCCCTCTAAGTTTTAGTCTCTGTGGGTGGGCGAATGATATGTGTGTGCGGCACTTTGTGCAAACAAATTGATTCATGTGCGCAAATTGGGTGGCCCAAACAAGTGACATATTTTATTGCCAGTGAACAGTAGAAAATATAACCAAACACTCAAATACTTAATGTAAAATATAAATATACATTCTGACACAGTCCAAAGCTTTGACGTGCATTGTGCACCATAACAGTATGAACTGGAAACTTGTGTAAACTATGTACATTTTAAAGAGTCTTGCATGCATCTAAAAGGGGTGCTGCTGCCGATGCATTGCTAAGAAATCAACATTTACTATTTTTCTCTCCTGTCTTTCCGATTCTTCCAGTGGACTTATATTTTGTTAAGATCCATTTTTCCACCAGATATTAAAAACAATTTTGTTCACGTCAGCATATCTAAATGGCTTTCTTCCAAGTGCTTTCTTTGTTTGCTCTTAATGTAGTTCATGAGGCTGAAGCCTCTTTCACAGTCAGCACTAGAAGTTTGGAATGTAGTAGTAGTAGTAGCAGTAGTACAATTTATTGTTAAGAATAAAGCAGTTGCAATATACTAAAATCAGGGCAAAATACATAGTAAATATAAATAGACAATAAATAAATCGACAAGGAACTTAAATATATTTACAGTGCAGTTTAATTTAACAGAGTACCTTTTCACATAAAAAACCTCCACAGGACTTCAAGACCCCCTAATAAACTTTACAAATGAGTTGAGATTAAAAATCTTGCAAAGATCTCTTCCATGTTCTTCTCTTTCATAGTAAACAAATATTCCAAAAGATCTTCCGGGGGAGGCTGAGATCCCCCCAGCAGTTTTTTCCTAGTTGATTCGTACCTAGGACACAAGAGTACCACATGTTTGAGATCATCTATGGTCCCCACTCCACATTTACTATATGGAAAAAATTCCCCTCTCTTTTGTCTGAAATGAATGCATTGAGCATTATAGTTTTCAGTTCTGAATCATGTATAGATTTTTCTTTGTTTAGGACAGGTTAAAAAAAGATAGATATGGCTCATATCCCCATGAAATCTTTACCTTTTTATAAAATCCATATAGCTTAAGCTTGGAGAGTTGAACATAGAAAGAATTTATGTTTATGTCTTAAGTCAATAAGCCTCAATTTGACATCCTGCCTAATCTGCTCAAATGGTCTCGTGTAAACTGTATATAAGAGGTGGCCCAATCCAGCCGGCATTATTGTTTCCTTATTAAGTTGAATAAAGGGATGTACGTATCCCATGCTGGCCAATTTGATGGCTTCTACTACACACATTTTGGGATATCTTTGTTGGGGCAATAGATAAAGTTTCAACAGAAAGAGAATCTGTCATTCACAGATGAGAGAAGTCAAGGAACGTTGTCCTACCTCCAAGGCAAGAATACAGCTTGGAGTTCCATTTAAAAATATTAAGATGTAGCTATAGAGTTTATTCAGAAATATTTCTAATTCTCTAACCTTAGTATAACGCCATATTTCAGAGGCATATAACATACTCGTTCTTATTTTGGCATTAATAACTCTTACTACTCCGCTCACCGATGACTTCCCATCTTGCTGTTAAATATTTTTAGGGCATTTACAGAAGATCCCATTTTAAATTGAATAGCCTCTAAATGTTTGGTCCAAGATAAGCTATAGGCAAAACAGGCGCCTGAATAGTCATAACACTTAACAGTGTCTGTATGGTTACCATTTAACCTAAAGCCTACCGTATTCTTTGTTTGAGAGCCAAAAACTACAATGTTGGTCTTGCCAAGATTAACTTTTAGTTTCGTTTGAGAACACAGAGATTCAAAGTGAGCCAATTTTCTTTTAAGACCTAGGACTGAAGAAGAGAGCAAGACTAAATTGTCTGCATATGCTAAACATCCAATCCTTTGATCATTAATTTTTGGAGTATGAAAATCTGGGTTACCTAGCTGATCCTAGACTGTTTTAATGTAGACGTTAAATAAAGTGGGGGCCAAAATACACCCCTGTCTGCCCCCCAACCCACATTTCTCTCAAATCTATCAGTTAGATGACCATATTGATTATACTGGACCCCTGCCCACATATTTTTCATAGAGTCTATTAATAACATCAAGAAGTGAGGTCTCCAACTTCAGATCCCTTAATGTAGCCCAAAGAATTTTTCTACTAATGCTGTTGAAGGCCGAGGAGAAGTCCACAAAACAGCAATATAATCTGTTTTTCTCACTTTAGTATACTTCCAGATCAGGTGCTGAAGCACATAATAGTGTTGTACTGTAGAACTGTCCATCTAGAAACCGTTCTGTGCCTCATTCAATACTGAGTTCTCCTTGACCTGTGACATCAATCTGCCCAAAATTATCCTAGGGAAAATCTGGCAGGGTAAGAGTACCCCTGAACCAGGCAATTAAACAGCAAAAGAAGAAAAGGAATCCATCAGTTGGTAAAAACCTTATAAAGATCACCTAGGACCCCATCCGGCCCTGGCGCTTTATTTGCCTTAAGGCCAATCATTGCCATTTGGATTTCGTCCTCTGTGATCAAGATAGGTCTTGGAAAAATTTCATCCTCCTGTATTTTGAAAGCATCATGTGTCTCCTGCTCTTCATGAGAATAATAGAGCTTGGAGAAATGAGATGCCCAAACTTCAGGTGTAATATAGGCTTCAATCCTATTGGCATATCTGTTGTATCCCTGGGCAACAATATTCCAAAATCGACTTCCAGCCCTATCCAAAACAGCCTGCCTCAGTTTTTCCTAAAGTCCCTGAGTATGTTTATGTCTCTCCTGTTCGAGAATTTTCCTATATTTTCTCATTCAGACTTTAGCAATTTAAAATCTGCTGCAGACTTATTTCTTTTATCTTATGCTGTCTTAGTTTTCCTCCAAACTCTTTCTTTGCCTGTAGGCATACCAAATTAAACTAATACTTTTTATAAAGGGACCTAGGATGGTATGTTGTTTTATATCTAGGTCTAAGTAAATAATGAATAGTTTCCCAATTCTCCAAAATACTAAAGGCCTTACTTTTGTCCAGTCCAACTAGTGAATATCACCTAAGACTCCTGTACTAAGAATTTCTTTGAAACTAGCTTGATGAATTGGCTCCCATCCAATCCTTCTCTTGTTTATGACTTCTAGACTCTCTTCCTGTTGTGCCTCACTTCTTAAAGTTCCAAAAGGGCATTTGATGTTAATTACAATAGCACAGTGTGCTGATTCCAATCTATCCATGACCTCTAACTTTTGGATCAGCTTTACTGCTTCCAAATTGGTCCAAACCTGATCAGGGGTTGAAGATCCAGTAGGTCCTCTACATGTTAATGATCCGACTAGATCAACCTGAGTTCTACCATTTAAAATACATAAATTTCTACTGGCCAAGCCCGCTAGCAATTCCCTACCTTTGAGATTAGATTTTAGATCCTGAGCAGTCCTAGTACAGTATATGAGGTATCTGGATTAATTATAGATATTGTATGGATCATATCTGAATATACATCCTCCAAGAAATGAGAAGGAATTCTGGCATTAAAATCTCCCAAAATAATTATAGGACAAGATATGTTGATAATTCGTCAAGTGCCATTTTCAGATCCTGTATGAAAAGATCAGCAAGATCAGTAGCTCTATTGCGAGGGGGCAAGTATATATTGCAGAGAATGATCTCCTCTTGTTCCTTGCTAATCATTAGAGCCAAAATACCCTCTGACTTAGTAGAAATGTTAGTGATCTGAAAATTTAGCAAAGTTTTGATAAAAAAGGAAATACCCCTTTAAACCATCCAAACTTTTTATCTTTAGTTGCTGGTAGAGTAAAGACAGAATATCCAGCCAATTTGGGAGTTACATTTTCTGTACACCATGTTTCTTGCAGTCCAATAATATAAAAATTATCCAGAAATCTCACTACTTCATGGTCAATTATTTTAAGATGGATGCCCTCAATATTCCATGAAAGTATAGAAAGGGTGTCCAAATCTTGATCCCCAGCTCCCTTATCCAAATCCAGCTGGCATGCAGAGTTCATTTGTTCAGTATTATCTACAAGCTGCATTTGTCAGGCTGAGTCAATAGCTGTCAGTGGTGAGTAGGTATTAGGGTCAATTAGGTTTCCAAAGTCAGTCGGGGGTTATCTGCCTCTAAGATTGATTCTGGACTATCCTTAGTCTGTTTAAACCATGAAAAGACTTCACGCAAGTCTAACGTGTTAACTAAATGTATTCCCAAACAATCCAGCTTGCTGGCCAGAGAAAGCAAGCTGCTAGTTGTATGAGGATTTTTAAATGTAATATCAATCTGTGTTGTGGGCTCAGGCTCTCCATATAACTTTATGGACTCCACAGTGTTTCTGGAGATGTAACATCCTAATGCTCTTTCCAAGAGCAGCAACAAATCTTCCCTAACTTTCCTATCAGAATCCTTGAGTGAAACCTTCCACCCAAAGATAGTTATAGTCCTACTCAGCCATACTTCTCTCTGCTTCAGTACATGATCCTCTATCTCTCCCAAGATTTTTCTCTGTGCTATTGTAGCCTTCTCACTCTGCACCTCCCTATGGAGAATCTCTTCTGGGGAGTGATAAGACTGTGTAGGAACCTCTATACATGATAGCTTCATGTTTAGCTCAGAATGTAGCACATACATCAATAAGTTTAGCCACCATGCTGTACTGGACGTTAGTCAAAGCAAAGTGGATCGTGTCAGTAAAGGATTTTAATGATCCTCCCTTTATTTTTTCAGCAACTATAAATCTGAAGTCATTGTACTGGCTAACAATTTCTGCCTGGTCCACTGATGAAAATAAATAGTCCTGATATTTGCTGTACAGTCTCTCAATATTTGATAAGACAAACTCAAAGCTGCAATGTGGCACTGCTGCAAAATCAAAGGCAGATCAGTCAGAAAGTTCACCTGCAGGAAATCAGCTGTCCAGATGGTCACATAACAGGCCAATGAATTGCAAAATTGTTGTTCCTTCAGCTGTGCAATTAGACAAAGGCAGTTTTACTTGTGGGCTCCAGTAGACAGTTTCACCCAGGTACTGGCTTCTGATCTTTTTTTTATTTTTGCCCTAGCAATCTGTTCAGCTTCAACTGTTGTTAGACCACTTTCTGAAACATCTTAGACAACTCTGCCAACTCCAAAAGTGCATCATTTAATACTGTTATGGCAATGTGGTGGTATTCAGGGTTGGACAGCTTCTTTAAGCAGTACTTAGCAATGGGATCTTTGATGGTTGCAAACCATAATTGTATGTGATGTCATTTACCCTAAGTATGGTTTACAATAACTACGCTGGGTATTGTCAAGCTCAATGAGGGTTTTAAAATGTATTTTTGCAATGTAGTGAGTGAGTCAGTGTGATACGAGAGAGGAGATGCATTTAGGAGACTGTATTCCTCTTCCATTCTGGATCCATACTAAGCACAGTCTGAATTTATGAATTTAAATAAAAAGGATATTTTTTGCCCTGCTGTTTCTTGTCCATTTTAGAATTACTATCCCCATGTAGCCAACATGGGCAACCTTTTACAAGCACTGATTCACTGAATCTCAAATGTGTGTATAATGTGAGACCCTGATTTAAACAGAAGCACAATCTCATCTCTCTAGACATATGTACAGTCAACATCTCAGCCTGCTAATTGAGAAGGTTATACCCATCCCAGCCCCCAACAAATACATAAAAAATGAAACAAACAGACAGTAGGTTGCTTTGATGCTTTTATTGTAAACAAAAACTATAGTCTTCCCATTTTCTTGTACTGAAAAAAAATGAACACATTTTCAACAGTGAGGCTTTAAATCCAATATAAACACATTTTGTATGTGAGACGCTGCTTGGGGAGGAGGCAGATTACACTGAAGTTGTGCAACTTTAAAACTGAAAATAATATAATATACACCCTATGTCAGAGAATCTCTCGCATTGCTTTGTTGGGGGGAATCTACCAAACAAATAAAACATGCCATTTCTGTGAACAGCAGGGAATACTGTTCATTATCAGAACTGTCTTACTGAAAAGAGGTGTCAAGCAGCGTTGCTATAACTGCAAAGCTGATTGGTTGGAATTTTGCAGATCGGTTCCATTGTTCAATAAGTGAACCTGACGAGATGTCTGGCTTGTTAACACTGGCATTGTTAAAGTTAATGGGTTGTGGCCTGGGTGGGGGTGGGGGTGGGGGGGGCATACAATGTTTCTTTCCCATTCAATTTCATGTCCTGTTGTCTGAGTCTTTAATCGAGTGATGACTGTAATCACTACTTCATGAACATGAGGATCCCTGTCCAGCTGCTTTGTGTGCTACTGCTGAAGCCATGTGTGGGTTATTTCTGACTGCTGTGCGGGCGCTGCGTCTACACCTTAGAGGGAACATGGGTCACAACTCATCTGCCCCTAACAGCTTGGGGCAATCCTTACAACTTAGGCACTACCGATTTCATTGGCTGGTTACAACTGCCAGTCCTTAGTCTGACCCTCAATGGTGCGAAGCTGCCATGGCCTATAATGCCACTTCCAGAATTACAAGCTGTCCCATTGGTCAGCTGACTCAGCCAGAGTCCTGATTCCTGGTTGGTCACCTCCACTCAATTCCTATGCCCCTTAGCTACTATTGGACCCCTTTACACAGTCTGGGTCCAATATGGAGAACACAATGTTAGTCCCAGCTGCAATTAAAGGAGTTAGGCAAACTGCAATTTCACCAACATTATACACGTTTCTAAAGGAACAACTACATCTTTCAGATGGGCTCCCTTAGCGCTCCTAGCGACTGCAGAAATGGAGCGATCAGACAGTAGTCCAGGGTGGGATTCAAGCAGAAAAACCCCAGTCCTCTATTTGAACCACTAAAGCCTGCGAACAGGCAGCTCTTAAAGAGACAGTACTGGAGGCTTTGAAAGCACTCACAATCCCCACATTTAGTGGCCTTATGCCAAACACCAGCCAGGCATGAAGCATTTAAGCAAGCTCCGGAGGCTTTTAGGAACCCCCATTTGTAGGGGTTACACCCTTCAGAGCCTGAAAAGAACTTGGTGTCCCACGTCAGTAGTTACCATTAAATCATTTAAAATCAAACAGTTTAATTAACATTATATCACTCTTTGGATTACATGCATGGATACTGTATTCACAGTTTACTATGGGTTATGCAACATTACACATACACATAACCTTTTTCATTTTAAATCAGGTCAGTACTCTCTGCCCATGACACCTGAAAGGGGGTCCTTCCTAACAGTTACTGGTGGGCTAACTGGGGTGGGGTACCACACTCGAAGCAATACTAGTAGGCTGGAGTTATCCCAAGGCTAACTCAGGCAGGAGCTCGGGGACATACACCTTTATGGACCACATTTGGGGCAGGTCCTGAGCTGACCAGAGACTCATAACTCAACTTTATTACAGGCGTGCTTCTTGGCTGGAGCATCTAGGAGTCTCGGAGAAACCCTGCTACAGGCCCAGATTCCATTTCAGCCTCATTGAGATTAGTAGGGGAACCTCCACAGGGAAAGGGGACCCAGTGCTCATAGTACTTTCGGGGGCATGACCCTCCATATCAGGACCCACACTACTTGGCTCAGCTGGGGACTGTTCAGGCATGAGTAAGGTACCGTCAGAGCACTCAAAATATTCTTCAGGTTCTGGCATATCAATGGCTTGTTCCCCCACATCACTTCCTTCTTCTGAAAAGTCAGATAGTTCAGCCAGGCCAGACAGTTCAGCCAGGCTCAATGATCCCACCCCTTGGGCTTTGCTGCTGCTCACTTCATCCTCTGGGAACATTGGCTCCGGAGACAGAGCTGGGGCTCAGACAGTCCAGAAAGCCCAACTTCATCTCCAGAGTTAATTAGGGATTGCCCGAAACAGTTAGCTCAGTTCATAAGAGGATAGTATTCAATATTATTCTCATTGTCTTCAGACACAGACTGACGATCATCTTCATCAGGGGGTTTGGACAAGGCCCTCTTATTTGGCTTGCTGAAGAATCAAGTGGTCTGGTTTTTCTTGCAGCAGCAGATCTAGTAATAGGCCTGGAGTCGGGGGGCATTGGGAGGTTCAGTTTCAATCAAGATTTGCCCGATTGGCAACAGATGATGTCTGTGTGTAGTTTTCACATCTCTTGAATTGTTTTCAGGCCGCACTTTATATACAGGTAAATCTTAGTTCCCACAACAATATGAGGGAGGTGATGCCATCATCATCAGCCAATCTTATGTTTGCCATGCTGTCCCAAATTCCTCAATAGCACTCTATCCCCTTCTCTCAGTTCCAGCGCTTTTTCTTTCTTCATACCTCTCCTTATTGGCCAGGTTTTGTTTAGCAGCCATGGTCTGGGCCAGCTAGTAGGCATAGTTTAATTGGGCCTTCAACTTCTGTACATACTGTAGACATGGCCAGATTAATAGAAGTGGGGCCCTACTCAAGTCATATTTTGTGGCCCGAGGCTAAGTACCAACATCCTCTTCTACAGTGCCGGGCTGGCAAGGCTGCTATGACCAGGAGTATTCAAGCAGGATGTGGTTTATAATGCTGTGTTATGCACATGACTTGACAAGTCACATGCCCATGATTATAAACAACACAATTCAGAATGACCAATTACTGCAAAGAAATATTTTATCGGTACAGTATTAACATTTTGTAAATTTTCACTTTTTAGTTACCTATAACATCATTTTTCCCTTGTCACTACTGTATGTACCTTGTAACTATTTTGTTATTAATAATTATGGATTAATTGACTAATTAGGGATCCTCTTTTCTTCCTCTTTTCATCCCTCCTCGAGAGACACACCTGGGCATTAGACTTGATTAGTGTGCCCTGCCTTCCCAGAATATCAAATTCAAATTCCACATAAATAATTTAATAAAAATGGGGATAGTAGTTGACACAATCTCCCTGCTCATGCCTCCTTAAATATGTTTTCTCTCTGCTAAAACCAAAAAACTAGGCGTGTACTGAAGCAGTTAATGGGGCTCACAGCTCCCGCATCATTCCTGCTCAAGATTCCTTGAGCTCCAAACCTGAGACATGCTCAAGCTCCTTGCCTCCATAATGCATCTGCCGCTATCACCCTCTGTGCAGCTACCTTTGTTCTCAATTCTGTCCTGTTCTCCCTGTCTCCTCTCTCCTCCATCTCCTTTGTCATTTATAGTTTGTTGTCAGCTTAAAGTTGCTTTGCTGCCAATGCTGAGTTGCCACATCCTTGCCCCACTCCAGAAGTCAGTGATGCCAAAACAGCTAAAGAGTTGTGCCAAGAGGAACTGAGCCTTAAGAACCCTGCAGGACCTGCAGGTGTTGACTACAGTCCTTCAGAGATTAAGCTTTCTAGAGCAACCTCCTGCAACTTTCCAGTAATGTATATGACTCAAATCAAACCAAGACAAGACTGTGCCAGTAAGAGCAAGTCCCACAAGTTAGTTCCCTCAGGTGACTTATCAGCACCCCATGGTCCACTCAGTGCCAAACTTCAAATCTTAATTAAAGACTCATCAGTACACTACTCAGGTTACTGAACACTCACAGACAGACCATGACCAGAGGCAACCACAACTCAGTTTGTTTCTCCAATGCAATAAAACAAGTTATTTCTGCATCACTAATTGGCTTGGACACTGCAGAACACAGACGACTAGTGAACACAACATACCTGGTATGGCCTGACTGATGTGAATATGAATGTAATAAGTCCAGTCTATCCCTCTTGATTGTTTCCTCCAAGATCCATGCAGCGGTGACACGACTCAGCCCTGCAGTGCAGCCAGCATGGAGGACTCCTCACTGTCACAGCAGGACCAAAGGCCCAACTAGAAGCATCACTAACTGATCCTGGCTAGTAGCTACATGGAAAACACCAGCAGCATGCGGCGCTGCACTGAAGCCAAATCCAGCTCTAGAGTGACCCCTGCAGCCTGCTTGAACTCTTTCTCTCTACTTCTGTGTCTTTAGAGGCAGAGACTCTTCTTCTTTGATAGATGAGACCAGCCACTGGCACCAACAACTGACCACCACAGCTCTCTCTCTCTCTCTCTCTCCTCTCTCTCGTTTCCTACTCTACTCCTCATATCGCTGCCTGGCCACATGCTGACACCATGCACACACAAATGCACTGATTTCTGCTCCCCAGTTGTCACATCTCCCAGAGGACCTCCCCAGTGGACATGATTAGTTGTGTGTTATTGGGGTCAGAATTGAATCAGAAGGTGAAGCGGAGCTGCCTGTCGGAGGAACTGAGAAGCTTGCTTGTTCAGAGTGGCTGCGGGGGAGGTGTCATCACTCACCAGAGCTGACTCATGTGGCCCGGGGGCTGACTGACTCCAGAAGGTGGGTGCTTTTTGGGCAGTTTGGCCCATCGGCGGTCACCCAGTACAGCCAGGATTAAAGAAAGTAACTGTAAATAGGTTAACAGTGGGGGCCCTCCTGAACCTCGGGGCCCTACGCCATGGCGTAATTGGCATACAGGTTAATCCTGCCATGACTGTAGATGATTTGCTGCTTGTACTCTATCAGAGAAACCCATAAAACACATCCACTAGCAATCTAGCCTGTCTTCCAACCATCAATCTGTGCGAGGGAAAATCCAGTGCCATCACTTTTGGTACAGTTATAAGCATGAATCAGGGTGCTAATCTGCTAGCTCCATCTAGGCTTAGCTTTAGGTTGCAGTGTGCCCAACATATCAAGCAATGTGCAGTTAAACCTTTCAGGTTGTGGATCTCCCAGGGGATGATATGGGGTGGTTCTTGATTTTCGTACTCCCCACAAAGATAGCATTTCTTTAATCAGGCAGCTCTCAAAGTCCCTTCTCTGGTCAGAATGGATTCTCTGGGGGCCCCATAGTGGACAAAGAAGTTCTCAACAAGTACTTTAGCCACCGTGTTTGCTTTCTGAGCTTTAGTAGGAAAAGCCTGTGTATACCGGGTAAAATAATCAGTGACTACCAATATGTTGCTGATGTTTTTCAGGTCTGGTTCTAGACTCAGGAAATCAATGCAGACCAGTTCCATAGGGGCACTTGTAGTGATGTTAACCAGGGAGCAACCCGCTGGGGCAGGGTCTTTCTTTGTAACTTACCGGCTACAAGTCTTGATATACTGCTCCACATCAGCACCCATTTTGGGCCAATAAAAGTGGGACCGCACTAAGTCGAGGTTCAGTCTTTGCCAAGATGTCCCATGTGATTGTGCAGGGACCTCAACACCAGTTCTCTAAAAGCAGCGAGGCAACACCAGTTGTTTGTCCACCCAGCCCTCTTAGTCCACAGTCTCCCTATATAGTAGTTGGTTAATCAGTTTCAACTTTGAACCTTCTTTGTATAACAAGGCAGTTCATGGGTCAGTGGAATGCCAGTTTGGACAAGTCTCTCTGCTGCAAAGCCTCCCAAAGCAGCTTTTATCATGCGGTCGCAGAATTGAGCCTGTTGGAGGCTATCATTGTTGAACTGGGGCAGTGAACTAGTGTCTAATGCAGAAAAATAACAGTAAGCTGCAGGTATGCAATTCTCGGATGGATCTAAGCAATCCACCATGCAGATCCACAACATCAGGAGACACCTGTTCCTCCTTTTTGAATTTTTTGGCAAAAAGGGCTCTTATGTCAGGTTCATGACAACCTGACTCTGAGAGACAACATCTGCATCTATATGGTTTAGACCTGCTCTGTACTTAACAGCATAGTCGTAGGTGGCCAATGCTGAAAGCCCCTATAGCCATGGCATCCACTTGAGGAGGTCTGCACATAGGTCAGAGGATTGTTTATCAGTCTTTACCAATATCTTGGCCATAAATAGTCATAAAATTGATCAACAATGGCCGCAGAGCCAGGACTCTAGTTTGTGCACTGGATAATTTTTTTCTGAAGAGTCAGACTTCTGCTGGCAAAAGCCACAGGTCTTAGACCATTTGAGTGCTCTGATATACTTTGGCCCCAATCCTTGTAGACTGGCATCAGTATGGCGAGCATGGCCCATGGATCAGCATAGGCCAGCACAGGCCAAATGAGATTGATATATGATGTAGGTAGCTCTTCACACTCAGTAGTCAGCGGTTCCAAGCATCATTGGATGAAAATACTTCGCCATCTCAAGTACACAACTTTCTTATACTTTTTGTGCGTGGGAGGATACCCTGAGTAAGGCTGAGGAGGTGGATCACTCAGAATAATCTTGACAAACCATATAATATCCACAACCCAGGAACCATTGCAGCTTTCAAATTCTTGGCTGAGGCCAAGTAGTCAAAACCTCCACTTTACTGGGGTCCCAGTCTCTCTGTGCCTTCAGTGGATACTATGTGGCCCCCATACTACTACCCAGGCGTTTGGAAGAATTGGCACTTGTCTTAGATAGCTTGAGACGAAATCTCCAGTCGATCCAGGACCTTGAACAATCGATATTCATGTTCTTCAACGACTGCCACACTATCAGCTAAATAAACCAAACACCGAGAATTCCTTGTCCCCACAGACGTTCCATCAGGCACACAAAGGTAGCTGGGGCACCTGAAATCCTTGAGGCATCCGGATAAACTCATGAAACCTGGAGGAAATGATACATCTTCTCTTGGTCCTCTGGGGCCGCCGGGATCTGATAGTACTCTCTACAGAGGTCTAACACGAGAACCACTTACTGCATTTAGACAATCCAAAGCGTCCTGTATACGTGGCATATACTGGTCTGGGATGGTCGCCAATTCAAATGCAGTAATCTACACACGACTGCCCATTCTTTCCTCACTACTACAATAGAGCATAGGGCTCACAGACTCTTATCACACCAACAGCCAGCATTTCTTGCAAATGCTCACACTCGTCTATATCAGCCCGGGGCCAGGCGCTGAATCTCAAAGGCCTTTCATGCAGCCAGATGTATACAGCCGCACATCCCATCCCATTCTTTTGGGAAATACCTGACCTCTTTTGGAAAGCCTCACTGATCTCACTTTCCATTCAGCAGGCAATACTGAAATCAAACCGTAAAGTTACTCTGCCATTCTTCACCGAACCCTTGCTGTTGAGCGCTGCGACTCTGCACAATGTACACTTGCCAGGTGCAACCTCTTTTATTGAATCTCCATATGGCACGTATGAACTTGAACCACATCACCCCTGGTGTAGCAGGCTCTAGGGCAAGATACTGGGTTTAAACGTCAATCTCCTCCCGGTGCATCCAACATCAATAACTTATTCTTAACATCTGTTCTCATTTGGACTTCCTTGCAGAACACAGTAGGCATTTGAGGCAGAAATATCACAGTGCAGGTCCTTTCCACACTACACCCACGGGCCTTCCGTTCCTCCTGCTGACCTTCCTCTGATTTCATAGGCCTTTGGATCATAGTGGGTATTCTTAGGCTTGCCCAGTCCTAAATACATACTTTCCCAGAACACAAGTGGAGCTGTCGACCAAACATATGAGCATTTGTCCCAGTAATCAACAGGGGTACCCATTGCTTAGTCAGTGGGGGGAGCAGACTAAAGCCAAGGTTTCCACCTGTTAGGTCCACTCCAGCCACAAAGTGAAATGAAAACCAATCCGGATATACCCCAAATATGGATGGATAAGCCATGTCCTCAGCACATACATGTAAACCATCAAAGGTTGTAGTAACTCAGTGGTGCCTGATACCAGTCCTGAAACATGATGGTTACCTGAGGCCATTATCTGGCCCAGCTCGGGTGGTCCCACATTACCATGGGGCCTCAGGCTGTACATCAGACCATTCAGGGCTGGCATGACAGTTGCTTGAGCTTGGCCGGGTCACAAAGCCATTCTGGGGGGAGTCGGACATGAACCTGCATTGCCAAGTGATCAGTCTGCTGTTAACTTCCTTAAATTCTCCAGCAACTGGCACTCAGTCTGAAAGTATCCATCCTCCCCACAATGGTAACAGAACTTGGGTGGTCTCTATTGGGGGAATACTTTATCTGCACGGGGCCCTCGGAGGGGTTCCCTGGCAGGACATTGATTCTGGTATAGGTTCTCCAGACCTAACAGAGTGGACAATAGATTGCTTCAGTCCCTCCCAGTTCTGTAAATTTCAGACCTCAGCCCTCAACTCACTTTCCACTTGGGGATCAGAGAAATAGCACACACCCACCTCACCAATTCTGGGGACACATCAGGCCCCGAAGGTGGATCTCATTGGGTGCACCCTAGACTCGGGGTTTGGCTCAGAGGTCCCACAGCCCTCACATAGGGGTTCCCGCCCCTCCTCGATATGTGCTTCTCTCTCCCTCATCAATTGACAGTATTCAGGCGGGAACCTCCCGTCTATCATGTAACAAGCTTTAACAATATCACACTGGAAAATCTACAGACTTCAAAAATGTTCCAACCTGACTGGCCAAGAAGCCGCTTGATTCCCTACCTTTGAGATTAGATTTTAGATCCTGAGCGGTCCTAGTACAGTATATGGGGTATCTGGATTAATTAGATATTGTATGGATCATATCTGAATATACATCCTCCAAGAAATGAGAAGAAAATTCTGGCATTAAAATCTCCCAAAATAATTATAGGACAAGATATGTTGATATTAAGTCAAGTGCCATTTTCAGATCCTGTATGAAAGATCAGCAAGATCAAGTAGACTCTATTGCGAGAGGCAAGTATATATTGCAAGAATGATCTCCTCTGTTCCTTGCTAATCATTGAGCAAAAATACCCTCTGACTTAGTAGAAATGTTAGTGATCTGAAAATTTAGAAGTTTGATAAAGGAAATACCCTTTAAACCATCCAAACTTTTTATCTTTAGTTGCTGGTAGAGTAAAGACAGAATATCCAGCCAATTTGGGAGTTACATTTCCTGTACACCATGTTTTGCAGTCAATAATATAAAATTATCCAAATCTCACTACTTCATGGTCAATTATTTTAAGATGGATGCCTCAATATTCCATGAAGTATAGAAAGGAATGTCAAATCTTGATCCCCAACTCCTGTCCAAATCCAGCTGGCATGCAGAGTTCATTTGTTGTTCAGTATTATCTACAAGCTGCATTTGTCAGGCTGAGTCAATAGCTGTCAGTGGTGGTATATAGGGTCAATTAGGTTTAAAAAGTCAGTCGGGGTTATCTGCCTCTAAGATTGATTCTGGACTATCCTTAGTCTGTTTAAACCATGAAAAGACTTCCATAGAGTCTAACGTGTTAACTAATGTATTCCCAAACAATCCACTTCTTTATTGAGAAAAACAGCTGCTAGTTGTAAGGGATTTTTAAATGTAATATCAATCTAGTTGTGGGCTCAGGCTCTCCATATAACTATGGAGCCCACAGTGTTTCTGGAGATGTAACATCCTAATGCTCTTCCAAGAGCAACCACAAATCTTCCTAACTTCTATCAGAATCCTTGGTGAAACCTTCCACCCAAAGATAGTTATAGTCCTACTCAGACATACTTCTCTAAAGTACATGATCCTATCTCTCCCAAGATTTTTCTCTGTGCTATTGTAGCCTTCTCACTCTGCCTCCTATGGAGAATCTCTACAAGAATTGATAAGACCTGTGTAGAACCTCTATACATGATAGCTTCATGTTTAGCTCAGAATGTAACACATAAATCAATAAGTTTAGCCACCATGCTGTACTGGGAGTTAGTCAAAGCAAAGTGGATCGTGTCAGTAAAAAAGTTTTAATGATCCTCCCTTTATTTTTCAGCAACTATAAATCTGAAGTCATTGTACTGGCTAACAATTTCTGCCTGGTCCACTGATGAAAATAAATAGTCCTGATATTTGCTGTACAGTCTCTCAATGTTTGATAAGACAAACTCAAAGCTGCAATGTGGCACTGCTGCAAAATCAACCCAGATCAGTCAGAAGTTCACCTGCAAAATCAGCTACATCCAGATGGTCACATAACAGGCCAATGAATTGCAAAATTGTTGTTCCTTCAGCTGTCTGCAGCAATTAGACAAAGGCAGTTTTACTTGTGGGCTCCAGTAGGACAGTTTCACCCAGGCATCAGTCTTCTCGATCTTTTTTTTATTTTTGCCCTAGCAACTGTTCAGCTTCAACTGTTGTTAGACCACTTTCTGAAATTCATTCTTAGACAAAATCTCTGCCAACTCCAAAAGTGCATCATTTAATACTGTTATGGCAATGTGGTGGTATTCAGGGTTGGACAGCTTCTTTAAGCAGTACTAGCAATGGGATCTTGATGGTTGCAAACCATAATTGTATGTGATGTCATTTACCCTAAGTATGGTTTACAATAACTTCGCTGGGTATTGTCAAGCTCAATGAGGGGTTTAAAATGTATTTTGCAATGTAGTGGTGAGTCAGTGTGATACGAGAGAGAGATGCATTTAGAGACTGTATTCTCTTCTTCTGGATCCATACTAACACAGTCTGAATTTATGAATTTAAATAAAAGGATATTTTTGCCCTGCTGTTTCTTGTCCATTTTAGAATTACTATCCCCATGTAGCCTTGGGCAACCTTTACAAGCACTGATTCACTGAATCTAAAATGTAGTGTATATGTGAGACCTATTTTTTTAAATGAAGCACAATCTCATCTCTCTAGACACATGTACAGTCAACATCTCAGCCTGCTAATTGAGAAGGTTATACCATCCCAGCCCCCAACAAATACATAAAATGAAACAAACAGACAGTAGGTTGCTTTGATGCTTTGTATTGTAAGCAAAAACTATAGTCTTCCCATTTTCTTGTACTGAAAAAAATGAACGCACATTTTCAACAGTGAAACTTCAAATCCAATATAAACACATTTTGTATGTGACGCTGCTTGGGGAGGAGGCAGATTACACTGAAGTTGTACAACTTTAAAACTGAAAATAATATAATATACACCCTATGTCAGAGAGAATCTCGCATTGCTTTGTTGGGGAATCTACCAAACAAATAAAACATACCATTTCTGCAACAGCAGGGAATACTGTTCATTATCAAGAACTGTCTTACTGAAAAGTATCAAGCAGAAGCGCTGCTATAACTTCAAAGCTGATTGAGTTGGAATTTGCAGATCAGTTCCATTGTTCAATAAGTGGAGCCTGGCCGAAGATGTCACAATGATAACATTAGCTTGTTAAAGTTAATAGGTTTGTGGCCTGGGTGGGGGTGGGGGGTGGGGGGGGCATACAATGTTCTTTCCATTCAATTTCATGTCCTGTTGTCTCGAGTCTTTAATCTGAGTGATGACTGTAATCACTACTTCATGAACATGAGGATCCCTGTCAGCTGCTTTGTGTAGCTACTGCTGAAGCCATGTGTGGGTTATTTCTGACTGCTGTGCGGGCGCACGTGCGCACACCTTAGGGGGAACATAGGTCACAACTCATCTGCCCCTAACAGCTTGGGGCAATCCTTACAGCTTGGGCACTACCCGATTTCATTGGCTGGTTACAACTGCCAGTCACTTAGTCTGACCCTCAATGGTGCGAAAAGCTGCCATGGCCTATAATGCCACTTCCAAGAATTACAAGCTGTGTCCCCATTGGTCAGCTGACTCCAGCCAGAGTCCTGATTCCTGGTTGGTCACCTCCACTCCAATTCCTATGCCCCTTAGCTACTATTGGACCCCCTTTCACACAGTCTGGGTCCAATATGGAGGGGCACAATGTTAAGTCCCAGCTGCAATTAAAAGGAGTTAGGCAAACTGCAATTTCACCAACATTATACACGTTTCTAAAGGGAACAACTACATCTTTCAGATGGGCTCCCTTAGCGCTCCTAGCGACTGCAGAAATGGAGCGATCAGACAGTAGTCCAGGGTGGGATTCAAGCAGAAAAACCCCAGTCCTCTATTTGAACCACTAAAGCCTGCGAACAGGCAGCTCTTAAAGAGACAGTACTGGAGGCTTTGAAAGCACTCACAATCCCCACATTTAGTGGCCTTATGCCAAACACCAGCCAGGCATGAAGCATTTAAGCAAGCTCCGGGAAGGCTTTTAGGAACCCCCATTTGTAGGGGGGTTACACCCTTCCAGGCCTGAAAAGAACTTGGTGTCCACGTCAGTAGTTACCATTAAATCATTTTAAGGCAAACAGTTTAATTAACATTATATCACTCTTTGGATTACATGCATGGATACTGTATTCACAGTTTACTATGGGTTATGCAACATTACACATACACATAACCTTTTTCATTTTAAATCAGGTCAGTACTCTCTGCCCATGACACCTGAAAAGAGGGGGTCCTTCCCTAACAGTTACTGGTGGGCTAACTGGGGTAGGGGTACCACACTCGAAGGCAATACTAGTAGGCTGGAGTTATCCCCCAAGGCTAACTTAGGCAAGGAGCTCGGGGACACATACACCCCTTTATGGACCACATTTAAGGGCAGGTCCACAGGCTGACCCAGAGACTCATAACTCAACTTTATTACAGGCCGTACTTCTTGGCTGGAGCATCTAGGAGTCTCGGAAAACCCTGCTACAGGCCCAGATTCCATTTCAGCCTCATTGAGATTAGTAGGGGAACCTCCACAGGGAAAGGGGACCCAGTGCTCATAGTACTTTCGGGGGCATGACCCTCCATATCAGGACCCACACTACTTGGCTCAGCTGGGGACTGTTCAGGCATGAGTAAGGTACAGATCCAGAGCACTCAAAATATTCTTCAGGATTCTGGCATATCAATGAAGCTAGTTCCCCACATCACTTCCTTCTTCTGAAAAGTCAGATAGTTCAGCCAGGCCAGACAGTTCAGCCAGGCTCAATGATCCCACCCCTTGGGCTTTGCTGCTGCTCACTTCATCCTCTGGGAACATTGGCTCCGGAGACAGAGCTGGGGCTCAGACAGTCCAGAAAGCCCAACTTCATCTCCAGAGTTAATTAGGGGATTGCCCCGAAACAGTTAGCTCAGTTCATAAGAGGGATAGTATTCAATATTATTCTCATTGTCTTCAGACACAGACTGACGATCATCTTCATCAGAGGGGTTTGGACAAGGCCCTCTTATTTGGCTTGCTGAAGAATCAAGTGGTCTGGTTTTTTTCTTGACAGCAGATCTAGTAATAGGCCTGGAGTCGGGGGGGGGGCATTGGGAGGTTCAGTTTCAATCAAGATTTGCCCGATTGGCAACAGATGATGTCTGTGTGTAGTTTTCACATCTCTTGAATTGTTTTCAGGCCGCACTTTATATACAGGTAAATCTGCCAGTTTTCCCACAACAATATGAGGGAGGTGATGCCATCTGTCAGCAATCTTATGTTTGCCATGCTGTCCCAAATTCCTCAATAGCACTCTATCCCCTTCTCTCAGTTCCAGCGCTTTTACTTTCTTCTCATACCTCTCCTTATTGGCCAGGTTTTGTTTAGCAGCCATGGTCTGGGCCAGCTGGTAGGCATAGTTTAATTGGGCCTTCAACTTCTGTACATACTGTAGACATGGCCAGATTAATAGAAGTGAGGGCCCTACTCCAAGTCATATTTTGTGGCCTGGGGGCCCCTAAATGCCAACATCCCACTCTTCTACAGTGCCGGGCTGGCAAGGCTGCTATGACCAGGGTATTCAAGCAGGATGTGGTTTATAATGCTGTGTTATGCCACATGACTTGACAAGTCACATGCCCTTGATTATAAACAACACAATTCAGAATGACCAATTACTGCATAAAGAAATATTTTATCGGCAGTATTAACATTTTGTAAATTTTCACTTTTTAGTTACCTATAACTTGTCTTTGTTTCCCTTGTCACTACTGTATGTACCTTGTAACTATTTTTGTTATTAATAATTATGGATTAATTATTAATTAGGGATCCTCTTTTCTTCCTCTTTCATCCTCCTCCGAGTACACCTGGGCATTAGACTTGATTAGTGTGCCCTGCCTTCCCAGATATCAAATTCAAATTCCACATAAATAATTTAATAAAAATGGGGATAGTAGTTGCCACAATCTCCTGCTCATGCCTCCTTAAATATGTTTCTCTCTGCTAAAACCAAAAACTGAGAGTGTACAGAAGCAGTTAATGGGGCTCACAGCTCCCTCAAGATCATTCCCTGCTCAAGATTCCTTGAGCTCCAAACCTGAGACATGCTCAAGCCCTTGCCTCCGCAATGCATCTGCCGCTATCACCCTCTGTGCAGCTACCTTTGTTCTCAATTCTGTCTGTTCTCCACTGCTCTCTCCTCCATCTCCTTTGTCATTTATAGTTTGTTGTCAGCTTAAAGTTGCTTTGCTGCCAATGCTGAGTTGCCACATCCTGCCCCCACTCCAAGTCATTGATGCCAAAACAGCTAAAGAGAGTTGTGCTAAGAAGACTGAGCCTTAAGAACCCTGCAGGACCTGCAGGTGTTGACTGCAGTCACTTCAGAGATTAAGCTTCCTAGAGCAACCTCCTGCAACTTCCCAGTAATGTATATGACTCAAATCAAAACCAAGACAAGACTGTGCCAGTAAGAGCAAGTCCCACAAGTTAGTTCCCCTCAGGTGACATCACCCCATGGTCCACTCAGTGCCAAACTTCAAATCTTATTAAAGACTCATCAGTACACTACTCAGGTTACTGAACACTCACAGACAGACCATGACCAGAGGCAACCACAACTTAGTTTGTTTCTCCAATGCAATAAAACAAAGTTATTTCTGCATCACAATTGGCTTGGACACTGCAGAACACAGACGACTAGTGAACACAACATACCTGTTATGGCCTGAGCTGATGTGAATGTGAATGTAATAGAGTCCAGTCTATCCTCTTGATTGTTTCCTCAAGATCCATGCAGGCAGCGGTGACACGACTCAGCCCTGCAGTGCAGCCCAGCATGGGAGGACTCCTCACTGTCACAGCAGGACCAAAGGCCCAACTAGAAGCATCACTAACTGATCCTGGCTAGTAGCTACATGGAAAACACCAGCAGCATGCGACGCTGCACTGAAGCCAAATCCAGCTCTAGGTGACCCCCTGCAGCCTGCTTAGACTCTTTCTCTCTACTTCTGTGTCTTTAGGCAGAGACTCTTCTTCTTTGATAGATGAGACCAGCCACTGGCACCAACAACTGACCACCACAGCTCTCTCTCTCTCTCTCTCTCTCTCGCTTTTCTCTACACTCCTCATCGCTGCCTGGCCACATACTCTGACACCATGCACACAAATGCACTGATTTCTGCTCCCCAGTTGTCACATCTCCAGAGGACCTCTGATGGACATGATTAGTTGTGTGTTGTGGGGTCAGGGTGGATCAGAGGTGAAGCCGGAGCTGCCTGTCGGAGAGACTGAGAAGCTTGCTTGTTCAGAGTGGCTGCGGGGAGGTGTCATCACCACCAGGCTGACTCATGTAGGCGGGGGGCTGACTGACTCCATGAAGGTGGGTGCTTTTTGGGCAGTTTGGCCCATCGGCGGTCACCCAGTACAGCCAGGATTAAAGAAAGTAACTGTAAATAGGTTAACAGTGGGGGCCCTCCTGAACCTCGGGGCCCTACGCCATGGCGTAATTGGCATACAGGTTAATCCTGCCATGACTGTAGATGATTTGCTGCTTGTACTCTATCAGAGGAAACCGCAAAGCACACATCCACTGGCAATCTAGCCTGTCTTCCAACCATCAATCTGTACCGGGAAAATCCAGTGCCATCACTTTTGGTACAGTTATAAGCATGAATCAGGGTGCTAATCTGCTAGCTCCATCTAGGCTTGGCTTTAGGTTGCAGTGTGCCCAACATATCAAGCAATGTGCAGTTAAACCTTTCAGGTTGTGGATCTCCAGGGATGATATGGGTGGTTCTTGATTTTCGTACTCCCCACAAAGATAGCATTTCTTTAATCAGGCAGCTCTCAAAGTCCCTTCTCTGGTAAGAATGGATTCTCTGGGGGCCCCATAGTGGACAAAGAAGTTCTCAACAAGTACTTTAGCCACGTGTTTTGCTTTCTGAGCTTTAGTAGGAAAGCCTGTATACCGGGTAAAATAATCAGTGACTACCAATATGTTGCTGATGTTTTTCAGGTCTGGTTCTAGACTCAGGAAATCAATGCAGACCAGTTCCATAGGGGCACTTGTAGTGATGTTAACCAGGGGAGCAGCCCGCTGGGGCAGGGTCTTTCTTTGTAAACACCGGCTACAAGTCTTGATATACTGCTCCACATCAGCACCCATTTTGGGCCAATAAAATTGGGACCGCACTAAGTCGAGGGTTCAGTCTTTGCCAAGATGTCCCATGTGATTGTGCAGGGACCTCAACACCAGTTCTCTAAAAGCAGCGGGCAACACCAGTTGTTTGTCTACCCAGCCCTCTTCGTCCACAGTCTCCCTATATAGTAGTTGGTTAATCAGTTTCAACTTTGAACCTTCTTTGTATAACAAGGCAGTTCTCGGGTCAGTGGAATGCAGTTTGGACACGTCTCTCCCTGCCTGCAAAGCCTCCAAAGCAGCTTTTATCATGCGGTCACAGAATTGAGCCTGTTGGAGGCTATCATTGTTGAACTGGGGCAGTGAACTAGTGTCTAATGCAGAAAAATAACAGTAAGCTGCAGGTATGCAATTCTCGGATGGCCCCAAGCAATCCACCATGCAGTCCACAGCATCAGGAGACACCTGTTCCTCCTTTTTGAATTTTTGGCAAAGGGCTCTTATGTCAGGTTCTGACAACCTGACTCTGAGAGACAGCATCTGCATCTATATGGTTTAGACCTGCTCTGTACTTAACAGCATAGTCGTAGGTGGCCAATGCTGAAAGCCCCCTATGGCCAGTGGCATCCACTTGGCGGAGGTCTGCACATAGGTCAGAGGATTGTTTATCAGTCTTTACCAATATCTTGGCACCATACAAATAGTCATGAAATTGATCAACAATGGCCCACTTCAGAGCCAGGACTCTAGTTTGTGCACTGGATAATTTTTTTCTGAAGGAGTCAGACTTCTGCTGGCAAAAGCCACAGGTCTTAGACCATTTGAGTGCTCCTGATATAACACAGCCCCCAATCCTTGTAGACTGGCATCAGTATGGCGAACGTATGGCTTGGCTGGATCAGCATAGGCCAGCACTGGAGCATAGGTAAGTTGATATATGATGTCGTAGAAAGCTTCTTCACACTCAGTAGTCCAGCAGTTTCCAAACGCATCATTCGGATGAAAATACTTCTTCACCATCTCAGAGTGCACAACTTTCTTATACTTTTTGTGCGTGGGAGGATACCCCTGAGTAAGGCTGAGGAAGGGGTGGATCACTCGAGAATAATCTTTGACAAACCGCCTATAATATCCACAAAACCCCAGGAACCATTGCAGCTCTTTCAAATTCTTTGGCTGAGGCCAAGTAGTCAAAGCCTCCACTTTACTGGGGTCAGTCTCTGTGCCTTCAGTGGATACTATGTGGCCCACATACTACACAGACGTTTGGAAGAATTGGCACTTGTCTTTAGATAGCTTGAGACCGAAATCCTCCAGTCGATCCAGGACCTTGAACAATCGATGTTCATGTTCTTCCAACGAGCTGCCAAACACTATGACATCATCTAAGTAAACCAAACACTCGAGCAAATTCATGTCCCCCACAGCACGTTCCATCAGGCACTGAAAGGTAGCTGGGGCACCTGAAATCCCTTGAGGCATCCGGATAAACTCATAGAAACCTAGGAGGAAAATGAATGCAGTCTTCTCTTGGTCCTCTGGGGCCATCGGGATCTGATAGTACTCTCTACAGAGGTCTAACACAGAGAACCACTTACTGCCATTTAGACAATCCAAGGAGTCCTGTATGCGTGGCATGGTATACTGGTCTGGGATGGTCCGCCAATTCAAGGTACGGTAATCTACACACATTTGAACTGCCCCATTCTTTTTCCTCACTACTACAATGGGGGAAGCATAGGAGCTCCTGGACTCTTGTATCACACCAGCAGCCAGCATTTCTTGCAAATGCTGCCTCACATCGTCTATGTCAGCCGGGGCCAGGCGCTGAGATCTCTCTCAAAAAGGCCTTTCTTCATGCAGCCAGATGTGCTCAGCCCCTTGCACACATCCCACATCCCATTCTTTTAGGGAAAATACCTGGTCTCTTTTGGCAAGCTTCTCACTGATCCTCACTTTCCATTCAGCAGGCAATGGGGAGTAACTGAAATCAAACACGTCGGGGGTTACTCTGCCATTCTTCCTCGAACCCTTGCTGTTGGGCAGCACTGCAGTATCTGTACAATGTACACTTGCCAGGGTGCAACCTCTTTTTATTCGAATCTCCTTATCGGACACATTATGAACTTGAACCATCACCCTCCTGGTGTAAGCATGGGCTCTAGCAGGCAAGATACTGGGTTTAACCAGCAGTCCCTCAGGCAGTCTTCCCTCCCCGGGTGCATCCAACATCAATAACTTATTCTTAACATCTGTTCTCATTTGGACTTCCCCTTGCAGAACACAGTGGGCATTTGGGGCAAGTATCACCGGTGCCGGGTCCTTTTTCCATACTACACCCACCGGGCCTTCCGGTTCCTCCTGGCTGACCTTCCTCTGAGTTTCATAGGCCTTTTGGATCATAGTGGGTATTCTTAGGGCTTGCCCAGTCCTAAATACATGCTTTCCTGAACACAATTGGGCTAATCGACCAAACATATGAGCATTTGTCCCAATCAACAGGGGTACCCCATTGTATAGTCCAGTGGGGGAGCAGACTAAAGCCAAGGTTTCCACCTGTTCGTCCACTCCAGCCACAAAAGTAGGAAATGAAAACCAGATCCGGATATACCCCAAATATGGATAAGGATAAGCCATGTCACTCAGCCCCCATACATGTAAACCATCCAAGGGTTGTAGTGGCACCTCAGGTAGGTGTGTCTGATACCAGTCCTGAAACATGATGGTTACCTGAGAGCCATTATCTAATACAGCTCGGGTGGGAATCCCATTTACTCGCACTGGGGCCTCCATAGAGGGCCTGACCACATCAGACCATTCAGGAGGCACAGCATTGACAGTTGCTTGGGCATTGGCCCGGGTCACAAAGCCCTTCCTGGGGGGTTGGACATGAACCCTGCATTGCCAAGTGATCAGTCTGCTGTTAAGCTTCCTTAAATTCTCCAGCAACTGGCACTCAGTCTGAAAGTGTCCATCCTCCCCACAATGGTAACAGAACTTGGAGTCCCGAGGGTCTCTATTGGGAGGGGAATACTTTATCTGCTGGGGGCCCTCCGGGGGGCAAGGGGGTTCCCCTGGGCCAGGACATTGGTTCCTAGGTAACTCAGGTTCTCCAGACCTAACAGGGTGGACAGTAGATTGCTTCAAGTCCCTCACCAGTTCTCGTAAATTTCAGACCTCGGCCCTCAACTCACTTTCCACTTGGGGATCAGAGGAAATAGCACACACCCCCACCCCTCCCTGTAATTCTGGGGACACATCAGGCCCCCCCGAAAGGTGGATCTCATTGGGTGCACTAGACTCGGGGGTTTGGCTCAAATTCACAGCCCTCACATAGGGTTCCCGCCCCTCCTCATCAGTCTGTACTTCTCTACTCTCCCTCATCAATTGACAGTATTCAGGCGGGGCAACCCGTCTATCATGTAACTTAAGCTTTAACAATATCACACTGGAAAATCTAGCAGACTTCAAGAAATGTTCCAACCTGACCTGGTTCAAGGCTGAGGCTGTGATACCCCCTTTTCGATAGGCCTTCTGCAAGGCCCATTCCACCCTAGTAACAAAGGCGGACAACTTCTCATTCCTCCACCGCTTGGCAGACTTGAATTTCCATAATAAGTCTTCCCCAGTTTCTGTACTCCCAAACACTCCCTCTAAAGCAGAAAGGTACTCTGTTGCGGTATCCTCCAGGCTAGTGGTCCGCAAGAACCTGATGACTTCCAAAGCTGGGACCCACAGACTCTCCATCAGTCTCTCTCATTTCTCCCCCTCAGAGCATTGCCACTCCTGGACTAGGGGGTGACGTAGTCCATCCACACCTCCAAATCATCCTCCCATGAAGGCACTAGCACTGTGCCAGAAAAAAGTTTTAGCCTATGGTAAGAATCTAGCTGTATGGGGGAACCACTAGGGGCGGTGGAGCCAAAATAGAACTCTTGGGAGGACAGGGAGAGGTACCGGGGGAAACCTGGGGGGTGGGTTCACTAGAAAGGTCCAACACCTGCAGTAACTCTTGGGTAGTCCTCCCCTCCACAGTCAGTAATTTAAGCAGTTTATCTTTGAAACTATTGGTCTGGGGAGACCCCCCGGGTGTGACCGACCCACTCCGGATGTGAACAAGCCTCCACCCTTGCTGAGCACCTTCCGGGTAAATTACTGGGGGCACCCTCTCGGGGTTGATGGCTAGACTACACAAAAGTAACACCTGCAGGGTCTGATTGAGCAGGTCAGCCATATGCCCCTTCACCTCCACCTTGCCCAAACATTTAGCTCGCTCCGTGGTAGAAATAATGTCAGTGGTCATTGTCCCCAGAGGTACATCTAGTAGTAACACAATTCTCTGAGAGTCCAGCTCTTTGGCTTCACCCCACCCCATCAGTTTGTGTACCATTGTCTTAATAGGATCCAGCTTAATCTTAGCCATGACATCCCCTTCCAGTTTTTCCTCTAACTTATCCATATTTATGCACTTTACTCACTCGGCCACTAGGGGACGCTGATTCCAGTGGTGCCTCCAGTTTATAACCCCCAGGGAGTGCTATCCTAAGGGCTACTACCCCTGCCTGCCCTAACTGTAGCAGGGTAAAGGGCCCAGATCTGTTGGCAGGTGCCTCCACCCAGAGGTCAGGGTTAGAACAGTCGAGATTGACTCGGTCACAGCCCTCTGGGTTGCTGCAACCCCCCCCTTTCTTCCCACTAGTGGCCCACACAGTTCAATTTCAGTGTCCTTACCATATACACTTGCCCCCCGGCTTGAACCAGTCAGCTCACTCCAGGGACCCCTGGAAAGTAAGGTACAGTTACACCACATTCACTGTGCAGTATTTTACCAGTAATACACAGACTAGCCAGTGTACTTTTGCAAAAACAAGCAATCTGATTTATTTGAGGTGAGAGAACAAAGGTCGGGGGGAAATCAGGTTGATTAGCTTACCACTACAGTATATGAAAATCTACCTATGGCTCTGTGCACAGGCCTAACCTAATAATTGCTGTCCATGGGTACACAAGCCCTAATGGCTAGTTCCCCGATGCAGCTGGTTGGGGCCCTGACACAAGCGAGCATTTAATTCCTGGCAGATCAGATGGAGCCAGAAAGCTCAACTAGTGCAGTTAGCAGTATAACAAAATGATTTTTTCCTTTGTTTGTAAAATTTTAACAGGAAGCTACCCTGATTCAGTACTCACAACTCCAGCAGAGAACTACTCTTTCACCACTTGCAGGGCTGAGCCTGAGCTTCAAAGACCTCCTCACACATTTATATGGAAAACGACAGGGGGTACCATACCAGGCAGCTGCTTCCAGGACCCGAATGAACTCACAGCTATGCGGGCATTTCACTGCAGCTTCAATGTACTGACAGACTGAGCGCGATTCAGCAGATTCTCCAGTCCTCTTCAGGTGAAGCCTGGTAGGTAGCTGTGCTTGAACATAGCCTCCTCTGACCACAAGCCTGCAGATTAAATCCGTGGAGCGCTGGCAATGCAAACGGCTGCCTTAGGCCTTTCACGTGCTTCCCATGCGAACACTCAACGGCGCAGGAGCGCTGAGCTCCCTTCTCCTTCACAGTCACAACTCATCTGCCCCTAACAGCATGGGGCAATCCTTACAGCTTGGGTGCTACCCAATTCCATTGGCTGGTTACACATGCCAGTCACTTAGTCTGACCCTCAGTGGTACGAAAAGGTGCCATGGCCCATAATGCCACATCCAAGAATTACAAGCTGTGTCCCCATTGGTCAGCTGACTCCAACCAGAGTCCTGATTCCTGGTTGGTCACCTCCACTCCAATTCCGATGCCCCTTAGCTACTATTGGACCCCCTTTCACACAGTCCGGGTCCAATATGGAGAGGCACAATGTAAAGTCCCAGCTACAATAAAAAGGAGTTAGGCAAACTGCAATTTCACCAACATTATACTTGTTTCTAAAGGGAACAACTACATCTTTCAGATGGGCTCCCTTAGCGCTCCTAGCGACTGCGGAAACAGAGCAATCAGACAGCAGTTCAGGGTGGAATTCGAGCAGAGAAACCCCAGTCCTCTATTTGAACCACTAAAGCCTGTGAACAGGCAGCTCTTAAAGAGACAGTACTGGAGGCTTTGAAAGCACTCACAACCCCCACATTTAGCGGCCTTACGCCGAACACCAGCCAGGCATGTAGCATTTAAGCAAGCTCCGGGAAGGCTTTTAGGAACCCCCATTTGTAGGGGGCTTACACGTGGGTAAATACAAATGCCATGCATTGCACCCTAAGACACCCACAAACCCGCCCAAAGTCTGTAAAGTTGTATTGTCCTTGGGATGCAAAGACAGTATTAGTGACCAGTCCTTCTAGTTTCGACTCCTATGAATAAAATTACAGAAAGGTTCAGCATTTTCTTTGTTAGATTTCATGGAAAAATGAAGCAGTTCAGAGCCTATTTGCTACCCCCTTAAAAAAAATTGCACACCATGGAGTGCTTGGAATATGCCTACCTACACCCACAGTAAGATGTAATGTCAGTGGATGAGCGGAAGTTTGGCTAGAGTTTATGAAGAGGACCACTGGGTCCAACAACAGCTATGTGGGAGTGAAAAGTAGGTGACCAGAGGGAGAGGAAGGTTAAAAAAGAATGGAGTGCATAATGAGTGGGCAGCTGCTTTCACTGTCCGTTCCACATAGGCATGCTAAAAGATGTCCCACACAGAAGTTGTTTCCTTATGTATGTGCTAGCCAGGTTGGCTCAGACACTGTTTTTTATGTTTGCTTGCGTGCACACATTATGTTTGCTTGCACGCATGCACAAGAAACATGTTGCAGCAGCTAGCTGGAGTAGCAGGTTGTGGAGGTGCGGCAGTGTTGTGGCCAATGCCGCCACTGCATTTTGAGACTTGTCTCTGTGGCACCAGTGAACGAGCATGCTGTCTATGACAGCAGCTCAGAAGCATGCCACCAACTTGAAAGAAATTTGCCACAGGGCGCAGCCATTGTTACAAGTGGAGGGGGGTAGCAAGCTTCAGAGAGGTGCACACACAAAGAATCCCTCTCATAAATAAAATAATTACTGAGTGCCAGCACATAAATACAGTACCAACACCCGTTGCCAGCTATGCTGCTGTTACTACCTACCCCTTGCTTCCAGCTCCACCACCCCCCCATCTATTGTGCGGTTCTCCATCCTCATTGTGATGTGCTCGCACTAGCGCTGGGCTGAACAGAAGACCGGAAGCCACAGAAATAGACTGCCTGCCCCTGCTGACTGGATAGTCTGTCGAGAGACATAACTCTCCCATGAATCTCCGAGTCCACTCCAGCACAAGTGGAGCCATAAGATGATGATGGGAGGATGGAGCAAACAGATGTTGGGACTCAGGAATCACTTGGGAGGGACTGAGAGGGTACGGGCATTAATGCCTTGCCTGCTACCACATCACACAGCGTGAGATGAAAGAGCAAGAAGCATCTCTCCCGGGCTGCTTGTGGTCACAGTGCTGAAATTTAAAGCAGTGTGCCAAAAAGGATTTGTTTCTGTGGATCTAAAGTGCCCCCTCCACCAGTGGCCCCTGCCCCGACTAGTTAGTCCCTGTCCCAGGCCATTAGCTTTTAGGGTCTGGGTGGCTTCGCTCCAGTTTTTCTGTTTTTGCAGTTGCGGGCCTCTGCCCTGGGTAACGTGGTTGTGTGCAGCCTCAGAGATGGAATCGGGTCATGGTCTGCTCCCCCTTGGCCCCACCACTCAGTCAGAGTGAGATTATTTGGGAGGCAGTGAGCATATGGAGAAGGAGTTTGCCACCACATTAGCCAGATCGACAGCTTGGAGGAGAGAAGTGTAAGTGGACCAGGAAGTGTCCGGACCTCACTGACTCAGAGCTGAGCCAAGTGGTTCTGCTGGTGGTGAGGTAGGTCATCATCTCTGCTGGTGTTGTTTATCCCTGTATACCTAGTAGCTAGCCACTTGAGTGGCCAAGAATGGATCAGAGAAGGCCTACGTTTGAGAGCTCAGTTCATCGTCATCAGCATAACTGCTGCTTCGTGTTGCATGCTGCACTTATGGACATAACCATGTAATTTGCATTTCAGTGTAATGCTCAAAGAACAAGCAGTGTTCACTCAGGCAGGCAGGTTTCAGATGAGTTAGGTGGGGGGGGGGTGGAGGACCAGATCCAGATGTCACAGAGATTACTTATCTGCTTGTGGTGGACTGATCCTGCTGGTATGGGGTACTGATCCTGTTTGGTGCTTATTGATCTTGCTGATGGTGCTGTTTTTTGTTGGGGGGCTGATAATGGGTGGGGTAACCAACACAACCAGTGTGCGTGCACATTTCTGTGTGTTTGTGGAGTGGGCTGGAAACCTGGAGTAGCCTTTGACGAAAAACTGACCTCAGAATTCCAGAAGTGGACTGCTGTCAGCGGCTGTTTGTAGCATCCTTTTTTTTTTTGTCAGCAGCCACCAGCCAACGGCACCCTCCTTTCATCTCAGGACTTACCTTCCTTGTACTCTGATACCCCCTGGATTGCCTCCCAGGGTGGGGCCACCACACCAGTATGATCTTCCACAGCGACAAGACAAGGGTGCTGGTGGAGGAGCCCACCAGCACTGCCTCCTTGACTTGCCACGCCAAGGCGGGAGGAATGGAGTTACTGGCCATAGCGAACAACTGGATAGGTTGGGTCCTTTGGAAGTGTCATGGTGTGCAATCAGGGCCAGAGTGAGCGGGCGTCATAGATGGCAGCCGCTGTTTTCTTGATAGTTTTTCCTCAAGGCAGGGACATGCAATGACATCCCAGGAATGCCCTGCCCCCACAAGTAATGGCACTGGCAAGGAGGTACCCCAGCCTCCACCAGGGGTCTGTGTTGTGCTAGACACTCTCTAACCCCCCCCAGAGAAGGAGAGCAGTACCTAGGATGCTCAACCATTCTCTCTCTGGCCAGCCCTCCGACTTCCCAGATCTGTTCCTGAACCCAGGCTGTTAGCGTCACAGTCTGGTGCCCTGCCCCTGTGCCAGTGGGCCAGCCCTTGGTTGTATTATCTTAAGAACAAGGGTAACCAGGGTGGTAGATCAGGGAGCGAAGAAGGATGTAGTCTACCTGGATTTCAGCAAGACCTTCGACACCGTCCCACACAGGAGATTGCTAAATAAATTGGGGAGCCTGAGAGTGGGTCCTACTGTGGTAAAGTGGGTTGGGAACTGGCTAAGGGACAGGACTCAGAGGGTGGTGGTAAATGGCATGAAATCTGAGCAGAGGGAGGAGATCAGTGGAGTATCACAGGGGTTGGTGGTGGGGTCAGCCCTATTCAATGTCTTCATTAGAAACATTGCAGAGCATTTGGAGAGAAGGGTGCGCCTCTTCATAGATGACACCAAGATCTGCAACAGAGTGGACACACTGGAGGGGGTGGAAAGAATGAGAAAGGACCTATGAGAGGAGTGGTAAGGTATCTGGCAGTTGAGTTACAGTTCCAAATAGTGCAAGATCATGCACCTGGGTTACAAGAATCCAAGGGAAGAGTACAGGATGGGTGAGGAAATTCTGGTCACCACAATTCAGGAAAGAGACTTGGGGGTTATCATGTCTGATGTACCTGAAGCTGACCAAACAGTGTGAAAAAGCAGTGGTAAAGAGCAAACAGAATGTTGTGGTACATAGGGAAGGGCAAAACAAGCAGGAGAAAAGAGCTGGTGGTGCAACTGTACAGATCACTGGAGAGGCCTCAACTGAGTACTGTGTCCAGTCCTGGAGATCACATCTCCAGAAGGACATTGACAAAATGGAGGCAGTCTAGAGAAAGGCAATGAAGATGATACATGGACTACACCAGAAGCCCTATGAAGAAAGACTTAAACACCTTAATATCTATTCACTGGAGAAAAGAAGGGAGAGGGGAAGGGAGATTTGAGACTTTCAGGTACTTTAGGGGAATAAACAGGATACAGGTGGAAAGCATATTTCAGAGAAAATGCTGCACAAGAACAAGGGGGCGTGATATGAGGCTCAAGGGTGATATTAGGAAGTACTTTTTCACTGAAAGGGTGGTAGAGCTGTGGAACAGCATTACAGCAGAAGTGGTGGGTGCAAAAACAATATGGGGGTTCAAGAGTGCATGGGATAGACTTAGGGGTACCCTGGAGATATGCAGAGCAGGACAGCTGCAGATCAAATAGCATCTGGAACTGTAGCAGTAAGTAGGGAAATGGGCAGACTAGGTGGACTGTATGGTCCTTATCTGTTGACACATTCTATGTTTCTATGTAAAAATACAGGTTGCTCTCTTAAAACTTGTGGTAACATCAAAAAGTGTAGTACAGACATTGGTTTCCTCACTACTTAGCTACTGAAAGTACTGTAATGTGATTTATAAGGGCCTCATTTCTGGTCAAATTCTTTGCTTGCAGCTGGTGCAAAGATGTAACATTGGGGTTTCTGAACTCCTTTTGTTTTTTGTTTTTGTTTTTTTTTAAATCAGGAGAGACACTAAGCTGAAAGTTTGTTCAGAGGTGTGACCTGGGAGCACAAGGAAGTTAAGTGACTTGCTCAGGGTCACACAGTATGCAATGGGGGCTGTGGGATTCAAACCTAGTTTTCTAAGTTTGCAGCTCAGAGTCTTAAACCACTGCGCTATACTACCTCCTCCTCCTCTATCTGCAGAGGCATACCTAGGATTTCAGAATAGGGGGTTTCCACCAAGGAAATTATTTGGTTCCTGTGTACAGACATAATCAAAGCAAGATTGGAGGGAGGTTTCTGGGCATCCAGTAACATCCCCCCAGTTATGCCTATGATCTGGTTGAATGTCATGGGATGCCAATTTGCTGTAGTCCTGACATACATTGTTGTAGTCCAGGGTAAGGTTTGTGTCATTCCACAGTGGGTGTACAGTAGTAGCAGTTTATTTGGCAAATCATTTTCCCAAATCTCTGAAGAACTTGAAGGGAATTTCCACAAGATTTCCTACAGCACATGTTATTTCTTTCTGCATATCACTATCTCATTATGTTGCTTGCATGCATGTGCAAGAAACATAGTGCCATCATCTGAGTTTTCGGAGGTGTGGCAGCCCTCTTCCAATTCAGTCAGTGTGTTTGCAGGAGCGGCTGCAATTCTCCAATGCCTGCTGGAGCTGTCTATGACAGCTCCAAAAATGCAGTGGCATACAATTGAAAGAGGGAGCTTCGTTTCAGTGAGCAGCGATAAGATATTGCCTGCTCATGCGCGCTCCCCCCCCAACATACACACACAGGCGCATGTATAACAAATGTTGTCTTTGCTCATAACTGTAAAACCTAAAAACGTAATGCCACTTTCTTTACTGAACACGACCGTTACTTTCGAACTTGAAAATAACATTCTACATATTTTCCCTTTTACTGCCATATATGTTATCAGATTGCCCAGCAAAGTTTTGGTTCAACATACAGGGTGGGATATTCAAACTGCGCCCAAAAAGTGCGCACCAGCAGGAGCCAGCGCAAGTCACTTGCGCACATGCGTAATTGTCGTGATATTCAAACATGGAGCAAGGCCAATTGCGCAAGCAGCCAACATCTGAATATCGCACAAACTGCGCCATAGCGCAACCAGGAAGGGGAAGCTGAGTGGAAATGATGCGCCATAGCGCAACAAGGCTAGCCCAGCTGAGCAGTCCAGAGGCACCATAGCGCAAGCAAAGAGACCCCCGCAGCATAGCAATGGAAGTGCACAACCAGGGAGGTAGGCAGGGGCACACCACCCATGCCACGGATGGGCACAGGGACACACTGCTGAACCAACAATATGCCCCCACACCCCAAGCACAGCATAACTGGGGGAGGGATGGAGCAGCCACTGGGCCATGGGGACAAGCAAACAAAGCACATCCCAGCCGTGTTACTGCAGCACACCTACTGTCAACCTGAGACTGGCACACAAAGGGGGGCAGAGCACCCCAGTGTCCTGCGGCCCCCCCCCTGTGCACAGCACTCCCAGCACTGTGACCCCAAGACACCACCCATGCGCAGTGACCAGCACTGCAGGAATCCACAGGCCCCCCCCCAGAACACTGCAACCTCGTGAACCACAGAACCACACAAGCCAAACCCACCAAGACCACCCAGCAGTGGGTGGCAGCACACAGCAATACTGATTGGAAGCCTCACCCATACCAGAGACACCGCCCCACACACACGCACACACATACTACCCATGACCATACCACACCTGATGCCATGCACACCACTGCAACTGAGCACCTATAGTCAGCTGCAAATCAGAGACCACCACAGTATTCATATCAAAATATATATGTAATAAAGATGCATAACAAGAACAACAAATAGTAACATATGTATGAAGCAGGGGTGGGGGTATGGGTATGAGGTAGGGGTGGGTAAGGGGCAGGGGTGAACAACTGGGAGAGGGAAGGTGGGGATTGCCGACGTCTGGCTACCGCCTAGCAGCCTGCCCTCCTCCTGCCTGGCACTGTGCCCGTGGCCTCCTCCGGCGCCGCATGCCATGCTGCTGTAGGTTGAGGAGGATGTTATGCGAGTCCATGGCCACTTGAGTCAGCCTCCGCACGCCCTGCTCCAACATGCACAGGATCCAGATACCTAGGACAAGGGATCAGAGTCAATGGCTGTGACTGTCCACATCCCTGAATGCCACCCATCATGCATGGCATACAGCCAAGTGCCCTGCTCCTGTGATGGACTGCACCCACCCACAGTGACTGTGCACAAGACATGCCCAACCAGCGAGCAACAGCCATGTGTACCACTGCACACACACACCGCCCATGTCCAGCACAGCACAGCAAGACTGCTCAGTGACGTGGCTACGTGGTGGGATGCTAGTGCCACAGCCATGTGCCCAGTGCATGCATGGACCACCAGTGACACACACACACACACACACATGCAGTGCCACTGGACAGTGATGACTGTCACATGTTGCGTGCATGGTAGTGTCGTCCATGGAAGGTGTCCGTGCCCCCCCAGCATGCAATAGCATCCATGATGTAATGACACTCACCCTCATCAAGCCACTGCAGCAGGTGCTGCTGCAGCTGCGGCTGCTTCTGTGGCTGCTGCTGTGGCTGTGGCACACCTTCTCCGCCAGCCACCCTGGCACTGCCATCGCAGGCCTCAGTCCGTGCCCACCTCTGCTCCTCCACGCCTGTGGGAGACAAATGAAGAGAAACACATCAGTGAGATCCCAAAGCAGACAGCCCCTTGCCCCATTGAGTGTGCCTGCCCACACAACCAGACCCAAACAGCACACACCTGCAAACACCCTCACAGCAAACCATAGCCCAACCCACCCCATGCGCAGATCACATTACACAGTCACCCATGCGGACAATACCGGTGCAGACACAGCACACCCACCTGGCCTGGGCACAATGCCCCTCCTGGCATGCGACCTGAGGTGCTCAAGCAGATCACGCTCCCTCCTCTGCAGGTCACTGTAGCGGTGCCTGCACTGCTCAGGGGTCCTCCTCCACCCAGTGGCCTGCTCCAGGGCAGTGGCAACCTGCTGCCACACATGGGTGCGTGGCACCTGCAGGGGCACTCCCTCAAACAGTGAGCCATGGTGAGGCTCCACCACAGCCACCAGGTTTGCCAATTCCAAGGCCCCCCATTGTGGTGCTCTCCTGCGTGCCATTTTCAAAATGTACAGTGGCAATATGGCACTCCAGCGTAGTAACCGCAGTGGAATGTTGTGCAATACAACTCCATCACTGCCTATCGCTGTTCGGACACGCGCCGGGTCCACATTGCGCTGTCACCGAACAGCGCGATAGAGCCGTACACATGCCAGACGTACAGTGCCAGGGGGCAAAGGTCGGCCACAAGGTCATGGGTCAGTGGTGCAAGGTCACGCACAGCACCATCGGATGTCCACTGGCACAATGGTGGCCATGTCCTGAATTGCTGATCACGCACAGCACGTCATCAGCGCAGCAGATGCCTGCGTAAGCTACCTGGGCATGCACAATGCAGTGTACCACACAGTCACAGAAATGCGCCATTGGCTCAGCCCGCTCAACCGTATTGCGCAAAGCACAACGGCGCGATATTCATCTGACACATGCAAATCATCTGATCAGCCATTCAGAGGCGCAGTGGCACGATTAGCATATCATTAAAGTTATGCCACTCCTAATTTGCATGCATTGCGCTATAAATACATGACATTGGGCTGTGCTGGCCAGATTCGGTTACTGCAGGTGAGAGGTGAGTTGCATGCTGTGTGATGTTCTGGCCAATGGTCATGGGATAACGCTATAGACTGCACAGTGACAGGTGTCCACTTTCACCCATACAGACCGACATGACCGAGCAGAGCCAAGGTGAGGGTGAGGATGGTGGTGAAGGAGGAGGCCCAACTTCACCATGGCGGAGACAGAGGCCCTCTTCCAGGCCTACCTGGAAGAGGAGCCATTACTGAGTGGATGGCGGGGCACCCCTCAGGCCCGTGCGGCTGCATGGGAGGGGGTAGCTCCGGCAGTGAACCTGCACAGAAGCCACCAGCGCTTCATGCAGGAATGCAAAAAAAAGATGGGGACAGACTGCAGAAGGGTGAAGGAGAAGGTGGCAGCCCTCAGGGCAGCACGTGCTGGCACAGGCGGGGGCCAGCCAGCGGTGGCAGAGCTGACCCCGGCTGAGGACTGACTGGCTGCATCAATGCACCGGAGTGCTGTAGAGGGCGTACCAGGAGGTGGATTCCAGACAGGTGGAAGCCCATCACTGCACGGTATGACATGGTGGTGGTTCTGGGGGGGGGAAGGTTGATCACATGCACTAACATGTCCTCACTTTGTGTTACAGATCCCATTCATCTGCAGGGGATGGTGGTGGTGGGACCATGGAGTGAGGAAGACCTGCGAGAGGTGGAGAAGGGTCCATCCACCTCTGTCGCCAGCCGGCATGCACTGCACCAGCATGCACGCCTGGCTGCCACCTCTGTTGTCGGTGAGTCAGGTGTGGGGGGTGCACAGCCTGTGTCTCAGCAGTCTGGCATGCAAGCATGCCAGCACACTGTGACTGTAGCTGTAGCATGTACCTGCACCATCGGTGATGCAAGGACTGCAATGGGCAGTAACACGTGTGTGTCCCATGTCGGACACACAGCAGGCCAGCATGTGCCCCTGGACCCAGCTGGTTCCAACTTGTGTGCAAGCACGTCAGCACAGTCCCAGGCTGTGCCTGTCAGCACCGGTGGGGCAGCACCTGTGGCTGTGCAGGTGTCTGGCACCGTTGCGGCCACAGCAGTGGAACGAGTGGTCCCTGGGGCACAGCAGTCAGAGGGGCAGCAGCAGCAGTCACCCACCAGGTCTGGGGGTACAGGGTCCAGCAGTGGCACATGCACACCACCCATTGATATGCCTATACCTGGTCCTGGTGAACAGCGCCCACCCTCAAGGGGTGTTGAGCATCAGTACCTTCCATACCCTGGGGGACAGGATGCCGATGTGGCAGAGGACCCATTTGATGAGCACACCTGCCTGCTGCAGGACTCAGTACAGCAGCAGAGGTGGGTTGCAACGTCCATGGATGCACTGTGCATGGCTGTGGAGCGGCACAGCAGGGACAGTGCTCTGATCCTTGCAGAGATGGTCCAATTGTGGATGGATGTGACCGCCACCATTCACAGGCAGACCCAGGCATTGGTCGCTGTTGTGGCTGCATTGGGCACACAGTCAGGTGCCTCTGTACCGCGCACCCCACACAGTACGCTCTCCACTCCCCATTCCCGGCGTTGTGCGACACTCGGCCTGTCGATGCCGGGTTCTGCTGTGGGCATCCCAAGCACCCCTGGTGCAGGTATGTTTGGCATGCTGCAGACCCCTGTGCGGACAAGGTCGCGATCGTGCAGTGGGACCCCTGGTGGTCCATCAGTGCCACCCCATGTGGTCCCTGCTCAGCCTGCCAGTGCTGTTGGGTCATGGCGGGGCCGCCCATGCATCCGCGGTGGCCGTGGAACAGTGCAACATGACTGACCTGTCTCCCAGTGCGGGCCCTGTCTGGTGCTGCCCTGTGTGCAATGTGTGTCATGGTGGACAGTGCACTGGTGGGTGCCCTGCCCAACACGCCGATCATGAGACCACCTGCACACCCACCGACTGCTGTTCACAGGTCCATATGTGCATGATGATGCCTGCATTGTACTGTACACCAAGGTGCAAGGGTGCCCAGCATCTGACTCACGTACTTGGACAGTACAGGTGGTGGGGGTGGTCTGTGGATCTGGGTGTTTGCCATGTCTGTTCCTGCTCTGCTGTGCACCTGCCCATGTACGCTTTGTGCCTGGTGTGTGTGTGTGTGTGTCTCCATATGACTGTTCACCCCTCCCTGATGGTGTGTTTGTGTGCCTGGATCCTTCCACTTCCCTTGCCGTCATGCACCCCTGGTGTGTTACCCTGTGTGCCTGTGGGTTGCGCCTGGACAGTGTTGGTTGCACCTGGCCCCTTGACTTATCTGTGTCGTGCATAATGCTCCTCCGTGATGGTGTCCTGGTGCATCTGGGCCTGCCGGATCAGTTGGGGGTCCCGCCATCCAAGGGGGGGCTGCTCATCACCATCATCATCGGCGCCACTGGCATCCCCATCGCTGTCCCCCTCCTCGACCTGTATGGCTATCCCACAGTCTTTGACCATGTTGTGCAGGATACAACAGGCCAGGAATATCCCACAGGCCTTTGAGGGGCTGTACTGTAGGGCACCGCCGGAGGTGTGTAGGCATCGGAAGCGTGCCTTAAGCATCCCAAACACCTGCTCGATGATGTTGCGTGTGGTGGCATGTGCCTCATTATAGCGTTGCTGCGATGGGGTCATGAGGCGCCGGTACAGTGTGAGCAGCCAGGGATGGAGTGGGTATCCACTGTCACCTGTGTGGAGATTGTGGAGAAAAGTATCATGTTCAGGTCCATATTGCCCATATCCCTGTGTGCCACTACCATGGCACCTGTGGCATTCCCACCCTTGCCCCAAGTTTGCAATTCCTACATGTGTACTCACCCACTAGATGGCCTGTGGGGATGTCCCCACTCTCAAATCGATGGCACAGTGCGAACTGATACCATATGAAGGCATCATGTGCTCCACCAGGGTGTGTGGCACAGACATTGATTATGCACCCAGTGGCATCACACACCACCTGGCAGTTGACACTGGAAAAGCCCTTCCTGTTCCTGTATGTGGCCCCATCAGGGCCAGGTGGTGTGCGAATAGCCACATGGGTGCAGTCTATGGCCCCTAGCATGCCAGGCATACGTGCTACCCTGTGGAACTCCTGCATGTTTGCTGTACGCTCTGCCACAGTGCTGGGGAAATGGATGTACTCCGCAGCACGTGGCAGCTGTCCGCTGAGGAATTGGGTGAGGATGCATGACGTGGCCGACTGTGTTATGCCTGTGGTGTCCCCTGTCGGCCTCTGGAAGGTACCCGTGGTGAGCAGGGACATGCAGGCTGTTACCTTTGTCTCCACTGACAGAGCGTGACTCCGTCGTGAGGGTGCCTGCATCACATCACTGCACAGCTCACAGAGCCGACTCAGTATTGTCCTGTTCAGGCGGTACCGGCCCACAATCTCTACATCTGAGTACAGCTCAAAGCTGATGTGGGCACGGTACTGCCTGTTGGGGGCCAACCGCTGATGGGCCCTTCCACGGCCACGTCCCCCTGCAGCATGCCTTCTCAACCCCTTCATTACAGCTTCCATGTGGAAGCTGGCACTGTCCATCTCCCTGGCTTGTGTCCCCCCCCAGCTGTTATTGTTCTGTTATCCCTGCTGTCCTGACTGCTACCTCCACTGCATCGGGTACACCTACTGGCCTCTGCAGTCTGTGGCCCCACACACCCTCCCTTGTCCCTCTCCTCTCCTGTGCACTCCCAGGCCTGCACTGTTTGCCACTGTCTCCCTGTTTCTCCCTGCCTCATGTGGCTTCCCTGTAGCGTTCTTGCGCCTCTTCCTTGAGCCTTTTTATTTTGGCTCATTTCCGCCATGGCGCACCTTCTGGCTCATCTGCTGTTGCACATTGTGCAAGTCTTTGAATATCGCATTGCGCTCTTTATGCATGGGTCCACCCCCTTCGGTTGCGCGTGCCTTCATTTGCATTGCGCTGTTGCTCAGCCTGTTTTCAGTGGCGCAACTGCCTCTTGCTGAATATCGCAGAATGGCGCAATTTCGGACTTGCGCATGCGCAACCCTTTTGAATATCCCACCCACAGTATTTAGGATGGGCTCGGTTAAGTATGCTCTGTTCCCCAATTGCCAAAAAAAAACTGCAACCTCCTACATTTCAATACTTGGCTAAATACAAATTGAGCACCTGACTCACCATCTCCTATAGACATTTACATTGTATCGAGCATTTGCATTTATTGTAGCAGTGCATCAACATCTTTCAATGTTTAACAATCCAGTCTGATTAAATACCACTAATACCAGCGTGCTACTGTACGCATATACTCCTTGGAATTAGCAGAGAACAGACTTCTTGGCATGTTCGACTTTCTGGAGGGTAACAAAACCAGCTGTAGGGGTGATCACGTCTATTCTACAGTATATGGGAGTGCGGTCTCCTCAGCTTCGGTCTGGGGTTCCATACCAGTCACAAGACAGCCCTAAGTTTTGGTTCTTCGCCGAAGGAGTGGGAACAAGGAATTCTTGACCGCCCACTTGTCGCACTTCTCCAGAAAGATGTTTAGAAATGAGAGATGAGCTGCTGATATCACGGGCTGTATCCATCCCCCATCCCAGCCCAATGTTTTCTTTTCTAGCATCCAGATTGCACAGTTCAACCCCCCCCATTGTCGTCTGTCTGTCGTGTACTAACTAAAGGTGGCTTGCCCATTCTTACCTTGCATAAAGTTGTACGATGTGTTATTTGTACAGTACTCCTAGGCAAACACAGAATAGTATTTATCAACAAAATCTGTAAAGTCTCAAATTCAAGGGGGCACCGATTTCCTATAGCACTTGGGTCCTTTTCAGACGTAATTGCCAATACTAAGAACTGCTTTTTAGAGATGAGAACAGGGCTGCGAGGATACAAAGCCTGCATCCACTCGGCCAGGTGTGTCTTCTTGATTCGAAATTCCAAAACGTGGGGTGTTGTGATTGATCAGGCTGGACAGCAAACATCTTATAACAAAATAAATTAAATAAACAACCCCAAACGCGATCAGTTCCAAACAGCGAATACCTGCTGTCTTGCCCTGCTTCTCAGTGCAAGCTGCAGGGATACTGTACTTTCAAGGTGCAAGGATGTTTAGAGCAAGCAGTATTGCTGATAAACTTGTACTCTTGACTGCAGGAAGTGAATGAAAACTCACCCACCTGCTATAAAAGTTTGAGACTGAGCCTTTTCTTATAGAATAGAGCCAGCACGTGTCATGTCAGCTTCGAACTCTGAGCCCAGCCAGCTTTGCAAAGAATCAGATCTTTTCCAGATGTTGAAAGGCACAAGTCGAGAGAGAGAGAAAAGGGCAAACCCTTTCCAAGGAGAATTTCCTGCCCTTCCCAACGCGAGCTGAGGAGCCTTTTTTCCAATCCACCTTATGGAAAATTACACATGTACAACTAAAAAGCCGTAGTGTTACTACAGCATACTGAGCATTATTATCCATAACTGATTTACAATAATTCTTTCAGAAAAGATGAAAAGTTTGTTTAGGGCACCTCCTAACTTTAAAATATGACAAAAGTGAAATACTGATATATGGATGTTCCCAATTAATAGTGCCACATTTTGTTAGTGATTATACTGTAACTTCTACTTTTTTTGTTGCTCCACCGCTGTGATGTTGGAACATTGTCATGTTCTGTTTGAAAAGATATGCTATGGCAATTTTTTTACTGGCTGTCAAGACCAATAAAGGCTCTTTAAAATACTTCTTCAGGAAACTTCCATTTTTTTTACATGAACCTACTTGGCTTCAACATTTTACTTTACACTTGGGATGTTTAAATAGAATAATTCATTGGAATCACATCTGAAAACGTACATGTTCATTGCTCAGTGTCTGAATAGGAAGGATTTATTTAAAAACCTACCAGCCATGCACTTTGTACTCGGCAGTGTTTTGTATACTTGTTTTTATGTTGGCTTGCCACGCTTGCGTGCAGGTCAACATATTGGGAGAGTGGAGATTTGGAGGCGCAGCTGCTGTTGGGCGAATGCAGGGCACGCATCAGTAGGTGTGTCCCTCATTCCCCAATAAGCCGGCATGCTAGCGCTGACATCAACATTATGGAAAGTGGACAAAACTTGTAAACAAAGTGCCACTGCAATCAGAGACAAGCTCATCATGCAGCGGCATAAAGACATGCCTCCCGTACGTGTCTTTGCAAGGCAAACATTTCAGTAAATGTGGCACCAAAGCCCCCGCATGGCGGGTTGAGCCGCGCCGCCCCTTTGTGTGACACGCCGATGGGGAGCCCACTCCCGGCCGGCATCACCCCCAACTGTTGAACGCTGAGGGGTGCCCAATCCCCTGGCTCGGCCCCCTGACTTTGTTTGCCGCTGGGTGCCCAACTTCGGGTGGCATTAATCCCCTTGTGTTGTAGTCATAGGTGCCCAATCCCCGTCTAGTGACTCCAAACCCACTTAGGTGGCATGCTGGGAGCCCACCCCAGCATGCCAAACAGTACTGCGCCTTTGTTTGCGGTGGGGTGCCTAGTCCCCGTGGCATTAACCCCCCGTGTTGTGTGCTGATGAGGGTGCCTAATCCCCCATTGGCTGCATTAACCCCCTAAACCCACTTAGGTGGCATGCTGGGAGCTTACCCTAGCATGCCAAAACTGTCCTGCGACATTTCTGTACTCCAGAATACGAAAACGGTCCCTCGTAGTCTAGGTCCACCCGCACTCCACCCACTGCGCACCCTGTCTTCCCTCACTCCCCCACCCCATACTTACCTCCAGAGTCTGGTGCGACGATCTTCAGTGGACCAGGAACACATCTGCACCCTTCAAAGCCGACCGCAAACTGAGGAAATGCCGGTAAGCTGTATAATGGAGTGAATAGGGTTTTTTCAACTTTGTTGCATATCTCAGCCATTTCTTGGACTTTTTGCACCAAATTTTCAACATGGAGTTTTTGGGGCCCCTCCTCATGAATTCTGTCACTGTCATGGTATTTATCGGCCTCGAAAGGTGATTTTGCAGTCACTGTGCAAAATCACCTTTTGGGGCCCATTAACAAAATGACAGTGGTGGTGTTCATGAGGTGCCCTCTTAAAAAGCCTAAGTTCCAAATTTGGTGGAAAAAATCTAACAAATGCCTGTTTTACGAGCGTGCATTGCGCGGTTGCTACGCAGGCTCATAGCTTCGCGCATTCACAATATTTTACTGCGGATTTTCAGCATTGTCATTTTGTACACCTCCTTGTGAACAGGTACGGCTGTCATTTTCCACATCCTGCCCGAAATGTGTTTCCGCACTTCCGGCGCACAATAGTACAGTCGCTGTGGGAAATCAGTGTTTGGGCCAGATTATGAAAATGACAGTGACACAGTTCATGAGCAGAGGACCTAAAATGCCTATGTTGAAAATTTGGTGATGATACTCTGTAAAATAACTGTGTTCCGAGCATGCATTGGCAGATTGCACGCACGCTCGGTCTGTCGTGCATTTATGATATTTTCAGTCTGGATTTTCACCATTGTCATTTTTCCACACCTCTTGATGAACAGTACAGCTGTCATTTGACGATCATGCCCAAAATGTGTTTTCGCACTTCCAGCGCAGAATAGCGTGGTCGCTGTGCGAAATCACTTCTTGGGACACTTTGAGGAAATAACAGTAACACTGTACATGAGCAGAGGTGCTAAAATGCCTATGTTGAAAATTTGGTGCCAAACACCATAAAATGGCAGTGTTGCAAGCGTGCATTGCATATTTCCCACGCACCCTAGTTGCTTCGCAAATTTGGTATATTTACATGCCACATTTTCAACACTGGCATTTTTTTCCACCTCCTTATGACCTGTGCAGCTGTCATTTCTCATATCTTGCCCGACATGTTTTCCCGCACTGCACTACCAAACACCCAAAGGGACACCCTACTGCTTGTCACTCTCTGCAGGGTGGGGGTGGGTTGGCATCAGTTTAATACTTCACTGCCATTCCTATGATGCATCTGTCTAACTCCTGCACTACCAATGCCAATGCCAGCAAGCCAACATTCAGCATTGACAAATGCTTGTTTTATAGTGGGGCTGCCAACCCTTTCTGCATCATATTATTTCTAGCTGAAACCCCACCTTTTATGATTGCTTACTTTCTCTAAATGTCAGTGATGCTACTGATTGTTTTATTTATTTATTTTCCTAGAACTGAAACACATGGTAACTGGGTAATTACACCTTGTTTTGTTTCTGTCCTTGGTCAACTTGTATTGCATACTTTCTGAGAAATATAGTGTATAGTAGAGCATTGTTCTGTATAGAAATCCATCACTTTCAAAATGCTGTTGTACCACAGTTCAAAGGTCATGGAATGTGATTGTACCCTTCTGTGGTAGAACAACATTCAAGAACCTCTAGAGACTGCACAGGTCAGTTTCATTGTGAAAGAGAAAAAAACAACAATACACACATTTCACATAATACTATGCACTATAAAAAATACAGGATGAGCAACTTTATACATGACCAGTGTGTTCTGCCACCTCAGGGTTCTGATTCTCACGGACCTCTCGAGCTTCGTTCTCGAGGTCAGAGGGAATCAGAACCCCTCTGTGGCAAAATACACTGGTTGTGCATAGTTGCCCATCCAGTATTTTCTCTATGAACAGCCCCAAACAGTGCAGCCACTCAAGATGCAATAGTCTCTCCTCCTCCCATTGCATCATGAGTGGTTAGACTGTGTTGGGGGTGTTCCAAAGGCTAGGAATGATGGCGTGGATGTGGGTCACCGGGGGTCGGTCAGGGAGAAGTAGGATTGAGCGTCTGGAGGACTGCTCTCCTCTCCTGGGAAGGGTGGGTTGTGAGCCATGCAGCTATTGTGGCTCCCAGTGGAGGCTGAGGGCATTGCAGCTGGTGGGCCATGTTGAGGGGTAGGGAGGAGTCAGCAGATGTCCAGCGGTGAGGGCAGGTTCACTCCCAACACACAGCAGACGTCATTGCATGTCTGATCCTCCAGGACCAGGAAAAAGGATCCTGGCACCTGGACAGCAAAGGTGGGTCCAATACAAGACCTCCATGCCATTAGCCAGATCTGTCATGACTGGTCTCCATGTCTCCTCCACTCCCCGGCCACCCTTCTAGATTCTAGATAGAGCGCCAGAAGAGTTAGGGCAGTCCCACCTTGGGGGGCTCAGAGCTGGGGGGTGGGGTAGTCAGTGGATGTGGAGGAGTGCTCCTGGGAAACAGAGACCAGATTAGGGAGGATCTCAGGCTGGGTTGGATAAGATCAAACTGAGAGACCTCACTGGAGAGAGGTCTAAGGGGCCAGTGTAGGAGCATAAATAAAGTCAACAAAAAAACCCAAAACAAGGCTCCTGCATGGCTACTGGATCAATCATTAATGTCTCAGAAATTATGGATCCAGCTGTCAACTGACAGTAATGTAATACCAGCTCCTGCCACAAGGCTCCCACCACACCGCTATAAAAAGAAAAGCAAGTTAAAAAAACTGTAAAATCTAAAGTTATTATTATGGTTAGGCTTAGAATTGCAAAAACAACCTCAAAGTTCATCAATACCTTGGATTAACGACTGGCTGGAGGGAGGTGTCTTCCCAACTGGAGGTCAGATTTTCAATGGGCAACACAGGACTTGCATCAAGTCCAGCGTCAAACCCTTTTGTTGGCACAGCTGCACCAACTCCTTTGTCACAAACTGTGCCTAATTTTATTAGATCAGCAGCAGTTTTGACATCTTAGCCGATTTATGGCAACTTGCACCAAATATTTGGGCAAGCCACATAAAAAGTGTGCCCAGGATTGCCGCAAGCTACACCAGCAAAAGTTGGTCTAACTTGCAGCAATTGGTGCATGGGATTGAAAATCGTGATCAACAGCCAGAAGAATGCCGTGGGGCTTGTAGCATTCTCAGTCCCTCGAAAATTCAGCCATGAGTCTTTAAACCTTCAGGAATGACTGACTTTTTGGTCATTATTACTTCTTGGTCATTATTACTTAACTGCCCCCTTCCCCCTCCCCACATCAAATTGCTACCACACATAACACTGCACACAAGTGCCTTTTAACTTCAGTCTACTTCTCCTTTTTTTCTCCACCTCCCTATGCCTGAAACTCCACTGATAAGGGGTGCTACTTGCATATGACAGTCACAGACAAACACTGTTGGAATTGCTGGCCAATCTGCTTTATCAGTGTATTTGCTATTTCCATCTAACTCCAGATTTGATGGCCACAAGTGTCCTTTGCTGCACACACTAAGAATGGAGTCTCTAAAACTACATGGCAGGCAATTATTTAGATTATCAAATGAGGTCAGTTACTTCACCTGGGAATAGCAAATATTAACCACACAACCTGGATGGACCAGTGGCACCTACTACAATGACATGGCTGTGATTTTGTTATGTTGCTTGCATGCATGTGCAAGAAACATAGTGCCATCATCCAAGTTTTCAGAGGTGTGGCAGCCCTCTTCCAATTCAGTCAGTGTGTTTGCAGGCGCCGCCGCAGTTCTCCAATCAACGCTACAGCTGTCTATGACAGCAGTTGAAAATGCAGTGCCGTACTGTTGAAAGGGAGAGCTACACTTCAGTGAGCAGTGATAAGGTCACGTGCTCATGCGTGCTCCCCCCCCCACACACACACACATGCATGTATAACAAATGCTGTCTTTGCTCATAACTGTAAAACCTAAAAATGTAATGCCACTTTCTTTACTGAAAACGACTGTTACTTTCGAACTTGAAAATAACATTCTACATTTTTTCCCTTTTACTGCCATATTTGTTATCAGATTGCCCAGCAGTTTCAGTTCACCATACAGTATTTAGGATGGGCTTGGTTACACGCCTGTTCTCTAATCGCTTAAAACCCAACCTCCTACATTTCAGTAATTGACTAAATACAAATTGAACATGTGACTCACCATCTCCTATAGACATTTACATTGTATCGAGCATTTGCATTTATTGTAGCAGTGCATCAACATCTTTTAATGTTTAACAATCCAGTCCGATTAAAAATCACTAATACCAGCATGCTACAGTACGCATATACTCCTTGGAATTAGCAGAGAACATACTTCTTGGCATGTTCGACTTTCTGGAGGGTAACAAAAACAGCTGTAGGGGCGATCACGTCTATTCTACATTATATGGGAGTTCGGTCTCCTCAGCTTCAGGTCTGGGGTTCCATTCGTCACAAGACAGACAGCCCTAAGTTTTGGTTCTTCACCGAAGGAGTCAGAACAAGGGATTCTTGACTGCCCACTTGTTGCACTTCTCCAGAAAGATGTTTAGAAATGAGAGATGAGCTGCTGATATCTCCAGCTGTATCCATCCCCCATCCCAGACCAACTTCTTCCTTTCTCCATTTCCAGCCTTTTTATTCCAACATCCAGTCACATCCAGTCATCGCGGTCACTGTGTGGAACCACCTTTTGGGACTGATTTACGAAACAACAGTGTCACAGTTCATGAGGTAGGCTCCCAAAACTCTATGTTGAAAATTTGGTGAAAAAATTCCCAAAAATGACTGTTTTATGAGCATGCGTTGCACTGTTCCTACGCACGCTAGTAAATTCACGAATTTTCAATATTTTCACTCCAGATTTTCAACATTGCCATTTTGCCACACCTTCTTATGAGCAGTACAGCTGACATTTCTCATATCTCACCCAAAATGTATTTCCACGCATGTAGCGCACAATGGTGCAGTCGGTATGAGAACTCAATGTATGGGACACATTAAAAAAATCACAGTGACACTGTTCATGAGCAGAGGTCTTAAAATGGCTATGTTGAACATTTGGTGAAAAAATTCCTAAAAATGACTGTTTTATGAGTGTGCATTGAGCAGTTCCTACGCATGCTCGTAATTTCGCATTTTTTAAAATGTTTGCACTCCAGATTTTCAACATTGCCATTTTACCACACCTCCTTATGAGCAGTACAGCTGTCATTTTTCACATGTCGCACCAAAATGTGTTTCCATGCATGTAGCACAATGGCACAGTCGACAAGCAATCAATGTTTGGGACAGATTAAGAAAATCACAGTGACACTGGTCATGAGTAGAGGTCTTAAAATGGCTATGTTGAAAATTTGATGAAAAAATTCCCTTCAGCCATTCTGCAATGTTACTAATGAAGACACTGAACAGGACTGGCCCCAGGACCGATCCCTGCAGCACCCCACTGGTCACCCCCTCTCCCTAGACTGTGCCCCATTTACCACCGCTCTCTGCCTCCTGTCTGTTAGCCAGTTTCTAACCCAGTTTACCACCCTTTCCCCCATGCCCAGCCTACCCAGCTAGTTTATCAGCCTCCTATGTGGGATGGTGTCAAAGGCTTTGCTGAAATCAAGGTAAGCGTTGTCCACTGCCCCACCCTGATTCACTTCCTTTGTCACCCAGTCAAAGAAATCAACCAGATTTGTCTGACATGATGTCCCCACTGTGAATCCATGTTGTTTATGGTCCTGGGCTGTGATGGCTTCTAGATGCCCCACTATCCTTTCTTTAAGCAATGTCTCCATGATCTTCCCCACTACTTTATTTATTTATTTTTATTTATCCAGGCGGGCACCATTGAGCAAGGCTCATTTGCAATGTGGACCTGGTCATGAATACATCAAAGTACAGTACAGAAGCAGGTATACAAAAAGCAATAATATACAAGGAAGAAAAAGTATATACAGTGTATACAGTACAGTACAAGGTTGAAATAAATTAAAAAAACAGCATTATTTTACAACTGAAGAAGTCAGCAGATGTACAATCAACCATAGGCATACAGGGGTTATGAGCAGAGATCTTTTGAATGAGGCAGCCGGCAACTGCACATGTAGAGGAAAGAGGCCGTGTATGGGGTGGCAGGTTAGAGAGGTAAAGAAGAGGAGGGATATAGTACCGATGGCTGGGGGAAAAATTGAGCTAAAACCATAGAAAGTGACGATGACTGTCGTGTACTTGTTTATTATGATAATGACAGAGGAGGGGTAGATAATAGGGACACTGCTATGGATGGGGTGGGACTTTAGCCAGGCTGGAGTGGACGGGGAAGGGCCGGTGCAGCAGGAAGAGTTAATAGGGAAAGAGTGAGAGCCAGGGGTAGAAACATGGCGAGCATCAGGATGGAAAGGAGGAGTTGTGGAATTAGTGGGCTAGCGGTGAGGAAAACACTTGCAAGGTGCTTTCATGTACTGATCATAGAGCGCCTTGAAGATATTCAGGCTAACAGGGCAGCTCAGCTTCAAGTTCCTTTGTAAACCATTCCACAATGTGGGTAAAGAAAAGCTTAGAGCGGCTTTGCGAAACTGAGGTTTGACCCTTGGAACTTGGAGGAAATTGGGAATAGCTCTTAGGCGTAGGTGCCTAACACACTCTGAATACAATCTGAGACATATGAGGGGACTTGTTGGTCACAGCTCTGAAGCCCATAGGCGGCATTTCTATTCCTTCTATAGTGAAGGGAAATCCAGCTTAACGATGACTACAGGGAGCAGTGGTGTTTGGAAAGTGGAAGGCCAGTAATGAACCTGATAGCTCTGTGGTAGAGGGTGTCCAACTTAACCAGTGCAAAGGCAGTGCACTGGCTGTAGAGCAGGTCAGCGTAATCTATTAAAGATAGGAAGGTAGCTTGAACCAGTTGAATCTTGCCCTCCTTTGTGAGCAGTTGGTTAGTTCTGTAGAATAGTCCTAATCTTTGCCTTAGTTTCTTATGTAGTTCTTTAAGATGGTCGGCGAAGGAAAGTTTATGATCCAGCCAGACTCCTAGATATTTGAATTTAGCTACATACTCTAGTGTTTCTCCAAGAACAGTGGTAATTTGGGGGATAGCTCCCCCCCAAAGCAGGAATTGTAGCATGCAAGGAGGGGGAGAAGAGCATGCCTTTTGTCTTTTTCGCATTGAGCAAAAGCTTTTTGTTTATGAGCTGGTATTGTAGAAGGCTAAATTCAGCTTGGAGGTCTTCACATGCTGCTTTCAGCGTGGGACGACTTAAGTACAGTACAGTGTCATCCGCGAATAAGTAGATGTTGCCTTTTTTGATGGGGTCATTGATGTTGTTAATGTAGACTGCAAAGAAGAGGGGACCAAGGATATAGCCCTGGGCCATGCCCCTCAGCCATGTTTTAATGGAGAAAGATCACCTTCAGCTTTACCCTGCTGTTCCTGTTCTCCGAGGTAGTCTGCAAACCAGCACATAGATTTATGGTCCAGGCCTAAGGTGCTTAGGGAGGAAAGAAGCAGGCTGTGATCAACTGTGTCAGATGCCATAGTAAGATCCAAGAAAACAGCACAGACATGCTTCTCGTTGTCAAGGTTTAGGAGCCAATCATTGGTCACCTTAGCTAGGGCTGTTATGGTGCTGTGCTTTGCTCTGAATCCAGACTGAACTGGGTTTAATAGGCTTCTGGATTCTAAGTATACCCCTAGCTGGCCACACACTATTTTTTCTAGTACTTTACACAAGATGGGGAGGAGGGAGATCGGTCTGTAATTATTTAGATTGCAGGGGTCACCTGCTTTTAATAGAGGGATGACATGGGCTGTTTTCCATTGAGGGGGGAGGCTACCCTGGGAGAGTGACACATTGAATAGGTGGGTGATTGGCACCGCAAGCACATGGTAGGCACATTTCAGATAGTATGACTCGATGAAGTCGGACCCTGCTCCCTTCCTGGTGTCCAGTTGCAGCAGTAGGTCTCCCACCTCTTTTAGAGAGACAGGCAGGAGGGAGAAGGCCTCCTCGGTAGAGGGGGACTCATGGGTTGGTGGGCCCTGAGCTGTGCGGAGGTCATTGGCAGGAGCAGTATCAAATTCTAGCCCTACTGTTGCAAAATGGTTATTGAGGGCTTCCAATATCTCCGATTGGTTAGTGATAATGCTGCCACCGGCCTTAATTTTTGCTGGAATGGAATTACCAGGTCTGTGTCCAGACACGCCTTTTAATGTTTTCCAGAGCTTTAAGGATTTCTTGAGGCAGAGGCTAGCTCTGAACGATAGTAGGTGGCCTTGGCTGCTCTGACCAACTTGGTGCACTTGTTACGTGCTCTCTTAAAAAGACACCAATCTGAGTCGTTCTTGCTTCTTCGGACTTTTTTCCATGAAGTATCCCTTTCTAACAGGGAAGCTTTGAACTCAGGCGAGAACCAACGGCAGGTGCTGCTTCTGACCCACACCTTAACCAAGGGTGCACACTTATTTAAAGCCTCACTTAAAATATCGTAAAAAATAGTATGTGCCCTGTTAACCATTTTGGCTAGGAAGAATTCCTGCCGTTGCGGTGAATGTTTCAAGTCGTGGACGTAAGCAAACAAATCGAAGTTGCGTTTGCACCTCTTGATAGAGAACTTTGCCACAAACTGTGAGTTGTGCATGGATCTAATAGTGGTGATTATACAATCGTTAATGTCTACTACTACTACTGAGGTGAGGCTGAATGGCTTATTGTTCCCAGCCTCCTCCCTGACTTATGTAGAGGGACCACATGTGCCCTCTCCAATTCACTGGTATTGAATGACTCAGAGAACATGACTGCCAGAGGTACTGCTATCTTCCTTCGCAGTTCTGTTAATATCCATGGGCGTATGCTATCTGGTTCCATCGCTTTGTCCACCTTCAACTTAATGAGCTCCTGCAGGACTCTTTTGCCTTTGAATGGACTATTGACCACCTCTTCACCCCCTTGGCAACTGCTGTACTGCTATGGCCCTTGCCCCTTCCACTCTTCTGTGAATACTGAACGGAAAGACACAGTGGATGTCTTGGGAGGAAGGCATGGAACTATCACTTCCAAATACCAAAACACACATACCAGCAAGCAACATTCGGCATTGACAAATGCTTGTTTTGTATAGCTCTAGCTTCTTATTTTGCCTTAACTGTAAAATATTATCTAAAGCTACTTTGTTTTTTTTACACTTCAGGGCTTTCTTGTACCACTTTTCCATGCTCTGTCTGCATTTGTTACTGTTTTTTTACTCCATAATCACCAATTTTTCTGTTTAACAGGTCTGACAGGAAGCTGACTCCATCCCCATCAGATAAGTATTAATCTACGTGTGGCCTTTTTATCCTTCATATCTACTCCCTAAGAACTACAGATCCTTTGTGACCACTTCCTTATATCTTGTTTTACAGGTCCGACGGACATCATCCTGGTAAAACCTCTACCTCTGGATCCTCAGTACCCAGGTAAAGAGACCATCTATGGTTTACTGTAATATCGCATCTGTGCCCATTACAGTGTGTGCGCACTTGTGTGGGTACGTATGTAAGTATTAAAATGACGCATACAGCTGCATTTCTGTTTTTTAACTAAGGTGATGGCTGTTCTGCTTTGGGTGACTGAGCAAATAATGGGAATCCATGTAAGAAATGGAGTCACTTCACTGTTATGCCTCAGAAAAGGTTGCAAGGAAGGGGGGGGAGGTCATGTCAGATACATCTCGCACATTTTTAGGGAGGTGGATCAGCAAAAGGTAGTGGATGTGGCCTATCTGGTCTTGAGTAAAGTCTTTGACACTGTGCCAAACAGGAGGCTAATAGTTAAGGAATAAGAGAAAACAAGGTCTGGCCTATGGCATTAGAGCTGGGGAAACTAGAGGTGTATCCTGGGGGTGCCAAAAAAAAAAGTTATACAATTTGGTACAGGGATACCAGAATGATGTGTGTAAGATGGGGGTTACTTAACTGTCACCAGTTAAGAGAGGGACATTTGGGTAGTCATATTTCATCATAGTCATAGAAATATGATGGCAGAAAAGGACCCCAACGACCCATTGAGTCTGTTCCTTCATCTCCCTTACACCTCTCTTTTTCCACAGACCCTCCCATTATCTCTGTCCCATGCCCTCTTGAATCCCTGCACCATTTCAGCCCCCACCAGCTCCTCTGGCAGTTTGTTCCAGGACTCCACCACCCTCTCCATGAAGAATTGCTCCCTCACATTACCTCTATAACTTTCTCCCTCCAACCTTTGGCTATGCTCTCTAGTTTCAGACCCTCCCTTTTAAATAAGCTCCCTTCCTTCACTTTATTGGCCCCCTTCACGTACTTAAAAGTTTCAGTCATGTTCCCCCTCTCCTTTCTGGTCTTCAGTGGGTACAGATCCAATTCACTCCACCTCTGCTCATATGGCTTCCCCTGCATACTGTGCACCGCCTTGGTTACCCTTCTCTGAACCCTCCCTATCCCTCTGTGTCCCATGTATGTCCTTGCATGGGTACAGTCTCCAGAGCTGGACCCCGTACTCCTGGTGCGGCCTCACCATGGCTTTGTAAAGAGGCATCAGTACTGTCTTCCTTCTGCTACTTGTGCCCCTCTTAGTGCATGTCAACATTCCATTTGCCTTCCCCACGGCTTTGATGCATTAGCTACCTACCATAAGGTTGCTTGATATTATAATCCCCAGATCCCTCTCCTGCTCTGCTGTGCTGTCCCCCCAATGGAAACTGCTAGCAGGTTTTTATGCCAGGAGTGTATCACAGGACACTTTTTGGCACTGAATTTCAGTTGCCAAGTTCCCTTCCACCCCTCCAGAATCTTCAGGTCCAGTGTCATGCCCGCCCCCGGTTTGCCCACTCTACTGCAGAATCTCATATCATCTGCAAATAGGCACACCCTTCCCTCCAACCCATCTGCTATTTCAGTGATGTAGATATTAAAAAGGAGGAGTTCGGGGCTGGCCCATTGGCGCTGAGGGTTGAGGCGCTGGATGCCACACCTTGCACCACGCCAGCGACCTGGGTTCAGAAGTGAGCTCTGGGAGCCAGGAGTTGGTAGGGGAGGGACAGGATTGAGCGCTTGCTGGGCTGCTCTTCTGTCCCGGTGGTGGGAACTGGGGAGCTTGGTGCTCCGGCGAATCCTGGTGGAGACTGGGGGTGCTGCAGTTGCACCGAGCTGCACGTAACCAGCATGCCTGACACTGGCAGGGTAGCCATATGCCACTGCATCAGGACATGCACATGCAGGGGAAGGGGCGGGCACAAAAGAACAGAGGAAAACCTCGGTTCCAGGGGTAGGCGACTGCACCGATCTCCATGCCCATAACCGGATTTGACACGGCCAGCCTCCATATCTCCTCTGTCCAAAAGCCCTTGCCTTGAAACTGGAGTCTACAAAGTTAAGAGCGCCCAAGGTAGGAGGGGCAGCCTCACCCTGGAGGGGTTAAGCTGGGGGTGCCAGTAGCGAGGCAGGATGGTGGAGGAGAGAGACTAGGTCGGGAGGGGACTTCAGGCAAGACAGGACAAGATTGGATGCCTGAGAGAGGCTCCTGGAACCATGACCGGAGGGAAAAAAAAAGGAGGAGTTCTAACACTGACCCATGGGGCACCCCACTCAATACCCCCGTCACTCTGGAGTGCACCCCTTTTACCATCACTCTCTGGCTTCTGCCTGACAACCAGTTTTCCAACCACCTAGCTATTTTCCATCCTGCCCCTATGTTTTCCCACTTATTTACTAACCTTTTGTGAGGGACGGTGTCAAAGGCTTTAATGAAGTCCAGATACTGTGGGCTACATACACCGCCACTCCCTGGTCAACCACCTATGTCACCCAATTGAACAACTCTATCAGGTTCCTCTGACATGACTTCCCATTCATGAAGCCATGATGCCTATCATCCTGCAGGCCACTATCCACCAGGTAGTCCACCACTCTTTCCTTTATCAGTGTCACCATCACTTTACCCACCATCAAAGTGAGGCTGACAGGGCAATAATTTTGCCACCTCCTTACTGCCCCCTCTTGTGCAGTGGCACCACATTCGCCCTATATTCTACTTTCCTGCCATTTATTCCTGAAATATCCTCTTCATTTTGTTAAAATACATCCTCCTGAAGTACATAACCCTTGTGTTTGTCCGATTTGAATCTCTCCCTGTCCTTCCCCTGAACCTTGCAGTCCTGTGATCACCTGTACCTAGACCAGCATCCACCACCACCTCTTCTACACTTTACCCATTTGTGAGGATCATGACCAGCAGGTTACCTCTCCTAGAAGGATCCCTAACCAGCTGTTTTATGAATATACCCTGTAGCATCTCTAGGATCCCACTGCTCCTACCTGATACTACAACCAGGATCTCCCAGTCCACTACAGATGGTATAAAGGGTACAGAAGTTCAGGGAAGACAGTGGGAGGCTGAGGTAATGTGGGTCACCCTGGAGCCAGGGAATGGAACAGCAGTACGCACAGGGGTGACTTACAGACCTCCGGCACAGAGGGAGTAGAAGACAGGGAACTAGTGCATAACATACAAGACATACCAGCTAAAGGTGAAATCCTCCTACTGGGGGATTTCAATATGTCGGATGTGGATTGAGCCACCCAGATGGCTGCTTCAGCCAGAACAACAGCCGTCATAGAATCCATGCAGCGGTTGGACTCAGGCAGCTGGTACATGAACCACCCAGGGACAAGTCAATTTTGGACCTGGTATGGACCAATGGGAGCAGAGTCAAAGAAATAGAGATGGAAGGGCAGCTAAGGTCCAGAGACCACCACATGGTGTGGTTCACCATGGAGACATGGACTCAGGTAAGCCACACAAGAGCAAGAGAACTAAATTTAGTGAAAGTGGATTTCACGGAAATAGGTAGATGTATACGAGCAGTCCTGGGAAAGGGACTGGTAATAGAGGCGGTGGAAGAAGAGTGGGAGAAATTGAAAGGAGACATAGTGGAGATAACAAACCAATGCGTTAGGATAGTGGCCAAAGGGAAAAGGAGGAGGAAACCACTATGGTTCTCTAAAGAGGTGGGGGACAAAGTCAGGGCTAAAAGGCTGAGTGTCAGGAAATATAAGGGGAGCCAAAGGGAGGAGGACAGAGAGGTGTACCTTGAATGTCTAAGGCAAGCAGGGAAGACTGTTAGGGGGTGAAGGCACAGAGAGAAGAGGGTTTAGCATGGTCTGTAAACAAAGGGGATAAGGCATTTTATAGGCACATCAGTGAAAGAAGAAAAAGTGGTGGGGGTATTGTGAGGCTCAAAGGGAAGAAGGGAGAGTGTAAGGAAGGGGATCTGGACAAGGCAGAAATACTGAACAAATACTTACATGCTATTTGCCAGCAGATTAGGCCTTATGGTCTATCGAGTCTGCTCGAACCTTAGATCCTTAGTTGGGTGCCGAGGCCCTCCCATCCCTTGTGCTCCAGAAACCCCTATCATCCATCCCCACCCCCCTGGGACAGGCCATCATCTGATACATCCACTTTCTGTGTCTGTCCCACCCTCTCTTGAAGCCCTCCACTGTGGATCTCTGAATCAGCTCGCCAGGCAGTGCATTCCAATGGTCCACCACCCTCTCAGTGAAAAACCTCCTCCTCTTCCCCTCACCCTTCCACCTTCCAACTTCAAACCATGCCCTCTGGTAATACCTCCCTGCTTTAGTCTAAAGATCCCCTCCATGTTTACCCTATTTATTCCCTTGAGGTACTTGAAGACCTCAATCATGTCCCCCCTGTCTCTCCTCTCCAATGAAAACAGGCAGAGCTCCTCAAGTCTGTCCTCATACGTCAAATCCCCTAACCCTCGTATCATCTTAGTTGCTCTCCTCTGTACCCTCTCCAGGAGCTGTATGTCCCTCTTCAAGTGTGGTCTCCAGTACTGTACACAGTACTCAAGGTGTGGTCTAACCAGTCCATTGTACAGCGGCAGAAACACTTCCTTGCTCCTAGAGGTGATCCCCCTTACGATGCATCTTAACATCCTGTTTACCTTGCTAGCCGCTCTCCTGCACTGCTCAGAGTTATTCATACATGCATCCACCATGACCCCTAGGTCTTTTCCCTATTGAGGCCTCCAGTGCCTCCCCTCCCAGGGTGTACCTGTGTTTAGGGTTTCCACCAAGATGCAACACCTTGCACTTGGTGATATTGTAATTTAATTTCCATGTGTGAGCCCAGCTTTCCAGGGTGTCCAGGTCCCCTTGCAGGGCCAACCTCCCCTCTTCTCCCTCAACTACTGCTCCCATCTTGGAGTCATCCATGAAGAGACTCATTTCACACCCTATACCCTCCCTGATGTCCGATATGTGTGCATTAAACAGGATCGGAACCAGGACCGAGCCCTGCTGTACCCCACTACCAACCTCTCTAGGGTTCGAGAGTTCCCCACAGACCACTACTCTCTGGATACATCCAGCTAGCCAGTTTTCAATCTATCTGACCATCAAAGGGCCTACTCCTAACCCCATCAGTTTCTCCACCAGACCATTGTGGGGGACAGAGTCAAACGCCTTGCTGAAGTCCAAGAATAATACATCCACAGGCTTTCCCCTGTCTAGTTCTGATGTTACCCATTCATAGAACTCCACAAGTTGGTTTGACATGATCTACCTGGCACAAACCCATGTTGCCGACTATCCAGACCTCCCACCTCCTCCAAGTACACCCCCAATCGTTCCTTTAGTATACTCTCCATTAATTTTTCCACCACCGAGGTCAAACTGATGGGTCTATAGTTACCTGGTACTTCCCTCGACCCCCCTTTATGGATTGGCACCACATGTGCCTCTTGCCAATCCCTAGGTACCCTCCCTGTCTCGAGAGACCTGTTGAAGTGCTCCACCAGGGGTGCAGCCAGTATGTCCGCCAATTCCCATAGTACTCTTGGATGAATGCCATCCGGCCCAGGAGATTTGTCTTTCTTTAGGGCCTTGAGGGCTAACCACACCCTTTTGGTGGAGATAGCATCATCCATCCCCTCCACCTTATTGGCCTTTTTATTCTTATCCAGATGCGACACCCCTGGGGTACCTCTCCTTCCCTCTTGCTCCATTTCTGTTGCTCCCATGATCCCACTCACTGCTGCTTCTATCCCCTTCATGCCTTGCTTTGTAGATATCCCATCCTCCTCCCTAGTGAAACACAGAGGCAAAGTACTTGTTAAATACCTCTGCCTGGTCCCTCGCCTCTTCCACCCACCCTCCTTCTGATCTCAATCTGCTGAGATGGCCTTTAGTTTTTCTCCGCACCCCAATGTACTGGAAAAACCCATTTTCCCCTCCATGTATCCCCTGTGCCAGCCACTGCTCTTTACTGGACTTTGTTCCCCTCACCATACGGGTGACTTTTCTAGATGCATGATGGTACATTTCTTTATCCCTATCCCCTCTTGTTGTTTTATATTTTTTGTAGGCCGCCTTCTTTTCTCTGACTGCTACCTGTACCTCACTGGACCACCAGCATGGTTTATGTGACCTTGCTCCCTTATGTTTCAACTTAGCGCAGATCCTGACTGCCTCATGAAGTCCCCGTTTTATGACCTCCCATCTCCTTTCCACACTTGTCATTGATGTAATCACCTTCAAGTGATCCTTAAGAATATTTCCCATGCCCACAAAGTCTGCCCCCCTGAAGTCCACTGCCAGTGTCCTAGATCTCACCCTCCCCGCCCCCATGCTTATTTGAAACCAGACAGTATTGTGGTCACTTCCAGTCAGGGGGTTCTGTACAACCAGGTCCCTTACCAGATCCCCATCTGCCAGAACCACGTCCAGGACATGCCCCTCCCTTGTGGGCTCCATCACATGCTGTGTTAAGAACACATCCTAGAAGCCATCCAGCAGCCTCTGCTCCTTGGCCACCTTAGAGGACATGGTTCCCCAGTTTGTACATGGCATATTAAGGTCCCCCATCAACACCACTCCTTCCCCTTTTGGTCCACACTGGGCAATGATGTTGTCCAGCAAACCATCCTCTAGAACATCACTCATCCCGGGGGGGTATATATACTCACCCAGCTTGACCTTATCTCCTGCTGGGGATCGTAAAGTTACCCATAAGGCCTCCACGTTTCCCTCTGCCTCTTCTACCCTAGCAATTTCTATGTCATTTCTAATAAACATAGCCACTCCACCCCCTCTGCCCTCCTTTCTATCCTTCCTAAGCATAGTGTACCCCCGAACGTTTAGGTCCCAGTCATGGTTTTTGTTGGCCCATGTCTCCGTGACCACCGCCACATCCACCCTCCTCAAACAGCATGGCCTGGAACTCTGGCAACTTGTTTCCCAAGCTCCTGGCATTTACTAACACCAACCCCCACCCCTTATCCCTGATCCTCTTTGTCGAACCCCACCCAGATTCCTTATACTTCCATCCTCCTCTGCACCTCCTGAAACCTCCACCCCAGTCTGTTTCCCTCCCCTTGGGCTTGAAGGCTACTCCTCATCTGGAGGAGAGGGTCTGGTCAGCCCCTCCTTATCCCTTCCCTCACAAGTTTAAACCCCACCTTTCTTGAATGTAGTCAGCCATCCCCTGTTTAAGGACTTCCTTCCCTAATGGGGCAAGATGAAGCCTGTCCTTGGTATATAGTCCCTTATCCTCCCAAACTCCATTCCAGTTCCCTAACACCCCTAACCCACTCTCTTCACCCCACTTCCTGAGCCAGTCATTAACCTCTGTGAGCTTCATTTTTTTCTCCACTGAGGCCTTTGGTACTGGCAATATCTCTGAAAAGGAAATGTTGCATCCATTATCCCGACAGACTCTGGCAAGTTCTTGGAACCTTGCTTGGATTTCCAAAACACTATTTCCCTCTAGATTGTTAGTTCCCAAATGCACCAGGAAATCTGGTTTCCCTCCACAATCCCTAACCATTTCATACACCATGAACTTTTCTCTGTGCACTGTCAGCCCAGAGATACTCACTACCTTCACCTGGCTATGGCATCCACCCTGTCCCTCCCACTGGATACCCCTAATCATCGAGTCTCCCAATAACAGAACCTTAACACCACCATCATCCTTATGGTTACCTCCACTATGCCCTCTCAGCCCCCCGTCTCCCCCTTTATTCATGATCTCAATTCCATGGGAGTCTTCCTGCCTTATTAGAGACCCAATTGTCACCCTTCCCTTTCTGCCTCCCTCGTTGTTTTGCCCACTTAACTCAAACCCCCTCTGAATAGGTGTCCCCTTTAACCTTTTCTTATCCGAACCATTTATGCTGGCCCTGATGGTTTCCCCTTCCCCCACACTGCCATCCTCCCCCCTTGTAATAGTACCCCTGCCTCCAGAGGCTCTCTGTGGGTTCCCTTTAGCTAGGGCCCTATCCTTGGTACTGACCCCCCTGCTGAAGGGGGGCTCCTCTCCCACCTTCTTGTCTCCCAGTTTCTCTCCAATCATGCTCTCCTCCCTCATGTCTGCAATATGTTGCATCTCCCCCATTTGCTTAACATTTATGTTTCCCCTTCTCCCTCTGAGACTATTTCTATCCTTTCCATTGCTGGTCTGTGATGCCCTAGGGGTATCCGACTCCCTCCCCGGCCTCTGTATAAGTTTCTCATTTCCACCAACCCCTTCCTCCCCTCTAGGTTGCTTAGTAGCTCAAATTTATTGTGACACCTATGTCAGCCTCCACTGGCAACCCGAGTTTCCCTGACTGCACCTCTAAACTGCCCTCTTCTTCCCCTCTTGCTCTGTTCACCTTAGGAGCTCCTTCCCACAGTCTGCTGTTTTAGACTTCCGCACAACAGCCCTCCTGACTCTTCCCCTCCACTCTCTTTGTATTCAGAATGTTCACCCCATACGCTTTCCCCTTTGCGTCAACATCCCTAACTAAGGATCCTCTGTCCCTAATATCCCCCCTCCTGCCTGCTGTAACATAACATCCTGTAATTTCAGAACATTGCCCCAGCCTTCCCTCAGCCCCACCCTTCTACTGCCCATATCCATACCCCTTATCCTTGGACACCCTCCCCAGCTCCCCCAGCTTACTCCTTAACCAATATACCTCACTCCTGATACAAGATAGCTGTCTACAGAGTGGGCAGCCTCCCTCTCTCCAGGCCCAATTGAGAATTATTGCCATCCCACAGCCTGTGCAGCCTACAACCCTTCCAAAGATGCCTGCCATGGTGGAATATGGCCACCCTGTTTATCCCCCTCTGTTTATAATGGCACACCCCCTTTTCTCAGTCCCTTTCCCCTGGAATACAGTTTCTCTCTATACTGACTGCAGTTATTTACAAACCCAATTTCAACCCCACCAATAAAGTTTCCAAGTCTCACAAACACATACAGTCCAGTGTGTGTTCAGTCCCACTAACAGTGTGTGTATGCAGACATCAGGTACTGTATGATGTCACAGGCCCACCAGCTCCTGTTGCTTTGAATTTCAGTCCCAAACAGAAATACTCAGCCCTTCAATCCCAACCCCCAGTGGCTTTGCAGTATTTAAGAACAACACCAGGCAAACAACACATTCAAATTTCACTCTAATTATCACTGCCAAATAACTGTTCCTAAGCCTCAAAAGTTACAATATCACAGCCCAAGTAACAGTTCTAACTCAAGGTAATAATTTTTAACACGTAAAACTAATTTCACTTACAAAACTATTCAAATATTTCAGTTAAAACAGAATATAACCCCAGACCTCTGTCCTTACCAGCCTCCTGCTTATGTTCCCAAGTGAACAATGAAAGCCAAGGTAATTCCTGTTAAAGACAAGGTAATTCCTGTTAATGTCCCCTCCCCCTAACACCAGGCAAACAACACATTTAAATTTCACTCTAATTATCACTGCCAAACAACTGTTCCCAAGCCTCAAAAGTTACAATATCACAGCCCAAGTAACAGTTCTAACTCAAGGTAATAATTTTTAACACATAGAACTAATTTCACTTACAAAACTATTCAAATATTTCAGTTAAAACAGAATATAACCCCAGACCTCTGTCCTTACCAGCCTCCTGCTTATGTCCCCAAGTGAACAATGAAAGCCAAGGTAATTCCTGTTAAAGACAAGGTAATTCCTGTTAATGTCCCCTTCCCCTAACACCAGGCAAACAACACATTTAAATTTCACTCTAATTATCACTGCCAAACAACTGTTCCCAAGCCTTAAAAGTTACAATATCACAGCCCCAGTAACAGTTCTAACTCAAGGTAAGAATTTTTAACACATAGAACTAATTTCACTTACAAAACTATTCAAATATTTCAGTTAAAACAGAATATAACCCCAGACCTCTGTCCTTACTAGCCTCCTGCTTATGTTCCCAAGTGAACAAACTTCTGCTCAGTATTCACTCAGGAGGGTGAGGGTCAAGGACCACAGTCAGTTTGCAAAGGCAGTGGGACAGTAGAAGTGGGCACCAGTCCATTCACAGTGGAGGGACATACCTCTCAACTGTACCACATTACGAGGAACGTTCCTCATTTTACTTCACAAAAGCTCCGTTCCACATTGTGAGGACTTGTTCCACATTCGAAGTCAACATTTTAAAGCAAAAATCCATAGTAAATTATGCAAAAAAATATATTATTCAATTAATAACAGACTTTCTAAACATAAATGCAACATGTTAACAGTGTTTTGAGCTTCTTAGGTAAAGATTTGATTAAGTGTTCCACATTTTGCCCATTTGTTCCACATTTTGACAGGCAATGTTCCACATTTGGGGGACAAAAGGTTGAGAGGTATGTGGAGGGAGTTCTGGAAGAACTCAGAGCTGAAGGTGGATAAGACCATGGGGCCAGATGGCATCCACCCCGGGATATTAAAGGAACTAGCAGTGCCTCTGGTGGCCCTGTTCACAGAGTCACTCAACACTGGTGTTGTTCCAGAGAACTTGAGAAGGGCATATGTAGTCCCACTGCACAAAAACAGCAGTAGGGAGGAGGCAGGGACTACAGGCCAATCAGCCTCACCTCGGTGGTGGGAAAGATCATGAAGACGCTGCTGAAAGAAAGGATAGTGGCATATATGGAATCCAGTGGTGATCAGGATCTGAGGCAACACAGCAGGAAGGTTTTGTCAAATGAATCTAATAGCTTTTTTTGATTGGGTGACTAGGGAACTAAATTAGGGAGAGTCAGTAGACATCACCTATCTAGATGTCAGCAAAGCCTTCAGCACCATCCCACATCCCACATAGAAGGCTGATTACCAAGACTGATAGTCTGGGCATGGGAGACAAGGTGGTGAACTGGGCTAGGAACTGGTTAACAGACAGGAGACAGAGGCTTGTGGTAAATGGGGAACAATCTGGGGAGAGGGGGTGACCAGCAGGGTACCACAGGGATCAGTGCTAGAACCAGTCATGTTCAATGTCTTCATTAGTGACATTGCAGAGGGGCTGGAAGGAAAGGTATGCTTGCAGATGACACCAAGATCTGCAACAGGGTGGATGCTCCAGAAGAGGTGCAGAAAATGAAGGACCTGGAGAAGCTTGAAAGATGGTCGGAGATGTGGCAACTGAGGTCCAGTGCAATGAAGTGCAAAATAATGCACCTGGGTAGAGGGAACCATGGGGAGAGTTACAGGTTTGGGGGGGAGCTGACTGTCACTAAAGAGGAAAGGGAGCTAGCAGTTATCATCTCTGATGACCTTAAGGTATCAAACCAGTGTACAAAGGTGGCAGGGAGGGCCAGTGGCATGCTGGGGTGCATAGGCAGGGATATCACTAGCAGGAGGTGGGAGGTGGTGGTGGCATTGTATACAACTTTGGTAAGGCATCACCTTGAGTACTGCATGAAGTTCTGGAGGCCACACCCATGCAAGGATGTAGCTAAGGTGGAGACTATCCAGAGAAGGGTAACAAAGATGGTGCAGGGCTTGCACCACAAAACATATGAAGAGATTAAGGCACCTCAATATGTACTCACTGGAGGAGCGGAGATAGCGGGGGGACATGATTGAAACTTTCAAGTAACTCAAGGGCATAAATAATGTGCAGGTGGGGGACCTTTTCCAATGTAGAAAAAGTACTTAGAACAAGGTGGCACAATTCAAAATTGGAAGGGGGTAGATTAAGAGGTAATGTGAGGACATTTTTCTACATAGAAAGGAGAGTTGACACTTGGAATGGTCTGCCACAGGAGGTAGTGGGGACAAGTACAGTGGAGGGGTTTAAGCATGCCTGGAACAAGCACAAGGGAAGCTTGAAAGGGTAGGGAATGATGACAAGCAATTGATCACATATGGTCAGCAGCCTCATACAATGTATTGGGCTTATGTGCAGACTGTATGGGCCTAGCAGTCCTTATCTGCTGAAAATTTCTATGTTTCTGTGTAGCAGAAGCTCTCTTCTTGAGAGTCATCCTTGTAACTGCCTGCATGAGCTGTCTGTCCCCTTCCTCCCCCTGGGTAGGAGGTCTGTATACCACCCCCAGTCTCTGTGATTCTCCAGCCCATTTATCCAGTGTGACCCATAGGAGCTCTGTCTCCTCTTTCACTTCCTACCCTTCCATTGCCCTAATGTCATCCTTGATGTATAAGGCTACCCCCTTTCTTTCCTGCTCTCTCCCTCCTAAACAGTCTGCAGCCTGGGATAACTGTCTCATAAGTATGATGCTCTGGCCACCAGGCCTCTCTTACTGCTGCTATGTCAAAACCCTCATCCCCCATCATGGCCTCCAAGTCCACCATTTTGTTTTTGAAACTCCTGGCACTAGCTGATAATCCCTTCTACCATGTACCCCCCCCGGCCCTGCTGCCCTCCCCTTCCAGCCTTCCCTTTTTCATGTGTTTTTTTTTCCCAGCATTCTATCTCCATCCTGGGGGGAAGGCCGGTAGTCTCTCATCCCTCCTGTCTCCTTGAGTGGTCTTTTCCTTAACCCCTTCCCACTAGAATTCAGTTTAAATTATATATTTTTTTGATAAACTACCCTAACTTAGTCTTTAGTACTGCTGGTCTCTCCTTGATAAGGTGCAATCTATCTGGGGCAAATAGGCTCTCATCCTTCCACATTGATCCCCATCCCCACGGATGATCTCATTGTGGTGCGGCAGTGAAACATGGCAGTTGGTGGAACTATTAGAATGCTAAGGTGCATAAAGGTGGTGTTTTCAAGTAGGAGACAGGAGGTGGTGTTGCCCTTCTATCAAGTGAAACCCCACCTAGAGTACTGTGTGCATTTCTGGAGGCCACAACTCCACAAAGACATTGACAGGGTGGAAGCAATCCAAGGGAGGGCTGCCAAAATGGTGCATGGGTTGCACAACAAACCATATAAGGATAGCTTGAAAGAACTCTGCATGTACTCCCTGGAGGAGAAGAAAGCTTAAGAGGATGTGATTGAAACCTATAAGAAGAAGCACCAGCATACAGGGGCAAGCAAAGAAGCTTGAGTAAGGGAAGTTTAAAAGTGATGTGAAGAAATGCTACTTCTCAGGAAAGCGTGACTGATGCCTGGAACAGACTGCCACAAGAGGTGGGGAGGGGCAAGGACAGTGCAGGTCTTTAAGCATGCAATGGACAAGCACATGGGCACAACTAGAGGAAAGGAAGGAATAAGATTCACCTGAGACTGAATAGGGTCCAGGAGTACTAACAGACAGGGCCATAGGGCAGCTTAGATGGGCTTATTTCTACCATCAAATTTTGTGTTTCTAGAGTACATAGGTGCAGATGACTGGGACCCTTATACAACAGTAGTGTATATTCTAATCCTTATAAGTTAATGCATACAAAATATGTGTCTCTCGGTAGCAGCCAACTTTTGAAGTGTGGCATAACCAGGTTTTGAAAGTGTCACCCAAGGAGAGACTTGTATATGAGATAAAAGGGATGGGCCCCAAAATTTGAAAGGCTGTGGGGTCCCTATATACAGTATTTACCCTGCCTTCCTAGAGGCCATACAGATATCTAAGATGTGCTGAAAAAGCTATATTGATGCTATGTAAAGAAATGCATCAGACACACCAAGACAAAATTAAATCATTTTTATGTTTGCTTGCACGCATGCGCAAGAAACATTACAGTGGTGTGAAAAAGTATTTGCCCCCTTCCTGATTTCCTCTATTATTGCATATTTGTCACACTGGATGTTTTCAGGTCTTTAGACACAATGTAATATTAGATAAAGGGAACCTGAGTGAACAAATAACACTTGTTTTTTGTTTACCTATTTCAGTTTTTAATAAAAACATTTAACCAACACCAACTGGCACTGTGTGAAAAAGTAATTGCCCCCTTACACTTAATAACTGGTTACGCCACCTTTAGCTGCAATGACTGCAACCAAACGCTTCCTATAATTCAATATCAGTCTTTCACATCGCTGTGGAGGAATTTTAGCCCACTCTTTCTTGCAGAACTGCTTTAATTCAGTAACATTGGTAGGTTTTCGAGCATGAACTGCTCATTTCAGGTCCTGCCACAGCATCTCTATTGGGTTTAGGTCTGGACTTTGACTAGGCCACTCCAAAACTTTAATTTTACTTCTTTTCAGCCATTCTGATGTGAACCTGCTTTTGTGTTTTGGATCATTGTCTTGCTGCATGACCCAACTACTCTTCAGCTTCAGCTGACGGACAGATGACCGGACATTCTCCTTAAGAATTTTCTGGTACAGAGCAGAATTCATGGTTCCTTCAATTATGGCAAGTTGTCCAGGTCCTGAGGCAGCAAAGCATCCCCACACCATCACACTACCACCACCATGTTTGACTGTTGGTATGATGTTCTTACTGTGGAATGCTGTGTTTGTTTTACGCCAGACATAATGGGATCCATGTCGTCCAAAAAGTTCCACTTTGGACTCTTCTGTCCATAGAACATTTTCCCAAAAGGCTTGTGGATCATCCAGGTGCTTCTTGGCAAAAGAGAGACTAGCATTTATGTTCTTCTTGGTTAGCAGTGGTTTCTGCCTTGCTACTCTCCCATGAAGCCCATTTTTGCCCAGTCTCTTTCTGATTGTGGAGTCATGAACACTGACCTTAGCTGAGGCAAGAGAAGCCTGCAGTTCTTAGGATGTTGTTTTAGGGTCCTTTGAGACATCCTGGATGATTTTATGCTGCGCCCTTGGAGTAATTTTGGCAGGCCGCCCACTCCTGGGAAGATTCACTACTGTTCCAAGTGTTCTTCATTTGGAGATTATGGCTGTCACTGTGGTTCGGTGGAGTCCCAGAGCCTTTGAAATAGCTTTGTAACTCTTTCCAGACTGACAGATAGTAACAACTTTTTTTCTGATCTTTTCAGGAACTTCCTTTGATCGTGGCATAATGTGCTTGTTGACTCTTTGTGCTGGCAACGTGACTCTGATGATAAGGGTCAAAATAAGTAAGGTTTATATTGAGCAGAGCTGGCTGTAATCAGGCCTGGCTGTGTTCAATCAGCTGACTCTACTTATCCCTTTAATTGGGTTGATTTAACTAGGGGGCAATTACTTTTTCACACAGTGCCAGTTGGTGTTGGTTAACTGTTTTCATTAAAAACTGAAATAGGTAAACAAAAACAAGTGTTTTTTGTTCACTCAGGTTCCCTTTATCTAATATTACATAGTGTCTAAAGACCTGAAAACATCCAGTGTGACAAATATGCAATAATAGAGGAAATCAGGAAGGGGGCAAATACTTTTTCACACCACTGTATGTGGCAGCTTAGGAGAGAAGTGGGTTGTGGAGGCGTGGCACTGTGGCAGCCAGCGGAATCATTGCATTTGGGGCTTGGCACTGGTGGACCAATGGAAGTACAGTGTGCTGATGACACTGGCTTCCAAAATCGGTACCAAGTTGTAACATTTTCACTGCAGCAATCAGGGGCCACCTCATCATTGCAGCATCAGCCATTCTGCTGCAATGAGGTAGCGACCCGTCATTGCAGGGCGGAACGTTGCCTAGTGTAATATTGTTTGTGAACATGTCAGGAAGCCGCCACCATGTTCACAAATAATATTAGACAGCCCCCAGTGCGGAAGTGGTGCCCAATCCCCCCTCAGCATCATGTGCCACCCCCAAAGCAGTTTTTGTTTGCTGACGAAGGGGCACAATCCCCATCGGCTTCATTCTCCCCTCCTTACCAGTGTAATTTGCTGATGGAGGAGCCCATTCCCCGTCGGCATAATGTCCCCCCAAATCATTGATTTTGTGCAGAGGGGGTGCCCGGTCCCCCTCAGCTCTTGCCCCCCCATATGTGCCAATGGGGGTGCCCAATCTCCTGTCGGCTACAGCCCCCCCCAAAAAAACACTCAGGTGGCACACTGGGAGCCCACCCCAATGTGCCAAATGTCCCTGGTAAAAAAAAAATCCTGCAATGTTTTTTTCTTTTTCCTGTAAATCAGAAAACGGTCCCTTCTTGATTACAGTGGACCCATCCCCAACCCACGCCCACCCTCTGCACACCCTGCCTCCCCACACTCCCCCCACCTCATACTTAACTCTGGAGCCCAGCGTGATGATCTTTGGTGGACCGAGAACACATTTGCACTCTTCAAAGCCGACCTCGAACTGAGGAAATACCGGTAAGCTGTTTAATGGTATAAATCGTTTTTTTTTTCAACTTTGGTGCATATCTCAGGCATTTTGGGGAACTTTGGCACCAAATTTCCAACATGGGGTTATTGGGACCCCTCTTCAGCCATAGTCGTGGTGTCTGTATGGAATCACCTTTCGGGACCGATTAGTAAAACCGCAGTGCCAGTGTTCATGAGGTGGGCTCTCAAAATGTCTATGTTGCAAATTTGGTGGAAAAAATCCAAGAAATGACTTTTTTACGAGTGTGTGTTGCTTAGTTGTTACGCAGCCTCGTACCTTCATGAATTTGCAATAGTTTCACTCCAGAGTTTCAACATAGTCATTTTTATGCACCTCCTTATGAACAGTACAGCTGTCATTTTTCACATCCTGGCCAAAATGTGTTTTCACACTTCCAGCGCAGAATAGCATGGTCACTGTTAGAAATCAGTGTTTAGGACACATTAAGACAATCATAGTGACACTGTTCATGAGCAGAGGTCCTAAAATGCCTATGTTAATAATTTTGTGATGAAAAGTCCATAAAATGACTGTGTTGCAAGCATGCATTGCACAGTTTCCACGCATGCTCGTAACTTCGCAAATTTATAATATTTTCACTCCACATTTTCACCATTGCCATTTTTCATCACCTCCTTATGAACAGTATAGCTGTCATTTTTCTCGGCCTGGCTGAAATGTGTTTTTGCACTTCCGGTGAGAATAGCACGGTCGCTGTGGGAAATCAGTGTTCTGGACACATTAAGAAAATCACAGTGCCACAGTTCATGAGCAGATGTCCTAGAATGCCTATGTTGGCAATTTGGTGACAAAAGTCCATAACATGTCTGTGTTACATGCATGCGTTGCGCAGTTTCCATGTATGCTCGGAAGTGCAAGCATTTTTAATATTCCCACTACAGATTTTCAACATTGCCATCTCTTCATACCTCCCTATGGATGGTACAGCTGTCATTCTTCACATCCTGCTCAATCTGTGTTTTTGTACATGTGGCACAGAATGGCACGGTCACTGTTGGAACTCAAAGTTTTGGACACACTGACAAGATCACACTGCCACTCTTCATGAAAAGAGGTCCCAAGTGTTTTCATGAGGTGGGGTCACAAAAAGGCCATGTTGAGAATTTGTAGTGCAAATACTAACAAACGCCCGGGGTGTTAGGGTTTCTAACCGTAGTGTCCCACCCTGTACAGACTGAGAGGCATCGGGGTGTGCCTTTGGATTGCCAACTGTACTACTCATGCCATCACAACCCCACCCCCCAACCACTGACAGGCATTGAGGTGTACCTTGGACTCTTCGGCCACAGACTTCACCACATTGTCTGATGCTGCACCCATTTCACGTATGTCCTTATGGAATGAGGTGACTGTAAAGCCAAACACCCCAAGGCACACCTCAACATGTGTCGGTGTCTGCAGAATAGGGTGAGGAGACATGGCATGACCGTCATGGGCGACGACCCAAACAATTACCCCAATGCCTGTCCGTCTCTACAGGATGGAGGTGGAGTTGGCGTGAAGTTCAATACTTCACTGCCATTCCTATTCTGCATCTGTCTAACTCCTGCATTTCCGATGCTAATATGAGCAAGCAAACATTCAGCATTGACAAATGCTTGTTTTTATTGCTATCAGCATGACTAAACAATCTGAATTGGTGTGTCACTCTGGTAACTGACCAAGTGCTCCCCTCCTACACACACATTTAGCCACACATTGGTTCTGACGACTGATTATGTGACACAGCATACGTTGGTAAAGTTATCACTGTGATGACTATGTGTGATAACGGGAAAAAAGCACTCAGACTTGCTTTGTGTCATGTTAAAGTGTTGCACATGTGGGAGCATTAAAGAGCCCCTCTCACTGACACTGCTCTCTAGTGTGCCTCACTCTCCTCTGTACCATTTTCAGTGGCGACCTGCCTTTACCCATGCCTGCAGCTGGAAGGCTGGAGCACTGGCAGATCAAATGACTTCTCCAAGCTGCCCCACAGTAGTGACCTGTGATTCTTGGTTCCCAAGTCAGTGCTGTAACCAGTATAGTGCACTGGCTCATCAATATGAAACAGATCCCCTAGAGGCTGGATGCAATTCCTCATATCCAGTATGCAGCATTTACAAATGTAATTAAATGTAGAAGTAACAGCAGAGGACTGAAACATGATTGTATCAGTGATTTATTTTAAAAAGAAAAAGGAACAGTAATGGGAAATACAGTAACTCATCCAGTTCTGAAGCTTGCCCCTTTAGTGAAATAGAGTGTACACATCAGTGGGGAATGCTGTCCTTGTGCTACAAGGACTAAGCCAAAGCAGGATTCCACTCTTGGGGGCAGGACGGAGAGAATCAGAATGATGACACATGGCAGGTGTGTGACTTATTTATTTATTTATTTATTTATTTAAAAGTTTCACCAGGAAGGACACACTGAATAACAAGTTGCTCGTCTCATGGTGCATCCTGGGGGTGGGGAGTTGAAAATGTAGTCATCACATTATACATTGCCAGTATATGGGAAATGGAAGACATACAAATAAGTCATAGGCAAACAACAAAACAGTTTATAGTGCCAGGTATGCATAGGGTGCATTACCAAGTAGAGAACAAATAACAAGCAGTAACAGGCATCAAGAAATTACAGTTGATATGTATATTTCATTACATTGTATTGAACAGAAGGTCCACAAGTGCGGTAACAGGATAACTATTACAGCCCATTTCGATGCAACATGGTCTGCTTAGTTGCAGCTGCAGTTCACAGATAGGTAACTGCCTTAGAAGCTCCAGTTCTCAACCTGCCTTCAAGCATGCACTCTTTAATTACCTCACCTCCCTAGATGCATGTAAATGTCTTTAGTTCACGTATTACATAGAGAATAGTGCATGGGCAACCATGCGCAACCAGCCTGTTGTGCCACAGAGGGGTTCTGATTACCTCAGACCTTGAGAGCGAAGCTCGAGAGGTCCAAGGTAATCTGAACCCCGAGGTGGCACAAGAGGCTGGTTGCACATCAGGTTGCCTATGCACTATTTTTTATAGTGTATAGCCCCCTATTTCAGTTATGGTTTTCATTTTTAAAATGCAAAAAAAAAAGTTTGTTGCTCCATCGTGCTCTTCAAGTTAGGACTGCTTGCTAGGTGGTGTGTGTGGCTGCTAGGGAACAGACATGTCCTTGTTTAATGAGCAGCCTCCTATTGGCTGCCATTCCAGTGTGGGAGAGATTTTCAAATAAAATAAAATGGCGGCCGTAGCTCTCGCTAAGCGAGAGGGAGTTGCATGGGGATCTCTCTTTTTTTTAAAACGCAAAACATCTGGTTGATCCTGCATTTCAGAATATCTGGTCAATCCTGCATGTTTTGAAGCTGTGGTGTGACTGGTTCTACCGCTGCCGCTGGGATTGAGGAGTCTGCCATTTTCACCGAGAAAAGGTAGGTGCCTTAGCGCGCAGAACCTCTAGAGGTTTTCAAAATGTTGTTCTGCTGCAGTAGGGTACAATCACATTCCATAACCTTTTGAACTGTAGCACAACAACATTTTTAGAACCTCTGGTTTTCCATGCATAGTAAGGCTCTACTACACACTGTACCTCTTTACTTGCTTTAATTCACAGAACATACCTCTTTACCTGCTGTTGCACTACTATCCCCTTCCTTGTCCCACACCCTCATCTTACGCCACCAGCACTGCTGTTATGCACGTATGTTATTGATCTCTGCAAGCTGTTTTTATCTTTTTTGTACTGTAATGCTTATTCTATGTATCCCATCACTTTCGTGTTAAGTAATTCTACTGTCATATAAGGTTGCTGATCTCTTTATGTACCGCATTGTATCTGCTCCTCCCTGTTCTATGTTTGTAACTTGTTTGAACTGTAAATCCTGCGTCATGCCTGAAAATAGGCAATCCTGTCTAGTACACCTACCCGGCTACCAAAAGCAAATAAATAAATAAATAAAGGCAAATCAGGGGTTGGGGTTCCACAGTTTGGGAAGCAGTACAAGAATGCTGCATGGCTGACAGTAGTCATACGGCATGGGACATCTGAAGTACCGGAAACTGAGGACCTAAGTGCATGGGTGGATGGCGGGGGGATTGTTAGGGAAGAGTTTAAATAATAATTAGTCTTGACGTGGAACCTTTGTAAATGAGCAGTTTCTGCTCAAAGGTATTTGTAATCCGAGAATTTAATAAATAAATAAAAGTAGGGAGGGAGCCAAACCAGAATTTGGAGGCGAATTTAGCACAGTGGAGGATACGTCTGTTATCAAGAGATGGTAAAGCCAAAGTGTGGTAAAGCTGACAGTGATGAGTGAGGATAGGAGTATCAAGTGTGACTCAGCAGAAGAAGTTAAAGAGGGTGTCCAGTCTGGCTAGGGAGGTCTTAGGCATGACACTGCAGACTATGTCGCAGCAGTCAGAGATGGGGAGGATTATCTTCTGGACGAGTTCACGCCTAACCAGGAGATGGAGGCAGTTCCGGTTCCTAAATAGTGTGCCTAACTTGGGATGCAGTTTTTTAGGGATGGAGTCCACAAGACCAGAGAAGGTGAGGTGTTGGTGAAGCCAAACCCCCAGTTATCTGAATGAGGAGGTATCCTCGAGATCGTCCCGTTAAGGTTGTGGAAAGTGGGTAGGGAGGGGAGCCTAGAAAATCTCTGCCTACTGCTGGAGGTCATGGAGACAGTCTTCTTGGCATTTAGTAAAAGCTGATGTGAGCAAAACCAGCACTGAACATTTTTGTAATCATTCTAAAGTCTGGCTGCAACATTGGTGAGGGAGTGTCTGTAGGTGTGAAGGACTGTGCCATCTGCATACATGTGAATGGAGATAGATGTGCAGACAGACAGCAAGTCATTGAGAAAGATTTAGAAGATTATGGGGCCCAACACTGATCCCTGCGGGATCCCTGTGTCGATAGGGAGGGGTGAGGATATGGAATATGTTATTCTAACTGACTGGGTCTGATCTACCAGGTAGGCATGGAACCAGTCTGTGGCAGCAGCCAACAAGCCTGCAGTGGAGAGAGTGTGTAACAGGATAGAGTGGGTGATTGTGTTGAAAGCCTTGGCTAGGTTGATAAAGGTATCGGACATGATTTGACCACTGTTCATCACAGTGAGGATGGAGTCAGTGAGCCAAATCAGGGAGATGGTGGTGGAGTGGTTTTTACGAAAGCCAGATCAGAAAGGGGTGAAAAAAATGAGAGAAATAGACAGAGATTTGGGTAAGAAGTAGGTGTTCTTGCAGCTTAGATTGACTCAAGCAATGTTACTAAAATTAGACTTTGGCCAGTTTGCTGAGATAGAGATTCCATTCATTGCTAGGGTGGAATGTTTATTTCAGAAAAACATTTTTCCTGCAGTTAGCGCTTTTCCTCCCATGGCCCTGAGCAGCATTCCAGATGCCAGTTACCCCTGCCCTGAATACCCCATTTTCCAACGGGACTTACCATTGTGCAGGTGCAGTGTGTCCTGGGTATTCATCTGGTGCAAGTTTACTGGGTAGCTGGAACTTAGCTGTTGCCCAGAAATCCATTTTTCCAGTTTTTCCCTTGCAGAGTAGATGTCTGTGCCCCCCAGGCCTCCCCACATGTTCTGCCACACATGTGATGTCGGCAGCCACCACTCCGGCCCCATCCAGACAGTCTCTATTTGCCATACTGCTAGCCAACACAAGGGGACAGATTAATGCCAGGCACTGTAATCCTCTCTCCCTCCCTGGGACAGGAGAGCAGTGCTCTAGATGATCTATTCTATCCCACCCGAACAGACCACCATCGTCCCAGGTCTGTTCCCGAACCTGGGTTGCCGACATGGCAACAGATAAAGTGTGGTATGTCAGCCCTCCACACCGCTGGTTTGGGTATTTTAGAAAGTTAATGGTGATCCGGGCAAATCAAATATAGTTGTAGATAGGTATTTTAGCAACATATCCAGTCAAAACTGCACAGTAAAAAAACGGTGTGGTCAAAAACACTCTGGCATAAAAGCAAGCACAGTTTCAGAGTTGGTGTTTTAGAGGTGGTAGCAGCAGCATGTCCTCTTTCACTTTTATGTTTGCTTGCACACATGTGCAAGAAACATAGTGCCATCATCCGAGTTTTCGGTGGTGTGGCAGCCCTCTTCCAATTCAGTCAGTGTGTTTGCAGGCGCGGCCGCAGTTCTCCAATGCCTGCTAGAGCTGTCTATGACAGCAGTCCAAAATGCAGTGGCATACAGTTGAAAGGGGGAGCTACACTTCAGTGAGCAGTGATAAGATATCGCCTGCTCATGCGCCCCCTACATACATACACACACACACACACACACACACACACACACGCATACTGAGTGCTCGCCCCCTCCCACACACTGTGTAGCTGACGGGTGCCCAATCCCCATTGGCTGTGCTGCATGCCCCCCAAAACAGTGTTCCATATGCCACGCTGGAACCCACCAGCATGGTCACACAACGATATAGCAACGGGGTGCCCAATCCTCGCGGTTCCACTGGTTCCACCCCCAGAGTACAGAGTGCCACGCTAGAGCCCACCCCAGCATGGCAACATATATCGCCGACGGGGTGCCCAATCCTCCATTGGCTCCATGCCCCCCCACCAGCCATCCTTGTGCCACGCTGGGAGCCCACCCGAGTGTGGCAAACGTCCCGCGTCATCATTTTTAAAAAAAACAAAACCTGAAACTGAAAAATGGTCCCTCGTAGTCTCTGCCCCCACACGCGACCACCAACTGCGCACCCCACCTCCCCACACCTCCCTCACCCCATACTTATTTCCAGACTCTGGCGCGACGATCATCGGTGGACCGGGAACATGTCTGCACTCTTCAAAGCCGAATGCGAACTGAGGAAATGCCGGTAAGCTGTATAATGGGATAGCTAGGGTTTTTTCAACTTTGCTGCATATCTCAGGCATATTTTGGAATTTTTGCGCCAAATTTTCAACAGGGAGTTTTTGGGACCCCTTCTCATGAATGCTCTCGCTGTCATGGCGTTACTCAGGCCCGAAAGGTGATTTTGCAGTCACTGCGCGAAATCACCTTTTGGGACTGAGTAATGAAATGACACTGCTACTCTTCATATGGTGGGCTCCCACAAAGCCTATGTTGAAAATTTGGTGGAAAAATTCTTAAAATGACTGTTTTATCGAAATACAGGTTGTGCAGTTCCCACGCACGCTTGTAAGTTTGCGAATTTTCAATATTTTCACTCCAGATTTTCAACATTGCCATTTTACCACACCTCCTTATGAGCAGTACAGTTGCCATTTTTACATCTTGCCCAAAACATGTTTCCGCTTTCATGTAGCTTATTACCTATGCAGTCAGTGTGCGAAATCAATGTATGGAACACATTGGAAAATCACAGTGATACTGTTAATGAGCAGAGGTCTTAAAGTAGCTATGTTGAAAATTTGGTGAAAATTCCTAAAATTACACGTTTCTGGCGTCGTTGTGTAGTTCTACGCACGCCGTAGGATTTACAAATTTTCAATATTTTCCTCCAGATTTTCAACATTGCCATTTTATTACACTTCTTATGGGAAGTACAGCTGTCATTTTCATCTTGCCCAAAATGTGTTTCCGCCCATGTAACGCGCAATGTAGCGCGTCGGTGTGTGAAATCAATGTATGGGACACATTAATAAAATCACAGTGGCACTGTTCATGAGCAGATGTCTTAAAATGGCTATGTTGAAATTTTGGCAAAATTCCTAAAAGTGACTGCTTCTGAGCATGCGTTGCACAATCTCACAGCATGCTCGTAGGTTCTAAATTTTTATATTTTCACTCCAGATTTTCCACATTGCCATTTTATTACACTTCCTTATGAACAGTACAAATGTCATTTTTCACATGTCACCCCAAATGTGTTTCTGCACATGTAGCGCACAATGGTGCAGTCGGTGTGCGAAAGCAATGTTTGGGACAGATTAAGAAAATCACAGTTACACTGTTCATGAGCAGAGGTCTTAAAATGGCTATGTTGAAAATTTGGTAACAAAAGTCCTTAAAATGACCGTGTTATGAGTGAGCATTGCGCAGTTTCCACGCACCCTCGTAAGTTCATGACTTTGTAATATTTTCAGTCCAGATTTTCACCAGTGGCATTTTTCCACACTTCCTTATGAATAGTACAGCTGTCATTTTTCACAACATGGCTGAAATGTGTTTTCACACTTTCAGCGCAAAGATGTGGTCGCTGTGGGAAATCATTGTTCGACAGATAAAGAAAATCACAGTAACACTGTTCATGATCGGAGTTCCCAAAATGCCTGTGTTGACAATCTGCTGTAAAAAATCCCCAAACTAATTACATTACGGGTGTACGTTGCACAGTTTCTATGCATGCTTGTGACTTCACCAGTTTTTTTTATATTTTTACTGCAGATTTGCAACATTGCCATTTTTTTATACCTCCCCAGGAACAGTACAGCTGTCATTTTTCACATTCAGTTCGGAATGTGTTTTTGTACCTGTGGTGCTAAATGCCGTAGTCACTGTGCATAAGCAGCTTTCCGCTAATGAGTTGAGGGTCACAAAAAAAAAAGGTTGAAAATTTGGAGTGAAAATACCAATGAATGCCTGAGGTGTTAGAGTTTCCAACCGTAACGCCCCACCCTGTAGAGAATGACAGGCGTCAGGTGTGTGACTTGGGATTCTTGCCTGTAAGGCTCATACCATTCCACACCCTGCAGCCAGTGAGAGGCATTGAGGTATGCCTTGGACTCTTCGGCCCCAAAGTTCATCCTATTCTCCTATACTGCACCCATCTCACTGTATTTCCTGATGGAATAGGGTGCGCATAAGGGCAAACCCCAAGGCACACCGTGACACTTGTCAGTGTCTGCAGGGTAGGGTGTGATGAAATGGCGTGGCCATTATGCCTGACAACCCAAAGGCACACTCCAATGCCTGTCACTCTCTGCAGGGTGGTGGTGGGGTTGGCTTCAGTTCAATACTTCACTGCCATTTCTATTATGCAGCTCTGTAACTTCTACACTACCAATGCCAATGCCAGCAAGCAAACATTCGGCATTGACAAATGCTTGTTGACAGTACTGTTCTAACATCTCTTATTGTCATTGGCGGGGTGCTGCTGTTAGGTTATACAACACTTGCAGCAATTGCCATGGTCAGATATGTCCTCAAATGTCTGTGATATCTCTAGTGAATGCCCTGCCTGCCTGCAGTACTGATTCAGGGCCATCAGAGAGACACTCTCTTAAGAACTATCTGGAAATAACTGACCATACCAATGGCTGCAACTGTGGGTAGAGACCGCCTCTCTGAAGCCAACATCGCTATTCAGTATCAAGAATAAAAAACTCAATGTGTGTAATTCTGTTCACAATACTAAAAAAAAACAAAAAAAAAACAGATTATATATTAGGCTGGCAGTATAGCCTAGAAGGTAGAGTAACAAGCTATGAACGAGTTTGGCACATCCAGCAGACCAGCCCTGGGTTTGATTCTCACAACCTCTGCTTGCATACAGTGTGACTCTGAGCAAGTCCTTTAACTGCCCAATGCTCCCAGGTCACCCCTGAAAACAGGCATTTGTGCCTAGTGGGCCTTATCAGGTAACCGCAGACAAAAATAAAATAAGCATTTGTCAATGCCAAATGTTTGCTGCTTATATTTGCTTCATAGGTGTTGGACATTAATAGTGCAAAGGCTAAATCAAACAAAATTAATGGCATGAGTTAAAATAGTCATGATTGTTTATTTTTCTGGGTTTTTATGTTGCTTGCACGCATGTGCAAGAAACATAGTGCCATCATTGGAGATTTCGGAGGTGTGTCACCTCCTACTCCAATTCAGTCAGTGTGCTGGCAGGCGCGGCCCCTGTAAGCCAATGCATTTTGGAGCTGTCTATGACACGCTCCAAAATGCAGTGGCATACAGTTGAAAGGGGACTATGCTTCAGTGAGCACCGATAAGAGGCTGCTCATGCGCAGCTCCCCACAGTCGCGTGCTTCCTTGACGCACTGCATAACGACGGACTGCCCAATCCCGTCGGCTGAGCCGCGTCTCCTCCCCCAGTAGTAGTTGCCACGGTGGGGAGCCCACCCCAGCGTGGCAAGTGGTCTCTTGCCGATGGGGTGCCCAATCCCCGTCGGCTAGCGCCCGGTCCTTTTTGCCCGCTGGAGCCCACCCCAGCGTGGCAGCAAATTCATAGCCGACGGGGTGCCCAATCCCCATTGGCTGAACGCCCTACCCCTGTCCTTTTGCCACGCTGGGAGCCCACCCTAGCGTGGCAACAAATTCCATACAACGGGGTGCCCAATCCCCCGTCAGCTGAACGTCCCCCCCAGCGTCCTCATGCCACACTGGGAGCCCACTCCAGTGTGGCAAAGGGTCTCACATCGCTTTTTTTTTAAATACCTGAAAAACTAAAACGGTCCCGCTGCACGCCTCCTGACCCCTCCCACAACCTGCACCCACCCACTGCACACCCAGCCTCCCCACACACACCCCCACCCCATACTTACCTCCGGACTCTGGTGCGACGATCTTCGGTGGACCGGGAACACGTCTGCACTCTTCAAAGCCGACCGCGAACTGAGGAAATGCCGGTAAGCTGTATAATGGGCTAGAGAGAGGGGTTTCAACTTTGTTGCATATCTCAGGCATTTTTTGGAATTTTTGCACCAAATTTTCAACATGGGTTTTTTGGGACCCCTTCTCATGAATGATGTCACTGTCATGGCGTTATTCAGGCCTGAAGGGTGATTTCGTGCAGTGACTGTGCAGTGACTGTGAAATCACCCTTGGGTCTGAATACCACCATGACAGTGACATCATTCATGAGAAGGGGTCCCAAAACCCATGTTGAAAATTTGGTGCCAAAATTCAAAATGACTGTTTCACGGAGTGTGTGTGCAGTTCCTACGCAGGCTCGTAAGTTCATGAATTTCAATATTTTCACTCCAGATTTTCAACATTGCCATTTTACCACACCTTCTTATGAGTAGTACAGCTGTCATTTTCATCTCATCCAAAATGTGTTTCCGCCCATGTAGCGCAGAATGGCGCAGTCGGTGTGCAAAATCAATGTACAGGACAAATTAAGAAAATCACAGTGACACTGTTCATGAGCAGAGGTCTTAAAATGGCTGTGTTGAAAATTTGGTGAAAAATTCCTAAAAATGACTGTTTTACGAGTGTGCGTTGCGCAGTTCCTACGCACGCTCGTAAGTTTGTGAATTTTCAATATTTTCACTCCAGATTTTCAACATTGGAATTTTATCACACCTCCTCATGAGCAGTACAGCTGTCATTTTTCATATCCTGCCCAAAACATGTTTCCGCTCATGTAGCGCACAATGGCGCAGTCGGTGTGCGAACTCAATGTATGGGACACATTAAGAAAATCACAGTGACACTGATCATGAGCAGAGGTCTTAAAATGCCTGTGTTGAAAATTTGGTGAAAAAATTCCTTAAAATGACTGTTTTACGAGTGTGTGTTGCACTGTTCCTACACACGCTCGTAAGTTTGCGAATTTTCAATATTTTCACTCCAGATTTTCAACATTGCCATTTTATCACACCTCCTCATGAGCAGTACAGCTGTCATTTTTCACATCCTGCCCAAAACATGTTTCCCCATGTAGCGCACATAGGCGCAGTCAGTTATGCTAACTCAGTGTATGGGACACATTAAGAAAATCACAGTGTCACTGTTCATGAGCAGAGATCTTAAAATGGGAATTTTTAAATTTGGTGAAAGAATTCCTAAAAGCTGACTGTTTCACGGTGTGTTGCACAGTTCCACGTCTCTTTTCGTGAGTTTGCAATTTTCAATTTTTCCACTCAGATTTTCAACATTTCCATTTTACCACACCTCCTTATGAGCAGTACAGCTGTCATTTTCACATCCTGCCCAAAACATCTTTCCGCCATGTAGCGCACAATGGGCGCATGATCGGTGATGCAAAAATCAATGTATGGGACACATTAACAAAATCACAGTGACACTGTTGATGAGCAGAGGTCTTAAAATAGCTATGTTGAAATTTGGTGAAAAATTCCTAAAAATGACTGTTTTACGAGCGTGCATTGCGCAGTTCCTACGCACGCTCGTAAGTTCGCAAATTTTCAATATTTGCACTCCAATGACTTCCAAATACCTAAACAGCACATAGAAGCAAGCAACATTCGGCATTGACAAATGCTTGTTTTTTTAACGTTGTGACCGTGAATTTTCAAAGTGCAGTAGCAGTTGTTACCAGCCTAGCCTATGAAAATGACCAGTGTGATTTATGGAATGGGACTGAAAACATTGCTTTGTGGAATGACTGTGACAACAGGTTTTGGAGGGGGAATTTGATAATGACACCTGCCATTTTCATAGGATGGTGGTGAAAAACATGAGCATGTTGAAAATGTGGGTTCAAAAAGGAAAAATATTGTAACGTTATGAGTAAACAGCGAAAAAAGTCAACATCTGTTCATAACTTTTTTTCCAGTTTTAACCACAAATGTTCAACAGTCTTTTTATTACACCACCTTATGGATAGGACAGATCTCATTTATGAAATCTTGCCCAAAATGTCATTTTGTGGCACAAGTTTTGGCCAGGATTTGGAAAAAGACATGTCATGTTCATGAGGTGGGGTGCAAAAATGGCTGTGTTGAAAATGTGGGTTCAAAATCTGGTAAAATAGCAAAACTAGAAATAAACATTGAAGAATGTCACTGTTTCTTCATAACTGTCATTTGTGTGATTTTGACACCCATGTTTGCAACATAGTCTTTTTATTACCTCCCCCCCCACCTTATGATTAAGACAGAAGGAACTTTTTAAATCCCATCTGAAACATGATTTCATAGAGTGACTATGAAAACACATTTGAGGGATTTGAAAACTGTTGCTCACCTGGTTCATGAGGCAGGATAAAAAAAGGCTACGTTGTAAAAGTGGGGTCAAAATGTGAAAAAATAGCAAAGTTGTCAGTAAATGTTGAAGAATTTCAACTCTCCTAAATAACTTCATTTTTTAGAATTGTACCCCAAATTTTCAAGTCTTTTTATTACCCCACTTTATGAACAAGACATGTGGAATTTGTGTACATCCCATCCAGTATATGATTTCGCACAGTGACTATGAAAACATGCTTGGGAAGGATCTGAACAATATCACCTACTGTACCTGGTTCGTAAGGTGGGGGTTAAAAAAGAGTATATTTGAAATATGGGGCAAAAATTGTAAAAAATGACAAAGTTGTAAGTAAAAGTTAAAAACACATTAAAACGCTATTAAACAAATTTACCTTCTTTTCAGTCACTTCTTAATCTGGCTTAGGAGCTGAAGGACATGCTGGTGGATGGCAAAGGTAAGTGATGGGTGTGGGGAGGACACGTGATGAGGTCGTCCAAGTAGCAGCCTTCCTGATCAGCTCCACTACCTCAACTAAATTTTCTCTATTTGGCATTATAATTTGCATTTTCTCCTACCTTTGACTCACTTTGCTTACTACAAGCAAGAGAGAAGAGATTCTGAGTTGCATTGGAAGAACTAGGCAGGCTGAAATGCACTCAGCGCTGCCTAAACATACATCTCCTCCCACGCCGGAAAAGCAGAGTAACAAATCTAGGCCACAAGCATCAGCCACTGGCAGAACAACTACATCCTCCACTGATCAGAACTGCTTACCTTGGATAGGTTTCTGGTGGTTTAGACCCTTTCGGCAGGAGGTAAAATTGCTCAAGGCAGAAGTTAAATCCATATCTGCAGCCTTGGATGACATCTCCAGGTGTACCAGAGATAATGAAGCAAGAATCCTGTCCCTAGAAATGAAAGCCGACTGAGTGGATCCAGAGTTTGCCCTCACCTGACAAAGGATTGCCGGGTTCAAAGTTAAAGTAGGGGACCTTGAGGGGAGAAGCTGGTACAACAATGCAATTATCATCGGCTTGCCCAAAAAGGAAGAGGGTACCAATGCAATCCTCTTCACCAAAAAACTTACGCATAGGATGGCTGGTCCATCACCATTTGGGCCTTCCTAATGCATCGAGAGGGCTCACAGAGCTTTACGTCCAGTGTCCCCACTTAGTACTCCACCGCGACCCTTTATCTTCAAGTTTCTTAATTTCCAGGAGCGGCAGAATTTCCTGCTTAAAATCAAGGAGCTGCAAGATGTAAAATAGGGTGATCACAAAATCTGGGTGGCCCAGGATCTCCCAGCCACGGTAAGACAGTGATGTACGGCGTTTCACCCAATTGTGGCAAAACTGATACCGGCTGGTATCAAATTCTGCATGATGTACCCAGCCAAGTTGCAGATTTCCCTGAAGGAGCAGTGGAGAAGCTGTGAAGGCCCATCGGAAACTGAGGGGGGAGCTTGAGGTGGCCCTGCCCGTTCTCTTCAAGAATCGCTGACTGCCGAGGAAGTCAGAGAATTTTCTTCCTGCCCCTTATTTAAGGTACTGTCAGATAATTTTGTATTGGTATGTGGATTGAAAGTACCCACCAAGTCTGGTGGATAGCAGGGCTAGGAGACCACTTGCTGTGAGCCATGCCCATACTGTTTTGGATCCAGGACTGACTTCCCCTGGCTTGCTCTGTTAGAAACGGATTTCAGACCCTCGTCTCCTAGCATACAAAGAGCCATTTAATGGGAGCTGGCTCTTAGTTTATTAGTGCACTTGGTGTGGGTCTCTCATTTGGTTTGAGCTGTAATTCCGGGGTACACACCGTCAGGATTTCATCAACCCCTGCCATGTGCTGCACAAGATGGAGTCCAACTTTCTCATATGATGCAGGTTTCAGCAAGTGTCTGTGTGACCTAGGATTTCACAGCTGCACTACGAGGGTAAGATGCAACTAGTGACTTTCAACCTAACTGCCTTTACTGAGCATATGAGTGAAATGAAATCCTAACTTTATGTTACTGTATTTTATATAAAGAAAACAAAATGTTTTTCTGTCTCTGTGTGGTTTACCCTTTTGGAACTGATGCAACCTATGCTCTTTTCTTTATTTTCACTCAGAGCTTAGACCTGGGCTGCTGACTTGAAGTGCCAGGGCGGAGTGGAGTCGAACTGGGGGTGCCCCTGCTACATCATGCGTAATGGCCTTTGTTTTTGCTAACTGCAGTTTTATTCCCATTTAAGTGAATGTGGCTAGTGATGTATTTCTGCACATCGTGGGGAACCATTATTTCACATACCAGTTAATTAATAATCCTCCAGTGAGTGCTGGTCTGGAGTTCCTGTTTCATTTCCCTGACTTGGATTTTGGCAAAGACTAAGGGCGTGAGTATTCTTTTTTTTTCTCCCTGTGGAGACTGCGAGTCATGCCAAGGTTCCCAGGCATAGACTGTGTGCTACCAATACTCTGCCTCCTTTAAGTCTAGGGAATTTTGTTGCAGAATATTGCCTTCGATGCTGACACCTGGCAAGTTTACTACTTGGTAGTGGTGGGGCACTTGGTGAACTTTTTGGCAGCATAGCCTTGCTTTCTTCACTTCAGGTAGATTCACCGTTAACACCACATTCTGTGGTTAAAGGTGTACTCTCCTAAATGCATGATAGAGGAGAAGACGTGCAATTTCCTTATTTCTTGGATAACATCCAGTTAATTGCGTTCAGAGCTCCTGATGGGCAATTTAAAGTGTATATTCATTTTATATAAGTAACTAGGTAAGTAGTAGATGGGAGCAGGGAGGGATATGGCTTGGTAAGCCTGTTAATCACAAGCAAGATGATGCTTGTGGGAGGGTGGATTAAAGTTCAGTTATCCTGATTTTTTCATCTTTGTTAACATTTTATCACCTGCATAGGAGGGATTCAGGTGGAGGGAGTGGAGAGGAGGGTCCTGGTTTAGTACATTTGTGGTTAATCTACATGCTTGCAGGGAGGGGGTCAGGGGTGGAGATGTCCACATGTGTGGTATTTGTATGTTAGGGGGATAGTGCATCTTCATTTGGGGAGACAGCAACCTGTCATGAGAACACCTGGCTAACTGCAGTTAAGTATCCCATGAACCAAGAGGGCAAATGACAGGGCATATAAGATTTCTATTGTGGAATGTGAGAGGGTCCAGGAACAGACAAAGCGATAGCAGGTCCTGAAGCACCTGAGCCATCTCAAGGCAGACATCGCCTATTTACAGGAAACACACCTGCTGGATTTTGAGCCCTCCCTCCTGCGGAGGCAGCATATCAGCCAAGTCATCACAGCAGGGTCCAGGACACTAAGCAGGGGCATTGCCATTCTCTTTACTCAGTGGCTGGCTTTTGCCTGCCTGCAATGCATATAGGGTCTGAATGGCCGATATCTGGTGCTTCAGGGGGCACTCGAATGGACAGAACTGGTGGTTGGGTGTACCTATGGCCCCAACGCAGACTCTCCCCGGTTCTTCACAGAGCTTCTTAGAGCCTTGTCCCCTTTCTCCAAACTTCTCATTTTTCCGGGGGGGTGACTGGAATCTTCTGTTTACACCAGACATGGATAAAACTTATAGGAGAGCCCAGGGATTGTCATCAGCTCAGAGGGCCATAAGGGACGTAGTAGATCACTTGGGGTTGTGTGATCCCTGGAGGACACTAAACCAATTCTCTAGGGATTATACCTTCCATTCCTCAGTCCATGGGTCCTCATCCATAATCGATTATTTTCTGGTGAACAAAAGGGCATTACCAGGGATCAGGGGCTGTGGTACAGAGGCAGCTGTCATTTCTGATCACTCTCCAACCTGGTGTACGGTCTCCCTTGCACCCCACCAACAAAGGGACACCATGTCGAAGCTCAATAATTGGCTCTTGAAGGACTCCGGAGTGGTCAAGCAGGTGGCTCAGATGGTGGAGCAATACACGGAAACCAATCTAAACACAACAGGTAAAATGGATATTGAGTGGGGTGCACTGAAATGTTACCTCAGAAGGGAATTGATCAGATTGGCCTCTATTAGGAAAAGGAAGAGAGAAGACAACATTTCTGGGTTATTATCTGAAATCAGGACACTTGAAGCTAGTCACCCCATGAAGGGGAGATGATGGCACTGAGGTCACTCTACTCAAGCTCTGGGAATCATACAATGAGATGCTAAAGGAACAAGCGGAGTATGCCATCCTTAAATCTCGATCTCTATACATAGATCGGGGGAGAAGGCTGGCCATCTACCTGCCCTGAAGATAAAGCATCAGGAATCTGCCAGGTTAGTGAAAGCCATTCAGTTTGCAGTAGATGGCACCCTTAAGGTCACTCCTAGGGAGACTATCAGAATTCGAGCAGTATTATAGGACCCAGTACAGCGCGAGACCCTCCCCCTCTACACCCCAAGAGATTGTGGTCTACTTGGACTCGATTCCTCTGCCCTCCCTGAGTGAAGTGAATAAGGCCTCATTATTAGCCCTTATAGCAGAGGCGGAGATCAGCGATGTAGTCTGTAAACTCCCCTCATTCAAGAACCCAGGCCCAGATGGTTTCTTCTCCAATTTCTATAAAATGTTCCTTAATCAGCTTGCTCCCTGGTTACATAGGTTCTTCACTTTCATCCTATTTAAGGACCCCTCAGACCCCAGGTTACTGGAAGCATTAGTAGTGGTCCTCCACAAGGTAGGTAAACCAGAGGATAAGGTCTCCAGTTATAGACCCATCTCCTTGATCAATAACGATATCAAAATTCTCACCAAACTGCTAGCCAATAGGTTGTGCAGGGTGCTTCCGGCTTTGATAAGTCCAGAACAAGTAGGGTTCATGGCTGGAAGGTCTTTACAAGACCACCTATGCAGACTTGCACATATTTTCTTTGCATCCAGGGAGCCCATTCACCCTGTGGTGCTGGTCTCCCTGTATGCAGAGAAAACCTTTGATAGGGTAGACTGGGACTTCATGTTTGCAGTTTTAAGGAAATTCGGCTTCCCCTCCCAGTACATTCGTTGGATCCAAACAATGTACACTGATCTATGTGCAAGAATATATTGTAATGGAGTAATTTCTTCTAGTTTTCCCTTGCAGTCAGGGACATGGCATGGTTGTCCCTTCTCGTCCCTTTTATTTAATCTATATCTTGATCCACTTCTATGGAAGCTCAGGAATAATTCTAGTATTCATGGGGTCAGTGTTGGGTCCCTCGAACTAAAAGTCTTGGCCTATGCAGATGACATCTTACTACATCTTACCCAGCCTGCATTTTCTATCCAGTCTGCCCTAAGAACCATCTCTGAGTACAGTAAGGTCTCCTAATTATAGGATTAATCCGGACAAGATGCAGGTCTTCCCCTAAATAATATAACCCACAAGAATGTAATTAATCAAGCAGGTCTGCTTTGGTCCCAGAGTTGTCGTAGGTACTTAGATATCATACTGGCTACAAGTGATACTAAGTTGAAACAACTCAATCTAGACTCTCTTCAACATGTAATACAACAAGATCTGGCCTGCTGGAAGGACATGCCTCTCTCTCTTTGGGGCAGAATTAGCTTGATCAAAATGAATGTGCTACCCCAGATTTTTTATCCCCTGACCCTGCTAAATTTCTGGTTACCCCTTAACTGGTTTTGGAAACTGTATGGAATGGTGGCAAGCCTCCTCTGGCGCAGTAAACCCCCGAGGCATGTACATTACAAATTAGCCACTCTAAAAGAAAAAGGGGGGACTAAGGCTCCCGCATTTTGGCCTGTGCTATTGGGCAACTCATTTAAGTAAATACTTAAGATGGCTGTGTCCGGAGGAGGAATCCCACACATTCCCTTATGTACCAGCATGGCTTTCTATTGAAAAAGAGTTAATAGACTCAGGAGGCATCACTAGACAGGCTATGCTTCATATTCGAGTGAGAGATTTACCTAAACCCTGGTTGGGAACTCCAATTGCCACCTCAGTCAGGGTGCACTTCCAGATATGTGCCTCTCTCAAATACAGTCCACTCAGGGACCAAGAACAACCTGTTTGTCAGAATCTTAACTTTCTTATAGGAGGCCTCCCTTGTCTGCAAACTGGCTCCCCTCCTCAAGGTGTTTGTCCCAAAGACCAGGGTTCAGGAGAGTCCTACCTCTCGGTGAAGGATCTGATGCAAAAATTCCCCTCATGCCCTGTTTTTTTTTTTTTACTTTTTCAAGTGCATGATTCGCTGGTTGCCAAAAACATATCTCTAGGGGATGACAAGCAGAAATCCATGCACTTTCAGCCATTGGTTGTCCTATCCCAGCAACCACACTCTGTCTTCCATGTATACATCGCATTATATTCACTGGTCTTCCCGTCAGTGGATGGGGCGATGGCACATTGTGTGGACAGATTTCCTCACAAGGTCATTAACTGGAAGAGGGTTTGGAAATCTTGCCACTTGCATATCACGCAAGATCGGTTGCTTGTGATGCAGTTCTCAAATCTCCAGAACATGTATCTGACTCCGGTCAAATTACACAAGATGGGCAAGCTCCCCTTCCCTATTTGTGGGAGACGTAACCAGGCCGAGGGCAATTTATTTCACATTTTTTGGGAATGCCCACCCGTTGCTGTTTTGTGGGAAACTATCAAGAATGAAGCAGATCCCCTTTTGGGCCTCGAAGACTTGTTTACGCCAGAGATATGCATATTGGGGGACTTTACTGGAGTGGGAGCTTCTCAACATAGGTTTTATATGTCTATGATCGCCCTCTCTCTCAAGGCCATTATCCTCCAGCATTGGAAGGATTCTAATGCTCCCTCCGACACCAAATGGCTTCAGGAGTTATTGTCAAATTTGAGAGTAGAAAAAATGGTTGCTAGTTTCCACAATCAGGTTTCAGTTTACAAGGCCAGGTGTGAATCAATGCACACTTTATATAGCTTATAAGTGGATTTTTCAGCCTAAAGGCATTGTTTTCTGCTTTGGGTGGATAAGGTAACGAAGATGCCACATGGGAGGGGGGGTTAATGTTTATTGTATGTAGCATGAATTTGTGTGTGTCCTTATGGTCAGATTGTAATGTTATTTTGTGTCCTATTTTGGAAAATTCAATAAAGCATATTATCTTTTTTATCATGTCACAATTTTTTCAACCCTGCCAGTTGGCCCCCATCCGACTGACCTCCCAAGCCCTGTCCCCCAGAATTACTGGCTCTTACCTGCCTGGCCCGGTAGTGGTGCCTGTGGGGGGTCAGTCTTCACCCTGCCGACTGGCATTTTTCCTCCTTTTTTTTCCTCCCAGAGGCCCCAGGAGTCCGCACGCATGTTCATGGAGGCATGAATGCGCCAAACAGTCCGCGCCACGGCCTCCTTCCCCCAACCCCTGGCCTACTGCCTAGGCCCCCTCTGGCCCAAGCTTCCTCCAGTCTCCACTGGGGGTCACCCATCAGCTGAGGAATGCCACGTTTCCTCCCTGGAGAGGAGAGCTTGCCTGTCGGCAGCTCAATCCAGCTCTGCTCTTCCCCCCATGCCGACCTCCAATGCCCCGGGCTCGTTCCTGAACCCAGGTCACCTGTGTGGGTCGAGGTAATGCACCAGCACCTCAGCCCTCTACACCACCAGGCTGGCTCAATAAAGCATATTAAATAAAATAAAAAAGTGAGGGTTGTGGGGTAGTAGGTGCAGAGATGGAGCTTGGGGCCGAGACGTGGGAGGCAGAAGTCATCACTGGACTGTTTTCTTTTCAGGTGTATCCAAGAAGTGGGGCACCAGGGAAAGTGAGCAGGAAGTGGGCTTTCTGAATGCACAGGCTGGGAATGTTTGAGGAAATGGGACATGGTGGAGGGGACATTTGGGAGATAGGCAGGCTGAATGTAGAGGGTGTGATTGTCTTTGAGTAAATAGAGCACCTGGAAATGCAATCGGAAGATGAACAGGCTCAATGCAGAGAACAGGACTGTTTGAGTGAAAAAGGGGCACTGTGTGAAGTGAGTGGGAGGTGGGTGGGCTGAATGCAGAGGGGGGGACTTTTTTTTCTTATTTACTTCACTTTTTCTGCCCCATCCCAATTGGCCCCCACTGGTCTGCCCACCGAGTTCCGCCACCTGCCATGCCTGGGACTTTCCTGCACCTCACATGTTCTCCCATGGATACCTCCACCCATGGGAAGGACTGCCAGGGGCCAGGCCTTGTAAACTCCCAGCAGAGCTGAAGCTTTGGTGAGTGAGGCAGAGAGTCCAGATGGCAGCGTGGAGCTTGCGACTAGCAGTGGATGGCATCCTGGAGCAGTTGTGATTTTTCCTGTTTTTTTTATGCCTGTCCAATATTCAGAGTTTATACCTCCATCTTTGATGTGTTCAAGATGATGAGGGCCAGTGTCCCACATCTTCCATCATACGGACTGTAATTCAGTGACAAAAAGCTGAGCTGCATAGACCTATTTGTGTCAGATCCCCAGAAATCTACTCCTGCTGGCTAACTGATTGTGCATTTGAGCACCCTCACATGCCTTGGCTTGGGGGGGAAGGCACTGATTGGTGGCCATGGACGATAGCTGAAATGCAGATATCCTGCTGGTATAAGCAGTACTGCAGGACCCTATTACAACAGTCTTATACATTTGCGTAAGTCTGCAACCCACATGATTTTCTGCATACTGGCAGGTAGCGCAATTATTGTTTTAAGCATTGTGTGACCCTGCCTGCCGGCGCAGCAGTAGACCTTTTGTTTCAATGTCCTGGGTTCAAGAGTGAGCCCAGAGAGTCAGAGGGACAGCTGCGGGGGGGGGGGGATCGAGCATCTCTAAGACTGCTCTCCACCTCCAGGGGAAGGGTGGGGAAGCATCCAGCACCTCACCAAACCCCAGTGGAAATCAGGGGTTTAATAACCAATGATCACGTGTTTCAAGAGGCATGCCAGGTGTCCGGGCACTTTGTACACCACGTCATTGCATGCCACACCTCCCTAAGGGTCAGCATTCAGAAAAAATCACTGGCCGAGCAAGAGGACATCTACCATCCCCCAGACCCCACACAGCTAACCAAGGCACAACCCAGATCAGGAACCAGTCTTCATTTGGGGAGCACCCCTTCCTGATGGCCCTGCCAGTGGGGGGTAAGTCAGGGTGTACTCCAGAAGGAAGGTAAGTCCTAGGGGATGGGGTCTGGGTGGCAGGGCAAAATGAAAGTGGCCAACTGCTGGCAAAAAAAAAATAAACTTTGTGTGGCCACCGAAGTCCCATTCCATTCCTTAAAACACTACCATTATTTTCCTGACAGGCTCCTCTCACATCTCGTTAGAATTAGGGTACCAGAGAGCAGCCACTTACAAAGATACAGGTTTTTCACATTTTATTTCCCTGAGGTGCCTGACTGCCATTATTGATCCCTCCTCAACTCTCCCAGCTGCAGATCTGCATCCTTCCCCCTCACAATATACCTCTCCCAAACTGAATAATCCCAGAAGAGTGAAACTACAGTGTGCTGTTTCCTGTGTGGAACTGGAAACTGGAAATCTTCAGCCAGCTGGGAGGGATGGAAACCTGGAAGCAGGGAAGGATTCATTATGTCAATCAAGTGCATTAAAATAATTAATAAGCTCCTTTTTACTCAGCCCTGGAGGACTTACTTTTACTTGTGCTGCCCCATGCAGTGGATCCGAGCCCTGGAGCACAGCGACTCCCAGCACCAGAAGGCTCACTTTCACATGTTTGTGTCTTCTGTTAGCACCCTGTGCAGACCATGTGAGAGGCCTTTCAGCACCATGCATTTCTGCTTGAAATTGTTGAACCAGCATAATATGGTGATTTGCATATTCAGCCCATGATGCTTTGTGTTGTAGGGGTATGTGTGATTTTGTATTTCTTTCATATATGTTGTCCAGCACAGCAGGGGCTCACAGTGTCTGCCACCTACCTTTTAGCACTCACAGAGATGCACAGTGGTGCCTGACAAACAACTGGCATGCAACTGTACAGGGAACTCTCTCAACTGATACCACAGGTAACTGTCTGCAACACTACGCAGACTGTACAACTGACACACAGCTGACTCATGCGTGCAGAAGGTAATACTAATCTAAAACAATAATTAATAAAAGCATATGCACGATGGCAATCATTGCTAGTAAAACCAGACATATAAAATATGTGTGTGTGTGTGTGGGGTGGAGGGGGGTGTGGGGATTGTATAACAGAGGCTGAAGATGTAAATGATTTTGTAATGGAAAACAGAAAATTTATTCAACATAGAACTGCAGTGGCACAAGTGCCTTAACTCCATCTTGTCCTCCCCTCCTGCCAAACAGAAGTGGAATTATATCCTATTACTGTACTATACCCAAGTACTATCACATACCTGAGCTTATTTGCTGGAATGTACCCCCACTCATGCTGTGTAATCCTCTGTGCTATTGTCACGCAAGAACCTGTCTTGTCTTGTTCAGCTCTGAAAATCTAATGAGTGCTGCTAGCTTCCACTACCTCACTCAGTAGGCTGTTTTCTGTGTCTCATATAAATGTGCTTCATTTTATTGGGCAAGTCGTTTGTTATCATGTGTTAACTGTACACATTACCTCCTGCTTCACTGTACCTGCAACTGTCTCTGCAACCCTCTCCCATCTCTACCTCACTTCACTCATTAGCATCAACAAATTGAGGTACGTCAGTAGTAGGCCTTATCTGGGGAACAAATTAAATGTACATACCATATACTTGCCTATTAGTTGACCCATCTCCTCCCCTCCCCCCTTTACCTTGCCAATTTTATCAAAATTACAGACGTTATTTTGATGGCCAAACTGGATGGTAAAATCTGTTTTGTGACCGACAGCAAGCACAGAATCTGTTTCTATGGCCAGAACTAGGCACAAAATCAGGTTACACAGTTACAAAAGTAGTTTACCATTGTAAACTCTGCAAACAGGTCAGCCTTGCAGATGTCAAGTTCTCCTTCTTGGGGGTCTATTTTTAACACAAAAAATAGACTTATATGTGAGTATATACAATTCACTTCGCTAACCAAGTGACAGTCTAGGTGAAATGGATACAAATTAGTGGGAAGTCACTCACAACATGCAAGCAATAATACCCGACATGGTGGGAGGTATTGGGCAATACTGGACCACCCAGGGGCGTAATAAGGCCAGATGCTGCAGGCAGAGGGCCTTATAGACTCTGGAAGGTCCGGTATTGCCTATACCACCCACCCTGGAGGGTATTATTGCACTTAGAAAATTGGGAACTGTATTAAATAATGTTTTTATTATTATTATTATTTTGTTTTAAGTGTTAAAACTCTAAACTGCTTGATTAGATTTAGTAAAATAGTTCTTCTGCCTGTATTGGAATGGTGTTTTTTTTTTTGCAGCTGGCTGTCATGCTTACCCCGACATCCACCCCCCCACACACACCCATATACACTCATATGCACTCATATATAACAGACACCACCACACCCAGTAATGTAAAAATATTACAATTGACAATTTAGAACAGTTTTCACTGACTGTTACGGAAATTAAAAAGAAAAAAAATACATTGCCACTGCATGCAGATCCACTTCCTGATATATGATATCTCTACCCAACTGTACCTGAGGGATAAATCATCTGTTTAGTTTCAGGGCTCCTCCGGTTTGGTACATCAGTGTGCAGGCTCACTCCATGGACAGAACAGATGCTCCTCTTCACACTCCCAGTCCTAGTGGAAGGCAGGAAGGACTGGGAGTTCATTTAACAAACACTGAAAACACTAAGAAAAAAAGAATAACTCCATGCCGGACCGGAAGTCAAGCGGGCAGCAAGGACCGGGAAACTTACAAAATACAGCCTGAACAACTGGTTCCCGACCATGCGCTCACAATTTCCAATATCTGCCCACAACCTCCAGGATTCTTGGAATAGGGTTAAAGTTTGTGAGCTTCTGCAGTTGTGTGGGAGGTGATGTCTTCTCAGGGGAAGAGGGGAGTGGCACTTCAGTTTGCTGATTAGCGAGAGCACGAGAGCAAAAACCATCGCCCGTGAAACTTTTTTTTTTTTTTTAAAGAAATGGGAATACCGTCAGGATGTAGGGTTTATGGTAATGCAGGTTGAACACAGAAACTGGTAGAACTGAAAAGCAGCAGGTTAATTCTTGAGGAGCGAGTGACTGCTGGAGGAGGCAGGAATGAGAGACGAGCGTGGTCTGCTCTCTGTCAAGTATGGAGAAAGTCATGGGGGTATGGTAGAAGACAGCACTGTAAATAAGGAAAATACATTAAAAAAATAGCCCTATATAAGCCAAGTGATGGATTGTGTGCAGTTTCATTTACAGTTGGCAATGAGTTTTGGGGCCAATATCTCTCGCTAAGCGAAGACAAAAATTGCAGCAATTTCAAATTCAGTGGGGATGTTTTAGCCTATCATCAAGCAGGGTGGAGATAAGGATCCTTGTGTGGGTGAAGGGGTAGCTTGACTGGCACTTTTTATTTCCAGGGCATCTACTGAAAGTTAATGTACCCCCTGGCAGGGGTATTAGCCAATGAGAGCCCAGGAAATAAAAAGCCCATTTTCTAATCTACATTAGTCTATACAATGGGCATGATTCTGCATATAAATAGTCTGTTGAGAGACTTGGCATGTTTCTGCTTGCTGATAAGATGGGACCAAACAAGGGAAGGATACAGGTACAGACAGGATTCCTTAATTTCTATACACAACTACAGGACATACTGTACAGAAGGCTGAAATAAGGCCGAGTTGTTAGTACAGCAGACCACACTGAGCCATCGACTGATTATTGAAACAGATAACAGCAATACATGTGCACATATATATTTTGGGTGACCTTGGGTGGATGAATAACATTTCTGGCATCTGGGTGGTTGGGTTTGGAGGGCCTGTCAGTAATTATGACATCTTTTAAAGGAAAACTACACCCAAAACTTGAAAAAATGTATGTTGTGCAGAGTGTTTTAATTTGTATGTGAAGTTCTAGTGTTTCCTTCCCTTTGACTGGTATTAGGAGTTTTTCCTAAATTAGCCTGCTAGCTTTAGGGTAGTTTTACGACCCCTGGAAATCTCCATATCAAATAGCTTAATTGCATTTCTTTGTCCTACAATGCACCTTGTTTCATGTGATGGTGATGTAGCAGAGCCCATAAATCCAGCAGAGAGCATTGCATTACAATCAGTTCACAACAACAGAGATAGCTATATTTTAAAATCTGTAGAATTCAGCTTGGTGACCACCCTCATCCTAAAGGTTTTACTGTCCTGAAAAACTTTGCTGCTGGTAATTTCTGTGCAGCTTGTAAAGCTTCCAAGATGTTTAGTTTGTTTGGCATGTATGTGCTGAATGTTGGGTCTCTCTTACATCACAGTCACATGAGACAAGATGCACTGTGGGAACAAGAAATCCAATTAAGCTATCAGGGATGAAGATCCCCAAGGGTCGTAAAACCAGCATAAAGCTAGCAGGCTAATTTGGGAAAAACTCCTAATACCAGTCAGAGGGAAGGAAACACTAGAACTTCACATACAAATGAAAACACTCTGCACAACATATATTTTTTCAAGTTTTGGGTGTAGTTTTCCTTTACGATCTGACACACTTGTGGGATTGGTGGGGGAAATCAGCAAGGGGGAGTGGCCCATCTGTTCTAGTTTCAGGTGATGTAAATGGGAAGCATTTTAGCAGTGGATTGAGAGGGTCTGGAGGGCTGGGTGGTTACTGAGCTGGACTTTGGGGGGGGGGCACCATTTCTTTTAAAATCTAAAATAGTTCAAGTGGTGGCCTAGGTGATGGAACAAAATGGGTAGCAGCCAGAGTTGTTAAACTCCAAAGAAAAGCACAGTGCCTCCAGAGATGTGCTCAGGTCACTGAGATAAGGCTGTGCAGATAGTGATATGTTGTTGTTACCTGATTGTTAATTAAGCATCAGTTTGTTTTGCTAGTAGATAATTTAAATATTTTTTTTTTCTTATTGCTGTAGTACACACAGTATTTAATTGCTGTAGTATATACAGTAGCTTGCATTACCGTGGTATATGGATTTAAGTTATGGGTATATGCTGTAATAACTGGTACCTTTTTCAGTGGAGACAAGGGCCCACGCATGTATTATGTAAGACTTTATACCATGCCTGCTGGGGTCCTATCAGCAAGCATATCCTCTGAATCACTGCACCTATTGACCACTTTTATAAGTCAGGGATAATATAAGATGTGAGTCCTCAATACACGCACCTTTGGGCATTAAGCATTTACACCAAGTACCTTCAACTACCCAATAAGTGTTTATGTACAAACAACACCCTAAAGTATGGTATCCTGCTTATAAAATGGGCAGACTCCTCCATTTCTTTTTAGAATTAAAAACAGAAGATAAGAAGGGTTGTGGAGTTCTTCTGGCTTTTTATAACCAAAATGTGGTATAAAGAGTCCCAGGCTGTGACCAACCCCTGCTCCATCCACCACCCCTGTTTGTTAGTTTTTACCATCCTCCATATCCCAGTAGTGTGCCAGAATTTATAAGATGCCTTAATCCCTGAAAACTATTCTCCACCTATTATCTACCTTAAAAATCCAGTTATTAGAAAACATATTTTCTTTCTGAAGGTGAACCAAAACACAGTGGCTTTGTATTCATTTTCCCCATTTTAATAAACAGTGGACGGCGCCGGCTCAGCATGGTCTGCTTGTACTGCATGAATGTAGCTACGTAAATGGTTACACTTACAAGCAAATCGTGCTGAGCTACAGATGTCATTACAAATAAAACATCTGTGAATGTATACCATTATACTTGGGGTCAAATTCAAGGAGTTTTGTTTTTCTACTACTACTTTAAACCACTACAACAACTGAAATATCATAAAAAGGAGAGAGTTACAAAATGTAGCAAAACTTAATGAAAGCAGGATATGTGATACAGAAACAATAATGAATGAAACAAACTGACTGAAAATTGTTTTGTTTTGATATGAACTAGATACATGCAGGCTATGAATGAAACAGTGACGGGTTATGCAAGCCCATAATAAGGACCACTTACATCCTTCGATATAATGAGTGGAGAGCAGAAAAGACTGTTACAGAGTACAGTAGAGCATTGTTCTGCATAGAAGTCCAACCCTTTCAAAATGCTGTTGTACCACAGTTCAAAAGTCACAGATTTTGACTATACCTTTCTGTGGTACAACAACATTCCAGAACCTTTAGAGGCTGCACGAGTCATTTTCATTTTGAAAGCAAAAATAGTGATACATACGCATTCACACAATACTGTACACTATAAACAATACAGGATGACTCAACTTTATGCACAATCAGTGTGTTCTGTCACCTCGGGGTTCTGATTCCCATGGTCCTCTCGAGCTTTGCTCTCGAGGTCAGATGGAATTGGAACCCCTCTGTGGCAGAACACACAGGTTGTGCATAGGTGCCAATCCAGTATTCTTTATGTTTTGTAAGTGTAAACATTTGTGAACAGATTGGTACATTATTGTTTATTCTTTTAGAAAGGTTGAACTGAGCCCCTCTGAAGGAATAAACAGAAGTATAGCTGAAGTCACTGTAAATGCCTGCAAAATACTAGTGTTACACTCTGTGTGTTCGTATTATACTGAAATTACACAGCATGATAACTGAGCTGCAGTAAGAGGGATTCTAATAAGTCTGGCTCGATTTCTGAGAGTCAATTCCTTAAGTCTAGATTTATCAATAAAATTAATTTGAAGCTTTGTCAGGCTTAGTTAGAACTGAATTCAAAGGAAATACAGTAGTTCAAAATATACATATCACCATATCTTATTTTTTTAATGTTATTCCAGGACCACCATAGAAACATAGAATTTGACGGCACATAAGGATCGCTTGGCCCACCCAGTCAGCCCATTTCCCTACCTAATGGATAAGCTGCAGATCCTAGTTAACCAGCAGCCTACTTCTTTCTACCCCCACCCCCTAGAATTGCCTTATGACTGTCCCATGCATGCTTGAATTCAACCACTGTTTTTGACTCCACAACCTCCTCCGGAAGGCCGTTCCTAGCATCCACAACCCTGTCTTTGAAAAAATACTTCCTTACATTACCGCTGAGTCGCCCCTATCTTCAAATTGTGCCCCTTTGTTCTTGCACACCTCTTGTTTTGAAAGATGCTACCCTCTTGGACTTTGTCGATTCCCTTGAGGTACTTGAAAGTTTCTATCATGTCACCCCTCTCCCTCCTTTCTTTGAGGCTATACATATTAAGCTCCTTTAGTCTCTCTTCATATGTCTTCCAGTGCAGACCCTGCACCATTTTAGTTGCCCTCCTCTGGACAGCTTCCATCCTGTCTATGTCCTTGCAGAGATTGGGTCTCCAAAACTGCATGCAGTACTCCAGATGGGGTCTCACCAGCTGTCTGTACAGAGGGATAGCAACTTCTTGTTTTCTACTGGCGATGCCTTTCCCTATGCATCCCAGTATCACCCCAGCCCTCCTTACTGCCCTCTCACATTGCTTGCCCACCTTTAAGTCATCTGATATGACTACCCCCAGGTCCCTTTCCATTTTTGTTGTTGTTAGTATCTCACCCCCTATTGTGTACTCTTTCCCTGGGTTTTTGTTTCCCAGGTGCATTACCTTGCACTTCTTAGCATTGAATCTAAGCTGCCATACATTTGACCATTCCTCTAACCTTGCCAAGTCCCTTCTCACCCTTTCCACCCCACCTTGTGCATCAACTCTGTTGCAGATCTTTGTGTCATCTGCAAAGAGACATACTTTTCCTTCCAGTCCCTCTGCAATGTCACTTATAAAGACATTGAAGAGGACCAGTCCTAATACTGAACCCTGCGGTACCCCACTAGTAACCCCCCTTTCTTCAGAGTGGACTCCATTTACTATTACCCTCTGTGTCCTATTCTCCAGCCAATTCTTTACCCAGGCTATCATCTTGGGACTTCCTCCCAGGCTGGCTAACTTGTATATTAATCTTTTGTGTGGGACTGTGTCAAATGCCTTGCTAAAGTCTAGGTAAGCCATGTCCACAGCCCCTCCCTGATCTACTACTTTGGTCACCCAGTCAAAGAAATCTATTAGATTCATCTGGCATGACCTTCCCACTGTGAATCCATGCTGCCTTGGGTCCTGTGCCCCTCTGGCCTCTAGGTACTCAACAATTCTTTCCTTCAGAAGTGATTCCATCATTTTTCCTATCACTGAGGTTAAACTAACAGGTCTGTAGTTTCCTGCTTCTGCCCTGCTCCCACTCTTGTGAAGGGGAATCACATCTGCCCTCCTCCAGTCCTCAGGTACCACCCCATCCTTCCATGATTTGTTAAAGAGGGTAGTCAGTGGTGTCACTAGTTCTACCCTTAGTTCTTTTAGAATTCTGGGATGAATCCCATCAGGCCCCATTGCTTTGTCTACCTTCAGTTTTAAGAGTTCTTTCAGAATCCTTTCTTCTGTAAATGGGCTGGTATCAACTTCTGTATCCAGAGTGTTTCTGTTATTTGTTTTAGGTACCTCCTCCACTTCATTTGTAAATACTGAGCAAAAATATTTGTTTAGTATCTCTGCCTTTTCACAGTCACCCTCTGCCTACCCTCTCCCCTTTATTAAGCCTCACTATCCCTCCCTTGGTCTTCCTTCGCTCTCTGATGTACCTAAAAATGGTTTTATCCCCTTTCTTAACTGAATTGGCTATCTTTTCCTCAGTTCAGGTCTTTGCTGTTCTGACTGCCTTCCCAGCTTCCTTTTGCTTGAACTGACACAGTTCTCTGTCCTGCTCCTTCTGTGATTCCTTGTATTTCCTGAATGCTTTCTTTTTCTCTTGAACCTTCACTACCACCTCCTTTGAGAACCATAGTGGTTTCTTACATCGTTTTGTTTCATTTATTTGCTTCACACGAAGGCTTGTTACCTCTGTGATGGCAGTTTTTATTATTCCTTATTGTTCTTCCACCCCTCCTTCCTGCCCATTTGCTAGTGCATTCCTTAGGCACTCACCCATGTTGGCAAAGTCAGCCCTCCTGAAGTCCAGTACTTCTGCCTTTGTATGGCTTGACTCTATTGCTGTGTTTATTGTGAATCATGCTGTTCGATGGTCACTAGTTCCCAGATGGCTTCCCATTTCTACATCTGTGAGCCTTTCTCCATCTCCATTTGAGAGAACCAGGTCTAAGAGTTCTCCCTCTCGAGTGGGTTCCAATACTAGTTTTCTAAGGCATGCCCCCTGTAGGGCATCTAGAATAACCCCATTCTTAGAAGTGGCTGCACCATGGGCCCTGAAGAAGAGTCCCACTGGGCCATGGAATGGAACAATGACTGTGTTATATTTAGGTGGTTATACACACTTTGTATAACCAACAAACATTGTTAAAACAGATTTAAGAAGTTTGAGACTTCCTCAACCCTACAAAACATAGATCTGGTAGCACCATTAGGGCAAGACTAATCCAATTTACCTTATTTCTAAGTGACCTTGTGACAGGTCTGGAGAGCATGTGGGTACCCAACTACCAACCCCACAAACAATTTTGATGTTTAGAAATAAGAAATGTGATTGGCTGAAAAGAATCATGATTTATAATGATGTTAGGAACCTCATGGTTTGAGAACTCGAACAGTATATCACAGACACAGGTCAGTATCTCTAGCCACCGGGCACAGGACAAATAAGGAATACCCCCCAAACATGCATGCGCGCACACACACACACACACACACACACACACACACACACACAGCTTGCTTAAATGTCATCCAACTCCAGAGACCCTTTTGTTCATATGGTAAACGTTATCACTGGAAGCTACTGGAAATTATGATAAACATTACATCCTCTGGTCTGCAAAAAGTCTACCCCCTAAAACTTTAAATCAACTAATTGGACCAGGAAAATAAGGAATCAGACAAAATCACAAGTAAAAAGCTGAGATACCTAGGATATACTACTCCCTGCCAATAAAATAGTTAGTTTAGAAATACTGACAGATTCCACCGATGACCCTAGCTATCCTGCAAGCCATCGGTACCACCAAGTCATACCATCATCATCGTTAGTGGAGGTGGAGGAGGCAGCAGCCTGTTCTGGAAAGCTAATTTTACCAAATTAAAGCATGAATTATTTATTCAACTGTTAACAGTGTCAGTAGGGCACAGGCACTCCCTTCGCAATGCTGTTTATCACCTGACTGCATACACTAAAAATGGATATCAAAAAACATAAACGCTCTGCCCTCCAACCAGATCACTGGCAGTGCTGCCATGGATGCTGGCTATACCCATAAACTTCAAGGAACAACAGGAACTGGTGCACTCACAAGGAAGAGAATAAAAATGTGTTCAGCTTGGAAAATGTTACTTTTTGCCAGGACAAGCATGCTGACACACCAAACTACAGAACTCCCTAGAGCTTCAGACGTAGCTCCTGACCAAAGCGCTGGGAAGTAGTCGGGTGTGTCAGCATGTTCACCCTGACAAAAAAAGTAACAATTTCCAAGCAGGACTCCTTGTTGTTTTCTTCATTGTGAGTATGCCTGTTCCTGTTGTTCCTTCCCTGAAGATGGATAAATCACTAGTGTTGATGCCGACAGGAATATGAGGTACTGACTGATGCATTCACTACAGTACTTACAACCCACAGTCCTCTTGAGACATCACTTCTTTCCCAAATGTAAACATTTACAGCAAGCACACAGTGCAGCAACACAGAGCAGCTGTCTGTGAAAAGGACAGGATTGGGTCTAGTGTTTCCAAGGTATCCTAAAGAATTATCTCACCTTGAGTATAGAAAATATTACCGTTGTCAAACTCACACTTTAAAACTGCACAGAAAATGTCTCAATCTACTAGCTGTTTAAGCAGCAAGTGCCCGTGAGTACGCACAGTGCTGGGGGGGGTTACAGCCTGGAGGGGCCCCCAGTTGTTCCGGTTCTGATCCCAATCAGGACTGACCGGTGGTGGTTTGTTGACTGAAGTTGCCGGCACCATAGCAGTGACTGTGAGGGTGAGTGAGAGAGCGGTCCACTACAAGTACTGGCTGCTACTACACTAGTAGGAAGTGCAGCCGAGCATGCTAGGGAGCTAGCAGCAATGCGTGGATGTGGACTTGGTGGAGGCGCGAGGTGACAAAGGAAATCTCCTGTAAGCATGAACAGGATTCCACTTGGACCAAGGAGTGGAGGGGGTTGGGAATTTCAATCAGGAGTTGGGAGAGAGGGAGGGATGTCGGGGACCACTTGGCAGGCAAAACAACTGCCAGGGGCCAGGCCAGCAAAACAGGAAATGGATGGGTTGAGACATGTCCACATCAACCTCCATGCGCACTGTTCAGGCCAAAAGAAGAGGCTGCTGCAATGACGAGGTGCTCCCGGACTGGTGCGGCGATTTTCTTTCAAGTTGGTGGCATGCTTTAAAACTAGTGTCACAGCCAGCATGCTCCTTTATTGGTGCCAAACACACAAGCCCCAAAATGCAGTGGTGGCATTGGCCACAACACTGCCGCACCTCCACAACCTGCTTCTGCAGCAAGCTGCCGCAACATGTTTCTTGAGCATGCTTGCAAGCAAACATAAAAAATAAAATATACATTTATAAAAGGGCAAGAAAAAATCTAGAAATTTCATTGGCCGAGGGATGTCACCTGACCATGCACTGAATCTCTATAAATGCAAGGTCAGGTGCCGAATCTCATTTTCCTCCCCAAAAAACTACTTAGAACCATTTTCTAAGTGTAATAAGACCCTTCAAGGTGTGTATCATAGGATGCTAATACACTTCCCAGGGATGTAAGAAAACTCAGCCTTCAACCTTGTGCCTCACTACACCCCTGGGGTGTGCAGTAAAATCCTATAATTCACATCCTGTTGTGGCTTACTGCTTACATACAGTATGTATAAAATATGCAATATTCTGTATATACAGGCATTTTTGTAGCAATTCTGGACTCAAACAGGTCATTTCTGTTCGCCACAGCTGGGGGGACTTAGACCAGGATCTGACAGTTTTTTTTATATACTTTATGCTCCCTCCAGGTTGACCCATGATTGGGAGGATGCCCTGGCCCCATCCCCCAATGTCCACTGGGTGCTGCCAGTCTTCTTCCCCCAGGGCTTACCTTCCCAGTGGGGGTTGGTGGGAGGAAACCCAGGCCCCCACTGATGATGTATCCTATTTGGACTGGCACCCCAACTAGTCAGGGGTGGGGCCTGTGAGTGCCTGCCACCATCCAGCCGCCAGCTTTTTCCTGGTGTTCTAGATCCCGATAAGTGGAGTGTGCATGTTGGCAATGGCCCAGCTGTGCGTGCTTCTGCCCACAGCATGCCGGCTGACTGCTCCAGTGTCCCTGCTGCTTGAGAGACCTTTTGTGCCAGCACCAAGCCACCACTAGGTGTCAGAATGATGCTGGTCAATGTGTCCCCCACTCCCTGGGAGAGGAGAACTGTCCTCCAGATGCTCAATCCTCTCCCTCCCTAGCTGACATCCAGTGACCCACTTGCAGCACAAACACGGGTTGCTGGCATGGTGGGAGGTAAGACATGATGCCTCAGCCCAGCCACGCCATTGGGCTGGCTGGATCTAACAGTTTTTAATTGTGCAATTAATGGGTTTTGGCCAAGTGTACCAGGGGGAACTATTCAAAAATATGTTTTCTTTCAGTGATGTTGTTGAAGGGCAGTAGAACATGACACATTGCAGGAATACCCCAACCTCCTCCAGGATACCCACATCTCCCATGATGTAAAGGAAACCACATGCCCACTCACTAGTGAGTCCAGCTGTGGAATTTGTGGTAACTGGAACAACTTTGCATGCTTTGTTATGATGTCGCATGTGCTTGTTTGTAAACCCCTGGTAGTCTACATGCTGCTTGCAGTTGGATTTTTGTTCAGAGTCTAATCCTGGCTGAGGAGGTGACTGTGTGCTGCAATGCTCTGGAACTGTTGCACAAGCAACTTTCCAAAATACCCAGACCTGCAGTGTGGAGGGATGACACACCTCATCTCACCTGTCTCCACCTTCTATTGCTGCAGTAATTTGGGGACGACCCTCCCCAGTTGTTAAATAAGCTCCAGAATTTCATACTGTCATTTAGTAAAATGGAGTGGGGACATTTTATATTTAAGGGCACATTATAGCTATTAACCTTAAATGTAAGGGAAGCAGGTAGCTTGTAGTAGCTTGAGCAAAGAGCTGTGACCCTGGACTTGGGAGCTTGTTAGAATCCCACAGTCGGCACTTACTGTGTGCCACTTTGATTTCTCACTCTACTGTCTGCACCCAACTACCTATACACCAAATGGCAGCAACATTCAATACCCTTACTCTTTTGAATTATAAAGTGCTTGGGATGCAATGAGTAGCACAGTATGCAACCAAATTCCTTTCCGGAACTGTAGTTTCAGTAGTGTCACCACTGAAGAAAACTACAGCCTGGGAGACAACCAAGTCTAGTTATACTGTCACACAATATGAATGAGCACCTTGTTATGGATTAGTGTCTGCAGAAGAAGAAGAAGAAGAAGAATCAGCATTTATATAGTGCTTTTCATTCACAGTGTATCCCAAAGTGCTTTACAAGCACCACTAGACTGGTAGTGAAGTGACTGAATGTGTAGTGGTGGCCATATCACATATCAACACCCATACACAGCCTGGACAATTGCAAGAACTGGTTTATGGGAAGGGAATGTTGGCCAGGGCACTGGCAATGTCCCCTGCTCTTTGTGAAGAGTGCCCAGGGTTCTTTTACTTCCAAACCACAAAGTCCTAGAAAATTCTGGAAATTCTACGGGAAATGATCCTAGTAGAAACAAGCATTTGTCAATGCCGAATGTTTGCTTGCTGGTATTGTCATTGGTAGTGCAGGAGTGACAGATGCATAATAGGAATGGTAGTGAGGTATTGTAGTAATGCCAACTGCCACCCCCACCTTGCAGAGAGTGAGAGGTGTTGGGGTGTGTGCCTTTGTGTCATGGGCTCTAACAGTCATGGCTGAGAGTTTCAGGTGTTCATAGGTGCTGGGAGATAGTAACAACTGAGGGGGCGGGTGGTGGGAAGGGTACTTATGAGGGGAAAAGGGAAGGGTGTGCAGAGTAGGGCTTGCCATAGAAAGCATAAGGATGCAGAGGTATGACAAAGACAGTAATGTTAAGAATGTAGTTATACCATATAGACATATTTATTGCAGTATATGGTGAACATACAAACCTATGAAAGTGTCAGCAGAAACAGATCACCTGGCCTATCTAAGTCTGCTTCAGTGTGCAGGTATAGTAAGAGATCAGCTGTTAACCCATTCCCTCCAATACCTGCATGTGAAGCGTGAATAACAGAGTCAGACTGCAGTCGTTATTGACTGTATTTACTTGGTACAACCATGTTAAACATTTATATTGTTAATTAAGTTAAACATTGCTCCAAGTTCTAACAGAATAGACTGTTTACATTAAATGTGTTCACAGCATATGCAGTTCAAGAACCTATGCTATGCTATATGTATGATTACATTGTTATACACTTTAGGTTCACAATGTGTATATAAAATATATATCTGTTAGAAGATGTCCCATGTAATATAGCAGTCTTAGCAGAAATGCAGTATCATGCCATATCAATTGATTTAAATAAGCTGTTATGTTAATTGTATTGTTTCTATTTCTAAAAGAAATACTAAACTCCAAGTGCAAAGTGTAGTAGTATAAGTGCCACTCAATTCAATTCACTAATGTGCGTCAGTGAATGGGCTCACTACGACAGTCAGACTGCACTATTATTGACAGTATTTACTCGCTGAAATGAATCACATGCAAATTTTATCCAAGTCATTTTCAGCCCATAAATAAGGCTTCAGATTTATAGTTATCGATCTGTCATCAAAGCGCAAAGTTGCTAGGGTGTAGTGTGGCTCTATTACTATTCAATGCATAGTATTTGATTATGCTAAAATTGCTGGACAATTAACTAAATTGCCAAATATACAGATAACTAGTTTACACTGGAGGCAATATAGCACAGTGGATTAAGGCTCTGAGCTGCAAATCTGGAGACCTGCGTTTGAGTCCCACAGCTCTCACTTGCATACTGTCTGACCCTGAGCAATTCACTTAACTTCCCTATGCTGTCAGGTTGCATCTGTAAACAAGCTTTTAGCTTACTGTGTCTCTCCTGGTTAAACAATTGGGGGAAAAATCATTTTTGTTTTTTATTTTCAATAAATCACATACAATTTAATGTAGAACTGAAGCATAACATTTAAAATGCAAGACATACTGAACATTGGATCAAATCACTTTATTCTCATCCTGTATTACTTCTGGCTGTCCTTGTTCTGAGTTTTTTTTTCTTTTGCTGTCAAGATCGATAAATATTAATTTGAAGCCTTAATTCTGGGCTGCAAAGGAATTTGGATAAGATTTGCATGTGACTCGTTTTAGTGAGTAAATAGCATGATTAATGAGCGCAGTCTGACTCTGTTATGGAGAAACCCATTCAGTGGTAAACATCAGTAAATTGAATTGAGTGGCAGTTATACTATGATACTGTGAATTTGGAGCTTAGTATTTGCTTTAGAATTAGGAACAATAGAATTAACATAGCTGCCTATTGAAATGGATTGATATGGCATGGCACTGCATTTTTGTAAGAGGCTATATTGAATGGGATGTCTTGTCACACATATATATTTTTATATACACATTGTGAACCTAAAGAGTATAACAAGGCAGTATAGCGCAGTGGTCTAAGGCTCTGAGCTGCAAATTTGGTGACATCTAGCAGACCAGACCTGGGTTTGAATCCCACTTGCATACTGTGTGACCCTGAGCAAGTCACTTGTGCTCCCAGGTTGCTCCTGTAAAAACACTTTCAGCTTAGTGTGCTATACCTGGTTAAACAACTAAATTAAAAAAAAATAATAAATAACGCAGTCATACATATAGCAGAGCATAGGTTCTTGAATTGCATATGCTGTGAATACATTTAATGCAAACAGTCCATTATTTTAGAACTTCGAGCAATGTTTAAATTTATTTGCAATAGAAATGTTTTACATATAAATGGAACATAAGCTTTAATGGCCACTTTGTTGATAAATTTAGTTGCAGTTAAGTGATTAAGGTAGTTGTTAAATTTTAGGATTTTCTAATTATGTTGCACATGCCCTTTGAATATTGAAGAATGAAGGGGATATGGAATTGTAGCCCCTTAGGAAGCTGCAGTGGCGAAGCGCAGGGGCGAGTTGTGCAGCTAGTGCCTAGATGCCCTGGACTCAGGTGGGGCATATGTATGGTAGGAGACCGTACTTTTGTAATACATTGAATTGGTGTAAGCACTTTATTGCAATTTGTAGTTAAGTTGTGGGAAATAAATCATTTTTGCATTATTTAAAGTGCTATGGAAAGTTTTTTCTGGGCCCCCCACCACCACCACCATTTGACTATCCATGAATCTGCTCACCATTAACACAGTTAGCAGTAGTATTTATTAATAAAAGCAGTGAAGCTGAAGCTCTTTTGTGGCTGAGCAGCCTCAGATTTAGGGTAGCGGATTCTTTTCTGTTTTGGATTTCTAAGTTTGTAAACATGGTTTGAGACCAGTGGTGTACTTTGATGTGTCTTATCTGTAGAATTGTTATTGCTATAGAGCACTTTGTAGCATTGCAAAGCAGCAGAGAGTGATACTTTGTATGTTTTATGACATGCTATCAGACTGGCAGTCTATGGCCACAGTGTTTCTATCTCCTGTTGGATCTGTTGAGGTCTGCATTTGACACACTGCAGGGGGTCTCTCTGTCTTAGCCTACTGCAAAACATGAATAGCATTAGTAAGTCAGGAAGACATAACAATCACAGAAGAGATGCCATGTACTGTAATGGTTTTGATGTATTTTGTATCTATTGAACAATGTATTGAAGGAGGTGTACAACAACAGTGTGGAGTGGTGCAACGTTAGTATGACAGACATGTCTTCGCACAGGACATAGTGACAGTAGAGGTAAGTAAGACAATTAGCAACATGTCATATTATCAGCCTATATTGTGGCTTATATATTTCTCAGACTCATTACTGTGAATACAAAATGTGTAGGCATGAACATACAAAGAGTTGCTAAAGCTAACAGGCTGTTTCTGCCACTGGTAAACTGCAGGTATCCTACTGCATTTTGGAGTAATGCAAAAAATGACATCATTGCTGTTTTCATGTCTTGACTCTTTTTTGTCTACTAAAATTAGAAAACCATGGCATGGTAGTACAAAGAAAATTAAACAATATAAAGCATGCCTAATATGGGTTGCTTGCAGAATTCTCACAATGGCTACTTGAAGGTCCAAATGAAGAAGGAGGCAGTATAGCATAGTGGTTAAGGGCAGTGAACTGTAAACCTGGAGAAGTCGGTTTGAATCCCATTAGCTCCTTCTTTGCATACTGTGTGACCCTGGAAGCAAGTTCTGGCTTGGTGTGCCTTTTCTGGTTAAACAATTTCCCCAAATATGAACTTTAAGAATGGCAGGGCCCTGGCTGTTAAATACCAAGTCTATCTATTTTTTCTCTTTTAGTCTCTTTTTGTCTTTTTCGGCTGCCACCTCCTATCCTCTCACCCTTCTTCTCTGATTTCTTCTAGGTTTCTGAAATGATTCTTTGTATGTGTTATTCATGTATCCTGTTTGCCATGATACCATATCCAAACTGATGAATATGGTTGTATGCTCTCTTTAATGTTGTATGCCCTTGTTTAACATATATGTACTCTCCTGATGTGGAACCTTTGTAAAAGAGCCTTGGCTCAAAGGTAATTGTAATCCTAGACTCCATTAAATAAATACATTTAGCAAATGAAACCCAGTTTTGTTCTAGGTCATTATTTAACATGTACCCTAATGTGCAGCACTGAGCGTAGAAGTTTGCAAGTAGTGGAATAGCTAGACTGTGATGGTGGTCTGGTCATTTACTGCAATTGAGTCAGGTAACTGTGACATAACAAAGGTGGTATTTGCAGCCATCTGTCATGTCACTGAAAAAAAAACACACAGGGGAAAAAAAAACATTTGCTACCATAAAGTGTGAAATCCTCAGCTGCTATTTATTTGTTAAGTGTGCATCACTGACCTAACAGGGAAGGGAAAACTAAGATAATCTGTATTGTAAACTTCAGGTCCATTCAGAAAAGAATGCATTGAACTTCTCTCTATTTCTCTGTCTCAGGCCCCTTGCAACATGATGAGAGAGAGAGAGAGACAAGGGAGAGGAGGGGGAGGGAGGGAGGAGAGAGAGAGAGAGAGAGAGATAGAGAGAGATTTCCAGAGCAGTAAAAAAAAGCATTTCACATTGCCAAATGTTTGCTTGCTAGTATTAGCATTGGTAGTGCAGGAGTTAGATGTATAATAGGAATGGCAGTAAGGTATTAAACTGATGCCAACTCCCACCCCCACCCTGCAGAGTCTAACATGCATTTGGGGATGTGTCATTGGGTCATCGGCCATAACACTCACACCATTCCACCTCACGCTACCCTGCAGACACCTACAGATGTTGCAGTGTGCCTTGAGTTCTTACGCTCACCCCATTCCATAAGGAAATACTGTAAGCTGAGATGGATGCAGTAGTGGAGAATGGGGTGAAAGATAGGGCCAATGACCCCAAGGAACACCTCAATGTCTGTCACTGGCTGCAGGGTGGGGTGGAATGGCATGAACATTACGGCCAATGACCCCCAAGTCACACCCTGATGCCTTTCAGTCTCTACAGGTTTGGGCATTAACACAAGCAAAACCAAGGCTATGCTATTTGGACCTAGATCCCTGGGCCAAGACAGAACCCCAGCACTCCAACATACCTCCTCGTCTGGCAACTGCATTGAGGTGGTGGGCTCTCTTAAATACTTAGGATAATGCTGGATCAGGGCTTTACCCTAAAGAACCATGTCAACCATGTAACAAAAACTATCCACCACAAGCTAGGAATCCTGTACCACCTAAATGACCAACTGATCCCTGAGACCAGGATAACCATTGCTACAAGTGTACTCCTCCCCACCCTGACCTATGTTGCTCTAGTTATGTAGGGCATGGCAAAACTAGAGAACAACATACTGCACATGCTGTACAACAAGGTGGCTCACTTTGCCTCTCAGTCTCATGCAAGACACCACCACTGCCAAGCCTTGGCTTCCCTAAATTGGTCATCCTTTGACACTCGCGTTCAGTACCCCCTGCTCTGCTCCTCCCCTCTGGCCAGCATTGCTGGGCTCCTGGTCCCCAAGCACTCCAGCTGAAATCTCCATACAACAAGACAAATCCTCCTGGAAGAAGCCAGGGTGCAGACCAAGGCGAGCAGTAAATCTTTTTTCTCCTCTGCCTCCCCTGCTGTGGAACAAACTCCTTCCCTTTTTACAGGAAGCCCCCTCCCTCAAAACTTTCTGAACCAGGCTCAGGACTCACTTGCTCCATGCCAGTACCTGTTCCTGCTGCTGCACTTGATCTGACCACTGTACCACCTACTGTCCACATATGGTGTATTGTGACAGGGTCACAGGGATTTCATAGTGACCCCGCTTCTAACTAAGTCTGCTGCAACAGCATGTTGATTGTTTTCTCTCTTTTTCTTTCTCTAAAGTCCTTGTTTTCCCCATCGGACAGGAAGGCCATCTATCTGATGTCCTATCTATCCCTTATCTGCTTGTAGTCTCTTAGAAAAATCCCAACCCCCCCCCAAAAAGTGCCTCTCCTCGGCAGTGCGCAGTAGTCCTGCATGAATGTGCACACTAGAGCTGCACGAATGTGCGGATATGCGCATTAGCGCTACTGTGGCTTGGTAAAATTAAATTTAATATTTAGAAAAGCTATGGAATTGAGATACAGGACCATAAGCTGTAAGAGTCCTTATGAGAAATAGAGAAGTAGACCTCTTGGAATCTTTTAAAACAGATACAATAGTTACTCGAGCCTTGCTCAAATTAAATAAATAAACAGATACAGGTTTTACAGCCATGGAGATTGTTTTAAACACCGTACAGAGGTCCTGACTAGTCTGCACAACATGGAAACAGACTACTTAGTAAACCGGGAACTAAAAGTTCCTAAACGGGAAAAGGCTAATCTAATTCAGAAGGGAACAACATTAAAAAGGAGGTATTTGTTTAACACAGTTTTAAAATAACTTTAGTAGAATGAGGGTGTGCCTAATTGTCGCTGCCCATTTATTATTTTTGGGTGCTGCGCCACATAGTATTTTGTGAAATTTATTCATGGGCGGGGAAGAGAGGGAGGTGACCATCAACCGTGTACTGCGAGTTTGGCCATTCTCATAGTATGGCCGTTGCTGTGCTCATTTGAAACTAGGTGTTTCACAAGCCCAATATTTCTAATTCGGTATAGTATACTGACGTAAGTGAAGGCAAAGCACAGCTCATCCTGTCAGAGTCTACATACCCCTTAATTGTACCTGATTTTCAGGGGAGTCCATTTTTTTTACCTCAACAGTTTAGTCTGTCCTTTCTAAAATGTGTGTTTCCGTGACTAAACAGTGGAAATTGCAAGTATAAATTAATGTCAAGCAAAAAATACAGACATGCTCTTCTTTAGAAAATGCATTTTGCACTAAACCCTTTATTCTTCCAACTTCCTGAGCGGATAGCAAGTTTTAAAGATGTGTCTGATTTGTGAGGCAAGTGGTTGAGAGGTATGGGAGTCCGTGTAAGACAAGCAGTGATGTGAGGAGCTACAAGGGCTTACTTTCGAGTCCCCACAAGAAAAAAGTATGTCAGCACTGCATGCAACGTAAGGGATGAACTTCTAAGCAAAAAAGTTTCTGCCCTAGGCACAGAGTAAGAGAAAAATCGTTTGCGAGTAGGGCTGCCGGTCAGTTTTACACAATACTCACTTCAACCGAGAGAAGAAAAAAGTCTACTGCGAGTTGCTTTATTTAGGATTTGCGATTATTATAAGGGATGCTGCAGAGCCAGGTTCTGCGTGTCTTAACAATCCAAGTTCAAATAAAAGTTAATTGAAGGAACTACTTACCTTTACATACGATTGTCATTATAGGGTCAGGTTTTCCAAGGGAGGTTTTAGGGGTATTACTAGCGGATTCTAGGGCTACTCGTAGCATTGCTGAAACGTTGATTTACCTCTTCTACAGAATATAAACAAGCACTGTAGAACATTGTTCCCTTCATATGCTGGGTACAGACAGCATGCCACTCCAGACTGCAGCGGCTCTTTCCTTTCAAGTGAAAGCCACTGCAGCCAAGATGCTGTCATCCAGAGCTCGCCCATCCATTGGCGCAACCCAGACATGCCCGATCCAGCAAACTCTACATTGGCCAGGTCACACACACACCTCCAAGAGTCGCATTGTCGCAAGATGTTTCTTGCGCATGCACGCAAGCAAACATAAAAAGATAGCCCTGTTACCACTCCTGATGTGTTCAATCATAAGCAGGTCTCATTCAGAAAAGGGTAGGAGGGCGTAAACACACAAAAAATGTAGACAGATCCTCTCTTGATGTAAAAATATTTGTTCTTTTATTTAATTTGGCCCATAACCTCGATGTTTCACCAACAAAGTTGGCTTCATCAGGAGATGCCTTTAAGAATTCTGCACATGGCAGACCAGACTGTCCTTGTGCTTTATTTAATAATCCCTAGAACCTTTTTATTCCTTAAATTCATTCTTACAATTCCTCTCAACCTCAGAGTACTGTTAGTGTTGTAATGCCTGTCTTCTATAGGCCCCACACAGTGGTTGCTCTTTCCTTAAGCTGCCATCAACTCCTCACTATGTCGCCCTTGAGAAAGCACATGAAGAAGGGTGACATAGTGAGGAGTTGATGGTGGCTTCAGAAAAGAACAGCCACTGTGTGCGGCCTATAGAAGACAGGCATTACAACACTAACAGTACTTTGAGGTTGAGAGGAACTGTAAGAATGACTATAAGTGTAGTGCCCCAGGGAAATTGGGGGCACCACAGAAAATAGTGAACTTGGGGGGCATCACAGAAAATAGGGGATCCACAGAGACTTGAGGGGTCAGACAGTTACTGTATGGGGACCCTGGCAGCTTAATGGGAAACTCTTGAAAAGCTTTGGTGACCCTCTGAAACACAGAACAGGCCCCACTCCAGCAGACAGTTCTAGCAGTCTAAATTCAGGGTTTTAAAAGAAAAACTTTTTTTTTCTCTTCTTTTTCCTCCCTTCCCCCTGCCCAAGACTGACACCTAGTCAGCCATGGCCAAACCAGTGGGGCCACATTCCTGTCCCAGCAGGGGAGAAGGAAGCCAGGCTGAGCCCTTTCAGCCAATCCCTGTGGCCAGGGTAGATTCAAATTTGGAGACTTTTTTCTAAGCAACTGACCCAGCCTTAGGAGGCTGACCTCTGGATGAAAGAGCCAATCCCCTGGCAGGTAGCCAGGACCGCCCCTGCCTAGAGGAGGCTGTGCATAGGTTGGAGAGAGGAGAAAGAGTTTGACCAGGGAGGGTGAAGGACAGTAAGGCAATGGATATTGGCTTCCCTGTTAGGAGGTTGAAGTGAATCCCCAGGGTCCTTTCAGTGTAACTCTCTCCAGAAGATCTCCAGTAGCAGCTTCGGTTGATTTTTTGCAGAAGTTTGCCATCTAGTCAGGTCGCCAAGTGTGGTGAGTCAGTCTATTTGGCCGAGAAACAGACCCAGTAAACCTTTTATGCAGCAGTCTCCAGGAGAAGAGGCCTCATCACTCCTTCATGGTTGTGCATTCCCCAGGGTACAGAAATCCTTGTTGAACTCCAGGGGCTCCTGCTTGCACCTCATCTAGGATTCCTCTGGTGCCTCTTCCTCAACTCAGGGAGGGTCCCCGGGAAGCCCAGTATCACCTGCACCCACCTCCAATGACCTCCACCAACTCCAAGTGCTCGCCACGATACCCCAAGTTCAAGTTGCCGGTCATAAGTGGTAGCTAGCTGGTAGCTATGTCCCACCAAAGTGAGTCAGGTTAGGGGCCACCCCAGCTGTAGCTTGAGGGACTTAAGTCATCCATCAAACATGGAGTCATGCTGCCCATTCTCACACATAGACATTGTCCAAAGATGGCAATAGTACCAGTGGCCTATACCAAAACCTTGCCGAGGAATGCCAGGCTCTGTGCCTCATTCTCCAAGGTGGCATTAGTACTGGTGGCCTATACCAAGGCCTCACTGAGGATTGCCAGGCTCTGTGCCTCATCTCCCAAGGTGGAGTAAGTACTGGTGGCCCATGCAAGAGGCCACACCAAGGGTCGCCATGCTCATGATTGTATCCTCCATAGGTGTCTCATGTTCCAGTAGCTCATCAAGAGGTCACATGAAGATTGCCAGATTTTGAAGCTGCAGGGATGAGGTGGTAAGGATTCTGGGGACCTACCCAGAGGTCATCCAGTGGATCATCATACCCACATCCTTTCCTCAATTGGAGGTCACCTGTCCAAGGTCACTGCAGCTGACAACTCCAGATAAGGGTTCTCTTCTTCCACAACCAGGCGTCAGCAACCATCCTCCACCAGGTGCTTCCCTTTCAACACTGTCTCAGTGGCACCAGGGGTCACCTTCTTCACAGGGTCAGGAGGCCTACAGTGCTTTACTCTGTTTCTGGTTCACTGGGGATGTCCCATTTTATGGTCTGTAAAGGAAGTGCTTCCTTAGGTTCACGCTTAGTGGTTAGCTGACCAAAATACTAGAAACCCAAGCTTGGTACATCGGATAGCTACATCCTTAGGACTTGAATAACCTGGACTTTTGTATGACATTAGTGGGGCCAGGCTGTGGTCCCGGTAATCTTATTCATTCTTTCTCATGTGTGATAGTGTTAGTGAATGCTAAGTCTTTTCTGTATGCTCCAACTGTTGCTAATAAACCTTGCATCTAGGCTCTAGAGTATGCCTCCAGCCTCTCTTTCCAGATTTATCTGGCATCACCCTAAACTATAGGAGTACAAACTACCAAAGCTCATCTACCACTAAATTTGGTGTAGTTGACAGGATAAGAATCAACTAGGAGCCCAAAGCTGGAGCAACTCTAAACCAAGATGCCTTCAGATACTGAGGGAGCCACAGCATCATCCTCATCCTCAGTCCAACCACCCCCAATAATGAAGCCCTTTTACTTTGGGACACCATGGCTACCAAGGTACACAGGGGACAGAAGTTCAGACACCTGCAGCCTCGTCGACTTCTGTGCAAAGCTGCAGGCTATGTTCCATCTCTACCAAGTTCCAGAGCAACAGAGAGTGGAAATCCTGATTGGGCAGCTGGGAGGCACTGCCAAACAGGAAGTTGAAAGCTGGTCAGATTGGGAAAGAACACTGCTGAACAGATCCTGACCTGGCTAAGTGACATCTTTGACAAGTGGAGTGTCTCAGACCTCAAAATGAAATTCTCTTGCACACAGGGCCCCTGAGAGACACTGCAGGACTTTGCCTTGAGCCTGCAAGAGGCAGACTGGGCCCTGAGAAAACAAGGCCTGAGTGAGGACCATGAACCAGACCAAGTATTGATAAAGTGGTTCATCGAGGGGGCCTGGGGAGAGCCTCTATGTCAGAAGCTGCGGATGTTGCACCGTCAAAACCCAGGTGCAAAATTTGTAGACTTCAAAGAGGAAGCCATAGAAGTCTTAGGCTCTGTATGACTTGAGGAGGAGATGCTGACCTTCCAGCAGATGGCTGGTGTCACTGGAGCCATGGCCACTGGGGGTCCAATGTCTGAACCTTGTTCTTCTTGCAATGCCTTCACCAGATGGAGAGCAGAGAAGGATTTCAGCCAGGAAAATGAGTATCTACTGGATCGGCCAGAATATGACTCCTACCCCAGATGAGATAGAGAAAAAGTGTACCATCAGGCCACTCAAGCCCAGGACCGGCCGAGTGACCAGGCAAGAGACAGTACCCGAGAGATGTCCCACCAGCTGGAGGCCATGTCACAAAGACTAGCAGAAGTTTGCAGAGTCGTACAAGGTCTCAAGGGGAGCTGATGCCTAGGGTATTCTATGGACTATCCCCAGTGCCCAGCAAGACTGGACCAAAGGAGTATGGGCCTGTGACCCACTGACCAGTTCGATGATCATGGGCAGCCTATCTGCAGGTGCTGTGGTATCAGTGGCCATATGGAATGACAGTGTATCCAGGAAGGAGAAGTTGCTGTGTCACAGGGCATCCCCGAGGCAGTGGACCAACCCTCGGGAAGAAAGCTCCTAGGTCTGAACCCAAACCTGGAATGGTCAAAGTATGTAGGGAGGTGCCTGACTGTTCCTCTCAAACTCAATGGTATAACTTTTACAGCACTTCTGGACACTGGCTCCCAAGTCACCTCTATTCAAGGCTGCCATTTCCTCAAGCATTGGACCCAAGACCAACTAAGACGTCCCCCAAGGACTTGGCTCAACCTGATTGCAGGCAATGGAATGAGCATCCCTTACATAAGCTACCAGGAAATGGATATTCAGCTGGGAAAAAAGGTTTACCCACAACAAGAGGTCATCATTAGCAACACTGATGATGGCAACCTCCCTCCAGTGATCTTGGAGATGAATGTACTGGACAACTGTCATGAGGAATTGCTGGATGTCCGCTGGAAGCAAGTGGCACAGCTCCCAAAAGCCAGCAAGAAGGCCTGGCAGCACACAATCAATGTATTGCAGTGTCACTAGTGGTTTGCCAATGCTGAGGGAGAAATTGGGAAAGTCTGGATTCTTGATGTCCAGTCAGTCAGACTGAACCCAGATACAGAGACCATACTGCTGTGCAAAGCCAAGGTTGAACTGCAAGGCAAGGACTATGTGGCTGTAGTTGAACCACTCAGTGCCACAGGGGAGGAGCCAGTGATTGTTGCATGGAGTCTCACAACACTTACCAAGGGACAGGTCCCCATCTGCATTTTGAACTATGGCACAACTCCTGTTAAGCTATACCAGAATCAGCCTGTGGTTAGATTGATAAAGATCCAAAGCGAGGACATAACTAAGCCCTCAGAAGACCATGGAGAGAATGTATTTCAACTAAATGGAGCTGTAGGCCACAAAGGAGCAGATGCCAAGGGCTGGCTGGAGAAAATTGACTTGGGCACCAAAGAAACCCCTGAAGAACACAAACAGAGGTTGCTGTTGATGCTAGAGAGATTAGAGAGAGTCTTTTCCAAGCACCCCCTTGACTTTGGGTGTGTCAAGAATGTGCAGCACCACATAGTCACAGGATAGCACCCACCAATCCGAGAATAATTCCGCCCTATTCCACCTGCACTGTACCAACCAGTGAAAACCATGCTCCAGGAGATGAAGGATGCCAAGGTCAAAGTCCATGGGCTGCTCCAATAGTACTGGTCAAGATAAAGGATGGGCAAATTCATTTCTGTGTCGACTATCGAAAGCTGAACCAAGTGATGCGAAAAGGATGCTTACCCATTACCATGGATAAAGGATTCCCTGGCAGCATTGAAATCAACATCCCTGTTTTCAACCTTAGACTTGACTAGTGGCTACTGGCAGGTTCCCCTTGCACTAGAGGACAGGGAGAAGTCTGTGTTTGTGACCCCCATGGGCCTCTGTGAATTTACTCAAATGTCATTTGGATTGTGTAATGCCCTGGGGACCTATCAGCGACTAGTGGAACACTGCTTGGGCAGCTATAATTTTGACATGGTCCTCCTCTACTTGTATGACATCATCATTTACTGTAAAACCTATTTTGAACACCTGCAGCACCTAGAAACTGTTCTTAGCTGCCTAGCTGACTATGGGCTCAAGGTCAAGCCATCAAAGAGTCACCTGCTCAAAGAAGAGGTTCACTACCTGGGGCATGTTGTATCTAAGCACGGAGTGTTGCTAGACCCAGACAAGATTCAAGCAATGCATGTGTGGCCAACTCCAGTCACAGTTCAGGACATAAAGAGATTCCTGGGGTTCGTAGGGTACTACCGGTGATTTGTCCTTAAATTCACCCAGGTAGCTGCCCCACAGTATGACTTGCTCAGGGGAACAAAGCAACTACACAAAAGCAGCCCAGTGTAGTGGAGTTCAGCCCAGCGGGAGTCCTTCAACAGCCTAAAAGCAATGTTGATCCAAGCTCCAGTACTTGCCTATCCAGATTATCAGCTTCCCTTCAAATTATATACTGATGCCAGCAATCGAGGGCTAGGGGCTATCCTCTCCCAGGACCAGGATGGAGTTGAGAGGGTTGTTGCTTATGCAAGCTATGGGCTCTGTGGAGCTGAATGGAATGATGATCACTACAGCTCCTTCAAGCTGGAATTCCTTGCTTTAGTGTGGGCCGTCACTGAGAAATTCAAAGCTTACCTAGCTGCCACACCCTTCATAGTCTACACTGACAACAACCCCTTCGCTCATCTGCACACTGCACGACTGGAAGCACTCAAGCAGAGGTGGGCCTCAAGACTTGCCAACTACAATTTTACAATCAAGCACCGTGCCGGTAAATTCAATGCAAATGCTGATGCCCCTGTCGAGGTTACCCAACTAAGAGGAGATGGAGGAGAATGACAGCCACAGATATGCTTTGGAGATGCCTCCCTTTCTCCAAATCCCTGCGGAGGTGGTACAAGCCTGCTGCTATAACTTCCCTGCAGTTGTCTTCCCTGCTGCAACTACAGAAGCACTGGAAGATTAGATGCCCGAGACATTAAAGGAAACCTCTGACCTATGGGGGCAGATCCAAGACCACAGTCTGGTGACCCAACAGGTGAAGGCCTACATTAGTCACCATCAGACCCTACCTCTGGAGGACAGAAAGCATGCTGACCCAGAACTTCTGAAACTGTGGCGACATGTGGCTCATATGACAGTTGTGGATGGAAGGCTTATCTGTGCCATCTCTGACCCAAAGACACCTGACCAAGTTTGACAAATCGTCCTCCCTTGTGAAGCTGCAGATGTTGCTCTGGAGGCATATCATGACAAATATGGACATTTTGGCTACAAAAAGACAGAGGTTCACATGAGAATCAGATTCAATTGGGTTGGGATGCATGAGGACATCCAAGAGTGGTGTGATAAATGCCCAACATGTACCCTCAAGCGAGCACCAGGGCAAGATCAAAGAGCCTCATTACATCCGATCACTGTTCATGCACCCCTCGAGCTGGTGGCCCTGGATCATCTGAAAGTAGATCCCAGTGGGGATAGCCTAAACTACATTCTCACCATGACGGACCACTATTCAAAGTTTGTCATTGCTGTGCCTGTCCACAATCTTTCAGGCTGAACCACTGCTGAAAAGTTCTGGAGGCAGTTTTTTCAACCCTATGGTCACCCTACCAAAATCCTGACTGACCAAGGTTCAGCATTTGAGTCTCACTTGTTTAAAGAACTGTGTGCCTTGTATAGAGGGCAAAAGATCCACACCACTGCCTATCACCCTCAAGGCAATGGGCTCTGTGAGATGGTCAACTGGACTATCCTTGATTTGCTCAGAACCCTACCATAATCTCAGTGACTGCACTGCCTAAGACTTCTCACATAGCTAGTGTACCTCTACAATAACACAACTCACAGCAGCACTGGGTACTTGCCATACTATTTGATGTTTGGCCATCATGGGAGACTCCTCATGGACTTGGTATTGGATGTAAAGCCAAACCCAGTGAAACCCCTCCATACCACTACTGAGTGGGTGACTGAGCACCATCAACAATTATGAGATGCTGGAAAAATAGTGGAACAAAACATGGAGAAAGTGCGGGAATGACAAAAAGCAAACTGTGATGTCCAAGCCCAAGCAATGCCTCTGGCCATCGGTGAAAGGGTACTATTAAGAAAGACTTGCTGCCACAAGTTGGATGTCAAATGGGAGTCAGAACCATATTTGATTGTTCAGATCCCGTTCCCTGACTTACCTGTTTACAAGATTCAAGAGGAGTCTGTCAGGAAGCAACCACAGATTGTTCATCGCAACAGACTTAAACCCTGCACCTTCAGAGCTGCTCCACTATCTGGAAGTCAACTCATGGACAGTAATCTGGAGGAGAGGTGGGAACTACTCCCAACTGAGGAAAACATCCCAGAGTCATTTCCCACCTTGCTACTAACCCCATGGCTGTATCCAATGGTGCCACACCCTCCAGTAGCCACTGCTGCAGAGCCCCCTCAACGTAGATCCCAGAGGTCAAACTTTGGGGTACCACCTCAGAGGTATGTGACTGAAGCTGTACGAAGGGTGTCCCCATATGAGTAGAAAAATGAAAGAAGAGCCAAGACCACTGCCCGGTTGTAAACATGGTTTATTGAAATGTTGTAAGATGTAAATCAGAGCTTTAAAGATGCAAGGAGTCATAAATGTTTTCTCATACACTGACAAAACCACTACCATAATGTTTAGAGTGTTAGGAAAAGGTAGAATTAAGGATTTAAACTTTATAATCTGCAGGCTGTTAAGAATGTCTTGTTACCATAATAAGAGTGAGGAATATGTCATTGCTTTTAGATGGAATTGTCAAAGAGTTTGAGATTAAGAAGGTGAAAATTTGGAAAATACATGGGGACATGTATTGTTAGGTGGGCCCGAATCTGTAGTGCCCCAGGGAAATTGGGGGTACCACAGAAAGTAGTGGAATTGGGGGCATCACAGAAAATAGGGGATCCTCAGAGATATGAGGGGTAAGACAGTTATGGGGACCCTGGCAGCTTAATGGGAAGCCCTTGAAAAGCTTTGGTGACCCTCTGAAACACAGAATAGGCCCCACTCCAGCAGACAGTTCTAGTAGTCTAAATTCAGAGTTTTAAAAGAAAACCATTTTTTTCTCTTCTCTTTCCTCCCTTCCCCCTGCCCAAGACCGACACCTAGTAAGCCAGGGCCAAATCAGTGGGGCCACATTCCTGTCACAGCGGGGGAGAAGGAAGCCAGGCTGAGCCCTCTCAACCAATCCCTGTGGCTAGGGCAGATTCAAATTTGGAGACTTTTTTTTTTGAAGCCACTGACCCAGCCTCAGAAGGCTGACCTCTGGATGAAGGAGCCAATCCCCTGGCAGGTAGCCAGGACCACCCCAGCCTAGCAGAGACTCTACACAGGCTGGAGAGAGGAGAAAGAGTTTGACCAGGGAGGGTGAAGGACAGTAAGGCAATGGATGTCGGCTTCCCTGTTAGGAGGTTAAAGCGAATCCCCTGGGTCTCTTTAGTGTAACTCCCTCCAGAAGATCTCCAGTAGCAGCCTCGGTCATTTTTTGCAGAGGTTTGCCATCTAGTCGGGTCCCCAAGTTTGGCGAGTCAGTCTGTTTGGCCAGGAAATGGACCCAGTGAATCTTTTATGAAGCAGTCTCCAGGAGAAGAGGCCTTATCACTCATTTGTGGTTGTGCATTCCCCATGGTACAGAAATCCTTGTTGAACTCCAGGGGCTCCTGCTCACACAGCACACCTCATCTAGGATTCCTCCGGTGTCTCTTCCTCGACTCAGGGATGGTCCCCAGGAAGCCCAGTATCACCTGCACCCACCTCCAATGACCTCCACCAACTCCAAGTGCTTGTCACGATGGCCCAGGTTCAAGTTGCTGGTTGTTAGTGGTAGCCATCTGGTAGCTAGGTCTCACCAAAGTGAGTCAGGTTAGAGGCCACCCCGGCTCTAGGTTGAGGGACTTAAGTCATACGCCAAACATGGAGTCACGCTGCTCATTCTCCCGCATAGACATTGTCCCAAGGTGGCAATAGTACCGGTGGCCTATACCAAGGCCTCGCCGAGGATTTCCAGGCTCTGTGCCTCATCCCCCAAGGTGGCATAAGTACCAGTGGCCCACGCAAGAGGCCATACTGAGGGTCACCACGCTCATGATTGTACCATCCATAGGTGTCTCATGTTCCAGTAGCTCATCAAGAGGTCACATGAAGATTGACAGATTCTGAAGCTGCAGGAGTGAGGTAGTAAGGTTTCCAGGGACGTAGCCAGAGGTCGTCCAGTGGATCATCACACCCAACATCATTTCCTTGACTGGAGGTCACCTGCCCAAGGTCACTGCAGCTGACAACTCCAGATAAGGGTTCTCTTCATCCACAACCAGGCATTAGCACCATCCTCAACCAGGCACTTCCCTTTCAACGTTGCCTCAGTGGCACCAGGGGTCACCTTCTTCACAGAGCCAGGAGGTCTACAGTGCTTTACTCTGTTTCTGGTTCACTGGGGGATGCCCCATTTTATGGCCTGTATAGGAATCGCTTCCTTAGGTTCACACTCAGTGGTTGGCCTAACAAAATACTAGAAACCCAAGACTGGTACATCGGATTTCTATATTCTTAGGACTTGAATAACCTGGACTTTTGTATGACGTTAGTGGGGACAGGTTGTGGTCCCAGTAATCTTATTCATTCTTTCTCATGTGTGATAGTGAATGCTAAGTCTTTTCTGTGTGCTCCAACTGTTGCTAATAAACCTTGCATCTTGGCTCTAGAGTACGCCTCCAGCCTCTCTTTCTAGATTTATCTGGCATCACCCTAAACTATAGGGTACGAACCACCACAGCTTGTCCACCACATAAGGAATAAAAAGATTCTAGGGATTATTAAATAAAGCACCAGGACAGTCTGGTCTGCCATGTGCAGAGTTCTTAAAGGCATCTCCTGATAAAGTCAACTTTGTTAGTGAAACATCAAGGTTATGGGCCAAATTAAATAAAAGAATAAATATTTTTACATCAAGAGAGGATCTGTCTACATTTTTTGTGTGTTTGTTCCGTCCTACCCTTTTCTGAATGAGATCTGCTTATTCTTTTACTTCCACCTGGATATGCACCAGGACAACATTAGGACGGGTAGAAGGAACCTCGGTTTACCATCTCATCCAAAGGACAACACACCCCAGCAGTACAGAATCCCCCTAATACTGCACTCAGATGGCAGCATTTTAGGTGCAAGTCCAATCCCAGTGTGGGACAAGAACCCATGACCTTCTGGTCCAAAGGCAGATGTGCTACCAACTGAGCAATGCTGACACCTAGTGTAGTTCCCCCTTCCACCTTTGGGAGTTCACTGGTGACACTACTGGAACTATGCTTCCAGAAGTGTAGCATTCGCGTCCCCTTATGTACTGCGAACAAAAAAAAGTACTTTCTATGAACAGCCTCATGATATTGAAAGTGAAGACCATAATCCATTTATAGAAAACACAAAACAGCAAGTAATCCACATATCATTGATTGGCTCAGTTGAAGTGCTGGTACATTCAACACAAAACTTAAAGGAGGTTAGCTGATGCATTTGGGTATCTTTGGGTCGCTGACCAACAGTATGTGGCTTGCTTACTGTTTGAGTTTTGCACAAATGGATTATAGACTTCACCATTGATAAAGGTTGAAGCAGTTTGAACACATGTAGAACAGTGTATGGACAACCATACACAACAAGGCTGTGTTTCCATCGAGGGGTTGAGATGACATCACAGGGACCTCAAAAGCGAAGCTCGAGAGGTCCCGATGTCACCTCAGCCCTGAGATGGAAACACTGCCTTGTCTGTGTATGGCTGTCCATATAATATTTTATATAGTATATGGTTCCAGATAAAGAACAGGAAGCAAGGGGCTATCTGTCTGTTTCACCTTACTGGCTCATTCGTCTGCCTGCCTGCATGATTTTGTCTGTATTTTTAGCTGAGGCTGCTTCTGCTGCTGCCTGCTTCTCCCAGATACTAGGTCCTGCATCTTGGTGCTCCTGCTCGCTCCAGCCTATATTCTTATTTTTTGCGTTTCAATGCTGCATTTTAAAAAGTGAAATACCAACAAAAAAAAATTTTGCTACATGGAGCCGTGTGAGGCTCTTTTCATCAGCTGTCTCGGTCATGTCTCACTATGCGCTGCCGCCATATGTTTACTGATTTTTCTCAGTGAAGGGTTGACGTGACACAGAATACCTGTTTGATTGACAGGAATGTTGTTGTATTATGGATGTTGATAGTACAACAACATATTTGACCTTTGAACTGTACTACAACAAGTTTTCAGCAGTTGCTGAAATCTATGTAGAATCGAGGTTAACCATATACTATAATATTAATGTGATGCAGTATATGGAATATTTTTTTGCTGTACAGAAGTGGGGGTGAGGGCTGTCTCTGTTTTATTATTACAGAAATGTTTTCCTTCTGTATCATTTCTGAGTATGGGATTGTTTTTTCTAAGTGTATCTGAGTACTGGCTATCTTTTTTGAATGGCCTTAATATTTTCAGTATATCTCCCAGTGACAGAGTGATTGCTGGATACACTGTCAGCTACAAATGTTAAACAAACTTGCAACAGAATAAACTAGTACTTTTACTTACACATGATGTGTAACAAAACTACAGTAAGGAAGTGAACAAGCTGACACCATCCCTTGCTGAATTAAAGGTTTATACAGTATGCAGCTGATGTAGGCTACAACATTACAAGCAAGCATTTTAGAAAGATTTTAAACTGTCTTCATATATGATATTTGTTCATTTTGACAAGTATGCAAGCAGATTCATAGGATATTGTTAAGCATGCAGAAACAGAAAGGACCCCTGGACACTGCAGAGTATCTCTAAACAACATGACAGCTATGCACTATCACAAAAAAAAAACAAGCATTTGTCAATGCTGAATGTTCGCTTGCAGGTATTTGCAGTGGTATTTGGCACTTGGACATGACTTAAAAAAATCAGTGACAAAGAAGTACAAGCATTTGTCAATGCCGAATGTTGCTTGCTTCTATGTGCTGTTTAGGTATTTGGAAGTCATTGGAGTGCAAATATTGAAAATTGCGAACTACGACGTGCATGGAACTACAACGAATGCACGCCAGGCCAACAGTCATTTTTAGGAATTTTTCACCAAATTTTCAGCATAGCCATTTTAAGACCTCTGCTCATGAACAGTGTCACTGTGATTTTCTTAATGTGTCCCATACATTGATTTCACACACCGACTGCGCCATTGTGCGCTACATGGGTGGAAACACATTTTGGGCAGGATGTGAAAAATGACAGCTGTACTGCTCATAAGGAGGTGTGGTAAAATGGCAATGTTGAAAATCTGGAGTGAAAATATTGAAAATTCGTGAACTTACGAGCCTGCATAGGAACTGCGCAATGCACACTCGTAAAACAGTCATTTTGGAATTTTTGCTGGGTCCAACATAGGGGTTTTGGGACTTTCATGAATGATACACTGTCATGGCATTATTCAGGCCCAAAGGGTGATTTCACGCAGTGACTGCTAAATCACCTGCCCGGACCTGGATAAGCCATGACAGTGACATCATCATGAAAGGGATCCCAAAACCCCATGTTGAAAATTGCGCAAAATTCCAAAAATGCCTGAGATATGCAAAAAGCTGAAAACCCCTATCTAGCCCATTATACAGCTTACCGGCATTTCCTCAGTTCGCGGTCGGCTTTGAAGAGTGAAGACGTGTTCCCGGTCCACGAAGATCGTTCGCCAAGCTCCGGAGGTAAGTATGGAGTGAGGGTTGTGGGGAGGCAGGGTGCGCAGTGGGTGGGTGTGGGTTGTGGGAGGGGCTGGGAGAAGGCGCCGTGGACCGTTTAATTTACAGGTTTAAAAAAAAAGATGGCGTGGGACATTTGCCATGCTGGGTGGGCTCCCAGCATGGCAGAAGAATAGCTGGGGGATGTGGAGCCAGCGGGGTTGGGCACCCCGTCGGCAGACAACGGGACGTTTGCCATGCTGGGGTGGGCCTCAGCGTGGCAGCAAAGATTTGGGGGGGGTGGCATGACGTGGTGCTAGCACACAGCGGTGGTTTTCTTTGAAGAGAAGACCACCGCTGTCATACACAGCACCGCGTTCAATTGGTGCAGGACTGCCATGCCTGCTCAATGGAGCAGGGGATTGCAGAGGAGGGGCACACCTCCAAAGTGTCCCATTCTCCCAAGACGTTCCTTGTGCATGTGTGCAAGCGAGCGTAAAAAACTGGTCCAAAGAAGTACTTGTTAATGATACTGGTGTAGCACAGCTTTTTAAGTGGCAAAAGAGCCAATAAAGGAGATGAAATGTCACTGCAGCCATGGACCCATAGAAAAGGGTGTTTTCCCAATTACAACAAATCTGAATAAATGAAATAATCCCTATCATCACTGAATGTCAGGAATATGTAAGTCTCAGACAAACAGTGGTTTAAATGTTGTGGGTATTCACTATCAACTGCAATTAGAAGTTCCCCCCCAAAAAGTGAAAAATTATCCATTAAAAATAATAATAATAAAAAAAAATAGATTCCACCCAGGACACTTGGAAATGAGTTCTCTCAATTCAGCGTGTATCTATTCTGGTCAGAATTTAGAAAGAAAGAAATTTGAAGACTCGTAACAGTATTATGAACATGAAAAATGTTGAGTTGTGAAACTACTTATTGAAGCTTTTCTATAAACTATCAGCTACATGTAAAACTCAGTGATAGAGCATGGTGTAGTACCATGTAGTGTCTGTATAATCACTCTCTGTAGGGGTGGTTGCATTTAGGCACATTACGCAATGCTACACCATTCTGAACTTTACATCTACTGTACTGTATTGTACTGTACTGTAGCTCAGAGTTGTCTCAATTTATTTATTTCACAAGTTTTACCAAGAAAGGCATACTGAGCTGGTAATTGTTTGTTTACAGATGTGTCTCTCTGTGTGTGTGTGTGTGTGTGTGTGTGTGTGCTCTACTGTAAGGTATAATAGGAGAAACAAAATCAACAAAATGCAGATTAACAGAGTTTGCAGAAAACTAGCTCATTCACAAAGGGGGTCTAGATGTCGAACCAAAGATTGGTCTGTTTAAACATAAACTTGGCCAACTCCTAGCTGCTCTTAGCAGCTGCGACTGCACTCCACAGTACAACCTCTAGTAACTGGTAACTATCAGCACTTATACTCTGCTTGCCCTTTACCTTGCCCCCCTCCCCACCATCCTCACCCACACCCTATCCCATACTCACCTCACCCACCCTCCATACCCCCATACTTCTCTCACCCCCACACCTCCCTAACCTCAACAAAGCCCCTGGCTGCTCATAGCTTAGTTATGTGTACTAAATTCTATAACTGAAGTGTCACTCTCAAACTGAGTGCACTACTGTTTGCTCTCTATGTATCCTGCCATTTTTGTCCCATCTCATCATTATTGTATGTTACCTGTTTTGCTCAGATGTGGAGCCTTTGTGAAAGGTCTTTCAGCTCAAAGGTGTTATAATCTGAGATCTCAATACATAAGTAAAATAAATAAAAAAATAGATGCCCAGTGCACCAGGTACCCTGCACCAGATTCTGGTACAGGAGGGATCCCAGTGCCGAAGTTCCCACACTTTTGTGGCAACCTCTCCTGTGCAGCAAATGCATGGCACATGGGAAAGGTCTGCTGCAAGAACCATTCAGAGAACACATGAGGTCCCCCCATCCCAGATCCCACAGGTGACTACAGAAATACCCGACTCCCAAAGTCCTGTGTTGAGATACATATGCACTACATCCTTGGCAATATGCTGGCCCCCCCAAGTCCTGACTGCCCCATACAGTAATATAAAAGTCTCTAGTAGTCTAGTGCCCCCCAGATTCTGATCACCCCTTATAGTAATGATAAAACTCCCTGGTAGTCTAGTGGTCCCTCAAGCCCCGGTTGCCTTTAATATAACAGATATACCACTGGTGGTCTAGGGTACTGCTCCAGCTCGAATTCCCCATGTAGTGACACCCTAACATACCTGGTGGTCTAGTGGACCCCCCACCTGCAGTGCCTTACCACCCACCCATTCTGTTACCAATCTGGTGACTGGCACAGCCTCAACATTATCACCACAGCCAGCTGCCAAATGAGCACTGAGTGAGTGCATACTGCATATTGTACGTGCTCAGTGAATGACAGCAACTGTCATTCACTGAGGGCATACAATATACATTGTACACTCATGCAGAGCTCATTTGGCGGCTGGCTGTGGCTGTGAGCTGTGGGCTGTGTCAGTTGCCAGACTGGTAACAGAACGTAGGGGAGCAGGGTGGTAGAGCACCATGGGTTGGGGGGTCCACTGACCACTAGGTATGTTGAAGTGTTACTACATGGGGGATTGGAGCTGGAGTGGTCCCCTAGACCATCAGGGATATATCTGTTATTATGGGTGATCAAGGCTTGGGGGGCCACTAGACTACCAGGGGGTATTATCATTACTATAATGGGCAATCAGAACCTGGGGGGGCACTAGACTACCAGGAAATGTTATATTATTGTAATGAGTGATCGGGACTTGAGGGGGCACTAGATTACCAGGGACTTATTTTATAATATAAGGGGTGCACAGAGCTGGGGCTAGGGATGGCGGCATATTGCAACAGAGTGTTCAAGTAACTCAGAGAGCCAGTTTCTAAGTACCCTTAGACCAGCCCTGGCTCAGGACCCACAAGACCCTTCTGCCGCCCCGGGAGCTTTGAGAATCAGGCCCTATGAGTTCAAAATTGAGTATCCTCTAAATCATTAGTTCTCAGACTTTATGATAGTGAGCCTCCCCTGAGCCATGGAAAAGATTTCAAGACTCCCTCAAATTTGAAAAAAATCTTGGGCCTCCCCATAGAAAAAAAAAGATATACTTTGCACAGTGCACCCAGGTATAAAGTGAAACTAATATAACTGACTGAGTATATTTTCATTTTAATAAACTTATTGTTCTCCACCCACAACTCCACACCCCAGTTTATCCTTGTCACTCCACTTTTCTGACTCTTGGGCCCTCGTTACTCTGTTTCCTCTTTGTCTGGAACAACTAACCTAGCCACTTCATCTCTCCCTACTTTACTTGCCGTCCACACTATTCTTCCCTAGCTGCCCTTACCACAGCTACCCTACCTAGCCTATCTACCCACTCCACCTCCTCTCCACCATTCAGGGCCTCCTCCCCAAATCTTCTTGACAACATGGGCTCCCTCCTTTCTACTGTTATCCCTACCTGGCCTACCTTCCTCTCCACCTCCTCCCCATTACTCATGGCTAACTCCTCCTTCTGTTCTCTCCTGTAATCCCATACTGTCTTTTCCAGGTTTTCTCATCTCTACTTTCATTATTAAAAGTTTTAATTACTGCCTACTGCTAACTGTGCCATCTACCTGACTGTTTATGCCTGACTGTGTACTGCAATGTCCTAACCTTGTAAATTATCCTGCTCCATGTATATATTTTCCCTTGTGAAGTTGTATGCCTGACTGTTGCTGCACAATGTCTCAGCCTTGTAAATTATCCTACTCCATGTATTTATTTCCCTTAGAAAGCCGTATGTTAATGTATATTGCCCTGTCCATTCCTGTTATATGTTTGGCCTTGGCTTGTTGTACGTGCATTGCACAATACTTGTCTCTCAGCATGTCACCAGCTTGTAAATGAACTTGCTCAATGGAGTTTCTTTCCTGCCAATAAACTTTGACTTGACTTTCACTCTTTCCCTGTTGTTAAATAACTTCATGTTCCCTTATCCCCAAGTCACACATGAAACAAGCACTGGCTCAGTGTACCTTTCCCAGTCACCAATTTACATATAAATAAACACCCTGCTGTAGAAACAAACCTTAACGCAGTGCATTCTTCCCAGTCACTAACTTGCATATAAACATCTGCTGTAAAAACACTGACTCAGTGTGCCTTTCCCAGTCACTCATTTGCATATAAACACCTTCTGTAGAAATAAGCCTTGACTCATTGTGCCTTCTAGTCACCAATTTACATATACACAAGCACCTAGAAACAAGCTCTGATTCATTGTGCCTTTCCTGGTCACCAGTTTGTGCGTAAGTAAAGAAATTCAGCTGCCATTATCCATATTTGGTTTGCCTCATCCCATCAAACAAAACATCCAAAATTTAAAATTTAAATACGCTACTTTCACAGACTTGACTGGGCCTCCCCTGAAACAGTCTGGGGCCTCCCTTGGTAGGCTAGCCTCACCATTTGAGAACTGCTGCTCTAAATAAATAATACTTTCTCTTTACCGAATGTAGGTTGGAAAATTATCAGAACTCGACGACACCATAAACAGCACTGTTTAGGATTGTCAGCCATAGAAGGGGGAAGGAAATATTTGATCAACGTACTTAGAAATATTTTAGTAGAATCCCTAGGTTACAGCACAGAAAATACTCCACCAGTTCAAAAAGCATACAGAGTCCCATAACAGTTGAAAAGGGATACCAAAAAGAAAGACAGCATTTATTTCTTTAAATGAATGCAGAATTCAGGATGTGCAAATAATGGATTACTTGGCCCAAGCCCAGGCCTTGGAACAGGACAGGATCAAGTGAACATAATAATAATAAAAAAAAGTTCAAACTGTCTGGCAATACTGTTTGTTCAGACTTTTGAACTAGATCCTCTGGAGCGGAAGGGGAGTGGATCGCTGCCACTGCTGAGTGTGGTTCGTTCCTGGGGGGGAAGGGGAGTAAGTTCTCCTTATTTGGCCTTCTGTCATCACAGTCGACACTTTGTTAATATCAGGGTGGCCATGTTGATACTCTCATACTGGGGTTCAGGTACTGCTAATTTGTTTGCATTGATCATTTAGACAGTATGTTTGAAAGGTAGCAGATAAACCCAAATTCTGTTGTATTCTACCATAACTGGGGAGGAGAAGAATAAACGGCACTTTGAGGGTGTTTGATTGAGGCTGTTAATAGCCCACACCTGAGTGAAATTGGAGACAGGGTATGGGCATGGAATTCTGATGGTGACAGGGTCGATTTACATTGTCTCTGCAGGGATCTCCTTCATGCTGACTGTGTGTCATTTGTGACTGAGAAAGATCAGTGCTTGGGGGGAGGCAGACTACAAGCTATGGAACATTTTACTGAGATAACATTGCTTAAAGTAGAAGACTCTTGTATATTTATGATTTGGATATGTCTGATGTATTTATTATACATGACATCAATTACTGTACATATGTCAATAAGAGCAGGGGTGTAGCTAGGGATTTCAGATCTGCACACCAAGTGGACTCACTGCTACCACCCCCCCCCCGGGGGTAGCCAGACAATATACAAATGTACACCAGGACCATGTTTGTTGCCTCATTTGGCACAATAAATACAACTTTTGTATCTCATGACAGTGGTTGTTGCCATGCATGGGTAAATACAAATGCCCAGAGCTTGTAAAGTTGTATTGTTGTTGGAGTGCAAAGAGAGTATTAGTGACCAGTCCTTCTAGTTTCGACTCCTATGAATAAAATTACAGAAAGGTTCAATATTTTCTTTGTTAGTTTTCATGGAAAAAGGAAGCAGTTCAGAGCCTATTTCAACCCCCCCTTAAATAAAATTGCACATCATGGATTGCTTGGAGTATGTCTGCCTACACCCATGAACAAGAGATTAGTCATTTCTTCTGTTGCAACACATAACTAGAGTCTCAGGCTCTGACACAAGGTAGGAAAGTATCAAGCAAGCCCTATTTACATACAAATAAGTCACTTGTAATACAGCCCCTCCCATTCCGTGATGTCACTGCAGCAACAGTACAGAAGAAAACACAAGGGTCTTAGTGCTGTCTATCCTGATTTTAGTTTAAGTTTGCAATGGCTTAAGGCAGTTCTGTCATGCAACTCACACAGGGAGTAATGCTTTCAGCCTTAATACTGTATGTATAGAGCAAACAATATATCTAATAGTATTTCATTCACAGGGAACATAATCTGTTTCTTTGTACTACTCCTTTCTCTCTGTGAAACAGTTGTAACATGTTGTAGAGAGCAGGAGACTGAATCAGTCAATTAGTCAATCTGTATTGAACCAGGTGAACACCCTTGAGAAGATTAATTTACAAGGTGGGCTTAAGCAGTTTCCCAAAGGATCACACAAGACTGAATTCCTCCTTTGCACAAATGATACCCACTTTCAGCAGCCTAAAAGTGGAGAGTTAGATCACTTACTTTATAAAGTGTATTGGTTTACATTTCAAATGCTTCTGACTGGAAATACCAAGACACAGATTGCATGTGACATGGGTGGAACGAGCTAAGCAAATACAGAGTACTACAAACACTGAGATGGATTAGTTTCTTTACCTACTTCAAATGCTGGCAGTTCAAAGCGGGGGCTGCCACAGCTTGTCCTCAGTACCTTCAAAGTGAAGTGCTGTAGCTCTCACATCACTGCTAATGATTTATAATGGGAATGGGGGCCTTTTTAAAGTCATGGACCTGAGGGGCCATCACAGTTCCAATGGAGTTTAGGGGAACTTGTTAAGGGTTAGAGAGTAAGGGACTCTAGCAGGATTTGAACCAGAATCTCCCAGTTTTTGTGCTTGTGCTTTAATAACTAGATTACCCTTCTTTCATACACTGCAGCAGCTGATGCTTTCCTGGTAACCTATTCCTTGTTATAGTGGAACTCTTTATTGCCTTACAGCAGCCATCCAATCACTGACTGCCTAGTTACAGAGGGAAAGGAGCGTATTTGCAAGATTGCTCCTCACTACTGGTGTCAATCAAAACAGATAATGCTAACACACACAGAACATAATACAACAGTTGTATAATACCACTTAAAACTCTTGTTGTACCCAAAGTCATTTATTGGGTAAACTGCTTTTGTTAAAAGAAACAGTAACACAACACATACAGGAACTTCCTTATATGAATACTGTATATATCTCAAATCAGTACTGCATCACACTCATGTGGTTCTAGTCCCTATTAGACCTGCACTTTAGGGTGTGCACAACACTTAAAGGGTTCCTCCATTACTCAAGTGGGAGACTAAACATTATGGGGTTAGTTTACTGGTGGAAAATAATCATTTAACCCTTGTGGAATAAGTGCATTCAACATTATTATAAAATGAGGATAGGTAATCCTGCTTTATGATCGGTTCTTATTTGTGCATCAAATCTGTTGCATGTACAGGTTAAAACAAGTTCAGAAAAGCAGGACCACAGTACAAAAAAAATCAGTGTGCCATTGAAACACTGATTTTTGATATGCCGTCATTTTTATTCTCGCATGTTAGTGAGAGAAACAGGCTCCCGTAGCATGCTTATTCCAGATAAAAATTGCGCCGGTCCCCGAGATTCTGAAACAGAAAAGCCAGGCAGAAAACCATTTCTGTGATTTTTTTTTCTATTTATAAATGCAGCTCAATCCTGCACTTGTGGCTGTTCAAGGAATCTCCAAAGCTGCTCACCTATAACTGAAACTGTCAAACGTCACGCTGCCACTTCGACGAGCCCAGCAAGCCAACAATTTCTCTCATTTATTTATTTATTGAGATATCAGAATTACAATCCTTTCAGTCAAAGACTCTTTTGCAAAGACTCTTCATCAAGTAACATGGAGTACAAACATTAGTACAAGGGAGATTAACTATAGGAGCATCATGATCAATCGAATGACAAAGTAGCGCTCATGTAGCGTGGCTGTGCTTAACTTTCGGCTGCCCTGGCCTCCCACAGTAAAACAAAAATTCCACCCTGCATTTTTTTTTGTTGTTGTTAAATTTCAATAATAGTTAATTTAACCTCTGTAGCAACATTACCTGTCAATCCTAGTAAAACCTGTATTTTAGGGAGATATGGTTTCTGAGTGACATTGTTTAGTTTTCCCAAGTTCAGACCCTTTGTACATCTTCCTGGGGAATCTAACACACCTGTTCACTTGAGGTCACAGTTTGTTGCAACGCTACATGAATGTGATCATTGGCTTGCTGGACTGGAGAAGTGACAGCATGATGTTTGGCAGTTTCAGTTTACAGGTGAACAGCAAGCAGCTTCGGAGTTTCCTTGAAAGGTGGAGAAAGGTCAGTTGTTTTAGACTGTGTGTGTGTATTTACCCACTCGCTCCAAGGCCCCACCCACTGCTTCTGCAGTCCCACTCCCAGCCTGCTCCTACTTTGCTGCCCCACTGCCATCGGTTGTGTTAATAAAAAATAAATAAATAAGACACAGTTCATGCTCTCTTCTGTGCAATGGTAGCAGCCAGAGCTCTGTTCCCCCCAAAAAACAGATGAATCCACAACAGTACAGGGTGGGGGGGAAGTAGTGCTGGCATCAACATCAAACCAGTGCCACTGAAGCCAGCAAAGGACAAACTTTGTTCACTACTTACACAATGGCATCATTTTGCATAGGTGGAAAAACTATTTTATAATACATTTGCATAAGCAAATCTTTTTTCCTTACATATAAACATGTTTTTTCTAACTGTAAAAACTAAAAAAAAAAGGAGTCTATTTCATAAGTGCAATAAGACACTCAGGGGTGTGCATTGATCAGATATTACCGCACACCCAATGGCCGAAGGGACTCAGCCTGCAGCCTTGTGCCTCACCCCGGGCATGTGTTAATATCTGTTCAACACACACCCCATTGTGTTTTTTCCTTTGTGGGCTCCTCCGCCAGGTATCTGCCCTGGTAACTGCTCCGGTCTTCCACCTGCTGTCACTTGCTGGGACCCCGGTCACCCCCAGCTTTCCCCCCGGAGGGTGGGGCCGTGGAGCTGGGACTCCCTATTCAGCCCCCACGAAACCAGTAACTAGTTGGGGGACCCCAGTGACAGTGGCTAATTGAAGCCCCGAGGAAAGCTTCATAGCGACAGATGTACCTAATGTTTCCCCTCTTTTTAGTCATTCCGAAGAGTTGGACATGCAATGATGTCAATGCACTGATGTGCAGACATCTGCTGACTCTTCCTCCAATGTAGATGCCCATGTTCTGCTGAACACCCAGCCTCCACTGGGTGTCAGTACAGCGTGGTGCATGACCCTCACCCAACCCGAAGGAAGGAGAGCTGTCGCAGGACGCTCAATCCTCCCTTCCTCCTGCCAGCCCCCGGCGATTCAAGTCCGTTCCTGAACCTGGGTCGCCGGCATGGCATAAGGTGTGGTGTACAGTGCCTCAACCCTCAGCACCAGCGGGCCGGCTACCCCATTGTATCTTATTACTTACATATCCACTGGGTTTCTTTTCTAAGCAATAACCTCACTCAATCTCCTCTACATATGGACAGTGCAACCTAGTCAATGCCTAAAAGTTGAAAAAATATAGGATTACCATCATATGCTTGGTGGCTGTGTCTGCCAATTGAACAGTCAATCCCATTATTGGCTATGGCCCTATAGTGTTCTTTTTTTTGTTTGTTTGTTTTTTGTATCTTCTATTTATGCACTTACCAGTGGTGGCCTCTCCAGTGGGGATTCTCAGCCTGAAGGTCTGCTGCCCACCTGAAGCCCTCTGAGCTGCACTCTCTGTTCTGTCCTTCAGCACCCCATCCTTGTCCAGTTGCATGATACCCTGGCTCTGAGCCCCCCAGGGCAGGCTCACCATCTCCTCCGCCACTCTATCTGTAAATCCAGTGGAGCGACTGGAGAGGAGGAGGGTAACCAGGAGCATGGCCGGTAGGACCCAACATTGGGCATGGGACTCCGCCATTGATCCCCCTGATTGTCTACCACCATGGTAGGATTTTTTTCCCTTAGGTTCACTCCCTGTAGGACTCCATGTGCAATGGCAACCTGCGTGGTTCTCATGCCGCTGGTGCCTGCCGATGTCCCACCCCCAGCTCAACATCTGCACCATCCCAGGTCTCCACTAGAGGCCACTGCTGCATTGAGCAACCCCAGCATCCCTCACTGGGAGAGGAGAGCAGTCTTTTAGATGCTCAATCCTTTTCCTCCTCTGCCAACCCCCAATGGCTCAGGTCCGTTCCCAAACCAAGGTCGCTGGTGTGGCGCGAGGTGTAATGTACAGTGCATCAACCCTTGGAACTACTGGGCTGGCCCCCTATAGTGTTCTTGTATGCACTCTTACAGCACTCTCACAGTGTGTCCCACATATACAGTATTAAGCCACCGACACACCAGATGACGTACACCACAACACTTGTGGTGCAGGTGATCATCTGGCGAATACGAATTTCTTGCTGAGTAATAGGATGTATGAATGCCTTAGATTTTTTTGAATAACAGCAAATATTACACCTCTGAAATGGAACAAAAATCTGGTAAGTTGGTGCAAGAATCAGCCCTGTTGTTTGCCGATGCTTAAAGTGGCTCAAGGTCAAAGGATCTGCTAAGCTTCTCCGCTTGCTGAATGTGACCCTGGACAACATCCCATTTATTTAATGAAGGTCAGGGTCCACCGACAAAGTGAGCCAATAGTTAAATATGAGATATTTGATATCACTGGTGCAGCTGTTAAACTCAGCAATAAATGTCAGCTTGCGCCTCTGTTCTCTACTTTTATTCTCAGATAAAAGTTGTTCAATGCTTCTTGCTTCTGTTCTATGTAGTGTTCTTTCTATAATCTGTTGGTCATAGCCCTGTTTTAACAATCCACATTGCAAATCTGATACTTGTGACTGAAATATGTGTAAGTCTTAGTAGTTCCCCATAAAGAATACACTTCACCAAATACGATTGGGGAAGTACTATTACAGTGCAATATTGAATTATCTGCAGTGTGCTTTCTAAAACCCTGAGTGATTACTTTTTGATTCAATGTACCTGTAAGTATTAAATCCAGAAAAATCTGTCTTATTAGAATTCTTTACCACTGTAAACACCGACCCAACTCATTATTTTTCAAAACGTAATTGATTGTGCGAAGCGTGGTCTATGGCAGAGCCCGTAGGAGTGATGAGGTAGGGTGGGTCATAGTCAGAATGGACTGTCCCAGTTTTAGGCCTCGTAAAGTTGGTAGCTTTAAGTCAATTATCAGATTCTCAGGTCCATATCAAATAAACAATAAACCGTCAATGTACCAGCCATATAATTTTATATATTTGTGGAATTGATTCACCATGGGATCCCCAATGGCTCCCTCCTCCCATGAAATCATAAACAGGTTCACGTAGGAGGTGGCCATCCATGGCACCATGGGCCATGGCCATTCCAAGTTGTTGCAAGAAAAAGTGCAAAGTGCGTGAAATCCTGTGACTCCACCGAGTTGCCTGATCATGTCCAGGAATAACTTCTTAATTAAAAATCATTCTAAGTTTTTTGACAGTTACTTAAAACAAATTGTCACTACCATCTGTCATCAGGGACATGAAGGGTGTACTGAATAAAATTGCCAGTTCTATATGGCAAGCAACTTTTTTTTTATCACTGTGGATGTCACAACATTATATATGCCCATTAGATGTGATTTGGGTATACAAGCAGTAAAGAATACGTTTGTACCCTTGGGTGCTGATCTTTCACTGCACTTTTTGGTTGCAGCTATGGAATTCATTCTCACAATAAACTATTTTACATTTATTAAATAACTTTTCTTGCATCCACTGGGAACTGTGTGACTCTAATAGCTCCAGTGTCCTGGTCACAGATTTGCTCACTATCTGGAGAGGACGCTTGGATGAATAAGTCATCCAGGTAAGGATATAATTGGTGTCCCTCCTGCCTCAGTTGTGCGACAAGTACTACAAGAACCTTCGAGAATACCCTAGGTGCTGTTGCCAACCCAAAGGGAAGTGCACTGTACGGAAATGCTGTCCCTGAATTGTGAATCTCTGAAACCTCTGATGAGACTGATGAATAGCGATGTGGAGATATGCACCCCTTAGGTCTATGGATGCTAGATCATCTGACAAGATAATCATTACCCAATGAGCTATTGTCCCTTCATTAAAAAGAACTCATTTGGGATACGTTAGAGTTTATTGTTTTCAACCTTTTGTGTTCATACCCAATTTACGGCAGCTTGTGCCCAGTTTTTGACACAAGCACAGTAAAAAGGGTCCCTTGAATTGATTCAAACTAGACCATAAAAAACTTGGTCTGGAAAATTACGTTAGAGTGCCACAAGCACAGTGCGCCATATCTGTGGCGTAGCTGGGGCTCGCTCCAGTCTGGCCACTTTGAAAATCTGAGCCCATGATTTTTTGGGAGTGCATTTATGATGTAAAAAAATCTTTATAAAAAGAAATACAGATGTACTCAAAACCTGCTCAGTTGCATATTTTGCCACGTAGTCAGTAATGTAATCCTTAAAGAATTCATTAAGATTTTTTCTGGATTTAAACAAAAACCATTTTATGTTTATTAAAAATCCTACAGTAATCCAGGGTTTCTCTTTTTCATATTTACTTTAATATAAAGCCCAGAGTAAGCACAAAAGAATGCATTTGGATTTTTCCATTCTGCAGGATGTTTGTTAGCAAAAGGAATGGTTGTAAATAGCATATTTCACTGTGTGCACAGACAAAAGTAAGCCACTTCATAATACATGGAATTACCGTAGAAAACTTCTTGAGTAACTGCAATTTCAAGGGAATTTAAAGGATTAGAAAAATGGAAAAGTCATTGTCCAACCACATATTTTGCTGAGAACTTTCAATTCACTGCATTCCAGATAACAGCTGCAACCAGTTAACCTAGTCTTTACATTGCCTCTCCCATCCTGTCCTTACTCATCCATTTAGCCATCATTCAGTCAGTCTAGTACTTTCACTACAGTCCCAGTTGTACTACAACTCTTGCAGCTCCTGGTTATGGCTGGGTGTTCACTATGATAATGGCCTTTGATATGCATTCCTGTTTCGGTACTTTGTCATTCAGTTACATTTACTATCATACCTGTTGTTCTTCAGCAGTACTCTTTCAGTCCAGTCCAATGCATCTTTCATTCCCTCTGCATCATCATGTAGCCAGTCTACAGTATTTTTGCTCATGCCATCAGGCTCTGTGAATGCACTTCTACTGATCACTATTATATCCCCCCTCCTGCTCACTTGGTCCATTCCACATTCTTCAGGGTGAGTTCCTCAGTGGGTTGGGGTCAGTTTCAGGCTGCTTGTCTCCTGTGGCACCTCCTGTCAGTCCCACCAGGTGGTGAGATGGTCTAATGCTCAGAATGAAGCTTCAGCCATACAGGCCTTCGATCAGTGGCACCTAACAGTGTTGTATTTAAGACTTCAGCTGCCAGAGGGTAAGGCCCTTAATCCACATGGGTTCTTTAGCTGTACACACCATATTGGCTGCACCTCTGAAAGCTTTTCTCCCTGTGTCTGCCTCGGGTCCACCTAGTCTTGTTCCATGTTCCCTTCCTTTAATTCCCGTTAAGGTTTGGCCTCCTCATAGTCTCAAGGTTGTGTGCTACCCTTACAGCAGTTTCTCTCTCCTCCATCCATGTTTTGGGGGACCTTCTTCCCTGAAGCAACTCCTTTGGCTTCAAGATCAATTTGTGGCAGTCCTACAACATTATCCTGTTAGAGGGATAAAGCAAGAGTTAACCCTCAAAATGTTTCTACTGAATTATAATTCTATATTAGCACAGTGATCCTAGTAACAGAATCCATGCCAGGAGGGATGGCAGCTGAGGCCATGATCCCCAGAGATTTTCTCTGCCTGGGTGCTTTTCTCTCCTGAGTGCCAAAGGCCATAAAGTAGGTGTCCAGTGCTATTTACCCAGTATTAGAATTTCCACTGTGAGTTGGGGTTGGGTGGTGGCCTGCCTTTTCCTACAGTCCTGCCATGTTTTTTCTCCTCTGGAAGCCACTCTTCAGTCTACTGTTATTTCTCACCAGTTATCAGCTGTCTCTGTCATCACATTGCTCGTCTGTGTTTGCATGTAATGCTTCACAGTTCCTATGGGCTCCTTCCTAAGGTACCTTCAGCCAAAGGAATCATGGCCCCTGTGGCACCTCTAGGAGTGGAACCCTCCTCAAGAGGAGTCCTTTGTCTTCCTAGTACCCAAATAATGTGTTAGTTCTCAGGGCACAGAGTGCAGATGGCCAGAGTAACTACACATTACAGTCCACATCCAACCAAACAGTTAGCCTTCAGCTACCAGGTGTGTGTGAGTAACAAATATTGAATCTCAAAACCACGAATAATACAGTATTCGGTATTCAGGAGCTGAATATCGAATATCACAGCTATTCAGTGATATTAGATATTTGGTGTTCCCGTGGAATTTCAAGTTCTCGCAGGACTTGGTAGCCAATTGCTGAGCATTTGCCAAAGTAGATCACTTGACAGTTTGACATTGCTGTATAGTGGAGAGTTGAGAGAGCTTTGTGTCAGCAGAGATTAGGAGTTGCAAAAACTAATATTTTCATCACAAAACCTTTATTTGTTTTATTCTGTATGGTACGGTGTGTCATTAGTGCCTAGTACTAGTGGGATCACTGGAAGTTTTTTCCCCTGGATAATTCATCTGATGTAGTGATTTTTTTTTGCTAGGAGCTGCAGAGAGAAACTAATATACCTTCATTTTGACGGCCTCTGTGCTCTGAAAGTGAAGGAGTAGTGTTGTTTCTTCTTTTCTTAGTGCCTGCCTGCCTGATAGTGGTGTGTGAGGCTTTTGTATTTTCCCCAGAGAAATTCTTTGATTTATTTTGCCAGGAGGAGCTGCAGAGAGACTTAAGCTGCAGCTTACCTCCTTAATTACAATAGTTTTAACTTCTACCTTGACTGCGGTACTGTACAGATTAAAAAAAAAAGTATTTAATTTGGTGGTGTAAATAAGTAATTTTGGGGGGGGCTCAGGTGTGACAAAACCCAATAGTATCCTATCCAGAAAGCTTGGAGGGCAGCTGGCTGACTGCACTCCCACCCCACATGGTTTAGGGCTAGGTAGTGATGCTTGCAGAGTGCGCACACTCTCGCCTGCCCTGCATGTGTGCTGTTTGCAGAAATTTTTCTGAGTAAAAATAAAGCAGTACTGCAGCTTGCAACCATTGTTTTGTACTGAAATACAGCAGAACTTGTATTCATTTACAAAAAAAGTGAACTGCAGTAGTTGTGCCGTAGAAATCTCTGTAAGACATATTTGTGGTGTAATCTGAGTTTGGGCTTGGGTTTCTGGAAAGTCTGTACTCTTCAGGAGTCTTGGAGGGTAGTCGGCAGACTGCACTCCCACCCCCATGTTTTAGGGTAGGTAGTGTCACTTGTAGTGTGCGCACACCCTCGCTGCCCTGCATGTGTGCTGTTGGCAGGAATTTTTCTGTGTGAAAATAAAGCAGTACTGCTGCTTGCAACCATTTTGTTGTACTGAAATACAGCAGAACTTGTGTGCATTTACAAATAAAAAAGTAAATTGCAGCAGTTCTGAAGTAGAAATTACCATAAGAAATATTTGTGGTGTAATCTGAGGTTGGTCTGGGGTTTCTCAAAAGTCAGTAGCCTAGCAGCCAGCAGTCTTGGAGGGCTTGCAATAATTTTTCTGTGTGAATTGTGAAAATAAAGCAGGACTGTAGTGGGTGCTGCTTGCAATAATTGTTTTGTGCTAAAATAAAACAGTACCACTTGCAATCATTTTTTGGTGCTAAACTAAAGCAGTACTGCAGTGGGTGCTGCTTGTAATCATTTTTTGGTGCTAAAATAAAGCAGTACTGCAGTGGGTGCTGCTTGCAATCATTTTTGGTGCTAAAATAAAGCAGTACTGCAGTGGGTACTGCTTGCAATAATCTTTCAGTGCTAAAATAAAGCAGTACTACAGCAGTTGCTGCCTGTAATTGTAACCCCCCCCTATAAATGGGGTTCCCAAAAGTCTTCCTTGGGTGTGCCTAAATACCCACTGCCCGGTGGTGTTCTGTGTTCTACCGTTTAAAAGTAATTACATGCAAGTGCCCTGTTAGCCTCTGTGCCTGTCTCTTTAAGAGACAGTATAGCAGGAGGCAGTATAGCGCAGTGCTTTAAGGCTCTGAGCTGCAAATCTGGAGACCTGGGTTTGAATCCCACAGCCCCCACTTGCATACTGTATGACCCTGAGCAAATCACTTAACTTCCCTGTGCTCCCAGGTTGCACCTGTAAAGAAGCTTTCAGTTGTGTGTGTCTCAACTGGTTAAACAATTGGAAAAAAAAAAAGAAAAAAAAGCTGCCGATCTCGTAGTGTATAATTGATCTGGATGGGGGCTGAGTGTTCCTAAGCTCGAGTCTCACCTGAGCTGCCAGATAATCGCTCCATTCTGCCATCATTAATTGCACAGAGGGAGCTCTGTTAAGAACTGTAATTGTTTGCTGATTATCTGCTTTCTTAATAATGATATAGTAGTAATTTGTCTAACCTGCCTTCTTTGCAGCATGGACTTTTCTGTTAATCACCACCATCTTGGTTCTGGACTGCCAGAATGCACCAATCAGTACCTTTGGGGGCCCTAAAATGGAACCTACCCCCAGAGGTCTTGTGGGAGTGAATTTCTGTAGGAATTATAGTTTTCTCCCTTTGGCGCCTAAATGGACCTGGAGGGGGAGCTCTTGCTGTGACAGACAGATGGATCAACAAATCAAACCTTTTGGATCACTGGGAAACTCCCGAGCTGCCTGCAGCAGCGAGTCAGTCTGAAGTAGGAGTGGAGACTGAGAGGAGCTCGAGAGATTTGAGCAGCTGCTCCTGTGTAGTGCGCAGGGGAAATCGACGGGAAGGCTGTGACTGGCCTGTCTGCTTCCATCTTCCTAAGTGAAGAGAACTAGAACCTGAATCAAACATTATGTGAACTTGTGTCTTTCTATCTAATTGTGACTAATTTCACCTGAAGAGGGACCGAAGACATGCTTTTGGGTGATCGGCCTGTCAGGACTTCCACCATGATTGCAGAGCATACGGTATGCACAAATAATCCTGTGAATTGCAACCGGACTGTCATCCAAACTGTGGTACTGCCTTGCCTTTACTATAAGTGTGCTGAATGCGAATAGTGGGTCATGATTTGGTTCTCCACTGCTTGAATGTGTCATGCTTGCTGGAAGCAGTATCCAGTAACTCTGACCAGACTGAATCCATTTCCTTCAAACAGTCTGGGCCTCAACACCATGGTTCTGATTGCCACTCACGCTGCAGAGAACCACCCAACAAGAGACCTGCCTGGGGATTCGGCTCCCTGCTCAACATTAACAAACAGGAATGACACCATGGAGAATTGTGTGGGCCGTGCTTCTCCTGGCAAATCAGCACTTCATCCTGAGGTCTCCACTTTGTCCCTCCTGCAACCTGGTCTGGGTATCGTGAGTAAATCACAGGGTAGCTCCCTGCAACTACCTCCTAATCAGTGTGTGTCATCTGATTTAATTGTTTTGATTGATTGTAACAAACTGAGTCCTCTGGCTCCAGAATACAGATACTGGGTTAAAGTGCATGTTGTGTTTTCTTTTTCTTAAGGGCCCCAACAACAGCTGCAATGTCGGCCTACCCCGGGCAACGCTTCAGGCTAGCCTGTATCTCCAGCTGGGTAACCAGAGTGTGTGTAGCTGTGAAAGAGGGACTCTTAGAGGCATGCATGCTTAAACCTGATTTTTATCAGTAACAGAATCAAGCACCAGATTACACCCCTTCCCTGTTCATGCCCTCCAGATAAATTAGATCTGAATCTTTTGGCGCTTAAACTGTTTGTGGTGTTCCTCTGTACAGACAGCATTGAAATACTGTTGGTTGTTATGGTAAATCTTATTTTATAGGGGGTCTCCAGGGCCGAGGCTGCTGATCTAGCCCTGGTGATAAGCGAAACAAGTGTGGGATTAAATCTATTGTTAGGTGTTAATTGCAGTTGTGTATTCAGTGAACCATTAAGGCCACTAGAAGGAAAAGAGGGGGGTAACAGTGTCCTGGAGGGCTGTACCCATGTCAGCTACACTACCTTTGACCCTGTCCTCTGGGTGGAGGCACCCGTTCCTAGAACTCAGGCCCCTCACCTGTTCTCAGTCACGCAGGCAGGGGTAGTATCCCTTGCAGTAGTGCCACCTAGGGGTTACACAATAATTTTTTGGTGCTAGAATAAAGCAGTACTACAGCGGGTGCTGCTTGCAATAATCTCTCAGTGCTAAAATAAAGCAGTACTGCTGCAGGTCTTGCTTGCAATCATTTTTCAGTGCTACAATAAAGCAGAAATGTTGTACATTTACACAGTATTAAGTACTTGAGAGTGTTTAGAACTTGCTGGCATAGACAAAGACAATGACAGGGAGAGAGAGATGGAAAAAATGGACTTGGTCCAGGCCAAGCAACTCTACAATGGAGGAATAGGTTGATGATGCTGAACCTGAACGTGAGTGACAGTCAGCCCATCTTCGATGCCCAAAATAATTCTTTACCCCTTCCAATCCTATGTCTTCCAGCAGCAGTAGTACTGTTGCTGGCACAGGACCAAGTGATACAAGAAGCACAAGCAGATGGACACTGTTCTTGACTCCCACCACAACCACCAGTGTGTCCCCATCTCTCACCAGTACCATCATGACTCCCATCACAACCACCAGTGTGTCCCCATCTCTCACCAGTACCATCATGACTCCCATCACAACCACCAGTGTCTCCATCTCTCACCAGTACCATCATGACTCCCATCACAACCACCAGTGTCCCCATCTCTCACCAGTACCATCACATCTGTTGTTACCACCACCACCACAACTATAGAGACCCTGTTTTCCTCTTCCACAACAATGGGCAGCATGACTACAACAGCCAGTCCTGCAACTGTGATTGTCACTCTAGTCACTACTGACACTATGAACCCTGCCATTACTGCCACTACTGTAACAGTATCACCACAGTCTAGTATCTCTGCCATGGTGCATATTACCAGTATGACCACTGCAGTTGATACATTATGCCTCCTGCTTCTCAGCTTCTCAGTACTCCTGAAACAGTTGTAGAGGATGACCAGTCATCTGGTTCTGAGTATTTCCCTACACATGATGAATTGCCCACTGACATGTCTTCCTCTTCGTCAGAGGCACATGTGAGTGACTTTGAAGATGAGGAAGAGTATGCTATGTACATTGAGGGCAGAAAAAAGGGTGGCTGGCAAAACAGTCTCTAGGTGTAGCATAAGGGTCCCCCTCCCTCTAAGAAGACCAAACAAGCAACACTAATGTTTCCTTGGCGGGCTCCATCGCAGCCTGAAAGACAGCCAAGTGATGGCAGCACTGGCATGGCACCATCAGGACCAGTGGTCACAGGGCAAGAACATCAAGACAAGACAGGCACATCAGTTGAAAAAACAGCTGGGGGATGTGGTGCTAGCAGAATCACTGGTAGCCGCAGTTTTAAAAGTACTGTGTGGCTGCATTTCACTGTGATAAAGGAGAACACAAGGAAGGCAGTGTATTCTTTTTGCAACACCACTCTAAGCTGAGGGAAATCACTATCTAACCTAACCTAACCACATCATCATTACAGAACCACTTGAAGCTTAAGCACTCTCAAGTGTATCAAAGCTCATCTGGGTCTGGATTGGATGCTTGTTTTCACCAAGACTAAACCCATCCGGTGGACAGGCCTGCACAGTTGGCAGTGGTGGTGGTACTGACAACAGATCTGATTTAGAGCACCCCAGTGGTCATAGCACTCCTTCCTCCTCACCAACACAGAGTCCCTCTACTCGGGTGGTCACTTCTGACTCTACTGATACTACAAGGCAGAGATGGTCATCAGCACTTTGCACACCACCATTGTTGAAACAGTCCACATCGATGCCTCTCATGGCACTTCCAATAATGGATGCTCTGCACGCACGAACAAAGTATCGTGCTTCACATTCAACAGCACAGCAAATCACACAACTGATTGCTGAGATGATGGCATTAGATCTCCAGCCTCTATTAGTTGTGGAAGTTACTGGCTTCCATTGGCTTCTCAATTCTTTGCACCCACGTTATCAGATCCCATCTCATACTACATTTTCTTGAAGTATATTGCCATGACTGTATGATGGTGTGCAGTCTGCTGTTGCTGCTCTGCTTGCAGAGGCTGGTGGTGTTGTTTTTCACTGCACATCAGATATCTGGGCTAGCAATAACTTCTTGCATGCCTATCTCTCCTTAATTGCACACTGGTGTGTGCAACACCCTGCTGCTGCTGTTTCCGATGCATCACCTTGTGGGAGGGGCTGTATTACAAGTGACTCATGTGCATGTAAATGGAGGCTTGCTTGATATTTTCCTACCTTGTGTCAGAGCCTGAGACTCTAGCTATGTGTTGCAACAGAAGAAATGACTGATCTCTTATTCATGGGTGTGATTCACCCTTGGCCCTCCCACAATCTGGTAGTCCACTGTCCTCCAGGTATGACACCAGTCTTTCCTTTAGTATTGTTTCCATGAGTTTGCATGCTATGTAGGTGAGACTTACCGGACGATAATTACCCAGTTCATCCCTTGGCCCGCTCTTGTGTAATGGTACTACATGTGCCATCCTCTAATCCAGTGGCACACATCCTGACTCCAGTGAGGTGCTGTACAGATCTGCCAGTGGCTCCGCCAACACCTCCGCCATCTCCTTGAGCACCCTGGGGTGGATACCATCTGGCCCTGGTGCCTTGTCTACCTTCAGTGCCCTCAGTCCCTCTAGGACTCTACTTGCCTCAATTCTTCCATCCGTTGCCACCTCTCCTCCTGTCCCCACCCTACCAGCCCACAGTGGTAGATGCCCCCCTTTTCTTCCGTGAACACTGAGCAAAAGTATTCATTCAGTGTTTCTGCCTGCTCCTCACCCTTTTCCGTCCACTCCCCACCCTTTTTTATCCTCACTATTATTTCCTTGCACTTCCTTTTCTCCTTGATGTATCTGAACCCCCCCTCCATTAATTCCCTCTGCTAATCTCAGCTCCCTCTGGGCCTTGGCTTCTCTCACTTTTCTGGTCACCTCCTTGGACCGTCTTGCATACTCCTCCCTGTCCACTTCCTTTCTTGTCCTTCTATACCTCTGGTGTGCCTCTCATTTTGCTCTCACCACCTCCACAACCTTGCTGTTCAACCAGCATGGTTTTCTTGCTCTGCTCCTCTTACTCTGTGTCTTGGTGCAGGCTTCTGTTGCCTCTGTAATCCCCCTTTTAATAATATCCCATTTCTGCTCTGCATCCATCTCCTGCCTTATGCCCTCTAGTTTCCCTTTCAGTACTTCCTGCATCCTCCCAAAGTCTGTCCCCCTGAAGTTTACTACTTGCGTAACTGATTTCTCTGGTTCCCCACACATCGTGATATTAAACTACACTGTTTGGTGATCGATGTCGGCTAGTGGGTCCTCCCCCTTTATTTCCCTTACTGCTTCCCCACTCAACAGCACCAGATCTAAAGTGTTCTTTAGCCTAGTAGGCACACTAACCAACTGTGTCAGGAGACCATCCTAGATTGCATTCAGGAGCACTTACTCCCTAGCACTGGAGGTGACTGGAATGCTCCAGTCAAGCCCCGGCAAGTTGAGATCCCCCACGATGACCACCTTCCCTTTTCTACATACCATTCTGATTTGTCCTGCTAATTCCCTGTCAGGCTCCTCAGACTGAGACGGTGGCCTGTATACCACCCCAAACCTCAGTTTCCTACCCCTTGAGTCTAGGAGCTGCAGCCATATTGCCTCTGTTCTCCTACCTCACAATCAAGGTAATGCAACAGAAATAAATGTTTTGGACATGTCTCAATGAATGGCTTACATCCCTCATGCTAATTTCACTGTTCATAGTCATGTTTACTATACATTTACTTTACATTTACTCAGGATAGAACAGAAGATTTAAAGCCTCATTTTCAGTGGTGCCCTAGTGCCATAAGGGGTGGGGGTGGGGGCAGGCAGTCTCTCTTTTCATGTTTTTTCCAATACATTAGACTGAACAGATCTACAGTAATCCAAGGGGATGCACTGTATGAGGGGATCCAAACCACTGGAGCCTTGCATTTAGGCAGATCGTATATGAGAAGTAACAAGGTGCCGCAGAAAGTAAATATGTTAAAAAACACAAGATGCTACTGAAATTAACTATAATAACAAAACACACAAGACACAACGAACAATTTTTTTCTTTTTAAAGAGACATTCTTTATTGTACACCCACAAAAGGAATCAGAAATTGTCATTTTAAAGTAATGCAGCTGCCACTGATCATTAAAAAGATCAAGGGCAGCTATGTTAATTTAAAATGCACAATTCAGTTTTCTTTGGTCTTTCTTTTTTATTTCTAGCAGATACAGAAAAAAAGGAAAACATAACACGCAACTAGAGATAGTAGTGCTAGTAGGGACTCTATGTTGACTGTATCCAAATAGTGCACATAAGGTTGCTACAAGTAAAGTACCTGTAAACAAGCTTTCACTTTAGCGTGTCTCTTCTGGTAAAAATAAAACACATGGCTAAGGGTTTAAATTGGTTAAGGGATTGTTGTAACCTTCCAAGTCGTGCCTAAAAAGAATCACTTTTGTGTCTAGAGCACTCACCCGGTTAACAAAAACTAAATAAAGAAACCTTAACCTTTCAGGATAGGTAAAGTCTGGCCTTGAGTGATTTTGGCCTATGTGGCTTAACTGGCAAATGTCTATTTTTTAAAAAAAAATGTTTAAATAATTAACAGATTTAAACTCAAATCTTTGCCTTTGCACAGTTGCATTTTTTTTGTTATGAATGAGACAATGAGAAAAGCAGTTGACTTATCAGTGTTTACCTCCAGTGTGAAATTACATCTGAAACTGTCTGATTACAGATTGTGCTACACAGTGTAGATTAACACAAATAAACAAACCACTTTTGTACAGCAGATCAATGTGCAGTTGATTAGTTATAATGTCCACATTTCTTCCATAAAAACTAATCTGGCTTTTCAGTTCAGCTATTAGTATGGTCACTATGGCAGAGATTTGAGGGATTTAGCCTGGAAGAAGCTGCCCCTGTTTAACTCTGTTGAAATGTCAATGCCTTGCTATGTTAGTCTTGTCATACTGAAATGTTTCTATTGCACCAATATAAATCTGATTCATATTTTTAGAGGGGAATTATCATCACTTTGTTAATCTACCAGTTGGTGCACAGTCACACACACACACACACACTCTTACACTTGGGGGAGGGGGGCTGTTAGGCTCAGTTTCTACTCAGCACTTTCAAGTTTATTTTCTGTAGTAGGGTAGTTACACACCTAATATGGTAAGACTGATGCCCCTATGTGTGCAGTAAGAGGCTGGCCCTTGTCAACAGATGTACATGATAGCACCCTTTGGCATTTTCTGCCTATGTCTCTCAATGTGTGACACACATGGTGTCCAGGTGGGTTTACTGTTACTTCCTCTCATTCTGTGTCTGTTCTTCCTATGATGTGTGCTCTCCCCTTCCCTTCCCTTGCATCCAGTTCCAAACTGAGAATCTGTTTTTCTTGCTTTTGGCCCTGGCAAGACACCTTAGGATAGGGTTGATTTCCTGTTTCCTGTAATCCTTTTTAGACTGGCTGACCTAATGGAAGTATTCGGTGAGTTGGGGGATGGGTGATGTCTGCATCCCTAAACCCTTAAAACACTGTTGGGAAGAACGCCACCTCTGACCTATTATAGTAGAAACTATTAAGAGAAAAAAAAGCACAGAAATGCTCAGTTTAATATATTGCATTGAGAAGATGGTCATTCCTTTCAGTGTTTAAAATAATGAAGTGATTATAGACTCTGGATATCAACCCCTCTCCAATCATCTCTCACCTCTTTTTATGTAGTGCTAATTTATTACAGTAAAATAATTAACTCTATGTTTGTGCCCATTTTCCAGGCCATTATAATAAAAGAAACTATCACAGTTTGAAACACCAGCTTGAGTAATCAAAAGCAACTATATATTATTTCTACAACATTGCTATTTTTAAACATTGTTTCCTTAAAAAGATACATAATAACTTTGAGTACTTTGATCATGTGATACAATCGTACAAAGGCCTGTTACAATGGGTTTTTCACCTTGCTTCTTTTTGATTGCCCAAGCAAGGACTTGGCACAGTGCAGACTTCTTTCAGATAATGGACTGAATAAGGGACTCAGTAAAATATTTAATTATCTTGGTAACCTAAAGTTATACTTGTACAGTTTAACATTGAATATTATTATGCTTACTCATATAATATTACATACTACATTCTATGTAGGCTATGTAGAACATCATGAGATCCAGTTCTAATCCCACCAGTTACACTGTCTGACCTTGAGCAAGTGACTGAACCTCTTGTTGCCCCAGTCCACCAAGATGAAAAGTGAATAAAAGCAGGACTCCACTGAAAACATGATGCAGCATCACAGTTCAGCTATCCTATAAATATGTTGCAACTGCCATTTGGAATTCTAATAAGGAGGGATCAGGCAGTTTCATTTCTAGGATCTTTTATTGTAGATTATGTGCCACGGGTGAATTTATCTGGGAACATGCCTGAAACTATTTCACTGTATATTTAGTTTACAGACTCCTGATAATGTAGTTACTGTATATGCTGCTCACAGTTCATCGGATTTATAAGGAGCCATAAACACATTTGCAGCACTGCTCGCATCATGACTTACAGTTGTGGGCATATCTATGTATTTGATTTCTAGATTTGTAAATACATAAGAGAAAAGGCAGGATCCTTTGCAAGTCTTGCATTGTTTTGTATTATTTGGGATGCTCTTTCCTTTTCTCTTATGCACAGTATGCATTTATCTGGCAATCAACTACAAAGATATGTCTACAACTTTAAGTCATGATCTAATGAAAGCTACAAATGTATTTATAGCCCTTATAAATCAAATGAACTGTAAGCAGCATATACACTAAGTGCATTATCACACGTCCAGAAACTTGATATACAGTGAAGTAAACTCTTTTTGTGGATGTTCCCTGATACAGAACCTAGATGGAAGGACCCAAGAAATTGTACTTCTTCTATGGTCCCTTTTTATTAGAATTTCCAGCAGCAGTTGCAATATGTTTGCACAAGTTAGCACAATTGATATGCTGTATCTCCTTTTTAGTGGGGTCCTGCATACATGGAATATGAATAGGGAAAAATCTGAAGCAAACCATACTGCCAAACCAGTTGCAGTGGTGTAAGGCTCTGAGCTACAAATCTGAAGACATGGGTTTGAATCCCACAGCCCCTACTTGCATACTGAGTGACCTTGAGCAAGTTGCTTAATTTTCCTGTGCTTGCAGGTTTACCTGTAAACAAGCTTTCAGCTTAGTGTGCCACTTCTGGTTAAACTATTGAAAAAAAAAGCCTTCTAGGACCAGCCAACAGTCACCACAACAATGCTTTAGGAGAATGGCATATACTTCATCTGCCCCCCCCCACACTGACAAGATAAAAGAAAACCACTGCTGTCAACAGGTCTCACAAAACCACTCATTTATTAATATTTAATGTCCACAGCTGGCACTAGCAGCATGTGCACTGAACTGAACTCTGATTTTGAGACTCTAATGCCAATTCTGTAGCTGCCGATGCCTGTCAGTTTCCTAAGAAAGGGGAACATTGTTGGAAAAAAAGTCTGCTTCACAGAGTGCTGCCAATGATGAAAATTAGCAGTAGGCACTTTTTACATTGTGGTTCATTTGCCACAAACAGCAAAAGCAGTGTTTCATTCGGCTTAAACAACCCCACACCGAGCACAACATTAAGTGTCTCAGTTCAAAAAGGTCCAAACAACTGCAGAGTAATTAACAGCCTAAATTACAGTCAGGGTGGGACAAATCACTTTTTGACCTGGTGGCCGGTTTGGCCACCATACCTCAAAATCTGGTGGCCAGAAATATTTTTAGGTGGCCAATTTTTTTACAGCCGCTAGCCTATAAAATATGGTAGCCATTTTTTTTAACTTGCCTTTCAGATGAGGAATTGTCTATTAACCTACATTTGGGAACATGTTTACAGAGATTCTGATCAGAATTAGCTTGCCAGAACAGCATCAAGTATACACAGGAGGAGAATTTATAAAGTGCAAATTGAAAATCCTGCCTGTCTAATGCAAAAGGAAAGCAAGGTGGCACTTCAACTATGAGAAATGAAAATGAAATCACCAGTCACTACAGAGGAACTACTGAAGATGGGACCATCGGAGAAACACCTCCATGACCGAATCAGAAAAGGGAAGGGCGGCGCAATTATGAGAAAATGAGATGAAAATCAACAACTGAAGATGGGACCAGTGGAGAAACACTGTGACTGGAGTGGGGTCTGTCTGACTCTGACTGACCAGAACCTGCTGATTTACAAGTGAAAACAAGTTCTCTCCTAGTGCTAAGTGTACACTGTTTTTTTTTGTTGTTGTTAAATAAACCAATAAAACCTTTCAGATGTTGTGATTCTCTTATTGTCTTGTGTGTTCTTTTTTGGGGGTACTTTTTTGTGACACTTTTTCATGACATGGCCAGACATGTGCTGCTGCTATGCTGTTACCATCCCCAATCCACCACTGTAGGGTCATCATCACTAAAATTAGATTTTGAGGACAAGGGCAGAAAATAAGTTTTAAATGCTTCCTAAAAACTATGGCTGCCAGATTGCTAACAGTATTTATATTGCTGTTATTGTCTTCTTCAAAATCAGTCCACCTCCCACGTCCCACTCCAATGCAACCACTGTCTGTGTCCTTTGAATTCAACTCCTCGAGTCCGACTCCTCATCTATTTCTGCTTCCAAGTCTATTACATCTGATTCTGGATGTGTGACTTTATGCCCAGAAAGATGCCGATATCCTGGTGTTGATGAGTACCAGTGATCAATTGATGGGTCTGGATTAAAGGCCGCTATTGTTGGTCCATTTAAACTGATCATCAGCAAATCGTCCATAGTGCTATCAATAAGATTGCTAAGAGATATTGTTTTAATCCTATTACGAGCCCTAAATCCCCTTTCGCAAGCAGCTGTACCACTGGCATTACCTGAAAAATTGTGATCAACAACCGCATGACCAAATCTCTAAATTTTGGTGAACCTTTCTTAATACATGCTCTGTATTTTGATTTTTTACAGCATTTTTGAAATCTTGCCACTCTTCCAAAAGTTTTTGTGTAATTTCTCTTTCAAGTTCAGCATCCTCCAGCTCTGGATCAGATAAAAGTTGCCCTGAACTGCATTGTTTTTTCAGGAATGGCATGTACATCTGGCAAAGCCCTGTGATGGATTCCTGACCAAAATTTAGAAAGAGAGGGTCATCAAGAGAAGGCCAAACAGTTGTGTCAAATACTGAAAATCATTTGTAGTCTTCCGACTGCCACATGGGCTCAAATCTGTCACATAAGAATCCAACCACACTGTTGCATATTTTCTTCTTGATCAGTGTGCGGGCATTTTCACTGGAAACAATCTCCTTGGCTGCTTGGTCTGGAGCAGTGGCCTGCCTGGTTCTTTTTTGCCTTTTATTCCTATTTTTCTGTACTACATCACCACTGGCATTTTCAGTCATGCCTGGTGGAGGAGCTAGAGGAGTACTGCTGCCATCCATACCACCAGTAAGGAGACTGCCCTCTGAATTGGCATACTCTAAAAACTGTGCCTCAGCAGGGCCTGCATTGGTCTTCAACTTGATGAGCTCCGAAATGCAGCTCTCCACTCATGGCTGTACCTGAGTAAGAAGTCCCTCTTTTTGGAAATTTTGAGAAAGCCTTCCAAGAATAGATAGATAATCTTGTTGAAAGGCCAAGAACCACATTTTTTTGTTGTTTTTTTTACAAAGTTCATATGTCCTTTAGCGCTGTCTGCATCAGGAGTCCCACTGTGCTGTGTTGCAGTATTCTCTAAGTGTGCAATTATTGCCGGCATGTTGTGGAGAAGAGCTGACACAGCACTGTGGTGTGAACTGACCCAGTGCACTGTGAAAATGCTGACCAGTTTTTTCAATTCAATGAAAAGGGTGTTAGCAGCCTCCTCCAAGGCTCTCATTCTTCGGTGAGAAGAATGATAAAATGAATACAGGGACCGCAAGCCATTTTCATTTTCGTGAACTTCTGGCATATGTTTTTGGGCATCCAGAATGGCCAGTTGTAAAAGATGTGTGATGCAATGTGTAGCAATTAACCAAGGCAGGTCACTGTTTTGTAACTTTGTCGTGACTCTGCCACGTTGACCTCGCATGACTGATGCCCCATCAGTGGCCATCCCAGAAATCCATGGAAGAGTTTTCCACAAGGGGATGTTAAGTTTGTTAAAGAGTGAATCTAATGCTGCAATGTATCCATCGGCATCTGCTTTCCCTAGTAGCTCGGTACCAATAAAGGAGGTATTTGGAGTACCATCTTCACCAACATAACTGATGAACACGTTCACAAATTCCCTCACACCTTCTGTCAGTGTTTCCGTCTATTAACAGTCCAATAGCAGGAGATTTTTTTTTATCTCTTCAGTTGTATTTAGGGTTGCCACCTTTGAATCGGACAAATACCTGACTGATAAGCTCCGCCCCCAACTCGCCGAAGCCCCACCCCTTTGTTTCTGGCCACACCCCTTTTCTCCTTCGTGTCACATGGCCTGACTGTCAAATTTAAGGCACAGTCACCTATGCTGTGGTGCCGGGTGGGTTGTTACAAAAAGCAATGCCTAATTGGTCTCTTACTTGGGTGGGGTACTTCAAGTGAATATAATCACACTGATTTAATAACACCTGCACACACTGATAATTAAAATGTGCAAACTTTATTATTACAAGCAATAAAAATTGTGCAAAACTGTGCAAACTGCATATATAACATTACATGAGGTGAATAATATGCATTAATTAATTACAAAGAGTATTTATATGTAAAAAGAACACAAGGACACTGCACAGACAATAAAAATGAGCAAACTTTCTTTACTAAATAGCAATCAAACTATGCAAACAAGGCTTCAACAAATTAAACATCTCAGCTGTCATCTCTGGTTCAGAAGGTCACACTACTTTATATTTAAAAGTGTACTTTTCGTTTGACTTTGCAGCCTCAAGAAGCTTGTTGTTTGTTTTAACAAAGGCATGGAATTGGTGCATGTGAAGCTATAATTTAATTTTACTTGTAATTCAGCTTTCACCAAGGGCACTAGCATTCTGTTTCTTTGATCAGTCCATGCATTGCCCATGAGTGAAAACACACGCTCCACAAAGCTGTTACTGGCAGGGATAGACAACACAAACTGAATAGCTTTGTAAAGTGTCCGGCACTCAGGCGCTTTATTGAAAAAGGCCACCCATCGATCACTGACAGATTTCTCCTTCATTTCTATTAAAAAAGGCAATGCTGCAGTCAGTGTGCTGTAATCTGAGTAGAGTCCATCCATGTCAAGTTCTTTTTGCAGCTTCAATGTCTCTACAGATTTATACAGTTCATCCCAGGTAACTTGACGTTGCAAAGAGAATAGTTGCATTGCCTTGAAAGGACTATTTTCAAAATCAAACCATTTATTTAGATAGGCTAGTGCACGGACATAAAACCCACTACAGTCTTGTGACACTCTTCCTGACAGTTGAGGGAAAGTTCATAGCTGATGACACCTTAAAACCAAAGAACATGTCATCAAGTCTTTTTTGAAGTTCACTGCGCAGATTATGCATTACACAATACACTTCTGGAGCAGTCAGGCTATTGCTCTCAAGCTTGGCAATGGACTTATGGAACAGCTGTAGAACGTAATGCATAAAATGCAGGTAGCACTCTGCCTCTGACGCAGCATCTTTATCACTGTATCCATCTTCATCAGCTTCAACAAATTTCCATATCAGGGGGTGGCATTCATCTGGTCCCTGACTTATGAAATAACTTTTTATAGCTGGCCAACATTCCACAAGCCTTGCCACTGCAGGAAGGAATGACAGCCACCTGGTTATTACATGTTGCAGAATCTCCTTCCAGTCCTGGTCAACAAAAGCGAACATCTCTTTCAGCTGTGCAACTTTCTTGGCAGAAGATGAAAATTCACTGTAGATTTTTAACACTAAAGTTTCTACATCAAATCGTGCAAGGGCCTTACTTGCATTCCTTGCACAATTGTGTAGCACATGGCATAAGCAGTTGGCAGAGATGATGTGTGGCACTTCTGTTTTAAACTGCTTAAACACAGAGCGTGTGTTGCCATAATTAACTGAAGCATTGTCTGCAGCATAACTTGACAGGTTTTGCAGTTGCAATCCTTTCTGATGAAGACAGTCCTTAATTTGATTAAATATGGCTTCAGAAGTCTCGTTGTGGTCCTCATAGAAGTCCAGGAGTTTCTGCTGAATTCCATGCTTTCGTGAAAGTACTGAATAACCACAGGAAACATTTTCTTGTTGCCCTTATTAGAGGCGCCTGAAGCTGCAGAAAATAGGTTGTGCCCAGGTCATGTAAGAGAAGTTCCTCTGAACAGGCGCCAACACATTGGTGACTATGCACTCTGCTTTGGTCTTCCCACAGCTCAGTTTGGATGCAATGGCAGAGTTCGAATAAATGGTCTGTGCCAGTTTGCTTCCACAGTCCATGGATAAATAGGAGTGGTTGTGCTTCACTCCATGGTACACTGATGTTACCTCCGCTGCAGTAATCTTCAAGCTCTCACTTGTTGTGGTCCGTGGCTGCATAAACTTGGTCATAAATAAATTCTCCTTCTGAGTCTTCAGGCTTTGCTGGTGCTTCTCTGACTTTTGATGAGTCTTCAAAGCCTTTTCACCATCCCATTTCACTGTAAAGACAGTGCCACAGGATGCACATTTTGCCACTCCTTCTAGGCCTGGTACTGACCGCACCCATGAATAGTTCTGCTCCCAGGCTTTATTATAATTGCAGAACCCCTTGGCTTTCTTTGCTGGGCTCCCACTGGTGGCACGGCTTTGTGGCTCTGAAGGCCATGCTCTCTTTCCAAAAGTATTCATCTTCAGAGTCACCGTACTAAAACCAACCGTCGCGACTGTCGCTATGCTACACAGACGCAGTGATGGCAAGTTAACTAAAAGCACAAACATAAACAACCTTTAATTGCCATCCTGTGTAAGGCCAATGTAATAACAAATCAGTGCCCATGGGGAGGACCTTGCCGTGGTGGCACTGCTTTCCACTAACGCCCTAGCCATATATGATGTGTTGAGGTAATGCATACTGATTTTGCCTGGCCTTAACCAATTTCCAGGTTACACTGCAACTTTTTCAGTACAGGCTTTGGCTCTACTTTGGTCTTTAGTATTGCTGCATCATGCCACGCTGCAGTGGGTATGTGGATTGTAGCATGAATCTGGAGCAGTTGTACAAGATATTTGTCTATCATTCTTAAAATAAGAGTTTGCAGGCCTTTTGCAGAGTGCCACAAATCTGTCTTAATATTAGTTATCGCTATTTTGCATTACTTCAAAACATCTGCAATGGTAATACCAACAGGGTATGGGTATTGCATGTATATTCAAACTCTATACACTCATAATATCTATACTTTATTTTTATTACTGATATTGCTGTACTTGCTTCGAAAATGTAATTATGACATCAGCATCAATATAAAAGTCAGTGCATAAAGAAGATCGCTTGTCCTCCACCGAACCATCACTGCAAATAACTGTCCGACAATGTATATGTACATTATACCACGTAATGTCTTATTAATGGGCGCATGGTGCCTCATGAGCATCTCACAGAGTAGACAGCACTGGAAAGTGGAAAACAGGAACTGCTAAAACTTCCAACTGGCACACACAATGCATTGCATATATCACAGTGACAGCAGCACAAGTGCATAATAATGAAGAAGAATCAGCATTTATAGTGCTTTTCATACACACACATATGTGTATGGGAAGGGGTGTATATGAAAAGCGCTATATAAATGCATATCATGATGTCACAGTTCTCACATACATTTTAAATGCAGCATGGACAAAACGGTTATAATAATCATGATGTCCATAACAAATGACTTATTCAGCGTAGCATACCAGAGAATTAGTATGTTGTGCTGCTGCTACGGTATAATCACGTATGACAAAAAAACATTGAATAACAGACACCAGCCCACTGTTGCTGGCAAGCAAGACTGTCAACCATTTGCTCTGCTGACAGTCTGATTTAATTAAGTAAAAGTAATGTCTATGTTTTTCTTTACTGGAATGGTAACTGTAAACAGCAGTATTATTTATGTTAGGCTCAGTGGGGCTGACAGTCTGTTATTAATTACATTTAATGGTCAATGAAGTATAATTAATAACAGACTGTCAGCCCCACTGAGCCTAACATAAATAATATTGCTGTTTGCAGTTACAATTCCAGTAAATAAAATGATAAACATTACTTTTACTTAATTAAATCAGACTGTCAGCGCATATAGAGCCAAGAAAGAGCATGCATATCACAGAAAAATACTTTTTAAGTCACATACATTACAGACAGTTGCTAAGCTAGGCTAATGCTGCCAGTGTTTTAACTTTTCTAGTACCCTATCCACCTGACTGAGACTTTGAGTGATTACTAGACTGGCTAAAAGACTTAGACTTATATAGCTTACCTTAGTGCTGAAGCTGTCAGAGTCACTCTGCTGCCACTGGTTGGTAAATTTTCTGAAAATCCAATTAGTTGGTCCTGGCTCCTGTCCTGGTTCTTGGGATTCTCTGCTGCTCAGTCAGCTCAGCTCCCACTCAGTCAGCCTGGAAGTCCTCTGATCATCTGATAATGGCAGGCAGTAAAAGTTCCTGGTTTTCCGAATTTCCGTCCTCACTCTGGATTCCACGACTCCTCCAAGGCTCTAGTCCAACTCCAACGCTGTGTCCCTACCCTGGCAGCCAAGGGTTAATATAGGGCATGAGTCCTTTGATGCCTTTGTTTGTTTTTCCCTGCCCTACACTACCTGGATGACCACAATGATTGGCCCTTCTAATGGACCAATCGCTGGTGACTTGTTCACCAATCATAGTTCAGCTCTACCCAGGCTATTGCTGATTGGCTGTATGCTCCCCTTCTTGATTGGCTGCTATCCTAGTCTTTTCAGGTTGTTTTAGTCAGCCTGAGTCTCCTGCGGCTGCTTCCTAACCCTTTGAGTTCCTCTGCTGCAGCCAGCAACAAGTGCACTTAGTTAGTAAGGAGGTTTAGCGCCGCGGTGGTTGTTGTATTGGAGTCGGAGTCTGGAGGAGCGAGTGGAGTGTGGAGGGCAGCCAGGTGGTGCGGCATGATCTTGGACCGGTGACCGACCGACACTTCCACTAGTCGGAGCAAGCCTGGGAGTCGGGAGACAGACACAGACAGTTTGACCTCACGACCGCCCGGTACAGCTGCCTGAGGGAGGGAGCAGGCCAGCTACCTTACTGAACTTACTGCACTACTAGTACTCACTGTCATGGTGGAAGGCGCGCCGTGGTCCGCGGACTTTGGGGGGGAGAACCAGAACGGAACCTGACCTCCTCTACTACTGAGTGACTGTGTGGGTCTGGAAGTCTCTGCATGGTGGGGTAATGGGGGTCAGCTGATCGACTCGGGAGTCGGAATGGATCGGATGGAGAGGAGATTCAGCATGCCGCAAGGCGGCGAGAGTGACACTGGATTTGGAGCTGGAGGGAGTCGGGAGAAACATCTACTGCTTTTGCAGCTGGCTGCCTGCATTCGGGACTCGGAGTCGGAGGAATTTTGGAGTCGGGGGCTGCCTGGAGAGAGACCGTGAACTCCGTGAACGTGAGTGGTGAGTCGCAAAATGTGCAGTGCTGCTGGTGCCTTTTACTGTGTCTGGGCTGGCTGGGGAAGTTAGAATGGGGGGGGATGGAATCTGCAGCCACACGGCTGCTGTGATTGTGCAGCTCAGCTGTGCTTGGAGTATGTTCCGACTGCCTCGGTCCTGCAGTTTAGGCAGGCTGCTGGTGTGGTGTTCTTCCCGGAAATTGTGACAGCTATCCACCTCAGCCCTCATTACCGGACTCGATAGGCTGAAAACCGGGTAACTGGAGTAGAGGGCTGATTTCCGGACGATCCGGAAAATTACCGGGTAGGTGGCAACCCTAGTTGTATTTCTGTGTATTACTGCTGCAATATGATGCACAAACTTGCTGCACCTCTTGTGATTTGTGTATTGTTCAATCACTTTTATATTACATTTGCGTAACAGTGAGGTATGAAACAGAAAGTCCTGAAATGGCCTATCCCTCAATACCAGAAAGCAGACAACATTAAAAAGACACCGCATGGATTTTCACATTGCAACATTCATCTTCTGAAAACAAAAAGCCATAGGTGTGGATTCAGGTGCCCTTTGAGCCCTTTCAGCCAGAGTGAATTTTACATGACGTTATGTTTGTAACTAAAAATGATGACTGTTGCACACGCTGACGTGGAACCTTTGTAAAAGAGCCTCGGCTCAAAGGTATTGTAATCCTAGATTGAAATAAATAAAAAAAATAAATGACATGGGAACTGCTTGCATCATGAATTTTTATAGACTCCATTTTAAAAGCACTGCTACCAACAAAAAAACACAGATGTATGATCTGCCAGATGGAGTTGCTTCCTACACACCTTGCAACTCATAGTGTTGCTTTACTTCTCATACTGAAGCCAGTCAAATTCCCGTGACCATTCAACCCTGAATTTGCGTTTCACTGAATCTTTTTTCCTGTCGGTAGGATTTATTCTGGGCAGAGAGCTTGAGGAAGATGAACTATCTGCAACGGAAACACTACTAGGAGTAGCAGAAACACTAGGAACCTGAACAATAACAGTAACCATTACTGATGGCCTGTCAATATGGTCGGACTCAGAGTTGCGGCCGTCACCCTGGCTGTCCCTTCCTCCAGAAATAGAAGAAGAAACAGCAGCAGCAGCGTTACCAACTGGAGGATTTAATTTCACATGTTCCTCCTCAGCAGCAACATTGACAATGTTACTGTCAGTGTCACTGTTGACTTGAATGGTTTTGTTACATAATTCTTCCACAGCACATACACTGGGTTTAATAAAGTGAAAGGAAAACAAATTAATTTGTTGTTTTTGTTTCTTTTTTCCAGACATTTTTATTACTCCAATCCCAAAACAGTATGAAAAACGAGTGGTTGCTGGTAATGGCAGCAGCACAGCAGCAGACAGTTTTTGGATGCCTGCCTGAGCCTGACACAACCAAGAGGACTGGCTGTAGCTGTGACTGTGAGTGGTCAGAGTGAGACTGATGGACTTGTCTGGAATGGACTGATATTTGTAGTACACAACCAGAGGCTGTCACTAATATGCTTGCACACAGGTTATAATAGCTATGCCTTTTTCATTAATTGTGGTAAGCTTTAATTTTTTTTCTTTTAAATTGGTCCCCTCAAAAAAGCCTGACACAACCTCAAGAGGACTGTACGAGACAGGTGGATAGCCAAACAACAAAAGACGCAGTCAATGATATGCACACAGGTTGTACTAGTATGGACTTTTCATTAATTGTGGCAAGCTTTAATTTTTTTTTCTTTTAAATTGGTCCCCTCAAAAAAGCCTGACACAACCTCAAGAGGACTAGATGACACAGGTGGATAGCCAAACAACAAAAGACGCTGTCAGTAATATGCACGCAGGTAGCACTAGTATGGGCATTTCATTAATTGTGACAAGCTTTAATTTTTTTTCAACTAAACTGGTCCCCTCAAAAAAGCCTGACACAACCTAAGAGGACTGGATGAGACAGGTGGATAGCCAAACAACAAAAGATGCAGTCAGTAATATGCACACAGGTAGCAGCACTAGTATGGACTTTTCATTAATTGTGGCAAGCTCTAATTTTTTTTTTTGTTTGGCCCCCCAAAAAAACCTGACACAAACAACCACTAATATGCACACAACAGTGGTAGTCCGGACTCTGGACTTTAAATTATTGTAGCTTGTATTTTTTTCAGTTTTGGGCCCAAGAGCCCCAATCCCACCCAAAAAAGACTGAAGACAAGCAAAATCAGATGCAGCTCCCCCTGTACCACCACATCCACAAAGTAAGATCTCTGTCGTCCCCCTTCCTTACCCCAGTTGTCGGACTCACTCAACACAGTGACTAATGTGCTAGCAGCTGAGCTGCAGCAATTGCAAATTCAGAAAATATTTATTTACCCACCCAATTTGCCCCATTGAAGTAATTCAGAGCTTCCTTCCCCAATCCCCACAACAGGACCACCAAGCACCGGCCCCTTCCCCCAGTCAGCATGTCATCCCCAAAGTATACTACAGATTAAGATGGAGGACACGGGCTCCTAAAAAAAACAGTACTGGTCTGGTGGTTTTTATTTACTGAGCCCTTAAAAGGGCTGTTGAACTTCACAAGGCAAAGTTATGCTCTGCTGAGACAGAGTTCACACACTAAGTCTCCCTCATCCGCTCACTGCCTGAAATCAATGGCGATTGAAGGCGTGAGCGAATCCTTTCCCCTCCTCTCGACTCCCCCACCCACATGAGCACCCAACAGTCCCAACTGCTCACCTCGTGATGAGTACTGTGCTGTGCAGACTCGCTGATGGTCTCCCAACTCGTGTCCCGACTCCTTCTCTGGCTCCCTCCCACCCAGACATATCCCTCCTGCTCTCTCTTGGCCAGAAAAGATGATCCCGTACATGTGTGATGACAGCAGCTCAGCTGAGGGGATGCTGAGCTACCATGCATGCGCGCCAGTGATGCGCCTTACTACTCACCAGAATGGTCTTCAGGTTCACCTGATGCCATGCCCAATGTAGTATTTTGATAGCATCGAGGAGTGTAACCTTTTTGGAAAGCTCAGTCACAGTGTTTAGTGTTTCTCTCCCCCCCCATCGATACACAGAGTTATTTTCTCAAGCATTTGCAAAAAAACAAGCGTAAGTGAAGTTCAATACACTACCGGGGGGGGGGGGAATGTGATTATGAATGGGGCTCACCTGACTGCAGTAGTGGTGCCTAGCATTTTTATGATTGCTTGTGCGTGCAGCGCACAAGAGACATATTGAGGTAGTTGAGCATTCCAGAGGTATGGCAGTGTTGTGGCCAATCCACTGAATGCTTTAATGGGTGCATTTGTCGGCCACTAATTAATGCTGAAACTGCCAATGATGGCAGTTTCAGAGTGAGCACCGCACTTCAAAGAAATCTGCTATTGGGGCAGTTTTATCATTGCAGCAGCAGTCCCCCCCTCCCTCCCAACCAGTCACACAGCAGGACAACAGATTAGCTCCCTCCCACTGCTGCTGAGGAGGTTGTGGGGTCTAAAACTGTGGGAGAATTCAAGAAAGCATGGGACAGACATAAGGAAATTCTTGTGGGGGGTAGGAAGAAATAGGCTGTTGGTTAACTAGGATCTACGGCCTATCCTGTAGGTAGGGAAATGGGCAGACTAGATGGGCCAAGCGGTCCTTATCTGCCATCAAAGTCTATGTTTCTATGTTTCTATGGTTCCTAGTGAACATGTAGATATTTATTCCATAATCTAATACTGGTACCAACATATGGTTTACTATAGACTTCCTCATGGATTCATTTATACAATGGCCTATTGTACGTAAAGCCCCAAGTCTTCCATTTAATCTATTTACCTTCTCATTAATGTGGTATTTGAAAGTCAGTCTCTGGTCTATCCAGAAACCAAAATATTTGTATTCACTCACTTGTTCTAGCTCCCTACCATCCTTAGCTTTAATTTTCAGATTCACCATGTCCTTAATTTTCAGGGTGAAAAGCAGTCTTTGATTTTCCACTGTTCAAAAATAAATTGGGCCTCCCAAACCATTCCTGGATTCTGTCAAAATCTGTTTGCAGTTCTGATCGTATCTGACAAACATCTTTACTCTTAACTTTTAGAACAGTGTCATCTGCGTATAGACGAATATCTGAAACTTTTACTGTTTGAGTTACTGGATTTGAATAAACAAAAAAAAAAAAGAGGACCCAGGACTGAACCCTGGATCCTGACTATGAAGACAATCAGAACTGGTTCTGCTAAGCAGATCATTCCTACAAAATGTTGCCAGCAGTCGCTGGCCTTTTAGCCCACCCCCACCCCAGTGGGCAGTGGGAACATTGTCTTCCGGTCGTAAAAGCACTGTTAGTAATCAGAGAGCACAGGTTCAAAGCCTAGTAACTCCAAATACTCACTGTGTGATCTTGAGCAAGTCACCTATCCTCCCAGTTCTCCTGTCTACCCAGGAACAGAAATGGGTACATTGCAGGACACCAGTGGAAATGCAGTGCTGCATCTTAACTGAACTATCCTGGCTAAATACACTGTACAAATGTGTGAAAGCAGTTTAATGTAAATGAGATGTTACATCCCAGCTAGCCTTTCCTGTGTGAATAAATTGAGACAAAAATGAATACCCCCCACCCCGGCAGGCCATGGAGACAGTGTGCTCTACTCGTTAGAGCACTGTTGGTAACTATGAGATGACAAGTTCAAACCCCACTTGAGCAAAATACTCACAGTGTCACCCTGAGCAAGTCACTTAAACGTCCAGTGCTCTAAACCACCCAGCTGCAGAAATGGGTAAAAGCAAGACGCTACTGGAAATGCCATGTTGCATTTCAGCTGGCCTGTCCTGTCCTGTCAGCATAAATTGTTAAAAAAAACGTGAAAAAAATTAAACACTGTGGGGGAACTGCTGCCCTTCCCTGGTCCCCTTTCATCTTACTGGTAGTGTGGCCTAATGGTTAGAGCACTGTTAAAAATCAGAAGATCAGAGGTTCAAATCCTGCTAGAGCCAAATACTTATTGTGTAATTCTGACAAAGCAAGTCACTTAATGGGCAGAAGCAAGACCCACTGAAACATGGAGACATAAGAGAAAATATTCAGAGCCAGCTGGATGCATGCGCAAAACGATGTGCCGCACAAATAAAATTGGCTCTGATGCCATATTCAAACAGATTGTGTGATTGGAACAGATTATGCAATCTGTTTGAATATCGGACCCTGGATGTGTGGAGCACAGCAAGTGGGCACCATGCATAGTGCAGTGCATCCAGAGTGCAGGGCGGAAAACTACCCATGGGGAATGCGTGGCACATATCTGTATGTGCCATAGTCCCAATGGATGATATTCAGTACAAACATGCAAATGAGCCCACTGGGCAAGCAAGACAGAAAGGAGAGATTTGCATGCCTATTATGGGCTCATTTGCATGGCTGGGCCAGGCAAAATGTGCTGGACAAGCCCCCCCCAAGCCCCAAGCAGTGTAAAAATACATAAGTCATTCCCAATCCTGTTTCCATAGTGTAGTGGACCCCCAACCCTTATCTCTGTTAACAAAAAATCACTACCCGATCCCCGTTTCCACAGTGTAGTGCCCCCCTCCACAGTCCTGACCTCTGTTAATAAAAAACACTGCCCTATCCCCCTTTTCTATCATGTAGGTCCACCCTCTCCAGCTCCAAACCCTGTTATTAAAAAACACTGCCCAATCACTCATTTCCATAGTATAGCAGCCCCCCTTCCCAGCCCCAATCTCTGTAAAGAAAAAGGCCACTACCCCATCCCCCATTTTCCATAGTGTAGGGACCCCCCTTCCCTGGCCCAATCACTGATGTACATACAGTAAATAGACGCTGATCCCCTTTTCTATAGTGTAGGGATCCTCATCCTCAGCCCCGATCACTGTAAGAAATATAAACAAAACTGATTACCTTTTCAATAGTGTAGTGTTTCCCCATCCCCCAGCCCATCAGGCAGTACCCCACCCCCCGCATCCCCCCATCCTGACCCGTGCTGGCAACTGACACATATCTCTTCACTCTGCTATGGCCAGCTGCCAATTGATCGTTCCCGGAGTGTGTACTGTAAATACTACTCACTCATTGGCTGTCGAGAAAATCATTGAGCATGTACCATGTACTGTACACACTCTAGGGACTGATCATTTGGTGGATGGAAGTGTCAGGGTGAACAGGGGTGTGCTAGTCACTGGCACAGGTTGGGATGGGTGGTACAGGGTGGTGGAGTACTGCCTACCGTAATATCCTAAGCAGCCCAGCACACTGCACGAGAGGTATATGCACCTACACACTAACAAAACAGATGAAAAAAAAGAAGGAAAAACAAATGTTAAATAGGAAGGGAGACAGACATGTGGAGAAGTGTTGCAATACACTGGCTGTGGGGCAGCAGTCTTCCCAGAAACATTCTGGAGGCTGCAATGCTACCCTATTTGTAGGCACCTCTCTGCTCTGAGGGAAGAGGTTGCCCGTCTCCAGACCGAACTGGCAAGGAGTAGGGAAACACCCTCCTCCTCACGAGGACAACCAAGGCTGCCAAGAAAGAGGAGTGGTTGGACCACAGTGGGCTTGGGGAAGGTGAGGGTGGTTGAACAGAGGTGCATCCTTCCAGTTGTACCTCTCCACAATTCATATACCATTCTGGTGGAGTGTGATTCCTCTGTGGAGGCACCTGCAGTGGAGACCAAGAGGGATGCTGGGAATCTCCACAAAGGAGACCCAAAGAAGTGTGGTACAGAACCCAACAGGGGAAGGAAACAGCTCCTGGTGGGGGACTCAATTGTTAGGGGGGTAGAGCCAGGGGAGGGGAAGGGAGAGGGAGGTAAGGTGCCTGCCCAGTGCCATGGCTTGGAAGGAAGCTAATCCTCAGGATTATGGAAGCAGCTGCATGAGAGAGGGAACTGGATTTCATTGTCCACCTAAGGACAAATGACCTAGCTGGAAATGGGATCAAAGCAGTAAAGGGGGAGTTTGTGGAGTTTGGAAGGGGCCTTAGACAAGTAGCATGCACGGTAACCTTCTTGGAGGTGCTGCCTGTTTATGACATGAATGAGGCTAGGGTACTCCACACCATGGGATTCAATGAATGGTTGAAAAATTGGTGTGGAAACTGACCCAGTGGCACTGAGGGTTGAGATGCTGGATGCCACACCTCACACCACGCTGGTGACCCGGGTTCAGGAGTGAGCTCAGGCCACTAGGGATTGGCAGGGAAGGGAGAGGATTGAGCATCCAATGACAGATCTCCTGTCCCGGGGATGGGTGGGTACATTGTCCCACTCCTTGACTGCCTTCTGGTGGATGGTTGGGGACAGTGCCAGAGTCAGGGAGATGAGAAACGTGGCATCATGATGCACATGTGCCTCTACGCATGAGTACACTCATGGCCACAAGGGGAGGGCCAAGGAAAAATGTGAAAAAGTACAGCTGCAGGTTATATGAAGTCACCCTCCAGCATACCAATACTGCTGCCCTGGGACAGCCTGAAATTGCCCTTCCATATATGTGTCTCGGGAGGGGGGGAGGACCACCTTCTCTCCTTCTGCCCTGCCATGGAGGGGGGTAGGGGGAACCCATGGGGGAACAATGGCTCAGGGAAATGGGAAGGTGCTGGCCAGGAGCCTGGAGGAGGGGTGGATGCCTGCCCGCACAGCCGAGGAGGATAAACAGAAGAAGGAAAAAAAGAAAAACTGGTGCAGAGCACAGGGTTTTGGCTTTATTGGGGACTGGGTTCCACCTGGAGGGATACAGGCCTATACTGGCACGATGGTCTGCATCTGTCTGGGAGGGGAACCAAGATCCTAAGTGATAGGTTTAAATGCTTCATATGAAGGTTTTTAAACTGGCCAAGGGGAGAGGCACTGAAAAAGAGCAGGGAATTCCCAGTTTCCCCCGACAAAACAGGGTAGTTAGCAAAGTAAACACTGAGGTAGAGAAGTCAATAGGAAGCAGAACAGGGGTCAGTGGAGAAAAAGGTAAAAGCAGAGATGGGGCTAAAAGGGGTAAGGCCATCAAAAAATGGAGGGTCATGAGTACCAGTGACCATAGTCTGGGTAACAAGCTTTCTGAACTAGTGGTCTTGATAGAAGAGGGATGGCTGGATAATGTGGCAGTCACAGAAACATGGTACACAGAGAAAAATGACTGGAATGTCAACATACCAGGTTATACAATCTACAGGAGGGACAGGGAAAGTAAAAGAGGAGGAGGAGAAGTAACTTTCTATGTATTCCCTACTCACTATCAATGACACCATCTCCTCCGACCTCCAAAGTATCGCGGACTGCCTGAACACCATGTTCTCCAACCTCAGTGCAGTCCTCCCCAATGGTTTCTTTATTATTCATTTAGTTTTTATTGACCGGGTAAGTGCACTAGACAAATCCTGCCTATTTTCAGGCACGACCCGGGGGAGTGGGATACAGATGAATGCCAACTGACCTTGAACCAGATTAAGCTGTTGGTGGTATTTTGAGTGAATGAGGGAAATTTGGCCAGGACACAGGGGAAATTCCCCTACTCTGGTAGAGGGCAGTATCCCACACGTCACTGCTATGGACGACGACAGTATGCTGGTAGCAGCTGAGGAGGATGGAGGTCTGCTGCGAGACGGCATTGCGGACGTCTCTACCGCATATTCACCTGTTCAGATACCGCCTATTTTGGTGCCTATTACTACTACGATTCCTCCTTGTGCGGAGAATACAATTATTGAGAGTGATGAAGACGAAGTAAAAGTAATGACAAGACAACGTGAGCAGCTACAAGCCCAATTGCTTCAAACAGAAAAAGCTCTTACCTCGGCTCAGGCTGATTTACTTGAAAAAAAAAATGGAAATGTCTTTTGGGAGTCTCTCCTGAATCTCTCCATAGGACCTTTAAACTGGGTCCTGGTTTTTCGGATGATGTGGTTCCTTCTGCGACGGAAAAAACTTTGCAAGTGCACCATGCTGCTGCTCCAGACACTCTGCAGCAATCTGTACCTTGGTCTCCAGAATTTGCTATTTTGACGGCAGGTTGGACAAGGGGAGCAGAAGGATCTTGGGTTGCAGACCCTACTAAACCGCAGGACATTTTAGCTCATTCGAGTGGTTCTCAAGTTACATATGCAGTTCTTCCTGATGAACCTGCTTCTCATTCTACTGAGTCTACAGTCCTACAAACTGGGGCGAAAGGTATCAGTGTTTCAGCTCCGCCCTCAGAGCCTATTATTCTTCCTGTTGTTAATATTGAAATTGTCAATCTGGATGATCCTCTGGGTATAACTCGTGAAGCACCTAAATCGTCTTTTGCTGACTTGTTTGCTAAACCATTAGAGCAGGCGAAATGTAGAAATGCTATTCGTTTACGTTATTTAGGTGGTATGGAAGACTTACCAGACAGGTTTTACATAGGCAAAGTGTTAATAAAACAATCTTTAGGTTTTTTGCCTTCTGACATTTATGCTCTCATTCACGCTCCTGGTGAACATTCTTTCGATGTCAGTTTCAGGACTCCTGCTATCCTGGACACTTTCTGGTTGAAATATACTTCGTTAAAGACTAATCCATTATGGTCTCATTTTCAGGTTACACCTTTAACGAAACAACCTTTTCGGGTTGCTACTGTATTGTTTCGCAATGAGGGGATTAAATTTAGCAGATATTCTGTATTGGTTAAATAAACGTTGTGATGTTCAGGGTATGCCTAATCCCATTTTGGATTGTGAGGGATTTTGGAATTGGGGATGGAAGGTAAAATTGAAACTCCATAGTATTCAGGACAAATTTGTTCATCTCCCAAATTGTTTCTTTATTGAATGAGATAAAGGTTTCTTGTTCTATCCTGGTCAACCCAGGAGATGTTACAAATGTGGTTCTCCTCATCACATTAGTACTGCCTGTGAGAAAATTCTTTGTTTTTAATGTGGGGAGGTTGGTCATTCGGGTTATCAATGTGAGAATTCTGTTAAATGTACCTTTTGTGAAGAGGTGGGGCATGTATTTTCAGACTGTCCAAGAGCTGCTCATCACACTGAAGAATTGGATTATGCTTTACAGGATCTGTTGATTTTTAAAGCAGCTAGAAATTTATTGGCTGGTGTTGCACCTGGTACTTCTAAAGGTCCGATATCCTATTCAGCTGCTTTGGCTTCTAGGTCTTCTGCTGTTTCCTCTGCACAGTCTATGGTAGCTCCCCTCGTTCCCCTCTTCAGCTACACTCCTCAGATCACCTAGCCATGGTATCTCCAAGTGTGAGTCTGAGGGTGCTTCGACAAAACCTTTGACTAATAAAATGACAGATTCCTCTTCGTCTCTGATTGAGTTGAATGGAACTCTCTCCTTTTCTTCTGAGGAGACTTGTATTTCCCATACCCCTGTGTTGGATTGGGCTCAATCTCCAGAACCTGTACCAGTTTCCAATAAATATGGCATTTTAGCCTCCATGGGACCAGAGGAACATGATTCAGATGCGACCTCTCAAGAGGCTTCCCAAATGGAACCTGTATCAGATCTTGATTCAGTTTTAGATCCCAGGGTGGGGGCAAAAGGTAAATCAAAAAAAATATCCAGAACTGGATTATGCAAAAGCAACAGAAAACTGCTTCCTACTACTTAATCTACATCTGGTCCTAAGGCCTATGGTTAGGACATTTCCTTAGCTAGTTTGAACGTCAATAGTATTTGATCTTTGTATAAAAGAAGAATAACATTTGCCCTTTTTTCAGAATTGCTTTATGATATTGTTTTTTTTCAGGACACTAGATTATATACGACTCAGGACTTTCTTGCTGTGACTGATTTGTGGGGTTGAGCCTCTTGCTTTGGTCTGGGGGTACTGATGTTTGTTCTGGAATAGGAATTTGTTTTACGCCTCACAGATTTAAAATTTAGATGAAATTCACATTGCCCCAGGTAGAGCTTTGTTATTGGACATCCTTATTGATGATATCCCATTTCGCCTTATTAATATTTATGCCCCTCAAAACAAATGGCAACGCATTCAGCTACTACATCTTATTAGACCTTTTTTATTTACTAGTAAGAATGTTTTATTTGGTGGGGACTTTAATAAATCTTGTGGGCCTACTACTTTTGCTAACCCTAAAATTTACTGTGATTCACATTGTTTGAATAACTTATTGTTACTCTCAGGTTTACGAGATATTTTTGAATCTACTCCCTCCTTTACTTATACTCAGGGCACTAGAAAAACTAGGATTGATTATTGGTTTATTTCATCTTCTCTTCAGTTTTTTGTTCCACAGGTTAAATTGGTGGCTTCCTCAGATCATGGTCTGTTGAGTTTTTCCCTTTCTGATTATAAGACCACTTCTAAGGGACCGGGGTATTGGAAACTGAATTTATCTCTGTTGGAGATTCCTGAAGTAGTAGATGGATTTATAGACATTTTAAGAGCCCGTCTTTCTGTATTTTTTCTCTATGATCGAACACAGGATTGGTGAGAGGATTCGATATTTAGTTTTAAACAATATTTTATTCAAATAGGACGTTTGTTAGGAGCCTCCCGTAAAAACACCCAAAGATGTTTACAAAATTTATTGATACATTATTATTCGCAGATTAATATGAGCGTGGAAATTGCTGCTCAGGAATTGAAATCGGTAAAAGATAGGCTTGCACAGCTTCATAATTCTAAACAACTTCACTTAGAAAGAGAACAAAAATGTAATACTGATGGCTCTTCGGCATATACGAACCCATATGACCATAACAGGATGCTTCGAGAAAAAAAAGATATGCATCGTTTATTTGATTCAAAAGGTTGTATAGTTTCCTCCAAATCTGATCTTTTTCCGGTTATTAATTCTCATATTCACTCTCTTTTTCAGGAAGATTCTACTGTTACGCAGGAATCTATTTCTAAGTGGCTTCAGTCTATTTCTTTGCCGCAAATACCTGAAACATTTTTTCTTTCCCTTTTGGCACCAATTTCGTTAGCTGAATTACATGCTGTTATTCGTGCTTTTTGCAAAGGAAAAACTCCAGGTAAAGATGGCCTCCTGAATGAGCTCTATTGTCTTATTAGAGAACATTTAGGTACCCAGCTTGTTGATGTGTTATATAATTGCCTTTTACAAGGTATTTTTCCAGCTAGTATGAATGAAGGGCTTATGATCTTTTTGTTCAAATCAGGTGATAGGGAATGTTTAAATATTTGGCACCCAATTACTCTTTTAAATTTGGATTGTAAACTTCTTACTAAAATTTTGAGTCTGCAGATTTCGTGTATTTTACATCATATTATACATTCTACACAATTTTGCTCTGTACCCGGTCGTACTATCACTGATGCTCTCATCCTTATCAGGAAAATTCTTGAAAGGGGTAATAGAGAGGAACTAGCTGGTATTTGTGTTACTCTGGATCAAACGAAAGCATTTGATTCTGTGTCTCACTTATATCACTGGAATTGTATGTTGAAGATGAGGTTTCCGACCACTTTTGTTACTTGGCTACGCCACTATTATCTCCAGGCGGACATTATCCCTTATGTTAATGGTTGGCTGGGTACCAAATAACAGTGTTGTAAAGGTATGCAGCAAGGGTGTCCTTTAAGCCCCATTTTATAGATTCTTTCTTTAGAACCGCTCCTTTCTGCTCTTTATGCTTCAGACAATATTTGAGGTCTCTCTCTGGGAATTGATGATGCAGAAATTAAAGTCATTGCCTATGTCGATGACTTATGTTTCTTTTTGGCAGTTGTCCCTTCTTGTAATGCTATAGGTCTTTTAACTGATGCTTATTCTAAAGGCACTGGAGCTACATTTAACTTGTTGAAGAGTAAGTGTAGATTTTTTGGTATAGATAATTCTACCCATTCTAACATTTTGGGGATCCCCGTGACTTCTGAGGTTCTCAAAATTTTGGGGATTTATTTTTTTTGTGGTGAAGATACTGTGCTTTATAATTGGGATATCCTTATTAAATCCGCTAAGTGGAAAATTGCCACTTGGAACAGATGGAATATGTTAAAGAAAAAGAGGATTTATATGGCCAAGATGTATCTCATTGGTTTATTTTTACATTTGAGTGCTGTCTACACGTTACCTACATCCCGAGAAACAGCTATATATAGCCTTTTTTTTAAACTATATGGGGCAGTAGGTTAAATCCCATTAAAAGAAATATACTGTATTTGCCTATTAAAGATGGAGGACTGAATATGGTTGATCCTATATTATTTTTTTTCAGTATTTTTTTACATGAAAATTTTTTCCTGTTTTAATGGGTCACTCTACGACATGGTCTATTTGGCTGCTGGATCTGGTTTCCCGGTGGGTGGATGGTTGGTCTTCTACTGGAGTTATTCAAAAGCAAACACGAATACACACTTTGCCGGGGTATTTGCATTCTTGTTTTGGGAAGTTGAAGACTTGGCAGGTTTCGTACTCTATGATTACTCATACTTCTCAAAAGAGTATGTATTATTTTTTATTAGATAAATATTTTTCTGTTTGTCCTGTTTTTCCAGATGTAACAGACTCTGATGTGCCTCAGGTTTCATTAATGCTTACATCTCTCAGTCTTCCGCCTTTTATGTGGGATGTTACTTGGCTCACGGTCCATGGGAAGCTTAATGTTAAAGGTAACTTGAAACATAAAGGCAAAGAGGAGAGACATTGTCCCGGAAGCAGTTCCTGTCAGTTTTGTATTGAAACAATGTCCCATTTATTTTTTGAATGTCCCTATGTTATACAATTCTGGTCATTTTTTTATGTTTAGTGGGCACATTTTTGATTCCTGATTATTAACAGAGATTGTTTATATTTTGGTATTTTGTCTTCAGACTGGAGGTCCTTTAATCATGATACTATTAGATTAATTTTGGGGGGTCTTAAATTTTATATATGGCATACGATATGTATGTGGTCCTTGCGATCATTATTTATTTCCCCATATCAATTATTCTGGAAAATCCATGACTGGTTATTGGGGGTGTGGAACAGAGACTGCAACATGTTATCGACTTTGGCTTTTCAAAAAAAAATGGAAGGCGATATAATGGTTAGATACTGGTTGATTTATTTGTTTTTATTTTCTTTTATTTTTGGTTGTGATTTTCCTTCCTTTTTGATTTTTACACTGTATTATTGCATTCTTGTTGGGTTTAAACTTGTATGTATGTAGCTGACAGTGTTGCTTATTTGTTTTTTTTGTTATTTTCCTTTCTGTATGTTAATATTGCTCTTGCATTGTTTGTTTCTGATTTGTTTTTGCAATTCTAATAAAACATTCCCCTACTCTTTTCGATAAGTGCTATGGGATCTTTAACATCTGCCTGAACTACCACCAATCCAGGCAGATGGGACCTCGGTTTAACATCTCATCTGAAAGATGGCACCTCAGCAGTGCAGCACCCCTCTCATGCTGCACTGCAGTGTCAGTACTGGGATGTTAACCCAAGCACCAGATGTGGGAACTGAACCCACAGCCCTCTGATCTCCCGGCCTCAGAGGCGAGTGTGCTACCTACTGAGCCACTGACAGTGCCATAACCCTTTGACCCTGCCCTACCCTTCCAACCACCTAACCTCCATTGATCCCCTTTCTACCTGCACATGATACCCCCACTCAAAGCCAAACCATACTTAGCTAAGGCCCTCAAGGGCACCAGCCCATGCAATGACCAACTGGACACCCGACTCCTTCAGCTGGTACTGGACATGGTCCTTCTCCCACTCACTGATCTTCTTAATCATTTGTTATGTCTGGGCCAGTTTCCCCTTGCTTGGAAAACAGCAGTCATCACACCAATACTCAAAGAAGGTGACTGCACCTCCCCAAGTAATTACAGGCCAGCCTCCACACTCCGCCCCCCCCGTCAAAAGCATTGGAAAAAAATAGTGGCAGTGCAGCTCACGGAATACCTAGACAAACATGACATAATGTGCAAAGAGCAGCATGAGTTCCAAGCTAGGCACAGCACTACAACTGCCCTATTATAATTATCCAATTTCATCCACTCTGCCTTGGACTCCAGCAACCTTGAGGGAGCTGTGTACGTCGACCTCTCCAAGGCCTTTGACACAGTCTCCCATCCCTCTTGCTTGACTCCCTCTACCAACTAGGCCTCTACCCTGAGCCCCTAGCCTGGTTTCACAGTCACCTATCCTCTAGGTCCCAGTGTGTTAAACTCCATAGCACACCATCCAACACACTGCTTGTTTGCTCTGGAGTCCCCCAGGGCTCCATCCTGGGCCCTCTTATTTTCAGCCTCTACCTCAATGCACTTCCCAACGCCTGTGATGGAAGGGTGCTGCTCTATGTGAACGATGCCGTCATCCTGGCATCGCGTCAAAACCCAGCTGCCCTGCAAGCCACACTCCAGAACGCCTTCACCCAAATAGAAATATGGTTCTCTGACCACAGGTTAATTGTCAGCCTAAAGAAAATGAAAGCCATGCTCTTCACCCACCATCGGAGCAAAGTTAGAAACTCCACATTCCAGATTCGGACCAGTAGGCAACACCCTCTGGGGCCCCTTGGGCTGCAAAATTCTGCCTCTCTTCAGTCACCTAATCTCTGGTTGCACTAACTACTGTCTAGCAACACTATTGTATAGGTCAACAGTTCTCAGACTTTGTTACAGTGAGCCTCCCCAAATCCATGGAAAAGATTTTGAGCCTCCCCCAAAAATTGAAATAATCTTGGGCCTCCCCAAAGAAAAATAACACACTGTACCTTGCACAGTACACCATGAATAAATTGAAACCCCTTTGAGTACTTGGCTCACATTCAGTTCTTTGTCTTATACTGACTTGTAACTTTTGAAAAAGAGCTCCTGTGCTCAAAGGTGTTATCTGAATACAAATAAATAAAATAAACAAATATTATTCAGCTTATTGTAACCCCCCCCCGTCAACCTACTTGCTCTGCTATTTTCATTCTTGAACCATTGTTATTCTTTGTTGCAGTACCTTCATGGGTCAGACTACTTTCTCTTTTTCCTCTTTATATGAAATAACCTTCCTACATACTTTGCTTCTCTCCCTTCTTCCCTGCTCCTAAGCAACTTCTCAGGAATTACTTTACTCTTTCCTGCTATTGCTCTTAGCACTTCTATGCTCAACCCTTGCATTTGGGCTGTTCCCCATCAGTTTACAAATTGATCAATTACCACCTCTCATTATTAATTTATTGTTCATATTTATTTGCACTATTGCTCACTGTATATTTCTTGATTGTTTTGCAGTTACCTTTTGAAATGTATTCACTCCCTACCCTTCCCCAGGTATACCTGAAATGAGCCTTGGCTCATTCACCTTCCCTTGTCACCTATTAGTAAATAAATACATAAATTCATGTACTGTTATTATCATCTTTCAGTTTGCTTCATCTCTTCACACAAAATATATAGAACTCAAAATTTAAATATAGTACTTTTTCAGACTTGCTTGAGCCTCCCCTGGAACAGGTTGGGGCCTCCCCAAGGAGGCTGGCCTCACCATTTGAGAACCCTTGGTATAGGTCAATGTTATTACCACCTGTAAAATAAATAAATGCCGTAAAATACTGGCTATTGGCATAAAGCTCTATTCTGGCCTTGGTTCCAAACTATGTAATAAAATATCTGCTTCAGCTTATCTGTTGTGAAGCAACTGCCCAGTAATTTGCTCTTGTGTATTCTGTAAATACCTGCCTGTCTGTGAAATTTGAAACTCATGTAACTCTGTAACTATGTGCTTACCTGCTAATCTGTGTATCTTGTATATCCTGTAAATATCTGCCTGTCTGTGAAATTTGAAACTCATGTAACTCTGTAACTATGTGATTACCTTAATCTGTGTTCCTGTCTATGTCTATGTCCTATTTTGATGATGAGCCTTTGGAACTAGTCTTTTACTCAAAGGGTTGTAATTCTGATTATACCAATAAATAAATAAATAAATAAATGAAAGTATCAAGGTGATGGAACTAAATGGCAAACAGGCAGGAGGAGAGGCACTATAGGTCACCTTGGAGACAGGAAATGGTACCACAATCTGCATGGGTGTTGTTTACAGACCCCTGTCTCAGGGGGAGGAAAGGGACAAGGAAATGATAGAAGGCATCCTTAAAATGTCAAAAAAAGGGAGATATTATTGATGGGGGACCTGAATATGCCAGATGTTAACTGGAGCACATTTGTTGCAGCCACATCCAAGAGCAGAGTGTTTCTTGATGCACTACAGGGGGCATACTTCAGACAGCTAGTGTTGGAACCCACTCTGAAGGGAGCAATCTTAGACCTGGTACTCTCAAATGGGGACAAAGAGAGAATCTCAGATTTGGAAGTGGGTAGCCATCTGGGAACAAGCGACCACCAAACAGTGTGGTTCACAATAAACACAGCCATAGAGTTAAGCCGTACAAAAGTGAGGGTACTGGACTTTAGGAGGGGCTGACTTTGGCAAAATGGGAGAGTGCATAAGGAATGAACTAGTGTTGTATTATGGCAGGAATGCTATAAAAGTATTATAAGTGTATATTGTGGTATTATGGCAGGAATGCTATACAAGTGTTAAAAGTGTAAAACAGGTTTTAACTAAAATGTTAAGGCCAGGTAAAATGGTATTAGAATGGGGTGAAGAAGCATGTGTTGCATCCAAGCAGATGTTCTAATCAAGGCAAATTTGCTGTGCTTGACAAGAATGTTTTGTACAAAGCACATTATTCTTTTGGTGCAAGATAAAAGGTCCTGACTGAACTTAAATTTAGCCAGGCTAGGCAGCTGTGCAAGCAGAATGAGTGGGTACGTGCAGAGCTGTCTGGGCCTCTTTTCCTATTTTATGTTGTTTTCATCTAAAATGTATAAATTAAAGCAAGAGACAGTGATCATGTCTTGAGACATTGGCTTTTCTGCCTTCCTAGACAGGTAAATTTTAATGATGTAAATTCCTTTATGACCTGTGACAAATAATGTGTTTTTGTCTAAATCAAATGTCAAATGAAACTTTTTATGTAGCAACTGCTGACAGGCGTATCTTGTGATAAGTGTATCCTGGGCCCCATCTCGTTATTTATTTATTTATTTATTTAAGCGTTATAACAGGAAGGCATACTGAGCAGAGTACTGCTTGATTACAAATGCGTTATGGGGGAAGGGAGAACATAGGAAAACAGTTTTACACAATATAGACAAGAAAATACATAGTGGGAGAAATACTAACATTTGGATCTGATTACAAGTCAGTAGTAGCTTGAGAGAGACAAATTGGTAACCACAGTACATACGGTATGAGATAAACACTTGAAGTCAGGATAGACAAGTGAATACATTGTGGGAGATCACGAACATTTGGTTCGGAAACCACGTTCATACAGGATTGAGTGTGCCAGTTGGTAACACAGCTACATACAGCAAGTGTACAACAAAATTAAGTTTTGAGCCATATGAGAGACAGTATAAGGTGAGAGGACAATAGTTAGATACTGATGAATTACAAGTATGCTAAGTGCTGACATTCCCAGAGAGTTGCCTAGTAGTTGGTAGACGCCTAGACACAAGCACAGGTAGGGAAAAAATGATCTTGGAGCACAGAGTTTAGCTGGGAAAGGGAGGTGAAGCGACGAATGTTAGCTGGGAGGGAGTTCCATAGCGAGGGAATGCGGTAGCTGAACCCTGATTGCCCTGTGGAGGTTGACCAGTATGGGACAGCTAGGGACCTGGAGTCTGAGTTTCTGAGTATGTATGCTTGTGAGCTAGGGTTTGTTAAGTTGTCAGAGAGGTAGGAAGAGAGCCACTGAGTCCAATGCTTGGCTGTAATTTTTGTGCAGTGGGTTAGCCTGCGATAGTCAAGTGAGGTGAGGTTCATTGCTTGATATAGGGTACAGTGGTGTGTGGAGTAGGGTCTGTTTAGGGTGAAGCGGCAAAAAGAGTGGAAGAGAGGGTCGAGTCTAGCTAATGTGGTCTTTGGCTGGTGCCGTAGACTACATCCCCATAGTCGAGGACTGGGAAGATCATTTTATTTACAATGTCCATTCTGGCTGGAAGGGGTATGTTGTCATGATTCCGGTAAAGTGCACCAAGCCTTGGGTGCAGCTTCTTAAGTAAAGAGTCAATATGTGTGGAAAAGTTGAGGTGTTGGTCAAGCCAGACACTGAGGTATCTGAAGGTGGTGCAGAACTCCAGTGGGGACCCTTCCAGGGTGTGAAAAACTAATGGTGAAGGGAGCGTAGAAATTTTTTGCCTCGTCCCAAAGGTTAAGGAGACTGTTTTGTTAGCATTTAGTAGGAGGTTATTTGAGCAGAACCAGTGCTGGACTGTGATGAAGGCATGCTGAAGTCTGGACGCAACTTCAGAGGACGAGGGGCCGGATGCGTAAAGCACCATGTCGTCTGCATACATGTGGATGGCAGAGTTTGTGCAGGTGAAAGGCAGATCATTTAGAAAGACCAAGAATAGGCCCTCCTCTCTTGTCTTTTGTGGTCAGAGTGTCTGAAAACTGGAAAATTTCCTTTGTTTTGCATTACTTGTCAAACACTGTATAAATATCAGGCAGACTGTCCTGTGTGTCCAAGAGGAATAGCCAGCATGGCTGCCATGGATGCTTTGAGACACCCAGAGGAAAGGCAGCAGTGTTGCTTAATTTCCTTTGTACACTTGTATCCCTGGTGGCAGAAAGCCATCAGCTGCTTAGACTTGATCATGTTAGAGGTAATTTTGTTAGGGTTTATTTGGGTATTAATAAATTGCAACTAATTTAAAACAACATCTGGTGTAAGGTGGTTTTATTGGATTACTGGGGACCACTAACCATGAACCTTGTGCATTTATTACCTCACTGTCATCAGTGTGGTATAGTTTCTTTATTTACACTAGTAAATGAGCAGGAAGGAGGGGTGAAGGAACAATGGGGAAAAATCAAAACTGCCATCACAGAGGCAACAAGCCTTTGTGTGAAACAAATAAAGCAAAATGAAGGGAAAAAAACACTATGGTTCTCAAAAGAGGTGGTGGAGAAGGTTAGGGAGAAAAATACAGCATTCAGGAAGTATAAGGAATCACAGAAGGAGCAAGACAGGGAACTGTACTAGTTAAAGCAGAAGGAAGCAGAATAGCAAAGGTCCAATCAGAGGAAAAGATAGCCAACTCAGTTAAGAAGGGGGATAAAACCTTTTATAAGTACATTGGGAAGCAAAAAAAAAAAAGACCAAGGGAGGGATAGTGAGGCTTAATAAAGGGGAGGGGAGGTGGGCAGAGGGTGACAGTGAAAAGGCAGAGATCCTGAATGAATACTTCTGCTCAGTATTCACAAAAGAAGAGGAGGGAGAGGTACCTAACCAAACAGTAGAAGCACTCTGGATAGGGAGGTCAATACCAGTCCATTCATAGAAGAAAGGGTCCTGAAAGAACTCCTAAAACTCAAGGTGGACAAAGCAATGGGGACTAACGGGATTCATCCCAGAATTCTAAAAGAACTATGAGGAGAACTAGTGACATTAACAACCCTTTTTAACAAACCATGGGAGGATGGTGTGTCTGAGGACTGGAGGAAGGTGGATGTTATTCCTCTCCAGAAAAGTAGGAGCAAGGCAGAGTCAGGAAACTACAGACCTGTTAGATTGACCTCAGTGGTAGGGGAAATTATAGAATCACTTCTGAAAGAAAGAATTGTTGAGCACCTAGAGGTCAGCAGTGCATAGGACCCAAGGCAGCATGGAGTCACAGTGGGAAGGTCATGTCAGATGAATCTAATACATTTCTTTGATTGGGTGACCAAAGTAGTAGACCAAGAAGGGGCTGTGGATGTGGCCTACCTAGACTTTAACAAAGCATCTGACACAGTACCACACAAAAGCTTAATAAACATGTTTGCCAGCCTTGGAGTTGCCCCCAAGGTGGTAGCTTGGGTTAAATGTGCCTGTACAACCGGACGCAGAGGGTAATAGCAAATGGAGTCCACTCTGAGGAAAGAGGAGTTACTAGCAGGGTACCACAGGGTTCAGAACTGGGACCAGTCTTTTTTAATGACTTTATAGGTGACATTGGGGAGGGACTGGAAGGAAGTATGCCTCTTTACAGATGACACAAGGATCTGCAACAGGGTTGATACATGGGGGGGGAAGGTGTGGAAAGGATGAGAACAGACTTGACAAGGTTGGATGAATGGTCGGAAGTATGGCACCTTAGATTCAATGCAAAGAAGTGCAAAGTAATGCACCTGGGAAACAAAAACTCAGAGGAAGAGTACACAGTGGGGGGGATACAAACAACAACAAAAATGGAACAAGACCTGGGGGGAGTCATAGTAGATGACCTAAAGGTAGGCAAGCAATGTGAAAAGCCAGTAAGGAGGGCTGGCAGATATTGGGATGCATAGGGAGAGGCATCACCAGTAGAAAACAAGAAGTTGTTATCCCTCTGTACATGCAGTTGGTGAGACCCCATCTGGAGTAGTGTGTGCAGTTCTGGAGACCTTATCTCTGCAAGGACATAGACAGCAAGGAGGCAGCCCTGAGGAGGGCAACTAAAATGGTGGAGAGTCTGCAGCAGAAGTCATATGGAGAGAACAAAGGAGCTTAATATGTATACCCTAGAGGAAAGGAGGGAGAGCGGGGACATGATAAAAACATCAAGTATCTCAAGGGAATCAACAAAGTCCACAAGGGTAGCATCTTTCAGAAAAAGAGATGTGAAAGAACAAGGGGGCACAATCTGAAGATAGAGGGGACAGCTCAGAGGCAACATAAGGAAGTATTGTTTCACAGAGAGGGTGGTGGATGAATGGAACAGCCTTCCAGAGGAGGTAGTGGGGTCAAAAACAGAGGGGAAATTCAAGAATGCATGGGACAGACAAAAGGCAATTCTAGTGGGGAGGGGGTAGGAGGAAGGAGGGTGTTGTTTAACTATGATCTGCTGCTAGGGGAAATGGGCAGACTGGGTGGGCCAAGCAGTCCTTATCTGCTGTCAGAGTCTATGTTTCTGTATGTTTCTACCAGGTTGGGGGGACACCACACTATGCAAAAGGGAATCAGTTTTGTTTTTATGTCTTACAGTGATCAGAACCAGGGAAGGGAGTCCTTACACTATGCAGAAGGGGATCTGGATCTATTAATGTATACCAGTGATCGGGCTGGGGAGGGGGGACCCTACATTATGGAAATGAGGGATTGAGTAGCATTTTTTCCCACATAGATCAGAGCTGGGGAGGGGGGCCACTACACTATGGAAAAGGGGGATCGGGCTGTATTTTTTAGTAACAGGGATCAGGGCTGGGATGGGTGGCCACTGTACTGTGGAAAAAGGTGATCAGACAGTGTGTTTTATTAAGAGGTATCTGGGCTGGGGAGTGGGGCCACTACATTATGGAAATGGGGGCTCGGGCAGTGTTTTTTAATAACAGGGATCAGGGCTGGAGGGCCACTACACAATGGAAATGAGGTATCAGGTAGTGTTTGTTATACCAGTGATTGGGGCTGGGGAAGGGGACTCTGTACCTGGCCCTAAACTATGCACGGGGCACCAGTCTTCTCATCATATAGTTAAAGTAGGGTTTGAAAAGCATATCTATGTGCTGGTGCAGCTGTCCATAGTTATGCTTGGGGTGGGTTATCAATATTGTTATGTGCGGCATAGGTGTGAGGGCCCCCCTCCCTTTGCATAGATGCATCACAATATTGTGTACGGCGGCATAGTTAGGGGTTGGTAGTGCATTGGTGACCTTTGAATATGGCCACAACCCCGATGGCCGGCGAAAGTCCAGAGATGTGCGGCACATCTCGGGATGCACTGCACATCTCATCTGAATATGGGGCTCATAGAAAATGTCAACAACCCATCAGCCCATCTACTCTGCACAGAATGCCATGTTTTGTCTCAGCTGGGTTATCCTGGATAAATACATTGTAAACATTTCAATGGGATGTGGACATCTAAAGTGAGGCCTTATGTTTGTGTGGCTTCCAAGTGGAGACAAAGTTAGTGGAGCATACTGTTCAGTTGTAAAGACTTTAGCAGATCTTTTTAACCATGAGATTTGTCAGCAGTGAAAGTTCCCAGGCAGGCAACCCAGAAGAATCCAAAACAATACGAGATGCTCAGTATATAAACATTACACAGAATGGTTCCATGAGAAAGGCTTACGTAGGCAAACCTTGGGACAAGCATAATACACTTCATAAAGAACTGAAAAATTGAAAAATGTGTGGGGCCATTTCTTTGCCAGTGCGGACTGTTCCTTTTTATGTTTGCTTGCATGCATGCGCAAGAAACATAGTGCCACCATACCACTTTCTGGAGATGTGCTGCCTGATCTGCCAATGCCCTGATCCATTTTGCAAGTGTGACCACACAGCACCAATGAATGACCTGGCTGTCTATGACAGCAGTTCAGATGCAGTGGCATGCATTTGAAAGAAAACCACAGCTGCAATCAGCGGTGGTAACATATAAGTAATTAGCATTTTGATGTCACCCTTTACTCTGCCCTGTCTGGAAAATGGCATTCTATTTGGAGGCAGTATAGACCAGTGGTCTAAGGCTCTGAGCTGCAAATCTGGTGACATCCAGCAGACCAGACCTGGGGTTTGAATCCCACAGCTTCCACTTGCATACTGTGTGACCCTGAGCAAGTTACTTGTGCTCCCAGGTCACTCCTGTAAAAAAGCTTTCAGCTTAGTGTGCTATACCTGGTTAAACAACTAAATAATAATAATAATTTAGAAGCGGGCAGTAAATGCAGTATGCAGCACTCATGTCCCTCCTTCCAACATTACTCTGCCGTGTCTGGAAAATGGCATTCTGTTTAGAAGCTGGCAGTAAATGCTGTCTGCAGCACTCAAACGTCTTTCCTTCCAACAGCAAAAATATGAAATATATGCATATTAGGTATATGTATACATTTTTACGTTTCAGAAAAGGGCAGTTTTCATGCGCCAGCTTCTCAAGTATTAAGCTAATAAGGTTAGAGAAATAAAAGTGCATGAAACTCAGGGGCAGAACCTGTGATCTCCTAAGAGCAGCTTCACAAAGAAAATGCACTGAAATGTATAAATGCATTTTGCTGTTGAAATGTGATCAGTAAAGCTGCTAAGTTTTAAAATAAAAAGAGCACAAGAACCAGGAGCACAAACCTGCAATCTCTCAAGAGCTGCTCCACAAACAAGGTCCACTGAAATGTTCAACAGCATTGTAAAAAGGAATGTAATCCAGTCTGCAAAAAACTCACTGTGAAGCATAACAAGAAGGCCCAAACACCACTATCTTTTGTGAGGGTCAGAAATAGCGCTATCCTAAGAGCAGTTTCACAAACAAAACGGACTGAAATTTATAAATGCATTTTGCTGGGAAACTGTGATCAGGCAAGCTACCAGGGTGAAAAAAAAAAAAAGAACACGGGAACTTTCTGTTACAGTCTGAAATAGCCACTGGCAAGTAGGCATTGTGACAAATGCACTCAGCAGGTCAGATCCTCTGCTCCCACAGTGCCAACCCCTGAGCGCGATAATGTGAACAGGTAAAAGACAGGGTAACCCTTCTTTATGCTTGTGGGTCCGAATCACCTTTAGTCTCAAGTTCTGGGGGGATTCAAACTGTGAACCTTATATTAGTGTATCCAATGTACAGGCGCAGATTCGTACCCTCTTTGGGGATTGCGGTACAATCTTATGCCAGGGGGTACCAAGCCAGGCTTCCAAAATGAACCCTTAAAACTCTATAAAAGACCTTAAGTATATTCTTACCATTTCCCAGTTTAGTAACACCATCAAGCTTCTGAGCAGTTTTTGTCAGTCTTAACCCTCTATACGTCACATGTCACAAAAGAACTGGCAGACCCAGGCAGTCTTTTCAAAATAAAGATTTTAGTAAGGAATATACAAATATGAAAAATGTAAACACAGAACAATGTATCAAAGAGCATACAATCACTTAAAAGAAAAGCAAAGAAAACTACAGACAAACTCCTACCAACATACAGTTAAACTTTTTCTATTTAATGTATTGCCTCTATAGTGCTTATAGATAGATTTGGTTTCTTGAGAGCCCCAAAAGATATGTCAACAAGTTCAAACACAGTGTGCAATTTAAAACTCTGTGTTTCCACACCCCTTCTATGATGTCATCTAGCTTCTCCTTGTTGAATAAAAAAATTACAAACAGGATGTCCTATCAGGAGGTATATTAAATAAGGTGACATCAGCAAAAACTAATTTCCCAACTATGACTCCTTAATTAACATTTTCTTTTTGATCTTTTGTGGTTCCTTTGTAGATTTACAGCTCTGCATTCCCTCACATACGTGCAATACAGCTTTACAGGAATCAACTTATCTGAAGTCATAAAATGTATATTTTAGTTTCCCAGCTTCAGAGGCAGGAGGTCATAAAAAGGCTATAAAATGCAACTTCTTAAGTAAGTTAATTACATTACAGAAATCTCCTGGTCAGTTGCATATATCCTGTTGTTTTCACTAAAACCTGGTTGGGGGGTCACTCAGGAGCACATGATGTTTCATGTGAGACAATCACATACTACATTCTATATTACAAATATCATAGAACAATCATAACCAGCTGGCCAAGCGTCACACGCTTCCCCACCTAGGCTGGATTTGGGGGCTCTATCCCCTGCATAGGATGAGTGTCCCAAGTTAGTTCACATCTCATACAGATGCAATAAGCCATCTGTGTTCTGACTGGTCGCTCCAGCCCTATGCAAGATTGTCATGTCATACCCTTGCAAGGCAAGACTCCATCTTAACAGTCTACCATTAGTTTTTCCCATTTGGGTCAGCCAAACCAGGGTGGTTGTGGTCCGTTTGTACCTCAAAATGCTGCCTATATAAATATGGCTCTAATTTCTTTAGGGCCCACACTATGGTAAGTCACTGTTTTTCCACAGTAGAGTAAGCCTGCTTCCTGGGAAGTAACTTTTTACTCAGGTACACTACAGGGTGATCTTTCCCTTGGTTGAATGTCTGACTCAGTACCGCCCAATACCCATGTCTGAGGCATCAGTCTGGACTATAAAGGGTCTGCTATAGCCAGGACTTGTCAATACAGGAGCACTGCACAGTACCTTCTTTAGTCTGGTAAAGGCTTTTCACAGGCTGGTTCCTAGGTAATTTTCTTAGGCATCTTTTTCTTTACCAGGTCAGATAGGGGAGCAGCCAGGGCACTGTAATTGGGTACAAATTTCCTATAGTACCCTGCTGTCCCTGGAAAACTCCTGACCTGTTTCTGCATTTCTGGTCTGGGCCATGCCTTGATCACCTCTATTTTTACTTGGTTAGGATGGAGTTGTCTCTGGCCTACAATATGCCCGAGGTATGTCACTTCAGCCATGGCCACCTGGCACTTCTCAGCTTTGACAGTGAGCCCAACCCTCTGTAACCTGTCCAGCACTTCCCTAAGGTGGGACAGGTGTTTCTCCCAGCTGGCACTAAAGATGGCAATGTCATCCAGGTACGCCATGACCTTTGAAAAGTGGCTGGGGCATTCTTCATTCCAGAAGGCATTACTTTAAATTCAAATAAGCCTATCAGAGTGATGAAGGCCGACCTCTCCCTAGCTCTGTCAGTTAACTCTACCTGCCAATAACCCTTTGTCAGGTCAATAATTGTAAGGTAGGTCACCCCTCTCAACTTGTCCAGGAGTTCATACATCTGGGGCATTGGGTGGGCATCTTGACTTTGTGACTGCATTCAGTCCATGATAGTCCACACAGAAATGAGTAGAGCCATCTGGCTTGGGCACAAGGACTACGGGTGAGGCCCAGGGGGCTGTGGGATCTCTGGATTACCCCTAAATCTAGCATTTCCTCCACCTCCCTCCTAATGTCTTTTTGGGCAGCCTCTGACACCTGATTTGCTGTCCGCCATATGGGCGTCTGTGTCCCTGTCTCTACATCATGTGTCGCTAAGTGGGTTAGTCCAGGCTTGGCACTAAACAGTAGGGTAAAGTCTGCTAAAACCTCCCTTACTTCCTAGATCTTACCTGGACCAGCTAGGGTGACAGTTTAACTGCCTCCATAGAAGCCTCCTGCTTGCTTTCTTCCAGCAAGTTCAGAAGGGGGTCTCCTTCGTCCATCCCCTCCCAAGGACTACATACTGCAAACACCATATCAGCCCTATTAGCATATGGCTTCATCATGTTTACGTGGTACATTCTTTCTGTATGTCTTCTGTCAGGTAACTCTATGATATAGTTCACGTCATTTACCTTCCTAACTACTTTGTACGGTCCTGCCCACTCAGCCTGCAACTTGTCTTTCTGGACCGTAATAAGGACCATCACTTCCTGACCCACCGTGTATGAACAAACTCTGGCTCTGCAGTCATACCACACTTTTTGCTTCTGCTGGGCAGCTGCCAGGTTGCTCTGAGCTGTCCCCATAAGCTCCTTCAGCCTGTTCCTAAACCTAAGGATGTAATCCACTATGGGAGTTCCCTAGGTGGCATGCTTGCCCTCCCAGTCTCCCTGGATCAAATCTAGGGCTGACATACCCAAGGTCCATATAAGAGCTCGAAGGGGGAAAATCCTTTTGACTCTTGTGGCACCTCCCTGTATGCAAACAACAGGTGGGGAAGGTATTTCTCCCAGTCTCTCCCATGCTGATCAGCAAACTCTTGGAGCATTGACTTCATGGTACCTTCCATAAGCCATTTGGCTTGTGGGTGATAAGGTGTCATGTGCCTCTGCACCACTCCACACTTCTCCCACAAACATTTCATCAGGTCCGACATGAAGGAACCCCTTCGACTGGTGATAACCTCCTGTGGAATCCCAACACTAGTGAACATCCCAAGTAAGGCATCTGCCACTTTGCCTGTCCTCAGTGAGGATAGGGCGACTGCCTCTGGATACTGGGTGGCATAATCCACCACAGTTAGGATAAACCTTTTCCTGGAGGAGCTGGAGGTATTTAAAGGCCCCACAATAGCCATTCCCACCCTCTGGAATGGCTCCTCCACTATGGGCAATGGAATCAGGGCAGCTTGGGTTTTCTTACCTGCCTTCCCTATTTCTTGGCACCAGTGACAAGCGAGGGTGTAGCAACCGATACGCCTGACATGCCAGGGCATGCTGCAGCAGATCAGCTGGGTAGCAGAAGTCAGCTGGCCTGTTGCATTCCTTTGTTTGTGTGTTTTTTTTTTTTTCGCGGGCTTTCCCGGCTGCTCTTAGAGGCCTTTCCAAGATTTTAATGGAAGAGGGGTGGGGGTGGGGTCTAAATTTGTGACGTGACCCCCATTGGACCTGATTGAGAAATATGTTGCTATCTCAATCAGGTCCATTTGAGAAAAAGTAGGCGTGGTGGTGACTAGTAAGGGGCGTGTCAGGCGGACTCTTTAAATGCCCTTAAACGCCATGGAAAAAGTAGCATGGAGTCTGGTGTTGCTTATTTCAAGACAAGACTCTTGGAGCGGTGGACTATGCCAGAATTATGAGGAGATGCCTCTGGCTGAGGTCGAGTCACGAAGAGCCTGCTTCCATATTATACTGCTCGTTAGACTAGCACCATCCATGACTGTTGGCATCCCTGGGCTGGCCGTAATGACTGGTGAAAACTCAAAGTGGACTGGAGTGAGCTGTGAGAGACGCGAGGGACCAGCCGCCACCTGTGTTCCTGATTCGGAGGAGAGAGAGGAGAGAGACAGAGTTAAACTGCTACAGTGCTGCCTGTGATAGAGTCAGATAAGTGACTGCTGTCTGCATCTGCCGTCCAAAAGAGCTGATCTTCTGACTGGTGTTTTGGTGTGGTGTGGTGGACTAGGTAGGATTCTCCCAGCTGGTGCTTTGATGTAGCATTTGCATTATGTGCCAGCAGCATGGCGGCGGATGCGATTTCCCCGTTAGATTATGATTAAAAGTGCAGGTTGTATTGTACCTTGTTCTAAATGACTTCAGTTGTACACCCCAGTGCAATTACATGATTTTAGAATTTCTTGGTAAAGATGCTGAACGCGGGTGGGTGTGCCAATGTAATGCAGCCAGCTGGATGGGGATGGGGGAAAAAAAAAAGTATTGTAAAACGCCTAAGGGATGTATATTACATGGCCCCAATCATAACTATTCATCCCACGGGTAAGGCTTTGTATGTAGTCATAAAGTAGCTGTGTCTGGAACCACTGTGTTAAGAATTGTGTTTTTGTGTTTTTTGTGGTGTGTGTGTTTTGTTTTGGGGTTTTTTTGTGTTTGTGCAAGCTATGATGACTGATAGTTTGAGTGTTGTCTGCCGAAAACCTTGGCACTCAAAGGTGCTGAATGGGACCCAGTATATTCAAATTAGTCATTAGGTTTGAAGTTGGGATTGTTAGTGCAGCTTTCAGTTCTTGGCGGCACTTGTTTGTGCACTGCCTGGCTGAGGAAAGGCTTTACTGATGGCTTCCTGCAATTTGACCTGAAATGACTTGTAGGAATCAGGTGGTACATCTGAATCAGTTGCAGTGCATGCCATATGTGAAATTTCAACACATCACATGTGTGACAGTTAAAGTAGTTGTGAAAAGTCTGGAAGCACAGAATGCTCTCAGTCAAGCCCTACTGGAAGAATTAGTAAAAGGATTTGCTTAGAAATATATGTTTGTGCTGACTTTGACTGTGTGGTTTCTGTGGCACCCATTTACACCCCTGTAATCTTTGTAGGAGTACTTGGTGTAGGCCCAGTCACAAATTAAGCTGGCATTGTAATGGATAAAACAACTATTCATATTAAAGAAGTAATAACCTTACAATGGCATAAGCAAGTCTTCTTTAATTTCTCTAAAAAAAAATTCCTGTGGGTGGACTGGAAGATGTCAGTGCTGTCCCAGAGGAGTGTTACTCATTGGCCCTCCAGTAGCAAGGAAAATCCTTAGTAAAAGAGGTTGTCAAGGAAGTGGACACATTATTGCTTGGCATCAGTGGACCTGCTATTCATGGGTCTAAACCTGAGGAAACTTTAAGGAATTTTTTCCAGCAGGCACGAGAACTCAGTTGAAGGACCATGTATTCTGTTTATTGATGAGATTGAATTCATTGAGTCCTAAAAAAGGGAACTCTCTCCCTCCGGTAATTTAGCTCCATACCTTGCAGCCCAGCTGTTTCTCAGCCCCCGGCCTTTCCCGACCTCATCTTCTGTTGCACAGAAACGAAAGCCAGTCTGTTAGTCTGAAACCTGTCTGGTGTGGTGGCATGTCTGGTATGGTGGGAATGGACCTTTGTGGGACTGCCTACCTTGATGAGGTACATAGGCTAGTCTGTTAGTCTACACCTGTTGGTGGTGTGCTGGTATATAATAGAAAAAATGACGCTTGCGTCGGGTGAGAGGGCATGGGTGGGGAGGGGTACCTCACCCTAACGGGGGGTTAGTAGTGACTCCACTTGGTGTGCAGATCTGAAATTCCTGGGTACACCCCTGGTGACAAGACTTGCAATACTCCTTCACCTGCTGGGTGAATTTGGGTCAATAGAAATTCTGGGCCAACCGCTGCATAGTGCACATGATTCCCAGATGACCAGACAAGGGAATATGGTGTGCAATCTTGAGCAACTGCTCACAGCGCCGGTGTCAGGCAGGGGTGCAAGGGATGCCACTGCACCAGGGCCCAGAGTACAGGGGGGCCCAGGTCCCCAGAAGTCAAAATAGTAAATTAATATTACTTTTAATGCTGGCCCAGTCAGCAAAAATGCTAGTGCTTTGCTGTGCTCTCACCTACCTCTCTCAAGCATCACAGCAGCTAGTAATATGCCCGCACATCGCCGTGGCCCTCCTCCACCCTGCATTCAGCTCTCATCCCTGAGCCATTTAAATCCATTTAAACCACAGTGCGTGTGTGTGGGTATGTACGAGCAGGAACAGCTAAAATTGTGCTTGCGTGAGTTGAGTCCAACAGGTGAGTGGTTGCAACTAAGCCCGCTTCACAGGAGGAGCATGCCATAGGCGATCCCATCCCGAGGTCCCTCCTTTGGGCAGCATTTCGTGCCATCATTGTCGACTGCAGTCAATTATTGGTTGGGTGAGCTGTCAATCAGCCATGCTCAGGGCCCACTAAAGAGCTGTTCCGAAGTCTTCTTGCAAGTTGTATGATGGAGGGGTTTGGGGACGGGGTGACATAACAACAGAACCGCAGCGCTGATGAAAATCTGACATGGAAAGAATGCCAGTGAGTACAAACTGTGTAGTGAAAAACAAATTACAATGCAAAAAATCAGTTTCACTGTAAGACAGTAAATCATCTAGCAAGGATGATGCAACAGAAAAATTCCCAAGACCCATCGTATAAAAATCGCACTGTGTGGTGTTTACTGTTTAACGAGTCTGGTAGAGAGGATAGACTAGGGATATTTGAGTACAGGCAGAAATATTGTAGTTGAATTTAAACAACAAATGAATAATGCAGGCTCATAATTCAAAAGAAAATGCTCTTTTACTCATGATGAAGGGCTATGGTTTTTGCGAGTATACATATATAGCCCAAGCCCCAGTGGGGGGGTGAGAGAGAAGAGATCCAGTCAGCCGACTTGCCCAGGAGGCCTTGGGGGGGTTTTTTTTTGTTTTTTTTTTTGTGTGTGTACTGAGTTTGAGTCTGAGAGGAGGGAGAGTTTTTTTTTTTTTAACCTGAAGTTTCTTGTGGGCACTGGTCAGAGTCTGCAAGAAATCAGGGACATTACTTAATTACAGTTACTATAGTCAGCAACTCAGGCAGGCTGAGGGAAAAAAAATGCGTTGCAAGTTAGTGTGTCATCAGAGGGACTGAGGAAGGAGGAAATGGGAATATAATATATCTCACTGCCACTCTACTCAGTCAGTCTTATTCTCTCATATATACAGTTAAGTTTTTATTAGGTGTTTTTTTTGTGAAATCAAGAAAAGCGGGGGCCCACTACACAGTCTTGCACCAGGGCCCAGTAAATCCTAGAACCAGCCCTGACTGCTGATGGTACCCCTGGAGAATGACAAGCTGCCTGCCTATCACCCTTCCCTCTGTCTTCACAGCCTGAGTATACATCAATCAATTTTCCCAATAAACTTTATGTTTACCATCACCTCCCTGTGCTCCGTCATAGTCTGCCCAAGCCCTCAGCTTCTCTAGACTAGGGTCACTTTTCTGAGTAGATGCAAACTCCTTACACATTCCCAAGGCATGGGACAGGTCCCCTTCAGTCTCTAAACTAGGGTCCCTAGCACTAGCATCAGGGCACTCAGGATCACTGCCATCCCTAACCCTCTGACAATGGGTCACCCCTCCCACTTCGGAGTAACCCCGCTGTATCTGTGTGGTTAACTGCTACTGGGGAAATTTCTACCCCCTTTTCATAGTCCCCATATCAGGAGACACAGGCTGGATACCAGCCTCCCAGTGGTTTCCACAATGGCTTCTGTGGGGTCCAGGGAACTACAATTTTCTCTTGCTCCTTGGCTATAGGTAATTGCACACACCATCCCCTGTCTGAGATTGTTGCCAAGGATGATGTCCACTGCTAAAGTTTTGGCTACAGTCACCTATTGCACAGTTTCCCTGTTTCACCCCAGTCTAGGAGAACACTAGCGGGTGGCAATGTTTTCTCCTCGCCAGTAAAGTCATGTACAGTTACAAATTCATTGGGTATAAGCTGACCAGGCTCTATGAGATCCCCTTTTACCAATGTCAGGGATGCCCCTATGTCCCTTAACCCTTGTGTCTGTACACCATTCACCATCACTGGGTGCATGTGTTCCCTCATGTTCACAGGCATGCTTCCAGGGACACACACACAACCAACTTCTTTCCTATCCCCATGTTGCATATTGCTCATCCTTTTGGGACACTGTCTGGCAATATGCCCAGTTTCTTTACAAACCCAACAGTCACTTCTTTTCTCAGAGAACTCTTTTCTTTGAAACCTGGGGCTAACTGGTTTTGTGGAGGCAGTGAGGGTTTTAGCTGCCCTGAAGGTGTTCTTTTCCCTTTCTACACTACCATGCCCATCCCATTCGCTCTCAGAGCAGGTCTGCTCTTGGCATAGCAGTCCAAGAGTTCAGCAGCCTCTTACACTGTTTTGGCATCTCGGACCTTCAGCCAGGTTTTCAGCTCTGCTGGGCATGCCCCAAAAAACTGTTCTAACAAAATAGCATTTTCAATTTTATCTACAGAGTTTGCTTCAATTTCTTCCCACCAACATTTTAAACACTGTCGTTGTTTCATGACTGGCTCCTCGAAGCTCATGTCAGGACCTCTCCTGAGCTTACGGAATTTAGCTCTGTATGCTTCTGCAGTTAAATCAAACTTTTTTAATAGTGCAGTTTTAAGTTTGCTGTAATCATTGCTGTCTTCATTGTCCATTTGATCCAATGCATCCTGAGCTTTCCCGGTAACTAGCGGGGATAGCTGGAAGCTTCAGGACCCTCCAGGAATTTTTGCGTGAATACAAACTTTTTGAAAAGGAATTTAAAAAGGCATCCATATCCTCCCACTCTAAATTCAACTATCATTTTGGAATTCAATTTGTAACCCAGTCCTGTAATTCCAGTTAAACCCAAGCCACTTGCCTGCTTTGGTGCTGGTGGTTGGAGTTGTAGCTTCTCCAGTTCATGTTGCCTCTGGTGCTCATGCTCCTCATGATCAGCCTCCCACTGTTCCCAGTCAGCCTCTCACTGTTCTTGCTCCCTCTTCTCCTCTGTGGCTCACTGGTGCTCATGCTCTTCATGTTCAGCTGCTCACTGTTCTTGCTCCCTCTTCCCCTCTACGGCTTGTTTCTCTCACTCAGTGTCTCTCTCTGGAACTCCAGCTCTATTCTGCACAACTCAATCTGCAGCCTGATTGCTTCTGACTCCAGAATGCTGGTGATCTTTCCCTGCTGCTGTGGCCCTGGGCTTGCAATGGCCCTGCTGTCCTCCTCACTGGATCTGGACACTGCACTGGCCACTGGCCCCTCCACACCCAAGGTTTGGTCCTCAACAGTCACTGTATGTGACTCGATGCTCTGGGCATCTGCTGCCATCAGGGCATTCACAAGTTTCTGCTTGGTGGCTCTCACCTCGTGCAGGAATCCTCTCTCCTTGCACAACTGCTTCAAGTAGTCTGCAGTGTGCCAGCTGTAGTTGTAAGCTATTTTCTTCCCTATCTATGGCTACTCTAACTTGCACTTTAGAGAAAAAGAAATAAAACAGGAAGGAACTTGACTGTAAGCAAAATTATATAGTTCTGTTTCCTTTTTAAAAAAAATATCACTGCCTTATTTTGCAAGTGAGCTGTACAGTATTAAGCTGACACACTGAACAGTTATAGCTTGTGTTACCAATTTTATCCATACCACTGCCAACTAAATCTGTCACAAACACACTCAGCAGGTCAGGCCCTCTGCTCCCACAGTGCCAAGTGCTGAGCATAGTAATGTGAACAGGTAACAGACAGGGTAACCTCCTGTCTGCTTGAGGGTCTGAATCATCTTTAGTCTCAAGTTCTGGGGGGATTCAAACTGTGAACCTTATGCAGGAAGCACTAAGCCAGGCTTCCAAAATGAACCCTTAAAACTCTATAAAAGACCTTAGGTATATTCTTACCTTTTCCCAGTTTAGTAACACCATCAAGCTTCTGAACAGTTTTTGTCAGTCTTAACCCTCTATACGTTACATGCCACAAAAGAACTGTCAGACCCAGGCAGTCTTTTCAAAATAAAGATTTTACTAAAGACGATAAAAATATGAAAAACATAAACACACAACAATATATCAAAGAGCATGCAATCACTTAAAAGAAAAGCAAAGAAAACTACAATCTCCTACCAACATACAGTTGAACTTTTTCTATCTACTGTATTACCTCTATAGTGCTTATAGTTAGATCTTGTTTTTTAAGAGCCCAAAAAGATATGTCAACAAGTTAAAACACAATATACAGTTTAAAACTCTGTGTTTCCACACCCCTTCTATGATGTCATCTGGCTCTTCCTTGTTGAATATAAAAATATACAAACAGAATGTCCTATCAGGAGGTATATTAAATAAGGTGACATCAGCAAAAACCCATTTCCCAAATATGACTCCTTAATTAACATTTTCTTTTTCACCTTGTGTGGTTCCTTTGTAGATTTACAACCCTGCAATCCCTCACCTACGTGCAATACAGCTTTGGAATCAGCTTATCTGAAGTCATAAAATGTATATTTTAGTTCCCCAGCTTCAGAGACAGGAGGTCAGAAAAAGGCTATAAAATGCAGCTTCTCAAGGAAATTAATTACATTACAGAAATTTCCTGGTTAGTTACATATATCCTGTTATTTTCACTAAAACCTGGTTGGGGGGGGTCACCCAGGAGCACAGGATGTCTCATGTGAGACAATCACATACCACATTCTATGTTAAAAATATCATAGGACAATCATAACCAGTTGGCCAAGTGTCATAGGCATCATTTTACAGTATTGCCAGTGTATTCCTATGTGTATAAGCTAGAGGAGGATGTGCTTGTGCAGAACGTGGTCGATGGTGGAATTTGAACTTGAGCTGTTCCGTGTAGGATTGCAGAAAGTGTCCATAAAAAAATAAATGCAATGAAATTAAAAAACATCCATAGACCAAGCATACAGCCCTAGTTGCTCAGCTGACATTATTTTAAAGGTTGTGTACAATGCCCCCCCCCAAATAAGTACCAGCGCCGTGTGGCATGATCTGAAATGAACACCTTGAGGACTGCAGTGGTGTGGCAGAAATTGGTGTGGTGGGACTCGACCTCAAGCCTTTCCTTTAAAGTTGCAAGAAAAACTGCACATTACAAGAAGCCCCAACAAACACTACTACCTAACTGGTCCCTGGTGAGAGTCAAATGCAAGCCTTTCCTTTACAGTTGCAAGGTATGTGATGTCACAGCAGTAGATAGTAATGTGAGTGTTTTAGGGTCATGCATTATTCACCTAGTTGGCTGTGACAGTCATTACCCTGGTACCAATAATTAAATAAATATACCTAGGTTACTGCCTAATGCACTTACTTTGTTAATAGCACTGAAATAAGTAAATAAAATGCACACCATGCTCTTTATGTAGTAAGCAGAAATCAGCAGTACTGGCTACATTTGCAGGACTTCAGCTATATGAGGTCCCTTTATTTTTAAGAAGCTAGGTGGTGGCAAGGTGCATAACAGAAAAATACGACTTAATACATATACAGTTTGCCAGTGCAAGCTATGCCAGCTCAGAGCACTAGTGAAGTTACTTTCTTAAGATCACTTATTATGCACCTAGGTGGCTGTGGAAGTCAAAATGTGGTCTCCAGATGTGCCGGACATACCTTTGAGCCATTATCATATGCCAGAAGATGGTACAGCAATCTCTAAATATTACAATGTTTGGGTGCTTTTTCTAGCTAACCCTTTCCTCCTTAAGAAATGCAGAATGAGTTCCATTTTGGCTACTTATTCATCTGCCTTCGCGATACTGTTCCCTTTCTTCACCCCCCCCCCCGCTGCAGTGCTAATAATTTAATGTTTTCCACCCTTGGCAACATTTTAGCTCCTCCCCTAAACAAAAAGGTTAATGTAATGCTCTACTTAATCTACCAACACTGCCATACTCTGTTGTTTGCTATGTACACGTAATAAAGAAACTTAGCATGCACACTTTCATTAATTACATCCACTCTGGCAGTGCTTCTAGCTGTTGTTGGATTTTGGCTGCCACTTGCGAACCCCTGCATAGAATAAAACATATTTCCCTAGAAATACGGATTCCACCCACTCTACCCACTTGGGTCAGCAGGACTCCCATCCTCCCTACGATCTTCCCTTATTGCAATGTTAGTGTCTCTGTTTCCCTTGGAGATTGCTCTGCTACTACCACTACCCTGAGCAGACTAAATATTTTCTCCAACCACAAGTATAATATAAGTAGCAATAATTTTCACTCTCCTCACAATAGTCTTAATTTTCTGTATTACTCTCTTTGCTTGGGCAAATGCATCAAGAAGTGTGACCATCTGAGGTACAAATGTAAAAACCTGAACTCTAATTCTACTGCCTAGAGTTGCATACTGTGTGCCACTACGCAAGGCACCTAAGGTTCCTGTGCTCCCACAGCACAGCCTTTCAGAGTACAGTGTGAGCCCTGGTCACATACTGTATTTTAGATAAATATGAACAACCATTGCTTACTGGGGCATGGCCATTATAATATGCATGTTAAAAACAGTTCCATTGCAATCTGATTAATTGGCGTATGTCACCTTCTGTAGGGTCCTATATTTTATGCAAATTTATCCTGCAAATATACTGCAGGGCATAGCATTTTCTGGCTTCAACATTAGTTGCTGTGGGTCTCTTTCTCCCCGTCCTCGCTCCTCGACCCCCTTCCCTACAGGACTGTTGTTTGGCAGATGAGCCAGCAAGACAGGGCTGCCAGGCAGGGGTGGGTGCATGGTTACTAACTCCCAAAAAAAAAAAAGAAATTGTAATTTTTAAAGCCTACAACTTCTTTATTTATTTTATTTATTATAACAGAATTACAATCCTTTGAGTCAGAGACTCATTTTCAAAGGCTCCTTGCCATACACATGCAGGATGGGGGCATGGATACAGACAGTGAGCGGATTAACAGACTTCAGTGCATGTACATACATTATTTGCCTTAAATACAATTTGTAATAATAACAGCGAGAAAAATAACAATTTTCAAATATACAAGGATATATACAATGTGGGTACTTTTTTAGCATTTGAAAAGCCTATACAAGTTGTAGCAGGATTTGATCCCCTGATCTCCTAACTATCACAGTGGTGCTCTAAGCAAAGCAAACCAACCTGTTCTGAACTTGCGAACTCACATATATAAAACCTTTAAGATATGCTTGTGAGAACTGTAGTAATTTAGCACTGAAGTTTTTTTTGTTTTTTTTGCAAGTTTATTCGCTTGGGTAACACAGCTGAGAAGCAGTACCTCGGTATCAGTGGGGTTTCTGTTGCTGCTTATTTGCACAGCTATGTGAGATGGAGAGCTCAGAGGTTAAACAGCTTGCTCAGGGTCACACAGTAAGTAGTTGGATCTAAACTTGGGTTTTCTTGCCCACCTTCCCTATTTCTTGGCACCGGTAACAAGACCTGCAATACTCCTTCACCTGCTGGGTGAAGTCAGGCCATTTGAAATTCTGGGCCAAATGCTGTGTAATGTGTGCGATTCCCAGATGACCAGACAAGGGAATATCATGTGCAGTTTTGAGCAACTGCTCATGATATCCCTGGGGAACGACAAGCTGCCTGTCTAGCATCCCTCCCTCTGTCTGTACTGCCTGAGTATACTTAAGTCCATTTTCCCAATAAACCTTTTGTCTGCCGTCACCTCCCTGTGTTCTGTCAGAGTCTGCCCAAGCTCTCAGCTTCTCTAAACTAGGATCACTCCTCTGAGCAGCTGCAAACCTCTCACACAGTCCCAAGGCATGGGACAGGTCTCCTTCAGTCACTAAACTAGGGTCCCTAGCACTAGTATTAGGGTCCTCAGTATCACTGTCAATCCCAACCCTCTGACAAGGGGTCATCCCTCCCTCTTCGGAGTAACCCTCTGTGGCTGTGTGGTTACTAGCTACTGGGGAAATTTCAACCCCCTTTTTATCAGTCTCCCCATCTGGAGACACAGGCTGGGGAAGCAGCCTTTCAGTGGTTTCCACACTGGTTTCTGTGGGGTTCAGGGAACTACAATTTTCCCTTGCCACTTGGCTACGGGTAATTGCACATACTATCCCCTGCTGGAGATTGTTACCCAGGATCACATCTACTGCTAATGTTTTGGCTAAAGCCACCTGTTGCACAGTTCCCCCTGTTTCACCCCAGTCTAGGAGAACACTAGCGAGAGGCAATGTTTTCTCCCCACCTGCAAAGTCCTGTACAGTGACGTATTTATTGGGTATAAGTTGACCAGGCTGTACCAGGTCCCCCTTTACCAATGTCAGGAATGCCCCTGTGTCCCTTAACCCCTGTGTCTGTACACCATTCACCATGACTGAGTGCATGTGTTACATAGAAACATAGACTTTGACGGCAGATAAGGACCGCTAGGCCCATCTAGTCTGCCCATTTCCCTACCTACAGGATAGGCTGCAGATCCTAGTTAACCAACAGCCTATATCTTCCTGCCCCCTACAAAGAATTGCCTTATGTCTGTCCCATGCATTCTTGAATTCTCCCACAGTTTTAGACCCCACAACTTCCTCAGGAAGGCTGTTCCATGCATCCACTACCCTCTGTGAAATAATACTTCCTCACATTGCCCCTGAACTGCCCTCCTTCTATCTTTAAATTGTGTCCCTTGTTCTTGCAAGTCTCTTTTCTGAAAGATGCTACCTCTTGGACTTTGTTGATTCCCTTGAGGTACTTGAAAGTTTCTATCCGTCCCCCTCTCCCTTCTTTCCTCAAGGGTATACATATTAAGCTCCTTTAGTCTCTCCTCATATGGCTTCTCTTGCAGACCCTGCACCATTTTAGTTTCCCTCCTCTGGACTGCCTCTATCCTGTCTATGTCCTTGCGGAGATGGGGTTTCCAGAACTGGACACAGTATTCCAGATGGGGTCTCACCAACTGTCTGTACAGAGGGATAACAACTTCCTGTTTTCTGCTGCTGATGCCTCTCCCTATACATCCCAGTATACCCCCGCCCTCCCTACTGCCTTCTCACATTGCTTGCTAACCTTAAGGTCATCTGATATGATTACCCCAGGTCCCTTTCCTGTTTTGTTGTTGTTACTACCTCCCCACCCATTGTGTATTCTTCCCTGGGTTCTTGTTTCCCAGGTGCATTATTTTGCACTTTTTGCATTGAATCCTAGCTGCCATACGCCTGACCATTCCTCCAACCTTGCCAAGTCCCTTTTCATCCTTTCCACTCCTCCTTGTGTATCAACCCTGTTGCAGATCTTTGTGTCATCTGCAAAGGCATACTTTCCTTCCAGTCCCTCTGCAATGTCACTGATGAAGACATTAAAAGGACTGGACCCAATACTGAACCTCAGGTAGCCACTAGTAACCCGCCTTTCATCAGAGTGACCCATTTACAATTACCTTCTGTGTCCTGTTGTCCAGCCAATGTTTTACTCAGGCTACCACCCTGGGACCCACTCCCAGGCTGGTTAATTTGACTAATAATCTTTGTGCTGGGACTGTGTCAAATGCCTTGCTAAAGTCTAGGTAGGCCATGTCCACAGCCCCTCCTGGTCTACTACTTTGGTCATCCAGTCAAAGAAATCTATTAGATTCGTCTGACATGACCTTCCCACTGTGAACCCATGCTGCCTTGGATCCTGTGCTCCACTGACCTCTAGGTACTCAACTATTCTTTCCTTCAGAAGTGACTCCATCACTTTCCCTACCACAGAGGTCAGACTGACAGGTCTGTAGTTTCCTGCTCTGTCTTGGTCCCACTTTTGTGAAGGGAATCACATCCGCCTTCCTCCAGTCCTCGGGTACCACACCATCCTCCATGATTTATTAAAAGAGTAGCCAGTGGTTTCACTAGTTCCTTCCTAATTCTTTTAGAATTCTGGGTGAATTCCATCAGGACCCATTGCTTTGTCCGCCTTCAGTTTTAGGTTCTTGCAGAACCCTTTCTTCTGTGAAAGGACTGGGGTCGACCCCCTATCAAAGAGTGCTTCTGTTAATTGGATTAGGCACTTCCCCTCCTCTTTTGTAATACTGAGCAGAAATATTGGTTCAGTATTCCTGCTTTTCACTGTCTCCCTCTGCCCACCCACCGTTCATTCTATTCAGCCTCACTATCCCTCCTTTGTCTTTCTTCTCGCTGATGTACCTATAAAGGTTTTATCCCCTTCTTAACTGAGTTGGCTATCTTTTCCTCAGTTTGGGCCTTTGCTATTCTGACTTCCCTCCCTGCTTCTTTCTGTCTTAACTGGTGCAGCTCTCTGTCCTGCTCCTTCTGTGTTTTCTTATACTTCCGGAATGTTATCTTTTTCTTCCTGATTTTCACAGCCACCTCTCTTGAGAACCATAGTGGCTTTTTCTTTCATTTTGATTTGTTTATTTGCTTCACACAAAGGCTTGTTGCCTCTGTGATGGCAGTTTTGATAATTCCCCATTGTTGCTCCACACCTCCTTCTAGCCTGTTTGCTAGTGCTTTCTGAGGCACTCTCCATCTTGCCAAAGTCAGCCCTCCTAAAGTCCAGTACCCTCACTTTTGTATGGCTTGACTCTGTAGCTGAGTTTAATGTGAACCACACTGTTTGATGGTCACTTGTCCCCAGATGACAACCCACTTCTAGATCTGAGATCCTCTCACTGCCCCCGTTTGAGAGCACGAGGTCTAAGATTGCTCCCTCATGAGTGGGTTCCAAAACTAGCTGTCTAATGCCTGCCACCTGTAGGGCATCAAGAATGGCCCTGCTCTTGGATGTGGCTGCAGCAAATGTGCTCCAGTTAACATCTGGCAAATTGAGGTCTCCCATCAACAGTATCTCCCCTTTCTCTGCCATTCTAAGAACGCTTTCCATCATAACCTTGTCCATTCCTTCCCCCTGACATGGGGGTCTGTACACAACCCCTGTGCGGATTGTGGTGCCCTTTCCAGTCTCCAAGGTGACCCACAGTGCCTCCTCTCCTCTCCTCCCTGTTTACTCTTTTGTTCAGTTGCTTTTATCCCTTCCTTTACATAGAGAGCTACTCCTCCCCCTCTTCTCCCCTGCCTGTCTGTCCTGTAGGTTATGTATCCTGGTATGTTAACATCCCAGTCATGGTTCTCTGTGTACCATGTTTCTGTGACTGCTACAATATCCAGGCATCCCTCTTCCATTAAGGCCACCAGCTCAGGGAGCTTGTTGCCCAGACTACTCATGTTCACTGGCATGTTTCCAGGGGCATACAAACAACCCACTTCTTTTCTAGCACCCAGCTGTGTATTATTGCTCATCTTTTTGGGGCACTGTCTGGCAACATGCCCAGTTTCTTTACCCAACCAGCATTCATTTCTTCTCTCAGAGAAATCTTTTCTCTGAAACCTGGGGATAACAGGTTTTGGTGGAGGCAGTGAGAGTTTTAGTTGCCTTGAAGGAGTGCTTTTCCCTTTCTGCACTGCCATGCCCACCCCATTCACCCTCAGAGCAGGTCTGCTTTTGGCATAGCAGTCCAAGAGTTCAGCAGCCTCTTGCACTGTTTTGGGATCTCCATCCTTTAGCCAGGTTTTTAGCTCTGCTGGGCATGCCCAATAAAACTGTTCTAATAAAATTACATTTTCAATTTTATCAACAGAGTTTGCCTCAAATCCTTTCCACCAACATTTTAAAAACTGAATTGTTTCGTGGCTAGCTCCTCGTAGCTCATGTCAGGGCTTCTCCTGAGCTTACGGAATTTAGCTCTGTATGATTCAGCAGTCAATTCAAACTTCTTTAACAGTGCAGCTTTTAACTTGCTGTAATCATCACTGTCCTCATTGTCCATTTGACTCAATGCATCCCAAACTTTCCCAGTAAGTAGCGGGGATAGCTGGAAGCTCCAGGACTCTCTAGGAATTTTAGCCTGAATACAAACTTTTTCAAAGGAATTTAAAAAGATATCCATGTCCTCCGCCTCTTTAAAATCGGCTATTAATTTGGAGTTCAATTTGTAACCCAGTCCTGCAGTCCCAGTTAAACCCAAGCCATTTACCTGCTCTGGTGCCGCTGATCAGAGTCGTATCTTCTCCAGTTCTTGTTGCCTCTGGCACTCCTGCTCCTCACGGTCTGTATCTCGGCATTCTCACTCCCTCTTCTCCTCTGCAGTTCACTGGCACTCACACTCCTCATGGTCTGTGTCTCGGCGTTCTTGCTCTGCTTCATGGTCCGCCTCTAGCTTCTCTCGCTCTCTCTTCTCCTGGAACTCCAGCTCCATCCTATGCAACTCAATTTGCAGGCTGAGTACTTCTGGATTCAGGATACTGGTGACCATCCCCTGCTGCTGTGGCCCTTCACTGACAGTGGCCCTCCTGTCCTTTTCAGTCACGGTTGGTGACTCGCTGCTCTGGATATCTGCTACCATTAGGGCATCTATGAGGTTCTGCTTCTCAGCTGTTACCTCAAACAGGACTCCTTTGTCCCCACACAAATGCTTTAAGTATTCTACAGTGTGCCTGCTGTAGTTGGAAGCCATCTTTCCTGACTACTGCTACTCTGACTGACACTTTAGAAAAATAAATAACACGGGTAGGAACTTGACTTTAAGCCAAGGGATATAGTTCTGTTTCCTTTTAACATAAAACACTGCCTTTCTTTTTTCCAAGTGAGCTGAACAGTCTCAAGCTGACACACTGAACAATAAAGCTTATACCACCAAACTATTTGTACCATCATGCCAACCAATCTGTCATGACCCCACTCAGCAGGTCAGCCCTCTACTCCCAAAGTGCCAACCTCTGAACATAGAATTGTGAACAGTTAACAGAACAAGGTAACCCTCTTGTCTGTTTTGTGGGTTCAAGTCACCTTAGTCCTAAGTTCTGGAGGGATTCAAACTGATAACCTCTTGTTAGCGTACCCACTTGTCAGACTCAGATAATTCTGTCTTTGGGGGGCCAGATATCTTTGCCTATGGGCACCTAACCAGATATTACAAAATGAACCCTTACAACTCTATGCAAGACCTAGAGAACTCTTATCTGTTTCCCAGTTTGGTACCACAATAAGCTCATGCACAGTGTCAACTATAACCTTCTAAGCTTCACTTATGAAAAAAAGAGTTTCAAGGCACACCAGGCAGTTTCTGTTTTTAAAATATTCATCTTTACTTAAAAATAGGTAAAATAGGAAAACAGTAAAATACAGAACAAGATATCCCCACACATACAGTCTTAAAAACAAGACAGGTTTAAAAGCGCAAATTCCTACAATCCATACACTCAGACTGGTTTTAGGTAATTGTATTCTTACTTTCTTTATCTTTCAGTGCTTCAATGTTCCTCTCTCTCTCTCTCTCTCAGTCAGAAAATGAATGTTACTGTGTAAGATCTACTCAGTATATTTAAAAGCAGTCTTGAACCAGCCTTCTCTCTGAGGTCACCTAACTCCATCTTGGTATATTAAAATTTATATTTTATAACACAGGATGTCCTACTAAGATATTTAAAAAAATAATAGGTGACATAAAGAATCTCCTGTCTTCATGTGACTTGCCCAAACCGGTCTGTGATCTGCTTCACACAGACATCAAAGGCACTTTGATGTAATTCCTGTCTTCCTGCAATGACGGTCCAAACAAATGCATATTGGACTTCCCCATTTAGTCTGGGACCTGCTTCATACAGACATCAACATCTTTTTGAAGTAATAACTGGCTATCTTGGGAAACACCCCAACACATGCATATTTTCCTTCCTTCATGACACCTAGTGCAAATCAAAGGATTTCCCTGAGGACGTCATGAATGGATATTTTATTTCCTTGGCTTCAAAGAAAACTTAACAAAGTAATTGCATTTCAGATATCTGCAGGTTAAGCTACCTCCTGTCCTTTGAACTTATCCCTGGGGGGTTTTGATGTATCATTTTAGCAAGACAGCATTTTCTCCTGACAGACACTCCCTTATATATTTTACATTGCAGAAAAAATATCATATTGAAATCAGAACCAGCTGTCCACGTGCCACACACTCCAATGCCTGTCCATCTCTGCAGGGTGGGGGCGGAGTTGGCATCAGTTCAATACTTCACTGCCATTCCTATACTGCATCTGTCTAACTCCTGCATGTCCACTGCTAATGCCAGCAAGGAAACATTTGGCATTGACAAATGCTTGTTTTTTTCCTGTACTAAGATGTAACTTACTCCTTTTCTTTGCTGTCTCTTTATTCCCCACTGCTGCACCCCATCCCCTTCTCATTTCCAACACTTTTGTTATTGGGGAACCTGATAGAATAATTTTCACCTCTGGTCACTATGCAGAATCTTATAGATTTTTCTTTGAATTTAGTTTTTACAAAAAAAAACAACAACCTTTTTTTTGCATAGCAAATTATTATTTAATGAATTTATTTTATTAAAATCTTGGAAGACACTAATTGAGCGTAAGCTCTTTAAATAGGTTCTACGTCAAGTAGGATTACATAGTGGCAAAGAACTGTGTGGCTTGCAAGCCCACAACAAAAATTACAACATGGAGAGAAATGGGTAGGACACAAAATCAGATTGTCATGGTAGGCTAAAACCTGCCAACATCTAATTACGGAACATTGTTACAACAAGGGAAGGTGACATACATTATTCAAAAACAATTATTGTACAAAGCAGGACACAAAGAGGTATGAAGGGCTGGTAAGTAGGGAACGAGCAATAGGTGAGAGGAGTGGGAATGTATGTTACTGGAGAGGGTAGAGGATAAACAGAGGAGTAGGGAAGTAGGGGTGAGAATCAGCCCAGGGGGCCTTGTTGTTAGGTAGGACAGGATGGGTAGAGGAGGAAAGCAGTGCTGGGGGGCCAAGGAGGAGAGGGAGGTGGGAGAGGAGGGAGGAGATGAGGAGAACAAGTGACTAGGGGTAAAACAAGAAGGATAGTAGATTAGGAGAATCAGACAGTGAGGCCAGATAGAGAATAGATGCACCATAAAAGCAGGGATGGGGAAAGTGAGGGAATTAGGTGGGTGGAGAGAGGGGGTGTAATTGGGGGTAATAAATTACCCTCTGCAAGATTCTTGGTGGAACTGTACAAGAATGAAGAAACAGACAAGCAGCGTCTTCTGCAAAAAATGAATTTATCGTTGGTAAACAGAGCAGGCTTATACCCAAAACATAGTGAAAAGAAAATCCACTGGGGAGAAATATATAGTCTTTCTAAGCTTGATTAAGCAGCTAGTTTTGTCTCTTCAGAGAAAATGCATAATGCATCAGGTCTTATACCCACATAATTACTATGGCAACTATAAAGAAGATACATAAAAGGTATATAATTGGACAGTGGCAAGTGGCCTGACTTCTAACTAGCCCGGGAAAGCTTGTTGAACTAGCAAAAGATAAAGATGAACAAAGGGTCTTGTATGTCTTACAAGGTTACTTGCAGTTAATTGCATAAGCACTAAAGGTGGCACTATTGCCTAATAATTATACAATAAAAATATACTAGAAAACCTCTCCAAGTGGTACAATATATTGTGAGAATATGGTGAAGCATAATATGCATTGCAAAAGTACAGTAGAACTCAGATCCTGACACTTATGCTTATATGATAAGTATCTGTGCCCTAAGTATTACTGTCTGCAAAGCAGAGGGCCAATCAGTGGTGCCAGACCATGGATAACATCCCCCCAGGTGCCTCAAAAGGGGCACCAATTCCAAGTTAACTGGGAGGGATGGAGTTAAAAATCATCTACAGGCCTGACACACAGGTCTTGTAGAGGAACTCAAGTTGGTCTTGATGTTGTCTTAGAATACGTCACAGACAGCAGTATTGTGGGTAATAATCACAGACTGAAACCTAAATGGAGACAAAAAATTATGATTTTTGTAAAAAGCAGACAGATAGTTAGGGTTACTGTCAAAAATGGGCCTGTTCAGGAGTTGGTACAGGGGTGGTCACAGATGGAGCAGAAATGGTGTGTCTGTAAAACATAGTGCAGAACTTAGGGATGTCAACACCACAATGAAGATTTGTGAAAAGAGGTTAACATGTAATACCACATAGAACATAATATGACATAACAATGTCTGTTGATGAAAAAGCGCTTATGGAATCCATTTTGGGAGTGAATAAGGTGGATGCTACCTGGTGTTGAAGTGTGGCACACCCTTGGAGCTTGATTGAACAATCTGTTGATAATAATGTCTCTTGACAGAGAGGTCCTTATAAAACATGTATGACCAGTTTAGAAAGTTAATGTGAATAGCAGTCCATAAAGTTCATCATCTGCAGAAAGGTGATAACCCCACAAGGCACATGGGGCTATGCAGATGGTAATTGAAAGATGAAACACCATCATAGTAAGAAGGTCAATGTTCATATTGCTAGCTGCAGGATGGCTGGATTGGCAGACACCTTGGCAGGGGGGGGTGCATCAGATTGTGCATTGAGTTCATTAAAGAAATATCCACACACACACTGGTGAAGCATTTGTTTTGTGGAGGTTGATCACACCCAGGCACAAAGATTAACTGTTTATAAGTAATAATCAGTCTGTATAATATGGCAGCCAGACTTGGAAAGAGCAGCTGTGGAGCAAATGGATATCTTGCTTGAAGATCAGTTGAAGAAAAATCATGTTGCTGAAGTTAGGGGGATTGCCCCTACCCCAGGCTTAGCTTCATAGCAAACAGAAACAGTAAGCTTGATTGTAGAGTCTGAATTGGCTGGACCTCTTTCAGTTGATTTAAAGTTCTACAAATAGGTGTAATTTTGCTGAAAACATTACACTTGCAGAGGTAATAATATCCTGTTTCATGTAGCAGTCCTTATATGGAGCCAGTCAGACACAAAGATGGCGATGACATTGAAGCTGTGGCAGCTGTTGTCTTTTTAGGAAAGTTTGAATGTTTTTGCAGCTTAGACAAAACTGTTACTGCTATTGTAGGTGGAGATGTTATGTGCTACACCAAGGAAACCTGCAAACTTGCAAATTGTGTTAGAAACTGAGTTAAGAACACATAAATAATCTGTTAAATCAATTACCTTTTTGTTTTGTAAAGAATGGTGTGACAGAGCCTAAATTTGTGACAATTGTGGAAAGAGGAAAATAAAAATGAGGCATCGATCACACACCTGGGGTGCAGGCTGAGGTCCAATAATACCATTTGACCATCTGTGAATCCATGACAATGTTATGGTTACACCCTGCTTTCAGATTGCAGAAGAGGCTATGACAGTGATTAACACTTGCCTGTTCCTTTGGGAAGCTGAGAAACAGGTTATACTGCAGAGAACAAACTAGAACGCATTTGAGGAACTGGTAACTTGGTAAAACATAATATTGAAGGGGACTAGGAAGGTAAGCTACACTTTCTACAGAAAGTTTCATTATTTTTTTATTGGCATTTAAGAATTGCAGGATTCCATTAAAGTGTAGTAATTTTATAACCAGAGGGGTTGTAATACAACTGAAGTTGCTTGATTTCTGTGCTAGACACATAGCATTTGGAAGGATATTTGTGCAATATTTTGGAAGTGTCCTGCTGGCTGAACAGTGAGTTTATCCCTGGTTTCAGATAAAGGGTTTGTGTGTGTGTATTAGAAGCAGACATAGCAAATTGTCTGCACTGAAAGGCCTGCTTACATCACAGGTGTCACTAGTCAATCAATTGATTCTGGGTGGGGCTTGTATCACTGTTCTGTTTAGGCATACTACACAGAGTAAAGTCAATCAATTGACTTGCCTGTTCCTTTGGGAAGCTGCGAAACAGGCTATACTGCAGAGAACAAACTAGAACGCATTTGAGAAACTGGTAACTTGGTAAAACATAATATTGAAGGGGACTAGGAAGGTAAGCTACACTTTCTACAGAAAGTTTCATTATTTTTTTTATTGGCATTTAAGAATTGCAGGATTCCATTAAAGTGTAGTAATTTTATAACCAGAGGGGTTGTAATACAACTGAAGTTGCTTGATTTCTGTGCTAGACACATAGGATTTGGAAGGATATTTGTGCAATATTTTGGAAGTGTCCTGCTGGCTGAACAGTGGGTTCATTTTTATCCCTGGACTCAGTAGAGTGGTTTGTGTAGGAGCAGTGGTCTAGTACATTGTGGTGTTGGTTGACTTACTATAAAGGGCAGTACTCACCAAGGTGGTGGAGCAGTGGTGTATTTGATTGTTTCTAACAGTCACCAGTGGTTGTGGCATTTCCTTTATAGCCAAGGTTCTGACATCACTTCCTCAACAGGTCTTGGAGCAGAACTGTCATATTCTTAATTACCCAGCACAGTGCATAAAGCGTAAGTGTATGCACACACACACACACAAAAAAAAAAATGTATATATTACTCATTGTATATTATAAGGAAGAGGGACATATGGGGAGTGGTGCAATGCACTGGCTGTGGGGCAGCAATTTTCTGGGAAACATTCTGGAACCTGCATTTCTGCCCTATTTGCAGGCAACTGTCAGCTCTGAGGGAGGAGGTTGCCCACCTCCAGGCTGAACTGGCAAGGACTAAGGAGGACTCCCCCACCCAAAGAGCACCAGTTCCACAACCACTGCCTCAGAGGTTGCCATGTGTGAAGAGCAGATGGACCACAGTAGGTTCTGGGAGGGTGAGGGTGGTGGAACAGAGGTGTAGTCCCCGAGTTGCACCTCTACACAAATCACATGTCAGTCTGGCAAATCAGGGTTCCTCTATGATGACACTCTCATTGGAGACCAAGAAGAATGCTGGGGACATCCACAAGGGAGACTCACAAAAGAGTGGCAAGGGACAACACAAGGGAAAGAAACAGCTTCTGATAGGGGACTCAGTTGTTAGGGGTGTAGACCTGGGGAAGGGAGAGAGAGGGAAGTAAGGTGCCTGCCTGGTGCCATGGCTTGGAGGGACAGGAAGCGAATCCTCAGGACTGCAGAAGCAGCATCACAGGAGAGGAAACTAGATATCATTGTCCACCTCAGGACAAATGACCTAGCTAGGCATGAGATCAGTGCAGTGCAGGATGAATTTGTGGAGTTGGGGAGGGGCCTCAGACAGGTAGCAAGCACAGTAACCTTCTCAGAGGTGCTGCCAGTCTATGGCAGGGGTGAGGCTAGGGTACTGCACACCATGTGGTTTAATGAATGGTTGCAAAACTGGTGCACAGCACAGGGCTTTGGCTTCATTGGGGACTGGGGGTCCACCTGGAGAGATGAAGGTCTATACTGGCATGAGTCTGCATCTGTCCAGGAAGGGAAACATGCTCCTAGGTGACAGGTTTAAAGGCTTCCTTGGCAAGCTTTTAAACTAGTCAAGGGGAGAGGTGCTGATAGGAAACAGGAAAGTTAAAGTCTCCCCCCCACAAAGCATGGCAGGTAGTAGGGTAAACACTGAGGTACAGAGCTTGACAGAGGGCAGGACAGGGGTACATGGAAAAATGGACAAGGGCAATAAGAGCAGGGATGGGGTAAAAAAGGATAAAGCCAACATTAAATGGAGGGCAATGAGTACCAATGTCCGTAGTCTTGAAACAAGTTTCCAGAGCTAGTAGCCCTGATGGAAGTGGAACACTTGGATATTGTGGCAGTCACAGAAACATGGTACACGGAGAACCATGACTGGGATGTCAACATACCAGGTACACAATCTACAGAAGGGACAGGGAGGGTAAAAGAGGAGGTGGAGTAGCTCTCTACATAAGGGAAGGGATCAAAGTAACAGAACTAAAAAGTAAAGGGGGAGGACAAGAGGAACTCTGGGTCACATTGGAGACAGGGAATGGCATCACAATCCACACAGGGGTTGTATACAGACCCCCGTCTCAAGGGGAGGAAATGGACAAGAAAATGATAGAGGGCATTCTCAAAATGGCTGAAAAAGGGGAGATACTGTTGATGGGGGACCTGAATATGCCAGATGTTAACTGGGCAACATGGACTGCAGCCACATCCAAGAGCAGGGTCATTCTCGATGCCCTACAGGGAGCATGCCTTAGACAGCTAGTGGTGGAACCCACTCGGGAGGGAGCAATATTAGACCTGGTACTCTCAAATGGAGAGAGGATCACAAACTTAGAAGTCAATAGACACCTGGGAACAAGCGACCACTGCACAGTGTGCTTCACAATAAACACAACCATGGAGACAAGCCATACAAATACAAGGATACTGGACTTTAGAAGGGCTGACTTTGGCAAAATGGGTGAATACCTGAGGAATGCATTAGCAAATGGCCAGAAAGGAGGGGTGGAAGAACAATGGATAAAATCAAAACTGCCATCATGGAGGTGACAAGCCTTTGTGTGAAACAAATAAAGAAAACAAAGCGGAATAAAAAAAACACTATGGCTCTCAAAAGAAGTGTTAGGGAAGGTTAAGGAGAAAAAGGCTGCATTCAAGAAGTATAAGGAATCACAGACGGAGCATGACAGGGAACTGTATCAATTAAAGCAGAAAGAGGTGGGGAAGGCAGTCAGAAAAGCAAAGGCCCAAACCGAGGAAAGGATAGCCAACTCAGTTAAGAAGGGGGATAAAACCTTTTATAGGTACATTAGGGAACATAGAAAGGTTAAGGGAGGGATAGGGAAGATTAATAAAGGAGAGGGGAGGTGGGCAGAGGGAGACAGTGAAAAGGCAGAGATAATGAATGAATACTTTTGCTCAGTATTCACAAAAGAAGAAGAGGAGGAGTTACCTAAACCAAACAGCAGAAGCACTCTGGATAGTGGGGTTGATACCAGTCCATTTAAAGAAGAAAGAGTACTGAAAGAACTTCTAAAACTCAAGGTGGACAAAGCAATGGGGCCTGACGAGATTCACCCTAGAACTTAAAAGAGCTAAGGGAGGACCTAGTAGACACCACTATCCACACTTTTAACAAATCATGGGAAGATGGGGTGGTACCTGAGGACTGGAGGAGGGCAGATGTGATTCCCTTCACAAAAGTGGGAGCAAGGCAGAAGCAGGAAACTACAGACCTGTTAGTTTGACCTCAGTGGTGGGGAAAATGATGGAATCACTTCTGAAAGAAAGAATTGTTGAGTACCTAGAGGTCAGCGGGCACTGGACCCAAAGCAGCATGGATTCCAGCAGCAAGGGTCATGTCAGACAAATCTAATTGATTTCTTTGACTGGGTGACCAAAGTAATAGACCAGGGAGGGGCTGTGGATATGGCCTACCTAGACTTTAGCAAGGCATTTGACACAGTCTCGCACAAAAGATTAATAATCAAGTTAGCCAGCCTGGGAGCGGGTCCCAGGGTGGTAGCCTGGGTAGAAAACTGGCTGCACAACAGGACACAGAAGGTAATAGTGAATGGAACTCATTCTGAAGAAAGGGGGGTTACTAGTGGAGTACCTCAGGGCTCAGTACTGGGTCCAGTCCTCTTTAATGTCTTTATAGGTGACATTGCAGAGGGTCTGAAAGGAAAGGTATGCCTCTTTGTGGATGACACAAAGATCTGTAACAGAGTTGATACACAAGGGGGGTAGAAAGGATGAGAAGGGACTTGGCAAGGTTGGAGGAATGGTCAGACATATGGCAACTTAGATTCAATGCAAAGAAGTGCAAAGTAATGCACCTGGGAAATAAAAATCCAGGAGAAGAGTACACAATAGCAGGGGAGGTACTAACAACAAAAATAATGGAAAGGGATCTGGGTGTAGTCATATAAGATGACCTAAAGGTGGGTATGCAATGTGAGAAGTCAGTAGGGAAAGCCAGGGGGATGCTGGGATGCATAGGGAGGGGCATCACAAGTAGAAAAAGGGAAGTGGTTATCCCTCTATACAGACAGTTGGTGAGACCCCATCTGGAGTACTGTGTGCAGTTTCAGAGACCTCATCTATGCAAGGACATAGACAGGATGGAAGCAGTCCAGAGGAGGGCAACTAAAATGGTGCAGGGTCTAATCAGAAACCATATGAAGAGAGACTGAGAGAGCTTAATATGTATACCCTTGATGAAAGGAGGGACAGGGGGACATGATAGAAACTTTCAAGTACCTCAAGGGAATCAACAAAGTCCAGGAGGGTAGCATCTTTCAGAAAAAGAGATGTGTAAGAACAAGGGGGCACAATGTAAAGTTAGAGGGGGGATGGCTCAGGGGAAATGTGAGGAAATTATTTTTCATGGAGAGAGTGGTGGACGCATGGAACTGCCTTCCTGGAGAGGTTGTGGGGTCTAAAACAGTGGAGGAATTCAAACATGCATGGGACAGACATAAGGCAATTATAGTGGGGGGTTGCAGGAAATAGGCTGTTGGTTAACTAGAATTTGCAGCTTATCCAGTAGGTAGGGAAATGGACAGACTGGGTGGGCCAAATGGTCCTTATCTGCCATCAAAGTCTATGTTTAACACGATTTCCCTGTCTGTGTGTTGCTGGCAGGCCTAACTGAGGCCTGTGTTATAAAATCTTGTAATGTTATAATAACATACTTGAAACATGTAGCTTATGGCAATATGCTTGTTACACTGTGCAATAGTGGGACAAATATACATTGTTGGCCTATACCAACTGATAATAGTGCCTATTGCACCTGTGACAAGTGAAAGGATTTACTCTCTTTACAACATATAGTGAAATACTCCAAAGTACAGAGTGAGGTAAGGCCTACTATGGAACCTCGATCTGGGTCAGAATATAAATTCTGCCATATTATAATTAAGATTTAAAATCACAAAATGTACATAGAGTGCACTTTATTTTCAGGGGTAACAATGTCAGTATTGAGCATAATGTATATAATACATTTTAAACAACAGATCAAATGTAGACTGCAAGTTTAGTTCAGAGTCCAGGAATCTTATTGTGAATTCACTTGTGTTGAACGCAACCATGTAATAAGTTGCAGAGGGTGGGGCATAGTATAAGTTTGTAAGTTGCAGTCCTTGTTAAAAATTACTTAGTTCTTGTTGAAATAATTATTTGAGCAAACGACCAGTCTGTTTTTTTGTTAACTTGTAAGGCTTTTTCAGGGTATGCAATACTTTAGAACTTTGAAATGAGAGAAATTTGTTTGTGCTTATAGAAGGCAGATGATTGCATCCATTGCAGTAAGGCTATGGACAGTTGGTTTGTATTTGTCTGAACAGGATAAAAAAGCTGAAAATACAATCAAAATACATGAATATGTGGAAATACATACACAATCCCCATCCTCCCAGCTTGGCTGGACTGAGCTGGGTTATACTGTTAGAATACACTGGGTATTTTCAGAACCTGCAAATAACAAATAGTTGTTAGCAAATACACATTTTCTTTTATTTACCCCATGGGAAGAAAGGGATGTACTTTGCAACCTCTGTGGGTGTTGCTCTGCACCTTAAAAGGTGTACACTGGATAGATAATAATGGGGTGGCCCCATTGCTGTCCCCAATAAATATACTTTTCTAAAAGATGGGAATTTTCTTTTTCCCTAGGAGGAAGAAAGAACAACACAACACAACACAGACAACCTGAAAATAAAACAGGATTATTTTGATAGGATTAAAGCAGCCACGCATCCCTGGGTTCCCTTATCCTAAACATTACAAAATGTCAGTTGAGTTGATAAAAGATCTGGATTAATGGTAATACCGTATGTATGTATATCTTAGAATGCATTCTTTAAAAAAAAATGAGCACACCATGGTCACACACAAAAAAAATAGGTTACTGTGTTTAACTGTAGATGGTAAACTTTTTTAAAAAAACAGCTGCAATATTTCTTTTTAACAGTATACTGTATATATATATAAAAACAAAACAAATACTTGGGTTGGTGAGTACCCCAACCCGAGCACCTTGTGTAGTATAGAAATTGCATGATATTATAACTAAACCTTCGTGAAGGAAGACCTTGGGCATTGGCTGTGTTGGCTGCAAGCCCAGAAGAATATGTCTGTTCTTTTTGCTTGGACAGAGTGCAAGTACTGTATAAAAAAGTAAAATCATAGGGTTCACCCTTGGTATGTTTCCATGAAAACATACATTTTGAGTGGAAATGGGTGCTTTAGCTGGGGACACACATCAAGTCTGAGCTGGTAGTGACAAAGAATTTTGAAACACAAGAACATCAAGTTACTTGCTAAATGTCACATAGTATGAAAATGATGGTTGTTGGGAATCAAACACAGCCATTTAGGTTTAAAACAGTAGTCCAGTCAAGCACCGAATGGTGCTAAGGTAGATACCTTTGTGAGAGAACATAGGATGTGAATTAACACAGTTATAAAACTGTATCATGGGACAAGTGGCCATTAAAATGCAGAGCATTATAAAATGGCTGAATATGGAAATGGATGATAAAAGTGATTCATTCCATGAAATACAGTGCCATGGTGGAAGGCTAGGTTTGCTGGCCAAGGCGCCTAACTTCAGCTGAGCTCTTTCCTTCTAGCCTGCTTGAAAGGACAGAACTAAGAACCTTACCAGAGTAAGGGAAAGGATTAAGACTTTTGGCTAGGCAGATTTACTGTGTGTTGTTGTTTTTATTTTGTACTCACAGGGATTGTTACTGCTTGTAGCTAACATTTTATAGCTTTATTTTTCTCTGATTAAAATTGCTGTTGCTGGGTATACCTTCTGCTGCATTATTACAAGGTGTGCCTACAGGTGTGTGCTAACAGATTACTGCTGTAATCTTCTGATTCAAATTGTCTTTTGCAAGGTATATCTTCTGTTACTGCTTTATTTTTCTCTGTAGCAAAGTGTTTCTTACAGGGTATATCTTCTGTGAAATTATTACAGGTGGTGCTTACATTTTTGTGACTTTTTATCATTAGGCTAAGCAAAATTACTGTTTGCCCCTATTTTATTTATTCATTTTTTGCTGAAAAGGTTTTTTTGTGTCAGAGGAGTTGTAGTCTCCTTATCATATTGAAGCCAGGGAGAGTGAGAAAGCAGCCACAGGAGGGTAAGAGTTGTAGGTGATTGTTTCTGGACAGCATAGGTTTGCTGCAGCCACATCCAAGAGCAAGACCATCCTCGATGCCCTACAGGGGCATGCCTCAGACAGCTAGTTTTGGAACCCACTCAGGAGAGAGCAATCTTAGACCTGGTACTCTCAAATGGGGATGGAGAGAGGATCTCTGATCTTGAAGTGGGTAGCCATCTGGGAACAAACAACCACTAAATAGTGTGGTTCATGATAAACTTAGCTGTAGAGTCAAGCCACACAAAAGTGAAGCTATTGGACTTCAGGAGGGCTGATTTTGTCAAAATGGGAGAGTACCTCAGAAAAGTACTAGCAAAAAGGCAAGAAGGTGGGGTGGAGCAACAATGGGGAAACATCTAAACCGCCATCACAGAGGCAACAAGCCTTTGTGTGAAGCAAATAAACAAATCAAAATAAAAGAAAAAACCACTATGGTTCTCAAAAAAGTGGCAGGGAAGGTAAGGGAAAAAAAGATAGCATTCAGGAAGTATAAGAAAACACAGAAGGAGCAGGACAAAGAACTGTACCAGTTAAAGCAGAAGGAAACGGGTAAGGCAGTCAGAATAGCAAAGGTCCAAACTGAGGAAAAGATAGCCAACTTGGTTAAGAAGGCGGATAAAACCTTTTATAGGTACATTAGGGAGCAAAGATAGACTAAGGCAGGGATACTGAGGTTGAACAAAGAGGAAGGTGGTTGGGCAGAGAGAGACAGTGAAAAAGCAGGGATACTGAACGAATACTTCTGCTCAGTATTCACAATGGAAAAGCAGGGGGAAATACCTAATCCGGTCAATAGAAGCACTCTGGATAGGGAGGTTGATATTAGTCCTTTCACAGAAGAAAGGGTTCTAAAAGAACTCTTAAACTGAAGGTGGATAAAGCAATGGGGCATGATGGGATTCACCCCAGAATTCTAAAAGAACTAAGGGAAGAATTAGTAACACCACTGACTACCCTTTTTAATAAATCATGGGAGGATGGGGTGGTATCTGAGGACTGGAGGAGGGCAGATGTGATTCCCCTTCACAAAAGTGGGAGCAAGACAGAGGCAGGAAACTACAGACCTGTCAGTTTGACCTCAGTGGTAGGGAAAATGATGGAATCACTTCTGAAGGAAAGAATTGTTGAGTACAAGAGGCTAGTGGGGCACAGGACCCAAGGCAGCATGGATTCACAGCGAGAAGGTCATGTCAGTCAAATCTAATTGATTTCTTTGACTGAGTGACCAAAGCAGTAGACCAGGGAAGGGCTGAGGACATGGCTTACCTAGACTTTAGCAAGGCATTTGACACAGTCCCACACAAAAGATTGATAAACAAATTAGCCAGCCTGGGAGTGGGTCCCAGGGTGGTAGCCTGGGTAAAGCACTGGTTGGACAACAGGACACAGTGGGTAATAGTAAATGGAGCCCATAGTGAAGAAAGGAGGGTTACTAGTGGGGTACCGCAGGGTTCAGTACTGGGGCCGGTCCTTTTTAATGTCTTTATAAGTGACATTGCAGAGGGACTGGAAGGGAAAGTATGTCTCTTTGCAGATGACACAAAGATCTGCAACAGGGTTGATACACAAGGTGGTGTGGAAAGGATGAAAAGGGACTTGGCAAGTTTGGAGGAATGGTCAAATGTATGGCAGCTTAGATTCAATGCAAAGAAGTGCAAAGTAATGCACCTGGGAAACAAAAACCCAGGGGAAGATTACACAATGGGGGGGAGGTAGTAACAACAACAAAAATGGGGGTAGTCATATCAGAAGACCTAAAGGTGGGCCAGGAATGTGAGAAGGCAGTAAGGAGGGCTGGTGGGATACTGGGATGCATAGGGAGAGGCATCACCAGTAGAAAACATGACGTTGTTGGCCCTCTGTACAGACAGTTGGTAAGACCACATCTGGGGTACTGTGTACAGTTCTGGAGACCCTATAGACAGGGTGGAGGCTGTCCAGAGAAGGGCAACCAAAATGATGCAGGGTCTACATCAGAAGACATATGAAGAAAGACTAAAGGAACTAAAGATGCATAGCCTCAAGGAAAGGAGGGAGAGGGGGGACATGATAGAAACTTTCAAATACCTCATGGGAATCAACAAAGTCCAAGAGGGTAGCATCTTTCATAAAAAGAGATGTGCAAAAACAAGGGGGCACAATTTGAAGATAGAGCAGGGACAGCTCAGCGGTAATGTGAGGAAGTATTTCTTCACAGAGAAGGTTGTGGATACATGGAACAGCCTTTCTGAGGAGGTCGTAGAGTCAAAAACAGTGAGGGAATTCAAGAACGCATGGGACAGACATAAGGCAATTCTAGTGGGGGTAGGAAGAAGTAGGCTGTTGGTTAACTAGGATCTGCAGCTTATCCATTAGGTAGGAAAATGGGCAGACTAGGTGGGCCAAACGGTCCTTATCTGCCGTCAAATTCTATGTTTCTATGGTGACATTGCAATGACACCAAGAGTAAAGAAAAATGGATATACATGTGTTTATAGCTCACAAACTGTTACTGCAGAGATTGAATCCAGTTACTAATAGGGTTAAGTAATCTGTCAGCTCAAAGGAGCTGGCAACAGTCTTAGCTGATGTGGGGATGCATGGAGCAGTTCTTGTACAAATAAACTGAAAATGAGATTTTTTTTATGAAATAATATTTAAAATAACAAACCCTTGTAAGCTGAGCCCACATTGAAAACACTTGACCAGTCACAAACACTCTTTCGAACACAGTAGAGTACACATTCTAGTAACTTGTAATCTTTGTAAACAAAGAATTTTCCAGCATGTCTTTCTTTCTCAAACACCGTCTATCTTGACTTACACGAACAATCAACACTTACAATATTGAACTTAAAACCTACACTCAGGAATCAGCTGAAACAGGATTCCAACCATAAGAAAAACCTTGTACAACAAACCCCTGTATCACAAATAGCAAAAACAACTGGCTAGCAATGACTCTGATACATAGATAACCACATGAATGGAGCACAAAACAACAAAACAACTGTAGTGTATATCATTGAGTCTGAATGCATCCTAAAGTGAATAGCAATAACAATTGAGTAAACATATATATATATATATATATATATATATATATGTATAATCACCCAAACTGTTGCAGATGACATTAGAACAACTTTAAACATTTAACCAAGGTAAGCAATGGTTCTGGAACCATAAAAAAAAAAGAACTGAGACAAAAATAGGGAGTGAACTGTAAGAACACTTACCAAACAAAACTGCTTGCCCTCCAGGATCAAACAGGACTTTTTTCCATTTCAAAATCACCAATTGTTTGGCCACAACTTGAACAGGCAGTACATCTGATTGCAATATGCTGCATGAGTGGATGTCTATCAGCATTTCACATTCATTTCTCAACATACAAATTTCACACTCAGAGTCTGGAGCAGTTTTAGGTCCTGGAATCTTTCTGATGGTGTGTATCCTACCACAATCATGCTTGTTAGTAGCAAACACGCCAAGATGCTGCTCTAGCAAGGGCGCAAGCTCAGCATACAAGTCATGACTTTTGAACAAGTCTATGATGTCATGCTCCTTGTTGTTGTGTTTGATGGCTGCCACCACATGAGTCTGGGATGCTGACAGCATGGCATTGTCCCTGGATCTGTAGCAATAGCTTGTTAGTTAGGTCCACTACACAGCCATGCTATGCAAGACAATCAATTCCCAGTATGCTGGGGTGATGATGTAATACCATGTGGTCAAAAACTAATCTCATTTTTAGGTGGCCTACCTGCACAGGTAGTGCTACAGATTGAAAGTTTATAGTTAGGTACCATCTACACCTTGTGCACTAATCTGCCAGCCAGTGGACCAGGCACAAGTGGCTGGGTTCTCATCATGGAGAACTGACATGGCTGCTCCCGTGTCTAGAAGCATGTCGAGCTGGTGGCCCCAAACTGTGGCCCTTACACAGGGCCGTCCATTTGTGTCAACAAGCAAGTCACTCACAATCTGGACTGGGGCCTGTAGTTGTCAATCTGAATGATTACCAGCTTTTTTCTCATCCTCTTGTCCCTGGGCCTTGCGGCCAGTAGGGTCTCATTGGACCCCCCTCCTGGGGCTTCACAGAACAGGAATACTGTACCTGTGACATCAGAGCTGCAATTTCCACTTGCTCAAAGGGCAGTTTCTCAATCACTGCACTGGCCTGGCCAGTGCCCGGTGCTGTGAAGTGATTTGTTCCTCAGCCACTCGACCTTGCTGAGGTTGAAGGCCTGAAAGGGTTTGTACTGCTGAAATGGTGCCAGAGCTGCAACAGAATGGCCTACAGTGCCATCCGTCTCAGCAAGGGCCTCCTCCAGTTGTTTCCAGAGGGTCTCATTTTCGTCTTTTAAATACCTACAGCTAGGTCCATTATGGTACTTATTATTGGGATTTGTGTTTTGCCAATTCCGATTGTTGTTATTGTTGTTCTGGTTGTTTCTGTAGTTTTGGTTGCCCCCCCTCTGTGGGCCTGGGCCTGACGGTCATCAGAAGGGGCTACCTGCTTGTTATTGCCACCTTCCACAGTGTAGTGAGAGAAACTAGACTGCCTGTAATCAGTTGGGGAAGCACAGTGTATTACTTTTTTAAACCGCACAGTTGAGTCCTAGCTGACGAAAAACAGCATTTTTATTCAGAGCCTTGCTTAACAGTATCAGAGAAGCAGGAAGAGAGCTGACAGTTCACTGGGGCTTGCTGTGAACTACCGGGTATTCTTTTACAAAAACGCTGATTGGGAGAGCATTTTTTCCAGTGCCTGGGCCACGTATGAGTGGCAGATGCACAGGATTTGTGCTAATATTAACTAAATATTTTATTTTGTAACTGGCAACTCGTTGCGAATTCTGTGACCTTTTGATTGTACTTCCGGGGCATTACAGGCATTTAAACTGACCCTGCTGCGAGCAGGGTGAGTGGAGAGAAACTAGATCGCCTGCAATCAGTTGGGGAAGCACAGTGCATTAATTTTTTAAACCGCACAGTTGAATCCTAACTGTTGAAAAATTGCATTTTTATTTGGAGTCCTGCTTAACAGCGCTAGAGAAGCAGAAAGAGAGCTAACAGTTCACCGGGGCTTACTGTGAACTACCGGCTATTCTTTGACCAAAACGCTGACTGGGGGAGCATTTTTTCCAATGTCTAGGCCACATATGAGTGGCAGACGCACAGGATTTGTGCTAATATTAGCTAAATACTTTATTTTGTAACTCGCAACTCGTTGCAAGGAATCACAGAAGGAGCAGGACAGAGAATTGTATCAGTTAAAGCAAAATTAAGCTGGGAAGGCAGTCAGAACAGCAAAGGCCTGAACCGAGGAAAAGATAGCCAACTCAATTAAGAAGGGGCATAAAACCTTTTTTAGGTACATCAGGGAGCGAAGGAAGACCAAGGGAGGGATAGTGAGGCTTAATAAAGGGGGGGGTGGGCAGAGGGTGACGGTGAAAAGGCAGAGATACTAAACAAATATTTTTGCTCAGTATTTACAAATGAAGAGGGGGAGGTACCTAAAACAAACAATAGAAACACTCTGGATACAAAAGTTGATACCAGCCCATTTACAGAAGAAAGGGTTCTGAAAGAACTCTTAAAACTGAAGGTGGACAAAGCAATGGGGCCTGATGGGAATCATCCCAGAATTCTAAAAGAACTAAGGGTAGAAGTAGTGACACCACTGACTACCCTTTTTAACAAATCATGGGAGGATGGGGTGGTACCTGAGGACTGGAGGAGGGCAGATGTGATTCTCCTTCACAAAAGTGGGAGCAGTACAGAAGCAGGAAACTACAGACCTGTTAGTTTAACCTCAGTGATAGGGAAAATGATGGAATCACTTCTGAAGGAAAGAATTGTCGAGTACATAGAGGCCAGAGGGGCACAGGACCCAAGGCAGCATGGATTCACAGCGGGAAGGTTACACCAGATGAATCTAATAGATTTCTTTGACTGGGTGACCAAAGTAGTAGATCAGGGAGGGGCTGTGGACATGGCCTACCTAGACTTTAGCAAGGCATTTGACACAGTCCCACACAAAGATTAATATACAAGTTAGCCAGCCTGGGAGTGGGTCCCAAGATGATAGCCTGGGTAAAGAATTGGCTGGAGAATAGGACACAGAGGGTAATAGTAAATGGAGTTCACTGAAGAAAGGGGATACTAGTGGGTACCACAGGGTTCAGTATTAGGATCGTCCTTCAATGTCTTTATAAGCGACATTGCAGAGGGACTGGAAGGAAAAGTATGTCTCTTTGCAGATGACACAAAGATCTGCAACAGAGGTGATGCACAAGGTGGGGTGGAAAGGATGAGAAGGGACTTGGCAAGGTTAGAGGAATGGTCAAATGTATGGCAGCTTAGATTCAATGCTAAGAAGTGCAAGGTAATGCACCTGGGAAACAGAAACCCAGGAGAAGAGTACACAATGGGGGGTGAGATACTAACAACAGCAAAAATGGAAAGAGACCTGGGGGTAGTCATATCAGATGACCTAAAGGTGGGCAAGCAATGTGAGAGGGCAGCAAGGAGGGCTTGGGGAATACTGGGATGCATAGGGAGAGGCATCACCAGTATAAAACAGGAAGTTGTTATCCCTCTGTACAGACAGCTGGTGAGACCCTATCTGGAGTGCTGCGTGCAGTTCTGGAGACCCAATCTCCGCAAGGACATAGACAGAATGGAAGCTGTCCACAGGAGAGCAACTAAAATGGTGTAGGGTCTGCACCGGAAGACATATGAAGAGAGACTAAAGGAGCTTAATATGTATAGCTTCGAGGAAAGGAGGAAGAGGGGGGACATGATAGAAACTTTCAAGTACCTCAAGAGAATCAACAAAGTCCAAGAGGGTAGCATCTTTCAAAAAAAGAGGTGTGCAAGAACAAGGGGGCACAATTTGAAGATGGGGGGGCGGCTCAGAGGTAATGTAAGGAAGTATTTTTTCACAGAGAGGTTGTGGATGCATGGAGCGGCCTTCCAGAGGAGATTGTGGAGTCAAAAACAGTAGTTGAAATTCAAGCATGCATAGGACAGTCATAAGGCAATTCTAGGGGGTGGAGGTAGAAAAAAAGTAGGCTGCTGGTTAACTAGGATCTGCAGCTTATCCATTAGGTAGGGAAATGGGCAGACTGGGTGGGCCAAGTGGTCCTTATCTGCTGTCAAAAAAAAAAATTCTATGTTGAGAATTCTGTGACCTTTTGATTTTACTTCCAAGGCATTACAGGGATTTAAACTGACCCTGCTGTGAGCAGGGCGAGCACGGGCAGGGCACATGGCGCCACGCTGAGACGTGCCCAGAGAAACGCATGTCTGCTGTGTCCACTGCAGACACTAGGGCCTGGAAGGAGTGCTCTAACCCATAGCAGGAAATAGCGGTACGTAGATACAGTCTAGAGAGTAAATATTGTTCCATTCTCAACATTATGTCACAAAAGAAGGCAAAAAGGGGCAAAACCGCTAAAATAAGAGTGTGTACCCAATGCAACATGTTTACAAATGAGACACCTTACTCCGAGTATATATGTGAGAAATGCAATCTAATTAGTTTATTACAAAGACAAACTGAAACACTGAAACAAAGACTAGAAACACAAAAAGAAATTAGTTTGCTTGAGAATTTTGTTGATGAAGTATTTGTAAGTACTGATATCCTTCAGGCAACTAGAACAGGAGATCCTAGAACTAACAAAGATGTTGATGACACTAATAAAGATACTGAGGAAGTTGCACCCTTTAATAACACCTCATCTGAAAAGTTTACTATATCCTTACCATTATGTAACAGTTTCGATGTTCTGGCTAATGAGTATCAACAGAGTCCTATTGTAACAGAATTGTTAAATAATGTTAAGCAACTGCAAACAATTAAACTACCAGATACCTTGCCCCCTACTATAGCCACTTCAAACATACGTTCAATGAATAGAGATATAGTGGTAATTGGAGATTCAATTCTCGGGAGTGTAGACACAGCAGTGTGCCAAGGGAGAAAAGTCCAAACAACGGTAAGTACGCTTCCAGGTGCTTGTGTTAAAGATATTTCAAAACTTTTGGATGGGCTCTTAGAAAAAAAACACATGAACCCTTGGTACTTCTGCATGTAGGTATAAATGATTTACCTTATACTCTGTCGTATGTGAAATCTGGGTATATTGACATTGTTAATAGGGTACTAGATAGAAAAGGGGAGATTATAATTTCTGGAGTGCTGCCTACTGAAGGGAGGAATACTTACAAAAATAAATCAATCCAGAACTTGAACACATGGTTACGTAAACTGTGTCATGAAAGAGGTTTAGGGTTTATGGACAATCATTCCACTTTCCTCAACAAAGCCTGCTTCCAAACTGAGGGACTGCATTTAAATAAATTTGGCACTAGAATTCTGGGAAAAAAGATAAATAAAGTCTTAGCATTCCATTTAAACTGGACTATGGGGAGGGAGGAAACACAGTAGGATATGGTATCATCCACCAGTCTAATATCTTAGAGGGGATCAATCAACTGAACTACAGTTTCCCATCTTAGCAATAAAGCCCCCTTATATCCAGGATGGAATGGTCTGTTAACTAATGCCAGAAGTCTGGCCAACAAACTAGGCAAATTCAAGATCAGGTTGTATGTCCAAGATATCCATTTGGCTTTAGTCACGGAAACCTGGGGCACTGATAGTGATGATTGGGATTGAAATATACCGGGCTACCAAGTCTTCACTAAAAATAGGAAGTTTAGAAAAGGTGGGGGTGTGGCCATTTACATTCATAACACCATAAAATGTGAGGAGATGACCGAAGATGTGGAAGGAATCGAAGCACTATGGGTTAAAATATACCCCACAATAGGGACATAATAAAATTAGGCCTAGTGTATAGACCTCCATCTACACTTCTGGAAAGCGACAACAAGTTTATGGAGCACATCAGTAATCTCAATCCATCTGACAACATTTAAAAGCATTAAAAAAGGCAATCAACATCTATTACCAGCATACCAAGTACTAATCAAAAATATTAAATGCAAAATTAAACAGGTAAAATCCAAGCAGGAAACATTTATGGCAACAAAAGTTAAAGACAACAAAAAACATTGTTTTCCCCATATTAATAAAATAAGGGAAGCTCAAACATAGCGGGACCATTTATTATAAATACAGGAAAACCTACCAATAACAAGGAAACAGTTGATATACATACATATTTTTCCTCAGTATTTAATAAATCTAACCTTACTACGTTGGAGGATAAGCAAGTATCTATACCTGGCGCAGTCAAGATTGACCAATTTGAAGTTCTTGAGAGATTAAAAGCACTAGACATAAATAAATCCCCAGGCCCTGATGATCTCCATCCCAGGGTTTTGAAAGAACTAGCAGAATATATTCACAAACCTTTGACAAACATATTTCAACATTCTCTAGATTCTGGTGATATCCCACTAAGTTGGAGGGTAGCTGTAGTTGTACCAATTCATAAACAGGGATCTACTTCAACACCAGAAAATGTTAGACCAATAAGTCTATAACTTACGTATTGGGTAAACTACTGGAAGGGATAATTAAGGACTACATCCAGGAATACTTATCAACAGTAGGGGCTATAGACCCATACCAGCACGGGTTTACTAAAAACATTTCATGCTTAACTAATCTGTTAAGCTTCTACGAAAAAGTAAATAAAGAGATTGATAACAAAAACTCAGTTGACATAGTATTTTTGGACTTTGCTAAAGCTTTTGACAGGCTACCTCAGTTAGAATCAGCTAACTCACTAAGGAACCTTAAATTATGTATCAACATCACAAACTGGATTACAAATTGGCTGACAGGGAGACAGCAGAGGGTGGTGGTGAATGGAGTTTTTTCCGAATGGGTTGGAGTTACGAGTGATGTCCCCCAGGGGTCGGTGCTGGGACCAGTTTTATTTAATATGTCTATCTCTTCCTTTTTAGAGTTACCAAATGTGTGGTTGTCCAAACTTGCAGATGACTGCAGATTGGGAACAGTGGTGAACACCTCTGAAAATAGTATAATATTACAGGATGTACTGAACCATATTTTCTCTTGGATGACACACAGTAGATTAGAACTAAATATCAATGAGTGCAAAGTTATGCACTTGGGTCCCAAAAATAGACAGTGTAATTGTACCCTTGATCATAAATTACTAAATGTAACAACATGTGAAATGGACTTGGGTGTGACGATAAGTCATGATTTTAAATTTAATACGCACTGTAGAAATCAGGTGAGAAAGGCTAATCAGATGCTGAATTGTATTATTAGACATATTTCTAGTAGAACTAGAGAGGTTTTACTCCCACTCTATGTAGCACTGGTTAGGCCTCAGCTGGAATATTGTGAGCAGATATGGTCACCATATAGAAAGGAGGATATAAAAAATATCGAAGCAGTCCAACACCATTTTACAAGACTCATTACGGGTTTAAAACAGATGTCTTATGAACAGAGATTGAGAACACTTAATTTATACTCATTACAATACAGGAGAATAAGGGGTGATTTATGTATGTTGCACAGGGTAATTGGACAAATCACCTTTATGGCAGAAATTGGGTTAAAGTTTAATCAAGACAGAGCTAGTAGTAGGAGGCACATGTTACAGTTACGATTTGATAAATGGAATATGCTGTCTAGGAAATACCAGTACAGCCAAAGGGTTATTGCCCTATGGAACAACCTCCCAGCGGAGGTAGTAGGCACTAAAATGTCAATGTCTTTAAAATAAGATTGGACAATGTAATGAATGATGAAATTAAATATGGGTAATCTAACTAACAAGCATAAAGGATACAATTCTACAAAGCTTGATTCTACCTATGAAACCTATGAAACTTGGGCTGGGTCAATCTGGAGTGTGGCAGTGATGGCAGCTGCCTTGTTGTTTTTTCGCCTGAGGTGAGGTTGCAGAGGTAGACCTGGAAAGCTCTCTCTCTGTCTTGGTAAGGATTTGTTCAAAAGTGTCGGTCTGTGGGTAAACATTGAGTTCAACTTTTTCCCTCAGGCCTGGAGTCATGTTTCTGATGAACAAATCTTTGTACTCAATTTGGTTTTTACTGGCAGTCTTATCTGCCAAGCCCTTGCCAGCTTCATATGCAAGCCTAGCCATTGGTGGTAAGCTGCTGGGCTTTCTTTTGCATTCTGCTTAACCTTGTAGGCAAAGTTGTTTCCAATGACACCTGGGGCATTGGCTGAGAGAAGGGCCTGGGCAGTGTCATTAAAATCAAGCATGTCACAGTTGCAGACAGCTTCTGGGAGCTTGGCCCAGAGGGTGGGCTCAATAGTTTGTCTCAGGACTTGAACCTGGTACTCTGGTTGGAGAGAAAGCTTCTCACAGAAGGAGTGTACCTTCTCCAAATGACAGCTGAGGTTGTCAGTGGGACCCATCTGTCCAATGCCTTCGGCAATTTGTTGAACAGAATGAGCAATCTGCAGGGGACTGGATGTATGTGTCCAGGTAGTAGTGGCTAGAGCACGACTGAGGGAAGCAGCTGCCACCGCATCAGCTACTGTTCTGAACACACTGTCCTGGCTGACAGCATTCTCAACCATGTGTTGAATTTGGTTATGCAGGGGGGATGGCGCATCCAGTGTGGTGGAGGTAGCGATGGTGGTAATACCCTCCTGCACAATGGCTAGCACTATTGCACCATCCTCCCTGGTAAGGGGAGTCAGTGGGGGTGGTGTGAATCTCTGGTCTGCTGACAGGAGCCAGTGGGGGTGCATGGCTAGGTGGTGGTTGGCAGGGATGACTGGGTGGTGGTGGTGGTGGGCCTCCTGTATCATGGGGGCTGCCAAGTTTGCTGTTGTCAAGGGAGCTGCCATGTTTGTTGTGATGTGGAAACATGGGGGATGTGCCAACATGGCAGCCATCTTGGGGATAGCTAGTGAATGCCACCACCCTGTGGGGCCGGGGCTTGGATGTGATGAGGCACTCCAAGTCCCTGTAATCAGAGTCATCATCCCCTAATGACATGATGTCAATGGGTGAATACTGAAAAACATTCATAACTTTAACATGGCCACCAAGAGCCTCTCGCTGATGGTGCAGTTTTGCTATCTTTGCCTTACATCTCCTATGACAGACTCTAGCAGTGCCCTGCTCAAGCCCTTTCTCAGTCTCTCTCTGCAACACTCTATATGCTGCACCAGATTCAATGTTCTCCCTAAGTTCCTGATCTAACTGATTTATTAACCTTGCATTCTCCTCTTTCAATTCCACATTCTCCTCTCGCAAACTCTCATTCGTATTGGTCAAGATGTCATTTAAATCAGACGGCTGTTTCTTATCACATTTTAACCTGTCAATGACCTCTGTCAACATGCAATTTTCACGTTCTATTTCCTGAGCAGTACAATGCAACAGCCTGTTATTGTGGTCACAGAGGGACTGTGCCTCCTCTGTCAATTTCTGTTCCCTTCTCACTATCTCCTGTGCTTGCAAGCTCACTTCTTTTTTTAGAGAGGCATTTTGCAGCTCAAGAGAAGCACAGTGTTGTAGCCAACTGCTTACAGCAGTATGGAGTGCTGCCATTAATAAACCTTTGGAATAATACTTTTTTGCTTTTTGCTTGGGCTCAAGATATTGTTTTGAAATGGCAAGCAAGGGGTCTTCAGCTGATTTTTCATCCAGCATGAAATCGGTCCATCCTCCATGGGAGGTGAGGTATTTTGAAACATCCAGTCTCAGTTCTGTGCACAGTTCAGACATCAGACACAAAGGGGTTAACACAGAAGCAAAAGATAAGCAGTGGAAAGACTGTAATGAAATCCTTGGAGCTGTAACCTAACAGCTGTCTGGTCCCCCGTTGGGCAACAATGGAGCCAAGGTGGTCACTGCTACTCACAAAGGGGGTGTACCAGAGGTCTGGGGAGGGTCCACCACTACCAAGACCAAAGTAAAACAAGTTTGCTGAAGAACAACCACAGTATATTTAAGCAGGTCCAAGTGGGCAGAGTGCATCACACTGCTTGACATTTAGTTCAGAAGAACTGAAATGAAATCCTCTCTTTGTACATTCCAACCTGCCCGGTCACCACTGTAATTGGGGGTACTAAATTACCCTCTCTCAGATTCATGGTGGAATTGTACAAGGGTGAAGAAACAGACAAGCAGTGTCTTCTGCATAAAAGGTATTTATTGCTGGTAAACAGGCTTATACCCAAAACACAGTGAAAAGAAATCCACTGGGGAGAAATATATTTGTATGTATGTATATATGTGTGTGTGTGTGTGTGTATGTATATGTGTGTGTGTGTGTGTGTGTGTGTGTGTGTGTGTGTGTGTGTGTGCATGCATGTATATGTGCATGTGCATGTATATATATATATATATATCCTGGTAAAAAGCAGCCTACCCACTCCTAACAGTTCCTCCCCTCCAGATACCAAACCTTGCAACAGGGCTCGCTGCTACACCTGCAAATTTATTTCCAGTGTAACTGAGATTCGGGGGCCTACAGGTGTTTTTCACATCACCAAGGAGTTCTCATGCACCTCCACTAATGTGGTGTACTGTATTCTTTGCAGGAGGTGTTCAGCTATTTACATCGGAGAAACTGGTAGGCATCTTGCTGACCGTTCAGGAACATTACAGAGCTGTCAGGAATGGTGAAACTGCTAAACCCATTGTATACCACTTTATCTCCAGGGACCACAATGTCAATGACCTTTCTGTTTGTGTCCTTCAGCAGGGCTTCCGGATCCTGACCATAGAAAAACATGGAAGCCAAGCTTGATCATCCGCCTTGGCTCCCAGCAGCCCTCTGGTTTAAATGATAGACTTATTTTCCACTAACATCTTTCAACCATCCCTTTTTTTCCCTAAAGTCAATTTGTTTTTGTATTCATTTATTTTTCATTTTCACAATATGTCTCCATTTCTGTCTCCTTCTCACACATTTGTCACCTTTCAGCCTTCTTACAAGGCCCTGTTAATCAGTCTCTACCTGGGAACTTCCCCAGCTCCTTCTCTCCCATTATGCTTTATCTTTCCCATCATCACCTTTTTGTTTCACAGATTCTCTCTTAATCTTACCATTTATCGCTTCTTCTACCTTAGCTTCCCCCTTCTTCTTTCTCCACATATATATCTCTCTCATTTTACCTCTCCTCTACACTAACTTGTTTTTTTTTCTCTTTTAGATATTTCCTGAAGAAGACCTAAGGTTGAAACGTAGATTTTTAACTCTATTTTCTATTTTCAGCGTGCATTTAATATAACCATTTTGTTTTGCTTTTAGACCACATGCTGACGAGCTTCTTGTCTTTGTTTTTTACAAAATATATATATATATATATATATATATATATATATATATATTATACATATATACACACACACATATATATCTATATATCTATATATCTATTTATATATATATTACAGTCTTTCTAAGCTTACCTAAGCAGCTAGTTTCATCTCTTCTCAGAGAAAATGCATAATGCATCAGGTCTTATACCCAGATAATTACTATGGCAACTATAAAGAAGATACATAAAAGGTATATAATTGGACAGTGGCAAGTGGCCTGGCTCCTAACTAGCCTGGGAAAGCTTGCTGAGCTAGCAAAAGATAAAGATGAACAAAGGGTCTTGTATGTCTTACAAGGTTACTTGCAGTTACATTATGCACAAACACTAAAGATGGCACTGTTGCCTAACTAATAATTATACAATAAAACTATACTAAACCTCACCCAGTGGTACAATATATTGTGAGAATATGGCGAAGCATAATATGAATAGCAAAAGCATAGTAGAACTCAGATCCTGACACTTACACTTATATGATAAGTGTCTGTACCCTAAATATTACTGTCTGCGGAGTAGGGGGGCCAATCAGGGGTGCCGGACCATGGATAACAGGGGTGACAGAGGGTTGTTAGGAGACAGGCAAAGTTTTCAATTGAGTGGTATTTAAACAAAGGGCTGCACAATTGGAGGGGTGTAGGGAAGGCAAGGGAGGAGTGGAGGGAGGTAGTGAGGGCAGGAGGGAGGAGGTGGGGCATATGTGATTGGGTGACAGAGGAGGAAAAGGAGGAGGAGGGGCCTGTAAGATTGGGTGACAAAAGGGGGGTAGAGAAGTAGTCAAGAGCAGCAAGGGAGGGAAGTAAGAGGGAAAAGAGAGTCAAGAGATGAGGAAAAGGGTTGGAAAAGGTGGTGAGTGAGGGATTAAGGTAGTGGGACGCATGGGGGATGAAGTGCAGCAGGACATTGGTGAGGAGAGCTAGGGTGAAGGGGAGGTGGGAGTCGGCACAGAGGTGGGGAAGGAGCAGTGTTGGTGGAAGGTGGAGAGAAGTACTAGGGGAAGTGAGATGGAGGAGAGAAGGAAGGTGGGCAAAGGTGGTGGGGGAATGGAGGATGAAACGCAGCAAGTAAGTCAGGAGGGAAGCTAAGTGCTAGGTTCTGGGTAGCAGAAGATTAGTGGAAGCAGTCAAAGCTGGCATTATGAGAGCACTGTCTCTTGTGGCTCTAGCTTTGAAATGCTCATAATGCATTCAAAAGAATACTCATGTTTGGATTTAGCAAAATGCAGTCTTGAACTGATTAGCAGCACCTCAGATTCTTACTGCCACTAACCCATTCATCTCCTTTGCTGTCCTCCCCATCCTCTTCTCATTTTCATCACTTTTGTCATCATGGGGGAACCTGACTGAATATTATCTCCTTTATACTGGGAGTTCATGCTAGGGATTTATTAGAAGTACAGAAAGCCATAAGCCCATAACGTACTCCTCTCAACAAATGGGTCAATGATCCCCACCTTTCCTATAACTTGGTAACAAATGAGTATCTAATTTAATCTTAAAGGAACTGAAAGTGCCCACATCTACCACAGAACTGGCTAGGGCATTCCAGTGGGCCATAATATGCTGGGTAAAAAAAACTATGCCTAAGGAGTCCCTTAGTGTTGGTCAACATTAGCTGTTTTTGATGGGTTCTCAAACTTGTTTCTCTATGATTAATGACGAAACCCAACTCACTGAATAGATCTTCATCCTCCAAAATTTTGTATATTATTAAAAGGTCCCCCTGAGGCATCTGAGTTTCAAGGGATAAAGCTCCAGTGTTTTTAATCTGTCATCGTAGCACATGTGTTGTAAACCATTAATCAACTTGATAAGTCTCCTATGCACCCCCTCAACTCTGTCAATGTCTCTCCGCAGATAGGGACTCCACAAAGGGGAACAGTAGTCCAAAACAGGATGAACATATGTCTGATAAATAAGAATAATGCAGGCCCTGTTTCTACTGGAAATTGACCTGTTTATACAATTTATAATCCTGGCTGATTTATTAACCGGTTTGGTGCAATGATTACTAAATTTGAGGTTGTTGTTAATGAGCACGCACAAGTCCCTCTCACTGATAACAGTTTTTAAGGAATAACCATTGAGTAGATAATGCGTACAAGGATTGTTCCTACCCAGATACATAACAACACATTTTTTTATTATTAAAGGACATTCCATGTGTTCTGGCCCAGTTTTCCAATTTAATCAGGTCCTCCCCAAAATTTCTTGGACCATCCAATCTGCTGACATCTACCCTCAGTTTGGTATCATCAACAAATTTGATGGAGAAACTTTTCAACTCTATATTTAAGCCAGAAATGAAATTGGGAAAATAGAAGTGGCCCCAGCACAGAGCCATGGGGTATCCCCGCTGGTAACTTCTCCACTAGTTGAGTGGTACCCACATACATGAACCACCTGATTTCTATCACTTAGCTATGCTTTGGTCCATTTAATAAGCTGACAATCCAGACCCCCCTTTTTTCATAGTTTCTAGCAAAATATCATGAGGTACCTTGTCAAAGGCTTTGCACAGATCTAGGTATACAATATTTACAGGTTTATGATTTTCTAACAGAACACTGACACATTCATAGAACACCAAATTCACAGTCAGGTATGATTTTTTTTGCTTTAAAGCCGTGCTGAGTGACATCCACCAGGCTCTTTGTGCTGAGGTCAGCTTCTATCCTATCCTTTATTATACCTTCCATAACTTTCCCCATGATATAAGTCAGACTTATTGGCCAATAATTAGTAATATTGCTATGGTCCCTCTTTTTGTGAATTGGGACTACAATAGCCTGAAGCCAGTCGGCAGGTACCTCACTCATGTCCAGTGATAAATTAAAGAGGATATACAATGGTTCAACCAGCCAATATTCTATTTCTTTCAGTATTTTAGGGTGAATACCACCCAGTCCAGCTGAAGTACTAGCTTTTATTTTCTTCAGTTTTGATTTAATCTCTTCTTTTGTGATCTTCACCAAAGATTTAGAAGGTGTATTTGCTTGAATATGTTCCGAATGACTAGCTCTCACACTGGCATGGACAGGAAAAAAAACAGAGCAAAAAAGCCTATTAAAAGCATTTGTAATTTCCTTAGGGTTAGCTATAATTTCTGTGCCTTCCTTAATGGAACCAATTGTCACTGGTGTTTGAGATTTATTATTTATATATGCATAAAAACCTTTTCCTCCATCCTTGATGTGGGTGAGCCTAAAGTCAATTTTCCTTTTTTCCTTCTTAATGAATGATTTGCATTTCCCAACAGCCTGCTTATACTTACACTTATAGGGGTTGTTATCTCTTCTAAGGGCTCTATACAGCCTTCTCCTTTTTGCAGTTATTATGCTAATATTTTTTTGTGAGCCATAATGGAGTTTTTCCTGACTTTATTATAGATTCAGGAATGTATTTATCACTAAGGACATTTATTTTGTTTTTTAATTTAATCCAAAATTGATTAGGTGAATGGTTTGTTAATCTTCAGTCCCTGTTATGAAGTTCAGTTAATACAGATTTAAAATCAGCTTTCCTGAAGTCCTTAATCATTATTATTCCAGTAGGGCTTATGATATTAGCGGCCAGGGAAAAGGTGATAACATTATGGGCACTATTCAATAATGGTTCCTCTATCTTTAAATTAGAAATCCTGTCAGCAATATCAGTGATCGCCAAATCAAGTATATTACAGCCTTGTGTAAGCGAGGTGACTATTTCCTGAAGACCATTAGACATGCATAACTCTGGGAAAGACTGTTCACTAGCATTTGCTGCTGTATGGGTGACTCAGTCAATTCCCAGCAGGCTAAAATCATCTAATAATAACATGTCCTTTAGGTTAAGATTGGCCTCTATATTCTGCAAAAAGAGGCTGTGGTCACCTAGAGGAGTATTGTGGGGAAGGGTCTAAAACACACTCCTACAATCATAGTTTTTTGATTCTTCCTTTTAATCTATATCCAGAGGCTTTCAAGCCCTACATTGTTGGAATAGTTAAGCTCACAATATTCCAAATCAGTTTTGATATATACAGGGCAGTGCTCCCGGCCCTTCTGTTTGGCCTATCCCTGGAGGCTAAATTGTATCCAGGGATGGTTTTTCTCCATGAAGATCTCCCCCTTCCAACCATGTTTCGGTTATGGCTGCAAGGTCAATACTTTGAGAAATTAATGCTAGCTCCAATTCATCCTTCTTGACATAGTGCAAACTTTGTGCATTTGTTAAAAGGAAATGAATTACGTGTTTAGTTTTTTTTTATTAGCAATTTGAGTATCAAGGGGAGTCTTAAACCTTTTATGTTTAATAACATTGTTTCCCCCTTGCCCCTCTTGTGCTAACTTTTTTGTTGATCAGTATCACTTGAAATTGCTTGATGGAAGATATTACCAAGGAGTTTAGTTCCCTGTCAGTTAAGATGAAGACCATCTTTACCAAAGTATTCATTTCTAAACACAAAATGTTTCCAGATCCTTAAACAAAGGATGCTATTTTCCAAGCATCACTTTCTGAGCCTGTTATTATATTGTTGCATTTTTTCTGTTCTCTGCCTTGATGCACATGGGACTGGGAGGATTTTGGACAATATTGGCTTTGCATTAAATTGTTTTAACAGTTTTACTGTATTGATCATATTACCTATGACTTCATCTACTCCTGTTTTATTTATATCATTCGTACCAATATGTAACTCTACAGACTTGGGAACCTTCTTTTTATGCACTATACCAGGAAGCATGTTAGCAATATCTGGCAAGGTAGCACCCCTGTAACTACAGCTAGTGACATAGTGTTTTTTAACCCTTGTTGCATAACGATCTGTATATTTTATGATAGAATCGCCTAGTATATAGATTTCTTCTTGGGATACAGAGGTTTCTATTGGGGCTGAGAAATCATGCAGGTCTCAAGAGGTAATTTCCTCCACAGAAGAAACATTTTCAACTATAGGGGGCAAGGTAGAGGGATTTTCCAAGACTATCAGTGGTAACATTTCAGGTACCTGGGCCTCATTTTACCTAAATTAGTGGTGTCACGATCACCACTAGTTACTATGGATTGGATACTGGTGACATATTGGGCAGTATCGCCATCTATGACTTGTTCCAAAGGTCTAGCAAGGACTGGTAAGTTACCCATCAAATGGTGCGTACAGATAGGGGATGTAGAGGCAGCCTGGTCCATAAGTAATGAATCATTATTTGAAAGTGGCAACTCAAAGGCTTCTGCCTTACGACCTCATTTAACTTTTCTGTTGCTTTGGATGACATACCATTCCTCGTTATCACAACAAACAGAGTAATTTTCTCTCATCTTTTTTATTTTAACCCCTGTTTTCTGACACAGGTACAGTCTCTGGGATAGTCCTACCTGAAGTGGAGTCAGTGAGTACACTGTTTTGGTTTGATGAAAGGGGAACACCCTCTGCACCACGATTTATAGAGTAGAGGGCACTACCTGACCGCATATAGGTAAAAAAATATTTGTGAATCCTCCCTTAATTACCCCAGCATTATTTGCTGGCTCTGTTCTAGAGTATTTAATCTAGCATTAAACTCTAATCTATCTTGCTCCAACTTCTCATTCAAAGCACATTTCTTGTATTTGAATGGTAGTTGAGGCGATGGTGGTAGTAATGAACAAATGGCATACATTTCACATATTTCACACTGGACACCTACATTCCCCTTGACTCATAATAGTTTCCCCCATATTATTTGGAATTGTGTTAGGACTAGTCCACCTTAACACACCTCCAACCTTACTCAGAGTTGCCATGAGGTAGTGGTGTCTCACCTTTCTCACCTCACCCTCTGAACATGCCAAACATGCACTGGATGTGCGTGTCTTAGCACATGTCTTAGCACGCGTCTTTGTGCATGGAAGCTGTATGCTTGTGCTTGCTTTGCTCACATGGAGCGCTCTTTAAGCTCAGTGAAGATCCCGGAAGCCCTAATGGGGTCAGGTGACCTAGCTGCAGATGTTACCAGGCAACTGCACACTAAATTGAGATTAAAACAACCCACAGCGGCTGGGCTGCAATCAGCAGCAGTATTGAGCCAGTAGGTTAGAGCGGTAATTCAGCACCTTTGTTACACAAAGTAATATGCCCTGCAGTCCTCGTAAGTACGTGGGATTGATTGACCCCAGTAGCTTCTTCACAAGTCCCCAGTAAGAGACAGCATAAACAATGGGTACAGACCTCAGCGAGCAGTCAAAACACTCTGCCAGGTCTGTCTCACACCCTCAGGAGGTGTTTCACAGCAGAGGGACAGAGATGTATATAGTTTCTGTATAATATCTAATTAGGCACCAAACCCTTTGATTGGATTTCTTTTGCTGTTTTTCAACATGGGGGCTCTGTCTCCCACATCATCCAATGCATTTTGTATTTTAATTTGTTTAAAAAGCTAACTCAGTTATTCCTTCTTTCCCTGCTCATTGATTCCTACAATAATTACTTAAAAGCACATTTCCAGTAGCAACACTAGGGTCCATTAGACTAGTCTTCCACTTGTGAATGTATTTGCATAAGTATGCTACTAGGGTATTCACATAGAACTTTACCTAATGGTGCTTAGTCCTCCACTTATGCCACAGGAAAATGTTCACTAATTTTGAGGTGCTACTGCCTTAAAAATTCAATCAAAGTGTGTGGAAGATTAGCTGGCATACAAATGTGCTTTTCAATAAGGTACCATACAAATGTGTTTTTCAATAAGGTACCATGCGTAAGTAGAAGACTTAGGACTGTTGTATTATTACAACAGAACAGTATGCTACTGTGTAACTGTAGATCTACAGATCTACAGTTCTACACACTACAACACTGCTCCTGCAGGAACCAACATTGGGAAAAAATATAAACTAAGTCAGATATTTTAGTAAACAAAAACTGAAATAAATCGGGGTCTGGAATCCCCTATGTTACACACAACTATAACAAATCAACAGTACTGTAAAAAACAGATGGTTCTAGGGAATTGCTGAAGATGCTCTGACTGCGACCTGCCTAAGTAGTATGCGGTCTAAGTAACTTACTTTGTTAACTAAACCTTGGCCAATGTAACTATCTTATTGCCTTAGCATCTATGGCAATGGCAGTGTGGTAAGAAATCCATAAAACTTCTTGCTTTTTAAAAACTTTAACAACCAAAGATGCATGTAAAGCAAGCTAGTTTGTGCTATCATTCTGTTTATTTACAGTACTTGCCATATTAAATATTGTGTCTAAGAGGTGGCAAGCAGGTGTGCAAGTCTGAACAACAGTAGTTCTAAATGTTTTCTGTGACCTGCCTAAGCAGTTTTGCTTGTTACTTTTTTTTTAATACAGCTGCAGCTAGGTAATTAATTAAATGTGGACTACGTAATACATAGATTAAGTATCTATATGTAGCCTGACGTTCCAAGGAGGAATTTTATCTTGTGAGAAGTTAGACTTACAACTATAAACTCTACAAGCTAAAGACATGTTCCTTAGTACTTTGTTATATATGGGACTGTAGAGTAATTAAGTTTTTTGTGGTGTGCAGTAACTGGGGTGAGGGGGAGAAACAGCAGAAGTCGATCTGTCTCCCTCCCTCTGCTGCTGTCATCACCACTCCCTCATTCCCTGGCTGACACTCTGGCTGCAAATAAATCCCTCCCACTTCCTCCCTCGGCTGCTGTCCTCCTCGCTCCCTTGTTCCCCAGCTGCAAATAAATCCCTTCTGCTTCCTCCCTCTGCTGCTGTCCTCCCTGCTCACTTGTTCCCCAGCTGCAAATAGATCCCTCCCGCTTCTTCCCTCTGCTGCAGTCCTCCCTGCTTCCTCATTACCTGGCTGCAAATAAATCATTTATGCTTCCTCTCTCTGCTGCTGTCCTCCCTGCTCCCTTCTGACTTCAGCATTAGCCACTGTGCTGTTCTATCCCCATTCTGACTCCCTTGACACTCCCCTCAGGCTTCAGCAATAGCTGCTGTGGGTCTCCTTCTTCCAGTCCTTGCTCCTCACCCCCCCCCACAGGACCAGTGTTTGACAGATGCACCAGCAAGGCAGGAGTGCTGGGTGGGGGAGGGGCACACACACCATGCAAGCAAACATTTGGCATTGACAAATGCTTGTTTGTACTTATAATCACTGCAAGTGGCCAGCTCCATGGACCTATTTCTACAACAAGCATAGTGATTTCTATCAGGGATCTGCTATCTGGAGTTATGTTTGTGCAACATTGCTTATAGTCAGGAGACTAGTTGCATGATGGAGTTGTTTGATTGTTATATGACAATGATTTGGCTATTTGCATTTTGTCCCCTATGGGACTTCCACTTTGTTGGGGTACCGTGAAGCAAAGAAAGCATCTTGAGAAAGGTTCCACCACTAGAGACGCCATGGGAACATAACTCCTTCAGTCTAAAGATATCTTGGGAAAGAAGCCCTACAGAATGAAACGTGCAACCGGAGTAGGATGGTATGATGGCAACATCAAAGAAACGGAGTTTCTGCATGAGATTCTAGGAAGCCGGGTTAAATAGCCTAGGAAGGGAGTGTAGCAGGTTGCTTCTGTCCACTGAACTGCAGGCAGAGCCTTATAAATGAAAGCGGGAATCCTTTAAAGGAATTTACCCTATCTCATGAACTAAATTTAAAGATGTCACTACCAAACATACAAGCAAACATCCAGGCATTGACCAGTGCTTGTTTTTTTAACTAATTTTTTTCTTTTGAGGAGAGACTGTTCCAGCTGAAAGTAGTTGTCTACCACTGCTCCAGCTCTGAATCTATTTATACAGTAGCTGCATTCCCACTGGCCATTTCTACATCTGTGTAGGTGGTTTGGAAAGCCATGCCAGTGTATATTTATGAGTGTAAACTGTACAAGTATCAAACTGGTGTAGCTTTTCCGCTCCCCTCCCAGATGGAGCAGCTGAACTGGTGTGGATGTTTTCAAGCATAGTGTAAACAGTAGCCTCTTCACACATCACTGCCTCAGGGTAATTCAACACCACAGTACGCCAGGGCACTCCTTGAAGAACAGTCCCACAATTCAGTTTGCCAGACACAGATGTGGAAGCCGGGATCCTTAAGTGGTGTACACCACTGCCTTCAAAAATGACCAGGTGCAAACTGAAACTGGTGTGAGCCACTCTGGCATGAAACAACTTGGTCAGTGTTAATGGGGCTTATGAGTTTGTTGTGCAGATTTCTTCCCCACCTTGCACTATTAACTTGCCTGATTAGTATGCCTACACAAATGGTATTCAACTCAGTAATTGCCAATCTGAAGTCTGCAGATGGAGCACTTACTGCCATGCAGGCTGCCTATACACAAGCTTGCTTCCACACTGAAAGCCACGATGGTAGTGCACGGTCGGTGCTACATAAGAGGACAGCCAGTCCCGAACTAACAGACAAGCAAAATGTAGCACTTGAAATAAAAACTTGGAGGTCTGACTTTTTTTAGATGCTAAGCAAGTGCTTTATTTAACAAGCCTCTTGGCAGTATCAAAGTGACATAAATACAGCTTGAGCTGCTGGGGCTTGCTGGCAGCAGCTCAAGCTATAAGTATAGTTTGCCACTTTGATATTGACACCTATCAGACTTCCAAGTTTTTGTTTCAAGTGCTACGTTTTGTTGAAGCATGCCTTTACACAAGCCTCAGCTGAAACTAATTTGGATAGACTGCCTGCAACTCTACTCATAAATCCTATCTCTGACATCAACAAACCAAATTATTTAGAGAGAATATAACACTAATCTTTAGTAAATGTAAAAGAAAGTGCACATGGTTGCAACAGGTGCTACAAGTTGCACTTGTTCGTACCTGTCACAGACTGGTTGTCACCGATAAGTTAGTCTGCAGTGTTACCAGTTTTCACAACCCTTCAGATGCCTGAAAAGGATACCTTGGAATACTGCCACCACTCAGCATGATTCTCACTCTGGGCATCTCTAGGATTGAATCCCATCAGAGCCACTGCTCTCATAGGACATTGCTCTCTCCAAAGGGCAGATGACCTACCCTTTTTGTCACAACTAAGAAATACTTTCCCTTTAATATGGTAACTGTAACCTGTCTCTTCAGAAATGGATCACACACTGTCATTGAGGCGCAGGTCAGGAAGCAGAGGGAAAATCAGGAGCAGTTGGAGAATTCACCAAAACTATTTATTTTGCAGTTGCCATAACCTAAAAAGATAAACATGTTCAGAATAACTATGTACAAAGGAGAAATAAAATAAGATATTCATTCAGTCTCAGTGTCCCTTTTTCTTCTAATTTCTTCAATTACAGCGCAGTTCTTCTGTAAGTCATTTCAACCCCCATTCTTAGCAAACATCCTGTTTCTCCCACAGTGATCTGTTCTTGCATATTTCAAGCAGCTGCAAGGCAGGAACACATTGTGCTTACTGAGGCCCCCCCTGAATAGCTCTGGCAAAAAGGCCTAAAATGTGAACTCCGGTAATCTCTACTTTACAACAGCCCTCTGCAGTCATCTCAAAATATAAATATATACATTCCAACAGTAACACTATATTTTCTAAACAAAAGGGATCCCAATATCAGTTTCATGCCATACAATGATTTGCACATATTTTTTGTATTAGCTGAAACAAATAATGCAAGGGAGAAAAACAGATATGAAGAGAAAACTGACAGACAGTGAGAGGCAAAGAACTGTGAGATTCTCCGGTTAATTAAGTCTGATGAGGGAGGAGGTTGCTCATCTCCAGACTGAGTTGGCCAGGATTTGTGGGACCACCTCTTCCATCCAGGGACCACCAGTGCCACTGCCTTTGCCTCAGAGGTTGCCAAGAAAGAGGAGCGGTTGGACCACACTGGGCTCAGGGAGGGTGAGGGTGGTGGAACAGAGGCGCATCCCTCCAGTTGTACCTCTCCACAATTCCTATGCCATTCTGGCAAAGTGTGGTCCTCTATGGAAGCACCATGAGTGGAGACCAAGGAGGATGCTGGGAACCTCCACAAAGAGACCCACAGGAGGGCGGCAGGGGACCCTGCAGGAAAGAAACAACTCCTGGTGGGGACTCCATTGTTAGGAAGGTAGAACTGGGGAGGAAGGGAGAGGGAGGTAAGGTGCCTGCCTGGCACCATGGCTTGAGGGACATGGAGCGAATCTCAGGATTGCCGGAGCAGCTGCACAGGGAGGGAGCTGGATGTCATTGTCCACCTAGGAACAAATGACCTGGCTAAGAAAGGATTAGAAGTGCAGGAAGAGTTTGTGGAATTGGGGAGGGTCTTAGACAAGTAGCATGGTAACCTTCTGGAGGTGCTTCCCATCTTTGGCGTGGGAGAAGCTAGGGTGTTCCGCTGCATAGGTTCAATCAGTGGTTGAAAAACTGGTGTGGAGCTCAGGGATTTGGCTTCATTGGGGACTGGGGTCCACCTGGGTGATGCAAGCCTATACTGGCATGATGGGCTGCATCCGGGAAGGAACCAGGATCCTAGGTGATAGGTTTAAATGCTTCATTGGCAAGCATTTAAACTAGCCAAGGGAGGCACTGGAAAGGAGCAGGGAAATCCTAGCCCCCCCAAAAAATCATGGTAGTAAGTGCGGTAAACACCAACATAGAGGTGTCGATAGGGAGAAGGGCAAGGGTAAATGGAGAAAGTGACAAAGGCAAGAAGGACAGGGATGAGACAAAAAGGTGTAAGGCCATCAGGAAATTGAGGGTAATGAGTACCAATGCCCGTAGTCTGGGCAACAAGCTGCCTGAGCTGGTGGCCTTGATGGAAGAGGGATGCCTGGATATCGTAGCAGTCACAGAAACATGGTACACAGAGAACCATGACTGGGATGTTAACTTACCGGGCACATAACCTCACAGGAGAGACAGGCAGGGAGAAGAGGGGAGGAGTAGCTCTCTCGTAAGGAAGGATAAAACAACTGAACAAAAGAGTAAACAGGGAGGAGAGGAAGCACTGTGGATCACCTTGGAGACTGGAAAGGGCACCACAATCTGCACAGGGGTTGAGTACAGACCCCCATGCCAGGGGGAGGGAATGGACAAGGATATGATAGAAGGCATTCTTAGAATGGCAGAGAAAAGGGAGATACTGTTGATGGGAGACCTGAATATGCCAGATGTTAACTGGAGCACATTTTCTGCAGCCACATCCAAGAGCAGGGCCATTCTTGATGTCCTACAGATGGCAGGCCTCAGACAGCTAGTTTCGGAACCCACTCATGAGGGAGCAATCTTAGACCTCATACTCTCAAACGGGGGCAGTGAGAGGATCTCAGATCTAGAAGTGGGTTGCCATCTGGGAACAAGTGACCATGAAACAGTGTGGTTCGTGTTAAACTCAGCTACAGAGTCAAGCCATAAAAAAGTGAAGGTACTGGACTTCAGGAGGGTTGACTTTGGCAAGATGGGAGAGTGCCTCAGAAAAGCACTAGCAAACAGGCTAGAAGGAGGTGTGGAGCAACAATGGGGATTCATCAGAACTGCCATCACAGAGGCAACAAGCCTTTGTGTGAAGCAAATAAACAAATCAAATGAAAGAAAAAGCCACTATGGTTCTCAAGAGAGGTGGCTGTGAAAGTCAGGAAGAAAAAGATAGCATTCCGGAAGTATAAGGAAACACAGAAGGAGCAGGACAGAGAGCTGTACCAGTTAAGGCAGAAGGAAGCAGGAGGGAAGTCAGAATAGCAAAGGCCCAAACTGAGGAAAGATAGCCAACTCAGTTAAGAAGTGGGATAAAACCTTTTTATGGTACATCAGCGGCGTAGAAAGACAAAGAGAGGATAGTGAGGCTGAATAGAATGAATGGAGGGTGGACAGAGGGAAAGTGAAAAGCAGGATACTGAATGAATATTTCTGCTCAGTATTCACAAAGAGGAGGAAGTGCCTAATCCAATTAACAGAAGCACTCTTGATGGGGGTCGATCCCAGTCCTTTCACAGAAGAAAGGGTTCTGCAAGAACTCCTAAAACTGAAGGTAGACAAAGCAATGGGTCCTGATGGAATTCACCCCAGAATTTTAAAAGAATTAAGGGGGGAACTAGTGAAACCACTGGCTACTCTTTTTAATAAATCATGGGAGGATAGTGTGGTACCCGAGGACTGGAGGAAGGCAGATGTGATTCCCCTTCACAAAAGTGGGACCAAGACAGAGGCAGAAAACTATAGACTTGTCAGTTTGACCTCTGTGGTAGGGAAAGTGATGGAGTCACTTCTGAAGGAAAGAATAGTTGAGTACCTAGAGGCCAGTGGGGCACAGGAACCAAGCAGCATGGGTTCACAGCGGAAGGTCATGTCAGATGAATCTAATAGTTTCTTTGACTGGGTGACCAAAGTAGTAGACTAGGGAGGGCTGTGACATGGCCTACCTAGACTTTAGCAAGTCATTTGACACAGTCCCACACAAAAGATTAATAGTCAAATTAACCAGCCTGGGAGTGGGTCCCAGGGTGGTAGCCTGGGTAAAACATTGGCTGGACAACAGGACACAGAAGGCAATTGTAAATGGAGCCCACTCTGAAGAAAGAGGGGTTACTAGTGGGGTACCACAGGGTTCAGTATTGGGTCCAGTCCTTTTTAATGTCTTCATAAGTGACATTGCAGAGGGACTGGAAGGAAAAGTATGCCTCTTTGCAGATGACACAAAGATCTGCAACAGGATTGATACACAAGGAGGCGTGGAAAGGATGAGAAGGGACTTGGCAAGGTTGGAGGAATGGTCAGAAGTATGGCAGCTAGGATTCAATGCAAAGAAGTGCAAAATAATGCACCTAGGAAACAAGAACCCAGGGGAAGAATACACAATAGGGGAGGTAGTAACAACAACAAAAAAGGAAAGGGACCTGTGGTAATCATATCAGATGACCTTAAGGTTAGCAAGCAATGTGAGAAGGCAGTAGGAGGGCTTGGGTATACTGGGATGCATAGGGAGAGGCATCAGCAGCAGAAAACAGGAAGTTGTTATCCTCTGTACAGACAGTTGGTGAGACCCCATCTGGAGTACTGCATCCAGTTCTGGAGACCCCATCTCCGCAAGGACATAGACAGGATAGAGGCAGTCCAGAGGAGGGCAACTAAAATGGTGCAGGGTCTGCAAGAGAAGCCGTATGAGGAGAGACTAAAGGAGCTTAATATGTATACCCTTGAGGAAAGAAGGGAGAGGGGGGACATGATAGAAACTTTTAAGTAACTCAGTGGAATCAACAAAGTCCAAGAGGGTAGCATCTTTCAGAAAAAGAGACGTGCAAGAACAAGGGGACACAATTTAAAGATAGAGGGAGGGCGGTTCAGTGGCAATGTGAGGAAGTATTATTTCACAGACAGGGTAGTGGATGCATGGAACAGCTTTCCTGAGGAGGTTGTGGGGTCTAAAACTGTGGGAGAATTCAAGAATGCATGGCACAGACATAAGGCAATTCTTGTGGGGGGGTAGGAAGAAATAGGCTGTTGGTTAACTAGGATCTGCGGCCTATCCTGTAGGTAGGGAAATGGGCAGACTAGATGGGCCAAGCGGTCCTTATCTGCTGTCAAAGTCAAAGTCTATGATGTCTCACAGGAAAAAATGGTTGTGCAGTCAGACAGAGAAGAAACGGGAAATGAAAGATCCTTGCATTAACACACTTTCTGCATAACAAATGCGACAGGGTCCTATTCTACCCTGTCACAGGCACCCCCCTCCTTAAGAGGGAACCTGTTTTATTAAACAGGTTTCGAAAACTTTTTATTCTCTAATAACATTTGCTGCTTTTAGACATTAAGCACATGTGCCACTTTTTGTTTATGACAGTACAGTTTAATTGATAAATTTTTTTTCAACCTTCAGAATCCCTCAATTCCTTATCCATATCTTGACAGAAAATCAACACTGCTATTCTCTTTACCAGATTTGGGTATCACAGAGAATTTAAATGGCTGTAGTGCCAGGTACCACCTTGTGATTCTGGAATCTTTATCTTTGATCTGGTTAAGCCAACAGAGAGGATTGTGATCAGTTACAAGAACAAAGTCGGTTCCTAGCAAATACAATTTAAGGGACTCCATGAGCAACTTTGCTGTAAAACACTCCTTTTCGATAGTGGAGTAGCTTTTCTCTCTGTTATGCAATTTCCTACTTATGTACAGAATAGGATGTTCTGTCCCATCTACATTTTGACTTAGGACTGCTCCTAGGCCTACCTCAGATGCATCTGTTTGTAGCAGAAATGTTTTTTCAAAGTCTGGGCTTCTTAAAACAGGGGCAGAACATAATGCAGCCTTTATGGCTTGAAAAGCTTCATCACACTCTGGGGTGCATTTCATATTTGGGTACCGTTTTTTCATGAGTTCAATGAGGGGAGTAACTAATTCAGCAAAATTGGGAACAAATCTCCGATAACAACCACTAGCCCTAAAAATGACCTGACATGTTTCTTTGTTTTAGGTATAGGGCTTTTAACTACAGCTTCTGTCTTAGAGACTTTTCCATTTCCCAACACAGCCTAAATATCTGGTTTCCTGCATGTCCAATGCACATTTAGTAAGATTAATTATCAGACCTGCATTTCTGATAGCTTGGATAACTGCTTGTAGAAGTTCCAGGTTACTTTTCCAAATCTGTACTGTACACAACAACATCATCCAGGTACGTAGCACAATAACCAGTGGGAGAGGATAGAATGACATGCATGTACCGCTGGAATGCAGCTAGTGCACAATATAAATCAAAGAGCGTGGTGGTGAACTGATAGAATCCTATGGGGTGGAAAATGCAGTTTTATCTCTGGATTCTTAGCAGCTTGAGCTATATGTACAGTTTGTCACTTTGATATTGACACATATCATACTTCCACGTTTTTGTTTCAAGTGCTACGTTTTGTTGAAGCATGCCTTTACACAAGCCTCAGCTGAAACTAATTTGGAATGACTACCTGCAATCCTACTCATAAATCCTATCTCTGACATCAACAAACCAAATTATTTAGAGAGAATATAACACTAATCTTTAGTAAATGTAAAAGAAAGTGCACATGGTTGCAACAGGTGCTACAAGTTGCGCTTGTTCGTACCTGTCACAGACTGGTTGTCACCGAGAGGTTAGTCTGCAGTGTTACCAGTTTTCACAACCCTTCAGATGCCTGAAAAGGATACCTTGGAATGCTGCCACCACTCAGCATGATTCTCACTCTGGGCATCTCTAGGTTTGAATCCCATCAGAGCCACTGCTCTCATAGGACATTGCTCTCTCCAAAGGGCAAATGACCTACCCTTTTTGTCACAGCTAAGAAACACTTTCCCTTTAATATGGTAACTGTAGCCAGTCTCTTCAGAAATGGATCACACACTGTCATTGAGGCGCAGGTCAGGAAGCATAGGGAAAATCCGGAGCAGTTGGAGAATTCACCAAAACTATTTATTTTACAGTTGCCATAACCTAAAAAGATAAACTTGTTCAGAATAACTATGTACAAAGGAGAAATAAAATAAAATATTCATTCAGTCTCAGTGTCCCTTTTTCTTCTAATTTCTTCAATTACAGTGCAGCTCTTCTATAAGTCATTTCAACCCCCATTCTTAGCAAACATCCTGTTTCTCCCACAGTGATCTGTTCTTGTACATTTCAGGCAGCTGCAAGGCAGGAACACATTGTGCTTGCTGAGGCCCCCCGAATAGCTCTGGCAAAAAGGCCTAAAATGTGAACTCCGGTAACCTCTAGTTTACAACAGCCCTCTGCAGTCATCTCAAAATATAAATATATACATTCCAACAATAACACTATATTTTCTAAACAAAAGGGATCCCAATATCAGTTTCATGCCATACAATGATTTGCACATATATTTTGTATTAGCTGATACAAATAATGCAAGGGAGAAAAACAGACAGGAAGAGAAAACTGACAGACAGTGAGAGGCAAAGAACTAAGAGATTCTCCAGTTAATTAAGTCCGATGTCTCACAGGAAAATATGGTTGTGCAACCAGACAGAGAAAAAACCGGAAAGGAAAGATCCTTGCATTTACACACTTTCTGCATAACAAATGCGACAGGGTCCTATTCTACCCTGTCACAGGAACCCCCCTCCTTAAGAGGGAACCTATTTTATTAAACAGGTTTCCAAAACTTGTTATTCTCTAATAACATTTGCTGCTTTCAGACATTAAGCACATGTGCCAGTTTTTTTTATAACAGTACAGTTTAACTTATACATTTTTTTCAACCTTCAGAATCCTCAATTCCTTATCCATATCTTGACAGAAAATCAGCACTGCTATTCTCTTTACCAGATTTGTGTATCACAGAGAATTTAAATGGCTGTAGTGCCAGGTACCACCTTGTGATTCTGGAATTTTTATCTTTGATCTGGTTAAGCCAACAGAGAGGTTTGTGATCAGTTACAAGAACAAAGTCGGTTCCTAGCAAATAAAATTTAAGGGACTCCATGGGCAACTTTGCTGCAAAACACTCCTTTTTGATAGTGGAGTACCTTTTCTCTCTGTTATGCAATTTCCTACTTATGTACAGAATAGGATGTTCTGCTCCATCTACATTTTGACTTAGGACTGCACCTAGGCCTACCTCGGATGCATCTGTTTGTAGCAGAAATGTTTTTTCAAAGTCTGGGCTTCTTAAAACAGGGGCAGAACATAATGCAGCCTTTATGGCTTGAAAAGCTTCATCACACTCTGGGGTGCATTTCAGATTTTGGTACCGTTTTTTCGTGAGTTCAATGAGGGGAGTAACTAATTCAGCAAAACTGGGAACAAATCTCCGATAACAACCAGCCAGTCCTAAAAATGACCTGACATGTTTCTTTGTTTTAGGTACAGGGCTCTTAGCTACAGCTTCTGTCTTAGAGACCTCCGGCTTGACTTTTCCATTTCCCAACACAGCCCAAATATCTGGTTTCCTGCATGTCCAATGCACATTTAGTAGGATTAATAGTCAGACCTGCATTTCTGATAGCTTGGATAACTGCTCGTAGAAGTTTCAGGTTACTTTTCCAATCTGTACTGTACACAACAACATCATCCAGGTACGCAGCACAATAGCCAGTGGGAGGGGATAAAATGGCATTCATGTACCGCTGGAATGTAGCTGGTGCACAGTGTAAATCAAAGGGCATGGTGGTGAACTGATAGAATCCTATAGGGGTGGAAAATGCAGTTTTGTCTCTGGATTCTTTAGCTAAAGGTATTTGCCAGTAACCCTTGGTGAGATTGGGGGTACTGATACTTTGCACTCCCCAGTGTCTCCACCAATTCATTTATTTTGGGCATAGGATAACTGTCAAATTCTGACACTTGATTAAGCTTCCTAAATCAAGGCAGATTCCAGTACCCCCCTTCGTTTTTGTTTACAATTACCATGGGAGATGACCAAACACTCCTGGACTCCTCTATGATACCCAATTCTTTCATTTTTTGTATTTCCTTAACCACATCAGCTCTTAACTGCTCTGGTAAACTGTATGTCTTTTGCCTAATAGGATGAGCATTCTTTGTCATTATTACATGCTCAACCCCTTTTGTTCGGCCTGGTAGGTACCACGGTAAAATTACTGTTAAATGTCTAGCACATTACGAATGTCTGCAGTTTGTTCTGAGGTTAAGAAAACATTCACCTTTACAGCAACAGCATTTACAGTTTGTTCCAGTCTGTCATAAGCTATATCAATATTTTCCTCATCAGTTTCTGGTAAAACCAGCAAAGCAGCGTTTGGTATTTTTTCAACCCATTTCTTGAGGAGGTTAACATGGTATATCTTAGTAGGATTTTTCCTGTCAGGGGTCTCAGTCTCATAGTTAACAATGCCAGTACATCTAAGAACTTTATAAGGCCCTTGCCACTTCATTAACAGCTTATTTTCTCTGTGGATAACAGTAGCAAAACCTTTTCACCTGGCTCAAACGTTTTCTTTTACCCCATGGTTGTAATATACCTTCTGCTGGTTTGGGGCCTCTTCCTGATTACTACGGGCAACTTCAACATATTTTGCCAGCTTCTTTCTTAGGGCACACATATAATATGTTTCTGAGTGGGGTTATCTTCCCACATTTCTTTTATCACGTGCAGTGGCCCTTTTGGCTGCCTACCATACAGCATTTCAAATGGTGAAAACCCTGTTGATGCCTGTGGGACTTCTCTATAGGCAAAAAGTATGTAAGACAAATGTATTGATGATCTGTGGGACTGTTTTGCTCTCTGGTTGGATCCATTTTATCAGGAGTTCTCAGAGGCTTCTCGAGGATTACCAACCGAGTTGTACCTCAGAGATTGAAATCTCTGCCTGTATGTCTCTCCGGAGATGTCATACCTTTTCAGGATTTCGCTTTTCACCAGGTCATAGTTTCCTGACTGTGCAATGTCCATACTGCTGTAGGCAAGCTGGGTTTTCCCTGTCAGGTAGGGTACCAGTCTGATTGTCCATTGCTGCTTTGGCCACTGGCAGGCTGTGGCAACTGTTTCAAAAGTTGTCAGATATGCCTCAGTATCATCTGAGGGACACAACTTAGTAAGTTGAATGGCTTTTAAGTTGCTTGCATTTTGTTGCTCGTCTGGATCTGTGCCGGATCCTCTGCCTTTGATAGCTTGCAAGGCATCCAGCCATCACTGCTCCTGTTGCTACATCTCTTCTGTCCTCTGCGCTTCTAAATGTTGAATCTCTTTTCCTCTCTGCTTCTCCATCTCTTGTTGTTGTATAGCCCACCATTTGAAAAAGTCCATCAGGCTTTCAAGTTCTGTCACTGCCTGTTCTTTTTCCATAACTTGTGCTGGCTGTATGATCTCAGACTGGACTTCTGTTGCTGCTAGTTTGGCTGCCATTTATTTATTTATTGAAAATGTTTCACCAGGAAAGGCACACTGAACAAAAAGATGCTCATCTCACGGTGCGACCTGGGGGGGTTACGGTGGAGGAAAGTATACATACAATAGTTGAATTTAGAAGTAGAGCAATACAGAAATGTACATTACATTTGATCTTGTTACATAAAGGAGAACAGAACAAAACATGGTAATCAAGGACTGGGTATACATATTAAGGGTGCACATCGAGGACAATACACAGTTACATAAGTGCCAGTAACAGAACTTGAGTGCCAGTAACAGAACATGAGCTGAAGCGAGATACACCAGTTTAGCAGTAAGAGTAGGAGAGTAAAGATAGGGGATGAGGAGGTGTGGCTAGTAAACACTAGGGGTTTGGGGGGGTGGTTTAGGTGAGGTGGGGGAAGGAGAGGGGAGTAAGTAGCTGTGAAGGTGTAGCTGTGAGGAAGGCTGAAGAGCGTAGATTAGTGGGTAGGAGGGGGAAGGGAAGGGAGATATTAGGAGTGAGTAAGTGTGAGTAAGGGTGAGAGTGTAAGTGCGTGGGGTAGTGTATAAGCCAGACAATAGCTGATGGCTGAGCTGCTGGTTAGGGGAGGATAGGGGAAGAGAGCTTTCAAGGGGGGGTAAGGGGCAGTTACAATTTGGTGCAAGGAAGTTAGTGAGGGCAGAGGATAGGGAGTGTTTGGATGAAGAGTGGAGGATCTGAGCCGGCAGGCCATTCCAGAGTTTAGGGAAGAGGTAAGATAAGGCTGATTGGCCGGCAGTGGTCCTTCGGTGAGGGATGGCTAATAGCCTAGCGTCAGTAGACCTGAGGGCGTGGGTGGGGGTAGGTGGGAAAGATAGGGAGGATACGAGGTAGGGAGGGAGGGAGCTGAACCAGAAGTTGGAAGTGAATTTGACACTATGTATTAGGCGCCGGTTACTCAGGGATGGCATGGCCAGTGAACGGTAGAGCTCGCAGTGGTGTGAGTTGGGGGGACATCGAGGGCAAAGCGGCAGAAGGCATTAAAGAGGGGTCAAGTCTGGCTAGGGTGGTCTTAGTGGTGGAGCTGTAAATGACATCGCAGTAGTCAAATGAGGGTAGAATCATTTTCAGGACTAGTTCATGTCTGACAGGTAGCGGGAGACACGTGTGCAGTTTCTATAGAGGGCTCTGAGTTTTGGGTGCAGTTTTGAAATGATAGCATCCACGTGTGTGGAAAAGCAGAGGTGGCGATCAAGCCAAACCCCTAGATACCTGAAGGAGGGCACTTCGACGAGGATGGTGTTGTTTAGGGTATGGAAGATCAGAGGAGAGGTGAGTTTGGAGAGATGCTGTCTAGTGCCGAAGGACATAGAGACAGTTTTCTTGGCATTTAGGGTGAGTTGGTTGGTATTGAACCAGTGTTGGATTTTATTGAAATCGGATTGGAGTTTGGAGGAGACTTCTTCGTGGGTCCTGCCAGAGGTAAAGAGGACCATGTTGTCTGCATACATGTGGATTGTGGAGGTGGAACAAGAGTTAGGCAGATCATTTAGGAGGATGGAGAAGAGGATGGGGCCCAGCACAGAGCCTTGGGGGATGCCGGTGGTGATAGGGAGAGGGGGGGAGGTGTGGTCACCTATTTTAGTGGATTGGGTTCTATTTAGTAGGTAGGCACTGAACCAGTTTGTAGTGGATGCTGCTAACCCAACCCCTGACAGGCAGGATAATAGGAGGCAATGGGATACTGTGTTGAAGGCTTTTGCTAGGTCAATGAAAATAGTGGCAGTGATTAGCCCTCTGTTCATCCCAGAGAGGATGGAGTCCATGAGTCTTAGAAGGGAGGAGGAGGTAGAGTGGTGTTTTCTGAAGCTGGACTGAAATGGGGGTGAAGAAGTTAGTTTCTGAGAGAAAGTGAGAGCGCTGGGATAGCACTAGGTGTTCCTGGAGTTTGGCGAGGGCGGAGAAGAGGTAGATGGGACGGTAGTTAGCTGTGGTGGTAGGATCACCACCTTTTGGAAGAGGTAGGACAATGACGTGCTTCCAGTTGGAGGGAAGTGACTTGGTGGTGAAAGAAAGATTTAGTAGGGTTGCGAGGGGAGTGACGATGGCGGGGGCAGATAGGAAGAGGAGTTTGTTATCAAGATCATCAGTTGATTTGCCTTTGGAGGGGTTCAGGGAGTGAAGGGCATCTAGGGTTTCGGTGGGGGAGATGTGTCTGAAGGAGAAGGGGTTCCTACTAGGTGGTAGGGGGATTGATGTCTGGGGAGCGGGTGTGGTTGCAGGAGGTAGGGAATCTAGGAGGGCCAGGGTGCAAGTAGTAAAATAGGAATTAAACTCGGAGGCTACCTTCAGGGGGTCGGAGAGGAGATTCCCTTGGGCAAGGAGGAGAGGTGGGGGGTTTGCAGTCTGGGGGGAGAAAAGGGAGTTAATGACTTTCCAGAATTTAGAAGGTCTTTCAAGATTTGCATTTAGGGTGTTGTTAAAATATTCAGCCTTAGCTAAGCAGATGGCCTTTGTGCACTTGTTATGGAGCATGCGGTAGGAGACATGGTTGCCAGGGATAGGCATGGATTTGCAGTTACGCCAGGCCTTGTCACGGGCTTCTTGGCAAGCTATCAGCTCAGGGGATATCCAGGGAAGGTGAGACCCACTGACTTTAGCTCGGCGCAGGTGGGCGTGTTTGTCCCAGGTGGTGAAGAAGGTGTTCTGAAAGTGTGTAAGGGCCGAATCCATATGAGAACAGCTTGAGCTCGGGATGCAATTAGAGTGAGTTAGATCTTTCAGGAGGTGGGATAGGTTGAGAAATTTGTATGACCATTGGAGTATAAATTTGGGAGGGGAATTAACTCTCTGGATTTTGCGGACCAGGTAGATTAGGTGGTGGTCACTAATGGAATCCACGAGGAGGCCTGAACTGACGACACGGTGAGGATGGGATGTAAGCGCCCAGTCTAGAAGGGAGTGATTACTGGACTTGTAGTTTGAGTGTGTTGGCTCCATAATGGTTTGACTAAGGTTGAGAGTGGTTATCTCAGTTTGAGTTTTGTTAAAAGTGGGTGCTAGCCAGTTGTGGTTAAAGTCACCCATGACATATAGTTCACCCAACAGTGCAAGAGATGAGAGCTGGCACAGTAGGTCGGTGACTATTTTGGGTGGTGTGCCTGGGCAGCAGTAAATGCCAGCCACAAAGATAGGTAAAGAGGAGGGAAGGGACAGTTTTACCATTAGAAGTTCGTAAGCTTTGGGTTCAGTTTTTGTAAGACAGACTGTGAAGTGTAGGGCTGATCTAATGTAGATAGCCACTGGAGGGCTGGTCTTGCCAAGTGATGGTGAACCCTGAAATAGCGATGGTATTATCTGGTAGACTGGAGTTTAGCCAGGTCTCAGATATGATGATCATGTCGGGGCGTGTTGGACGGCTAGGACCTGGAACTGATCGAGCTTAGGGGCTAGGCTACGAATATTTAGATGGAGAAGGCGTAATCCTCGGGGAAGGTTTCCAGAATGAGTGCTGGAGGTGGCCTTGGCTGAGGGGATTGGAATGGAATGGTCAGGGCTTGAGGTTGTGGTTAGGCCGGGGTTAAGGTGTATATCCCCTGCAGCCAGAAGGAGAAGGGCAATGGTTAGGTGACAGCGTAGAACATGGAGAGACCAGGATTTTGCAATGCACTGGTTGGGGGTGGCGGTCGGGCTGGCTGAGCAGAGGGAGTGGGTGCTGGAGTGGGTGAGAGAGACCAGAAGGCAGCCAGAGGTGTAGACCGAGAAAGAGGGCGGCTTGAGGAAATGGGACTAGGAGATAGCTGGGAGGGATGCAGTGGACTTATAGGGGGCATTTGTAGGATGAGTCAGAATGTCTGGTGGGGAGGGGGGTGATGGGTAGCCGTTTAGGGGTGGAGTTAAAATGGGAAGGGACAGTAAAATGGGGGCGATCAGAAGTGCAAGGGTTATTGATGGGGACATTTTGCCAGATTTGGGGAAGGGGTGCCCAAGCATAATGCTTTGGTAGTAGAAGGGTGGTGAGCTACTAGTATCTTGGTTGCCCCTCAGAAAGTGTAGATACCACTTTGGAGTAGTGGTACTGTCACGGACTCTGGTGGACAGGGTACAAGGTTTGAGACCCCGGCTGGGCAGTTGGGAATAGGACCTGGCTGAGAGCAGGGATCCAGGTTCTAGGTGACTTGAGCGGGCAAGGTTTGGGCCAGAAAACACAGTTGAAATAATGACTCCTAGTGGACACTAGGGTTAGTGGCAGGCTGGGTGTGGGTCAGGCGATAGGGCAGGGGTTAGTGAGTAGGGCTAGCCATTCTCCTGCTAACCACTCCTGGACTTGCTGCTCCAGAATCCATACATTCTTCTGTGCTTCCCTGGTACTAGGTCCAGTACCCACGCACAAAACTCCTGTTTTAGGGTATGCATAGTGTAAATCCCACTTAGGCTGACACCATCTGTCGTTGAGGCGCAGGTCAGGAAGCATAGGGAAAACCAGGAGCAGTTGTAGAATTCACCAAAACTATTTATTTTACAGTTGCAATAACATAAAAAAATAAACTTTTTTCAGAATAACTATGTACAAAGGAGAAATAAAATATTCCTTCAGTCTCGGTGTCCCTTTTTCTTCTAATTTCTTCAATTGCAGCTCAGCTTTTATAAGTCATTTCAACCCTCATTCTTAGTAAAGATCCTGTTTCTTCCACAGTGTTCTGTTCTTGTATATTTCAGGCAGGTGCAAGGCAGGAACACATTGTGCTTGCTGAGGCCTCCCTGAACAGCTCTGGCAAGAAGGCCTAAAATGTGAACTCTGGTAACCTCTGATTTACAACTGCCCTCTGCAGTCATCTCAAAATATAAATGTATATATATTTCAACAGTAACACTATATTTTCTAAACAAAAGGGATCCCAATATCAGTTTCATTCCATACAATGATTTGCACATATTTTTTATATTAGCTGATATAGACATGCAAGGGAGAAAACTGAGAGACAGTGAGAGGCAAAGCACTGTGAGATTGTTGGATTGATCAAGTCCTCTCATGTCTCACAAGAAAATATGGTTGTGCAACCAGACAGAAAAGGAAAGATCCTTGCATTTACCCTCTTCCTCCATAACAAATGGGACAGGGTCCTATTCTGCTCTGTCACACATGCCTGTCAGGTTTCCCCTGGTTTTCTATATCTGAAATGATTCAGTGACAAGAAGCATGATGTGTATATAAAAATAACATTTAATACTCCCGTAACTCCCCTCTGGGTCAAGGGCTTACCTCATTGGGGCTACGGCTCTACAGGGTTTTCTCCAGTGACTCCGGGGGGGGGGGGAGGACTGACATGTGGGAAGTGTATGATCTCCATGGGGCTTGCCACTCTGGAATAGTTCCTTGGTCCCATGGTAGAAGGGGGCCGAGGTCTGATCAATGTTTTTGCATCTCCAGGTAAGTTTGAGCGGTGTTCGGTGGTCTGCCAGCAAAGTAAAAGCTGACCAGCCAAATATAAACAAATATGGCTACACTGCACCATCTGTGCATGTGCAGCTACCCGAGTTAAAGGAGCTGCAGCTTCCATAATGTATTTGGCTCTGCGGCCACTATTTAACATTATCACCTACTCCAAGATGGGCAGCAGAGCCAGGGAAAAGATATATGGGTTTCTGCCCTTGAGAAGGCAAATAACAGCTGGCTTGGTGGAGCTGAAGGTTGCAGCACTGGACACCATATCTTGCATCATGTCGGTGACCTGGGTTCAGGAAAGAGCCCAAGTCATCGGGGGTTGGTGGAAGGGAGGCCAGGAGATGGGCTGAGCAACTGTAAGGCAACTCTCCCCTCCTGGGTGGGGACCCAGCCAGGGCCCACTGCAGGGCTGCACCAAGGTGGAGGCCCGGAGGTAGTGCAGTTGGGAGCAACTAGAGTAGGGAGCGTGCCGTGAGTCACTTCATGCATCTGCCTCTACACACATGTGAGCAACCGCAGCAAGGGGCAGGGGGAAATCAAGCAAAAATGGAGCTGGCAGGCTCCATGATGGGCTGGAGTCTAGAAGTTGGTCTCCGGGGGGGGAGGAAAGTTGACACCCTTTGCCCTTGGCCCTGCCTTGGGGGGCAGACCCATGGGGGATTGCCGGGAGGGTTGGCACCAGAAGAAGTGGAGGTCCAGAGACTGAGCCCCTCTGAGGGGTGGGGCCTGAGGTGTCTGCCAGCTCCACCATGTACCCCTGTCACCAAATAGGTGGGAGGTGGCGAAAGGGGTCAAAAAAGCTGGATTAAAAATAAAAGGCACATAATGGGGTGTAGGGGCTATCTTATAATGTGGGCAGAATATAAACAATAGTGGTGGCCACCATAAGTTCCCTGCAGAACGGGGGCTGCTGGAAAATGTGAAAAGGCACCAGAAATGCTTGAGAACTGTGCAGTCAATAGGAAGGAGAGTTGGGGAAAGTTATAAAAAGGGACTGCAAGCCCTCCAGCAGGGAGTTGGAAGAGATACCTCATGGGAGTGAAAGCAGAGAGATTGCTGTGGGCTTCCATCCCCTAAGACCTGTTCTATACACACAACAGCCTTTCTGGCCCCCAGTTTGAACAGGAGGCAGAGTGTCTGAAAAGAGCCAGTGGTAACAGGGAACAGAATTCAATTGCCGACTGATTTCCCTGAGCAATTGTTGAATCTGCAGCTGTTGAATTGTGGTAGGCCGAATTATAGACTGTGACTATGCAGCCTAGAAGGAGAGAGAGTGGCAGCCTGAACTGAGAGACTGTAAATTGCAGCCTGAAGTAGCAAAATTTGCAGCCTGAAAATAAGAGAAAGTAAGCAGCCTGAGAAATGGAAAAACTGTATAACCAGTGTTCCCCCTCAGAGGGATAAGTGCTTAAGGCTGCTTGAATTGCCTCTAACCTGAGAGAGAAGTTCCAGAGCTTGAGCACTAGACTGTGACTGAGACCACTGCAAAGTGCTACTGAGAACTGTTGTGTCTGCAGAAAGTTTAGGCAACACTTAGCCTACCGCATCTTTTGACCCACAGGAGACCACCGGAGAGGAAGACATCGACAGGCCTGTCAGGTGAACACTGTATATAAAGGCTCCAGTGGTGAGGTTTGGGAAGGCCTGACAGGTGAATTCCAGCATTCTTTATTCCTTCAGCCAGCTGCCGCTTTTCTGCAAACTGCTGCTGTGGTGCACCACCAACTGCTGATACCAGAATGGTACCATTTGAGCCGAACCTGCTGAACCACCAGCTGCTTCAAAACTGTAAGTACCTCTTGGTTGCAGCACAGAGGAGTTCCTATTTAGCTAGCTAGTTAGTAAAGGGGGTCATGTCCTGGGCAAGACCATCCCAAGCTTCAAGATCAGTCCAGGCGGTAACATTAAAAGTTTGCTGTGTATAAAGTTATTGGGCCCCAGTGAAAGTAAGAATCCAAAAGGACTCCGCACTCAATACCACAAATGTCTCCAGACAAAAGTCTTTCCATCAAACTTTTTTATTTTGTGAAAAAGCAAACAGCGTCCAGTATAGCCAGTGTAGCACTAAGAGGCCATCACAAACCAACATTTCACACTCTTGTTGAGTGTTTTGTCAAGGTGTAGCGCAGCCCCAGTGTTCAATTATATACCCCACAATTCAAATGTTTTAATCTTAAAAATATGTGAGTAGTGCTGCTGCTTGTACTGCCCACTAATATCTCTGGGTACTTTCTGTTTACAATGCCAACACTTAACACAGGTATTTTGTTAACCTATTTATTTAAATTCTAGTTAGAATGGTCAGGTAGAAATGACCAGATAGAGCTTGCTAGACTTTTGTATTGAGCATGCTTTTTCTGTCAGTGCATATGGAAGCAGGTCCAGATAACTTAGCCCCCCAACCCCCCAAAAAAATATTTGGGAGTATGAAATATACTTTTGAATATATAGTATTAGGGGTGACTGTATAAAGAAAAGGGTGGTTGTGACGCTTGGCCAGCTGGTTACGATTGTTGTATGATATTTGTAAAATAAAAATATAGTATGTAATTGTCTCACATATGACAGCCTGTGCTTTGTGCTTCCATGGGTGCCCCCTCCAGATTTCAGTGAAGCTACAGGATATGTAATTGACCAGAGGATGTAAGAATTGGCCTACATCAAGGTGTCAGCAGTGACAAGTGACCTGAAACCAGGAGGTAATTAAAAGACCAGAGATCTGATTAAAGGTCTCATGTTTTTTTTTTTGTCTTAATTAGAACTGACCCAGCTGCCAGGATATAGGGCTTGTAAAGTTTTATGATTCCTATAGGAAGAACATATGATACCAACATGGTGTTAAAAGTTGTAACACCCTTTGATATGCCTTTGGAATAGGAACCACACGATCAAAGAGAAAATGTTTAATTAAGGAGTCATATTTAGAAAGTGGAATGTTTGCTGATGTCACATTATTTAATATACTTACTGCTACAACATCATATTTGTATTTTTTTAATTGTAAAAAGAAGGAGTTAGATGACTCACCAAGACGGTGGGGAGAGGGAGTTGAAATATATCCTTGTAACTGTGGAATATGACATATTATTTTGGGACTCTGAGAGAAACTAACTTAAAGGCACTTACAGAGGTAATACATTAGATAGAAAAGGTCTAAATGTATAATGGTAGGAGTTTTTGTTTTGTACTTTGCCCTTGTTCTTTTAAGTGATTGTATGCTTTTTGATATATTGTTCTGTGTTTACATTTTACATACAGTATATTTATCATCTTTTAATAAAGTACCTTTTATTTAAAAGACTGCCTGGGTGTCTGCCAGTTCATTTTTTGCATGTGATGTATAGATGGTTAAGTCTGACGCTTGTTCAAGGGCTTGATTGTGTTACCAAACTGGGAAAAGGTAAGAATATACCTAAGGTCTCATAGAGTTAAAAGGGTTAATTTTGGAATCCTGGCTTGGTGCCCCTGGTGACAGATTGTATCACAATCCCTGAAGAGGGTACGTATCTGAGCCTGTACATTGGGTACGCTAGCACAAGATTCACAGTTTGAATCCCCCTCCTCAGAGCTTGAGACTAAAGGTGATTCGGAGCCAAAAGCAGACAGGAGGGTTACCCTGTCTGTTACCTGTTGCTCTCTGAGTGTGGCACTGTGGGAGCAGAGGGCCTGACCTGTGAAGTGCATTTGTGACAGTGGTAAGGGTTATTATAACCATAAGAATCTTGTATAAAACTTTTTAAAAAGTGTTTTTTATCAGACAGTTTGAGAAATAAAACATGGTTGCCTGAGTTACAAAACGTTTACTAAGTAAAAGAACTAATAGATAATGCTAATGACAGCAGCCTTTATTCTAATTAATGAAACATACTGGGTAAAATGTATTGATATATGCATGCTTCTCTTCTGAAAAACAAAATCCCCCCACCCCCATTTACCACTGATACATTAAAAGCAAGTGTTACTATAAGATGATGGAAAGAAGATTTTTCTGTGTATGGAGTGATAAAGGTTGGTGCTTTAGCTGCCTCCAGTAATGGAATTTACATAAGTAGGCTAAGAAAATACCTGTGTTAAGTGTTGGCAATGTAAACTGAATGTACCCAGAGATATTCGTGAGCAGTACAAGCACCAGTACAGGTGCTGTGGATAAGACTAATTGTTTTTGTAGGCATTACTCACGTTTTTATAATTAAAAAAAAATAAAATTGTTGGGTACATAACTGCAGGGAGTGCAGTACAGCTTGACAGAGCATTCAACAAGAGTGTGAAACGTTGGTTTGTGGTGGCCTCCCAGTGCTACACTGGCTATACTGGACACTGTTTGCTTTTCACAGAATATAAAAGTATGATCTAATCAAATCAAATTTTGTTTGTAAAAGGCAGCTTTCCATTGATTAAGGCACCTGTGCATAAAATCAAGAACAACTCAAAAATGAAATATAATACATAAACCACCAATAAATTAAAAACCAGTAAAACCACAGACCATAAATAAGATGACAGTCCATTCTAATTAGATGTTAACATTCTTCTGGAAATGCCAGGACAAAACGGTAGGTCTTTTACTCTCTTTTAAACTTTGGATGGTCAGGCACTCCCTTACCCAATGGGGTAGAGAATTCCACAGGGTGGGGGCCACAAATGCAAAACAGCAGGCCCCAGATGTTTGCAGTTGCACCCTAGGAATCTCTAGCAATCCCTCATCGGTGGATCAGAGTGGTCAGGAGGGGTGACAGAGAGAAAGAAGATCTTGCAGGTCAGCAGACTGACCTTGAAGGTGATACACCATAACACAGTGGCAACCAGTGCTGTCCAAGGAGCACAGGTATAATATGACTGGTCCTAGATGTACCAGTCAAAAGCCTGGCAGCCACATTCTGCTCAAGCTGCAGGTGGTGAATATAAACCCCTGGTAACCCCAGGTAGGGGGCATTGCAGTAGTCAAGGTGAGTGGTCATGAAGGTGTGGACCAGTGTTGGAAGATCCTCTGGATGAACCAGGTGTTTCACCTGGGCGATATTCCTCAGATGGTAAAAAGAGGTCTTCACAATGGCTGACATCTGTGATTTTAGGGTCGGGCCATCATCAAAAATAACACCCTGGTTATGCACCCGATCTGAGGTGGTAAGCTGGATGCCCCTGAGCCAAAGACCAGAGGGCTGTCCAGCCGACAGACCCACCTCTCGATGATCTGGGTCCACCACCAACACCTCAGTGTTATCCGGGTTTCACCTCAGCCAACTAGCACTCATCCAGTCCTGGATCTCAGATAGGCAGTTGTTAAACACTGAGAGGACATCTCCTCGTTCAGGTACAAAGGACAAATACAGTTGAGTATCATCTGCATAGCAGTGAAAACTCAAACCATACCACCTAATAATGTCCCCCAACGTCAGCATATGAACAGCGAACAACATGGGTGCCAAAATGGAGCCCTGCGGTACCCCGCATGATAGGGGAGAGGGTCAGAGGAGTAAATTCCTGAGAAAACTCTGCATCCTACTCACAAGGAACGATTGAAACCATCTGAGGCGATACTCGATGGTCCACAGATGAACCACAGGTGCTCCTGTAGCACATCATGATCCACCATTGCAAATACCACTGAGAGATCAAGAAGGACCAAGATGGAACAGGTTCTCCAATCTCTACCTATTAGGAAGGCATTTAGCACCCGAATGAGGGCTGTCTCAATGCTGTGCCTCTTCCTAAATTCAGACTGGAGAGAATCCTAGACATCATGGATGGATAAATGATCATCCAGCTGTAGTGCAACCACTTTCTCAATAACCTTGCCAACAAACGACAGGTTAGAGACAGGTCTGTAGTTGCCGAGACAGTCTGGGCCAAGGGAGGTTTTTTTCAGGAGCAGTCATGCAACCACCTCCTTCAGGGATCAGGAAAGAACCCCTCCCACCAATAACATCTAAACTTTCTTAGCCAGGATCGGGCTAATCTCCTCAATGCACCCCACCAGGAGATGTGTTGGGGAGATGCGTTGAGCCTGGATCTAAACTACAGGTGGTTGGCCGCAAAGTCTGAATGCTCCTAACAATGTCCGTGATGTCCAGCCTGCCAAAGTCGGACCAGGTAAACTGGGTACTCAGAATCTCTTGCTGACCTCTGCTACAACCCGTAGAGGGAACAGGGTGAATCCCGGACCTGATGGTGGCAACCTTATCTGGGAAGCATTGAGCAAACCTGTCACATCTTTCTTGTGACAAGGCTCCACCAGACTGCAAACAGATTGGATTGCACAATCTGTCAACAGTCCGGAAGAGCTGAGCTGGTTGATTTTGCATTGTGGCAATCTCCTTGGACAGGAATTCTGCCTTCTTACTGGTGATTGTCAATTGATAGACAGTGTAGTGGTCCATCAATCTAAGCCTGTCAACCTCCAATATGGACTTTCACCAAGCCCTTTCTAACCTTCGACCCACTCTTCTCAACTCTCTCAAGGTCCCATCAAACCATGGGAACCCTGGGCAAAGAGTAAGTGGTTGAACACTAACAGGAGCAATGGAAACCAGGGCATCCACCACTGCCTTATTGGCCAGTACCAGATCTCCTGGATCCATGCATTCACCCAAGAAGCCAGGCAGGTCTAGCATCACCATTAGGCCTTCTGGGATCAATCCCCCTCAAAGGGCGGTACCGGGCCATCTCTGTAGGGGCAGGCTCATTGGGGGGTGCCACAAAACTAAACCCTGTGGTGTGATGGTTGGACCAACCAACTGGTTCCACCACCAAATCAGAGAGCTCCATCCCCAGGAGGAACACCTGATCCAATGAGTGAACGCAAATGTGAGTAACGGAGGTAATAACCTGTGTGAGGCCCAATGAGGTCATAAGCTAGAGGAGATTGTGACCAAAATGCGAGAGTTCACTGTCGACTCAGGCATTGAAATCCCCCAGAATTAACCATCTGGGGATCCTAATACCACGTCAACAATGAAGCCTGCAATTTCTTGCAGGAATCTTTTCCCATCCCCGGGTGGATGGTAGATGAGCAATATCCTGCATAACCCACACCCGCACAATACATTCAAAGGATATGGTGAGCCCCACTGGCACATCCACAAGGCCCAGTTTCATGTTAAAACAAATGGCTACACTCCAGTCCCTACACACCGTTCTTGGGGGGGGGGGTGCATCACCAGTTACCTGGCTGGTACTACTGAGGTCAATATTGGGCCTGCATTTTGGTCCAACCAGGTCTCGGTGATGCAAGCCAGGTCAGATGTTACCAGCAAAATCTGTGATTATAGTAGTCTTGTTCATAATAGACCTGGCATTGCACAGCACCGGCCAAGTCGGAAGAACCACTGAAGAAAACTGCACCACCTGCCTGCTCATGGCAGAGACCTTGGGTATGGGAACCAGGCAGGGAGGACCCCTGTCCTGGTCCATTTGCCCCAGGGTGCCATCTTGTCCCCACCACCTCTATCCAACCATCCCTTTCCATCTTGCCATCTGGTCCAAGACCCCCCTGTCCCTTCCTAGCTTCTTCACAATCCCCAAAGCGCAACATCTTGGATATGTCACAGAAGGCAAAAGGAGGCAGTGAAATGAGTGGCGGTCCCTGAGCCTGGAGGGGGAACAGTACCTGACCATAGCAATACCCTCCCAACATATCACAATCTACAGCAGTAGTCAAGTCACCAACAAAACCAGAAACACAATTCAACCAATCACGCAAATATCCCAACATACTCCACATTCACATCCAACCAATGAATACCAAACTAACCCTCCCTACAACAACCAACCAGACACACTCAAAACCCCTCAAACCATTTCCCCCAACCCCAACTAATAATGAAACTGATAAATACACTTCTATGGCAGGATAGGAAAATATATACTGTCCAAGAGAGAAGTCGCTTAACACTCTCAACAATGAGTTTTGACCCTGAAGAGCTCCCACCTCTCTCAGAGAAAAGAAAATTATCTCCTGGTTCTGTCTCTCACACAGGCCAGGATAAAATCAGCAAATAATTATGAAATAAGTACAGTTAGTCAAAGAGCACTCTCACTGCCTCACCATTCCCTAGTGGTCTTAAAACAGCTAAGAGAGTCTGACCATCCTACAAATGGAGCTGGATTCCTGATGTTTCTCCTCCACCTTGTATGATAAAATTGTTCTCCCCCCCCAAAGATCAACTGTACCACATCCGATCCTAAATCACTTTAGGAAACCCAGTGGGGAAAAAACAGAGGGCGTCTTAACCGCACACCAGAGAGGCCAGTGCCCTAAGGCCTTATACCATTGCTTCAGCCACCAGCAGGATAAGACCCTCTGGTCTGCTCCCCAAGGAGCCTAAAAGCACCCGAGACTATACCACCCACTCTTCAGTGAGCAATGTATCAGGGCTCCCACATGGCCATTAGCCCCAGCAGGCATCACTCCTGGTAAGCCAGACAAGAACCCCCCCTGATCCCAACAGGGCAATTAAACAGAAGAAACAGTGAGCTCTGAATCCCAGGGACTCACAGACTCATGAGTCCTTCAGTTAGATGGGGCCATTCAAACAATTCTGGTCCCAGTCTGCCTCCTTCATGCAGCCGCCACAAACAAGACCTCCACTGCCACAATTCCCATTGAGTTTGGGCTCCAAAGTTGTTACCAAACCCTCTGGTATTCCTTATCTGTGCCTCTCCCACTGCAATATTCTCCCCAGTCAAATCGACTCACTTTCTGCAAACCGGACTGGAAAATAACTCAGCCAGGCAAGGGAAACTCAGGTAATTAAAGCATTCTACTGACCACTGTAGAAAAGATTTAACAAAATACTATGACATATAGCGCTGGGGGAAATGGATAAAATGTAAAATAAATATGTGACTCCGTATATTTACAGTGCTAGACTCCCGATAATGCTTCTCAACCCCACTAAATCACTGCTTCCACCCTATCTCACTACCACTAAATTAAACTAAAAATAACAAAAACAAAACATGAAAATAAACTAAAATAAAATAATGATGAAAAGACTTTTTGTCTGGAGACATTTGTAGTACTGAGTACTGAGTCCTTTTGGATAGTGACATTTGGTTTGGGGCTTGTAAGCACCAGCCCCGTAGAAGCGACCCTTCCTGCATTTGTGCCTAATGAAAGTATCCTGTTGGTATCAAAGACTGTTATTTTCCCAGCATCCAAACATCTCAGAGTATCACTCTGCGTCCACTGTGAGGCCTCTAGCACCCCGGTGTGGTACCCACAGCGACCAACTATCTGTAAGACCTAACGGCCGCTTGGGGGAAAGTTGAGTGTACCTCGTGTAGTGTAGGAAACAGTGTAGGGTATAGTCAAATTGTTTGCAATGATTATTGGTGTTCTGATTTCCCCCTTTTCCCCCATAATAAAATGGAAAGTTGGTTTGTGGTACAATTTAGTATAACTGGTCATTGCAAGGTGTGCATTCACTATGTGGGGAAGGTACTGTGGGGGCAGATATTGTATTTTCCTGGGGGATGGTAACCTGGACTGTATCCGACAAGTATCCCATATCACTACCCCAGGTGGAAGCACCCCATCGTTCTTCTCCTGTCCAACTAGTGAACCCAGGCTGGCCCCCTCAGAGGTGTGTCCAGGTCAGACCCAAGAGCCCCTAAAACAGCCAAGGTGAATCAAGGGGCTGTTACAAAGTGGAGGCACCACTGTGATCTGTTGTCCCCTAGTGGAGTTGAATTCGAAAAAAAAAGAGAAAAAACGAAAGAATGGAAATTTGAGGCCCCCAGCCCCAAGTTGTGCAAAAGGGAAAATGGCATTCCAAGAGGTAGAGGACTGGTACATGTCTGAGGGATTAGACCCTTACAAAGTGCTTTTGATAAAGAATGTGGATGAAGAGTAAGCCAAGGAGTTTATTTTGGGAGTGCTGGAGGGGGCCCTGAAGGATTGTGGAAGCATGAAGATTCAAAGAGTGAATGGAGAACCAGGTACCCAGTTTAGAAAGTTAATTGTAGAAACAGATGAACTTAAGAACTGTAAATGTGTCTACCACAGTGACATTTGAGGGTCCAAAGAGATCTGGGTTGTGCCAAGTAAAGAGGGTTCTGTCAACCAAAAAACCTTCCCCACCCCTCGTCCCCCCACCCCAATGCGCGGGAGGGGGGTGGATTTCAAGACTAAGCTACAGTCTCTGCTGGCTAGTGAAGGAAAGACTTTGCAGGATGTGTGGACTCTGTTACCTTTGATGACAAACTCTGGGAATCCTGGGCTAGCCTGCCCTGCTAGTTTAGACTATTATTGATGCCTAAGGGTTTTCTCTGGCACCCTCCCTATGCCAACTGGAGTTGATTACAAAACTTGGATTGACTATCCTATCCCTGTGCTACAAGAATGGCAATGTTCTGAGGCTGAGAAACATAAGAGGCTGGTAGAGAGTTTGAAAGGGCCCACTTTGGATGCTATTTAGTCCTTATTTACCAGAGTCCCAGAGGCTAGATGAATACCTTGTTGCTCTGGACAGTGTATTTGAGAGTACGGAATCCTGTGATGATTTATGCTGGAAGTCTAAGACAACTAAACAGTGCTGGGAGGAGCCCCTCTTGGCTTACCTCCATAGACTGGAGAGGGCTTTGCAGAAAATGTATTGAAAATGAGGGCTAGAGGTGACTTCCGGTTCCGGTATGTCTGGCTGAGCACACAAACTGAGTAGCTCCCATCTAACTGTGCAAAAAGGGTGATTTACTGCAAAAAAAACCCATAATTTTTAGCATTCAGCAGGTAAAATATTTTAAGACATCACCAAATTAAGACAAAATATGGCAAAACAGAACCGGAATCTATTTCAACCAATTGCTGATATGTTGGAGGGAGACGACCGTATGTCTGATGATGGCGAACAACATAACAGACCGTCTACAGCCACAGACCAAAAGAAATCTACCTCTTCTACTAGAACTAAGAGCTGTATAAAAAAACAATCAGAAACCAATTTGGATGCAATTTTACAAGCGATCTCGGACTTTAAGGGTGAGGTTCGAGAATCTCTGCAGGACCTAAAAATGGAGTTGAGTACTCTCCAAAATCGTATGACCGAGGCAGACCAACAGATCACATTAAATGCTACCAGACTAGATGATTTAGAGGAAACAATGAGAACCATTGCTGCAGAACAACTGGTAATTTCCATCTGCTAGGAAGATGCCGAAAATTGCAGCAGAACATGAAACATAAGAATATTTGGCCTACCAGAAAATGAGGAGGGAAACTATCCTAAGGCCTTTGCGGATTACCTTCTGAGGCTGCTGCTCGAACTAGACCCAGACTTTCACCTGGATATCGAAAGGGCCCAGAGGGCACTTGGCCCAAAGCCTTCACACCCGGAGGCAAGGCCTCGTTCCTTTGTGATTAGATTTCTTAGTTACCAAACAAAAGAAACCTTATTAAGGAAGGCCTGGCAGAAGGGAAGAGTAATGTGGGGCCAACAAAGGTTGCTGTTTGACAATGATTACACTCCAGTGACCCAGAAACAAAGGAGAGATTACAGTCCCCCTCTTTCCTACTCTACGAGCCCAGAAGATTTGTTTTCACGCCCCATACCCTGTAAAACTAACAGTATTCCTTACATCTGGCCAACACACCTACAACTCTGCCACCGAAGCTATAACTGATCTTTTGAAGAGTAAAGTGATTAATGAAAAAAACTGCAGACACAGTAAAATCATGCATAGGCCAAATGAATCAAGGAGAACAGAAAGGAACTCAAGCAGCACAACTCCAGATGAAAGATATTTTACAGTGACTCCAGCAGTTTAGGAATCCAACATTGCCAACCTGAATAATACCAGAAGCTGAGTAATTATTCCTTTCTTTTGGTTGTGGCTTAAGGATGTTCCCTAGGAGATTGTAATGGGAGAGGGGGGTAGTGAGTGAGTGGGGGGCTTAGGGCACTCAGATGAGGGAATCTTTAAGAGGCCCAGGCAACAATACTTTAACTATATTCTTAACTTCTTTATTTGGGTAATTGGCTTTGGGTTGCAATCATGGGCCGCGCATAGCTCCTGGATGGCGGAGATCTTCTCAAGCTAAGGAGCTAAGATAGGAGACCACTGCCCTCTTCCTGGGGTCTCCCTCCCAACCCCCCCTCTCCTCGGCAGGCCCTTCCTTTTCCCCAGAGCCAGCTGTCTTAAGCTGGTCATAATTGATTCTGGGAGACTCTGCCCAACTTGATAAGAAGGTGGGGGTAATCGTGCCCCGAAAGGAGGGAAAAATCCTGAATAATCAGAACAAACTAAATAAATTTGCTGCACATATGAACTGCAGGGTTTTTATTCCCTCTTACATAGCATTGTGCAACTGAACAACAAGGCCAGGACAATTTGAAGTGTAGCAGCTTCGATTATAATTTGAGACTCATGCTGACTGAGCAATGTTCTGTTATATATAATATTTAATTGTTGGTGTATTTAGTATAATGTGTAGCAGGGGTTCTACAGCCTACTCTCTGCTGATATGATGCTTAGGATTTTAGGAGCAAGAAAGCAACATTAAGAAGGGCATATAACTTCAATGAAAAGGGTAATCAGGTTGTAATTTTGTGGCTATCCATAAGAGGTCGCTTCCCCCTTTTTAAGGTTAATAAGCAAAAGAAAAAGCAATGAAACTTTGGCGGGGAGGCCACGGTGAAACAGATTTAGTTCCATGGGGGTCTGGAATGTCTGCAGTTTGGGGGCAGTTTTCACCAGGTCAGCTGTAGCTCTTTGGACCTGTATGGCAGTAGATGGGGTCAGAGAAAAGAATAAGACTAAGTGAAGAGCCATCCAACTTTTATAAATATACCACACAGGATTATTTGGGGGAGGGGATTTAATTTTGGATTATGGAACCTGATAGTTGGGGAATTTGTTAAATTATAGTATTGATCTACTTCAAATGAAATGTTGAGGGGGGGATAGAAATACAGTTTAAAAGATTAGATAATGAATGAAACCTAAAATGGGCTGCAGTTCAGACATTACCCACTAGAGGTCATCTTCCCTCTTTCTTAAGGCAAAATAGTAAAATAAAGCCATATAATTAGTTCATTAGATGTGAAGCTTCTCGGACAAGGTATGCAAATGCCGCCAGACGCACTGGTATCTCCATGGAATGGACTTAACTCCATTCTACTTGGGGCTATAGTGCTCATTCTGGGTACTACTATTGCCCAGATGGGTTATAACACTCCAAACTCCTCTCCTGCTTCGAATGAAGACAAGGACAGAAAATTTCAGGGGGAGCTCCTGTTGAGCACCTCTCAAATGAGAGTCATTTTTGCACAGTTCTTTTTAAAGTTAACAGGTTTAAGTACAACTATTATGTACTAATAGTTCAGTTATGTTACTTTACTAAGGGAGACAATAGAACTGGGGGGGAGGGGGCATTCTGGCTCCCAGTTACCGGTCATATGTTACTATATTGCTGAACAACCTATTCATAAGTTGGTTTATTCAATGGATATGCAATGTGGTAATTTGGTATACTTTAGGAAAAACATGCTTAATAAGGGATGATTGGAAGGCTGGATACCACATAGGGGAGAGGGGTGGGAGAAGGGATAAAAAATACACGAGTCAAGAGTTTATCCAGAATAAAAGATGTTTAATACTATACTGCATATATACAGGACAGTTGAATTTACACTTTGATATTTGGACTACCGATCCTTGCAGGGGAATGATCTGGAAAATACAAATCTTCTACCACCTAGAGGAAGGGAAAAAACAGACAGTTAAGTTCCAAAGAAATAAAGATGTCAGTTGACCCAATCAAGATTATTTCATTAAATATAAATGGTCTCCATGACCCTATAAAAAGGTCCCACCTTAAACAATACTTGAACAAACAGAAGGCAGACCTCATCTACCTACAGGAAACCCATCTCTTGGAACTAGAGCACAAGAAACTGGCTTAGGGTGATAGATATAAGGTCATAGTGTCCTCCCACCCAAGGGGCAGGAAATGGGAGGCAATAATTCTAATCCCAGCAACAACTCCCTTGGAAGTACAAAAAACCCATATAGATGCCAGAGTCACTATGTAATTGTACAAGGAATTCTGTATGGCCATAGAATTACCTTGACTAGTATTTATTTTCCTCCTCAGACAAAATTCCCAATACTGAAGGGCTTTATGTCCACATTATTAGATAACCTGCAGGGTCAATTAAACATGGGGGGGGATATCAATATGACCTTATCACTACATTTAGATAGCTCTAATCCCCAAACTTATAGGAAAAATGCTACAGTTAAAAATTAAAAAAACCCCACTAGAACACCTGGATATCATATGTGTATGGAGATGCTTATTTCCCTCTACTTCTGGTTGTACATACTATTCTCCACAGTTTAAATCATACTCCCAACTAGATTACTTTATGATGACATGTGTGCATTTCACATTAGTCCAGGATACAACAATAGGTTTAAAATTACTCTCTGACCACCATCACTTAATCTTGAAAATAGATTTCAGCTGGGAAAGGAAGAGGACCCTATGGAGGTTAAACTCATTAACATTAAAAGATAAAGAATTCCAGGAGACAATTAAAAAAAGAATACACCAATTTTATATAGAAAACGAATCACAGGACATCATGGAGGTGATACAATGGGATGCCATGAAGGCAACGATAAGGGAGGAGATTATAGCGTACACTTCAAAAAAAAAATAAAGAGAGGGAGGGAGGCAAAACAACCTGAATTATGTGAACAGCTACTGAACTATCAGGTGTTATATAGAGAAGGAGATTCGGAATTATACCAAAAAATTAAAGATACAAAGGCAGAACCACAGAAAATTATAGATAACAAAATACATAATCATTAGTATATTTAAGACAAAGGGTCCATGGGGGAGCTAGGGGTCTCAGAGATTGGCCCAGAAACACAGAGCTAGGAAAAATACTTCCACAATACTGAAACTACGAAATCCATATACTGGTATAACACACCATCCAGATGTTCATATCTTGCAGACTTTCTCAGAGTACTACACTAATCTATATTCTCCAGAAATAACTCCTGGACAGTCAGAAATATCACATTTTCTGGACCAAGTGATCTTGCCTACCCTCACCTCTACTCAAATTTGTAGTTTAGAAGCTCCCATAGCACAACTGGAGATTCAGAAAGCTATCATGAATCTGAACTAGGGAAGATGTCCAGGACCTGACGGCTTTATACCTGAGTGGTATAAGATACTTAAAAAAGAACTCACCCCCAAATTACAAACTTTATTTGCTGAGATAGCCCAAGAGGGAGCTCCTCCACCATCGTGGGATTACTCCACCATTGCTCCAATACCTAAACCAAATAAAGAAAATTCGGACCCGGCATCTTATAGACTTATTTCCATCTTAAATGTTGATTATAAGATTTATACAGCTATTTGGGCATCCAGATTAGAATTAATAATGCCAAAGATTATATCATTGGACCAATCGGGGTTTATTAAAAACAGGAATTCTGTGGATAATATCTGCAGGACTCTACTATTACAGGAATATATTAAGCCCAGGAAAATTCCATCTGTTTTCCTTAGTTTAGATGCCGAAAAGACTTTTGATCGAGTCTATTTGCCATTTCTGTGGAGCACTCTTGAGGCCTTTCACTTTCTGGCTCTATTTATCACTACTCTTAACAAGCTATATGGTTCCACAAGGGCCTACGTGAGGGTTAATGGAAACCTATCCTCACCATTCAAATTAAGTAGGGGCACAAGGCAGGGGTATCCCCTATCACTGTACCTATTTGCATTATATTTGAAACCACTAGTGGCAAGATTGAGGAAAGTAGGCTCTGTAGAGGGGATTCCTATAGCACAACAAGAACATAAAATAAATATGTTTGTAGATGATATTCTCTTGACCCTGTTTTCCCCATCTCAATCAATTCCGGCAGCTTGGCAAATATTGAAACAATATGAGAAACTGGTGGGATTTAAATTAAATACTACAAAAACAGAGATCCTGGCCTTTAACTTTATCCCCACCCAAAGACTGAAAAAATAATACCCATTTAAATGGCACACTACCAAAATAAAATACTTAGGAATTAACATTCCTCTTAACCCAGAAGTATTGGAGATTTTAAATTATGAACCCCTCACAACTATAATCCAAAATGACCTGGAAAGATGGTCCACCTTTCTTACCCCCTTCCACCAACAGACAGAAATAGTGTGAATGAATATACTACCTAGATTACTTTATCTGATTGAGAATATATTCTATTTACCAGCAACTTATTATTTTAAATCATGAGACAAGTTAATTTCCATGTTCATTTGGAGAAAAGGACATCCTAGGATATGACTATCGGTTCTTAAATTGTCTCTGGCTCAGGGGATTTAACCTTCCAGACTTTAAAGTATACTGTAGGGCATCTTTCCTTAGGATAGTCCTGATATGGATGACAGAATCCTATTCGACCCCTTGGAAGGATATTAAATTTCATCTTAATGATTTATTTGATATCAAAAAACTTCTTCTGTCTTCTGCTGAAAGGTCTCTGTTACCTGCTATCCTAACAGGTATTAACAGCTCAAATTTATAAATGTTGGAGAAGCTCGAGGCAAACTGGGCCACTACGTATTATATATGAATATATTAAATTATTATCAGAAGATGATTCATTTACACCCATATATATGGACTCCACATTCCAGGAATGGAGAAGATTAGGCCTTTCACATCTTTTCCAATTTTTGTCCCCTCAGGGGATACTCCCCTTTGAAAAATTACAGTTCCAGTATGGCCTTAGCGCATCAGATGTATTCCATTATTTCCAGGTCAGGAACCATATACTCAGAAATTGAATAATTCAAGGCAAAATTGAAAATCCAACTCCAGAATTACTCAAATTATTTATGGAAGCCGTAAGGGGGAACTTGGGTAAGCATTTAATAGGAACAATATGTGGGGAATTGAGAAACAAACAAAAGAAATCAACTGAATCCATATTACAGGAATGGAACAAAGATCTCCACCTAGAAATAACCATGGAGGAATGGAGGGGATCAGCTGTGAGTGCGGTAAAGATCACATCCTCTCCATTTTGGAGAAAATTTGCATGGAAGAATCTTCCTGCTTTTTTAGAGCCCCGGCAGTCCTGATCAAATTTCTTCCAGAAGAGTATGGAGTATGCTGGCAAAAGTGTGGATGTCTGAGGGTGACACTGGGACACATATTCTGGGAGTGTCCTTGTTTGATGCCCTTTTGGCTATCCTTACAAATAGAATTAACCAAATTAATAGAACAAGGGCTAGAATTGACAGCTGAACAGGTTCTGCTAGGGATTTTCCCATGGGGAAAAAACTCTTTTGCCTCCCAGTCTTTTGGTGGCCAAAAAGTCCATTACTCATAGATGGATGACCAGTATAATTCCAACAGTAGTAGAATGGAGATCCACCATGTCTGAATTATATGAAACCGAAAATCTTAACGCTTCTTAACGCTAAAATTCAGGGTAAAGCTCCAACATTCATGATAAGATGGCAGAAGTGGGTTCTCTATCATACTGAGGTGGATCCACACTCCTGTCCTTAAGTTTGGTGGAGTTGGTGGGGAAGGTAAGGGGGGGGGGGGTGATCGAATAACTACCAAAGATCTGAAGGGAAGAAAATTTCATTAAAGAAGGGGGAGCTAACTGAGAAGAGGAAATTACTCATTTGGTTATATTAGAAATGAAGGAGTAAACAAAACTTAAGGGGTAAACAAGGTATAAGCTAAAATAGAAAAGAGTTGGAGCTTTACCTTCCATATGGTCACTGACCAAAATAATGCATCAGACTTTATATAAACCTTTAAACCTCAGGGTGAATTACAAAAAAATGTCAATACTACACACAGAACTTAAGACATGTGACTATATAATGAAATGTATGAAATGTACTCTTGACATAAGTGTAACAAAAACCATTTAATAAAAAATAAATAAAAAAAGAAAAAGAGGGATAGAGTCAAAAGATTTGAGCAAAAGTGCATCTAGAGCAAGTGCTGAAGGCCGCCCAATTCTCAGAGTTACTGTTGTTAAAGTGACACTTAAAAGAGAGGTTGACTGATTCCCCCCCCAAAAAAAAACGAGCCTTGCTGCAGGAGGTTAGAGCGGTGGAGGAACAAGTTGAGCAGTGGGGGCACTTGTCTACTGCGGCTGAGAGTGCCCAAGTATCAGACAGCAGGAACCCAATGGAGACCACAGAGCTTCAGAAACTGATTCAAAAACTGAAAAGTGCAGCGTGTCATGTGGGAAGCCCACCCTCACCTCTGGGGAACCTGAGCCTTCAGTATCCAGCAGGTCTGTGTCAAGTAAGGTTGCATCACCACCCTCGGGGCCTTGGGGAGTGAGCTTCAGACACAATTTCACTGGAGGAAGTCCATGCTCAGTTCATATCGAGGATCATACCGAGGGTCATATGGAGTGAATAGGTAGAGCCCATATTTGCTCCAAAAAAGAATCAATCATAATATGTAATGACTGCTCCCGATGAAATGTATTTGTTCAATCTAAGTTTGAACTCTTTTTTGTTCTTACTTAGGATTGTATTTTCTGGCAGGGAATTCCACGGTCTAACAATCCTTGATGTATAAAATAACTTTCTTTGATTATGTCTGAATCTATCTCTCTCCATTTGTAATGGGTGTCCTCTAGTAATTTTTGTGTCTTGTTTAAATGTGATCCCAAGGTCACATAACAAAACAGGATCCTGCATTACTTCGTACATGAAAAGGAGGTCAGATCTAATCCTTCTAGATTCTATGAACATGAGGTTTAGTTCCCTTATCCTAGTGTAACCTCCCCCACAAATGGGAGTTCCCAAAAAGTCTTCCTCATGCTTGTCTAAATGCTCACTGCCAGGCTGGTGTCCTGCATTTTAGCAGTTTAAAATTGATTGCCAGAGGGTGCCTGTATAGCTTTTGTGTACTGTGTCTTTAAGAGTTGCCTGGATTGCAATCATAAGTAATCTGAGAGGGAGCTCTGTTGAAAGACGTAACTATTTGCTAAAAATCATTTAGAGTGATAATGATAATGTAGTTTGTCTAACCTGCCTTCTTTGCAGCAAGGATGGTTTTGTTTATCTCCACTATCTAGGTCCTGGACTGCGAATTAGACCAATCAGTACTGGCGAGACATAAAATAGAGCTGGACTACAGGAGCTGTCTGGAGTCAAAATCCATAGGAATTGTAGTTTTGGGCTTTTTGCACCTTTTTGCACATGAAGGGGGAGCCTTTGTTATGACTGACAGGAGGATCAGTCAACCAAACCTTTTGGATCTTGGGGAATTTCCCAGGCTGCTGCAGCTAGTTTCAGTTTTGAACTGAGAAGTGAAGAAGTAATAGCTCAAGTGGTTTTTAAGCAGCAGTTCTGTGTAGTTGTCCGTGGGAGAACTGTGAAAGGGCTGAGTTTTGGCCTGCCTGTCTGCCTGCTGTCCCTGAGAGGGAAAATAGAGTTTATTCGGACTGAATCTGAGTTGTGAGGACTATTTAAGCAACTGGACTGTGACCAGGCTTTAACCTGAAGAATACTGAAGATTTGCTGAACGCGATCGACCTGTCAGGATTTCCAGCTGCTTTTGAATCCCTGGTTTGTGCAAAGACTTTGCGATCGTGACCGGAGAGCGGTTTGCCTGGTACAGCAGAATTCCCTTACATGTAAATGTGCTGTGTATTGAAAGTAGGTTATGATTTGGTTCCCCACTGTGTGAACTGTGTTCTACTTGCTGGAAGCTTTATCCAACCTAATCAGACTGAATCTGCATTCTTCTCCATTTGGCCTGGGCTATGCCATGCTGGTCCTGCCAGACTACCCCACTGCACAGAGAAAGCCACCAACGAGAGACCTGCATGGGGATCAACCCCCTGCTCCGCGCCTGAACAGGAACGATGCCTCAGTGAATCGTGTGGGCTCTGCTTCTCCTAGCACTCCAGATTAACCACCTGCTGTCTCGATTTTCATCCAGCCTGTGTTCAGTCTTGGTTATCGTGAGTAATCATCAGGGTAGCTCCCTGCAACAACAGCCTAATCTAAAAGTGTGTCATCTGATTGTCTTGTTGCTTTCTTTTCACGAACTGAGCCCTTCAGCTCCAGATTACAAATAGTGTGTGCTATGCATGTTGTTTTCTTCCATTACAGGGCCCCAACCAGCTGCAATGTTCCTGGCTAGCCCACCATTCTCCATCTGAGTACCCAGAGTGTGTGACTGTTTATGGACCCTGAAGTGCAAGCATAACTGTTTGATTGCTAGAGCCTTTAAGCAAATTAACCTGATTACACCCCTCCCTTGTTCAAGCCCCTTAAATAAATCAGATCTAACTCTTTTTTTGCATTTACCCTGACTGTGGTTCTAGTTTGTGCAACAGTACTGTACTGCTGTTATTTACTGTGTATAATCTTGTTTTACAGGGGGTCCCCAGGGCCGGGCCAGAGGAAAGCCCTGTTGGTAAGTGCAAACAGTGTGGGTACTTGTGTGGTGTATCAGGGGTATTGTGAAAGTGATTATTGTGTATTGTTCTGGCCACTAGTAAGGAAAGAGGGGGGTTACAGTGTCCCAGAGGGCTGTGCCCAGGTTAGCTTGACCACTGCCAACCCTGACCTCCTGGTGGAGGCACCTGTTTCAGAACTCAGGCCCCTTAACCTGCTACTAGCCAAGCAGGCAGGGGTAGTAGCCCTTGGGATAGCGCCACCTAGGGGTTACACTAGTCTCATATTCCATCCCTTCTAGGCCAGAAATGCATTTAGTGTATTTTAATTGCACTTTTTCGATTTTATCTCTTTCGGTTTTTCTGGCAGGAAACCAGATCTGGGATGCATACTCAAGCTGGGGCATAGGGTCGATCGATATAATGGAAGCATCACAGCTCTGTTTGTAGTAGTTATGTTTCTTTTTATTGACCATATAATAGTATTACATTTTTATTTATTTTATTTATTTAGTTTTTGTTAACTGGGTAAGCACCATAGCCAAGACATGACTATTTTCAAGCACGACCCGTGAGATCACAGTGGGTAGGAGAACTTAGAGAAACATACATTTGCCATTCATACATTTTGCCAAAACAGGGAAATGACTACATTGAATACAGCAGAAGAAACAAAATGCATAATATAAGCAGGGAAGAATGCATACATTTTGATTTTGGAAGTTCTTCAAAGACGCCGAGATATTACAAGTGGCTGGCATGCGTGACCAAAAGAAATAACAGTAATATATCTTAGTGACTAAACTTATTCCTTTTATCAAAACACAGGGTTGAGAGCAGTTAGACACAGATGACAAAGCATACCACGTAAGTGCTTATAGTCTGAGCTAGAAGAGGTAGACAGTGAAACAGTATGTAGCAGTTAGGGGTATGAAGGAGAGGGAGATTTTTAATAGTGGCTTGAGTTTGTATGTCGGTACCAAATGACTCAGATACAAAAAACCCTAAATCCTTTCCTGTAGAGCAAAAGTTAGCGCATCTTTCACTTTTGTCATTCTACCTGGTTTCTGTTATAGAAATAATATCAAATGGATTCTCAGTTATTTGTGCTTGTAACTCGTCAAGTTTATTTCCCATACTTCTAGCATTCAATGATAGAACTTAAAAGTTTATTTTTTTTTTTTTAGTATTTTCTGGTTTCTTTTTTTGGTCTTGTTTACAATAGTTTCTCTAACAGTAGGCTTAGCTGCTCAGTTTTGGCTAAGAGAATTCAGAGTTGATGGAGTTAAGGAAAATGGTACGAGACTCCATGAATCACCCCACCCTGCAATCATCTATGGCTGCTGCCAGGGAGGAAGGGCACCCAAGGAGCTCCCCAACTGGAACCTATTGACTGCTAGCATGTTGAACTGATGTAAACTGTTACTGGTGTGGGGGGGATGGGCATGTCCAACATCAGTGTACATCCAAAAGCAATTATCAGAGGGTCACAGATAGATTAATCCAAGAGAAACTGACTCCAAGCACCTCTAAACCATTAAACTTCAGTGAGCCTCAGTAGTAGAGTACCATGGGACCCTGGGAATTAGTTGCTCATCAATCACTAGTGCTAAAGCTACCATCAGTGTCAAAGCCCCCAACTCCAAAGCTCAAGGGTCAAGTGATTAGGGTAGCTCATGGGCCCTACCACAGATGTGGAAGCCTGAGTGGATGGACGGCCCACCTGAGTACTGCTGGAGAGTGGCTCCCAAGTTGCTATAGTGTTCAGGGACTATTCTAAGTACCTCTTGCATAAAAAGTTGGAGCCACTGGAAGGTTTGTATGTGTGGGGCCTCAGTGATGCTTCATACCCTGATTTGGAGTTGATTTATGTCTGGATGTCGCTCCCAGGGAATGCTGCTGGAACTCCCAGTGTAGTGGAGACATGTGCCCTGGTGTGCCCATGAACAAGCATGTAAAAAGGGATTCTGATTATCGTGGGGACTAATGCCTATATGTTCCCACCGAGTCAGCTGTACAAGGAGTTTGAAGCATGACCAAGGAAAGTATCAGTGCCGCTCTATGGTCTTGTTAGACAAACCTACAATGGCAAAGCCAATGTCTCACCTGAGGATTAGGTCATAAGGATCATGTGGCATCAAGAACCTTCAGAAGTGGTGTTTCCCACCCAAAGCAGAGTGCACAGTCACTAGAGTAGTGCGACTCAAGGGATCCTGCCATAATCAGCTGCTGATGTTGGATAGCTCAGAGGAAGCTGGTCTGCCAGGGGGACTCACAAAAATCCATGCTTACGTCAAGTGAGTAACTGTACATTTGGCAAATGTAACCGACCATTCAGTGACCATCCAGAGGGGGCATGCCCTGGCCTGGGTCTGCTGTGTTGATTTAGTCGTATAACCACATGAGAGACAGAGAGTGGGGTTCCCACCAAATAGATCCTTCATTGTTCGAGATTGGAGACCCATCCTTAGCCCTAGAGTGGCGGAATAGAATCCAAACTAAGTTGGTGCAGTGAACATAAGTTTTCTCCTAAAGCAAATAGGATGTGGGGGTGTGCCAAGGGTGTGGAGCATCACATTTGGATGAGAGGCCTTTCCAGGAAAGATTGGGATGACTGGCCTTGGCTGACATAGATGATGTCCACAAGCACTTGCAAGAGATGCTGGCCACAGGCATGATTCAAGAATCCAGAAGCTCTCATGCATCCCCTGTTGTAGTGGTCAGTAAAAAAAAAGTGGGTCTGTTAGGATGTGTGTGGATTATTGAACGTTAAACTGGAGGACAGCACCCGACCAAACTGCTTGAATGGAAGTCAATGGCTCAGTGTGATGGACTTGAGATATGGCTACTGTCAGATTCCCATGGCTGAGCAAGACCAAGAAAAGACTGCATTCACTTACCCACTGGGATTCTATGAGTTCCTCTTAATACCATAAGGGATTTCATGGGCGCCCGCCACTTTCCAATGACTAACGGAGATGGCCGTGGGTGACATGAACTTATTGGAGTGCCTAGTTTATTTGAATGATATCATGTTTAGTTAGACCCTGAAAGAGCATGACATCCTGTTTTTTAAAGCACTTCATAGGAACTTCCAGTTCCGCCACAGATCAGAAGAGTTGCTAGTGAGTGCGATCCGAACCCGACCTGCGATTAAAAACTCCCCAACATAGCAAATTACTTAAAAACTATAACGAAAATGTCAGATGGAGGTTTGCAGAAAGACCAAGGCTCCAGATCTAAGTCGCACCAGCCTAAAGGAGACAAGGATGGCACGGGATACTGCAGAAGCTCGCTCGCTCAGGCAACAGACCAAACGCGCCTAGTAAGCACAGCTAGCTACTATGATACGGATGAGGAGGCTAACAGATTGTCATGTCGGAGATACGATACTATCATAAAAGAGCTGAAGGAAATGCATGCTGAGAATAAATCGGAATTCCTGCAGCTAAATCAGAAACTCAGCCAAGTTGAGAGGAGAGTGCAGGAAGCAGAAGACTGACTTTCCCAAACAGAGGATGGCATAATGCATCTGGGCCAGACAGTCAGGGTCCTGTGCTGTCATGTGCTGGCAATGGGGCAGAAAAGTATAGATCTCGAAAGCCATTCCCGATGAGAAAACCTGAGGATCTATGGGTTTGAGGAGGGGGCAGAAACTGGATCAATGGCAGAGTTTTTCCACAGGCCTGCTTCGGGATGTGCTAGAGCTTCCCCCATCTTATGAGCTGTGCACAGGGCTCTAATTCCAAAACTAAAAGAAGCCTCAGCAAGACCATGGTCAATTATTCTTAAATTCATCAGCTTCCACACCAAGGAAGATATCCTCCACAGAGCCTGGAAAAAAAAAGAAATTAAGTACCTGGACTCTTGATTATACTTTGATCAGGATTATCCAGCAGCAATCCAATAGCAGAGGCTCGAATATGGACCAATTATCAAGGCCCTGAGATGGAAACAAATAAAATTTCAGATGCCATTTCCAGCCTGACTGACAGTCCACTGGGGGGGGGGCAGAACTATATGACACTCCATGGGAAGCCAGAGAGGCCTTAATTAAATGAGGCCTCAACCCCCTAAGCCAACCAAAACAGGCCCTGAAAAAGAGGAAGGACACATCAGAAGAATGGCAAAGGACATAACAACTCGTCAAGCCAAACAGCCAACCCTTCAGTATGCCTCTCATACATCCACATTGCTCCAAGACCTAATTAAGAAGCTACCGGGAGTATCTGAGAGCAATCTTACTGCCCTAGATGATTACTGAAAGGAGAGAGAACTACAAACGTCCCATTGCTGAATGACTGGCTGCCATGTGAGTACACCCATTGCTTTCTATGGAGACTGATCTGCATAGCGCTCTAGGCTCCTACTGAATGGGCCCTCGCCCTACACTAAACGTTATATGCACCAGAGTGTTTCTGGCTCCTCCTTGCCTCTACCGAGCTGAACTTTTCTACAAATGGAACTTTGGACTGTTCGGCTGGCCCCTGAGGCCCTGTGTATGCGGGTGCACTGGGGGGATGGAAAAGGCATTCTTGTTGAATAATTATGCATAGCTTTACTTAAGACCAATAATGGCTTTAAAATTATTATATATGGGGGAGAGAGGGGGTTAGAAAGGAAGGTTGGGAATTGGGTGAAAAATTAAAAAGGTAATTATTAAACAAGTGGTAAAGAAAAGAGTGGAGTGGTTTGGGAAACTCATGGACCATCTCCAGTTACATGGCTGTGGTGGCATCCCTCTCTTCATCCGCATTTTGAGATGGGGGGACATGATCCCAGGAGCTAGGATTTTACAATGGAGGCCGGGTGGCAGGCTGGGGTGGTGGTGGGATGGGGTGGGCTTTTGCTCCTTCCCTCTCCCCCGCTCTCCTCCCGTGTGACTTGGCTGCACCCAAGATGACTAAAGCGAGTCAGGTGGGAGCGAGAAAAGGCATTGGGAATACATAGTTCACCCTAGGTGACTCGCTGGTTCATTAGTGGATAAATAATATTCTTAGCCTCGGTGCCCCCCTTCAGCTCGACACCCTGACAGCAAAATACAAAAAAAGACCATTACAGCAACAGTTGCTGTAATGGTCCTTTTTAGTGTTTTGCTTCCCCAATGTTCTGCCCTCCCGGACCAACTCCGACCTGGGTTGATAATCCTAAGAGTCCGGGGAGGGTGCAGAGCAGAACCCCTGCAAGGGGGTGTGGGATGCAGCCCCACAGAAAATACTCGGGCATTGGGCCAATACCTGCGCCGGTATTGTGCCGTCGCTGAGCGGGAGGTCGGCATTTTCATTGTCTACCTCCCTTGGTGCTTCCTAAGCCCCACTATAAAAGTGTGGACTCAGGAGGGGGTCTCACTAGTTGGGACATGACACCCCTTCATCCCTGACCCTAACTGTATCCATCTCCCACCTTTGGGGATAATAAGAAAAGGGATAAAAGGCCTTACAGTATTTGGCCTTCTACCTTGGCAGCATTTTAGCATTTAACTTAAAATGTTTTTCTAGTGTTTCGTAGCAAGTTTAATGCTGCACCGTTTGTTTTCTACAGTTAATGTTTATTTACAAGTGTTAGCTGTGTGTCCTACAGCAAACCCTCTTATTTCAGAGCCACCCTCCCCTGATTTAGGCGAACAGCAAGGCAAAATGAATGATTGGGCTATTTTACTTCCTGGCCAAATGTGGCTTCAGTAGATAAGGTACATACCTCCCTGCTCTCATTCATTGTAAAAGGCCTTTCAAATCCAGTTAAAAGGAGTAAGGTCATCTCCTATGTAAAGAAAACTGGAGCTGGCTTCTGCATGCTCCAGGAAACACATCTTTCAAGTACTGAACATGAGAAATTAAACAAATCTGGGTTCTCCCATGTTATAGTGTTGACTTATAAAGGGGGTTGTCACAGGGGCATGGTGATATTAGTGCCACGCTGTGTAGCATTCGAGCTTAAAGACTTGTGGATGGACATGGAGGGTTGCTTAGCAACCCTAAAGGTGAAATATGATGGACAGATGGTTACGGTAGCCTCCATTTATGCCCCACCAGGTTCGGATTATGGAACCTAACAGAAAATATTCATGAAAATCACTGAATGGGCAGAGGGTATCTTGATCATGGGAGGGTATCTGAACTTAGCTCTAAATGAACATTTGGATTCCTCATCTGCAGCTCCCAGATCTGACCAGAGGGTGGCTCAGAAGGTAGGCAAGCTATTGGCAGAAATGGGGTATGTTGACGCCTGGAGAGTCTTCCAGGGCCAAAAAAGAGATTATACCTGCTTCTCAGCGGTGCATAAAATACACTCTAGGACAGATCATTTTTTGTGCCAAAGGAAAATAATGCACAATTGAAGGCGACGAACATGAGGGAGATGTACCTGTTGGATCACGCACCCATCCTACTGAAAGTACAGATGGGCCAGCTCAGAAAGAACACCCTTTGGCACCTCAATGTGTCCCTCTTACAGGGAAAGGAGGCCCATGGGTAAGCACAGGGGATGATTAAGGAAGTGTTAGAATTGAATGACTCCGAAGAGGTGCCCCCACAATACTGTGGGATATGATTAAAGTAGTGGTCAGGGGTATACTTATAGCACTGACTGCCTACCATAAAAGAGAGAGAGGCCAAATAGAGTATGTTACAGGCACAAACAAGAGAACTCGAAACTCAGTTAAGAGTTCAATATGAGGCCTCTAGGGAACAGGACTTATGGACACTTAGGAAGGAGTTAAATGGTATATTAGATTGTAGAGTAGAACAAAACATGCTGTACTGTACTTGAGACAAAAGTACTATGTGGGGGGACCCTGATCTTCTAAGTTACTAGCCAGTAGGCTTAGGCAAAGTAAGCCTAACACCATGATAGGCATAGTCCTACACCCCTATACAAAGCAGCAGCTGGTTAACACCACAGACATAGAAGATGCCTTTGCAGAATACTGTAGAGAGTTGTACAATGCAGGAGTTCCCCCAGATATGGAAGTGGCTAGCTGCTTTTTGGAGGCCCTAAAGCTGCCAAAGATCCAGAAGGAGGATGCAAATAGGTTAATCTCCCCGATTAAGGAATCTGAAATATTAAGTGAGATATCACGCATTAAAACAGGAAAATGTCTGGGAATGGTTGGGTACTTGGCAGAGTTTTATAAACCCTTTCAGAGATAGATAGTGCTTATTTTGAGTAGAGCCTACAATTCCCTCCTAGGAGAGGGAGAGACAGCTGCCACCTCTTGGATGCACACAGTGATCACTGTGTTGCCTAAGCCCACTAGGGACCCCTTGCTTTGCTCCTCCTATAGGCCAATATCCATTTTAAACACAGACTATAACATCCTGGCTGGCATTATAACTAGATGTCTTGAAAAAATCATTCCTCAGCTCATACACATGGATCAGACCGGCTTTGTCCCTGGCTGTCAGGCATAGGACAACATCCGCTGGGCTGCCATATGCTAGAGCACATGGGGGGGAAGTGGCCGGCCCACCTTGGTGATGAGTTTGGTTGTGGAAAAGGCCTTTGATCAGGTCTTCTGGCCTTTCCTACAGGTGTCCCTGGAGGGCTTTGGCTTCCCAGCGGTATTCTGCCATCTGGTGGCCTGACTTTATGCTGCTCCTAGGGGCTGCATGAGGGTCAATGGACATGTGGGGGGGGGGCATTTTCCACTGGAGTGGGGTACGAGGCAGGGCTGCCCTTTGTCACCCATGCTGTTCACTTTCTTTGTAGAGCCATTGGCCCAGGCCATTTCTTTGAATCTTAATATACAGGGTATAGATCTTAGGGGTTATGAACATCCAGGGAGTCAGGCCCAGAGGGGTGGGGAGGGATGACAGGGGTTTCTGGTACACAAGGTGGGAAAGCCCCAGTTCCCAACACTGGATCTGAGGTTCGAACAGACTTGATAGACCATAACGCCTAATCTGCTGGCAATTAGTATGTTAGTATAAGTTGGGCCTGAGTGAGGATAATATCCTGCTTTTCTTGGAGAAACCAGAGACCTCACTGCTGGAGGTATTTAGGTAGATACAACAGTTCATGGAAATCTCTCGATATATGTTAAACTCAGCCAAAACATAGGTTTTGTCATGTTTCTTTCTAATTCCCCTGGAGATGCAAAAGACATACCCAATGAGGTGGAATATGGAAAAATTAAAATACTAGGAGTGCACCTAGGTACTCATCCAGCTGCCTTATTCAGCAACAATTATCCAATACTAGTAAAAGACATAGCAATGAATTATAGGTGCTGGGCCCTTCTCACATTGCCGACCAGGGTGCAGGCCATTAAGATGAATGTGCTTCCTTAAATGCTATATCTCTTCCAGAGCATCCCGTGTGAAGTATCCCAGCAGACCCTAATGGGTTGTCAGAAACAACTCATGACCTACATATGGGGGGGACATAAACCACAGGTGGCAAGGCAGGTGATGTATTTACCAAAGAAGGAGGGTGGACTGGCAGTTCCATACCTACCCGGATACTGGATAGCGTCACAGATGAAAACAGTTTTAATTTGGCAACACCCGCACCTCACCTCGCACTGGAGGTCAATGGAGTTGGACCTGGTTCAGGCCCCTATTTTGCAGGCCTTGCTCTTCAGCTGCAGTTTGCAAACAGCACCAGGGAATCCATTACCAAGCAGGGTGGGAGCTGCACTGGAGGGATGGAGGCATGGAACTGCAAGGGGAGTAACCTCGCAATTCCTGTGGCAGTATAGTTGGTGGGCTTGGGATGAACATTTCTGCCCCACTATGATAGAGCCATGGTTCAGGCAGCAGGCGGAGTGGGGATTCCACTCCCAAGACAAATCTTAAGTGGTGGTGCCCCTATTTCATTTGAAGCAGCCGTAGTTAACTTTAACCTGATTCCAGGTGATACACTTGGATACTACCAGACCAGAAACTATGTATATACTAGGCTGAATAGCCAGAGGGTCCTGGAGGCTCCCCCCCTTCCATCTTCTGAAAAAATATGGTCTTCACCAACTAGCACAGGGGCTATTACTCTTTTGTGTGCTAATTACCTAATAGATCAGGGATATAGCACAAACCAGATAAAGTGTAGGTGGGAGGGAGATCTGGGAGTGGAGATTGAAACAGGGGTCTGGAATAAGATTTGGACAACAGTCTGGGGCACCACGTCATCTCCAATATGGTGGGAATTTGTATGGAGAATCGGAACTAGACATCTACTGGTTCACAGAGCTCAGACTAAGTTTAATCTGGGTAAGCCAGCGAACTGCTGGAGGGAGTGCAGGGAGGCATCTGTGGGCCATGCCCACATATTTTGGCAATGTCCCAAAATTTAAGCATATTGGCTAGAAGTGTCTACCCATTTTCAGAACCTTTATGAAGGGGTGGGTGAGTTAGGTGCAGAACACTTGATACTGGGAGTGGAACCAACACACATATGGGGGAGGGAAGCCAGATACTTATGGCAGATACTGATAGCTGCCATACTGAAAGTGCTCACAAGACACTGACTTAGCATGGTGGTACTGAGTGTAGGCAAATGGGTTAAAATAATTTCCTCAATACAAGAAATGGAGAGGATTACCTTCGCAATACAGCATAGACAGGCCCAACACATTAACCAATGGACCAGATGGGAGATGTATGTTGAGAACATAAAGGTAGAATAATATTATATAAGCCAAAATTGCAGCTTAAAAAACCCAGTATATATGATAACGAGAGAAACAGGGTAATGGGGAGCAGGAGGAGGTAAAATGGGCTGTACATTAAGGGTGGAGGTAGGAGGGAGGATATAGGAAGATTAAACTCTATTTTCCTTGTTTGAAGATATACAGAATATTAATTGTTAAGACAACATATAGAAGACTGCAGCTTTTAGGTAGTTTGTGTTTTATATATAGAATAAAGTATGGGTCAGGGTGTGTAACGAGATTTTACACACACCCGAGTTGTGGGATGCTACATAAACCCTGAGGGCGAAGCCCGAGGGGTTTGTGAAAAGCATCCCACAATGAGGGTGTGTGTAAAAATCGAGTTTGACACCCCCGACCCATTTTTTACTTTATATAATTGCCGGGTTTGCCTTTTTTGCCTCAGCAATTATATAAAATAAAGAGGTCTGTGTCTCCTGCCAGTGTATGCCACGGTTGGTCCTTTTACTCCGGTGCCGAGATTTTTATATTTTAAATTGTCCCCCCCCCCCCGATTTCTTCAGGTCTTTCTGTGCAGGGTATAACGGGGGAGAAAAGAAGAGGACTTACCGCCGAGTGTTCTGGTAGTTCGGTTTCGGTAACATGGAAGCGAGGAGTGCTCAAGGCTGGTAGCGCTGCTGCGTGAGCATGCGCAGAGGAAGGGAAATCGTGCGCGTGTTTGCCATTATAAACGCTCCTTTATAACAGCAAATTACGCCACGATTTCCCTATGGGAAAAAGGCAGAGCCGGTAATTATGTAATAGTTATAAATGGAATATATTAATTGGTTAATCTGAAATGTATGCACAGAGGATTGTTTGGGGGGCTTCCTTTGGAAAACAAAAAAAATGTACAAGGGGGAGAACAGTTACGTGATGTAGTTATCATAATGATTAGCAGATAGCAATTTTGAAATGAAAAATGTATGGCTCTAAGCAAAAAAATGTGTTGTATACCACCTTGTTACAATAAACTGAAGTTTAAAACAAAAAGTAAAGTGCTTCATCGACTGGAGGAGTATGGTCTTATGCAATCTATTGACAAGTGCCAGCGCTTGAAGACTTTGGTCAAGTATGCTGATCACATTGTGTCCCAGGATCATACTAAGAATCATGGTAAGATAGATACACAGAAGGCCAAGGCCCATAAATGTGTATCTCCAGCAAACTGGATTTTCATGTCATGTTTAGCAAGTAATTATCTAAATTATTTTTGAAATGTGTTAGATTAGTAGAATACACCACTGTGTCTGGTAGAGAATTCCAACATGATATTATTCTTTGTGTATATAAAAAAGTGCCTCTTATTATTTCTTGGGTATGTCAGTGCTAATTGGTACTTATGACTTCTTAGGTTTGCTTCACGCTTGACAAAATTCATTCCCAATTGTCTCATAAGTATGTTATCGGTGGATAATTTATACATCGAGAGGAGGTCACCTCTCATTCTTCTTTGCTCTAGGGTAAACAAATTCAGATCGATCAGCCTAACATCATAGTCTTTATTCTACATTTTTGTGATCATCTTAGTCGCTCTCCTCTGAGCCCCTTCCAACCTATCCACGTCCTTCCTCAGATACGGGCTCCACAAAGGGGAGCAATAATCCAGGTGAGGTCTTATGTAAGCTTTATATAGGGGCATTATACATGCCCTGTCTCTAGCATAAATAAAGGATGGCATCAGTACTAGAAACATAGAAACATAGACTTTGACGGCAGATAAGGACCGCTAGGCCCATCTAGTCTGCCCATTTCCCTACCTACAGGATAGGCCGCAGATTCTAGTTAACCAACAGCCTATTTCTTCCTACCCCTCACAAAAATTGCCTTATGTCTGTCCCATGCATTCTTGAATTCTCCCACAGTTTTAGACCCCACAACCTCCTCAGGAAGGTTGTTCCATGCATCCACTACCCTCTCTGTGAAATAATACTTCCTCACATTGCCCCTGAACCGCCCCCTTCTATCTTTAAATTGTGTCCCCTTGTTCTTGCAAGTCTCTTTTCTGAAAGATGCTACCCTCTTGGACTTGTTGATTCCACTGAGGTACGTAAAGTTTCTATCATGTCCCCCTCTCCTTCTTTCTTCAAGGGTATACATATTAAGCTCCTTTTAGTCTCTCCTCATCACGGCTTCTCTTGCAGACCCTGCACCATTTTAGTTGCCCTCCTCTGGACTGCCTCTATCCTGTCTATGTCCTTGCAGAGATGGGGTCTCCAGAACTGGACACAGTACTCAGATGGGGTCTCACCAGCTGTCTGTACAGAGGGATAACAACTTCCTGTTTTCTGCTGATGATGCCTCTCCTTATACATCCCAGTATAGCCCAGCCCTCCCTACTGCCTTCTCACATTGCTTGCTAACCTTAAGGTCATCTGATATGATTACCCCAGGTCCCTTTCCTTTTGTTGTTGTTACTTCCTCCCCACCCATTGTGTATTCTTCCCTGGTTCTTGTTTCCCAGGTGCATTATTTTGCACTTCTTGCATTGAATCCTAGCTACCATACTTCTGACCATTCCTCCAACCTTGCCAAGTCCCTTTTCATCCTTTCCACGCCTTCTTGTGTATCAACCCTGTTGCAGATCTTTGTGTCATCTGCAAAAAGGCATACTTTTCCTTCCAGTCCATCTGCAATGTCACTGATGAAGACATTAAAAAGGACTGGATCCAGTACTGAACCCTGCGGTACCCCACTAGTAACCCCCCTTTCTTCAGAGTGGACCCCATTTACAATTACCTTCTGTGTCCTGTTGTCCAGCCAATGTTTTACCCAGACTACCACCCCGGGTCCCACTCCCAGGCTGGTTAATTTGACTATTAATCTTTTGTGTGGGACTGTGTCAGGTGCCTTGCTGAAGTCTAGGTAGGCCATGTCCACAGCCACTCCCTGGTCTACTACTTTGGTCACCCAGTCAAAGAAATCTATTAGATTCGTCTGACATGACCTTCCCGCTGTGAACCCCTGCTGCCTTGGGTCCTGTGCTCCACTGGCCTCTAGGTACTCAACTATTCTTTCCTTAAGAAGTGACTCATCACTTTCCTACCATAGAGGTCAGACTGACAGGTCTGTGGTTTCCTGCCTCTGTCTTGGTCCCACTTTGTGAAGGGAATCACATCCGCCTCCTCCAGTCCTCGGGTACCACACCATCCTCCCATGATTTATTAAAAGAGTAGCCAGTGGTTTCACTAGTTCCCCCTTAATTCTTTTAGAATTCTGGGGTGAATTCCATCAGGACCCATTGCTTTGTCCACCTTCAGTTTTAGGAGTTCTTGCAGAACCCTTTCTTCTGTGAAAGGACTGGGATCAACCCCCTATCAAGAGTGCTTCTGTTAATTGGATTAGGCACTTCCCCCTCCTCTTTTGTGAATACTGAGCAGAAATATTAGTTCAGTATTCCTGCTTTTTCACTGTCCCCCTCTGCCCACCCACCGTTCATTCTATTCAGCCTCACTATCCCTCCCTTTGTCTTTCTACGCTAGCTGATGTACCTATAAAAGGTTTTATCCCCCTTCTTAACTGAGTTGGCTATCTTTTCCTCAGTTTGGGCCTTTGCTATTCTGACTTCCCTCCCTGCTTCCTTCTGCCTTAACTGGTACAACTCTCTGTCCTGCTTCTCTTTTGTTTCCTTATACTTCCGGAATGCTATCTTTTTCTTCCTGACTTTCACAGCCACCTCTTTTGAGAACCATAGTGGCTTTTTCTTTCATTTTGATTTGTTTATTTGCTTCACACAAAGGTTTGTTGCCTCTGTGATGGCAGTTTTGATAATTCCCCATTGTTGCTCCACACCTCCTTCTAGCCTGTTTGCTAGTGCTTTTCTGAGGCACTCTCCCATCTTGCCAAAGTCAGCCCTCCTAAAGTCCAGTACCCTCACTTTTGTGTGAGCTTGACCCTGTAGCTGAGTTTAACGTGAACCACACTGTTTGATGGTCACTTGTCCCCAGATGGCAACCCACTTCTAGATCTGAGATCCTCTCACTGCCCCGTTTGAGAATACTAGGTCTAAGATTGCTCCCTCACGAGTGGGTTCCAAACTAGCTATCTAATGCCTGCCACCTGTAGGGCATCAAGAATGGCCCTGCTCTTGGATGTGGCTGCTGCAAATGTGCTCCAGTTAACATCTGGCATATTCAGGTCTCCCATCAACAGTATCTCCCCTTTCTCTGCCATTCTAAGAATGCCTTCTATCATATCCTTGTCCATTCCTTCCCCTGGCATGGGGTCTGTACACAACCCCTGTGCAGATTGTGGTGCCCTTTCCAGTCTCCAAGGTGACCCACAGTGCCTCCTCTCCTCCCTGTTTACTCTTTTGTTCAGTTGCTTTTATCTCTTCCTTTACATAGAGAGCTACTCCTCCCCTCTTTCCCTGCCTGTCTCTCCTGTAGGTTATGTACCCTGGTATGTTAACATCCCAGTCATGGTTCTCTGTGTACCATGTTTCTGTGACTGCTACGATATCCAGGCATCCCTCTTCCATTAGGGCCATCAGCTCAGGGAGCTTGTTGCCCAGACTACGGGCATTGGTACTCATTACCCTCCATTTCCTGATGGCCTTACTCCCTTTTGCCCCATCCGTGTCCTTCTTGCCTTTGTCACTTTCTCCATTTACCCCTGCCCTTCTCCCTATCGACACCTCTATGTTGGTGTTTGTCGCACTTACTACAGTGATTATTTGGGGGCTAGGATTTTCCTGCTCCTTTCCAGTGCCTCCCCCCTTGGCTAGTTTAAAAGCTTGCCAATGAAGCATTTAAACCTATCACCTAGGATCCTGGTTCCCCTCCCAGACAGATGCAGCCCATCATGCCAGTATAGGCTTGCATCACTCCAGGTGGACCCCCAGTCCCCATTGAAGCCAACCCTGAGCTCCACACACCAGTTTTTCAACCACTGATTGAATCCCATGGTGCGGAACACCCTAGCCTCTCCTATGCCATAGATGGGTAGCACCTCCGAGAAGGTTACCGTCACGTGCTCTTGACTAAGGCCCCTCCCCAATTCCACAAACTCTTCCTGCACTTCTCTAATCCCTTTCTTAGCCAGGTCATTTGTCCCTAGGTGGACAATGACATCCAGCTCCCTCCCCTGTGCAGCTGCTCCAGCAATCCTGAGGATTCGCTCCCTGTCCCTCCAAGCCATGGCGTCAGGCAGGCACCTTACCTCCCTCTCCCCTTCCTCCCCAGTTCTACCTTCCTAACAATGGAGTCCCCCACCAGGAGTTGTTTCCTTCCCCTGCAGGGTCCCCTTCCACCCTCCTGTGGGTCTCCTTTGTGGAGGTTCCCAGCATCCTCCTTGGTCTCCACTGTGGGTGCCTCCATAGAGGAACCACACTTTGCCAGAATAGCATAGGAATTGTGGAGAGGTACAACTGGAGGGATGCACCTCTGTTCCACCACCCTCACCCTCCCTGAGCCCACTGTGGTCCAACCACTCCTCTTTCTTGGCAACCTCTGAGGCAAGGGCAGTGGCACTGGTGGTCCCTGGATGGAAGAGGAGGTCCCACAAATCCTAGCCAACTCAGCCTGGAGATGAGCAACCTCCTGCCTCAGCCCAGAGAGGTGCCTGCAGATGGGACAACACCGCATCCTCCAAAACATCTTCCGGAAGGGTAGCATCTTTCAAAAAAAGAGGTGTGCAAGAACAAGGGGGCACAATTTGAAGATAGAAGGGGGTGGCTCAGAGGTAATTTAAGGAAGTATTTTTTCACAGAGCGGGTTGTGGATGTATGGAACGGCCTTCCAGAGGAGGTTGTGGAGTCAAAAACAGTGGTGGAATTCAAGCATGCATGGGACAGTCATAAGGCAATTCTAGGGGGTGGGGGTAGGAAGAAGTAGGCTGCTGGTTAACTAGGATCTGCAACTTATCCATCAGGTAGGGAAATGGGCAGACTGGGTGGGCCAAGCGGTCCTTACCTGCTGTCAAATTCTATGTTTCTGTGTAAGACTGCTGCTCCACAGCCACTGCACTGCACGACTCCAAACAAGTCTTATTTCTGGTCCCTTAACTGTTTGCAATCCTTACTCTTTCCTCTGTTTTTTTCTCTCTCTCCTTACTTTCTGCCTGTGTGCCCTTTAAGCTCCTGATTGTCCTGTTCTGAGACAAGAATATCCTATATTTCTCAGTAGACCACTTACTTGCTCAGAGGCAGACCTCCAGCAGCTAGAGGGGGCCAGAGAGCTACTCTTGTCCTTCTAGGATGGTGGGTCCTTGGTGGTTCTGTGATCACTCACTTCCTGCCCCTAAACAGGAAGTTCCTGTTGTCAGTCAAATCCTGTGCCTATAAAAATAGAACTAGCTATGGGTGGGGGAGGAAAGGAGGGCAATATAGTCCCAGCAGAGAAGTTCAGTCACACAGCAGTCCTTTCTCCTGGTGTCTTCTGCCAAGCTATTAGCAGAAACTTTCTAAGGCACTCTTTAAATGTAGCTTCCTTCTAGCTAAGCCACTCCCCCTACTTACCAGATCTTTCTACAGGTAATTTAAACCTCACAGCAGTTAAGTCCTTTCGGTCACCTGAGATTTACACCTAGATAACTCTTCAGATACCCATTCAGTTCAGTTAACCAAAACACACACTTTTTTTTTTTGTATGTTAGTTTTTTTACCCAAATTAAAAGTCAAATACAAAAGTTCTTCTACTTTAGTCCCAGCAGAGAAGTTCAGTCACACAGCAGTCCTTTCTCCTGGTGTCCATACCTCTCAACCTCTTGCCTCATAAATCAGGGACAAGGCTTAAAAAAATCAGGGACAAAGACCCAAAATCAGGGACACATCTTGAAAATTGGTACTATTCACTCAGAAAGCTGATAGAATAAGGGGATTTGTGTTAAGATGTGTTTTCCGAAGAAAAACAAGTCTGTAACTTTAATGTTTGACAATATTTTGTGATTTTAATCCACACTGTTCTGTCACAAAAATACAAATTGTACAATGACAAAGGAAAATTCTGAGGCCAAATCAGGGACGTCCCTGAAAATCAGGGACAGTTGAGAGGTATGCTGGTGTCTTCTAATCCCAAATATGTCCAGGCAGTCGCTGCCTTGTCTAAGCCCACCCAGTTGAGAGAACTGCAGAATTTCTTGGTATTCACCAGTTATTAACACAAGTTTATTAAGGACTACAACAAGATTGTCAAGCCTTTGCAAGACCTAACCCAAGGGTATCCTCCTGCCAGTCAGAAGACCAAGCCATTATCACAGTCTAGCAAGGTTTACTATAGAGTGCATGAACTGTTTGGGCCCAGATGGACCAAAGTTGAGAGACCTTTAAAAAAATAATTAGAGAACTGACCCACACCTCTGTATTGTCCTGTGCAGATCCCAGTAAGCCATATGTGCTGCATATGGATGCCAGTCTTATTGGGTTGGGGGCAGTGTTGTATTAAGAACACCCACAAGGTCTACGGCCGATAGAGTAAGCCAGTTGCTGCTTACTGCCTTTCGGACAGAATTACCCAGTCCACAAGTTGGAGTTTTAAGCACTTAAATGGGCCACTGTCAGTTAGTTCCATGAATACTTGTATGGGACCCACACCACTCTCCGCATGAATAGCAACCCCCTTACATACTTGCAGACAACAGCAAAGTTGAACACTGCAGGTCATCACTGGTTGTCAGTCCTTTTGACATATGACTATTGTGTGGAGTATCGTCCTCAAAACAGCAACATTGATGCAGATGTACTGTCCAGAAGACCCTACCCAGAGGCGGAAAGGCAAAAATGGGTTTGGATTCCTGAGACTGCTGTTAAACCTTTGTGTAAAAGATATGATCCAAAAGAGTCACCAGATTCCAATGCCAGATTTCATCCGGTAGATAGTTTGGGTGCCCGCTCAGACTGCATACCAGTGGCCCATTGTAATGTTGTATCTCTCTGTAAATCCTGATTGCCACACATGAGCCTATAGAACTGAAACAAAGAGCAGATGGAAGAACCTGTAATCAGAGACAATGCCACTCCTCTCTAACAAGGGGGTGGCCCAGAACTGATCAAAGTAAATCATCCTGACTCCTCCCTGCTACAGAAAGAATGAAGTAAATTGAAAGTGCAAATTGTGTGATTTACTGAGAACCCCAGAACAATAACTCAACTTGCAAACAGTTATTATTTATTTATTTATTTATTGAGGTTTCAGAATCAATACCTTTGAGTCAGAGACTCATTTACAAAGGCACCACGTCAAAAAACATACATTGATTGTGATACAACATCAGGAAAACCAAAGGGGGAAATGTACATAAGGTAATTGTGCAAAGCTGAAATACATGACGTTACATAAGGAATAGTAGTTCAAACGATATCATTATACATAGCAAGTAGAATAAAGCAGTTAAAGGTTTAACACAGCTTGATACATAATAGCCAGTAAGGTGCAATAAAAAAGAAGGGTGGGGGCAGTTAAGGAGAGGAAGAATGGGGGAAACCCTAGTAGTGGGTGCAGAAGGCATGGGAGAGGGCACAGTATGGGAAGGCAGGATGGAGGTCCTTTGTCAGTGGAACAGGAAGATGTTCCTTTGTCCGGGGGGGGGAGTTAGAGGTGTGGGGGGTGGTAGGGGATGGAGAGGGAGGAAGACAGAGAGGGGCTTGCAGAGGCCAGAGTTAATAACAATGAAAGGTACTGGCGAAGCGGAAATTATCCCCGAGGAGGGATTTGAAAGAGCCAAGTTTACTTTCCGTGGTGATGGAACTGAGAAGGGCATTCATCCAGTATGGGGCCCTATAGCTGAAAGTTCTCTGGCACAGGAAGGTCTGGCATCTGAGAATAAGGAGCTGAGGTTTGGTGGAGCTGCGAGTGTTTCTGAGAGCAGGAGCTGGTGTTAGGAGGGTGGATAGACCTGGACAGGAAGAGGCCAAGGAAGATCTTTTTGGCCAAGAGGCAGGTTTGATACCAGATTCTACAGTCAAGGTTAAGCCAGTTAGATAAACTGTAGAGGGAACACGTATGCATGGTGCAGTCACAGTCTAGGACAAGGCGGCAGGCTTTGTTGAGGGACAGCCTGAGTCTACCAAGGGAGGAGTTATCAGCAGCCCCATAGACCAGGATCCCCTAGTCTATTAGTGAGAGGACTGATGAGGAGACGGATAGTCAGAGGGCATCAGGAGTGAGGCAATGTTTGTGCTGGTGCAGAAGTCCAGTTCTGGTATTGACAGCAGTACAGAGGTGATGGATGTGAAGGTGGTAGCTGAGGGAGGAGTCGAGAGAGATGCCAAGGTACTTGAAGGAGTCCACATGTTCAAGGGGGAGTTAGCTGGGAGTTTAGGATTTGCAGGCAGAGATTTTTATGAGTGCTCTGATGATGTGCAAATGACATGACTTTTGTCTTTGTAATTTAATACAAGTCGCTGGTTGGAGAACCAATGCTCAGCCTGAGCAAAAGAGGTTTGGAGTGATTGCTGGGGCATGTAGGGGTCAGGGTGGGAGTGAAAGATGACCGCATCATCTGAGTAGCAGATCAGGTTTCCAGAGTATGCCACAGGGAACGTATTTAGGAATAGGCTGAATAGGAGGGGGCCCAGGATAGACCCCTGTGGCACCCCGGACTTAAAAGGGAGGCAGGAGGAGAGTGTGCTGCCTATCTTTATCTGCTGGGATCTGTTAGTCAGGTAGTCAGAAACCCAGTTAGTGGTGTCCTGGGAGAGATCAATGTGGATGAGGGTAGATAGGAGGAGGGCATGGTTAACAGTGTCAAAAGCTTTCAACAGATCCACAAAGACAGCGCCGGTCAGATGGCCTCGGCCAAGGATGGAATTGATAGAGGAGGAGAACTCTAGCAGAGCAGAGGTGGTGCTATGGCCTTTGCAGAAGCCATGTTGTTCTTTACAGAGGAGCTCTTATTTTGTAAGGTAATCCATGAGTTGGTCTGAGACGATGCGTTCCAGGGTTTTGGACGGGGGGGGATTGAAATGGGACGGTAGTTTCCAGGGCCAGTCAGTCACTGCTTTTGTGGATGGGTGTAATGAAGGCAGCTTTTCATGAGAAGGGAATTTGCCTTGTCATAGGGAGCGATTAAGCAGGTTGGTTGGGGGGGGGTGAGGACTTCTTGAAGGGTCAGACAGAGGAGCTTTAGGTCTAATGAGTCACTGCTGTAGCGGGAGCCACTAAGAGGTTTCTGAAGATAGAGTTTGCTTCCCAAGGGGGGCCAGCATCTTTAAGCGAAAGGGAGGTAATGAGGGAGGGATGGGGGGATGTGGTAGAGGGTGGATCAAAGAAGTGGGGGAGGAAGTATAATCCCAAGGTCTGAGAATGCGGAGTTAAGAGAGTCGGCAATAATCTTGGGATCGGAATTAAGGTTGCAGTCCTGAATAATCTGTGATGGGGGGGAGACACAGTCTTTCCGTTGAGTTCCTCCAGATTATTCCAGAATTTTCTGCCTGAGCTCCAGAAAGATGTGAGGAATGCCTTATAGTGTTCTGCCTTGGCCTTGCATATAGCCCAGGTACACTGGTTCCTGGCTGCATGATAACATTGCCTGTCAGCTGGTCGGCCTGTGTCAAGGGCTATTTGCCAGAGTGAGTTGCGATGGTGCATCTGGCCCAGGAGGTGGTGGGAAATCCATGATGTGGGGTTGCCTCTGACCACACATTTGGAGAGAGGTGCAAACTTGTAATAGGCAGAGTTAAAGAGATATGAATGAAGAGGTCAAGTGCTGTGTCAATATCTGGAGTGTTATTGATGGGGGACCAGTCTCAATACATAAGGTGGTGTTTTAGCTGTTCCAGTTTATCCAGTTTGAATTTGCACTGGAGGATGATTTTTGGTGTGGGCTTCAATGTCTTGCAGGACCAGGTACAAAGCACAGGAGAGTGGTCACTCAGGGCATTGGAGAGCACTGAGACACCTTTGATTCTATTCGGATGGTTGGTAAGCACAAGTTCCAGAAGAGTGGAAAAGACAGATTTGGGATTTTGCTGTGTGGGAGAGGTGACTACCTGCATCAGGTCGAGGGCTGCAGTAGCATCTTTGTAGGGGGGAAAAGGAACTGGACTGCCAATTGATATTGAAATCCCCCAGGGCAACGGATGCAGTCTTTGAGGGGAGGAGGGACAAGTAGTTTAGGACAGAGTGGAATGACAGTTTTTGGTTCCTGCTGGAATATGAACTGCAATGATGTAAAGATGGGGCGGTTGCTTTTCTGACTGTCATTTTTATGGTGAGAGCCTGGGCACCCTGTTCCAGCTGGGTGGGGGGGGGATGGCTTGACTTTGCAGGGTGTCTCAAAGATAGAAGGAGCAACCACCCCCATGTTTACCACCTCTGTCGAGCTGGAAGAGGGAGTAGCCAGGGATTGCCATGACAGAGCCTAGGGTGTTACTGGAAAGCCATGTTTCAACAAGGGCAATTACATATGGCTGGTGTTGTACCATCCATCCCTGAAAACCGTCACACATTTTTAGCAAAAATCCATGATGGGGAGGCAAGAAGAGGTGGCTGGTGTAGGTCCCGGGTGGGATGGATGTTCCCAGACAAAAGAAAAGTTCAGAAAGATGGCCTTCAAGAGTTTTGCATGATGAGATGGGACATTTGGGGATGGACAGGACACATGACCAGGTCAGGAGGAGGCTCTACTGGCCCAGAATGAGTACAGAGGTGGAGAACTATTGCAAACAGTGTATGAGATGCATCCAGCAGAAAACACTGCCCCCCGAGCTGCTCCTTTGGTGAGCATTACAAGTGCTCCCATGGATTTGGTGCTTATTGACTTTTTGAGTCTGGAACCAGATATAAAGAATATAGTTATTCGGGTAGTGACAGTTCATTATTTCCATGATGTATGTATGTATGTTTTTGGTGACGGGGTAGGCAAGCTGATCCAAAGGACCATTTTCAGCTGCGACCCGGGCCGTAGAGTAGCAGACAATACAAGGTTGAAGCAATAGTCACAGGTTACATTACAGAAAGGAGCAATATACACCGAGTAACATGAAATCAACAGCAATGAAACATCACACATCAACTCTAACACACAAATTTCATAACAAATACAAGAGTGCATGCCTGGGTCTCGGATACATGTTTGATCACATGTGGAATGGCCACATCATAGATCCACACATCACTAGATCAGTCAGGATATGTGACAATGCATGGTGGAAATACCTTGCGACGATCCATGTGAACCCAGGAAGGGGAAAGCAGTGCTAAGAGGTACAAACTAGTGGTCAGCAACCAATTGGTAAGTCAAGAGATACAGTATGGCTTCCACGGTGGCTGTTTGGCAAGATAGTTGCCTAGGGAGCACGTACAGGTAGCCTGGGACTTTAGCCACTCTCTCAGTTGCAATTTAAAGGACTGATGAGAGGGTGCATTTCTGATGACAGGTGGATGTTTGTTCCAGAGAGAGGGGGCAGAGATAGAGAGGGCCTTATTCCCCATGACAGTAGATACAGTGCCTTCAGAAAGTATACACCCCCCCTTGGATTTTGTCACATTATGTTGTGTTACTACAAGAATTTTTAATGCATTGAAATTATTTTTTCCCCCTTGATTCACACAGCATACTCAACAATTTAAAGGGGCCAAAATATTTTCATTGTGTAACAAAAATTTATGAAACATTAAAAACTGAAATATCTTGTTTACTTAAGTATTCACCCCCCTGAGTCAATACTTTGTAGAAGCACCTTTGTCAGCAATTACAGCTTTGAGTCTTCTTGGGTACGTCTGTATCAGCTTTGCACATCTGGATTTGGGGATTTTCGCCCATTCTTCCTTGCAGATTTGCTCAAACTCTGTCAAATTGGATGGGAGCGTCGGTGAACCGCAATCTTTAAGTCTTTTCACAGATTCTCAATGGGATTCAAGTCTGGGCTTTGGCTGGGCCACTCAAGGACATTCACCCTTTTGTTCTGAAGCCACTCTAGTGTTGCTTTGGCTGTATGCTTGGGGTCGTTGTCCTGTTAGAACGTAAATCTTCGCCCCAGTCCAAGGTCTATTGTAGACTGATGCAGGTTCTCCTCAAGGATGTGCCTGTATTTGGCTCCATTCATTGTTACCTCTATCCTGACAAGTGCCCCAGTCCCTGACTCTGAAAAGCAACTCCATAACATGATGCTGGCACCACTATGCTTCATGGTAGGGATGGTGTTACACGGGTGATGAGCAGTGTTCGGTTTTGCTGACCCTGACTCCTGAAGCTCATCTTGCTATCACCAGAGAAATCTCCTGCCTTTCCTTGACTACTGCTCTCCAGTTTTCTCCACCACCTCTGCCTCACTTCTCTCCCAGCTAAGTACCACATAGAACTCAATCTGTTGCTTCGTCCGTCAGGTTTCTTATTCCACTTATCACTGCTGTCTTTACCAGTCACTTGGCTGGCTATCCCCCATGGCCATTGGCTGACTGTTGATGCTGCCCCTCTGGCTGCCACTCTCCAGGGCTCAATGGTGCCTCTGCAGTGGCCGCAACAGTCCCACTGTCCTGGACATACACCAGTGCTGCCCCACGGGTGCAGACAGGCACAGGCTGGGACTGTGATGATACATAGGCCTCCACGGTGGCACCACCCACAGCCATGGCCACGATGTCACCTGCTGTGTGGCCATCCTGTGGTCCACACATGTCACTGCCCATGACGTTAGCTCCATCATCATCGGTGATGGATCCGGCACCAGCCCGAGTCTCAGCATGCTGGCATCCATGGACACTGGCACGCTGGGACACGGGTAGGGCCTCCTCTGCACCTGCTCCACCAACATCAGTCTGGATGTCCAGGTGGGCCCACTGTCACCCTGACCACTGTATTCCTGTGGAGGTGGATGGGCTCTCCTCCATCTCCATATTACTGGCCCCAGTGGAGAAACCCACCACCGCTGATCCATGTAGATGCTCAGGAGCTGTAAGGGGAAAAAAGTAGCATTACTGCATGTGACCTACCCTGTCTCCCCCCCCAATAGACAGACCATGACCTACCATGCAGTGACAGGCTACCACCCATCTGTAATCCACCTCCCGGAACACCCTCAATGGCACAACACTGCATGCTGCCAGCAACCCACTCTTCCTGTGGGGTCAGGCATTGCACCTCCAGCTCTCCCCCACCGGTCACAGACCATGCTGCCCTGATGGCAGCCACCTTCTCTTTAATTCTCCACCTGTCCATGCCCATCTTCTTTTTGCACTCCTGCAAGGAGCGCTGGTGGCCACCATGCAGGTTGACAGCACACGCCACCTCCTTCCATGCAGCAGCATGGGCCTTTGGTGTTCCCTGGCATCCACTGAGAAGCGGCTCCTGGTTGAGGAAGGCCTCAAACAGGGCATCTCGAGCTGGCCCAGTGGTGCTGAGAGTTGAGGCACGGGACGCCACACCTCACGCCACGCCGGCGACCCAGGTTCGGGAACAGACTCGGGCCGCCAGGGGCTGGCAGGGGGAAGGAAGGATTGAGCATCCTGCGACATCTCTCCTTCCTTCGGGGTGGGTGAGGGATGCATGCGGCACTGCAATGACACCCAGCGGAGGCTGGGTGTACAACAGCACATGCATCAGACAGGGGGGAGAAGCCGACGGATGTCTGCACGTCGTGCGCTGACGTCATTGCACATCTGGCTCTCCAAGGGGTACACAGCATAGAAAATAGGGACTCCGCCTCTATGAAGCCCTCCCCGGGTTTCCTTCATGTCGCCGATCCCCCAACCAGTTACCAGGATCGTGGGCTGGAATGTGGGGAGCCAGCTCCGTGGCCCCATCCTCTGGGGGGTAAGCCAGGGGTGACCGGGGGACTCAGCTGGCGAGAGGGACCTTAGGGGACCGTGACCAGGGTGGATACTTGGCGGAGTATCCCAAAAAAAACCAAAAAAAAACAGGGCATCTGTCTCGGCCTTTGTAAAGTTTGGCCTCCTCTTCCTCCCACGACTCTGTTACCCTTCCTCCACCACACGATTGGTCATGATTCATCCTGTGAGAATGATAGGTGTTACCTGTTACTGTGCAGTCCCATGCATGTCCCAAACACCATAGTCCACACTCCCAAACAGCATGGACTGCAGTAACCGACTATGGCCAGTGCAGCCCAATGTTGCATTTTTATAGCGCAACCCATGCAAATGAGGTGAGGCACACCTTTAAGTGGATGCAAATGCAGTGACTGTGCCATTGAATGGCTGATTAGATGATTTGCATATGCCGGCTGAGTATCGCGCTGTTGCACTTTGCACAATTGTGTTGAATGTGCTGAGCCAAGGACGCAGTTCTGTGACATGCGCAGTACACACCTAACTGAGCATGCCCGGGTTGATGATGCAGGTGCCTGCTGCGCTGCTGACATGCTGTGCATGGGAGGCAATGCAGGGCATGGCCACCATTGTGCCAGTGGCACTACAGCGCTGTTCACATATATGGCGCTGTGGCACTGGGGCATCGTAGGTGCACTGGGGCAACAGCACTGTAGGCCACTACAGGGGGTGGCACACAGGCACCCAATCACGCTACACACATTGGGTTCCAATAGCATTGTGGCTGTCTGTGTGCCAGAGACCCTTGACCCTGTGCCCGACCTTTGCCCCCTAGGCACCATGCATCAGGCATGGGTGCACCACTATCGCGCTGTTCGGTGACAGCGTGATAGGGAATGGCAGCACTGTACTGCACAGCATCTGCACATGACAGAACTGTGCTGCTGAGTGCCATTTTGATTCAACCAGACAGCAGAGATGGCATGGAGGCGTGCAGTCATTTGGAGCCAGGTTGAGCTTGCCAACCTGATGGCTACAGTTGAGCTCCATGCTGGGGCTTTGTATGAAGAGACACCCCTGGACAGGGCCAGGAGTGCGGTCTGGCAGGAGGTGGCTGATGCCCTGGAGGAGGCCACTGGTATGGGGCGAATGGCGGAGCAGTGCTGCCACCATTATGGGGACCTGAGGCACAGGGACCCGGACCTGCTTGCCCGCTTGCGGACACTTGCCAGGAGGGGCACAGTGCCACGGCCAGGTAGGTGCAACATCCATTCACTATTATCGTCCATACGGGTATCACGGTTGCATGTGTCCGGCACATGTGGGGGCCATCCGGTGTTGACCGTGGTGGTGGTATCGGGGTCTGGGATGGATGGGTAAGGTTCTGTGGGACTGCACACACATGGGGGCGGGGGGACTTTGCTACCGGATTGTACTGATGTTCCTCTCTCCATGTTTGCATCTTAGGGCCAGAAGAATGCTGGCAGAACTGGGACCGGAGGCACCGCATGGAGGAGCAGTGGGCCAGGAGTGATGATGGTCACCCACTGTGTGTGGACCAGCCTGATGATGGTGAGTGCCTTACATCCATGATTACTATTGCGTGCTGTGTAACAGGGCGGGCAGTGGGGCATGACCACCATCCATTGACACCACTGCCATGCACACAACTTGTTACAGTCAGCACTGTTCAGTGGCAGTGCATGTCTGGGAGTGCGTTAATGGTGGTCGATGTGTGCACCGGGCACATGGCTGTGGCACTGCCTTTACACCGCATAACCAAGTCACTGTACGGCCATGGTGGGGCTGTGCAGGACATGGGTGGTGGGTGTGTGCAGTGGTCCACATGGCTGTGACTGCCTGGGTGGGCAGGTCTTGTGGACACAGTCACTGTTGGTGGTCGCACACCATCACAGGGGCATGGCACATGGCTGTATGCCATGCACAATGGGTGGACTGGACAGTCACACCTACTGACTCTGCTCCCTTGTCCTAGGTGGACAGCGACTCCAGGAAATCCAGTGGAGTCTACGCGAGCTGCTTCAGGTGGCGAGGGAGACCTTGCAGCTCCTTCAGTGGATCCACCGCCACGGGGTGAGGAGGAGATGGAGAAGCACACATCAGCGCCATGAGGAGGAGAGGCGGGGTGCACGTTGATGTTTCCATGCCCCAACAACCACCTTCCCCCCTTTGACCCACCCTCTCACCCCTTCTTCCCTCTCCCATATGTTCACCCCTGCCCCTTACCCGGCTCCACCTGTTATGTGGCCCTTCCTCCCCCTCTTGTAAATAATTGTAAATAGTTTTTTGTTACATCTTTTAAATATATGCATTTTGTTATGACAACTGTGGTGGTCTCTGATTTGCAGTGGGCTACAGGTACTCAGCTGCAGTGGTGTGCATGGAGTCAGGGGTGGTGCACACATGGGTGTGTGTGTGTGTGTGTGTGTGTGTGTGTATGTGTGCAGAGGTGAACTGCCTATGGTGTGGGCAGGGGGGTCAGTCACTGTCTGTGGTTTGTGTGTTGTACCCTGTGCACTGGATGCCTGTGTGCAGTGGTCCACAGGGCCTGCACTGTGTGCATGGCACCCCTGTCAGACCGTGCATGGCCTGTGCAGCTGACACCCTTACATGTCAGTGATATGCACGGTCTGCTGGCGTGTCAGTGGTGGCTGTCCATGCTGGATAACAACTGTACCTGACACAATGCCAGGTTGCCTGCCATCACCAGTATGGTGCACATCTGCCTCCGGTGGCACTGTGGCCTCCACTGTTGTTGTCCCCCCCTCTATGCTGCTGCTTGTGTCTGCTGCAGGGGATGTGCTCCAGTGTTTGTCACTTGTGCTCCGGCAGCATGCTGGTGGCATACAGCATCATGGTGCTTGCGCAGGGTGGCTGGCACACCTGTGCAATGTAAGGGTGCTGGCTGTGTGTACCCGTCAGCCGTGTCCACACGCCAGTGGCTTGGTTGACCCACTACTATGTCCCTGTGTTGGTGTGCCCTTGGGTATGGGTGGGTGTTTGTCCATGCACTGTGTTGCATCCTGTGTGGTGCATGCCTCCATGCTACACTGTGCATGTCTGTGCTCGCTGTTGTGGCCAGTGCTGGGATGGGATGTGTCCTTGGGAGGGTGTGCAGGGTGCTGTACCGCTGGAGGTGGGGTCCAGGGCATGCTCTGTCGCGTGTGGGGTACCTCGTGTGCTGATGCATGGTCGGCCTCTCAGTTGTACCTCAGGGGGGACATGCAGGGCAGCACTGTGTATGCATCTGTTGCATCGCTGTCTTCTGCCGCCCGCTGGAGGGTGCTCATGGTGGGGCTGCCTTGCATGGCTCCATGGTGCACAGAGTTGAATTGTCACAGTGGGGGTGGTGGCATGCATGAGGTGTCCTGCACTGTTGGGCGCTACTCCTGGGCAGGGTGTATGGGGATCATGGTGCAGGGTGTGCTCTGCATTGGTGGGATGGTGTGGTATGTGGTGGTTGGTCCTCCTTGTGTGCCAGTCACAGCTTGCCAGGGGGTGTGCTTGGGCACCATGGCCAGCTGTGGGTTGGTTGCTGGTATCCATGGGCCTGTGGTTATTCCAGCTCTCCCCCAGTTGTGCAGTGCATGAGGTGTGGGGGACGATGTCTATTCTGCTGTGTGTTCCTCTGCCCATCTGTGGCATGGGTGGTGGGTCCCTGCATCCCTGGTTGTGCTGTTGCATTGCTGCCCTGCTGTAGGGGGTGTCCCTGGTTGCGCTATGGAGCTTCTGGACTGCTCCGCTGAGCATCCCTTGTTGTGCTATGGTGCATCAGATATGCCCAGCTTCACATCCCTAGTTGCGCTATGGTGCAGGTGGTGGGATATTCAGTCATCGGCTGTAGGCGCATTTTGGCCTCCGCAGTTTTTGAATATCGCACTTCTTGCGCATGGACGCAGTGGACTTGTGCTTGCTCCTGCTGTTGCGCACTTTTTGGGCACAGTTTGAATATCTGGGCCTATGTGTTTTTTTTTATTATTTTATGAACTGTTATCTTTGCTTATGATTGTCTCAATTGTACCAATGATGTGGAACCTTTGTAAAAGAGCCTTGGCTCAAAGGTATTTGTAATCCTAGAACAAATAAATAAATAAAATAAATAAATAAAAATAAATATCAAGAGGAGATCCAGCAGGGGGTTCTATCAGAAATGTGTCATTTGTATTGACAACCTTTGTGAGGAATGGCTTTGAGCCAAAGAGCATGGCCTCTGTTTTTTTCTCATTTACCAGGAGTTTTTTGGACAGGAACCAGTTTTGTGCTGCTCTATAGTTATTGGTGAGGGTGGAGGATAGGGTTTTGAGGGATCTGGCACTGTAGCAGATGATGAGGTCATCAGCATAGAGTAGGGCATTGCATTTTATGCTCTCTGCAGGAAGATTATTTATGAAAAGAGAGAACAACAGAGGCCCCAGTATGGAGCCCTGGGGTACACCAGTGTGGACTGGCAGAGTGGCAGAAATAACCTTGCCTATTGTGACAGACTGGGTTTTGTTTGCTAGATAGCTGCGCAACTAAGCAGCCGTGTCCATGGAGCAGCCTAGGTTTAGCAGGGTGTCAAGTAGTAGGTGGTGGTCCACAAGGTCGAAAGCTTTTGATAGGTCCACAAACACTGCACCTATGGCCAAACTGATGTCCATGTTTCCCAAGCCGAAGCCTTTCCAAAGACCAAAGGACCACCACAGTAGCCAAGATTCTGGTAGAAAATACTTTTTCATTATGGACTTCCCAAGAGAATCCGTTCTGTTCAGGGCCAGGATATCAAACGTCATCTGATTAAAGAGTTATTGTCACTCTGGGAAATCAGGAAGTCTCGAACCACTTCCTACCATCCTCAGGGTGACCCTCAACCTGAAAGATTTAATATGACTCTATTAGATATGTTGGGCACACTGGACCCTCCTAAAAAAGTGAACTGGAGTCAGCAAGTGAGTATGCTGGTTCATGCCTACTAATGCACTCGAAATGATGCCACGGGCAACCCACATATTTGTTGATCTTTGCAAGAAAGGCCAGGCTTTCAGTAGACCTTGCATTTGGAGCGTCATCCAATGGGTATAATTTGGAGACTTACAAAAATTATGTCCAAAGACTAAAACAACAGTTAGATGATGCTTACTGGTTGGCTACAGAATTTGAAAAACAAGACCAGTTATAACTAGAGATGTTGAGAAGTTTTACTCTGCTTGCAAATTCCCTGCAAAGTCACCAACTTTGCTCGGTGAAAAATTTCATGAAATTGGCTTCTGGTGAATGAGCGATCTATTTTGAAGACTAACTTGGTAATAATTAAGTATTCAGTTAGTAGTTAGGTAGTCTTATACAGTATGTAAATTAGGGCAATGCTGTGAGGATTAGATGATTACTTCTGAATTATATAACTGAATACCAATGAAGATAAGTTGAGGACTTTTCAATAGTGGTAAAATTGTAGTACTGTAGTACTCAGTTAGTGTTTATACACAGCCATATATATAATTTGTGCAGCATAGGCTGCTCACTGTGCTCCAGCTGTGCTTGCAGCTAGCCCAGCAGCAGGAACTGCTCACAGGGACTGGTTTTGAGCAGCAGCATGCATATGGCCTGTATACAGTGCCAGCACATGGGGGCAGGCTACACACTAGCACTGTATACAGGTGATATGTATGCTGGTCCTTGCTCAAAACCCGCCCCCGTGAGCTGCACCTACAGCTGGGCTAGCTGGCAAGCACAGCTGCAGTACAGCATGCAGCCTACATGCCTGCAGGCCATCTTTCTGTATGTGCCCCCCCAAAGCAGAGGATATATCATGGCTTGTGGTATCCCAGTCCTGTTATCCCATTCCTTCCCTAGTGTAAAAAGAAACAAATTTAAGTATGCGTCTGTAGACACTGCAAAGTGTAACATACTCTGTCCCTCAGTGGCACTCCGAGTCTGCAAGCTGCTCTTGTAATCTTCATGTGGCCAGGGTTTCATGTTGGGTGACAGCTTTGGGCTGTACCAGTACCCAACTGTTGCTCAATATGCATCCATGCGCACACTGGCAATGTAAAGCAATACAGAATGCAGTTGCCTACACCACTATATTTCCGATGTATCTACTTCTGTTAGTGCTCCAATACGTACTGGCACTTTTACTTGCTTTACTGTAAAATGTACTGGCACTTTTACACACATCTCCTTAATGTAATGGTACACCAGTACCCACAATCCCCTACTCTACATGGTTCAGGAGATCCAGTCTGCTGGCACAATGGGAATCCAACTGGATGACCACTGGCATCTTCCTCTCCACTTGCTTCTGGCTCCCTGTCCCCACTACACTTCTATATGCACAAGTGGGGAGAGAAAGATAGGCATGATTTTAAGGCACATAAAAAGATGTTTGCCCAGCTTCTTTAACTCCAAAAATATAAGTCTTTATCAATAAAAATAAACTTATCTTTGCTGACATTCAACCAGTTTGAAGAAGACTGCTGAAGTGGTATGCAGTAGAACAGTGGACTGCTTCAAACGAGGATGGGACAGGACAAGGGGGAGGGTTAATGAAGGGGAAGGGTGGAAGGGAGGGGCAGCTGCAGAATAAGGGGTGCTAGCTGCACAGTCAAGCAGACTTGATAGACCTCTAGGCCTTTATCTACTGGCAAATTTCGTATGTTCGTAAGACTGCACCAATTGGAGGGTCCAGATCTTTTGCTGTGCAGAACCACCTAAAGCAAATAAATAATTATTGAAGCTACATAGGAATGTTATTTTATGACCAAAATGAGTGATGAATAAACTTAGACATTAAAACACAGTTGTATACAACATTTTTTTTATGTTCATTAGTAGAAAACTGCAATAAATGTTCACTTTTTCAAAATCCAATCTAAATCATGCTTATAGGCCTAACAATATTTGAGTACATTTAATGATACTTGTTTGCACTGACACCTTAAAGCCGGCAGTTATGATGCTCTCCACCCACTACAGTTACAGATCAGTAAGCAAGTTATTACTGGATACACATAGATACACAGATGCTGTCAGCAGATAAGGGCCTTGTGGCCCATCCAATCTGCCCTATCCCTCTTTCTAATGCTTAAGATACACTAGATGCTAGCAGCCCCCCTTCACCCTAGCTTGATAATTTCCATGTGTTTATCACACGCATTCTTGAATCCCTGAACCATGGCCACCCCCACCACTTCCTGGAGGGAGACTGTTCCATCTCTCCCCCAACCCTGTCAGTGAAGTAGAATTTCCTCAAGTTCCCTCTAGGTTTTCCCCTTTAGTCTCATGCTGAGACCTCTTGTTCTGCTATTTCCTTTCATGTGAAAGATGCTCCCCTATGGTACCCTGTTCATTCTCCTTTAGATATTTGAAAGTCTCTGTCATGTACCCCCTCTGGTACCCTGTTGATCCCCTTTAGATATTTGAAAGTCTTTATCATGCCCCCCCCCACACTTTCCTCCAGGAAGTACATACTTAGAGCTATGAGTCTCTCCTCAAATGACTTATGCCGCATCCCCCACACCATTTTTGTTGCCCTCCTCTGTACTGTCTCCATCCTGTCTTTTTGGAGATGGGGCCTCCAGAGCTGAACACAGTACTCCAGATGAGGCCTTACTAGGAAGTTGTACAATGGTACCACCACTTCCCTCCTACTTGTTATACCCCTCTCTATGCACCCTAGCATTCTGTCACTCTTTCTAACTGCTTTGTCGCACTGTTTAGCCACTTTGAGGTTGTATTCTATGACTACCCCTGGATCCTTTTCCTCCACAGTGGCCTCCAGTGTTAACCCATCTAGTTCATACTCAACCCTAGGATTCCCTCTCCCTAAGTGCATAATCTTGCTCTTTTTTGCATTGAAACCCAACTGCCATTCCTTGGGCCAGTTTTCTACCCTCTTTAGATCCATTCTTATTTTTTCTATACCTTCCTGTGAATCTACCCTGTTACATAGCTGTGTATCATCTGCAAACAGGCTAACCCTCCCTTCTAGACATTCTGCAACATCGCTTACGAAGACATTGAAGAACACTGGTCCCAGCACTGATCCCTGGGGTATGCCACTTGTTACCAGTTCCTCCTGTGAGCTAACCCTATTTATCACCACTCTTTGTGTTCTGTTACTCAACCAGTTTCTAACTCGCATGACCACCTCTGTCCCCAACCCCAGATTTGCCAGCTTGTGTCTCCTGTATGGGAATGTGTCGAAGGCCTTCCTGAAGTCCAGATAGGCCACATCTACCACTCTGCCCTAGTCTATTTCCTTTGTAACCCACTCAAAGAAATCAAATTGGTCTGGTATGAGCTTCCTGCTGTGACTCCATGTTGCCTTGGGTTCAGCAGCCCTCTTGTCTCTAGGTAGTCCACCAAACTTTTCTTAAGTAGGGCTCCTATCATTTTACCTATTATCAAGGTCAAACTGACTGGGTGGTAGTTTTCAGGCTCCTCTTTGCTACCACTTTTTTTGCAGGGTTACCGCTTCTGCCTTCCTCCAGAACTATGACTGTTTCTAGTAATCCACTGAACAGCTTAGCCAGATGTTTAGCCTGTTCCTCCCAGAGCTCCTTTAGGATCCTCGGGAGTATCCCTTTGGGCCCCATAGCTTTATGCATCCTAAGCTGTTCTAGTGCTCTTTTTACTCTGTCCTCTGAAAAAGGTCTATGTCCATCCCTCCTCCCCATTTCCCTTCTCAATTAATGGGGGACCATCCCCATTGTCTTCTTCTGTGAATACGAAGCAGAAGTATTTGTTGAGGATGGTTTCATTATAGAAACATACGAATGTGCCAGCAGAAACAGACCACCTGGTCTATCTAAGCCTGCTTGAGTATGCAGGTAGCACTTCTAGTCTGCAGCTGCCCCATCCCCTCCCCTTTGTCATCCCACAACTGCCACCCACCTTCCTCACCCTCACTGTCCCCTATTCCCTGTCCCGTGCCCTTTTAAAGCTGTTCACAGATTTACATGATACCACCCATTCTGGTAGTTTGTTCCATTTTGCTATATCCTTCTCCATGAAATAGTATCTCCTCATTTCCCTCCTAAATCTTTCCCCCCTCTATTCTTAGCCCATGCCCCCTGGTGTCCTTCCCCCTTGTTAGCGTAAAGACCCCATCTGTCTCATGCTTATTGATTCCCCTCAGATACTAGGATTTCTCTATCATGTCCCCCCTTGACACTTCTATCCTCCAGGGTGTACATATTCAGGTCTTCCAGACTGCTCTCATAGTCTCTCCCCTCCATTCCACATATTTTCATTGTTCTCCTCTGTATCCCCTCCAGTAGCCTAATATCATGCATCAGGTATGGCCTCCTAAACTGCACACAATACTCCAAGTGCGGCCTTACCAGCGACCTGTAGAGGGGCAAGATCACTTTTCTTCGCCTGGATGAAAACCCCCTTGCTATACACCCCAGCATTTTATTTGCTTTTGCAGACACTCTCTTGCACTGGGATGTGTTGTTCATGGTCCCTGTAAAGATTAGCCATAGGTCCTTCTCCTCCTCAGTGATCCACAGCTTAACCCCTCCAAGCCTCTAAGCCAGTATTCTCACTTTGGGTTCTTCACCCTGAAGTGCATAACCTTACACTTCTTTGAATTGAAGCGCAGCTGTCACCTCTTTGACCACTCCTCTAGCTTGCTTAGGTTCTCCTGCAGCTACTTCCATCTCTCCTCTCCATCCACCACTGCTCCCATTTTGGTGTCGCCTGTGAACAGACTTACCTTGCTCATCACCCCATGCACAATATCTAATATGAAGAGCCCAAATAATACTGGTCCCATCACAGAGCCCTGTGGCACCCCACTCATTATCGGATTTGGAGTTGAGAGCTCCCTTCCCACCACAACATGTTGTAGCCTCCCACTCAGCCAACTTGTAATCCAGTTAGTCATTTTTGCCCCTCCCCTACAGCAGTTAGCTTCCCCCAAGCCACCCATAAGGCACAGAATCGAAGGACTTGTTGAAGTCCAAGTAAAGAACATCCACCACATGATCCTTATCCATTTCGCCTGTCACCTAGTCATAATATTGTATCAGGTTGGTTTGACAAGACTTCCCTGAAATGAACCCATGGTGCCTCACATCCTGGAGGCCGTTGTCCTCCAGGTGTGACACCAGTCCTTTCTTTTGTATCATTTTTGTGAGTTTGCACACTATGGAGGCAAGACTTACTGGGTGATAATTACCAGGTTCATCCCTTGGTCCACTCTTGTGTAATGGCACTACATGTGCCATCCTGCAGTCTAGTGGCCCACATCCCGACTCCAGTGAGGTGCTGTAGAGCTCCACCAGCAGCTCTGCCAACTACCTCCACCATCTCTCAGCACCCTGGGGTGGATACCATCCAGTCCTGGTGCCTTGTCTACCCTCAGTCCCTCTAGGACTCTACCTCCCTCAATTCTTCCATCTGCCGCATCCTTTCTCCCCGATCCCCACCCTCCCAAATCATGGTGGTACACTTTCTCCCTTTCTTCCATGAACACTGAGCAAATGTATTCATTCAGTGCTTCTGCCTGTTCCTTACCCTTTTCCATCCACTCCCACCCTTTTTATCTTCACTATTGTCTCCTTGCACTTCCTTTTCTCCCTGATGTATCCAAAAAAATCCCCCCCCCCCGTTAATTTCCTGCGCTAATCTCAGCTTCCACTGGGCCTTGCCTTCCCTCACTTTTATGGTCTCCTCCCTGGACCATCTTGCATACTCCTTCCTGTCCCCTTCCTTCCCCGACCTCCCATTCCTCTGGTGCACCTTTCATTTTGCCCTCATCACCTCCACTACCTCACTGTTCAACTAGCATGGTTTCCTTGCACTGCTCCTCTTACTCTGTGTCTTGGTACAGACTTCCGTTGCCTCTGTAATTCTCCGTTTAATATCTCATTTCTGCTCCATGTCCATCTCCTGCCTTATGCCCTCCAGTTTTCCTTACAGTAGTACCTGCATCCTAACAAGTCTGCCCCCCCCCAAAGTTTACCATCCAGGTTACCGATTTTTCTGGCTCCATACACATCGTAATATTAAACCACACCATTTGGTGATCACTGTCGGCTAGTGGGTCCTCCACCCTTATTTTCCTTACTGCTGCTCCATTAGTCAATACCATATCTAAAATGTTCTTTAACCTAGTAGGTACACTGACCAACTACATCAAGAGACCCTCCTAGGTCACGTCCAGGAGCACTTGCTCCCTAGCACTGGCGGTAACCACAATGTTCCAGTCAACCCCAGGCAAGTTAAAATCCTCCATGATGACCACCTTCCTTTTTCTACATACCTTTCTGATTTGTCCTGCTAATTCCCTGTCACAGTTCTCAGACTGGGACGGCGGCTTGTATACCACCCCAATCCTCAGTTTCCTACCCCTTGACTCTAGGAGCTGCAGCCAGATTGCCTCTGTTCTTCTTTCTTCCCCCTCGTCCCTTGTGCACTTGATCCCGACCCTCTCATATACTGCCACCCCACCCCCCTTCCCTCCTTACTGTCCTTCCTGTAGAATTTGTACCCTGGGATTGCCAGATCCCAGTCCCAGTGCTCAGTTGCCCATGTTTCTGTTACAGCTGCAATATCCACCCTCCACACTGCCAAGAGTTCCTGTAGCTCAGCTGATTTGTTGCCTAAGCTTCTTCCATTCAGCAAGATCACCCTCCATCATGCCCCTTTCCTTTGATCGGCCTCCATCTCTTCCCTTCTACTCTCTCCCTTTTTGGCTGCCCTGAGTCCTTCCCTGCTAGTCTGGGGGGGGGGTAGGCTGTGACTCCACTCTATCGGATCCCTGCCTACCTGCTGTCCATTTGCTACACCCCCAGTTTAAATCCACCTTTACTGCAATATACCTCTTCAGTCTTTGCTTTAATACCTCCTTCTCCTTCCAACTCAGGTGCAGCCTATCCCTTGCAAACAGATTGTTATTATCCCAGATACTGCCCCAGCCACCCATAAACCCATACCCCTTAGCTGGACACCATTCTATCAACTATGCATTCAACTCCCTAATCCTTTCCTTTCTCACTGTGCTTGCACAGGGTACTGGGAGCACCTCTAAAAAGGCCACAGGCTCCACAGTCTCCTCGCACAACCTTCCCGCTTCCTCAAACCTCTCCCTAGTTACCTCAACCATTTCCCTCACTAGGTCATTTGCCCCAACATGTACCACAATGTGTGCTTTCCTCTCACCATTCTTGCGTACCTTAGGATTGCCTGTCCTGCCTTGTTTGCCTTTAATCCTGGTATGGACTCCACCCATATCCGACTGTGCCTCTCCCCCCTTACTGCCACATCTCGATCCTCTTGAGTATGGAGTCCCACAACACCAGTACATCCCCCTCCTCTTTCCTTGTGCCCATCACCACCCCTCCACCCAGTTTCTCATTCCCAGGGCCACTCAAGATCGTACTTTTACCATTTGCCCCAGTGTCTTCCCCCGTGCCCCTCTCAGCTGAGACCTCTCCCCTTCCTTCTGTTTGACTACCAACCTCCTTCCCCCTCCTCTCCTCTCCAAGTATTATCCCTCCCCCTGCCACACCATGCTCAATCTCTCTACTAGTAATGCCCTACACTCCTCCTCTCTGTGAGTATTATCCCTTGTGCAGTCTCCTTCTGTGTCCTCATCCCCATGTGTTGCTAGTACAGTAAACATGTTCCCTACTCACTTTGCCTTACTATGTGTTTTCTCCTCCCTTCTGCCTACTGCTGCTCCTCTTTTGATAGGCCCTACTACAGTTCACCCTTTATCAACTGGCTTCCTGTCTAGTTTGCTCCCTTCCTCTCCGTGAAGAAATACTTTCTCACATTACCTCTAAGTCATCCCCCCTCTATTTTCAAATTGTGCCCTTTATTCTTGCACGTCTCTTTTTCTGAAAGATTCTAGCCTCTTGGACTTTGTTGATTCCCTTGAGGTAGTTGAAAGTTTCTATCATGTCCCCCCTCCCTCCTTTCCTCGAGGCTATACATATTAAACTGCTTTAGTCTTTCTTCATATGTCTCCTGGTGCAGACCCTGCACCATTTTGGTTGCCCTCCTCTGGACAGCCTCCACCCTGTTTGTCTTTGTGGAGATGGAGTCTCCAGAACTGCATGTAGTACTCCAGATGTGGTCTCACCAACTGTCTGTACAGAGGGATAACAACTTCCTGTTTTCTACTGGTGATGCCTCTCCCTATGCATCCCAGTATCTCCCCAGCCCTCCTCACTGCCTTCTCACATTGCTGGCCCACCTTTAGGTCATCTGATATGACTGCCCCCAGGTCCCTTTCCATTTTTGTTGTTGTCAGTATCTCACCTCTCACTGTGTACTCTTCCCCTGGGTTTTTGTTAGCCAGGTGCATTACCTTGCACTTCCTTGCGTTGACTCTAAGCTGCTATACATCTGACCATTACTCCAACCTTGCCAAGTCCCTTCTCATCCTTTCCACCCCACCTTGGGTATCAACCCTGTTGCAGATCTTGGTGCCATCTTCAAAGAAACATACTTTTCCTTCCAGTCCCTCTGCTATGTCGCTTATAAAGACATTAAAAAGGACTGGCCCCAGTACTGAGCCCTGCGGTACCCCACTAGTAACCCCCCTTTCTTCACTGTGGATTCTGTTTCCTATTACCCTCTGTGTCCTGTTGTCCAGCCAATGTTTTACCCAGGCTACCACCCTGGAACCCACTCCCATGCTGGCTAATTTGTTTATTAATCTTTTGTGCAGGACTGTGTCAAATGCCTTGCTAAAGTCTAGGTAGGCCATGTCCACAGCCCCTCCCTGGTCTACTACTTTGGTCGCCCAGTCAAAGAAATTGATTAGATTTATCTGACATGACCTTCTCTCTGTGAATCCATGCTGTATTGGATCCTGTGCTCCACTGGCCTCTAGGTACTCAACAATTCTTTCCTTCAGAAGTGATTCCATTATTTTCCCTACCACTGAGGTCAAACCGACAGGTCTGTAGTTTTCTGCCTCTGTCTTGCTCCCACTTTTGTGAAGGGGAATCACATCTGCCCTTCTCCAGTCTTCAGGAACCACACCATCCTCCCATGATTTGTTAAAAAATATAGTCAGTGGTGTTACTAGTGTAACCCCCCTGCAAATGGGGGTTCCCAGAAGTCTTCCAGGAGCTTGCAGGAATGCTCCAAACCTGGAGGTGTTTGGCATCTAAGCTGTTTAAATGTGGTTCCAAGTGAGTGCTATTTGAGCCTCCATGTACTGTCTCTTTAAGAGCTGTCAGCTTTGCAGACATAATTAATTTAGAAGGGGGATTGTGCGTTTCAATGCCCGTGTCCGCCCGTGCTGCCGTCAACTCGCTCCGTTTCTGCTGTTGCTAAATGTGCAGAGGGAGCTCTTTCAAAAGGTGTAACAATCTGCCAGGAATTGTATAGAGTAATACTGAAAATACAGTTTGACTAACCCTGCTTTTCTTTACAATCTGAAATGTTTTTGCCTACCCATCCATTCTGGTTTGAACTGCTGAACTGGACCAATCAGTGTGGAGGGACCTTTAAAATGGAGCCTGCTGCTGGCAAATCAGAACTTGGACTCTCATTGTGGAGCCAACCACCTATGTACCGTATGGCCAGTGCCTCTGGGGAAAGTAGCTTGGACCTTGGCGCCTTTTTGCACCAACAGAGGGACCCCTATGGTGAGCGACAGCCGAACCAGCCAACCGAACTGGGAGGAACTCAAAGGAAATGCCCTGCTCTTTTTTTTTTATTTAGTTGTTTAACCAGGAGTAGCACACTAAGCTGAAAGCTTTTTTACAGGAGTGACCTGGGAGCACAGGGAAGTTAAGTGACTTGCTCAAGGTCACACAGTATGCAAGTGGAAGCTGTGGGATTCAAACCCAGGTCTGGTCTGCTGCATGTCACCAGATTTGCAGCTCAGAGCCTTAAACCACTGCGCTATACTGCCTCCCCATGCTCTGTTACTGGAAAGCTCAGATCAGTAGTGACAGTAAAGAGACAAGGAGCCCTGCTTCTGATGCGGCATGCAGTTTGTGCGGAAAACTCATGGGAGGCCCTGAAGTTGGCCTGCAGCCATTTGTAAGTGCCAGTTTGGACTGAATCCGAGTTTTGAAGAGAAGAAAGCAGTGTGTGGAAGCAGTGTGTAGAACCATGCCTGCCTGTAGAAGACTGAAGATTTGCTGACGTGCAATCGGCCTGTCAGGGACTGCTGATGCTGTGTGTGCTCCCGGGTAATTTCCAAGTGTCTGCGATTGGGATCAAGAAGCAGCTGCCTGGTATAGTACTTTCCTTTTACATATAAATGTGTGTAGTGCTTGTGAGGGATCGCAGTGTTATTTCCCCTTTTTCTGTGAACTGTGTGCAAAAGCTGGAAGCAGATCCCAGCTTGAGTCGGACTAAATCCGCTTGCTTATCAACTGCAGTTGGGTCTAGCCACAAGGACCCTGTCTCTATACCTTGTTTTTCTGGTAATCCAGCTAGAACATCCTCCATCCAGCTTTCAGCTTTGGTATTGTGAGTACAAATCTGGGTATCTCCCTGCAGTCTTTTATCAATTACAAATGTGTCATCTGATTATTTCTGTTTCATTTCATCACAAACTGAGTCCCAGGGCTCCGGATTACAATTTGTGTATGCGTGGTGTTTTTCCATCAAAGGGCCCCAACCAGCTGCACTGACCCTGGCTAGCCCCACACCATCCTGGGTACCCAGAAAGTTACATTTTGGACCCTATATGCATGTATAGTGCTGTGATTTGAATATTTCCAAACCAAATCAACCTGATTGCCCCCTCCTTGTTACTGCCCCCTCCAATAAATCAGATTTGTTGTTATTGAACTATATGCTGTCTGTGGTGTCAGTACATGTAGAAAAAGCATTACATTGTGTTTGTGTGTATATTGCCTAACCTTGTTTTACAGGGGGTCCTCAGAGATGTGCTGCCAGACATCAGTCCTGAGAGTGTTACTGTATGTGTAAGAAGTGTGCATTTGTGGGGTATTGGGAAGTTAACTCCCATGTACTGTGTGGGCCACTAGTGGGATCAAAGGGTGGTCACAGTGTCCCAGAGGGCTGTGCTCAACTTAGTTTAACCACTATCAACCCTGACCTCTGGGTGGAGTCACCCGCTATAGAACATAGGCCTCTCAACCTGTCAGTAGCCAAACAGGCAGGGTAGGGTAGTAGCCCCTGGGATAGCGCCACCTGGGGGTTACACTAGTTCTCCCCTTAGGATTCACCTCAGAATTCTAAAAGAACTATCAGGTCCCATTGCTGTACCCACATTCAGTTTTAGGAATTCTTTCAGAACCCTTTCTTCTGTAAAAGGACTGATATCAACCCCCCTATCCAGAGCACTTCTATTGACTGGATTAGGTACCTTCCCCTCGTTTTCCTTTGTGAATACTGAGCAGAAGTATTTGTTCAGTATCCCTGCTTTTTCATTGTCCCTCTCCACCCAACCACCCTCCTGTTTATTCAGCCTCAGTATCCCTGCCTTAGTCTTTCTTTGCTCCCTGATGTACCTATAAAAGGTTTTATCAGCCAACTTGGTTAAGTAGGGGATCTTTTCCTTGGTTTGGGCCTTTGCTATTCTGACAGCCTTCTCTGCTTCCTTCTGCTTTAACTGGTACAGTTCTCTGTCTTGCTCCTTCTGTGTTTCCTTATACTTCCCAAATGCTATCTTTTTTTCCCTAACCTTCCCTGCCACGTATTTTGAGAAACATAGTGTTTTTTTCTTTCATTTTAATTTGTTTATTTGCTTCACACAAAGGCTTGTTGCCTCTGTGATGGCAGTTTAGATTTTTCCCCATTGTTACTCCATCCCACCTTCTTGCCTGTTTTCTAGTGCTTTTCTGAGGTGCTTCCCCATTTTGACAAAATCAGCCCTCCTGAAGTCCAGTACCTTCACTTTTCTGTGGCTTGACTGTACAGCTAAGTTTATCGTGAACCCCACTCTTTGGTGGTCACTTGTTCCCAGATGGCCACCCACTTCTAGATCTGAGATCCTCTCTCTGTCCCCATTAGAGAGTACCAGGTCTAAGATTTATCCCTCCCGAGTGGGTTCCAAACTAGCTGTCTGAGGCATGTCTCCTGTAGGGCATCAAGAATGGTCCTGCTCTTGGATGTGGCTGCAGCAAAGGTGCTCCAGTTAACATCTGGCATATTTAGGTCCCCCATCAGAAATATCTCCCCTTTCTCTGCCATCCTAAGGATGCCTTCTATCATTTCCTTGTCCATTTCCTCCCCCGAGACAGAGGTCTGTATACAACCCCTGTGTGGATTGCAGTGTCATTTCCAGTCTCCAGGGTGACCCACAGTTCCTCATCTCCTCCCTGTTTACCCTTTAGTTTAGTTGCTTTGATCCATTCCCTTACAGAGAGCTCCTCCTCTTTTACCCTCCCTGTCCCTCCTGCAGATTGTGTACCCTGGTATGTTGACATCCCAGTCATTGTTCTCTGTGTACCATGTTTCTGTGACTGCTACGATATCCAGGTATCCCTCTTCCATCAAGGCAACCAGTTCAGGGAGCTTGTTACCTAAACCATGGGCATTGGTACTCATTGCTCTCCATTTATTTTGATGGCCTTATTCCTTTTTGCCCCATTCCTGTCTTTACCACCTTTGTCTTTTTCTCCATTAACCCATGCCCTTCTCCCTATCAACTGCTCTATCTTGGTGTCTGGTGAATAGATGTGTAACACCCTTGCAAATGGGGGTTCCAAGAAATGCTTGCTGGGGCTTACCTTAGCCCATTGGTTTTGTCCTTCTGCCAATGTTTCTCAGGCTTCTCCCAACTTGGCCCCTAATTGTTCTGACTTCACAGGTTCTGCTTTGCCCTTGTGAGTGCCCCAGCCTAAAGCCAAATGAAAATATAGCCCCTCGGGGCTTAAAACGCTGACTGTGAGCTCCCTCTGCAAAAGTGCTGCCTCTAGGGCAGCGAGAGTCACGTTGGCACACTAAGCACCTTTGATGTGGAGCCGCTTGTTCTGCAGTCACCTCAAGGACTGCCATGGGTCCCGGGATCCCTTCCACCTATTTGGGACCCGGTGACCATGGACAGCCTGCTGGGGGACCGCTCAGAAGGGAATTAAAGGAGTTCTGACTGGGGCTCATTTGAGTATGCCTGTGTAGTTGGGGAGGGGCCTCAGACATGTAGCAAGCATGGTTACCTTCTCAGAGGTGCTGCCAGTCCATGGCAGGGGTGACGCTAGGGTACTACACACCATGCAGTTTAATGAAGGGTTGCAAAACTGGTGCAGAGCACAGGGCTTTGGCTTCATTGGGGACTGGGGGTACACCTGGAGAGAGGAAGGTTTATACTGGCACGATGGTCTGTATCTGTCCATGAAGGAAACCAAGATCCTAAGTGACAGGTTTAAATGCTTCCTTGGGAAGCTTTTAAACTAGCCATGGGGGGAGGTGCTAATAAGAGGCAGGAAATGTCAAGCCTCCCCCCACAAAACATGACGGGTAGTAAGGTAAACACTGAGGTACAGTGCTCAACAGAGGGCAGGACAAGGGTAAATGGAAAAATAGACAAGGGCAAAAAGAGCAGGCAATGGGGGAAAGAAGGATAAAGCCAACATTAAATGGAGGGCAATGAGTACCAATGCCTGTAATCTGGGAAACAAGCTTCCTGAGCTTGTAGCATTGATGGAAGATGAACACTTGGATATTGTGGCAGTCAGAGAAACATGGTACATGGGGAACCATGACTGGGATGTCAACATACCGGGGTACACAGTCTACAGAAGGGACAGGGTGGGGAAAAGAGGAGGTGGAGTAGCTCTATACATAAGGGAAGGAATCAAAGCTACAGAACTAAAAAGTAAAGTGGGAGGACAAGAGGCACTCTGGGTCACCTTGGAGACAGGGAATGGCATCAAAATCCACACAGGAGTTGTATACAGACCCCCATCTCAAGGGGAGGAAATGGACAAGAAAATGATAGAGGACATTCTCAAAATGGCTGAAAAAGGGGAGATACTGTTGATGGGGGACCTGAATATGCCAGATGTTAACTGGATGACATGTACTGCAGCCACATCCAAGAGCAGGGTCATTCTCGATGCCCTGCAGGGGTCAGGCCTTAGACAGCTAGTGTTGGAGCCCACTTGAGAGGAAGCAATACTAGACCTGGTACTCTCAAATGGAAAGAGGATCACAAACTTAGAAGTCAGTAGACATTTGGGAACAAGCAACAACTGCACAGTGTGCTTCACAATAAGCATAACCATGGAGACAAGCCATACAAAAACAAGCATACTGGACTTTAGAAGGGCTGACTTTGGCAAAATGGGTGAATACCTGAGGAATACACCAGCAAATGGCCAAAAAGGAGGGGTGGAAGAACAATGGAGAAAAATCAAAACTGCCATCATAGAGGCAAAAAGCTTTTGTGTGAAACAGATAAAGAAAACAAAGCAGAGTAAAAAACCACTATGGTTCTCAAAAGAGGTGGCAGGGAAGGTTAAGGAGAAAAAGACTGCATTCAACAAGTATAGGGCATCACAGAAGGAGCACAACAGGGAACTGTATCAATTAAAGCAGCAAGAAGTGGGGAAGGCAGTCAGAATAGCAAAGGCCCAAACTGAGGGAAAAATAACAAACTCAGTTAAGAAGGGGGATAAAACCTTTTATAGGTACATTAGGGAGCATAGAAAGGTTAAGGGAGGAATAGTGAAGATTAATAAGGGAGAGGGGAGGTGGGCAGAGGGAGAAAGTGAAAAGTCAGAGATACTGAATGAATACTTTTGCTCAGTATTCAAAAAAGAAGATGAGGAATTACCTAAACCAGACAATAGAAGCACTCTGGGTAGGGGGGTTGACACCAGTCCATTTACAGAAGAAAGAGTCCTGAAAGAACTCCTAAAACTCAAGGTGGACAAAGCAATGGGGCCTGATGGGATTCACCCCATAATCCTAAAAGAACTAAGGGGAGGACCTAGTGACACCACTGACCACACTTTTTAACAAATCATGGGAGGATGGGGTGGTACCTGAGGACAGGAGGAGGGCAGATATGATTCCCCCTTCACAAAAGTAGGAGCAAGGCAGAAGCAGGAAACTACAGACCTGTAAGTTTGACCTTAGTGGTGGGGAAAATGATGGAATCGCTTCTGGAAGAAAGAATCGTTGAATACCTAGAGGACAGCGGGGCACAGAACCCAAAGCAGCATGGATTTACAGCAGGAAGGTCATGTCACATGAATCTAATAGATTTCTTTGACTGGGTGACCAAAGTAATAGACCAGGGAGGAGCTGTGGATATGGCCTACCCAGACTTTAGCAAGACATTTGACACAGTCCCATACAAAAGATTAATAATCAAGTTAGCCAGCCTGGGAGTGGGTCCCAGGGTGGTAGCCTGGGTTGCAAACTGGCTGCACAACAGGACACAGAAGGTAATAGTGAGTGGAACATTCCAAAGAAAGGGGGGTCACTAGTGGAGTACCTCAGGGTTCAGTACTGGGTCCAGTCCTCTTTAACATCTTTATAGGTGACATTGCAGAGGGTCTGGAGGGAAAGGTATGCCTCTTTGCAGATGATACAAAGATCTGTAAAAGAACTGATACACAAGGGGGTGTAGAAAGGATGAGAAGGGACTTGGCAAGGTTGGAGGAATGGTCAGACATATAGCAACTTAGATTCAATACAAATAAGTGCAAAGTAATGCACCAGGGAAACAAAAACCCAGGAGAAGAGTACACAATAGCGGGGGAGGTATTAACAACAACAAAAATGGAACAGGACTTAGGGGTAGTCATATCAGATGATCTAAAGGTGGGTAAGCAATGTGAGAAGTCAGTAAGGAGAGCCAGGGGGATACTGGGATGCATAGGAAGGGGCATCACAAGTAGAGAAGGGAAGTGGTTATCCCTCTGTACAGACAGTTGGTGAGACCCCATCTGGAGTACTGTGTGTAGTTTTGAAGACCTCATCTACACAAAGGCATAGACAGGATGGAAGCAGTCCAGAGGAGGGCAACTAAAGTGGTGCAGGGTCTGCATCAGAAATCATATGAAGAGAGACTGAGAGAGCTTAATATGTATACCCTTGATGAAAGGAGGGACGGGGGACATGATAGAAATGTTCAAGTACCTCAAAGGAATCAACAAAGTCCAGGAGGGTGGCATCTTTCAGAAAAAGAGATGTGTAAGAACAAGGGGACACAATTTAAAGATAGAGGGGGGACGGCTCAGGGGTAATGTGAAGAAATCTTTTTTCACAGAGAGAGTGATGGATGCGTGGAACTGCCTTCCTGGGGAGGTTGTTGGGGCTAAAACAGTAGGAGAATTCAAACATGCATGGGACAGACACAAGGCAATTGCAGTGGAGGGTGGCAGGAAGTAGGCTGTTGGTTAACTAGAATCTGCAGCTTATCCAGTAGGTAGGGAAATGGGCAGACTGGGCGGGTCAAGTGGTCCTTATCTGCCGTTAAAGTCTATGTTTCTATTAGGGCCCCAGTCATCTGAATAATGCATAACAGTATGTCTGGCTGCCTCCAGGGTAGCTATGTTCAGCTCCAGCTGAAAAGTAAAGAATTCAAATGTTTTAAATAATGGAACTGTTGCTGCTTGTTGGAAATATACTGTGCATGTGGGGAAAAGTGTTTAAAGTTAAAATGAGTACTGTTTCCCTGGCAATTTCAGTATGTGGGACTGTGTGTCAGCCTGTCAGCTGCTGCAAGGGGAGCTTGCATAAGTGTAGTAGCAACAGAAGAAGTAAAGGAGCCACATTCTTTTTCTGTGCAGCGACTGCAAGTGCAGACTTTAAGCTATAGAACTGTGGGGCATGTGAGGCAAATAATTACTTCTTTCTGGCTGCACCAGGACATTATTCAGGACTCTATCTAATCTGCTATAAGGGACAGTGGGTTAAGCAGCCATTGCCAGCAGTACAGCCAATTGGAATTGCTGCAATAGAAAGCCAGGACTTGTGGGGCATTCACTGCATCTCATGGGTAAGCACCCAAGTGCTTATGGGGGCTTACAGGGACATTATTTTAGGTGTAAGTTCCACAACCCAATTGTGCTTCAAGGGTTCTGATTGACAGGTACCTCAGCCACTTAGAGACCTGTCACCCCATCTCTGCTACCAATCAGGAGTCGAGCTAGGAGCGCTATAAAGAGACAATGTTGCCAGTTTGTCTGGAGATTCAGAGAGAGAGAGACAGCAGCAGAACAAGCTGCAGCCTGCTGGGAGCCCCCATGGGGGAAGGGCTCAGGCTCCAGCCATGCCATCAGGCCTGGGCCACTTAATTCAAGCCCTTTTAGTCTTCAGGGGGTATTTGTTATTTTCTTCAGTTAACAGTTAACTAGTTACAGTAATTGTGCCTTCTGCAACAGCTAGTCTGGAGGTTGTCAGTAGTGTCCTCCGGAGGCTAGCCTCCCTCCCATGTCGGGGAAAGATGTGGACTGAAGATCAGATGTCCAGCAGTGGTGAGGGCACTGACCAGACCAGAGGACATTATGCAACAGTGAGAGCACTGACCAAGTTCCTCAACAGTGAGAGAGCTGAAGAAGTCTTCAGGATGCCTTCGATTGCAGATGAGACCCATGGAGGACCTGAGTGAGTACCCTCGTAATCCCCAGTGCGAGGGAGAAGCTAAGCAAGTAATCTTGGGGGCCCCAAGCCCCATTAAGAAATGTGTGCTGCTAAGTGTGAAGCATGGAAGTTGTCATTCTGGGCTACTAACCCCATAAGAGACTGCCTAGTTCAAGTAATGGATGTATCTTGTCTGTGGCCCAAATGACTAAGTTGCAGGTGCAGCAAGATGCTGGGCTTAGTGAATCATGTAAATGTGTTGCAAGTTGTGTAGCTGTGGGTTAGAGTCCTGCCATCGTGGAGCTGACTGCCAAGATGTGTTTGCCACTTCATGAAACAGGAGGCCCTAGAGCATATTAATGTCTAAGTTACCCGAAGAGAATGTACCGGTGTTTTACCAGAATTTCACCTGAGAGCACGTGGGATAAGTGTACAATGTCTACACATGCTGGATAGGACTCCACTTGTGGATAATGTTCTTGGTATATAGAATGTACTGGATGTGACTGCCTGAAACTAAAGTATGGATGCTTGATGAAAGTATCGTTGTCAACTTACTCTGGATGGATGTCTTTTGGTATATAAAGTACTGGATGTGACCGTGTTTAAGTTGCATATAGGATGCTTGACAAAAGTATCACCACACTGCATTGGATGGGACTTTCAAGTATTGTGCTGAATGTTCTGGATGTAAGATCCACATAGTTTGTTCTGAAATGTGCAGAAATCTGCGAGTGCAGGGCAATCCCTGCCACATCTGCTAAAGTGCAGGGCAATTCCTGCTGTGGATGTAAATAGTAATTTACTGCATTACAAAAATCTGTTTCCAGGTTGCCCCCACCCTCAAATTAATAGCAGGCCACCTCGACCAGCTGCAACTCCATCAGGCCTGCAACATCTTGGACTGTGGTATCTGTTTAACCAGTATGGTATGAGATTGCGGGGTTTCTGCTGTATCTGGGACTTGTACCAGTGTGGGTAATATTAACAATTATGTTTAACATCTGATTTGTCAGCAGCTAGATAGCCAGAGCTCTGGATGTCTTAAGTCGAATGGTAAAATGTGATTTATGTCTGCCTTTAATTTGTAGCCACCCAGCTGGGGGGTTCACCAGCAACATCCAAATGATCTCTGTACATGTGTAAATACGGTAAGATAACCTCTACTCCTCCAGTTTCCCTTTGCTAGCTCCTTTATTCCCCCTGAAATTAATATCTTATTTGTTGTTTGAAATCCTGTGTGAGCATATTATTAGAGAGAGCCTTTAATTCAACATGTTGAAATGCGGGGAGCTGTGTATTGGGGCATGTCTGGGGAAGGTAACTGGTCACCGTGGGTGGTGTAGCTGCTCAGGGGGCTGCATCCAGTACCATCTCACCCACGTAAAGCACCCTGAGTGGAGGCACTGCGTAAAGTACTCAAAAAATATTGTTAGCTAGTGAACCCAACCCCCTCAGCCTATGTCCAGTTTGGTGCTACAGGGGTGTAACACTGGGGGTGGCGCCGCCCAGGGGTTACAGATGCTGTGGTGCTAGGAGTGCTTCCCTGGCCACGGTCTGCAGTATGAAGGGTCAGGACAGCAGGAATGCGGGATGCATGTGGTTTTGAGGCAAGACAGCATTATAGGCTAAGCTGTCAAACCCACATGCAAATCAGTGGCAATCCTGAGAGGTATTGATTTCTGCCATTCAAAATATGGCAGTGTGCGTTACATACCTCAGAAGGTAGCACTGACATTTTTAGTCCGACTTTATGATTTCTGTGGCTAGGCCCTTTTGGTGTGAGGTTGCAACTCTGGCCTCCTTTGGGCCCCTCTGCTGCTTCTGCTTCCTCAGGCCCTCCTAAGATACCCCAAAATGGGGTTCCCAGTCAGCTCTGTTCCCCTCATTAAGCCCCATAGTAAGGTGACCCCAGGTGCCCTTATAGTTTTAGATGGTGTGTGTGTGTGTGGGGGGGGGGAACAAAAGCATTTTGTTCAATCATTTCCATCTTTCCAGTTTTGCAGGCCCTTCTAGCAGTTTTCGGAGGTTTCTGCACAGACTTTGCAAGGTCTTTTAAAGGTAATGCTCTCGCAGCAGTTTTAGTGCCCCCCATTGTCAGCATCCAAGTTAGTACTTCTCATTCATTTCAAGGCTCCTACTTTGCTGACCCTCCATTAAGGATATGTCCCCACTACCTCTTACTTCAAGAAGTATCCATGTGTCTTAACCCCAATACAGAGTAAAATGTGTTTCCCATAAAGACTAAGACCATGTTTAATTAATGCAAATAATGCAGCTGATACTAAGATAAACACAATGCTTGTGTTCTACAGTTTATTTTTCCCAGACAGCCCAGTTCAGATGCAGCATCTTGTTTCCAGTAGGGTCCTTCTGTGTATTTCCAGAACTAGGTGGACTGGAGCACCAGAGAGGTTAAGTTAGTTGCCCAAAGTCAGAGAATATTTTGCTGTTACATGGATTTAAATGAACAACTCCTGGTTCCCATGCGTATACGCTCTTATAATTAGGCTACATTGCCTAAACCCCGTACGTTTTATTAGTTAGTGCTGGCTTTGGAAATAGAAGAGTACATACTCAAGCCCTTTCAGAGCAAAATACTCACTGTAGGACCTTAAGTCACTTAAATATACCAGTGTTCCAGTTCACCTAGCTGCAGAAATGTATAGTAACAGTACTCAGCTTGAAAAATATGTTGTATGTTAGATGGTCTTTCCTGGGTAAATAAATTGCAAAACAAAAATACATTATTTCACAATTTGGGCAAAGTTTTCTCTTACTTAGCTGATCTAAGTTGGGGAATTGATCCTTGAAAATTATCCGGAATTATGACTGAAAAGAACAAGCATTTGTCAATGGCAGATGTTGTCTTGCTGGCATTGGCATTGGTAGTGCAGGAGTTGGAGAGATGCATAATAGGAATGGCAGTGGAGTATGGAACTGTCGCCAGCCCCACTCTGCAGGGCTGACAGGCATTTGAGGTGTGCCTTTGGGTCATCGGCCATAACGCTTGTGCCATTTCACCTCACCCTACCCTGCAGACTCTGACAAGTGTTGCATCGTGGCTTGGAGTTGTTAGGCCTTATGCTCACCCCATTCCATAAGAAAATACTTTGAGATGGGTGCAGTATAGGAGAATGGGGTGTACTTTGGGGCCGAAGAGTGCAAGGCACACCTTGATGCTTGTCACTGGCTGCAGGGTGGGGGTGGAGGTGGAATGGCGTGAGCATTACAGTCAACAATTCGAAGTCACACCCCTGACGCCTATCAGTTGCTACAGGGTGGGACATTATGGTTAGAAACACTAATGCCCCGGGTGTTTGTTGGTACTGACACTCCAGATTTTCAACATGGGCTTTTTGTGACCCCCACCTCATGAAAGCATTTGGGACCTCTATTCATGAACAGTGGCACTGTGATTTTCTTAATCTGTCCCCAGTGTTGCTTTCTGTACCATTCTGTTCCAGATGTATGAAAACATATTTTGGGCAGGATATGAAAAATGACAGCTATACCATTCACAAGGAGGTGTGAGGATATGACAATGTTGAAAATGTGGAGTGAAAATATTAAACATTCTCAAAGTTATGAGCATGTTAATATTTTCACTCCAGATTTTCAGCATTGCAATTTCTTGACATCTTCTTATGAGCTGTATAGCTGTCATTTTTCACATCCTGCCTGAAATGCATTTTCGCACATCTGGAGCAGAATGGCATGGTTTCTGTAGGAAATCAGTGTTCGGAAAAGCGTAACAGAATCACAGTGCCACTGTTCATGAGCAGAGGTCCCAGTTACTTTTATAGTTCCTGTTTGAGCCAGAAGTGTGCAGGAAGATGAGGCTGGGGTGGTCTATTCATCAGCAAATCAGAGAGAGATATCAGAGAAGGAACTCAAGGGAGAGATCAAGCAAGTCACAAAGCAATGGGTGGTGATAGTCATGGGGTACTTAAGTGTACTGGACATAGATTGGAGTGCCCCGATAGCCAGCAGCGGAAGATGCCAATCCATCCTGGATGCCTTCTTGGTGCAGGAGTTCAGGGATTTGACTGGGGAAAGGCCTATCCTGGATCTGGTCCTGTCAAATTACAATTACAGTAGTGACATCAGAGTTGCTGAGCCCCTTCAGTAGCAGTACCTAGGGGTGTGCAAGTAATCTATAGTGTTACCAAATACCTTAAATAATGCACTATTCATTATTCAGATCTGAATAATAAACAGTGGCACTATTTCTCCCCTATTCTATTTGGGAAATACTATTGTTTACATAAAAAAATGGAAAAGAAACAGCCCCTCCCAGCTTAAATCCTTTAAAATACCCACCCCACCCCCTCATCCTCTGTTAGAATCCCAAACCCACCTTCTCCCCACACAGCATCCACAATTTGATATTTCACATATTTTCAAACAATATGCCATGATGAGTGACCAGAACAACCCACCCACCTCCATGACCAGTGCCATCTTGCAGTGCTCATCGGTGCTACAATATTATGTCCCCCCCTTTCCCACTCTGGCACTTGACTCTCCTTCTACCCTCCTCCCCACCCCAGCACCCACTTCTTCTTATGAGAACTTAAGCTGAGAAAAAAGAAAGCAACAGGCGCAACCTGCCCTCTTCCATGGCTGGCTGCTGAATGAAAGCACTCTCACACTTGCTCGCGTGCTTACTCATGCACTTGCATGCATACTTGCTTGCAAAATGAAACCAGCAGATCATGTGATCATCTGGTTTTACTATGCAAGTGAGAGCACTTTCATTCAGCAGAAGGCAACCGCTCATGGATGAGGGGAGGTTGTGTCAGTTGTCTTCTTTATACTTGCCTTAAGTTCTTGTAAGAGGAACTGGATCGGAGGTGGGGCAGGAGGGTGCTGCCAGAGTGGGGGTGGGGAGACATATTTGCTGTAGTGCAAATGAACGGTGAAAGATGGTGGTTGGCCATAGAGGCAAGCAGGTTGTGTCAGTCACCCACTGTGTGAGTTTGAAAATACACATCTAAATCCCTATCTGAGAAAGGACAGCAATAGGCTGGGGGCTATCTGGAGGATGGCCACAAGAGTGATATATCATCAGGAGGGAAAAGGCTATGAACAGAGGCTGGAGATCAGGAATATGTACTCGCTGGAGGCCAGGAGGGAAAAAATGGAGATTTGGCTGAAACTTTCAATACATAAAAGGTATCAGCAAAATAAGAGACCAGCAAATTGTTCCAAATTAGTGAGTAACCGGGGGAACAGTAACAACCTGGTGGGGGGGAGGGTTAGGTTCAGGAGGGATGCCAGGAAGTATTGGTTCATGGACAGGGTGAAACAGGCTTGCAAAAGAGGTGGCAGATGTCAAGTCCACGGAACGCTTCAGGAAACATGGGACAAATACAAAGGGTTTAGGAGAGGGGAAGGAGGGAGGGAGGCTTGAACCTGCGAGGGTCAAGCATCCTCACATCGAGGAGACCAAATAGACCTCATAGTCTTCTTCTATTAGCTTGTTTCTACGTTTCTATGTATAACCACCTGCTTATCTCATCCCATTGCACCTGGCAGTCACTCTATGTCTTGGTAATGTGCCAGCACTATGCCTAGTATCACCTCTCACTTTACCGTAATACTGCCTGTAAATGTATTTTATATTTGTATGTGGCCTATGTGTCTACTGTCATGTTCTGATGGATTTATGTGTAACCCCCTTGCAAATGAGGGTTCCAAAAAATACTGCTTGGGCTTACCTTAGCCCTGTCCTCCTGTTCTCCTGCTGCCTCCTGGAACTCTTCCGTTTTGAACTCCTAATTTTTCTGGCTCCCCAGGTTTTGTTTACCCACCTGAGTGCCCCAGCCTTCAGCCCGATTGAAATTCAGCCACTCAGGGCTTAAAATCCGACCGAGAGCTCCCGCTCTGAAAGTGCTGCCTCCAGAACAGCAGGAGTCATGTTGGCATGCAAAGTGCCTTTGATGTGAAACTGCTCAGTTTGCAGTCGACTCGGGGACTGTGCTGTGGGTCTCAGGATCCCTTCCACCTATTTTGGACCTGGTGACCACAGACAGCCTGCTGGGGGACCTCTTGTCTCAAAATTGAAAGAGTTTGACCAGGGCTCCATTTAAGTATGCCTGAGAAGGACCCCGGTCATCTGAATAAATAACAACTGTGTACACAGAGGCTATACAGACTCTGGTAATCACATTTAAACTGCTAAAACACCGGACACCAGCCTGGCAGTGAGCATTTAGGCAAACTCAAGGAAGACTTTTTGGAAACCCCATTTGTAGGGGGATTGCACCCTTCCCTTCCTGGGAAAACTTGGCATCCGCGTCAAGTCTGTATCATCAGATAACATTGAAAATGCAACATATACAAGACATTTATACCATTAGCATGCTATACAAGTACCATCTGATTCATCAATTGGCATAACTTGTCACTTTACTATACATTTTAATGTACTTCACTATATAATTTCCATTCTGACAATACATTATGCATATTTCACACAGGTAAATTGAACATTACTATACAGAATCATGTAATAACTTCTTGTACTCTAAACAATGCAAGAGGGGGCCCTTCCCTATCAGTTAACTTGGGGCTGGATGGGGCAGGGGCACCATGGTGAGAGGGCAGAACAAGTAACCTGGAATGGGCCGTCAAGCTCAATTTGGGCATTGAGCTCTGAGAGACATAAACACCTTTGTGGACTACATTGAGAGAACCTCCACTGGCTTTGAAGCGAATCGTAACTGACGCATCACTGGCTTGACATCTTGGCCAGTCTTTCTGGGGTGAACAACCACAGTCTCTGTACTTTCAGCAATGGTCTTGGAGCTTTCATCACTTGTGAGGGGTGCCTCTGCATGAAGGGGAATGTCCAAGCTGGGAACACTGTCAGACCCTTGCTCTGTAGTCTCTGTTTCTACAACACTTGGCTCATTTTGAAGACACTCTGGCACTGAAGGGGGGTTGTCAGCACTCTCATAGTGTTCCTCGAGTTCTGGCATGTCACCAGAAAGACTCGTACCATCAGCCTCTCCTTCAGGCAAATCACACAGTTCCACAATACACAAAGACTCAGCATCCTCAGACGTGATACTTTGCACTTCGCCTTCAGGGAGCATTGGCTCCAAGGATGATGCCGGGGCGTTAGGCAGTCCAGAAGGCCCAGCTTCATCCCCATAATTCAACATAGGATTTCCACGAAACAGTTGACTCAGTTCATATGAGGGGTAATAAGCATTACCACACTCACTGTCATCCGAGTTAGACTGGCAGTCACTATCATTCTGGGCCTGCTGCGGGGGAGGTCTTAAATCGGCAACCGTGGGAGCAGGCTGATTCTGTTTCTTTTTTGCAGCCACACGAGTCACTGGTCCAGCCTCAATTATAACTTGACCGATAGGTAGCAAGTGATTATGGTGCATCGTCTTGACAGCTTTGGAGTTATTCTCTGGGCGCACTTTGTACACTGGCAAATCATCCAACTTTCCATCTGTGACATGGGGAAGATGGTGCCATCGATCAGCAATTTTATGTTTACCATGCAATCCTAAATTTCGCAACAACACACGGTCTCCAGGCCTAAGCTCTTGAGCCTTTACTTTTCTATCACGTCTCTCATTGTTGGCTAGATTTCTTTTGGCGGCCATTGTCTGGGCCAGTTGATAGGCATGGTTCAATTGAGCTTTCAGTTTTTGTACATATTGCAGGTAATCTTTGGCTCGGATCCCATTGGTAGAAACCCCAAAACAGACATCAACAGGCAGCCGGGCCTCTCTCCCGAACATGAGGTGGTAGGGAGAGAACCCGGTAGCATAATTCTTCGTGCAATTGTATGTGTGTACCAAGGTGTTAATTTGCTGGCTTCATTTATACTTATCTTTTGGGTGGAGGGTGCCTAGCATGTCTAGCAGGGTGCGGTTAGAGCATTCTGGTTGAGGATCCCCCTGCGGGTGATAAGGGGTGGTTCTTGACTTTTACAGTCCCCATAGAGAGAGCATTTCTTTGATTAGCCGACTCTTAAAGGCCCGGCCCTGATCAGAGTGAATTCGCTGGGGTGCACCATAGTGGACGAAGAAATTTTCCACTAGCATCTTGGCCAAGGTAGATGCTTTTTGATCTTTGGTGGGAAAAGCTTGTGCATACCATGTGAAATGGTCCGTAACCACTAACGCATTGCCAGTGTTTCGTTGATCAGGCTCTAAGCTCAAGATGTCTATGCAGACTAGTTCCATTGGGGTGCTGGTAGTAATGTTGACCAGGGGGGCAGCCCTCTGAGGCAGGGCTTTTCTCTGCAGGCAGCGACTACAAGTCCTTACATGGTGCTCAATATCGGCCCCCACCTTGGGCAAGTAGAATTGAGATCGCACTAGGTCAAGGGTCCGGTCGATACCGAGGTGGCCCATATGATTGTGGAGGGCCTCAGTACCAAATCTTTGAAGGCTGTGGGCAGGACCAATTGTTGCTTGTCTATTCGGCCCTCTCAATCTACAGTCTCTCTATACAACAAATGATTAAGCAGCTTCAACCTGGGCCTTCTTTAAACAATAAAGCGGTTCGCAGATCTGGAGAAAGCAACTTGGACATATCTTTTCCTGCACGAAGGGCGTCAAGTGCTGGCTGAATCATAGGATCTCGGGGTGGAGCCCACTGAATGCTGTCATTGTCAAATTGAGGTAGTGCACTCATATCTAGAGCAGAAAAGTGACAATATGCAGCTGGTATGCAGGTGTCAGAGGGTCCCAAGCAATCTACTAAGCAGTCCGCTGTGTCCATAGACATCTGTTCATTTCTATCAAACTTTTGGCACAATGTTCGGATGTCAGGTTCAGACAGCCTGACCCAGTTGCTCTTGGAAATGAGCCTCCAGGATAGGGTGTCAGCATAAATATGATTCAGGCCTGGTCTGTATTCGACAGCATAATCATATGTTGTCATTGCTGAATGCCACCGGTGCCCCGTGCCATCTAAATTAGCTGAAGTCTGTACATAGGTCAACGGGTTATTGTCAGTCCTCACCAATATTTTTGCCCCATAGAGGTAACCATGAAACTGGTCGACAATGGCCCATTTTAATGCAAGAAACTCCAACTTGTGCACAGGGTAGTTTCGCTCTGACAGGGTCAAGCTCCTACCTGCGAATGCCACTGGTCTCAAACCATCCTCATGGTCTTGATACAGTACAGCTCCTAGACTCTGCAGACTGGCGTCAGTATGCAGCACATAGGGTTTGGTGGGATCAGCATAAGCGAGGATGGGGGCGTGGGTGAGCTGGTATATGACTTCCTGGAAAGCTGCTTCACAGTTAGGCATCCAATGGGACCCGAAAAGTTCACCTGGGTGGAAATATGCTTTATCTGGTTCTTTGGTGGACCCTTTTTTGTATTTCCGATTGGTAGGAGGGTAACCCTGGGTAAGATTCAAGAGTGGCCGAATCACTTTGGAATACTCCCTTATGAACTGGCGGCAGTAACCACAGAATCCCAGGAAATGTTGTAGTTCTTTCAAATTGTGGGACTGGGGCCAGGTAGTCAAGGCTTCAACTTTATTAGAGTCAGTCTCTATCCACTCTGTAGACACTATGTGCCCCACATACTTCACAGTGGTTTGGAAAAACTGGCACTTGTCGATGGACAGCTTGAGGCCGAAATCTTCCAGTCGGTCTAGTACTTTGAACAGTCAACTCTCGTGTTCCTCTAGGGAGCTCCCAAACACAATGACATCGTCCAAGTACACCAGGCATTCCAGCAAATTCATGTCTCCCAACGCTCGTTCCATCAGTCGCTGGAAGGTGGCTGGGGCGCCCGATATCCCCTGTGGCATTCTCAGGAATTCGTAGAACCCCAAAGGACAGATGAATGCTGTCTTCTTATGGTCCTGCAGAGCCATCGGAATCTGGTAATTTCCACTGTGGAGATACAACACCGAGAACCATTTGCTCACATTCAAACGATCCAGAGCATCTTGTATATGGAGCATGGTGTATGGATCGGGGATGATCCGCCAAGTCAGAGTTCGATAATCAACACACATTCTCACTGATCCATTATTCTTATGCACAACCACAATGGGAGAAGCATATGGGCTCCTGGATTCTTGTATCTCACCAGCCATGAGCATTTCCTGCAAGTGTCTTCTCACATCGTCTATGTCTGAAGGGCTAGGCATCGGGAGCTCTCTCTCGAAATGGCTGTTCATTGTGCAGGTGTACATGATGCTCCACACCCTGGACTCATTCCATGTCCCATTCCATCAATAAAAACACTTGATCTCCCTAGGCACATTTCTGGCTAATTCTAGTCTTCCATTCAGCTAGCAATGGGGAGTCAGCAAAATCAAACATATCGGAAGTCACTCTATCTGTCTTGCCAGGGTGCTTGTTGCTGGGCAACACTGCAGTGTCTGAGCAGTGTACCGTAGCTAGGGTGCATCCTTTTTTCACCCGGATCTCCCGATCCGACACATTATGAATCTGGACCATCACTCGTCATGCATAGGCATGAGCATGAGCTGGCAAGATGCTGGGCTTAACCAATAATCCTTCTGGCAATTTTCCATCGCCTGGCGCATCCAACATCAATATTTTGTTCTTGACATCTTTGCGGGCGGACCTCCCTTAGCAATTACACTGGGTGTTGGGGCCAGCACCATTGCATCGAGATTCTTCTTCTACATGACCCCTACCGGTTCATCCTGGTCCACTCCCTTGGGGTTCTGTTGCAAATCATAGGCCCTCTTGATCAGAGCGGGAATTCTTAGGGCCCTCCCAGTCCATCACCCTTGTTCTCACGACAGAATTGTGCTAGTCTCCCAAACATATGGGCGTTGGTCCCAATTAACAGGGGAACCTCAACATACAGTCCACTAGGGGGACACACTAAGGCCAGTGTCTCGACTTGCTCCTCTACACCAGTTACAGCTGCAGGAAATGACAACCAGAGGCAGACATATCCTAGGTAGGGATAAGACTTGTCGCTCAACCCCCACACAAGTAGGCCTTCCAGGGATTGTAAGGGCACAGCAGATAAGTGTTTGTCATACCAGTCCTTAAATACAATGGTTACTTGTGACCCACTGTCCAGCACAGCCCGAGTAGGAATACCATTCACAGCCATGGTAGTCTCCATGGAAGGGCCCACTATTTTGGACCAGTCTGGAGGGACAGCAGCAGGGGCCTGGATGGATGATTTAGCCACAAAGGGGTTTGAGTTAGGATGTCTGAAGCCTTCACTGCGGTAATTTTGTGCACCCCTTGACCACTGATTCATTTTCCGAAGCACTCCTTGAAGCCGGTTCACCACTTTCTCTAAGTCTTTCTGAGACCGGTATTCCCTCTTCATATGGCCATCCTTTCCACAGTGGTGACAAATGATAGACTCCTAGGTCATCCTTGGAGAGAACATTACATGAGGAACTGAAGTAGTAGCAAGGGATCGGGGTCCAATATCTGCTTGCAGTGGTGAGAGGGGTGCAATGTATCTCAATAGTTCCTCTGGGGTGGCAGTCAATTCTTTGATTTCAGCCTGGGAGCTATCCTCGGTAGAGGATGTCTGAGGGTGCACCCCCCAACCCCATGGCAGTCACGTCTTGAGAGGAACCAGCATCTTGTTCCATGGAGGGAACCCTTGCAGAGGTGCCCACCTTCAACTCTCAGACTTCCTTTAATAGCTTGACTTTTAAAAACTGGGCCCAGGGTGCGAAGTCCTTTGCATTCTCAGAGTGCTTGTTAGGTGCCGACGTTTGCCCCAAACCCCACTTGGATGATCACTCTCTGCCACTTGCGCAGTAGCAGCAGATATTGGTGTAATTCCCCCTCACCGGGGTCACCTTTGCTCAACCCCCCGAATTTCTTTCATTAGCTCGTCATAAGAGGGGGGCAATTCCAGTCGGTTGGCGAGGTGCAACTGAAGCAGTAACAATTCTGAAAATGGAGCAGACCTAAGGATCCAGTCCAGCCTAGTTCGATCTAATACATTTGATGGCAAACTACCCTTTATGAGGCACTCTTGTAGCAGCTTTTCAAGCCGAGGTATATAGACAGACAATGGCTCCCCTGAGTACTGCTGGACGTTTCTTACTCTCCACCACAGGTTCTCATCTGAATCTGGGCTCCCATACACATTCTCCAATGCATCAAGATAGTCTTGTGCAGTTGTTTCGTGGGTTATTGGCCTGCTTGGCATGGATGGTAGCCAGGGCAGGACCTCGGAGGCTCTTACTCAACCTCTTTCATTTCTTTGCTTCTGAGCATTACCATTCAAGTACTAGAGGGGCAACATATTCTATACAGGTCTCCCAGTCATCCTCCCCCTGGGGAGTGGGGAAGGTGCCCGAGAAGATTCTCAACCTTCGGTAGGAGTCGTGACTAATGGCAGGTACAGATATAGGGGCCAGCATTGTCACGGGCACAGAAGGTAGGGCAGTAACAGGTGCTGGAGTGGGAGGGGGTGTTGGGGAGGGAACATCCCCAGGTGGCAGGAATGGTTTCTTAAAGTCCTCTATGGTTTTCCCTTCCTCCAGCAACAACTAAGCAAATTTCTTCTCAAAAGTCTCAGACAATAGGGGGAGCTCATCCTCCCCAGGGTTTTTACTGTCTCTAGTTATCACTCTCCAGGCAGCTGGGGCCCCTTCTGGGGCAATAGTCCATGGTACTTTGGAACTGTCCACTGGGTCACTACACTCTACTAACGCCATGAAAGTTTGAGTGGTCAAATCAGCCTGTCACTCCACCACCACAGCATTTGTTAAACATTCAACTTTGGAAAGTACTCCTTCTACATTGTCTTTACCAATGTTCAGGGGACTATCCAATACAAGCAGGGCATTGTGAGGGTCAATCTCCTGCCCTGTACACCACCCCACCAACTGGTGCACAGCCACTTCTGTTGGGGTAGCCATTTATGTTTGACAATAATTCATAGTTTCGGCCACTAGAAGACACAAAATCCCAGCGGTGAGCCTCCATGATGTAACCCCTAGGTGGCGCTATCCCAAGGGCTGCTACCCCTGCCTGCTTAGCTAGTAGCAGGTTAAGGGGCCTGAGTTCTGAAATGCGTGACTCCACCTGAAGGTCAGGGTTGGTAGTGGTCAAGCTAACCTGGGCACAGCCCTTCGGGACACTGTAACCCCCCCGCTTTCCCCTCTAGTGGCCAGAACACTATACAATAATCACTTTCACAATACCCCTGGTACACCAGACAAGTACCCACATTGTTTGCACTTACCACCAGGGATGGTTCCTCTGTCTTGACCCTGGGGACCCCTGTAAAACAAGGTTATACACAGCAAATAGAAACAGTACAGTACTTTGAGCACAAACTGGAACCACAGTCAGATTACATGCAGAAAAAGTTAGATCTGATTTATTCAGGGAACTTGAACAAGGGAGGGGCAAAATCAAGTTAATTAGCGTAAAGGTTATAATAATCAAGCAGTTATGCATGCACTTTGAGTCCCCCCACACAGTCCACCTCTGTGTACACAGGTGGAGAAGAGATGGGCTAGCCAGGACTGTTGCCCGGGGTTGCAGCTGGTTGGGGCCCTGTGATGGAAAACACAACATGCACAGTACACAATATTTGTAATCCGGAGCCAGAGGGCTCAGTTTGTAAAGGAAACAAAACAACAAGACAATCAGATGACACAAAGATTAAGCTGTTGTTACAGGGAGCTACCCTGGTATTTACTTACGATAACCAAGACTGGACACAGGCTGGACGAAAATCGAGACTGCAGGTGGTTGATCTGGAATGCCAGGAGAAGCAGGGCCCACATGAGTCACAGAGGTATCATTCCTGTTCAAGCGTGGAGCAGGGGGCTGATCGCCAGGCAGGTCTCTCATCGATGGCTTCTCTGTGCAGCAGGTTGTCTGTCTGGGCCAGTCTGGCAAGGCCCAGACTGCAAGGAGACAAATTCGGATGCAGTCTATTTTGGGCTGGATACAGCTTCCAGCAAGCAGAACACAGTTCACACAGTGGGGAACTAACTCATGACCCACTAGCAGCTCATAACACATTTACATGTAAGGGAATTCTACTGTACCAGGAAAAGCATTCCCCGGACACAATTGCAAAGTCTCTGCACACACCGGGAGCTTAGGGGTAGCTGTAACTCCTGAAAGGCTGATTGCATTCAGCAAAATTTTTGGACTTCTTCAGGTTGAGCCTGGCCCACTTCAATTGCTTACTTTAGTCACACAAACTTGGATTTAGTCCATAATAATTCTCTTCTCTCCCTCTCAGGAGCAGCAGGCAGACATGTAAGCCAAAACTCAGCCTTTTCACAGTTCTCCCATGCTAATCCACTCAGGATTGATGCTCAGAATCACTTCAGCTCCTCTCATTTCACTTCCCAGCTCAGAACTAACTGAAAACTGCAAGCAACCCCGGGCTTCCCCCAAGATCCAAAAGATTTGGTTGGCTGAATTGACTGTCAGTCAAAGCAAGAGCTTCCACTTCAGCTGCAAAAAAGGCGCAAAAAACTCCAAACTACAGTTCCTACAGATTTTGAATTCAGACAGCTCCTGTAGTCCGGCTACATTTTAGGTCCCACCAGTACTGTTTGGTCCAATTTGCAGTCCAAGACCTAGATAGTGGAGGCAAAGAAAACAGTCCTTGCTACAAAGAAAGCAGGTTAGACAAACTACATTATCATTATCACTCTAAATGATTTTCAGCAAATAGTTTCATCTTTCAACAGAGCTCCTTCTCAGATTACTTAAGCTGCAATTAGGCAGCTCTTAAAGAGACAGTACACAGAGGCTATACAGGCTCTTGTAATCACATTTAAACTGCTAATACGCAGGACACCAGCCTGGCAGTGAGCATTTAGGCAAGCTCAAGGAAGACTTTTTGGGAACCCCCATTTGTAGGAGGGGGTTACATAAATAAGTGCATAAAAAAAAATGTTGTAGGCTGGTGCAGTGGTATAGTGGGAGCTACAGGGAAGACCAAGGTCTGTATGTGAGCTATCTGAGGGCTGGGCACATGTGAACATGAGGCACTTGTCTCCTGGGGAGCATTGGGTTAATGACATCACCAGGTTCGGCAAGCTGTGTGTGTGAGTGGAGGGGGGTCAGGTGAATTGCTTGTCGTTGCTGGGACTGGAGAGTCAACTGTCAGAGGCCAGAATCAGATGAGCTGAAGCAGGAAGATAAAATGATGGCAGAAAAATCTGCTATTCTTCAACTGTGCCCCCAGCAAAGGCCACTGTCAGCATAGTACATATTGAAATTCTGCGTCTGTGGCCAGTTGCAAGGCTTCTGTTCCTCTCCACTCCTCTGCCCCAGTCATTTGTAATTCCTAGAACTGCCACAGTAGATCAGACTATCTTGGTGCTCCAGATAGTGCAGTCGGACCATCCCTAGTTAAAACAGGATCAAATAAGGTTTAAAAAATTAAATAAAATCATCCCGCACTGAGAAGGGGCATCTGTAACTGAATTACTTTATTTTAAGAGATGGTGCAGGGCCTCAGAATGCAGTCCCCAGAGTGCCCTAACACCAAGCTGTAGGGAGGAAGGATGGCAGTCGATGATACAGAGAAGCATTTCAAAGTGCTTATGCTGGATCAACATGGGGCTGAGACGGAACAGAAACAAAATTTATTGCAGATGCATTTACTCCCCCTGCTGTCGACGGACTCTCGGGAAGGCATTTATCATCTGGTTTGTTGCCCTACTCTGGGGCTAACGGGTTTTGCAAAGCAGAACTGCCACACCAACCCCCCCTCCAAACCAACACACTCACACACACACACACACACAGAAAGGCAGCAAAAGAGATGGGCCACATCCAGAGGCCCATCTATGAAATGATCTCTTGGGAACCATATTCAGAGAGATTATATACTGTATACAAACACTAGTAACCTGAATAACTGAGTTCCTTGCCTAGGCATCGGCTCCATAAATCTCAGCTGAAATAAAAATGTAGATTCGCAGGTTTCAGGTTGCAAAAGCGGGCCGGATTAATGATATTGATATATTTTTTCCAGCATTACATGCCGAGTCAGAAATCAATAATATTATCTTTTTTTCCCCTGCATTACTAATTTCTTACTGAAGCACATAGTGGAGGAGAGAGCAGCAGTCTCTGTTAGTTAGTCTGGATATCTCACTTTTCAAACAAGCTGTAAATGATACCCCTGACCGTGCCATGAAAATCTAAACTATACACTTTGAGACAAGTATTCTAAACTTTACCAAAGGGTGAATGTAAAAATTAAATTTGGAAATTAGAATTGTTTCCTTCAGACCAACTAGTACCTGCATTTTAAAACTGGTGTCGTATGGTGGGGGTCAGCCACCGACTGGCGAATGGGACCCCATCCAGGTCCTTTATCTGGCTCATCAAGGCTGCCAAAGGTAGGCCTGGCTCAGGGTAGCAGAACAATGTGACATTTACATTCCAACCACAATTCTTCTGCCGGTCAGTCTCAAACAAGTAGCATGCCCACACGAAGAGAGAGTCCGGGCACCTGCAGGAAAAACACTTCCCGATTGGCTCCCCACTGTGACCTATGGTTCAGCATGTCACCATCAGCGGCGTGGTATGGACCTGCCGATACTTTCAGCGAGTAGTGCGTCCTTGGATTCACCTATAAGGTGGCATATACTGGCCACAGCACTCACAATAATTCCAGGAGTCCATCACAGCATAAGCGGCTAACTTGAAGCAGGGCCCGAGGGGACGAAAGACGCGGCAAGATCAACTTTCACTTGATGCACTTAACATCCACCATTCCCAATGTCCACAGGCCAATGCCCCACTGTATTTTAACACAGGTGGAGATGCTATCAGGGCCTTGGCCCTTCGGCTCAGAGAAGAAGTGGAGGCTGCAGCCCAACCAAATCCTAATCACCATGTCACCACTCATACTCAGAAGTTTGGGCATCTCATTGTCCATGGTGCCCGAGTGTGATGGGTCTTGTCCCGTAAGTCAGGCATGCTTTGTTCTCTGATGGAACCATATGTCTGGGTTACGAAACGTTAGATGTGGCCCATAGGTCCCAAGTTTCAGCAACTGGAATGCTGGTCCAGACTACATGTGGCTCGGAGGGCAGTGGGCGTGGTATCCTGTACTCAAGAAAATAATTTTCCAAAATTAATCTGACCTAAATTTATTAAACTTACCTTGAAGCAATAAAAGAAGAAGAAAACAGTATTTACAACTCAAATGAAGAACCCAGCCATGAATGGAGTTTACAGCACTAGGCAAGCACTTATTTCGACACTGGCTGCAATTATAGGAATTACTGCTTAATCTGTATTTTTTTTAACATTTCCATAAAAATGACAAATATAATATAATCCCAGCCCACACCATATCTCATTTGCAATTGGGTTCTTTAAGGAATGTCTAGGCAGGTAACTTTGACACTGGATGCATTAAGGAATAGCTGCTTATAAGTGCAGAGTCTGGAGATTCTAAGGGGATCGGAGATTGAGTGAGGATAACATTAATTTTTAGCTGCTTAGTATATATTTAGATCTCTGTATACAAATACCCAGCATAACCCCTCCCCAGCCCACACCATATGCAGTCAGGTCATGGCAGCTGCTAGTGCACAGCCTGGAGATTCTAAGGGGATAGGAGCCTGACTAAGGGCAACAATAATTTACAGCAGCTGCATATTAAAATCTGCATTTTTGTTTTAGATTTTTTTTTAAATATACCCAGCATAACCCCAGACCATACGATCTGCAGTCAGGTCTTAAAGTGTCTAGGCAGGCCACTTTGACACTGTATGAGAAACTGCTTATAAACTGCAGAGAGCCAGAGATTCTGAGGAGCCTGGTGACAACAATAATTTATTAAATAGCTTATATTAGATCTCCATATAAAAAAAGCCCCAGCCCACCAGATGTCTCATTTGCAGAGTCAGTCTCAGCAGTTTGACAAGAGTTAGCATAGTGCAGAACCCGTGGGATAGGAGCCTGTCTAAGATCCAAATAATTATTGTCCTGCCTCATGACCTGCATGGCTGAATGGTTCCAGGGTTGCAGCTAATCATTTTGGGGCCCAGGACAAGTAATTTGAGATGGGCACCTGTATCCAAAAGCAGCTAAAGCCGGGGGTCTGGGGGCCTGGCGGCCCCCAGAAGCTCTGAGGTTTAGATACTCTGTGGTGAGTTTTGGGCCTTTAATGGAAAATAAAAATGTGCTTTTGTTATATCTTCTCTACCCCTGACTCCAGGGGGAAAAAATAATTTTTTTCCCTCTTGAGTCAGAGGTGTGGTAGACTCTGGCTAGCCCTAGATTCTAGAGCTGGAACAGGGTGTGTGCAACTGGTAAACTAACAATACCATCTCAACCAGACGAGCCCTCACTGCTTCTTCATTCCCCAGTTGCTGCTCCCCAAATGTCCTGCTCCTAAACTGTGAAAAAACAAGAAAGGAAAGGAAAAGAAAAGAAAAATAGCCTCTACACAATGCTCAGCAGACTGGGTGGATGTGTCCACCAACCCTCTCCCTGTCCCCCGTGACTGCTGGAAAGGCATTGTCTGACTGGTCCTGTTTTTATGCTATATATGGAGTCTGTATCAGGGGTGAGGTTTGCGAGGCAGGTGCCTACTTTTTTGGGGGGGCACAAAATGCATTTTTTCCCACTAAAAACCTAGATAGCACAGTTGAAGGTACAGTACATTCTTCAAGTAGCACTGTAATCAAGAAACAAATCAGTGTGTGGCCTTTCTTTTTTATAAAAAAATCTGGGGGAGGGGAATGCTCATACTGGACTGCTCCACAGATTTTTGGACTGTCTGCTTTAGCAGTTTTAGAGGCCTAGTTACAGCCCTGAGTATCGCTTGGGTGGGGGTTGGTATAAGGAAGGGGCAAGGCAATTGTATTTATATATGGCCCTTATCCCTAGGGGTCAAGGCACTACATACCAATAGCAAATACAAAACAAGCATTTGCCAATGCCGAATGTTGCTTGCTTATATGTGCTGTTTAGGCATTTGGAAGTGATAGTTCCATGCCTTCCTCCCAAGACATCCACTGTGTCTTTCCGTTCAGTATTCAGAGAAGAGTGGGAGGGGCAAGGGCCACAGCAGTACAGCAGTTGCCAAGGGGGTGAAGAGGTGGACAATAGTCCATTCAAAGGCAAAAGAGTCCTGCAGGAGCTCACTAAATTGAAGGTGGACAAAACGATGGAACCAGATGGCATACGCCCAAGGATATTAACAGAACTGTGAAGGGAGATAGCAGTACCTCTGGTAGCCATGTTCGCTGAGTCATTCAACATGAATAAACTGGAGGAGGGCACATGTGATCCATCTACACAAGCCCGGCAGCAGGGAGGAGGCAGGGAACAATAGGCTGTTCAGCCTCACCTCAGTACTGGGGAAGATCGTGGAGACATTGCTTAAAGAAAGGATAGTGGGGCATCTAGATGCCATCAGAGCCCAGGACCATAGACAACATGGATTCACAATGGGGACATCATGTCAGACAAATCTGGTTGATTTCTTTGACTGGGTGACAAAGGAAGTGAATCAGGGTGGGGCAGTGGGCAACGCTTACCGTGATTTCAGCAAATCCTTTGACACCATCCTATATTGGAGGCTGATATACTAGATGGGTAGGCTGGGCATGGGGGAAAGGGTGGTAAACTGGGTTAGAAACTGGCTAACAGACAGGAGGCAGAGAGTGGTGGTAAATGGTGTGCAGTCTAGGGAGAGGGGGCAACCAGTGGGGTGCTGCAGGGATCGGTCCTGGGGCCAGTTCTGTTCAATGTCTTCATTAGTAATATTGCAGAACGTCTGAAGGGAATTTTGTCACAAATTTTCAACATAGCCATTTTAAGATCTCTGCTCATGAACAGTGTCACTGTGATTTTCTTAATCTCTCCCAAACATTGATTAGAACACCGACTGTACCATTGTGAGCTACATGCACGGAAACACATTTTGGGCGATATGTGAAAAAATGACAGCTGTACTGCTCATGAGAAGGTGTGGTAAAATGGCAATGTTGAAAATCTGGAGTGCAAATATTAAAAATTTGCAAACTTACAAGCGTGCGTAGGAACTGTGCAACACACGCTCATAAAACAGTTATTTTTAGGAATTCTTTCACCAAATTTTCAACATAGCCATTTTAAGACCTCTGCTCATGAACAGAGTCACTGTGATTTTCTTAATCTCTCCCAAACATTGATTGTGAACACCGACTGTGCCATTGTGCGCTACATGGGCGGAAACACATTTTGGGTGACATGTGAAAAATGGCAGCTGTACTGCTCATAAGGAGGTGTGGTAAAATGGCAATGTTGAAAATCTGGAGTGCAAATATTAAAATCTCGCGAAACTTACGAGCGCACGCAGGGAACTGCTGACGCGCGCGCCGTGAAACAGTCATTTTTAGGAATTTTTTCACCAAATTTTCAACATTGCCATTTTAAGACCTCTACTCATGAACAGTGTAACTGTGTTTTTTTTTAACGTGTCCCAGACATTGATTTCGCACACTGACTGCGCCACTGTGCGCTACATGGGCAGAAACACGTTTTGGACGACATGTGACAAATGACAGCTGTACTGCTCATAAGGAGGTCTGGTAAAATGACAATGTTGAAACTCTGGAGTGAAAATATTGAAAATTTGTGAACTTATGAGCGTGTGTAGGAACTGTGCAACGTACGCTCGTAAAACAGTCATTTTTAGGAATTTTTTCACCAAATTTTCAAGATAGACTTTTTGAGAGCCCACCTTATGAACACTGGCAGTGTTGTTTCATTAATAAGTCCCAAAAGGTGATTTCATGCAGTGACGCCGAAATCACCCTTCGGGCCCGATTAACGCCATGACAGTGCAAGAATTCATGAGGAGGGGTCCCAAAAACCCCATGTTGAAAATTTGGGCCCAAAATTCCCCAAAATGCCTGAGATATGCAACAAAGTTGAAAAAACCCTATCTATCCCATTATACAGCTTACCGGCATTTCCTCAGTTCGCGGTCGGCTTTGAAGAGTGCAGACGTGTTCCCGGTCCACCGAAGATCGTCGTGCCGAACTCGGAGTAAGTATGGATGTGAGGTGTGGGGAGGCAGGAGTGCGCAGTGGGTGTGTGCGGGTTGTGGGAGGGGCAGGGATAAGCACCGAGGACAGTTTTTGTATTTACAGTTGTTTTTTAATAAGACTACGAGGGGCCGAACTATGAGGGGCGTTTGCCACGCTGGGTGGGCTCCCAGCATGGCCTGGAAAGCTGTTGGGGGCTGGAGTCGGCGAGAGATTGGCACCCCTGTCGGCCTATATCAATTGCCACATGGGTGGGCTCCCAGCGTGGCACCTGGATGCTTTGGGGGTGCAGCCGACGGGGATTGGGCACCATCGTCGGTCATAACATCAATTTGCCATGCTGGGGTGGGCTCCCCAGCGTGGCACCTGGCTCTTTGGGAGGGGAGTGATGGAGCCGACAGGGATTGGCCACTCTGTCGGCCACGCTGTCAGTGATGGGGGGGAGAAAGGCATATGAGCATGCAGTGTGTGTGTGTAATATGTGTGTGTGGAGGGGGGAGCTCTGCTCACTGAAGCGGAGTTCTCCTTTTCAACTGTTTGCCACTGCATTTTCAACTGCTGTCATAGACAGCTGCAGCAGTGATTGGGGAACTGGGGCCGCGCCTGCAAACACACTGACTGCATTGGAAGACGGGTGCCACACCTCCAAAAACTCGGATGATGGCACATGTTTCTTGCACATGTGTGCAAGCAACATAAAAATACAAAGTGTGTGGCAAGGAAAACTGCACTGGCTGCTAGAACTTTACAGGATTCCTTCTCCCACCCCGCCCACAACTGATTCTGGTTTCACATGAATTTTCCACAGCTTAAGTTAGGGCTCTTTTTCTGGCGGGGGGGGGGCTTACTCCTCTGGCCTTACTGGAGATGGAGGTCAACACAAACCAAGCATTAATTTGTATTTGTCTCTAAATCAGTGTTTTTTATTTTCAACTCTGGTGGTGCTGGTGCTGCTAGTCTGGATTTCACTTAATTCTGAGCTGATGCTCTTCTTATAGTGGACTGCCTGTCTTGGGGAAAAAAAGTGTCAAATTCGAAACCCACCTAGGCTCAGCTATTTTCTGTGTCCCAGAACTGCTACAAGAATAAGAAGTGTAGCTAGCTTACAATTTACTGAACTACACTTTTGAGCAGTGTAAAGTGGCAGTGAAGGTTCAAGAGAAAAAGAAAGCATTCAGGAAGCACAAGGAATCACAGAAGGAACAGGACAGAGAACTGTATCAGCTAAAGCAAAAGGAAGCTGGAAAGGCAGTCAGAATAGCAAAGGACCAAACCGAGGAAAAGATAGCCAACTCAGTTAAGAAGGGGGATAAAACCTTTTAGAGGTACATCAGGAGCAAAGGAAGACCATGGGAGGGATAGTGAGGCTTAATAAAGGGAGGAGGGTGGGCAGAGGGTGACTGTGAAAAGGCAGAGATACTAAACAAATATTTTGCTCAGTATTTACAAAGGAAGAGGGGAGATACCTAAAACAAACAGTAGAAACACTCTGGATACAGAAGTTGATACCAGCCCATTTACAGAAGAAAGGGTTCTGAAAGAGCTCTTAAAACTGAAGGTGGACAAAGCAATGGGGCCTGATGGGATTCATCCCAGAATTCTAAAAGAACTAAGGGTAGAACTAGTGACACCACTGACTACCCTCTTTAACAAATCATGGGAGGATGGAGTGGTACCTGGGGACTGGAGGAGGGCAGATGTGATTCCACTTCACAAAAGTGGGAGCAAGGCAGAAGCAGGAAACTACAGACCTGTTAGTTTAACCTCAGTGGTAGGGAAAATGATGGAATCACTTCTGAAGGAAAAAATTGTTGAGTATCTAGAGACCAGAGGGGCACAGGACCCAAGGCAGCATGGATTCACAGCAGGAAGGTCATGCCAGACAAATCTGATAGATTTCTTTGACTGGGTGACCAAAGTAGTTGATCAGGGAGGGCTGTGACATGGCCTACCTAGACTTTAGCAAGGCATTTGACACAGTCCCACACAAAAGATTAATATACAAGTTAGCCAGCCTGGGAGTGGGTCCCAAGATGACAGCCTGGTAAAGAATTGGCTGGAGAATAGGACACAGAGAGTAATAGTAAATGGAGTCCACTCTGAAAAAAGGGGGTTAGTAGTGGGGTACCGCAGGGTTCAGTATTAGGACCGGTCCTCTTCAATGTCTTTATAAGCGACATTGCAGAGGGACTGGAAGGAAAAGTATGTCTCTTTGCAGATGACACAAGATCTGCAACAGAGTTGATGCACAAGGTGGGGTGGAAAGGATGAGAAGGGACTTGGCAAGGTTAGAGGAATGGTCAAATGTATGGCAGCTTAGATTCAATGCTAAGAAGTGCAAGGTAATGCACCTGGGAAACAAAAACCCAGGTGAAGAGTACACAATGGGGGATGAGATACTAACAACAGCAAAAATGGAAAGGGACCTGGGGGTAGTCATATCAGATGACCTAAAGGTGGGCAAGCAATGTGAGAGGGCAGCAGGGAGGGCTGGGGAAATACTGGGATGCATAGGAAGAGGCATCACCAGTAGAAAACAAGAAGTTATTATCCCTCTGTACAGACAGCTGGTGAGACCACATCTGGAGTACTGCGTACAGTTCTGGAGACCCAATCTCCGCAAAGACATAGACAGGATGGAAGCTGTCCCGAGGAGGGCAACTAAAATGGTGCAGGGTCTGCACCAGAAGACATATGAAGAGACACTTAATATGTATAGCCTCGAGGAAAGGAGGGAGAGGGGGGACATGATAGAAACTTTCAAGTACCTCAAGGGAATCAACAAAGTCCAAGAGGGTAGCATCTTTCAAAAAAAGAGGTGTGCAAGAACAAGGGGCACAATTTGAAGATAGAAGGGGGGCAGCTCAGAGGTAATTTAAGGAAGTATTTTTTCACAGAGAGGGTTATGGATGTATGGAACGGCCTTCCAGAGGAGGTTGTGGAGTCAAAAACAGTGGTGGAATTCAAGCATGCATGGGACAATCATAAGGCAATTCTAGGGGGTTGGGGTAGGAAGAAGTAGGCTGCTGGTTAACTAGGATCTGCAGCTTATCCATCAGGTAGAGAAATGGGCAGACTGGGTGGGCCAAGCGGTCCTTATCTGCCATCAAATTCTATGTTTCTATGTTTCTATGTAAAAAAAAAATAGACTGTCATTCAGCTGATCCAGTTGGCGTTAACACATTTTGTTTTGAAATCCATTTTGTTTCTATTTGGAGCAGGGTTTTAGTCCTGTCCCCACCTCTTTTCAATTCTGGTGCATGCTCTAACATTATAAAATCAAAATGAAAGTTTAATAAAATGTCCAAAATTCAGACTTGTCCACTTGCCCCCTCATGTTTCCCATTTCTACAGCAGTTTTCAGTTTTTTCTGATAAAAGCATAGTGAATGCTCCAACACCTCTCCCATATCTTTAGGTGTAGCCACACAGTCCACACTAGCCCCGGGACACAGGTAATCCCCATCAAACAATAAACAGACTAGTCGGCTACTGGACTCCCCACGGGCCTGCCCTCCCCACACCCTGCCATGGCCCACACTATTGCTCCAACTTACTCACCAGACCAGTTCAGGCCCAGACAGTTATCCCCCAATGTTTCCTTCACAATTCCAAAGAAATCCTCTGATTTTTTTTAATCGATCTCCGTCACGACAATCTGTCTCCTCTCTCAATGTCCTCATCTTCTCCAAGAAGTTCAAATGGTGCACCGGAGCAAACAAGAAGACTGACAGCTATGAGCCAACCCGTGTCACTGACCGACTGCAGCAGCACGTGCTCCAGACCTCCTCCATCCATGTGATGGTGATGACGTGCAGTCCTCCTCCTTCTGGGCTCAGTTCCACCCTCCCATCCTTAGTCTTCGGCCTGCCTCTGGCCTTATGTTCCTCCTGCTCCGACAGTTCTATTCTCATCATATGATAAAAAGCATATCAAGGCAACGTGCTGAGGAGGGGGAAGGTGTCATTCGGATTCCAGAATTAAAATCCTAGGCTGACCCAATTGCCCTCTTCTGGGTTGATGGAGCACTAGGCAATGTGGTTTGAGGAAAGAAAAAAAGGCAGCAAGAAAAACCAAAAACCCCGCTTCATGGACCCCCAGAGCTTAGGGTCGAGAAAAGTTCCGGTTGTCCCCCCCATATCGGCGACTCTGACTGAACCAGCTTCTCCCAAGACAATCTAGCAAGCAGCTTCACACACGCATTGTTATCCAACCTGGCCTACTGCAGCACTTGACTTCATTTATCCAGCACAGTATGCCACCCTAACACTGACATTTCTATGGCAACATGCGTCAATATCGACTACAGTGCCATGTCGCCGTAGAAATGCCGCTGGAAGGGGCAACCACTTCCCCCAACCTGCAAATCCTCCTGAACTAACTCCAACCTGGAGTTAGAATCCTTTAGTTTGGGGGGGGGTGCAGGGAGTTCGGGGGGCAAAGCCCCTCTGTGTAAAAACAGTGTTGAACTGTGCAGCTCCATGCTGACTGCAACTTGTGGTCGACATGGAGCCCATCACTGAAATGCTGGTCACAACCTTTTTTGTTGCAACGGCATATATAACCCAACGAACACCAGACTTTCAAGGGATTATTCCCTTTCAGACTGAAAACTGGGTTGCAGAATGCTGGAGTTTATTTTCCTCTTGTTTGGGGTAGCGACTTGCTCCTCCTCATTGTCCTTCCGACACCCAAATGAACCACAAAGTTTGAGCTGCACAGTTAAAAATGTGTTTTTTTTTATTACTGGCGGAAGATTTGCTTTGAAATTGCGCTGCTGATGGTCCACTCAAATGGATCGGACACTGCATGGTGTACACGCAGAACTTTGGCAGCTGCACACTGACAAGGCCGGGAATGAGCACCACAATCGCTCAATCACCTTTGAGACATGCTACGCATGCATGGAGACTCTGACCAGGCAGCTTGTGCATTTGTGGGTTTTGGAAATCATGTTGGACGTGGATGGGACTATTACTCTGGACCCAGTCACTAATAGCTAACACATTCAACAAAGCATACACTGATCTCAGTGGGATTCTGCCGCCAGACTTCTTTGATGACGACCTCGCTCCTTCAGCCCCTCTCACCCCCTCCACCCTCTTCCTCAATTCGACCCCCTTTTTACGTCAGAACAGTCAGGAGACATGAAGTTCGCAAATGTGTCAGCAAAGCAATTGCCGGATCAAGAACAAGTGGGGACACATTCGACCTTAAACTTCTATCACTAACTCTAGACGAAGTGCTATCTCCACTAACTCAGATTTTCAACCTCTCCCTTATACTCGGCCAGTTCCTCGACAGACAGAAATCTGCTACCGTCATGCCAGTCCACAAGAGTGGGGACAAAAGGCTCTTCATGGGAACTATAGACCTATATCCAGCCTACCTCCCCTCTCTAAGGCCCTTGAATGTGTAGTATCAGACCAGCTGACAGAATACCTGGAAAAGAACGACATCCCATGTAAGCAACAGCACAGTTTCTTAAAAGGCCACAGCACCACCTCTGCCCTTCTAGAATTCACAGGAGCAATCCATAACTCCCTGAATAAAAATCACCTAACTGGGTCAGTCTTTATAGACCTGACTAAAGCTTTTGATACCGTCCATCATCAAATACTCATCACTGAGCTTCAAATTGCTGGCCTCTCTCCTGAATCTACATCCTGGTTTAAGAGCCACCTTGAAAACTGCTCCCAAAGAGTGAAAATTGCAAATATCCTCTCTGATGGCAGACCCGTACACTCAGGAGTCCCTCAGGGATCCATTCTTGTGCCACTCCTCCTCAGCCTTCTTTTGAACAACCTTCCACAGTCTTCTCTGGTACAAATCCTTCTCTGTACGGACGATGCCATCATCCATGCCATCCACCAGGACCCCCACCTACTCCAAGAAAAGCTCCAGTTGGCCTTCACCTAAATTGAAAATTGGTTTAAGTCAAGAACTGGTCCTCAACTATAAGAAAACAAAGTCAATGCTCTTCTGCGGCTCCCACAACAAACATAGGTGACAACCTCTCACAATTACAAACTGCCATGGTACTGTCCTTGATCCAGTGCAATCCTTTAAATATCTTGGTATCACTCAACAGTAACTTATCTTGTGGCACCAACATTGACAACATCACCAAAACTGTTAACGCGTGTATTGGTCTACTCTACAGGCACAGACAAGGCCTTACCTCAGATGCCTTAAGGATAGCAGTACAGAACTCTGTGGTCTCACTAATCAATTATGGTCTGGTTATCTATGGCTCCGCTACCAACACAGCCCTCAGGCGATTATCCTTGGCTTTAAATAAAGCCTGCCATCTCATTACAGGATCCCACCATCTCACTCACACGTGTAACCTTTATGTCAAAACAGGATGGCTCCAACTTTCAAACTGTATCAAGTACCATACCTGCTTAATGGCTAAGAAAATCATGCTAGGCCTCGCACCACCAGAGTCTAAGTGCTCCTACATATAGCATGCAACCCCCACCTCACCAGGGGTTCTGAAAATATACTATTGCACATCCCATAGTGCTGCACCACGCAGGGCCAAAGATCCTTTGCTCACCGAGCCCCCAGCTGGATAAATGGACTCAACAATGATAGCTCCTCCCTGCAAAAGCTTGGCCCTTTCAAAGCCAGTCTCCGCCTCCACCTATCTGCCTCCAGCTCCTGTGACTGTCACTCCTAATCTTCTCTTCCCCCAGCACTCACCTCTCCCTCTCTTTCTCCTTCACATCCCTCACCATCCCCTTCCCTCCTCCCTCCACCTCTCCCTCCCTTTTTCTTTTCCCACCCCACCCTGCATATGCACTTTCTTGAGGCCTGACAATGCCCATGGCTGCTCCTTTTCTTATGTTCCCACCAAGCTTCAGCTGTCTCTGTTTACCCTGTCCAGTCTGGTACCTACCTCCCCCAAATGTATGTATTCAACTGCTGAAATTGTATGTATACAGTACCTGGTTCTGCTTTGTTACTCAATTTTTGGTCATGTTTGTGTAACCCCTAGGTGGCGCTATCCAAAGGGCTATTACCCCATGCCTGCTTGGCTAGTAGCAGGTTAAGGGGCCTGAGTTCTGAAACAGGTGTTTCCACCCGGAGGTCGGGGTTGGTAGTGGTCAAGCTAACCTGGGCACAGCCCTTCGGGACACTGTAACCCCCCTCTTTCCTTACTAGTGGCCGGAAAAATACACAATAATCACTTTCACAATACCCCTGGTACACCAGACAAGTACCCACACTGTTTGCACTTACCACCAGGGCTTTCCTCTGGCTCGGCCCTGGGGACCCCCTGTAAAACAAGGTTATACACAGCAAATAATAGCAGTACAGTACTCTTGCACAAACTGGAACCACAGTCAGGGTAAATGCAAAAAAGAGTTAGATCTGATTTATTTAAGGGACTTGAACAAGGGAGGAGTGTAATCAGGTTAATTTGCTTAAAGGCTGTATCAATCAAACAGTTATGCCTGCACTTCAGGGTCCATAAACAGTCACACACCCTGGGTACCCAGATGGAGAACAGTGGGCTAGCCCAGAACGTTGCAGCTGGTAGGGGCCCTGTGATGGAAGGAAAACAACATGCACAACACACACTATTTGTAATCTGGAGCTGGAAGGCTCAGTTCATGAAAAGAAAACAAGACAATCAGATGAGACACTTTTAGGTTAGGCTGTTGTTGCAGGGAGGTACCCTGATGATTACTCAGGTGGTTGATCTGGAATGCCAGGAAAAGCAGGGCCCACACTAGTCACAGAGGCGTCGTTCCTGTTCAAGCATGGAGCAGGGGGCTGATCCCCAGGCAAGTCTCTCGTCGATGACTTCTTTGGGCAGCAGGTAGTCTGGCTGGGGCCAGTATGGCAAGACCCAGGCCAAATGGAGACAAATTTAGATGCAGTCCATTTTGGGCTGGATACAGCTTCCAACAAGCAGAACACAGTTCACACAGTGGGGAATCAAATCACGACCCACTAGCAACTCACAGCACATTTACATGTAAGGAAATTTTATTGTACCAGGCAAACCACTCTCCGGTCACATTCGCAAAGTCTCTGCACACACCGGAAGCTTAGAGGTGGCTGGAAGTCCAGACAGGCCCATCACATTCAGCAAATCTTCAATCTTCTTCAGGTTAAAGCCTGGTCACAGTCCAGTGGCTTAAACAGTCCTCACAACTCAGATTAAACTCTATTTTCCCCTCTCAGGGACAGCAGGCAGACAGGCAGGCCAAAACTGCGCCCTTTCACAGTTCTGCCATGCAAAACTACACAGCACTACTGCCCAAATCACTTGAGCTGTTCTCATCTCACTTCCCAGCTCAGAACTGAAAACTAGCTGCAGCAGCCTGGGAAATTCCCCAAGATCCAAAAGGTTCGGTTGGCTGATCCTCCTGTCAGTCACAAAAAAGGCTCCTCCTTCAGATGCAAAAAGGTGCAAAAAGCCCAAAACTGCAGTTCCTGATGATCTTTCAACAGAGCTCCCTCTCAGATTACTTATGACTGCAATCCAGGCAGCTCTTAAAGAGACCGTACACAGAGGCTATACAGGCACTCTCTGGCAATCACATTTAAACTGCTAAAATGCAGGACACCAGCCTGGCAGTGAGCATTTAGGCAAGCCCGAGGAAGACTTTTCGGGAACCCCCACTTTTAGGGGGGTTACATTTGTATTACTGTTCACTTGACATGGAACCTTTGTAAAAGAGCCTTGGCTCAAAGGTACTTGTAATTGTAGACTTAAATAAATAAATAAACTCTCGGGTCTGCCGGTTTACAAGTAAATTTATGGGTCACTTGTGGGGGGGGGTATGACACCGAGCCACTCTGTTTCTCAGGTGAATCCCCAGTGCCAATGGCTTTCTAATGATTGTGAGAGGCAGACGGCAAGAGCCGCCATCATGTTTATTTGAAATGTTACACCAGTCAAGGCACGCCCTGCAATGAGGGGGTGCTCCTTCATTGCAATGGCAAAATCATTTAAACTGGGTGGCACGCTTTTGCACTGTCATAGACAGCGAGCTATTTCATTCATGCCACTCAGCCCAGCCCGAAAAAGCAGTGGCACCATTGGCCACAACATGACCGCACCTCCAAAACCTGCTATTCCAAGCTACCACAATATGTTGCTTGTGCATGCGCATGACAACATAAAAATTAATCTACATGTGAATCAGCAGATAAAAAAAATCATATTCTTATCTAATACGGAATAGTCAGTTCAATTCTTTATTTAACCAAGCAAAACACCATTGAGATGTACTCATTTACAAGGTGGCCCTATTACAGATCTCAGCTGGTTATAAAGCTATACAATGAGTGTAAATATTTGATGGCTAGCTAGGTCTGTGCAAATGACAAGGGATCAAGCAAGATTTTCTACTGGCACTTGGGGTAACACCATTGTGCTATCATGCCAGTGACCTGTGACTATGTGGGGATGAAGATAACTTCTGTCACTGCACCTCACACACAGAGTGCACCACCTAGTTACCATACCCTACATAAATCAGGACTCTATTGACATGCCCCACACAGAGATCAGGACTTTGTCACTGTGACCTACACAGATTACAGGGCTGCACTTTGCCAGATACCACACACACACACACACACACACACACACACACACCACTCTGCAGGACTCTAACGCATGCACATTAACCCCATTCCCCTCACAGTATAGGGTTCCATCCTTGCCCTCCCCCAGTATAAGGCTCAGTTACTGCCCCCAAAACAGTTGGCTCCAATCCATTGCTGCCCTCCCATACGGTGCAGGGCTCCACTGTCCCTCACCACACACAAACAAGGAGCCTTGTTAGTCCTGTAGTCCCTCTCCTTATACCACCAAGTGCAGACCCAGGCATTTTTTCAAGGGAGGGGGGGAACACGCTGTCCTTTTTTTTTTTCACTTTATCTTTTTATTGAAATTTGAGTATATAAAAAGCACATGTCTTATACAATAGAAGAATATCCTCCATATAAAGTATAAAATATCACTTAAACACAGTATTTAGGGTAAACATATTGAAGAAGCCTTGTATACATGTATTGATAATAATACACAAACCTAGACAGGTTATAAGTGGAAAGCAGAAAGGTTACAATCAATAGGGTATTATAGAATCAAAAATGTCAACCATGTACAAAATAAATGCTAGGGCAGGCTATGGCAAGGCATTCAGTAAATTATAAAAAGTGATAAATGTGGTAGGATGAACAATGTTCAGAAATGGAGAGGTAAAGATAAGAGAAGTGTGCAAGGAAAGAAAGAAGAGGAAAAAAGCAAGGGAGAATGGAAGGAGAGGGGGAGAAAATAGAGAAGGAGGGGAAAAAAGAGGAGAGATCTGTGCACAAACGTTTTGGGAAAATCTAACCTGAGAGCAAAATATGAAGAGGGCTAAATATCACTAAGAATTAGGGTCTAGAAGAACTAGGTTTGATGTACTTGAAATAATCCTGCCAACATCTGTCATATACAATGAGTCGGTTATGAGTAACATGAGATAATCGGTCTAGGGAGGCATACTGAGAAAGGCTTTGAAGAACATCTGAAAGAGAAGGCACCAGAGCTGATTTCCATTTCATAAGAATCAGACATTTGACCAGAAGAGAAAGTATGTTTAGTCGTCTAAAATGTGCATGTGAGAGGAGAGAGCTACTGGGGATAAGGATGCCTAGTAGGATTAGCTTGGAGTCAAAAGGTAGATTTTGTCCTGTTACTCTGGAGGCAAGTAAATAGACTTTACGCCAGAGCTTATTAATGGGAGCACATGACCACCAGATATGCAGTAGATCTGCATTGGCCAAATTACAATGCCAGCAGTTATTATTATTTAATAGGCCCATTCGTTGAAGCACAGAGGGGGTTCTATACCAAAGATGTAGGATTTTAGTTTGTATTAAACAACTACGGGCATCTTTAAAGGTATTACATGCAAGATGCCAACAATTACTTCACTGAGCATCTGGAATATTGTAGTTAAGAAGAGTACTCCATTTATTTTTGGCCTGTATAGACTGATCAGGTAGATTATCAATAATGTCTTTGTAAATGGAGCTATTCAATTTTACTGATAAATTAGTCAAGTGCGAAATGTATGGGTTTAGAAGAGTATGCTTATACATTAAACTACAGAGAGAGTTATGAGCTGCCTGAATTTGTAAAAACTTCCATAAGTCCTGTTTAGGAAGTTTCCATATAGCCTGCAAGTTCGAGAACGATCAAAGAGTGAGTGAATTCTGGTCCAAGATATTTCCGAGAAAGAAAATGCCTTTGTTCCACCACGTATGACAGAAAATTGGGTGATGATCTGAAGTGAGCAGTGGATTGCCCCATAAGGGGGCATAAAATCAGGATGTTGGATTGGATTTCAGGTATTTGTGGGTTAGTTTCCAATAAAAAACAAAGGATGATATAGTTGGGTGAAATTTTACTTTAAAGGAAATTGGCTTAAAAATAAAGGATGTAGAAACTCCTCCTCGGCACAATGCGGATTCCATTACAACCCACAGTGGTGAATGAGGGGAGGGCTTCTGAAACCATTTAATGGTTTGGGCCATTTGAAAAGCCCAGAAGTAGCCTTTGAACCAGGGGAGTCCGAATCCCCCTTTTTTCCAATGTGATCAAAGTTTGTTGCGGTTAAATCTCGGTGGTTTGCCTATTAATTTATCAATTTTAGCAAAAAAGGAGGATGGTAAGGCTAAAGGAATATTGGCAAAGAGGTAAAGAATCTTGGGAGATATGGACATCTTGATGGCTGCGATTTTGCTCATGAAGGAGAGATTAAGAAGCTTCCATCTGTCCAGAATTGTTTTGATGTTATCTAGTAAGGGGTTAAAGTTAATGTTCCATACCTTCCCTAAGTTACTAGTAATTTTGATTCCTAGATATGTTATACCCTGTGGTGACAAACGGAATCCAAGGGGTATGTTCATAAAGGTTTTACAGTGGTCATTAAGGGGCAGAGTTTGTGATTTACCATAATTCAAAGCAAGACCAGAAATGTTATAACATTATTAAGCAAATCAACCGACAGGGGCCCAGCCTCATTCAGGTTTTCGAGTAAGATTAAGCAGTCATCTGCATATTAGAGAGAGTGACATATCTTGAATTGCCTACAGGTATGCCCGTAATGCCAGAAGACTGACGTAAACAAGCAGTCAGGGGTTCCATGGCTAAAATAAACAGGGAAGGTGACAGTGGACAGCCTTGTCTAGTCCCCCTTGCTAGATGAAAGTAAGAGGAAAGGGTGGAATTAGTAAGTACTTTAGCAACAGGAGAGTTATATAATAGCTTGATCCAGGAGCAAAAGGTATGAGAAAGACTGAAATGAGACAAAACTTGAAGGTAGTCCCAGTTTAAGGAATCAAAGGCCTTCTCAAAATCAATAACTATGGCTGTAGCTGGTGTCTTGAGGGATTTGGCTTTGTGAATTAGATTAAATAGGGACCGTAGGTGATTGGAACCAGATCGATGTTTAACAAAACCGGCTTCTGAACGATGAGTCAGCTTGGGAATCAAGGATTCAAGTCAAGAAGTTAGTAGTTTAGCAAATATCTTCCCATCTGTGTTTAATAAAGAGATGGGCCTGTAACTTTCAGGGTGAGTGGGGTCTTTTTATTTCTTAGGGATTAAGGTTATGATTGCTTCGGTGCAAGATGAGGGAAGTTTACCAGTATTGGAAGCTTCCTCATAAACATTAAGAAGAAGGGGGCATAAGGTGTCGGAAAACATTTTATAGAAATCGACAGGGAATCCGTCACCTCCAGGGGATTTGCCAGATTTCAAGGAAGATAAAGCTTTCTGGATTTCCTGAAGTGAGAAGGGTTCATCTAAAGAATTTGTTTCAAGAGTAGAAAGATGTAATGATTTAAGGAACTGTTGAATTTGTAAAGTAGATGGAGGGTTTGTGTTATAGTTTTTGATAAAAAATTTTCATGATATGGTTTATAGAGGGGTTGTCAGAGTGAATTGTACCCTGTTCATGTTTTAGGCTTAGGATACTATATGTTGTTCCATTTGTTGTGCTTTGAGCTGGTAAGAGAGGACTTTCCCGTTTTTATCACCATGTTCCCAAAACTTATATTTAAGTTTAAACAAGGCTAGTTCGGGTTTTACGGCAAATTAATTAATTTATTTTGACTCTAAGTTGAAGAATTTCAATATGAAGTTGAGAATTAGGACAGTGCTTCTTAGAGGAAAAGTACTATATAAATTCTCATTAGCCTTAAGAGATTTTTCCGAATCAGCCAGTTGTTGTTCCCTTACTCCTTTTCTATGTGCAGCATAACTGATAATTTTCCCTCGAATTATAGCTTTAAGAGCTTCCCATATAAAGGACATAGAAGATTCGGTTGGGGTATTGTGAAAGAGGAAGTCCTGAATTTGTGCTTTGATCATGGGTAAGAAATTGTGATTCTTGAGAAGGAGAGGGTCCAGCTGCCAGTAAGAATATTTAGGTGCTAATGGGCCCCACAAAAGTCGCAGTTTGACAGGGGGAATGGTCCGAGATTATGATGGGAGAGATGAATGAATCAATAGTTTTTGCCATTATAACAGGTGAGGCTAACCAGTAGTCGATTCTACTGTAGGTCTTATGTAGACAGGAGTAAAAAGTAAATTCTCGATCATGGGGGTGAAGGAGGTGCCATACATCAGCTAATCCAACATCTTGTATTAGTAATGAGATGAATTTAATACTTCTAGGGTGGGCATCTGTAGTGGGGCTACTTCTGTCAATGCTGGCTTCTAAAGCTAGGTTAAGATCCCCTCCGAGAATAACTGGTGTATTTTCAGTGTTAAAGGATAGAATCTGTTGAGATAAATTGTAAAAAAACTCTGGAGAATCGGAGTTGGGTGCATAGACATTAACAAGCAGAAGAGAACCAGAGTTGGTATTTAATTTAACCATCACCCATCTGCTGTTAGTGTCAGAAAGGGAGTTTACAACTGGAGGGGACTGGACTGGAGGGAAAAGTATGTCTCTTTGCAGATGACACAAAGATCTGCAACAGAGTTGATGCACAAGGTGGAGTGGAAAGGATGAGAAGGGACTTGGCAAGGTTAGAGGAATGGTCAAATGTATGGCAGCTTAGATTCAATGCTAAGAAGTGCAAAGTAATGCACCTGGGAAACAAAACCCAGGGAAGAGTACACAATGGGGGTGAGCTACTAAAACAACAACAAAATGGAAGGGACCTGGGGTAGTCATATCAGATGACCTAAAGGTGGGCAAGCAAGCAGAGAGGGCAGCAAGGAGGGCTGGGGATACTGGGATGCATGGAAGAGGCATCACCAGTAGAAAACAGGAAGTTATTATCCTCTGTACAGACAGCTAGTGAGACCCCATCTGGAGTACTCGTGCAGTTCTGGAAACCCAATCTCTGCAAAGACATAGACAGGATGGAAGCTGTCCAGAGGAGGGCAACTAAAATGGTGCAGGGTCTGCACGGAAGACATATGAAGAGAGACTTAAGGAGCTTAATATGTATAGCTTCGAGGAAAGGAGGGAGAGGGAGACATGAAAGAAACTTTCAGTACCTCAAGGAATCAACAAAGTCCAAGAGGGTAGCATCATTCAAAAAGAGGTGTGCAAGAACAAGAGGCACAATTTGAAGATAGAAGGGAGGCGGCTCAGAGGTAATTTAAGGAAGTATTTTTCACAGAGAAGGTTGTGGATGTATGGAACGGCCTTCCAGAGGAGGATGTGGAGTCAAAAACAGTGGTGGAATTCAAGCATGCATGGGACAGTCATAAGGCAATTCTAGGGGGTTGGGGTAGGAAGAAGTAGGCTGCTGGTTAACTAGGACCTGCAGCTTATCCATCAGGTAGGGAAATGGGCAGACTGGGTGGGCCAAGCGGTCCTTATCTGCCATCAAATTCTATGTTTCTATGTTTCTATGTTACAAGGGACCATTTTGTCATTCCCCTCTATCCCCGGAGGTGTACAGACTGTGTAGAGGATTGGGAATAGTTAGGAGGGTTAGGGCAGGAACTCGGCCTGTTGTGGAAATGGGGAGGAGTGGGCAGATTGGGATTGTGGGGACAGGAGACGCCCTGGGGGTGAAATGGGTCCAGGAAAGGGGTCCTCCCTGTCTGGTTCCCATACCCAAGGGTTCTGCTTATTGCAGACAAGAAACTCAATCTCCCTCGGCTGCTCATCGAACTCGGGCGGTGTTATGCAATGCCAGGTCTATTAAAAACAAGACTGCCATAATTGGGGATCTTGTTAATTTGACTGATCTGGCTTGCATCACTGAGACCTGGTTGGATGGAAATACAGGCCCAATCTTGGCTTCAGCGATTCCACCCGGGTACTCGGTGATACATCGCCTAAGGAGCGATCGTAGGGGTGGGTGTGTGGCCCTATGTTTTAAATCAGAACTGAACCTGAGGGAAATTCCAGTGGGAGCCACCAACTCCTTTGAATGTATCATGGGCGACGGTGTGGGGTGCAGGATTCTTCTCATCTACCGTCCACCAGGAGATGGCAATATTTTCCTGCGGGAAGTTGCAGACTTCATCGTCGACCTAACATTGGGATTCCATAGATGGCTGATCCTTCGGGATTTCAATGTGTGGGTCAACGATGAACTCTCGCAGCTTGGACAGGACTTCCTCCAGCTAATGAGCTCATTGGGCCTCACACAGGTTGTATCCTCCTCGACCCACATTGGTGGTCACTCATTGGACTTGGTGTTTCTCCTGGGGATGGAGATATCTGACTTGGTGGTGGAACCAGTCGGATGGTCAGATCATCATACGATCAGCTTCAGTTTTGAGGACCCCCTAAGAGGCCTTCCCCTATGGAGATGGTCCAGTGCTGCTCTTTGAGAGGTGTATCCCTAGATGGTCTGATGGTGGTACTGGACCTATTGGGCATGCCGAGGAATGCATGGATCCAGGGGATCTGGTATTTGCCTATAATAAGGCAGTGACAGAGGCCCTAGATGCCATTGCTCCTGTCCGTGTACGTCCACTCTCCCTTCACCCTAGGTCCCCGTGGTTTGATGGGAACCTGAGGGAATTGAGGAGAGTGGGACAAAGGCTAGAGAGGTGATGGCAGAGGTCTGGTCTGGTATGTGACAGGCTTAGTTTGATGGACCATTATTTGGTCTATCAATCAACAATTTCCACTGAGAAGGCAGAATTCCTGTCCAGGGAAATTGCTGCCGTGCGGAATCGACCAGCTCAGCTTTTCCGGACTGTGGAGAGACTGTGCAGTCCACTCTGTTTTCAGCCCAGAAATGCCTTTTCACAAGAGCAATATGAGGAGTTTGCTCGATTCTTCACGGATAAGGTTGCTGCGATCAGGTCCGATATCTGCCTGACCCTTTCTCTAGGGAATAGCAGTGGTCGGCAGGAGATGTCGAACTCCCGGTTTGAGTGGTGCGACTTTGCCCAGCCTACAATCAATGATATTGTAATGGTTATCCAGACTTTACATCCCACCAATTGTAGTTTGGATCAGGGCCCCACATGTTTGCTTGTTGGCTACGTTGATGTTATCAGCCTGGTACTTGCTGAGATAGTCTGGTTATCCTTGGAGAGGGGAGTTTTTCCAGCTTCCCTTAAGGAGGCCGTAGTTTTACCTCTCCTTAAAAAGCCTTCCTTGGATCCTGACCGTTTAGCAAACTACAGGCCGGTCTCTAAATTTCCCTATTTGGATAAGGTTATTGAGAAGGTGGTGGCATTGCAGCTGGAAGACTATTTGACCAGCCACAATATCTATGATTCTCTCCAGTCCGGTTTCAGGAAGAGACATAGTACTAAGACGACTCTTGTTCGGGTACTAAATGACCTCCTGCTAGCGAGAGATTGAAGGGCCTGTTCCATCTTGGTCCTTCTTGATCTCTCTGCAGCATTTGATACTGTGGACCATGGTGTGCTTTTGGATCGCCTGCAGTTTATCTGCGGACTCTCAGGGGTTGTCCTCAGATGGTTTCAATCTTACCTCATGGGTAGGACTCAGAGAATGGTGTCAGGGGTTTGTACCTCAGCTCCATTCTCCCTGCCCTGTGGGGTTCCCCAGGGATCCATCTTAGCGCCCATGTTGTTTGCAGTGTATATGCTGCCATTGGGAGCGATTATTAGATGGTATGGCTTGAGTTTCCAGTGCTATGCAGATGACACTCAGCTATACATGTCTTTTGTCCCGGAACAAGATGATGCTGTCTCGGTGCTCAACAGCTGTCTGACTGAAATTCAGGCCTGGATGAATGTGAGCTGGCTAAGGTTGAACCCTGAAAAAAACGAGGTGTTAGTCATGAACCCAGATCGTCATGAGGCGGGTATGTTGGCAGGTTCACCTTTGGGTCTGTGGCTCGGAGGTGTTCAACTAGCTACCCCAGACCGGGTGCAGAACCTGGGCATTAAGTTTAATGACTGCTTGACCCTGAAATCCCAGGTGTCAGCAGTTGTTAAAATTTATTTTTACCATCTAAGAAATATCGTACTGGTGAAACATTTGGTTCCTCCCGATGATCTTCCAGCATTGGTTCACGCCTTTGTTTCCTCCCGTCTTGACTACTGCAATGCCCTTTACCTAGGGCTGCTGGGGGTTGATTTCCACCTCGTGCAGCTGGTGCAGAACGCGGCAGCCAGGCTATTGACTGGTGCATCAAGAGCCAGTCATATGACGCCTGTGCTCCGCTGTCTGCACTGGCTGCCTATACAGTGGCGGATCACCTTTAAGGTTGCTTTGCTAACCTATAAGGCCCTACACAAACAGGGACCAGGTTACCTGAAAGATCTCCTTTGTCCCTACCTTCTCATCCGTCCTCTCTGATCCTCTGATGAGGGATTGCTAGAGGTTCCCAGGTACGTCTGCAAACATCTGGAGCAAGTGCATTTAGTTTTGCTGCCCCGGTCCTGTGGAACTCTCTACCTCATTGGGTTTGAGACTGCCTAACCATCCACAGTTTTAAAATAGCTTTGAAAACCTATCTCTTTAGCCTGGCATTTATTGATTGAGGTTTAGTTTGTTTTCCTATGCTGCTATTATATTGCTGTTTGTTGAACTATATGTTTGTTAGAATAATTGATTTTGTTTTATGTATTTATTGTACAGGCGCCTTGGTTTTAGAAAGGCACATTTTTATAAATGAAATTGATTTGATTTGATTTGAGACTCTTATGAATAAGAATAGCAACTCCTCTTTTTTTTGAAGTATAGGATGATTCATAGATCTGACCGACCCAATCTTTTTTAAGTCTATGAACATCCTCTGCTAACAATTTTGTTTTTTGAAGGAAAGCAATTTTGTGTTTTATGTTTTGTTGAGATTGAAAGAATTTGCTTTTGCTTACAAGAAGAATTAAGTCCCTTCACATTCCATGTATATAAAAGTATGTCACTCATATTGTCGGTGTTAAAGAAAGGGAATAATCTCTGGAATGTGAAGGGACAAATAAATGAGGCAGAGGATGATTAGAATACAATATAGAGAGCTTATGTATATGCAGAGAGTGGCAGGAACATTCAAGCCAAAAAAAATAAATATATGATACATGAGTGGCTCAGAGATCATATTAAAGTTAGAATAGAGAAGGGGAATGAGAAAAGTTGTTAATAACAACAACAATACTAGTAAGCAAAAATAACAAAGAAAACTTTTTATTGGTGTGAGGAGATATGAGTCGGCTAATTGGCTAAGAGACTGTCTCACCACACTCTGGGGTGTCGATGTAGGGAGGAGTCTAGGGAGGACTGGTTATAAATATCGGCCCAAACCTAAGTCTGATCCCAGTAATATAATAAAGTAAGTATTCCTGATAAGCTAAACTGAAAGGGAATAATACCAAGAAAGGTAGGGGACTGTAATAACCTCAGCTTAATTCTAAGCTAACAGGACAAGGTATAAGGATAAAGCTAAACACCAGAACTTATTTATAAACAGTAGTAGTAATAGTACAAGATATACCAACTCGAAATAACAGTAAATTAAAGAACCATATATGAGATGCCAGTACAGCTTACACAAAGAGCAAGGAATTCAGGGAGCCAGGTGGAATGCAAATGAACAAATATAAAAGGAAAAGTAGATCATTACCACATTAGAGTGACTCTGAGCATACTTTGCAGTGCAACAGAATAAGTACATAATAAATACAATATTGAGGGGGGGGAAGAAAGGGGAGGCCAATTTAAGCCCTTATGCCCTGAGCCAGATGCAAATCGGGATTATATGGGGAGGTATAGGCTTTAGTGAGAACTGTGGACAGAGGAGATAGTAATATTAAAGGGCCACTCTGGCTACTCGAAAAATCACCTAAATAGATGTTATATGGGGTGACCAGGTCTAAAAAACTAGGCCCAGTGAGCCCCAAAACAGAAGGGACCACACAACAGTGGATCTCTATGATATCTGTAGGCTTTGAGTACAATAAGAAGCACAATCCTTTGCAACAGTACACCAAACATAGCCCACCTCTTTGAGTGCTAATGATGGTTCCATATTATAAACAGGAGGTAGTAAGTATAATGGAGTGTAGGAAAGGAGAAAGATTAAATGTAGTTGGCAATATTACTTAGGAATCTGTCATCAGGAGAGGGAAGGGGTAAATTGCCTCATAATATATGATAATTCACAGATGAAAAATGAAAAGGCAATAATCAGGATGCATACTGATTGAGGATATGCAGCTGAACAGCCCAAAGACTATAAACCTAATGCACTGCCAAACTGGAGAGTAAAAGGCTAGCTATAAAGAGCCTGTCTAGTGAGGTAATGTACAAGATCTAACACTAAAATAATGAGTTAGAAAAGCATTGCTGATATACCAAAGTTCCCTTGAATACCTTTAAGCTGCTCATTTAAACATTACAACAAAAAGTAAGTTGATTGCTCCATAATGTACAGCCTTTGCTTTCTGTACCTGCTGGGAGCAAAAGCAACCAGGTATCATACACTGTAGAGCGAGCGGCTAGGCAGAAAAAGTGTACTGGCACTCCCTTTAAGTATCCTGGAAGCAAAATCTACCAAGATATAGCAACTATGACCATATTACTGACCATATAAGCTCATGACACCTTAGATTTATTAGCGGGATTGTGACTATTGATGTTTTTGCTTTTAGCCTTTGCCTTACGTTTCTTTTTTGGTGTCTCTAAAGATCTGAGGGGGGAACTTGCAATAGCTTCTGCCCATGAACTATTTGCAGAAATACATCCCTGAGGCACTGGGGCCAAGTTAGAGGGATGTTCATCTGAAATTTGCTTGGAAAGATCCTCCTGCGAGGAGTGCATGTCATCCTCCAAGACAGCAAATTTATTGCTCAAGGGAATAGAGGGGTCGATTTGAAGGTGAGAGGCAGCAGCTTGGGGTATTTGGGCTGAGACCTCACTAGAACAGCATGAATGTCTCGAAGAATAATGCCTCGACAGAAGCTTCTCTTGCAGCTGTGTTGATTGCCTTAGGGTAAAATCAGTTGTGGCATTGCTGCTTGGGGCTGCAAGTTCTGCAACATCTTCCCCACGCTCCCGAACCTCATTGTCCTCCCTCCGTGTGGATACCAGAGCTATGTTCAGGTTGTCAATTGCTGCTGAACCTCCCAGGGTAAGATTACAAAGAGAAACCTCCAGATAATTGGGTAAGGTGTCAGGGGTTTCAAAATCCTTGAAGGCAGAGCCTGAGAAAAGATGTGGTGTTGCAGGGCAACATAGAGCAAATTTAATGCTTCTTTGGTGGAGGATTTGTTTAAGTGGATTGTAAGCCTTCCTTCTAATGGTTAAATCTTTTGAAAAGTCTCTGTAGATGTAAATATTAAACTCTTACCACTGAAGTTTCCCCATTTCTCTGGCTCGTTTCCATATTAATTCTGTATGAGAATAGTTCAAGAAGCGAGCAATGATGGGCCCCAGTCTCTGGTCTGAGGCTGGCCTGGGACCCAGAGTGCGGTGAGACTGTTCAATGATTAATGTTAGGTGGGGAGGCAGTTTAAGCATTGCAGGCAGCACATGTAATAAAAGCGCAGTAGTGTCTCCTAATTCTACACCTTCAGGGAAGCCAAAAAATCGTAAATTGTTGCGACAATTACGATTTTCAATATCGCCAATTTTGGCTTTCAGGGATTTAATAGTTTGATCTTGATTACAGACAGTAGCCTGGAGGTCATGAATAGCAGTGGTATTATAGGCCGCTGCTTTCTCAATAAATGCAATTTTCTGACCAAAAGTTTCAAGAATGGTAACATTGTGTTGGGTGGAGGTTTTTAGAACATTAATCTCAGCCATCAGTTTAGAAAACACTACTTCCACTCTAGCAAGTGAGCTTTGCTGTACTTGGAGATCTGCCATAATGCTGAAGGATGAGGCCTAGTATGCTGCAGTGCAGCATAGAATAATTGAATATAAGTAGACGGTGGATCAAAAATGACTTACAGACTGTCAGGCAGTGAGATTACAGGATGGTCACAGGATTTGGTACCGAAGAAAGGTCTGGTGAAGGCTGGATGAGGTCAGATTGCAGTCATTCCTGCAGAGATTCTGAATTATGCTGCCATCTTCTGCCTGATTAGGCCATGCCCCCCAACACACTGTCTTTTCATAGATAAGATCCTCCTTTTATAACTCAGTACTGTTTACTAGTCTACTACTTCATAGCTTTCTAGACCACAGCATATATAAAGTTTCATTTCTCACAGCCCTGCACCAAATAGTCCCAGCCCCCATTTTGCAGGCCACCCCACCCTTAGACTTTCACATGAGAGCTTCTTGCCACTCAACCCCTGAGTATGCATCCCCTTCCCCCCCTTGCAATCTTCCCTGATAAGTATCGATCTCCTCCCCCGCTTTGATGATCACATGCAAAAGCATAGTGTGCAGTGGTCACTGATAATCAGTATAAGTGTACAGACAGATTTATCTTTGTCCAATTTGTTATTTGAGCTGTGTGTATCTATTTAGGATTGTCTGTTTGCCATCATGTGCTATGGACATCTGTCACCTCAAGCCGCCGTTCGCATTTTTCCTTTGTCGCCTTACTGTACTGCCGTGTGAACAGCGATGACGTAATTAGGTGGCTGCAGTCAATTCAAGCTGCCATATCTGTCAGAATTTGAAGCGAGCTTTCTCATCTGTGTGGAGTTTTTTTTTCTTATACTTGTATAGGGTGTGTGGTGAAGATTTGATTCAGCAATGTTGTCTGATGAAGAAACAAAGGAGTTAGCTGCACTATCATGCAGAGTACTTCGCAAAATTGAACCATATGCACTTGAGCCCCTCACATCAGGTAGCTGTTATATGACAAATTCCAGATCTGCAAAAGATTTGATGCATGACAGTATTCTTGACAGCAGCGATAAAGAGGAAGGCTCAAAAATGTCTGCAGATGAATGGTACACATCCCAATGGGCTTATATAGATTAAAAATGAATGAATGAGGTCATTGCAAAATTCACATATGCTCCTAAAATGTTTATATCTTACAGGGAGGTGCTTTAATGTAAGACTGGATTAAAAAGTATTTTACCATTCAGTGTTTACTTTGTTTACTGGAGTAATGTTTTTAACCCCCACTCCCCCCCAATTTCTCACATTCTAAAAAAAAAAGAAAGAATGATTATAAACAGATGGTAAATTTATAATGGTTGCATTGTTAGACATCTCTCACATTCCCGACATACAGTTATGTTGTCCTGTATGACACCCAGGCTATTCATCCTCTGCATGCTAATTATCCCGATTAAGGGATAATGTGAGGAAGTTTGGTTTCACAGAAAGGGTGATGGATGCATGGAATGGCCTACCTCAGGAAGTGGTGGATATGAATACAGTGTAGGGCTTCAAACAGGCATGGGATAGGCATAAGGGAACAATACAGATGAGTATGAATAGATAGGCCATTGAAACAGTAAAGGCCTATGGCACATTCATAAGGTAGAAAAAAAATGGGCAGACTGGATGGGCCTTGCAGTCCTTATCTGCTGTCAACTTCTATGTTTCTCAACCCATTTGATACAGCACCGATTGGTTGCCTTGATTGGATGCTCATTTTTTAGAGGTCTAATTACAATGAATGATTGTGATGAGCTGTCTAGTCATAGTCTTCCTCATGCAACCAAATGCCCAACGATACATAGGGATGTCTGGCCCCATGGGTTAAACATGTTTGAGTGAGTTACCAGGTCACCTGACATCATGGCAGCAGCAACGTGTCTGTAGTTCAGAAAATAACTGCAGACACACTGCTGCACAACTTTTTTTTGTTGATGAGTAGGAGGAGGTGCATTCACTCTTGTGCCCTATTCTATTTTATCCTGGTTTTTCCCTTTGTTAGCTGTTTACCTTTCTTGTAAGTTGTGAAATTCGATGTATATTGTAGATGTTTTACGACTGTCACTGTATTCAAACGGAAGTCAGGTGTGTGTGGCAGAGGTTAGGGTGTGGGAAAGATGTTGATTTTGCGATGTAGATGGATCGGATGTTGGAACTGTTTATTATGTCATTATGTTCTTATGATTTACGAATGTCTGTGATTCTGGCCATTATTCAATAGTTGTGTGGCATAGCACTTTCTCCAATACCAGGAGTATAGCCTTGTATGACTTTGGCTTGGTGTAGTGGTTACATTCCTGCAGGGTGTTTGTCGATCAGCAAAATGTTGCATTGGAGGCACAGTACGTATACTCTGTGGTGCATAAAGTGGTTGTCGTAGTATCTGACAGTGTGCATTTTCCTTTTTTTTTTTCCTGGGGGAGGGGGGTGATCCGCTGTCATAGTTCAAAGTGAGACACGTAGTTTACTGAGACCAGTATGCAGACCACTGCTGCTAGTGTTAGGTGATGTAGATTTTTAGTGTTCCTGTCGATGTTTTGCAGTGATGCATTTTTTGGAATAATCTGCAAGGTGGAGCTGATTATTTTTCTGCACAAACTTGATTCTGCCTTTGTGATTTTGCTATGATTCCTGATTTTTTTTTATTCTGTCACTCTCGGTTTCAGAAAAATCCTGTACCTTTTAGTAGTTGTAGGATGATGCATGTGTTCAGAATGTTGCTATTTATCTGCAGCACTTGCCCAGTGGTTCAGTTGCGTGTGCTGTTCTGGATAAGTGGATTGTGATGCATACCTGGAATCTGCTGTATGCTACTGATGTCAGGCTCCTGCTACCTGCATTTGTGTGAGCATAAGATATGTGACAGTTGCAGGCTTGGAATGTAGTCACTAAAAGGGTGACCGTCTATTTTTAATATGTACACTGTGTGTTTATGTGTGTTTGGCGGGTTGTGTGATGAGAGTTTTGAATTGGTGGAGTGGGTTGCAGAAATGCAGTTTATGGTACTATAAGTAGGTCTGACATGGAATGTGAGATTCTTGATGAGCACATGAGTGTAATGGGTCTGTTGCAAGGCATTATGTGAACTGTTTGAAATGTTTTTTTCCTCTATAGATCAGATTCAACACTGTAGTGCAACTCATGTTGGATTGAACAAATGTCAGATTTGTTATCTGTTCAGCAAAGTTCCACCAATGTGTCATGATGTTTGAGTAACCCCTCCACCCCCAACCCCCCATGTCAAGTTTATATGAGTCTCACTGTCATTGAAGTTCACTTTCCTTGGTGCAGGCAGTTACCGCTGTGTGTGATAGTATCATCCACTGCTTGGCCTGGGAGTCTGCAGGAGGTGGTGTGCACTGTCCATGCACAGTTGAAGTGGTAGTGTGTAAAGAATGGCCTATATAAAGTATAATTAGAATGTGCTGTGTAGGCATTGACTCACAGCTCTGCATGCAAGCTTTCTGTGGAGAAATATAAGCGTAGAAGTTGATGGCACAAAAGGACTGCTGGGCCCATTTTTCTGTGCTAAATATAAATGCTGCAGACACTGCTTGATCACCAGCATTGTCTCCTTTTACTTACTGCTATGGATCCCCTATGACTGACTGTCTCATTCTTGTTTTCCACCCCCTCCCACACCAATGTGTTTGCCACAACCACCTCTGCTTGAAGTCTATTTCAGGCATCCACCACCCTTTCTGTGAAGAAATACTTCCTTACAGTACATCTTATTCTCTTCATTTTAACCTTATGTCATGCCCACTTTTACCTGGAAACCTCTTTCTGTGACACATGCTACTCACTGGTTCCTTTTTTTGGTCATTCTATGTATTTGTCTGTTTCCATCATATATCATCTGTCTCTCCTGTTTCCGCCAGTGTGTACATATTGAGGTGTTCCAGTCTCTGTTCATATGACTTTTTGCGTAGACCCCTCACTATCTTTGTTGCCTTCTTTTATATATCTGTCTTCACCTAGTCCACGTCATTATGGAAATGTGACCTCCATAAATGGACACTGTATTCAAAGTTCTGCCTCACCAATGATCTTTACATTGGCATCACCATCTAATTACTTATGCCGGTTATACCTCTCACTATGCACGCACCCCACCATCACATAGTCTAATTCTACAGTCTTTCCTCATTATTTGGCCTCATTTATGTCATCAGATTGATTTCAACCAACTCCCTTTCCTGTTTGTTGAACATCAGTTTCCATCCTTCACATGATGTAATTCTTTCTTTGGGCACATGTGACCCCAAATGTATGATTTAGAAGTTCTTACAGATAATCTAAGTTGTCACACTGTGGACCATTCTTCCAGTTTAAATGTGTCCCTCCTTATTTTTCCCCCATCTCTCCGAGAGCTCACACTGTTGCAGATCTTGGTGTCATCCACAAAGAGGCATGGCCTCCCATGCAGCCTATCCTCAATGTCAGTTATGAAGACATTAAACTGCTTTGAGCCCGGTACTGATCCCATTGGTATCCTGCTCTTCTACATTAAGGCACCCTATTGAGTAACATTTACTACAATAGTCTGTCTTCTATCACTCAAACAGTTCCTAACCCAGTGTACCACTTTTGATCCACTACTAGGCTGCCCAGAGTATTCATCTTTGTTCTTTGCACAATAGTATTGAAGACCTTACTTGATTTATTTTATGCCAAATCATCCCCCCCCCATCCACGACACCTCACTTTCTCAATTCTGTCTCCATTGGTTATGTAACAGCCCCTCTTGTCTCACTCACCTGGGCTGCCCCAGAGCCCTCAGGGTCCTCAACGTACTTCCCCAAGGGGGCCAGGCCTAAGTTCTGGCCGGATCACCAATGGTGACTTGGTGCCTCCACCTGGGGCAATGGTACGGCCTCCTGTGGGCAAGACAGATTACCCCTCCCAGGAACAATGATATATCTCCTTAGTGACTGAACCCTCTGGCACAGTTAGATCAATACTCCCACCCCGCAACAATGATAACAAAGCACAAACACTTATGTAAGATGGCAAACAATAATCCCTCTTTATTTAAAATGATCTAAGAAGAGGTGAGGGCTACTCCCTCGAGCCTCCACATAATCAGGCACACAATCCAGTATGAGCTCTCCTCCCTCCCCTGGGTGCACCCAGAACAATCCCAGATGGTAGGTAGCTCACCATTCTCAGTTGCAGGACTGCAGTCTCCCATTGGGACCCTTGCAGAGCAACACAGGTTCAAGGAAAATCGGTCTGTCATTGAGGGTGGGGTTCTTCCCAATCCTCCTAGCTGATGCAAACAAAGAATGCCCAGAGCTGCAGCTCGGGGTACTCACAGCTTCCCTAGGAGGACGATGGTCTCCCTGATTCAAGGATATGCATGGGGGGTGGAGGAGGCACTGTTCTTCACCTGCCTGACCTCTCCAGCTTCACCCGAGGGCCTTTGTAAACTGTATTCACCAGGCAGGTCTGTTTGCCTTTTATCTCTCTGGTTTCTACTGCAGCAGTGGATTCACACTGAAGACACAGGGTGGATCAGCTTCCCCTCAGCCAGACCTGGGCTAGTGGCCACTCAGCTTGCAGGGCTCTCCCCTGGCTGGAATTCAAGGGCCCCTGTGTGGAGCAGTCCCCAAAGCCAGAGGCTCACTTTAACTGTCCTTTCCAGTCCAGTCCCTTAGCCCCCAGTCCCCTCTGGGAAAACCTCTTGCTCTCTCTCCCACCAGCTCTCCCTTTTCTCCTCTCCTTTTTCTTCCTGCCGTGGGGGAGGTGTAGCCAGAGAGCCTCCCTCCCAGCAGGCAGACTTCCTCCTCTCTTGCTTTTTGGAAAGGGGAGAGGTAGAGCTTCTTTTCTCTTTGTCCCAGCAGGTAAGCCCATTTTGGGTGGCTTACATACTCCCCTGGCTGGAAACATGGCATCCTGACAAGCCCCCTTTTCCATTTTTAGGAACCCATAACAAGTAGCATGCACTTTTCTAGCTAGGCACCTGGTTCCTAAGTAGCACCAACAATAATCGCATTCACAGCTAGGCTTGTATCAGGTCCAGCCACATCTTTGGACTATATACAGTTAAGAGAGGGGGTGCACCTACACTTTCCCACTGCCTCCCTAGGGCAGCACAATGTGGGATAGAGAACAGGAACCAGTGACTTGCGGATGGCATGGATGGGCAGGTTTGTGGACTCACCCAGAGTGTCATACGTGAGCTTTATAGTGGGCGGTTGAAGATGCCTGATTGTCTAGGCAGGGCATCGTCGGGCACTGGCACCGCTTAACTGGTGGGGGTTTTTTCCTTAGGTTCATAGTCTACCGTCCCCCCCCTGCCCCCTGGTGCTGACCTGGTACCTCTACGCTGTCTGGGGTTAGATCAGGAACAGTGGTGGGGGCTGGCGCTGCAGCTAACTCACTGTCTGGTGGAGGAGGGCACACCAGATGGCCTCCTTGACTATCCAAAACACTGCCTAGATTGGGCCGCAACACAGGAACAGCAGGGCAGGGCAGGCCCCTGGGACAAAAGGCTGGGCCTCAGGATTCAAGGATCTGGGTGGCTGGTGGTACTAGTGGAAGGGCAGAGTTTCAGCTATACCACTCCCACTGTGTGAGGGGGCTGTCCGGATCCACCCCCCACTGAGAACAGGAAGAATCCCCCTCCTCATTCTCATTGCTGGATTGGTCCCTCTGCTCCTCCTGGGACAGCAGGGGATTGGTGTCAGTGTCCCTGGCGAGGGTGTCCATGAGGGGAAGAAGAAACTGGTCCCTGCTGCCTAAGCTTCCCTCGGGTTACAGATGTCGTGCTGCTGGTGGGTCAGGTCCCAGGGCTGCGGGTGGCACGATCTCCCCTATGGGGAGCAAATGGTTTTGGTGCACCGTTTTCTCGAGCCCACGCCCATCCTCCAGCTTTATATGGTACACCGGCAGGCAGGACAGTTTTTCCACCACAAGGTAACTATATGAGGCCCACCAGTCCTGGATTTTGTGCTTCTTCTGGAGTCCTAGATTACGTAGCAAGACCCAGTCCCCCAGTCCCAGCTCCTGACTGTGCACTCAGACATCATACCTCCTCTTATTCCCCTGATAGCTCTGAGCTGTTGCCTCAGAGGTGAGTTTGTATGCCGCGCAGAGCTGTTCCCATAGGTTACTGGTGTACTCCAGGTACGATTTATGGGAGGTCCCATCAGCGGACACCCCGAAACAGAGGTCCACCGGCAGCCGGGCCTCACGACCAAACATGAGGTAGAAGGGAGAGTGCTGGGTGACATCGTTCTTCGTGCAGTTGTAGGCATGTACCAGTTGCCCCACCCACTGCCTCCAATTAGCCTTGTTGGCAGGGTCCAAGGTGCCCAACATGCTTAGCAGTGTTCGGTTGAACCACTCGGGCTGGGGGTCCCCTTTGGGGTGGTAAGGGGTGGTGTGGGATTTCTGTATGCCATAACATGCCAGAAACTCCCTCATCAAACAGCTCTCAAAATCCCGGCCCTGGTCAGAATGGACCCGTTTAGGGAGACCACAGTGTTGGATATACTGCTGCAGGACCATAAGCATGGTGCTCACCTTTTGGTTCCTGGTGGGGAAGGCCTGCACATACCGGGTGTAGTGGTCCGTGATGACCAGCATGTTGGCCGCGTTCTTCCAGTCTGGCTCCAAGGACAGGAAGTCCATGCACACCAACTCCAAGGGCCCACCGGTTTGGATGTTAACCAAGGGCGTGGCTCATCAGGGCAAGGTCTTCCGTTAGATGCACCACTTGCAGTAGCCCTCCATGTCTGCCTTCATCTGCGGCCAATAGAACCAGGCCCGGCAGGTGTCCAAGGTGCAGTCATAGCCTAGGTGCCCCATAGCATCATGCTGTGACTTGAGGACCCCTTCCCAGTAGACCCCTGGCAACACCAACTGCTGTCTCAAATGGCCCGAGGAATTGCCGTCCTGCACTGTCTGTATTACCAACCCATCCCGCAGCACCAACTTCTCCCACTCCTTTACCAGCCCCTGAGCCTTGGGGTGGGTGCTCCGCACCTGCCAGGGTGACCCCCCCGGGGAGGACCCAAAGCAGATCTCAGATGCCAGGGTCCACCCCTTGCTCCCGCTGCAAATCTGCCTTACTAGGCTGTAGTAAGGATGAAAGGTCCAGGCCCGGGAAATTCAGATAAGCCAGAGGGATTGCTTTGGGGGGGGCTCCCAGCACCTCTATGCTCTGGGTGGGACAGTCAGTGGCATTGCCTGGGTGCCTAGCCTGGGAGCAGAGCACTTGCACCAGAGCCGGTTCGAGCCAGACTAGGGGGTTTGGGGTGTCAGGGTACAGATGGCGAGACAGGCCGTCTGCATCCACACTGGCCCACCCACTCCGATGTTCCAGGCTGAAGTTATACGTGAAGAGGACCGACAATCACTGATGCCCTGCAGTGTCCAACTTACATAGATACATAGACAATGTTGGCAGATAAGGGCCTGTGGTCCACCCAGTCTGCCCATTTGAGCTTGTAGGTTCACTTTATGTTTTCGTAGAAGTCTGTTTCCCCTTACCCCTGACCTCCAGAATTCTTTTATGTCTATCCCATGTATTCTTAAATCCCGTGATTGTTTCAGCCCCACCACTTCCTCTGGCAGGGTGTTCCACTTGTCCATCACCTGTTCTGTGAAGAAATTCTCCCTCACATTTCCTCAGAATTATCCTCCCTCCAACTTCATCCCATGCCCTCTAGTCTTAGAACATCTTTTTTGCTTAAAAATAGTGTATTCTTGCACCCTATTCCTCCCTGTAAGATACTTGTATGTCTCTATCATGTCCCCTCTCTCCCTCCTCTCCTCCAGGGAGTACATATTCAGTTCCTTCAACCTGTCCTCATAGGACTTGTGATGTAATCCATGTACCATATTTATTGCCCTCCTTTGAACCTTCTCTACCCTGTCTATGTCCTTACATAGGTAAGGTCTCCAGAACTGTACAATGTACTCCAGGAGTCCAGGTGGGGCCTCACTAGTGTCTTGTATAGTGGAATTATGACCTCCCTTTTCCTGCTGGTGATGCCCCTGCCTATGCATCTCAGCATCCTATTTGCTTTACCTGTTGCCTTGTCACACTGTTTCCCTACCTTGAGGTCATCAGAGATGATATCCCCAAGATCCCTTTCCTGCTTGGTGCATGCTATATCTTAACCCCAACTGATATATTGTGACAGGGTTTTGTACCCTCATATGCATTATCTTGCACTTCTTTTGCATTGAATTTCCAACTGCCAAACCCTGACCATTCTTCAAGTTTCTGCAGGTCCTTCTCGTTCTGTCTACACCCTCTGGTGTGTCTACTCTATTACAGAGCTTTGTGTCATCAGCGAACAGGGAAATTCTGCCTTCTTGGTCCTGCACAATGTCACTGATGAAGATGTTGAATAGGACGATCCCAGCACTGATCCCTGTGGTACCCCACTTGTCCTCTTCCCTCTGTGGGTGACAGCCACTTCCCACCTCTGTGTCCTGCCAGCCCAGCCAGTTACCTGCCCCACTACACCTTCCTGCCCCACCCATATTCCGCAGTTTGTGGTAATAGTCTTCTATGTGGCACAGTGTCAAAGACCTTGCTGAAGTCCAGATAGGCCATGTCCACTGCCCTCTCCTGATCCACCTCCCTAGTCACCCAGTCGAAAAATTCAATGAGGTTGGTCTGACATGACCTCCCCTGGTGAAACCATGCCACCTTGGGTCTTGTAGTCCATTGACAACCAGATGTTCCACCAATCTCTCCTTCAGTAGTGCTTCCATGATCTTCCCCACCACTGAGGTGAGGCTGGCTGGCTGGTCTGTAGTTCCCCGCCTCCTCTTTGTTCCCACTTTTGTATAAGGGGACTACATCTACTGTCCTCCAGTCTTTGGGTACCTCCCCTGTTTCCAGTGATCAGCTAAACAGGATTGCCAGAGGTTCAGCCACCACCTTTCTTAGTTCTTTAAGGACCCTGGGGTACACCCTATCTGGCCCCATTGCTTTATCAATTTTTATTACTTCCAGTTCCTTCAGGACCCTTTCTCATGTAAAGGGCCTTGTGTCCATTTCTGCACCATTCCCACCCCTTGTACTCCCTTCAGACCCCTTACCCTCCTCTTCCTCAGTAAAGACTGAGCAGAAATACCTGTTCAATATGTCAGCTTTACTGTTGTCATCCTCCACACGACCCCCATCCTCCCCCTTCAGTCTCAGTATCCCTCCCTTTGAATATCTTTTTTCCCTTATGTACCTGTAAAAGGTTTTGTCCCCTCTAGCCACTTAGCCATGGTGGTGACATAAGTCAGAGGGTTGTTGTCTCTGTGCACAGAGAACGATACCCTATACAGGTATTCATGGAACTTCTCCATGACTGCCCACTTTAGCACCAAGAACTCCAGTTTATGCACTGGGTAGTTCTTCTCGGAGGAGGTCAGGCCCCAGCTAGTGAATGCCACAGGGCATAACCCCTCAGGGTACTCCTGGTACAGGACTGCCCCCAGCCCGGTTAGGCTGGCATCTGTGTGCAGGATGTAGGGCTTAAGTGGTTCCGTGAAAGCAAGGACTGGAGCCTCCCCAATCTCTGGACGATCTCTCGAAAAGCTTTCTCACACTCTGGTGTCCAACGGGACCCAAAAGGTTCCCCAATGTGCAGGTAGTCCTGGCAGGGGGGCCTGACCCTTCTTCTGGTACATTGGCGGATGACCCTGCATCGGGTCATTTAGGGGATGCACTGCCAGGGAGTAGTTCTTCATGAACCACCAATAATAGCCACAGAACCCCAAGAAGGACTGCAGGGTGTGCAAGTGGGTGGGCCGGGACCATGATTTGAGGGCCTCTACTTTAGCCGTGTTGGTCTGTGTGGCACGTGGACAGCTGGTTCTGATCCCTGTATCATTTCTTTTTGTAAATATAAAAAAATGTGTGATGGACTGCCTGTCAGAAAAAAATGCTGGCTTGCTGAAATTGACACAAACCGCCCCCCCAGGGATAAGTTCAAAGGATAGGAGGTAGTTTAAAATGCAGATTTCTGAAATGCAATTACCTTGTCAATTTGCTTTGAAGCCAGGAACCAATATATCCATTTTATAATGCCCTCAGGGAAATACTTTGATTTGCACTAGGTATCATGAAAGAAGGAGAAATTAATGTTTGGGGAGTCTCCCAAGATAGTGAATTTATATCAAAGAGCCTTTGATGTCTGGGTGAAGAAGGTCCCAGAATAAAACAGGAAGTCCAATATGCATTTTGCTTGGGGTCTCCAGTGAATGACATAAAAGAGGCTTTTGATGTCTAGGGGAAGCAGATCATAGACCGGTTTTGACAAGTTGCATAAAGAGAGGCGATTCCTTATGTCATCTATTATTTTTTTAAATATCTTAGTAGGACAGTCTGTGTTATAAAATATAAATTTTAATACACCAAGGTGGAGTTAGGTGACCTCAGAGAGAAGGCTGGCTCAAGACTGTTTTTAAACTACTGAGCAGACCTTAAAGTTGAGACATTCATTTTTCTGACGAGAGAGAGAGAGAGAGAGAGAAACATCAAAGCACTGAAAGATTAAGAAAGTAAGGAGATCTTAGCTAAGACCAGTCTGAGGGTAATGATTGTAGGAATTTGCACTTTTAAACCTGTTTTGTTTTAAGGCTGTATGTGTTGGGATATCTTGTTCTGTATTTTACTGTTTTCCTGTTTTATCTATTTTAAAGTAAATATATATATTTTAAAAACAGAAACTGTCTGGTGTGCCTAGAAACTTCTTTTTTATATAAGTGAAGCTTAGAGGGTTAATAGTTGACACTGTGCATGTGCTTATTGGGATACCAAACTGGGAAACAGAAAATAACTCTCTAAGGTCTTGCATAGAGTTCTAAGGGTTCATTTTGCAATACCTGGTTAGGTGTCCACAGGCAAAGATATCTGGCCCCCCCGAAGACAGAATTATCTGAGCCTGATAATTGGGTACGCTAACAAGAGGTTATCAGTTTGACTCCCTCCAGAACTTGAGACTAAGGTGACTCGAACCCACAAAACAGACAAGAGGGTTACCTTGTACAGTTCACTGTTCACAATTCTACGCTCAGAGATTGGCACTTTGGGAGTAGAGGGCTGACTGGCTGATCGGGTTTGTGACAGATTGGTTGGCAGCAGTGGTATAAAAAGTTTGGTGGTATAAGCTTTATTGTTCAGTGTGTCAACTTGAGACTGTTCAGCACACTTGGAAATAAGAAAGGCTGTGTTTTATTTCAAAAGGAAACAGAACTATATCCCTTGGCTTGCAGTCAAGTTTCTACCCATTTTATTTTTTTTCTAAAGTGCCAGTCAGATTAGCAGTAGTCAGGAAAGATGGCTTCCAACTACAGCAGGCACACTGTAGAATACTTTAAACAGTTGTGCAAGGACAGAGGAGTCCTGTTCGAGGTGACAGCCAAAAAGCAGAACCTCATAGAGGCCCTCATGGTAGCAGATACCCAGAGCAGCGAGTCACCGACTGTGACTGAAAGGGACCAAACCTCAAGTGTGGAAGGGCTAGTGGCCAGTGAAGGGTCCAGAGCCAATGAGGAGGACAGCAGGGCCACTGTCAGTGAAGGACCACAGCAGCAGGTGAAGGTCACCAGTATCCTGAATCCAGAGGAACTCAGGATGCAAATTGAATTGTGCAGGATGGAACTGGAGGAAGAGCGAGAACAGAGGGAGGCAGACCATGAGGAACATGAGCGCAGTGAGCTGCAGAGGAGAAGAGAGAACACGAACGACGAGATGCAGAGCGAGAACAGAGAGGCGGAGACTGTGAGGAGCGTGAGAGCCAGCGAGATGCAGAGGAGAGGAGAAGAGAAAAGAGAAAAGAGTGCCAGAGACAACATGAACTGGAGAAGCTACTACTCCAACCAGTGGCACCAGAGCAGTTAAGCGGCTTGGGTTTAACTGGGACTTCAGGACTGGGTTACAAATTGAACTCCAATTTAATAGCCGAGTTTAAGGAAGGGGGGGGCATGGATGCCTTTTTAAATTCTCTTGAAAAAGTTTGTATTCAGGCTAAAATTCCTAGAGAGTCCTGAAGCTTCCAGCTATCCTGGCTACTTACTTGGAAAGCTCAGGATGCATTGGGTCAAATGGACAATGAGGACAGTAATAATTACAGCAAACTAAAAGCTACACTGTTAAAAAAGTTTGAATTAACTGCTGAACCATACAGAGCTAAATTCTGTAAGCTCAGGAGAAGCCCTGATATGAGCTATGAGGAGCTGGCCACGAAACAACGTCAGTTTTAAAACGTTGGTGGGAAGGAATTGAGGCAAACTCTATTGATAAAATTGAAAATGTGATTTTATTAGAACAGTTTTATTGGGCATGCCCAGCAGAGCTAAAAATCTGGCTAGAGGACCGAGATCCCAAAACACTGCAAGAGGCTGCTGAACTCTCAGACCATTATGCCAAGAGCAGACCTGCTCCAAGAGTGAATGGGGCAGGTGTGGCAGCACAGAAAGGGAAAAGAGTGCCTTCAGGGCAGCTAAAACCCTCACTGCCTCCACCGAAACCAGTTAGCCCCAGGTTTCAATGAAAAGATTTCTCTGAAGTAAGAAATGCCTGTTGGTTGTATAAAGAAACTGGGCATATTGCCGGACAGTGTCCCAAAAAGGCGAGCCATAATACACAGCAGGGTGCTAGAAAAGAAGTGGGTTGTTCGTGTGTCCCTGGGAGCATGCCAGTGAACATGAGGGAACACATGCACCCAGTCATAGTAAATGGTGTGCAGGCACAGGGGTTAAGGGACACAGGGGCATCCCTGACATTGGTAAAGGGGGATCTGGTACAGCCTGGTCAGCTTATACCCAATAAATATGTCACTGTACAGGACTTTGCTGTAGCCAACACATTAGCAGTAGATATGATCCTGGGTAACAATCTCCAGCAGGGGATAGTATGTGCAGTTACCCGTAGCCAAGTGGCAAAGGAAAATCATAGCTCCCTGAACCCCACAGAAACCAGTGTGGAAACCACTGAGAGGCTGGTTCCCTAGCCTGTGTCTCCAGATGGGGAGACTGATAAAAAGGGGGTAGAAATTTCCCCAGTAGCAAGTAACCACACAGCTACAGAAGGTTACTCCAAAGAGGGAGGGGTGACCCCCTTGTCAGAGGATTGGGATTGACAGTGATCCTGAGGCCCTGATGCTAGTGCTAGGGACCCTAGTTTAGTGACCGAAGGGGACCTGTCCCATGCCTTGGGACTGTGTGAGGGGTTTGCAGCTGCTCAGAGGAGTGACCCTAGTTTACAGAAGCTGAGGGCTTGGGCAGACTCTGACAGAGCACAGGGAGGTGACGGCAGACATAAGGTTTATTGGGAAAATGGACATATATACTCAGGCAGTACAGACAGAGGGAGGGATGCCAGGCAGGCAGCTTGTCATTCCCCAGGGGTATCGTGAGCAGTTGCTCAAAATTGCACATGATATTCTCTTGTCTGGTCATTTGGGAATCATGCGCACTATGCAGCGGTTGACCCAGAATTTCTACTGGCCTAACTCCACCCAGCAGGTGAAGGAGTATTGCAGGTCTTGTCACTGGTGCCAAGAAATAGGGAAGGCAGGCAAGAAAACCCAAGCTGCCCTTATTCCATTGCCCATAGTGGAGGAGCCATTCCAAAGGGTGGAAATGGATATTGTGGGGCCTTTAAATACCCCCAGCTCCTCAGGGAAGAGATTCATCCTGACTGTGGTGGATTATGCTACCCGGTACCCAGAGGCAGTCACCCTATCCTCACTGAGGACGAACAAATTGGCAGATGCCTTACTTGGGATTTTCTCCCCGTGTTGGGTTTCCGCAGGAGGTTATCACTGATCGAGGGGGTTCCTTCATGTCGCACCTGATGAAATGTTTATGGGAGAAGTGTGGGGTGGTGCATAGATGCATGACACCGTATCACCCACAAGCTAATGGGCTTGTGGAATGATTCAATGGTACCCTAAAGTCAATGCTCCGGGCATTTGCTGAACAGCATGGGAGGGACTGGGAGAAGTACTTTTCCCACCTGTTGTTGGCATACAGAGAGGTGCCCCAAGAGTCGACAGGATTTTCCTCCTTTGAACTCATATATGGACGCCGGGTACGTGGGCCCCTAGACATGATCCGGGAGGACTGGGAAGGCAAGCACACCACCCAGGGAACTCCCATTGTGGATTACATCCTTAGGTTTAGGGAGAGGCTGAAGGAGCTTATGGGGACAGCCCAGAACAAACCTGGCAGCTGCCCAACAGAAACAAAAAGTGTGGTACGACCGCAGAGCCAGAGCTCACTCGTACATGGTGGGTCAGGAAGTCATGGTCCTTATTCTGGTCCGGAAAGACAAGCTGCAAGTTGAATGGGCAGGACCGTACAAAGTGGTTAGGAAGGTAAATGACGTGAACTACATTGTGGAGTTACCTGACAGTAGACAGACAGAAAGGATGTACCATGTCAACATGATGAAGCCATATGCCAATAGGGCTGACATGTTTGCAGTGTGTAGTCATGGGGAGGGGACAGATGAAGGAGACCCCCTTCTGGATTTGCTGGAGGAAAGCAAGCGGGAGTCCTCTGTGGAGGCAGTAAAATTGTATCCCCAGCTGGCCCCAGACCAGATCCAGAAAGTAAGGGAGGTTTTAGCAGACTTTGCCCCATTGTTTTGTGCCAAGCCTGGACTAACCCCCTTAGTGACACACGATGTGGAGACAGGGACACAAAAGCCCATACAGCAGACAGCATATTGGGTGTCAGAGGCTGTCCAAAAGGACATTAGGAGGGAAGTGGAGGAGATGCTGTTTTAGAGGTAATCCAGAGATCCCACAGACCCTGGGCCTCACCCGTAGTCCTTGTACCCAAGCCAGATGGCTCGACTCATTTCTGTGTAGACTATCGTGGACTGAATGCAGTCACCAAATCAGATGCCCACCCGAAGCCCCGGATGGATGAACTCCTGGACAAGTTGAGAGGGGCGACCTACCTTACGACCATTGACCTGACAAAAGGGTATTGGCAGGTAGAGTTGACAGACAGAGCTAGGGAGAGGTCAGCCTTCATCACTCCAATAGGCTTATTTGAGTTTAAAGTAATGCTTTTTGGAATGAAGAACACCCTGGCCACTTTCCAAAGGTTGATGAACCAGGTGTTAAATGGTACTGAGGAGTACGCTGTGGGGTACCTGGATGACATTGCCATCTTTAGTACCAGCTGGGAGGAACACCTATCCCACCTTAGGGAAGTGCTGGGCAGAATACAGAGGGCCGGGCTCACTGTCAAAACCGAGAAGTGCCAGGTGGCCATGGGAGAGGTGGCACACCTTGGGCGTATGGTAGGCCAGGGACAGCTCCATCATAACCAAATAAAAATAGAGGTAATCCAGGCATGGCCCAGACCAGAAACTCAGAAGCAGGTCAGGAGTTTTCTCGGAACAGCACGGTACTATAGAAAATTTGTACCCAATTACAGTGCCCTGGCTGCTCCCCTATTTGACCTGACAAAGAAAAGGATGCCCAAGAAAATTACCTGGGGCCCAGCTGTGAGGAAGCCTTTTCCAAACTAAAGGAGGCACTGTGCAGTGCTCCTGTTTTGACAAGTCCTGACTATAGTAAAACCTTTATAGTTTAGACTGACGCCTCAGACATGGGTATTGGGGCAATATTGAGTCAGACATCCAGCCAGGGAAGGGATCACCCAATAGCCTACCTGAGCAAAAAGTTACTTCCCCGGGAGCAGGCATACTCCACGGTGGAAAAGGAGTATCTGGCCATAGTGTGGGCTCTAAAGAAATTGGAGCCATACTTGTATGGGCAGCATTTTGTGGTGCAGACTGACCACAACCCCCTGGTTTGGCTAACGCAGATGGGGAAATACAATGGTCGATTGCTAAGATGGAGTCTTGCTTTGCAAGAATATGACATGACCATTTTACATAGGGATGGAGTGACCAATCAGAACTCAGATGGGTTGTCCCGTGTGTATGAGGAGTGAACTGATTTGGGAGGCTCATCCCATGCAGGGGATAGACTCCCCCAAATTCAGTCTAGGTGGGGAGGATTGTGCCACGTGGACAGCTGGTTCTGATCCCTGTATCATTTTTTTTGTAAATATAAAAAAATATGTGCTGGACTACCTGTCAGAAAAAATTGCTGGCTTGCTGAAATTGACACAAAACCCCCAGGGATAAGTTCAAAGGACAGGAGGTAGTTTAAAATGCAGATTTCTGAAATGCAATTAGCTTGTCAATTTGCTTTGAAGCCAGGCACCAATATCTCCATTTTATAATGCCCTCAGGGAAATACTTTGATTTGCACTAGGTGTCATGAAAGAAGGAGAAATGATTGTTTGGGGAGTCTCCCAAGACAGCGAATTTACATCAAAGAGCCTTTGATGTCTAGGTGAAGAAGGTCCCAGACTAAAATAGGAAGTCCAATATGCATTTTGCTTGGGGTCTCCAGTGAATGACATAAAAGAGGCTTTTGATGTCTAGGGGAAGCAGATCACAGACCGGTTTTGACAAGTTACATAAAGAGAGGCGATTCCTTATGTCATCTATTATTTTTTTAAATATCTTAGTAGGACAGCCTGTGTTATAAAATATAAATTTTAATACACCAAGGCGGAGTTAGGTGACCTCAGAGAGAAGGCCGGTTCAAGACTGTTTTTAAACTACTGAGCAGACCTTAGAGTTGAGACATTCATTTTCTGACTGAGAGAAAGTGGAACATCAAAGCACTGAAAGATTAAGAAAGTAAGGAGACCTTAGCTAAGACCAGTCTGAGGGTAATGATTGTAGGAATTTACACTTTTAAACCTGTTTTGTTTTAAGGCTGTATGTGTTGGGATATCTTGTTCTGTATTTTACTGTTTTCCTGTTTTATCTATTTTAAAGTAAAGGTATATATTTTAAAAACAGAAACTGCATGGTGTGCCTTGAAACTTCCTTTTATATAAGTGAAGCTTAGAGGGTTAATAGTTGACACTGTGCATGTGCTTATTGGGATACCAAACTGAGAAACAGAAAATAGTTCTCTAAGGTCTTATAGAGTTCTAAGGGTTCATTTTGCAATACCTGGTCAGGTGCCCGCAGGAAAGATATCTGGCCCCCTTGAAGACAGAATTATCTAAGCCTGATAATTGGGTATGCTAACAAGAGGTTATCAGTTTGAATCCCTCCAGAACTTGAAACTAAGGTGATTCGAACCCACAAAACAGACAAGAGGGTTACCTTGTACTGTTCGTTGTTCACAATTCTATGCTCAGAGGTTGGCACTTTGGGAGTAGAGGGCTGACCAGGTTTGTGGCAGTCTGTACTCTCTTTTCCAAGACTATATGCCCAACATACTTAACATGAGGCTGGCAGAATTGGCATTTGTTGATGGAAACCTTCAGGCCAAACTCCTCCAGTTGGTCCAGGACCTTCCTCAGCTGGGCCTTGTGTTTTTCCAAGGTCCACCCGAAAATGATAAGGTCATCCAGATAGACCATGATCTCCAACAGGTTCGTGTCTCCCACAGCCCTTTCCATCAAATGTTGGAAGGTGGCCGGGGCTCCAGATATGCCTTGGGGCATACACTCAAACTGGTAGAATCCCAGTGGGCATATGAAAGCAGTCTTTTCCTTGTCCTCTTCAGATGGGTATCTGGTAGTACCCACTCCAAAGGTCCAGCATGGAGAACCACTTGCTCCCGGACAGGCTGTCCAGTGTGTCCTCCACTCTGGGCACCGTGTACTGGTCTGGGATAGTTTGTTTGCTTAGCGAGTGGTAGTTGATGCACATTCTCACTGCTCTGCTCTTCCTCCAAGCCACCACAGTGGGGGAAGCATACGAGCTGTGGGACTCCGTAATGACTCTGGCACCCAGCAACTCCATTAGGTGTTTCCGCACATCTTCCACATCCCTGGGGGCTTACCTCTGTGACCGATCTCTGAATGGGCGGTTGTCTCTCAGCTGGATGTGGTGGTCTTCCCCTGTGACACATCCCATGTCCCACTCATGCAAAGAGAAGACCCACCAGCGCTTTGCCAACTTGTGGCTCAGGCTCCGTTTATAGCAATCAGAGATTGGGCAGCTTCAAAAATCGAACAAGGACGGGTCTTTCTCTTCCCCGGAATCTTCGCTGGGAGCGACAGACACCCGCCCATCATACTGAAAGATGGACACCAACACACAACCCTTCTGGATGGTCACCATTTTTTTTTGACTTGTTCTGAACCCTAACTGTAACACGCTGGGCCTGGGGACTATCCGGGGTGGGCAGCACCCCCGCTCTGGACTAAGAACCCAGGTGTCAGACTGCCTGGAGGAGGAGCATTGGGCATGAGTGCCTCCCCCGAGGGGGATCGGTCAAACTGGGTGATTCCTAGCACTCGCCCCCTGTGGGGAGAGTCAGTCACCCCCATCCAATTGTTGAACCACCCTGACCCCACCTCCGTCGACTCCTGTGGGATCACCGGTCACTTCAAGCCCCAACTGCTTCATGGCAGTGGTAACCACTGGGCTTGTGAGCTCACCTATTCTACCCTGGTCAAGTCACACCTGGGCCAAAAGCTTAAACATATTGGCATTGGTCCTAATAAGCACCGGGGTGTCCGACATGCTCTTTCACTCCAGGCAGAGCAATGCTAGGACCTCTAGGGTGGGCGGGACTTCCCCTCCTTTGGTCGGGAAGGAGATACTGATCACATAATACCCACTGTATGGATAATCCATGCTGCCGATACCCCACTGGGACAATCCGGATAGGGATCGGAGAGGGAGGTGGGTGAGGTGCTGGTTATAAAAGGGCTGGTGGATGATGGTAACCTGGGATTCACTGTTCAGCAGTGCTGAGCAGGCCACCCCTTCCACCAGAACCTCAGTGTTGGCCCAAGAGCTGATTAGGCCCCTTGGCATATCCTGGTTGGTAGGTATATGTGGGTTGGTCTATTGGGTGGAGCAAGGCCATTTGAGGGGTGAGGGTTGCTCCCTTACTGGTCCCCATTGGAGTTTTTCTGATCCCGGCATGCCTCAGCTACCAGTTGGGGGTTCATCTCCCTGCGGCAACCCCACCTAGTGTGGCCGTCCTGCCCACACCTGAAGCAAATACACCCATCTTGGGGACCTAGGGGCTCTCGAGGGTTGGACCGCAAAGACGTATAGCTCGGGGGAAGCTGCTGAGCATCAGGCACCTCCTGGGCCGGGAGAGAGAGAGAGACTCCATGGCCAGCTGCATTGCCTGTACCAGGTTCTTCATGCCTTGAACCTCCTGCAACACCACCCCCAGGTCCACTGGGCCCCGACTTCCTGCTATGCCTCCTTCTCCTTGACCTCGTCCAGTAGCTGCTTGAAGGAGGGGGGTCACTCTTTCGAGCCCGCAGCCCGAGGGCAACCACAGTCAGGGGGGAGTGCACTGCTCCCCTCAGAATTTGCTCCAGCCGCATCTGCGCTAACATGGCAGGGGGGTCCTGCCCAGCTTCAGCCAGCTTGCACACCACAGTCTGAACTCGGGTGATGTACTGAGACAGTTTCTCGCCCACCTTCTGAGTGATGCCCCACAGCTGGCTCAGCACTGCCTCTCTCTTTTCAACTACCCCAAAGGTGCTCCGCAGGATGTCCAAATAGTCCTGGGGTGTGCAGTGGGACTGGCTGGCCTGTAGGGACTGGATAACGACTAGCGCCATATCTGGAGTCTCTCCAAGACCCGCTTGCACTTCTCCTCCTCCGGGCACCCCCAGACCTGGATCATCTGTGCCACCTGGCTGCTCCAGAAGTGGAAATCATCTTCCACTGCAGGCATGGGAAGGGCATCTGAGAAGGAGCGCAACCTTTTATACTGTTCATGGGCCACCTATATATAGGAGATCAACCCACCCAGCAGACCCATTGGAGGTACCCTCCCCTCCTGGGAGCAGAGTCTGGATATCATTCAGCATCTTCCCTTCCTCCTTGAGCCACTCACCCAGCTGAGTTTTGAAACCCTTCTGTTCCTTGGGCGGGGGGCCCAAGGGGCCCAGCTCCCCAAGGGGCGGGCTGCTGCGTGACCCCCTTTTTTAATAGGGCCCAGGTCTCATTGTATGCCTCTGAGGTGACTTCCGGGGTACTTCCATGGAACCCTCTTTCCTGCCTCCAGTTATAGTCAGAGCTACACCCTCAAACCCAGTTGATCACCACCCTCTGGATCTTCAACCCCCAGCAGTTGGGCAGGGCCACCTCTAAGATGTTTAATATGTCCTCCTTCTGTCGCCCCACTGCCATGTTATGCACGAGCAGTATCTTATGGGAGTCGAGCCCCTTTCAAGTCGCACCAGTCTTCTACGTCCCAGAATGCCATTTCCCTGGCCTCCCCCATTAACTCAGTACAAAACTATCACCCAGCCACAGGATTATAAGAATACTAGAGGAATACACGTAAACGTGGGGTAGGGAGGTCAACTACAGTCGTGTTTGGGCAGTCACGGGGTCAACAATCTAGAATCTCAGCGGTGCCTCCATTTGTAACAGCCCCTCTTGTCTCACTCACCTAGGCTGCCCCGGAGCCCTCAGGATCCTCAACGTACTTCCCCAAGGGGGCCGGGCCTGAGTCCTGGCTGGATCACCAGTGGTGACTTGGTGCCTCCACCTGGGACAATGGTACGGCCTCCTGTAGGCAAGACAGGTTACCATCCCCCAGGAACAATGATATAGCCCCTTAGTGACTGACCCCTCTGGCACAGTTAGATCAACACTCCCACCCTGCAACAATGATAACAAAGCACAAACACTTATGTAAGATGGCAAACAATAATCCCTCTTTATTTAAAATGATCTAAGAAGAGGTGAGGGCTACTCCCTCGAGTCTCCACATAATCAGGCACACAACCCAGTATGAGCTCCAACCCTCACCTGGGTGCACCCAGAACAGTCCCAGACAGTGGGTACCTCACTGTTCTCAGTTGCAGGCCTGCAGTCTCTCATTGGGGCCCTTGCAGAGCAACACAGGTTCAAGGAAAATCAGTCTGTCATTGGGGGTGGAGCTCTTCCCCAACCCTCCTAGCTGATGCAAACAAAGAATCCCAAGAGCTGTAGCTTGGGGTACTCACGGCTTCCCCAGGAGGATGATGGTCTTCCTGATTCAAGGATATGCACAGAGGGTGGAGGAGGCACTGTTCTTCACCTGCCTGGCCTTTCCAGCTTCTCCTGAGGGCCTTTGTATACAGTAGTCACCAGGCAGGTCTGTTTGTCCTTCTGTCTCTCTGGTTTCTACTGCAGCAGTGGATTCACACTGAAGACACAGGAGGGGATCAGCTTCCCCTCAGCCATACCTGGGCTAGTGGCCACTCAACTTGCAGGGCTGTCCCCTGGCTGGAATTCAAGGGCCCCTGTGTGGAGCAGTCCCCAAAGCCAGAGGCTCACTTTAACTGTCCCTTCCGGTCCAGTCTCTTAGTCCCCAGTCCCCTCTGGGAAAACCTCTTGCTCTCTCTCCCACCAGCTCTCCCTTTTCTCCTCTCCTTTTTCTTCCTGCTGCTGCGGGGGAGGGGTAGCCAGAGAGTCTCCCTCCCAGCAGGCAGTCTTCCTCCTCTCTTGTTTTTTGGAGAGGGGAAGGGTAGAGCTGCCTTTTCTCTTTGTCCCAGCAGGTAAGCCCATTTTGGGGGGGGGGCTTACAGTTAGTAGCAAGTCCAAATTGATACACTCTTTGGTGGGCTGTACTGGATGTCACTGCACAGTTGGGATGTTCCAATCAACATTTGGCAGATTGAAATTGCCTGCCATCAGCATCTCCACTGCAGCTGCTATAGCGTGGTTGTATTCCCCTAGAAGTCTGATCACCTCATCCGACTGTGCTTGCGGTCTGTCTGTCAAGTAGATGCGAATTGCATTATATTTATCTGTCTCAAGGGTGACTCAAAGTACATCCACTCCCCACTGCATTTACTATGCATCAACTGCCCTAATGCACTCCCTGAAGTAGAGAGTCCCTTCATCTCCTTTTCTTAACTATGTCAATCTGTTGTCTATTGTAAGCAGAGTATAACTTGGTGCTGCTACGTAATCGTTATGATTTTTTAGTATACCATGTTTCAGTAATAGTGGCAATGTGCATGTCAGTCTCAGTTGTCAAGGTCACCAGGTCTGGGATTTTACACCCTCTGATGCAGGCACCGGTGTACACGGACGTCCATGTCCTGCCATTTTTTTTCATTCTGCCTTAACTGTCATTTATTTCATATGCTTATCATTCCTGTTTTATACTTTTTCTCCAGATCACATCTATTCTCCATTATATGGGTTTTGTTTTCTCTAGTGATGCCTTAATGTTATAGTCATCCATGCTGAATTCGCTATCCGGTGGGGGTGTGCAATGTGATTTCCCTATATCATACTTTTCGCATGACCCCCCTCTTCAATTGAACCATTTATAGTTTTCATAGAGGATAGCAGTCTCCTCACTATTTATATGTGGGAGGTGCCCCTTGTACAGGGTTATATTCATCCTGGTGGGACTTCAGTTCCCAATGAAGTGTCTGGAATGGAAATACACTGCACTTGATATGCTTGCGATATGCGTTGTCATTGTGATATAAGTGATATACCTCAGAAAATTAGTTAAATTTACCACAAGCTACCTCTGAATGTTCACCTTGGGTCTCCTTTTCCTGATTCAAAATGTTATTGTCATGTTTGTAAAATTTGAGGCAACACTGCATGCCTAATGCTATATTTCTGTATTACAGGTGCAGTTGTGATAAATGTGCGGCTATGACTACAGCTGCAGGAAACAGATGCTGCTGGCACTACTGTGCTGTTTCCAAAAAATGTGAAATACTAGAAGGAGTTCAAAGTGTCACAGATGTACAAGGCTTTAAAAATGTGTCCCTCAATGAATATATGTTAATGTCATGCCGTTATGAGTACATTGAAGTCGATGTTCCTGTTGGTGATAATGAATCGACACATGAGTACGTGTGCTGTGCTGAATTTCCAATGTGCATCTGTTTATTAAAGAATTTGCTACTGGTTGTATCCCGAAAGTGAAACACAGATGTGACCTGAGTTTCATTCAGGGTACAATGCAGGAGATGAGTTGAACCAGAAGTGTTTGTCACTGTTTGTGATTAGGATCACAACTTGGGTCAAATTGGATTTTCAAATGGCCATATTCTTCTCACATATGCTCTGTAGCCCCCTGGGGCAATGCTTTTGTCCCTCAACACAGTGCATCATGTAGCAAGGGAAGTAGCAACATGCTTGGACTGCCAATATACCTTAATATTTTCTTATGTTGAAATCCCCTCCATGGACGCTGCATGGGGCATCACTTAGTGCAGTCAGGGGGTGGTGTAAGAGGTTGTACCATTTGATCATTGGATTGCTGTGATCACGTTGCGCGGTATGGACTAGGGAAGGATAACTAGTGGTTGTCAAGACACATCTGTCTGTCAGCCCTTTGTGGCATGGCACCCAGCTGTGTGGTGTCATAACAACAGGTTTAGCAGCATGCTGGCAACTGCAAATATACATGACCTGCTGGTCTTGCTCTGTCCCCATTTCTCACTGCAATGTACCTATCCTTGTGATATAGGGTAGTAATCTCCTGCACTGTTTGACCATCCCATAATATGATCCCAGCAGTGTCGCAGTTGTGTGTCCCCCACCCCCACCCAACTTTGATCACCTGGGATAATGAAAAAAATAAAATTAGAAAACCACTGTGACAATACTCCCCCCCACACACACTCACAGTCACACAGGTAGTTGTCAATGTCATTGTTCCATTCCCTCTGTCACCTTCCCCAATCCCCTTATGCATCTAGCAATTCCTTCCTCACACTACTGTGGCCAGTCAAAGAATGCATTATGTGAATATTGTGCATGTGTTAATATGTCCCCTGGAGCCACTTGTTGCTGAAAACAAGTGGTTTCACAAGCCTTCAGCCGAATAAGAACAGCGAAGTGAAGCTGAGCTGTTCACAGCTCAAGCTGAAGGCAATGAAACCACCCATTTTCAGCAATGAGGCGACGTAGATAGGAATATCATTGATCGAGAGAGACCAATAATATATATGAGTTTTGAAGAACCCCCCAATCTGCCTGTTTCCAGGGCATCTGCATGTGAGATGTTCATCACAAAATAAGAGCATCTCATGTGCAGAAGAAAGGAGCACTCCAATTGGTCAGGAGTGCTCCCTCAGTCTATAATAATGTTACATGGTATGTTCATAATGCATTTAGTGGGTGGCTATGGTCGTTTGAGGATAGATTTGCCAGTTGCAAAAATTGTTCTGTGTGTGAGTGTGGGGGAATTGCTGCGGTTGACCAATGTTGGTTGAGGTGTGGGTGGTGGTGGGGCAGTAGACCATCAGGGATCATGTTTGGGAATTTGTTGGGTGTTTTAATGTTTTCCCCTTTCTCTGGATATAGATTACTGCTAGTGGGGAAGGGAAAGGGGTAGGGTGACCTTAAAATCACCACAGCAAATATAGAGAATTGGACTGTGGTCCATGTACTTTATGGAGAACAGGGGTCAGAAGAAATAGAAAGGGGTGCACATAGCCAGGATGATAGGGTTATGTGATTTTTTTTTGTTTATGGTATCACTAGACTACTACTGGTCTATGCCTGTACCAATTTTTTTGGTTTCCATCTAGTTGTTTAACCTATGTTCACCATGGACTTCACCTTGACATGACATGCATTAGTTGTGTTATGTTTTTTTTTTGTCATTTTTGTCCCAAATGAATGTTACACATACTTGCAAGCTACATGTCACTTCCATTTTTCTGGTGGCTGGGTTTAGGTCACTGTGTAGCTGGCGGGGGGGGGGGTGGAGGGAGGAGGGAGCTGAATTGAGTTGTTTAACTTTATCTCTCTTATCAGATGGAGGTTGTCATCCCATCTGTCATTCCATTGCCTCTGGGTGGGGGTACATATGCTACAAAGCTGTAAATTCTACCACAGTAATATAGGTGGAAAAATTAATCTTGTTGAGTATTCCCAGTGTTTCTTCATCTATGTGTGCTTCAGCATACTACTTCAAGAAATGAGACCTTTGTCCACTTATCACAACCTCTAATTGCAAGTAGTGAAACTCTGATTAGAAAACTGCACAACCTTACAGGACCAGTGACACTGAGGGTTGAGGCACTGAACACCACACTGTGCACTGCGCTGGTAACCCTTGTTTGGGATCGAGTACGGGCCACCGGTGGTCAGAATGGGAGGGACAGGACTGAGTGTCCAACGACTGCTCTCCTGTCCCAGGAAGGGTGGGCAGGTCATCCCGCTTCTTGGCTGCCCCCCGGTGGAGGCTAGGAGGTAGCACCTGAGTAATGGGAGACAAGTGAATGTGGCTTTGTAACACGTGTGCACGTCCACACACACACGCTTTCAAGGCCACAAGGGGTGGGGTAAAGAAACAGGGGAAAAGCAGCTGCCAGCTGTATGAAAGTTCCTACAGCATTCCGACGCAGTTACCTTGAAGACTTCCTGGCCCTCCCCCTTTCTTCCCTGCCATGAGAGGTAATCCATGGGGGATGCAGTGCTCTGAGGGTTGCTGAGGGGTAAGGCAGTGACCAGGGCTAGAGGAGGATGGATGCATGCAGGCAGGCTGAGGAGGGAAAAACAAAAAGAAAACCATACATATCAGGTACCTATTGTGGACAGATTCATTGTATGGCATTGTGCTTGAACATATGTAATATCTTTATGTTACAGATTGATGAGGTACATGGTCTATGGCCTAGAGATGGTTTGTCTATTGGGTATGGCTAGAAATTGGGGCAAAGGAATTATAAAGTCTTACCGTCTTCCTGTGCTGTGATAGCTATATGTAATTATTTCCCTTCTGATAGTTATGCAGGATTCCATGATGCCTAACTTCCACAGAAGTAAGTAATTATTGTATAAATACATAAGTAAGCAATAATACCCAACAGGGTGGGCGGTATTGGGCAGTACCAGACTGCCCAGGGGCGTAATGAGGCCCAGGCCCATGGAAGGTCTGGTATTGTCCAATACCACCCACTCTGGAGGGTATTATTGCACTTAGAAAATGGGCCACTGCATTATAAATGTTGAAAAAAAATTTACATCTGAAAATGTAAAATTCTTAAAGAGTTTTTGTATTTATTTGTAATGAAATAGTTCCTCTGCCTGCATTACAATTTTTTTTTTCAGCTAGGGAGTTTTGCTGGTTGTCATGCCCCCCCCCCACACACACAGATGCACACACTGGTAGAATTGTGAAAAAGTCAGTTATGACAGGTACTTTGCATAAGTTTTATGGTGTTTGTGCTGTTCCATTTATAGCTGTACCATTTAAAGTATTAATTGATCCAGACAGTCAGGACGAGGACCAGTGATGGTAGGCATCTGTTGTTGTCTAAACACTCTTGGTGTGTAGGGTAAACAATAAAAATAATAATAATACAGATTCTTGTGTCTCGGAGTCTGCCAAGAAACATTCATAAACAAGCAAGGAGTACTAATAAAGTTTATTATGCTACTGACGCCAAGCATGTGACAATAGAAAATCACAAGGGAGATGGGTTTCTCACCACTCCTGAAGAATGTACATAGTCTCCAGAATTGTAGATCATTGGTTCTCTAAGATCTTGTTCTATCTCTGCCCATGCTCCAGCTCTCTGCCCTTCTAGAGCAGCTACAATAGTGTCTCGAGAGCGCCACAATGGGTTGCAGACAGCTAAATACTACAGATAACAGCATAGCAACAGAGATTACAACATAGTTACAGATAAGAAACAGTATGATTTGGTCCTAAGTCATTCTCAGTTGGATAATGACTTAGGAGACAGAATTGATAATGAGTATCCTATGAGACAGAATATGCTTCCATTAGCATTATAGCTTGGACAAAAGAAATGCTGACAGTTCAAACTACATTTCTTGCTTACACCAGTTATAAAACATAAAGACACAACAAAAGCCTTCTGTCTCTGTCAACTTGCTTAGAGACAAAGAACTGCTGACAGGCCTATTACATGGCACATCTGAGTGTAAAATACATTACATATAATTATATGAGAATACAAGTATACAATAATCACTGGTGATCCCTCTGAGTCATCTTATCAGTGATTAGGTAGATAATATATGGAATATCTATCAAAGATAAACATAATCTAGATAAATGTATTATAATGAGGTATAATGAATCATGCATGATCAGTATTAGCATAGTACAAAATAGCAGTATCACAGTACAATAGACCAGAAATACAGTGTGAGGTGTATGTGAGGTGTATGTGGGGTAATAGGTGGCATAACCCAAGTGTAACAATCCCCTCTTTGTTGCCCTAATTGCAAAAGTGGCAACACAACAAAATGATGGAGGTTAGGCACCATTTATCTACAGGCCCAAGGCATGAGCCTGATAGGAGAAGTTAACTGGTCACACAGGTATTTCAGGGTTTTCCTTAAACAGCAAAATGTAATTATAAGGGAAAATGTTAGTAAACCTTGTATTACTATAAACATTTGGAATAAAACTTCACATTGGGGTTTTCCAATATCAAAACAATCAGTAAAATAGTAATATGTATCAGATGTGTATCTGTTCTATTGGGAAGAAATTGAAGAGACAAACTTAAGTTGCCTGTATGGATATTAAAAATAAATAAAAAAAATTGAGATAGAGCATCAAGATAGTTAGGACTAGACTTAATGATATCTGGTTCCGGGATGGGAACAGGTGTGATTACCGTGTAATCTATTACCTGTTTAGGGAATAAAAACGGAAGTTAGAAAAGTTCACTTTGCATAACTTTTAGTCCACATTAGAAGAATGTATAGTTGGTCACCACACAATGTTCCACATCAGCAGAATATACCACCTTGAAGGATGGCATTTTTCAGTTGGTAAGTTGAACAGGACACGAAATGTCAATGTCCACAAGTCATAAACTATGAACAGTTCCAATGATAAATCCAGGGTTTCTTCAAGTGTTAAATGAAGATTCATAGTTCAAATTCGATGCATTCAGATTTTCCAAAGGTTGATCAAAATGTTCCGGAGGCAGCAGTATTTCAGCAGGGGGTGCATTAGATTGCACATTGAGTCTCACAATGGAATAGCAACAGTGTTTAGTTGAAGATGATCTCATGGCTACACAAAGTGTAAAAGTTTATTACAGTACTCAGTTCTCAGTCTGTATGAGGTGTCAGCCAGGCTTGGAAAACAAGCAGTGAAGAAAATGAATTTCTTGATTGTAGATCAAATGAAGAAGAGTCTTCTTGCTGAGTTAGGGGATTGCCCTTACCCCAGACTCGCTTCATGGTATGCATAACAATGAACTTGATTGTAGAATCTTGATTGGCTGGACTGAATACAGTTTATTTGAAAGTTCACAAATGGAAGCCTAATTTCAGTTATTAGGACAGTATTCACAAGTTGGTAAGACAAATTGGAAGATGTCACATCTGCATAAAAGGTGATGTTCCTTTCAGGTACGACATTTAAAGTTCAGAGTCAGTCACGATTCCAAGACCTCATGGTAAACAAGGAAAGGAGGTAGTTTCAACCTTTTCACAATAAACGTTCCCATCAAGATGATCAATAGAATGGATGGTTGCCAGACGATCAGAGATGGATGTTGCCAGATAAAAATGTGGCAATGACACTGTCAGAGTCACAAACAAGGCTTCCTGGATTGTGCAGGAATATGTTTCAAAACATGTAGCAATACTGATGTGTGTGGTGACATATCCAAGGTTCCTTGCCATTGACAAGGGAATAGTGCTAGATTCAAATAAACATTTGTTAACACATACAATAGAAGTGCAAAATGTGACAATGCCACTGACCCATACATCTGTCATGTATGAGATCAATGATATATCCTAATTCCAGATCCCGGAAGAGATAACCAAAGGGTTGTAAAAACATAACTGTAGGCAGTGCAAAAGACTTCCCTAGCTATGTGATGCTCAGCTGCTTCCTTAATGTGAGTAGAAACTAATTAATTAACAAGAACATTTGTCAGGTCAAACCCCTTCACAATATCCTTAATATTGTAAATATAAATCACTCTTAATGACCAAAATCATGTATACCATGCAATGGGGGGGAGGGGTATATTATATTTCATACTCTTATTAACCTTTAACATATGTGCTTGAATAATGGCTATATCAGCCCTATTTCAAATAGATATGTCAGAGCCAAGTGGGTCTGAGTCTAAACCTGTGTTGTTTTTAAAAATAAGAAAAACAAAACCAAAATGCCTAGTGCATTTGGGTAGGTTTACAGTCATAAGATGTACCACTAGCAGTCAGGATGTGAAAACCCTAAGTGTGTGTGTGTGTGGTGCTACCAGTCCCTGTATAGGGAGTCATTAATGAGTACCTGGTATGCTGCCAGGGTATCCAATCACATCATTATGAAAAAAAAAGTGGGAAATGTTTGTTGTGAAACATAAAACATATCATTCCAAGTTTTAAAAGGTGAAATTTAAAAATCACTGGGTTGTGCATAAGCTGCACATTATTAACTAGGGTACCTGGTTTGGAAGTGGCTGCTAAGACCACTGGGTGGGCCAGGGTTCTGTTTTGGACACTCAATATTAAGTGTCACAAATTATGAAGCATCATAAGGTTAAAAAACCTTAAGGTCTAATGACTTTTATTGCTATATAATTTTAGATGCGAAATTCCTGATTATCAATAAAATGTAAACAGGAGTCCAGATCAAGTCTGACTGCTAGAATTGATCCAAAGCAATGATCATAACATTCAGTAGGGCCTCACTACCCTTCTGTACGATGAACATGTCTTTTAGGACTTTAGTGTGAATTCCACAGGATGCAATTAAATTATGTGGGCTTGTGAGGTACTCTGTCTCAACAATTTGTTTAGGATTAGGTCACAGGTTCTTATCTGCAATAAAATGTACAGTTTGGGCTTGTAAGAAGACCCATACTTCTAAAAAGAATAATAAGCATAAAAGCAAGCATCTCCCTCTCTGGAACCTAAAAGAAAAGAGAAAAAGAAAAACATAGTTAGTTTAGTACTATTCCACCCATTGGGGTATGGAAAAGTAATGTAATCTCCTTTTTAACAGATTCATTTGATTGGCATATAGCCATTTATCAATGACTGTTATAGTGCGGCAGTCTAACTTGGTAGACTGCTGGACTGAGTTTGTTTACAATGGGATAGGCCTGTTGTTAAGCCTTGCCCATACATCATGAAGCAAACAAGTGTACCTTTTGGATGTCTTGTTTGAAATATTTAACGTATTTATCTACTGATGCTCCATCAGCACTGGCAGTACACAGGTCCAGAAGTAAATGTTCTGGGAGTCTCATGGACTGTCCGGTGATGATTTCAAAAATGGGGTACACTGTGTACCTGCAGAGGGTGTCCCTCTTATTGCCATAAGGAGTAAAGGCAATAATGAATTCCAGTCATTTGGGGTTTTCTGAACAAGTTTGTAATAACATAACTTTGATCTGCCTGTTAGCACATTTCACCTGTCCTGATGACTGTGGATGGTAAGGGATATAAAACTTTTGTTTTACCCATGACAAATCCAGAATTTCCTGCATTACTTTGGCTATAACGCCAGATCCCTGTAATCAGAATTTACCTTTAGGGGTAAAGCCCTACCTGGTAAATAGCTAGTTTACCAAAACATTTGCAGTCACTTTGACTGTGTTGTTCTGTTTTGGGATAGCTTTAAACTGTTTGAAAAATTGGTCAGTGATCACTAGTGCAAACTAGTTGCTCTTAGTGGTTGGCATAAGGCCAATGTAGTCAATCTGGATATTGTTCCAGGGGCCTTTGCCTCTGGGGTAACAATGCATTTGTCCTAGCTGGTATAGGATTGTTCTGTGAACAGATCAAACAGTTACTAATGTAGTGTTCTACATCATTTCTCATGTGTAGCCATAAGACAAATGATTTTAGTCTGTCTAGGGTTTTTACTGATTCACTGGTGTCCACCAGTTGGAGTATCATGTACTTGGTACAGTAGACAAAATCTACTCTCAGGTGTTCAGGAATTACCTGTAACTTCTCATGAGTGTTACAGCAGTGATGTTCCAAATGAGTAGGCCATCGCTGGATAGGTGAATGTCATTTTCACTTTCTTATAAGAGCTATTTCTGGAAGTTATTCCTCAGTTCCTTTATTAAAGAACCTATACACTGCCCTCAAATGAGGGTCCTTCTTATAGAGCATAAAGAATATACATACAACATGCGCAAACCTTATGAATATACAGTATTTAAACTGGTTAGGTTTGTGTTGTACACAAACAAGTCACTGTATTTCACAGCGATACTACAGAGTACTGGAACAGAAGTTTGTCTTCTGCCAAAGAAATTCAGTTTAGAGAGAAACAGTCCCAGTTAGAAACTATAATAAAAACATTATATCTGCAGTACTTTCTGTAATTATCTCAAGGACATTTCTTGAAGCGGGCAGAACTTAACCCTCTCATGGAGTGTTAGTATCATTTTACATAAGGAAAAGTCTTTTTATTCCTTTCTTAACACAAGCTGTGTCTTTCTCAAGGACGTTCCAGCTCTCTAAACCATTCACAAATATTTGTGGTAATTTTAGGAGACTCCTCACCTCCCTGCTTTTCATTTTATTTGCCAGGCATGTTTTAACATTGCCTGAAAATCGTACATGTACGATGATGCAATTACTAGCCATGCACACTCTGTCATCACTAGAATGCACAATAAGAATTCCAAACCCTGCTATCTGACCCTCATTGGTATGTGTGGCTGAGCCATCAGTCAAAACATGACACACGGTGGTGTTTAACACTTTCTGAGGTTCTGTCAGAAAGGGCACTGGGACGGGTAGGTCAGGGGGGTTGGAGTGAACAATCATGGGTCTCTCCCGCCAAATTGTAGGCCATTGGCCAACAAGGATGATGTTTTAATAGGAAGGACAGTGATGTCATAATCCTGTAAAATGAGAGACCAGTGTGTAAGTCTGGCATTGGATGCAGAGTCATCTTTTACTCTGTCTGACAACAGAAAGTTAGTTGGCAAATGATTGGAATGCTGCACAATGAGTGCATATCCAATGATGTACATAAAGTATATCACTGCCCAGTATGTAGCCAAAAGATTCATTTCACAAAGGTTGCATTTAAGCTCCACTGGGGCAAGCATCTGGGATGCATAAGCAGTGGGTCTGATGTGTCCATTGTATGGTTGGGCTAACACTGCTAAGATTGCTTTATCTTATGTGGCAGTTTCAAAATAACGCCCTAAAGCTGTGTTAGGATTAACCAATGCTGGGGCCATGGCCAGTGATCCCGAAAGAAAAGACAATGATATCAGTAATAAGATACCTTGTACCTTCTTATCTGTGGTGCCTGCCATTGTAGCCATAGTATGGGATGATCCAGGTGTCACTTATGGAGGGGCTTCTGCATCATGTGCAGACAGTGCTGGCACTATCAAGGGTGCCTGCACAGTGGAGAAAAGTGGTGTGCAAGCTGCACATAGTTCTCCAGCTATGGATTGTGGTTCAGTAGCCATCAGGGGTGGAGAAAATAGTGCTGAGACAGTTGTCAGCTGAGGTTCAGAAATCAAACCTGTAACCCTCCCCCCCAACGTGGCCTGTGATGCTAAAAACATCACAGACATGGGGTTTTCAGAATCAGGGTTGTCCCCTTCCCCATCAAATGTAAAGTGGGGTTCCCCACCGGAATGTTGCTGGATGGTAGCAACATTATTTTTAACATTACAGCTTAAGGTATTAATGCACTGCATAGGAAAAGCCATAAGTTCAGTCTTCTCAGCTGATGTTACATTGCACAGGAAATGAAAACAACTTTTCATGTAACTAACTTCAATGTGTTTTTTATCCAAGGACACTCAAATACCATAAACATTGCTAATCACGTAAACATTGTTAACAGCATCAGCTGTTTCTTTAGCATCAGACGCTGACTTCATGACAGATTGCATATCAACCTTATTCAAAAGTACATCAACATCATTTTTAATGAGACTCTTCTGTCCCTCAGAAACTCTAGTGTTACTGATAACATCATTAATCAAGCCAAAAAACTCTGGTATGTTTTGTTTGGTTATGGCAGCAATCACAGGTCCCTGTGACTGCAGGATCAAACCTCTGTGAGATGGTGGTCGGCCATTTTGGATTACATCATGGGCATCATGGGTTACTGTGTCATGACCATCATCACATGACCATGAGCGGCCATCTTGGGGATGGTATGGGGATGCAACCTGATCACATATGTGTCCACCATTTTGAGACTCTAACAATTCTCCATTTTGTGAATCACAGAAAAACAAGTGGCTAGCCTTTGCGCTAGTCCACCCCACAGCATACTGTGAGTGTTCAAAATCAAACTCTTCAACATCAGAAGAGGCAAGGTCTTTGGGCATTAAGCTAGTATGCCCTGCCAATACCTCTGGTTGATGGCGCAAGTTCGCCATATCTGACTTTTTACTCCTATATTGTAACTCAGATACAGAAGTTAGCACACTATTAAGTGCTTTGTTTTCATATTTCAAGACAATCACATCTTGTAAAACTTGCTTTTTATCAACAGAAACTGCGTCATGATTTACATTCAAAACCTTCATTTCAAGTCTGCTGTAATTAAAACATACTGAATCATGCTGTACCATCAAGGTCTGGTGTTGAAATACCAGCTCATTAACTTTTTCAATAATTACTTCAGACTTATCATCTCTAAGTTCCTTGTTTTCAAAACATAAGGAATCAGTGTTACTAGCCAGAACACCATTTGTTTGAAAATGTTTTTTTTTAAGTTTTGCCTTTTTAACATTATCTCTTAAGGCATGCAGGTCATGGTTACTTCTCTCATTAAATAGAGGCTCATTTTCTAGATGGACAGATTGTAGTTTAGACAGTAGTCCAGCTATTTTTTCTGTATGAGAAGCCCTTTTCAGACTAATCTCCTGCTTGTAGGCAGAATTCTCCATTTTGCAAGCATCATACTCACTTTCCAAAACAGATATCTTATTTAGAACAGCATCAAAACAATTAAACAATGTTGCAATTAATAATCCTTCAGGATCATTGGTACCATTTTTTAATTCCCCATAATGGGCAATGATGTCCGTTAACGTGCTACCATTGAATTCTGCTACTTTAGCAAAATCAAGCCAACTACTGTTACCAGTTTGGCTTGTTAAGGCATCCAGCCTCAACTCAGTACTGATATATTTAGACACATCTTAAGATAAGAAACCCTTTGCTGTCTGTGGATCAAAAAACTTTGTTTGCAACCAAAATTCATGAAAGCACACAAACAGCCTTTGGCGTATATGGACACCTAGATGAATAAATACCCATCAGGATTTGAATGCACAGGAAAGCTGTCTAACTGTTTGTTTCAGATCCTTTATAGCTGTGTTCTCACAGAGAAAGAATAGGAAAAAAAAATCAAAAATAAAACAACTCATTACACAGAAATTGAATATCTGCCAAGAGATTGTTTTGTTTGCACTGTAGAACACACAACTGACCAAAAAATTTTAAACATTAGACACTTTCAGCTTGTTTTTACTGGGGATCTCTCGCCCAGTGTTTTAATTTATAGAGGAAATTAAAATGAAACTTGGCAAAAACATCCAGACTCCATTTTGCAGTCGCCATTATGTTGTCTAAACACTCTTGGTGTGTAGGGTAAACAATAAAAATAATAATAATACAGATTCTTGTGTCTCGGAGTCTGCCAAGAAACATTCGTAAACAAGCAAGGAGTACTAATAAAGTTTATTATGCTACTTACGCCAAGCATGCGACAAAGAAAATCACAAGGGAGATGGGTTTCTCACCACTCCTGAAGAATGTACATAATTTCCAGAATTGTAGATCGAGGTTCTCTAAGATTTTGTTCTATCTTCCTCATGCTCCAGCTCTCTGCCCTTCTAGAGCAGCTACAGTAGTGTCTCGAGAGCTACAATTGGTTGCAGACAGCTAAATACTACAGATAACAGTATAGCAACAGAGATTACAAATATAGTTACAGATATAAGAAACAGACAGTTTGGTCCTAAGTCATTCTCAATTGATAATGACTTAGGAGACAGAATTACTAATGAGTATCCTATGAGACAGAATATGCTTCCATTAGCATTATAGCTTGGACAAAAGAAATGCTGACAGTTCAAACTACATTTCTTGCTTACACCAGTTATAAAACATAAAGACATAACAAAAGGCTTCTGTCTCTGTCAGCTTGCTTAGAGGCAAAGAACTGCTGACAGGCCTATTACATGGCATATCTGAGTGTAAAATACACTACATATAATTATATGAGAATATGAGTATACAGTAATCACTGATGATCCCTCTGAGTCATCTTATCAGTGATTAGGTAGATAATATATGGAATATCTATAAAAGATAAACATAATCTAGATAAATGTATTATAGTGAGGTATAATGACTCATGCATGATCAGTATTAGCATAGTGCAAAATAGCAGTATCACAGTACAATAGACCAGGAATACAGTGTGAGGTGTATGTGGGATGATAGGGGGCATAACCCAAGCATAACACCGTATCATGTAGCTGTTGAGGATGAATGGAAGGTTTGTGGATTTATTTTGAGGGAAAACTAAGCCTACATAAAGCAGGTATGAGCACTAGTGTCTACTGTCACTATTCTTTCCCCTTTCTACTCTGTACTCCATCTGTTTTCTCACCATGCTGAGTATTTTTTTTAATGAGGCCATAACCTGTGACCTCTTTCTACACAGTCACGCTTTCTGGAGTTGGTGGAGTGCTCTCCCTCTCTGTCTCGGTAATGGAGACATGAGTGGATGGTCCGCAACAGCAAAGATGTGGTACTAATTATAGCATTATTTAAAAACTTTCTTTTCATACCATTCAAGGACTTGAAGGTCTCAACTTTATCTCCTCTGTTCCTTCTATCCTCCATGGAATACACATTGAGCTATCTCAGACTCTCCTCAAAAGGTTTATCTCCCAAACCCAGGATCAAATTTTGTTGCTCAGTGTTGTACCCCTTCAAAGAGATTGATGTCCTTTCTTCAAGTAAGGTTGCCAGTACTGCATGCAGTACTCCATGTGTGGCCTCACCAGGGATATTTACAGGAGAAGGATGACTTTCCTTCCCATGTAGGTAACTCCCCTTTGCAATGCACCCCATAATTCTATTTGCCTTTGCTGCTGCCTTCCAGCACTGGGCTGAGTTGTTCATTTGCCATGCCACTAGTACACCTTAATCCTTTTCCTTATCTGACCTGGATAACTGTACTTATCCCAAACTAGTAACTATTTTCATGATTTCTGTCTCCCAAGTCCATGATTTTGCACTTATTGGTATTAAAAACAAGTTGCCATGTGTTTGACCATTCCTTCAGTTTTTCAAAATCCTCCTGGAGTTCTGTAACATCTTCCCCTCTACCAGCCCCCACAAAGGAGTTTTGTGTCACAGGCAGAGACTGATCTTAATATTTATCCCGTCTGTGAAGTTGGCAATGAATACATTGCACAGATCTGGTCTCAGCATGGAGCTCTGTGGTCCACACTTGTTGCCATACCACCCTGAGCTCAGATACCTCACCCATCGCTACTGTCTTCTGCTGTCAATCCTGCAACCAGCTCCTGACCCATCTAACAGTTGGACACTTTCATCCCAGGGGGTGGGCAGACCTGAGGCTCTTGGTGGTGGATTGGAGATATACATGATGATGTGTGGCCCGGATGCCCCACCACATGTCACCACTCCATCATGTCCCTGATTGGTCAAGTTGGGTAATGGATAGATAGAAAAAAGTTTAAAAGTAGTCCATCTGGCCGTCCTGATTACTCGACATTCCACTGCTGTGAATCCAATGATAATCCCAAAAGTAGTTGAATGCGAGTAAATGCGGAAGTGGTAATGAGATTAACCAAATGGATGAAACATAGTAAATCAAGATTGTTATAAATTTAATTGTAATTATTATGTAATAGATTGCATATTTACACTTTGCTTTCATTTCTTTCAGATCCTAGGTAAACTGCTACGGAGATGCATGGGATGTGATACTATGATGGTCATTCCATTCCTTGAATGTTGTTGTTATGCCTCAAGCAATACTTGCATGTTGTAATTCTGTATGCCAGTAGTTCCAAAAGTTGAATTACACCGTGTTCTGATTCTTGGGGGGGGGGGGTCATTGGACATAACTAAATTTCCTTATCTAGATTACTGTCCAGTGAAGTTTATCCTTCATTTGCAGTAGTCCTTCATGTACTGATTACAGTAACAAAGTTATCAGTAGTGCTGCCATTTCCATTTTGATTAGTTTGACTATGATGTGTTACACCCTGCCAGGCCTCCATATCATTGATTTTAATTCCTGGCCTGGCATTTGTTGCTCACACCTCTATGAATTTACTTGCCTCTGGTGATTTCATAACTGTACTGTCATCCATTCTCTCCTCTGATCACTGTTCACTTTCCTCAGTTGGTCGTCAGTTTGAATCTTCCTCATACTTTTTACCAGACAAGTCCCGCCCCCACCCACCAAATTTTAAATGCTTGAGGTCCCAGGAGACTGGAGAAGGGCTCATGTGATCCCGCTCCACAACAGTGGTAGCAGGGAGGAGGCAAGGAACTGCAGACCAGTCAGTCTTACCTCAATAGTGGGCAGGATTATGGAGGCACTCCTTAAGGAAAAGATAGTGCAGCACCTGGAATCTATAGGAGCATAGGATCCAAGACAGCATGGGTTTACAACAGGAAGGTCCTGTCAAACTAATCTCATAGATTTCTTTGACTGGGTAACCAGAGTTGTGGACCAAGGGGGAGCAGTTGATGTCGCCTACCTTGACTTCAGCAAAGTTTTCAATACTGTTCCACATAGAAGATTGATTAATAAGCTGGGTAGGCTCAGGGTGGGTCAGAAGTTGGTCAACTGGGTGGCAAACTGGTTGATGGGAAGAAAACAGGGAGTGGTGGTAAATGGTATACAGTCAGAAGAGATGCAAGTCACAAGTGGGGTACCTCAGGGATCAGTCCTGGTGCCAATCCTCTTCAATATCTTCATCAGTGACATTGCAGATGGACTGGAGGGTAAGGTTTGTCTGTTTGCAGATGACACCAAGATCTGCAACAGAGTAGATGATCCAGGTGGGGTCAACAGAATGAGAAGAGATCTGGATAAACTGGCAAAATGGTCAGAAGATTGGCAACTGTAGCTTAATGCAAAGAAGTGTAAGATCATGCACATAGGGAAGAGAAACCCTGAAGCCACCTATAGGCTGGGAGGAGAGTTGCTGACAGTCACAAGGGAAGAAAGAGACTTGTGCATCATCATCACAGATGACCTGAAATCATCCAAGCAGACCACTAAAGCAGTAGGTAAGGCTAGGGGGATGTTGGGGTGCATTAATAGAGGTATCACAAGTCGTAAGATGGAGGTAATAATCCCTCTTTACAAGACACTGGTTAGGGCCCATCTGGATTACTGCATGCAATACTGGAGGCCACACCTTCACAAGGACATTAACCAAATTGAGGCAGTCCAGAGAAGGGCAACCAAAATGGTACAGGGACTGCATTAGAAAACATGTGAGGACAGATTAATGGAGCTCAATCTGTATACCCTAGAGCAAAGGAGGAAGAGAGGTGATATGATCGAAACATTCAAACACCTTTAGGGCATTAACAAGGTGAAAGAGTCTAACATGTTTCAATATAAGAAAAATTGGACAAGAGGACACAGCATGAGATTAGAAGGAGGCCAATTAAGGGGGAATGTGAGGAAGTTCTTTTTCACAGAAAGGGTGGTGGATGCATGGAATGGCCTACCTCAGGAAGTGGTGGATATGAATACAATGCAGGGCTTCAAACAGGCATGGAATAGGCATAAGGGAGCAATACAGATGAGTATGAATAGACAGGCCATTGATAGTGCAAAGGCCGCTGGCACATTCATAAGGTAGAAAAAGAAATGGGAAGACTGGATGGGCCTTACGGTCCTTATCTGCCGTCAACTTCTATGTTTCTATGTTTGACAGTATGTACATCTGTCACTACCTTGGAAGGATGTTTATTGACATACTTGGACATATCCACATTCCATCATCTGACAACCCAGTCCCCAATGACATTTGAGATAATTCTCTCTCTCCATCAGATAATCAGACTTGAGTTGCATTCCCTGTTGTGAAGGTTCATAACCCAACCCCACCCATCGTCTTGTACAAGCATTATGTCTTTGAAGTTCCCAGAACTTTCCACCTGCTCAATACAACTTAACACTCCCTAAAACCTTCCTGTGATATTTCTAACTCTGACGTGTCCGAAGCCCTGTTTTTTTTTTTTTTCAATTAGATGGTCACTGATATGATGTTCCCCTGATTCTGTGCTGCAGTGGCATTACTCTGTACCTAACCTCATTCGAAATACTTTTTTTGCTTCTAATGACACATTGTTATTGAATTTCTGTCACATCTCCGGCATACAATTGTTTTTTCAGTACTATGGAGATTACCATTAACATTAACAGAAGGTCCACATCCGATTGGCCTCTCCACTGCCCGAATGTGTGGCTGTCTTGTTGAAGAAATGGTTGCAGAGTACAGGTCATCCCAAAATCACTAATCCCAATGATTATTACTGACATCACTGTAGTCACATCACTGTAGTCACATCACTTTCTCACTCCCTAATAGTAGTTAAAAAAACATTTCTTCAGTAATTCTTTGTCTTGCCAGTAGCACCTACTATGTAGGCCACCTTTTTCAAATTGGTGCTATAACCTCTTTGTTTTTTGGTTTTTTCTTTATGTGATATTGTACAACAATATCCTAATCCAGTGTCCAGGTACTGTGATGCTTCCCCAACTCTTGCACCTATAACCTCCACATGAGTTTTTCAGTTAGCACCCCCTCTCCTGTACTCCTTGCAGTGACTATTCCACAGCGTTGCATCTGACACTTGATAAATGTTGTGATTTGAATTAAGACAATAGTCTACATAAATTGCTGTTGTGAAGATGTGTAGAAGGTTAATTTTTGAAATTAAAGTTTGTTTTTATAATCACGTGTTTCAGTGTCTCTTCCTGCATATTAAATGTGTAACAGTGAAACTAGAGATCCACATGTGTTGTGTAATATTTTGTCTTGGCATATAATTACATTTTTGTCATCTGACCTAGGTAGTGTGTTCTCACATTTGCACTTCCCTTATGACTAAATGTATAGTATCTTACTTGAGTAGTAGGAAACCAGAGGCAGGAGTCTTTAAGGGATGATGTCAATGGGTCAGAGTGCTGGGGTGTATCCCCTATGAAGTGAATGGAGTTATTTTTTATTATTATTTTATACCTTATGATGGTGAGTTGGAGAATAATGGAGGCCACTGATGTACTAACAAGGCCCTTGTTAATCGAGCGATGGCCTTCATTAATCTCCAACTCTCCATCAAGGATATAAAAAATAGTAATAAAAAATACCCCCATTCATTTCAATGGTGCCACCCCTGCAGTCTCCTTTGCCATAATGTGCCTCAGCGTGGGGATGTGGAAGTCAGCTTCACAAGGTGGGGGGGGGCATACGTTTGATGTGAAGCACACATTAAGCATGGGGCTTAATGTTAAGCTGCCGACCCTTTAAGAGCACTTAGAACTTGCATGTAACAATTTGTTGTACTGCCTGGCAGTGCCATGTATGCTTGTCAATCAGAGTATAGTCAGTCTGGGGCTAGACCTCATGAAGAGAACAACTGCAGTACAGCAAATAAACCTGCTTTATTCTTTATTTTATGTATCTGTCTAGTCATTCGCACGGTCCAGATGGGGTCCTCACCAGCAGTACCTGCAGCAACCGAAGGGTCTGGCAGATGACAGAGAAGGTAAGGGGTCTCTCAGTGGTGGATCATACGAAAAAAACACCACACATGGTGGAGAATGCGGCCCTTCTTCTGTCCAGACCCCCATCTCGCTTAACTGCGTCGCTGGTTACCCCAAATCATTACCCCAGTATGCCTGAATTGTCTGAATGCTGATGAATTAACTACAGCCCTGGCTGCCAGAGCAAAAGCTGAACTGTGTCCTGTCTTGTACAGCAGCCAGCAGCCTTCTTACTGCCAAAATATTATTGAAAGTAAAAGTGTTCAACCTTGCTGGCCAGTGGCTCCATGACTGAACTTTTCAAATTTTATTGTGCCCAGACCAGTGGATTGCGGAGCTGTGACCTGTACCTCATGGAGCTCCAAACTGTAACCCCCCCAACCTTGTGGCAGGGCCTTGTTCAGAAATGCTTCTTTTTGCCCAGCATGCAGATGCCACAAATTTAAACTGCAGCCATAGCCACACTCCCTCTTGCACCAGGGACTGCAAAGAAAATACATTTACAAATTAAAATCCCTGACGCTCCACTATGGCCCAGCAACAACATGTCACTCTGGGCTCCCCACCTCGACTGCAGTGCAAGAGTGCTCCTGCTTCCACACCAAACTTAAAGGGAAAGAGAGTGCAAAGTGCAAACACTGAGCCACCAAAACTACCTTGGCTTTTCATGCTTCTACTGCAGCAAGCCAGCTCTGCCCCATCACACCTGCAGCTCCCCAACTCCTCTTAGTAGCATTCCTCTTTGAGCAACAGAAAACTGCCACCCAGCCTGTGACACAAGAACTGAGGCTCTTCCACAGTGTGGTCCACTGTTCTCCGCTCCACTCTCCCGAACCGTGGCCCAGTGCCTCCCTACTCATGGCTGGGCCACAGTTCAAACAGGGCACTCACTATGCAAAAGAAAAAGCACCTCAGCCCTCCAGCTTCCTCTGAACTACTGCGGTTCAAAGAATCCAGGTCCCCTCCACAACAAAGGACCTCCTGCGTATCACCCCAAGCAAGCTGCTCAGCTTCCCTGCCACACGGAGCAATCCTACTCCACAAAGGCCACCGAACAGCTGCAGCTTGCTCTTGAAACCAAACGAGCCATCATGCCTGCCTCAAGCAGCTCTTCTCTTGCTCTTTCGGTGGCTCGGAGCCGCACAACATCACTCCTCCACAATCGGAGCCTCCGCTCCACTTGGACACACCAAAAAGGAAAAAAAAATTTAACTAAAACGGAGCTCATCCAAGCTCCACACAAAGCGCACTTCTCCCCAATCTACCACGGTGCTGTGCCCTCCAAAATCAGCTGCAGCTTGCTCCTGAAGCCAAAATGGAGTGCTTCTCTTGCCAAGCTGTTCCCTCCCGACCTCAGCAGCCTCTTCCTCCTGCTCGGAGCCTCTACTGCCACTCGGGCACATAAACAGGGGCAAGAAAAAATAAATAAATCAGGGCTGCACTGGAGCCTCTGCTCCCAGCTTCTCACATAAATAAAAGACAGAATGCAGGAGCCCAAGTGGAGTAAATAAAGAAATGGGGGCAAGGGAAAACAAGAAATAGGCTATTAAGCAGCATAAGCGGACACAGCATAAATCAATAAAGGACAATAATTTCTGTACAAACATAAGGAAAATAAAAAAAAAAGCACAAGCTCACTTAAAACAGAAAGCAAACAAGCAGTCAAATACATAACTTTCACCAGTTGTGCACTCACTACAAAACTCCCGCCATTTCAGTCCGGGGAGAAAGCAGGGCGGCAATCACCATTTTGAACAATATTAGGCAGCCAGGCAGCCTCCTGGAAGAAATCCTCCATCTTGAGCACAGCAAATCAACAAGAAAGGAAGTGAACCTTGACCCCCTTGCTGGTGGCCGTCTTGCTACAGTCAGGCAGTCGGCTCCCACAGGAACTGCATGTCACAGTTTGGCTGCCATCTTGGGAAGGGCACAAATTGACCTCACTCCATTAAAATCAATGGGATTCCTATTTAATGAATGGACACTGCAACAAAAAGCTGATTTTTGCAACAAAACCTTTATTTAAATAACAAACACAGAATTGAGTGGGAAGTCCTTTATTATGACGTCATTGATGAACTTTGCTACACACAAAAAAAAATTGTACTTTTGTCTACAAAAATTAATTTTTGCTCACCACTTCATCTACAACACGACGTCCTGTCTCCTGCATGACGGCAACTCCTTCTCACCTGTATGACCTTCAGTCAGTGAAACGAAACTCATCTCCACCCACCATGTCTGACGACGACACAGATATGGACGCTGGTCCTACCTTCACCCACCCCAAGGGCCTGGGGCTACAAAATTGAAACAATCCTCCATGACATTCAATCTTCTATTTTGGCTCAAGGAGCACCAGCTATGCAAGCTATTCAAGATGATCTGGCCTACATTAAAGCCATTTCACCAGTCCACGGTCCATACCAGCCTACAACCAGTACCCTTCTCAGCCTTGCCTCACGAAGACGCTGTTGACTGGCTGGAACAATTCCAAGTCTCTATTTCTTTGCATGGCTGGACTGATCCTGTGTGTATTTCCAATGCCTTGCACTTGTTTCTGAGAGGGACTGCCATTTCCTGGTTCAACGCACTTCCAGATCAAGTCACAGGAGATGCTGCCACACTGTATGCAACCTTCAAAGCCCATTTTCTCCAAGCACACCCACCCTGGTTATTGGAGCAACAGCTGTGGGAATGTACAATGCAACCCACCAAATCTCTTGAAGCCTTCATAGTGGACATTGAATCTCGCTGCAAATGCTTACAAAAACCTGAGAAAGAACAAATCACAATATTTGTTTGGGGACTGCTTCCTCAACTCCGTCCTTATATAATCCAGCAGAAACCAGCAACCTGGATGGACACAATCCAAGTGGCATGACTTGCACAACAATCCATAGCAATGTCCCAGGCTACCAGTGTACAAGCACCTCAGTCATTGCAGTTAGCCACACTCGCAACATGTGTCCAGCAGCAACAATCAGTGATAGAGACACTCACTACAAGTATCAATACTCTGCACCACAGCTCAACTGCTTCTTCTACTACCTCTGTCAATGTCCTTCGACCAATTCAACAGCGACCTCATCCACCTCTGCCTTCACGAGAACCAGTTACCTGCCAGTGGTGTGGATTCAGGGGACATACTGCCGCTGTCTGCCGAAAGCTAAAGTACTACAGAAATCAAGAGAACCACAGGCACCCACCACTGCACAATCAGCAAGATAACCGCAACTACTCCCAGCATCAGGGAAACACAGCAACTGATTGTCCCTCTGACTTTTGCAATTCAAACAAAACTCTTCCTCCAACTGCAAACTCTGGCACACTCTCACTTCCTGGAGCAAAGGTACCTATCATCCGATCACCTCTCTTAGCAAACTATGTACCTGTAACCATCGGAGATTGGTCCACGCATGCCTGGTTGACACTGGAGCAGAAATATCAGTTATCAACAGCAGTATTTTGGACAACCAAGCTATTCATCACATACCTAATGTTTCTCCAGCCGACATAAAGTACATTATCACAGCCAGTACAGATACAGTACCTATCACAGGCATGGTCCATATCAAGCTTCACTTTGGCTCACATCAAGCTACTGTCAGGTTTTATATAGTGCCTGATCTTCAACCTGCAATAATTCTAGACCTGGACTTTCTCAAAGCTCATAAAGCCATCTTAGACTTTTCCTCAAGGAAACTGTCGTTGGATCCTCGTAGGCAACTCGCAGCTATAGACTCAGTCACTGTGCCTCCTCAGTCGGAAATGGTTTTGATTGCCAAGATTCAAGGTGAACCACTTCCACAATGTGTTGTTGGCATCGTCACAGGATCTTCCGTGTTGCATTTGTCAGGTCTCCTTCCAGGAAATACCTTATCGGCGGTGCAAGATGGCGCAGTCTTCCAAAAATGATGCAACTTCACAGATGAGCCAGTGGTCATTTCAAAGGGTGCCAACATCAGAAAGTTTGTCTGCTTGTCGTCAGGGGACCAGCTCCATCTCATGCAAGAACCTCAGCCTGGTTCCACCAACTCTACTCCTGTCAATACTATCATGACCTCTCCAATTTCAACAGAGTCACCCCTCAGTCAGCATCTATCCTCTTTCAAACTTCCAGTATCTCCAACAGAAAAGAAACAACTTTTGAAATTCCTGGAAAATTACCAGGATGTCTCTGTTGGTTCAGATAACAAGCTTGGATGCTGTGATATCCTGCAACACACTATCAAAGTACAGCCCAACCAGAAACCAATATGTAAGCGAGCCTACAAAGTGGGACATAACCAGAAACAAGTCCTCGAGGATGTAATCAAAGACATGCTTGACCAAGACATAGTCGAAGAATCTATAAGCCCCTGGGGTGCACCTTGCTTGCTGGTGTTAAAAAAGGACAAAGGGTATCATTTTGTGGTAGACTACAGAAAACTCATTGCCTACATGGTGCAGGATGCTCATTCCTTACCTACAACTGAAGATGCTTTAGAGAGTCTTGGTGTGGCCAGTCCTGCTTACTTCATCATGCTAAACCTTCAGAGTGGGTTCTATCAAGTTTCCATTGCTCCAGCTTCTCGTCCATACACAGCATGGTGCTGCCACTTGGGACTTTTCCAGTTCAAACATCTGCCTATGGGTCTTTGGAACAGTCCAGCCACATTTCAATGCATCATGGAAGCTGTACTACATGGGTTGTCTTGGAAATCTTGCCTAGTCTACCTGGATGATGTGATAGTCTTCAGCAGAACTTTGCCAGAGCACCTCCAACATCTTCAAGAAGTGTTCAAACGTCTCAGACAAGCCAATCTCAAGCTTCGACCAGAAAAGTGTTGTGTTGCGCAGCATCAAATTCATTACCTGGGACATGTGGTTAGTTCTCAAAGCATCTCTCCAGATCCAGACAAGCTCTCAGCAGTCAAAGACTATCCAGAGCTTAACAATCTCAAAGACCTTCAAGCTTTCCTGAGCTTGTCTGGCTACTACTGAAAGTTCATTTGCAACTACACCAAGATTGCAGCTCCACTGTACACCCTCACCAAAAAGGGATATGACTATATTTGGACTTCTGAATGTAAAGAGGCCTTTGAAACCTTAAAACAAAACATAATCTCTTCTCCAGTATTGGCATACCCAAGGTTTGACCAACCATTCAAGCTCTACTCAGATGCTAGTTTCTTTGCAGTGGGTGCTGTGCTCTGTCAAATTCAAGATGGAACAGAACGAGTTGTCTCCTATGCTGGGCACTCTCTTTCCTCAGCTGAGCAGAACTATGGCATCACAGAGAAAGAATGTCTAGCCATGGTGAAGAAATTTGACTGCTACCTGCCTACTCTTCCTTTACAGCTATCGTTGATCACTCTGCCCTCAGATGGTTATTTGAAATGAAGGAGCCAGTAGGCAAGTTCACCCAATGGATTGCCATGCTACAATTCTACAACTTTGACATTCAATACAGACCAGGTCGAGTTCACTCAAATGCTGATGGTGTAAGTCAGAGACGATATCCTTCTGCATTCTCCTCAACAGATAAAGAATCCTGCTTGCAAGCTCTTCCCTTCCATGCCACGGATGTGCTTCCTGTGGACACTCCTACAGCACCTCAAGTTGCTTTGCTGCTACCAACCACCTCCACAGAGAGACACACAAATCCTCATTTATTGCAAGCAGCTGAAGAGCTTCTCATCTCCTCTACATCCGATCTGTCCCTGGCAACTGTTAAAATGCAGCAAAGAACTGACACTCAATTTACAGACATAATCTCCTACTTGGAGTCTGGAACCTTACTGCAACAAAAGAAACATCGCCAAGATGTACTTTTCTTTGCTTCACAGTACTTCCTCAATGATGGTGTGCTCTTTCACATTTGGACCAAGGAAAGCAAGGGTCATCGCATGGGTACAACTCATGTACAGCTAGTTATGCCAGCCTTTCTCATCCCTCAGGTTCTTCTCTCCACTCATGCCTCTGCACTTTCTGGAGGTCATATGGGAATACACAGAACTCCGGAAAAGACAAGGCTTCACTTCTTCTAGCCACACGTGAACAGGGACATTGTCCAGTTCATAAAATCCTGCCAACCCTGCTCCCAGAGAAAGCCTCCTGCAAAACCAACAAAGGCACACATCATCCCCATGCCTGTAGCCACTGAACCATTCCAAAGAGTCAGCACTGACATTCTTGGGCCCTTACCAACATGCTCTGACTCTGGTAACAAGTACATCCTTGTCTTTGTAGACTACTTGACAAAATATTTGGAACTCATCCCTCTGAGAGAAATTAAAGCCACCACTGTGGCCAGTGCATTTCTCAACACAGTCATTTGTCATCACGGTACCCCCATCATACCTACATTCAGACAGAGGCACTAACTACCTGTCCACTATTGTCTGAGAAACTTGCAAACTTCTCGACATAAAAAAGACACATACCACAAGTTACCATCCACAATGCAACAGACAGAGTGAAAGAATGATGTTTACCATTCTCAGCACACTTTCCAAGTATCTGGATGAGACTCATGACACAATTCATTGGCCTGTTATGTGACCATCTGGACAGCTGATTTCCTGCAGGTGAACTTTCTGACTGATCTGCCTTTGATTTTGCAGCATTGCCACATTGCAGCTTTGAGTTTGGCTTATCAAATATTGGGAGACTGTACAGCAAATATCAGGACTATTTATTTTCATCAGTGGACCAGGCAGAAATTGTTAGCCAGTACAATGACTTCAAATTTATAGTTGCTGAAAAAATAAAGGGAGGATCATTAAAATCCTTTACTGACATGATCCACTTTGCTTTGACTAATGTGCAGTACAGCATGGTGGCTAAACTTATTGATGCATGTGCTACATTCCAAGCTAAACATGAAACTATCATGTATAGAGGTTCCTACACAGTCTTATCATTCCCCAGAAGAGATTTTCCATAGGGAGGTGCAGAGTAAGAAGGCTACGATAGCACAGAGAGAAATCTTGGGAGTGGTAGAGGATCACGTACCGAAGCAGAGAGAAGTATGGCTGAGTAAGACCATAACTATCTTTGGGTGGAAGGTTTCACGCAAGGATTCTCATAGGAAAGTTAGGGAAGATGTGTTGCTGCTCTTGGAAAGAGCATTAGGATTTTATATCTCCAGAAATATAGTGGAGTCCATAAAGTTATATGGAGACCCTGAGCCCACAACACAGATTAATATTACATTTAAAAATCCTCATACAGCTAGCAGCTTGCTTTCTCTGGCCAGCAAGCTGGATTGTTTGGAAATACATTTAGTTAACATGCTAGACTTGGGTGAAGTCTTTTCATGGTTTAAACAGACTAAGGATAGTCCAGAATCAATCTTAGAGACAGATAGCCCCCTGATTTGACTTTGGAAACCTAATTGACCCTGATACCTACTCGCCGCTAACAGTTATTGATTCAGCCTGACAAATGCAGCCTGTAGATAATATCAAACAAATGAACTCTGAATGCCAGCTGGATTTGAATAAGGGAGCTGGGGATCGAGATGTGGATGCCCTTTCTATACCTTTATGGAATATTGAGGGCATCCATCTTAAAATAATTGACCCTGAAATAGTGAGATTTCTGGATAATTTTGATATTATTGGACTGCAAGAAACATGGTGTACAGAAAATGTAACTCCCAAATTGTCTGGATATTCTATCTTTACTCTGCCAGCAACTAAAGATAGTAAGTTTGGAAGGTGTAAAGGGGGTATTTCCTTTTTTATCAAAACGTTGCTAAATTTTCAGGTCACTAACATTTCTACTAAGTCAGAGGGTATTTTGGCTCTAATGAGTAGCAAGGAACAAGAGAAGATCATTCTCTGCAATGTATACTTACCCCCTCGCAATAGAGCTACTGATCCCACTGACCTTTTCATATAGAATCTGAAAATGGCACTTGATGAATTGTCAGATAAGAGTATACCTTGTCCTATAATTATTTTGGGAGACTTTATTGCCAGAATTCCTTCTCATTTCTTGGAGGATGTAAATTCAGATATGATCCATACAATATCTATAATTAATCCAAATATCTCATATACTAGGACTGCTGAGGATCTAAAATCTAACCTCAGAGGTAAGGAATTGCTAGTGGGCATAGCCAGTAGAAATTTTCGTATTTTAAATGGCGAAACTCAGGTCGATCTAGTCAGATCCTTACCGTGTAGAGGACCTACTGGCTCTTCAATCCCTGATTAGGTGTGGACCAATTTGGAAGCAGTAAAGCCGATCCAGAAGTTAGAGGTCATGGATAGATTGCAGTCAGCACACAGTGCCATTGTAATTAACATCAAATGCCCTTTTGGAACTTTAGGGAGTGAGGCACAACATGAAGAGAGTCTGGAAGTCATAAACAAGAGAAGGATTGGATGGGAGCCGATTCATCAAGCTAGTTTCAAAGAAATTGTTAGTACAGGAGTTTTAGGTAATATTCACGAGTTGGTCCTGGACAAAAGTAAGGCCTTTAATATTTTGGAGAATTGGGAAACTATTCATTCTTTACTTGGACCTAGATGTAAAACAACGTACTCATCCTAGGTCCCTTTATAAAAAGTCTTAGTTTAATTCGGTATGCCTACAGGCAAAGAAAGAGTTTGGAGGAAAACTAAGACAGCATAAGAAGAAAAGAAATAAGTCTGCTACAGATTTTTAATTACTAAAGCCTGAAAGAGAAAAATATAGGAAAATTCTGGAATGGGAGAGACATAAACATACTCAGGGACTTTGGGAAAAACTGAGGCAGGCTGTTTTGGATAGGGATGGAAGGCGATTTTGGAATATTGTTGCCCAGAGATATGTTTGTTTATTCGCTTAACGGGTAAGCACACTGGAAACAAGTTCCTTTTACAGGTGCGACCCACATATATTGCATACAGACAATACATAATCAAACATACATATACAATGCAGCAAATTGCAGACAAAAATGTCTTTGTTACGTATAAAATTCATAAAAAAAAATTCATAAAAAACAGTTACAATTAAATTGAGATTCAAAATACATCCTTAATGCATCAGCAAACTTTTTGACAGAACACAACCACCTAATATCTTGTGGAATTTCATTCCAAATAAATGGAGCAATATAAGCAAAGGATCTTTGTCCACTTTTAGATTTCATAAAAGGAATCTCAAGAAACCTACTGTCTGACCTATGTCTAGAATAATGACCATCAATATATGGTCTCAAAAACTTTGAAATACTATATGTGGAATTCCAGAGTCCATAACTTTATATATGAACTTAGCCACAGTATTGGAAATTTAATGAAACCGTAACCAGCCCATTTCTTTCAAAATCACACAATGATAAGATGACTTAGAACAATTTAAAGCAAACTTAGCTATCAAGTGAAGTAAAGTGGATTTCTTTGAAATCACTGTTGCAGAAGCAGTGTCAGTAATCATAGCTGCATAGTTCACAATAGGAAGTAAGCAGCAATTTGAAATAACCAGCCCAGACTCAGGAATAAGAAATGAACGGATTCTGTACAAAGAACCTAATCTAAATGTATTCTTGAGGTAACCCTCAAAAATGAGATTCATAACTTAGATGAGAATCTAGTAATACCCCAAGATATTGAAATGTATCAACATAGTCAAACAGTAATCCATCAAAAGATTTAACTTCCAAAGTACCAACCTCAGATCTCAGTCTAGGTGGGGTACCAAAACCATCACCTTTGTCTTAGTTTTGTTTAAGAGTAATTTACAGGCCATAAGTGAAGACTGAAAATTGCACATTTCCTCTGTTAAAGAAACACCTAGATCTCCAACTGACAAACCCTGCGATAAATTACTGCATCGTCAAGCGTAAAGTGTTAGAGAAGCATTATTAATCACACTTACTAGTTGATCAAAACAAAGAAAACAAAAGTGGCCCCAAGATAGAACCTTGTGGAACCCCACACTTAACCATTACAGAGTCTGATACAGCACCCCTATATTTAACCCTTTGAAACCTATTTGTTAAATAATCCCTCGTCCAGTCCAAGAAAGACTCATCAACTCCCAATGACTCAAGTCTAGAAATCAACAATTGGTGATCAACTGAGTCGAATGCCTTGGTCAAGTCCACGAACACGGCACCCATCAGATATAATAGATATGCCAATAAGATTGAAGCCTATATTACACCTGAAGTCTGGGCATCTCATTTCTCCAAGCTCTAATATTCTCATGAAGAGCAGGAGACGCCTGAGTCTTTCGAAATACAGGAGGATGACATTTTTCCAAGACCTATCTTGTTCACAGAGGATGAAATCCAGATGGCACTGATTGGCCTTAAGCAAATAAAGCACCAGGGCCAGATGGGGTCCTAGGTGATCTCTATAAGGTTTTTACCAACTGATGGATTCCTTTTCTTCCTTCACTGTTTAATGGCCTGGTTCAGGGGTACTCTTACCCTGCCAGTTGGGCAGGTAGTGTTATCTTCCCAATTTTTAAAAAAGAGGATCCGAATGACCCAAGGATGTATAGGCCTATTAGTTTGATGGATGTTTCACAGAAGATTTAGTCTAGGATATTTTGGGCAGATTGCTGTCATGGGTCAAGGAGAACTCAGTATCGAATGAGGCACAGAATGGTTTCTGGAAGGACTGTTCTACAGTACAGCACTGTTATAATAACTTCAGCACCTGATCTGGAAGTATATTAAAGTGAGAAAAACAGATTATATTGCTGTTTTGTGGACTTCTCCTTGGCCTTCGACAGCATTAGTAGAAAAATCCTTTGGGCTACATTAAGGGATCTGAAGTTGGAGGCCTCACTTCTTGATGTTATTAATAGACTCTATGAAAATATGTGGGCAAGGGTCCAGTATAATCAACATGGTCATCTAACTGATAGATTTGAGACAAATGTGGAGGACAGACAGGGGTGTATTTTGGCCTCCACTCTATTTAACACCTACATTAATATGGTCTTGGATCATCTAGGTAACCCTGATTTACACACTGCAAAAATTAATGATCAAAGAATTGAATGTTAAGCATATGCAGACAATTTAGTCTTGCTTTGTACTTCAGTCCTAGGTCATAAAAGAAAACTGGCTCACTTTGAATCTCTCTGTTCTCAAAGGAAACTAAAAGTTAATCTCAGCAAGACCAACATTGTAGTTTTTGGCTCTCAAACCAAGAATACGGTAGGCTTTAGGTTAAATGGTAACCATATAGACACTGTTAAGTGTTATGACTATTTAGGTGCCCATTTTGCCTATAGCCTATCTTGAACCAAACATTTGGAGGCTATTCAATTTAAAATGGGATCTTCTATAAATGCCCTTAAAATATTTAACAGCAAGATGAGGAAGTCATCGGTGAGCGGGGTACTAAGAGTTCTTAATGCCAAAATAAGAACGATCATGTTATATGCCTCTGAAATCTGGGGTTATACTAAGGTTAGAGAATTAAAAATAATTCTGAATAAACTCTATAGATACATCTTAATATTTTTAAATGGAACTCCAAGCTGTATTCTTGCCTTGGAGGTAGGACAATGTTCCTTGAATTTTCTCATCTGTGAATGACAGATTCTCTTTCTGTTGAAACTTTTTCTTTTGCCCCTACAAAGATATCCCAGAATGTATGTAGTGGAAGCCATCAAATTGGCCAGCATGGGATATGTACATCCCTTTATTCAACTTATTATGGAAACAATAATGCCGGCTGGATTGGGCCACCTCTTATATAAAATTTACATGAGACCATTTGAGGAGATTAGGCAGGATGTCAAATTGAGGCTTATTGACTTACAACATAAATTCTTTCTGTGTTCAACTCTCCAAGCTTAAGCTATATGGATTTTATAAAAAAGTAAAGATTTCATGGGGATATGAGCCATATCTCTCTTTTTTTAACCTGTCCTAAACAAAGAAGAATATATACAAGATTCAGAACTGAAAACTATAATGCTCAATGCATTCATTTCAGACAAAAGAGAGGGGGTACTTTTTCCATATTGTAAATGTGGACTATAGATGATCTCAAACATGTGGTACTCTTATGTCCTAGGTACGAATCAACTAGGAAAAAACTGCTGGGAGGATCTCGGCCTGCCCCAGAGGACCTTTTGGAATATTTGTTTATTATGAAAGATAAGAACATGGAAGAGATCTTTGCAAGATTCTTCATCTCAACTCATTTGTAAAGTTTATTAGGGAGCTTGAAATTCTGTGGAGGTTTTTTATGTGAAAAGATACTCTGTTAAATTGAATTGCACTGTAAAGATATTTAAGTTCCTTGTTGATTTATTTATTGTCTATTTATATTTACTATGTATTTTGTCCTGGTTTTAGTATACCGTGACTGCTTTATGTGGAACAATAAATTGTACTACTACTACTACATTCCAAACTTCTAATGCTGACTGTGAAAGAGGCTTCAGTTTCATGAACTGCATTAAGAGCAAACAAAGAAACTGCCTGAGAGAAAGCCATTTAGATATGCTGATGCAAACAAAATTGTTTTTAACATCTGGTGGAAAAATGGATCTTAATAAAATACACGTCCACTGGAAGAATGGGAATGACAGGAGAGAAAAACAGTAAATGTTGATTTCTTAGCAATGCATCATCAGCAGCACCCCTTTTAGATGCATGCAAGACTCTTTAAAATGTATATAGTTTACACATGTTTCCAGTTCATACTGTTATGGTGCACAATGTACATCCAAGCTTTGGACTGTGTCAGAATGTATATTTATACTTTGTATTGAGTATTTGAGTGTTTGGTTATATTTTCTACTGTTTGCTGGTAATAAAATATTTCACTTGTTTGGGCCACCCAATTTGCGCACATGAATCAATTTTTTAGCACAAAGTGCAGCACACAAATATCAGTCGCCCACCCACAGAGACTGAAAATTAGAGGGAATATTTCTGGGAACAGTTTGTTTCCCTTGTGCAGTTTGCATACAATACCAGCCCTTGTGTCGATAGCACTGAATACACCCCCTTCTTCTTAGTCCATGGACGTCACCCAAGAACTCCACTGGACAGGGATCTCTCGCTGCTTGAGGTTCCTAAGTCAGCTTCTTCTTTCATCATTCCTCTTCTGGAACAGCTGTAACTTGCCCTATGAGTTGCAATCACCACGTTGGGCCAGAAAAAATCGACAATGAAGAAAATGTCTGCAGCCAAGGCACATGAGCCTTCATTCTCTGTTGGGGACACTGTTTATTTGTACTGTCCTGTTCTTGTTCTGGGCGCCACCAAGAAACTGCTTCACCCCTGGACTGGTCCATTCTACATGGTAGAAAAGCTTCCTCCTGTCCATGTTCATCTGTGACGCAAGACAGATGCAAGCTGGTACACAACAAAGTCCATATAAACCGACTAAAGCATGGGTACCTGAATAACAACCTTCCAGAGGACCCCAGTCCTCCCAGAAATGAAGCTGCCCTTGAGCCTGCCATCCTCTCTGAAGCTACCATCCCTCTGGACAACCTGCAGCCAGTTCCTACAGATCTTCCCACTCCTGACACTCTCCAGCCAGATTCCGTTTTTCCAGAGGATTTGCCCGGGACTTCCTCTTCTTCTCAATCTTCTTCTTCTTCTCAGAACTCTCTTCCGCACACCCCAGTGTACCAGATCGAGAAGATCCTTAGAAAGAAATTTGTCAATGGATCCTGGACTTACAGAGTAAAGTGGTGTGGATTCGATAGTGGGCAGAACTCCTGGGTCGCTTTTAACAACCTGACCCCCTCCTGTCAGGAACTGGTGCAGTCCATGCATGCCTCCATTCCCACTGACCGGAAAAGCAGATGGAGGTCTTGAACTTTTGTTACTGGACTCAGTGAAATGTGTTGGGACTAAGTCATTTTCTGATTTAACTGTTTGCAGTAAATATCTCATTGTACCTGTATCTTATGCACCTGCTGCACTAATGCTTTTTTCCCTTAGGAATGTCTTACCTGCATTAACGCTTTTTCCCCATTAGGAATGCCTCTTTACATGGACAGTCCACCTGTTGTTTATGCAACTGTTATTAAAGTGTGAGCCTGCATTCTGGGTATCCTCCTGCTGCTACCCTTCCCTCCCCTCTCTTCCCTTTTCCTTCCTCCACACTTTAGCACTTGTGGCATGACCAAGTCTCAAGTACTATTGTGTTTCCCTCCTCTCTGGTACTACTCTGACTGGTTGCCAGTGTAGTCCAGGTTATTTCCTCCCCCCTTCCTGCAGCGGAGTACTGTTCTGTTTAATGAAATCTAATGCCTTGTAATGCATGAATGTATGTTTTTTGCCTTAAAAATTACTTAAACTGTTTTTTAGAAACTGTTATAGATTTATTGCTTGTTCGAGTGGTGCTCACATTCACTGTTCCGGCAGTGATGTGAAGCACACCTTAAGCATGGGGCTTAATGTTAAGCTGCTGCCACTTTAAGAGCACTTAGAACTTGCATGTAACAATTTGTTGCACTGCCTGGCAGTGCCATGTATGCCTGTCAGTCAGAGTATGGTCAGTCTGGGACTAGACCTCACGAAGAGAACAACTGCAGTACAGCAAATAAACCTGCTTTATTCTTTATTTTATGCGTCCGTCTAGTCATTCACACGGTCCAGATGGGGTCCTCACCAGCAGCACCTGCAGCAACCGAAGGGTCTGGCAGAAGACAGAGAAGGTAAGGGGTCTCTTAGTGGTGGACCATACAAAAAAACACCACATTGACTATAGTGGGGCTCCGACAGTCTGTGCATACCATACCACTCAACTGTCTGTGAATGCAAGGGACAGCTCTAGAATGTCTGTAACATCTCTAAAAGGTACAACTTACTTGTTTTAACTGAAAAGCGATATGTAGATCTGGAAAAATTCAAATGTACAAGATTCATCTGTATATACCCTGGAGCAGTGCATCAGATTTATCCCAGTATTCCCCCAGCCCTCTTTACTGCCTTCTCACATTGCTTCTCACATTGCCTGCTTGCCTATTAAGAGTGCTTGATATATGTGTCACATGTAGGGCATTGTAATGAATACTCAGTACATTAGTTCTGTATGTGCAGTAACAGATTACAGAGGCTTTATACTCCACCACCCGTTGTAGGACTTTTTTTTACTGGGTGGCGAGAGAGGTGCAAGGGTCTCCATTGGAAGAGATGCCCCTTCCCTGACAGTAGATAAAGACTAGTGAACAAATAAAATATGGAATTCACAACTGTCTTCCATGAGGTTGATAATTTAATCTCTTTTTTTTAACGTACTATGCTTTATCTTCCGGCACCTTCAGCCTCCTGCCTCCGCAGGCAGACCTGGGGATCACCCATACACAGCACCCCCTGGATTACCCCTTAGGACAGAGCCACTGGAGCCCCCTGGTGCAACTCCCATTGGATCTAGGTCTCATATGTGATAGAGACCCAGATCCACTATAGGACAGAGGCGTCACTGGGCACATTGGAGGCACTTTCCTGTTATGCTTCTTGTGGGGGCATGCCTAGTGGATGCCGGGATGTAACTGCACCTTGCCCCTGACATACTCCCCCCCCACCACACACACTTTACAGCATCACTCCCTGGTGCTCCGGTGATGGTGCATTCTGTGATCACACCAGAGTCACTCTATCCCTCTTTTCCTCTTGGAGGTGGAGAGCATGCTATGGCTGCTCAGTCCTCCCCCCCGACACAATCCCTGCCAGCCCTCTGGCATCTTGAGCTAGTTCCCGAACCCAGGTCACCTGCATCACTGCAGTAATTCTTTCTGCTGTGCTGGCAGGCTGGCAATGTTATTTATCTTAACAACGCATTACAGTACAATGAGATTAATACTGATGCCAATGCGCTACCATATGAGTCCAGGGTTGATGGATGCATGTTGGGCAATATCTCTCTGAAGCAGAGAAGGGAGAGGGGAGACACGATCAAGACTTTTAAATACTTCAAGGGTATAAATAAGGTGTTGGTGGAGAATATTTTCCGGTTGAAGGAGAGACCTAGAGTGAGCGGTCATGAATATCAGATCAAGGGGGGGGGTAGGGGAAACCTCAGAAAGTTTTTCTTCATTGAGAGGGTGGTGGACAACTGGAATGGACTGCCAAAGGAAGTGGTAGGGGGGAAGATCATGGGGGGGCTTTAAAAGGCCCTGGGATAAACATAGGGGCTGTTGGGGCAGGGGGATGGTTACAGCAAAAACCCAGTAAAAATTTGGGATATTTGGGCAGATAGGGTGGGCCTGGCAGTCCCTCTCTGCCATCACATTCCTATGTTCCTATATATACATATCCCATTCAATTTGGGAACGTAACTGTGGGTTGTTATTGTGATGTGCCTATACCGTACAGCTCATAATGCTTTCCAAACCTTGATTTTGATGGGTACCATGTTGATACCACAGTGGTGTCAGTTTTCTAGATGCACTGATACCACAGTGATACCAAATAAGCTTGGGATCTATATGCACACCAGTTTGCTCCTCTAATGTAATACCCTTGTGGTGACATTACCCAGTACTGATACCACGGTGATACCAAATAAGTCTTAGTGGTATTTAGAAAATGGGCTTGGAAAATTAGCAAATCTGATTGGATGAAATGCCTGGGGACACATTCATTTATTTTCTGATAGAGCCCTGTAAAAAACGAGTGCCAATTCGGGGTGCCCTATTACTTCAGCTATCCTTGGGCACCCCGAATGTTCACAGTAAACAGCCACCATTTCTGTACCCTCACCAAGTGAGCCATTTAACAGTAGCAGCTGGGCCGCTCTGCTGCTCCCACCCAGAGCAGCCACCCAAAAATACTAAAATTAAAGCTAATAGGTGGATATGCCCTAGGAAATGTTCTGACTTCCAAAAGGCACATTGTGTTCACTGAGAAAGACCGACATCTCCAACACCATTACTGAGCATAAGAGCAGCGGGACTTTCTTAGTTTCTATACTGCCGATAGACATCCATCTGCGGTAAAGAAAATCAAGAAAATACCACTTCTCTCATACACAGCACCTGGAGATACCACTCGGTCGCATAATCAGTAATGAAAAATAAACACATGCCTCAAGTTAATGAAGACCCTCCCCCGCCTCTCTCAGTTTCAATTTTTTTAAAAAGGAAACACTTTTTACTCAGCATAGCACTGTTAGAAAGCACTATTAATGCTCTGGTCAAGTCACTCGCTCATCGTGCCTGACTCATGCATCCCTGTTGTCAACTGAGTGCCGCCTCCTCCTCCTCCTGATGCAGCTAACGTGGTGACAAATGAAAGAAACAAATCAAACTTAACAGTACCTAACCCCAGATGTTCCCAAATGGTTCAGGAAATGTAGAAATCACAACTGTGCTATGTGTGTGTGTATATTGATGCTCTGGTCAAGTCACTCACTCATTGCTTTGTAACTGCCGCTGGAGACGTGCTACATTTAAAACCCCATCAAAACTGTCCACGCATTTCCCCCTTGCAAGAGCGGCTTCAACAATAAAAACAGAACTTAAAACATTTATTTCAGGTCTAAATTAATGCGTCCTGCACAGACCACTCACTCTAACTGAAAAATCCAGGAATCCACCTTATGATTTAGGAGTCCGGTACACAAGAAGAGGAATGGATGCTCCTCAGCTCACACAGCTTGCCTTAACTGCAGCCCCTCTTGGCAAAAGAAAACGAACAGTCTCTTTTTACGTTACAAAAAAACGCTACCTCAAGCAGCTTGTAGGTAGCAGAGGTACTGTGCCAACCGACTGTGCAACCCTCGCTCCAGATTGATTGGGCCACCCTTGCATGCCATTTCTGAACATCAAAAAAGGAAAAGATCAGAACTGGCGGTGAACGTCGCGAAGAGCTGTCAGTGAACAGCTTTCTTTTAAAGCTACCAAGTGTGCTTACCTCTCCTACCCCCCCAAGTCAGTTCTAATTTTTTTTTTACAGCAGAGACAAAGGCAGGAGAAAAGTGTCTTAAAAATAGCAGCACCTTCTACTGGTAATTGTATCAATAGAGGACCATTTTACAGAAAACTTTTTTACCTTTTTTTTTATTACTTGTCAAGTGGTTTTCTTTTTATTTAAATATTTTATATATTATTACACACTTGCCCATTTTCTAGTGCAATAATACCTTCCAGGGTGGCAGTATTGGGCTATACCGGACCTTCCAGGAGCTATAAGGCCCTCCGCCTGAGGTGTCAGGCCTCATTACGCCCCTGGGCGGTCCGGTATAGCCCAATACCACCCACCCTGTCAGGTATTATTGCTTACATAGAAAACAGTTTTGTACTACCATTGCATTATCATTGGGCACTTCTAGGGCAATATATAGTCCCACATAAAAGGGGACTCAAAATTACGTAATACCACTGTAGTACCTCCAGTCTGTGCAACCTGCTGAAATTGCCATAGTGATGCCACTGTGCCATGGCACTACCACTGAGGCCAGGAAGCTTGACTGGGTTGACACCATTGTACTACCAGACTATCACTGGGTAGTACCACTGCACAATTTCAGGCACACCCAGGTATTGTCATTGATAGAACACTGTGTTGCCATTGCAACACATTTAGTAAGGGCAGACAAAAAAAAAAACAATGCAATGGTCAGAATAATTTAACTGCTGCAAGATTGGTCATTTGAAGGGTATTTAAATGGATATTGGGAGCAGTTTTGGCAATGAAAGATGACAAATGGAAAATGAATGGTTTAGAATAAACTGCTCAAAAAGATGGGTCATTTGAAGGGTATTTGAAGGGATATCAGGAGCAAAAAATGAAGGGTAAAGATAAAAAAGGGAAAATTAATGACGGAATGGTGCAAATACTGAGAAATGAAGGGACTTTGATAATAAAACAACTGGAAATTCACCCTTCTTTTTCTGTATGGGTCTGCTGTCATGTTTTTCAAATGGTTCAGGTAGCAAACTTTTTCAATGCCTACCACATGGCCCCAATATTTAGTAGCTTATTTTTTTCTTATGAGACACATTCTTCTATTGTATTCATAGAGGCAGGTCATGGGTCTCCTTCTAGAATGTGATGATACAAAAAAAATGTTTTTTGCTGACTATATATAGCTAACTGACACTTAAAGTGTAACCAGCTAAATATATACAAATTTAGGAGGCAGTGTAGCACAGTGGTTTAAGGCTCTGCGCTGCAAACCTGGAGACCTGGGTTTGAATCCCACAGCCCCCACTTGCATACTGTGTGATCCTGAGCAATTCACTTCTGTGTGCTCCCAGGTTGCACCTGTAAACAAGCCTTAGGCTTAATGGGCCCGATTCTACAAGGGTTACGTTTCGCACAAGGTGCTTGCACCAAAGGAAATTGTTGCAAATTGTACCTTGCACCAAACATGACAAACAGGATTCTACAATGCAGCTTGAGATATATGCAACCCCACTGCACCAAAATCCCACATACACCACCCTTGCGACATGCGTAAGTCTGTGTCATGCACAAGGGGGGTTTGTGCCATGGTGGGGCTGCCACTTGGGATTCAGAAAGCCCTGCCACAGCCACAGGAATGGTCATAAGTTACACCTGCTAATAGGTAATGTAACTACACTTGTGCCATTCCCACTGTGAATATCACCCCAGAGAGTGTGGGAAGGGAGCATGGCAGTGCTAGGAGATGGCTGTGCCCCCCCCCACTGGTGGACCTAGCACCCATCAAGGTGTGTACCTGGTGGGCTGAATTTGGGAGGATGGGGGAAGTGGTAAAAGAGTACCTGGCCAGGATTCAACCTAGTATGGGCACTAAACGGAGGTGGGAGCTCATAAAACTGGGGATAGTGCAGGCAACCAAAACCTGCTGCAAGGCCCAGAGCAAGAAGGCCAGGGCTAAGAAACCAAGCTGGTTGAGCAAGAAGGTCATGGAAAAGGTAAGGAGGCAAAGAGCTGCCTTTAGGAGGTACAAGAGAACAGGGAGAGGGGAGGACAGGGAGGAGTACCTGACGAAATCATAGGAGGTGACACGGGCAGTAAGGGGAGCCAAGGCATCTATGGAGCTCAGGCTGGCACAAGGCATTAAGAAGAGGGAGAATGACTTCTTTAGGCACATCGGGAGAAAAGAAGCTGTAAGGACCACATAGTAAGGATTAGGAAGAAGGGGGCTGGGTGGAAGCAGGGTGTGATAAGGAAGAAGTGCTAAATGATTACTTCTGCTCGGTATTTACTAAGGAGAAGAGAGGGATGATACCCAAGGGGGGGACAAACATGAGAAACAGGGGTGGAGGGGGTGACAGATGGGGAAATCATGAAGGGCAGAGTTCGGGAGGGTTTGAAGGCACTGAGGGTGGACAAGGTGCCAGGTCCAGATGGCATCCACCTCAGGGTACTGAAGGAGCTGGCAGAGGTCCTTGTGGGACCTTTGGCAGACCTATTTAATGCCTCACTACACTCAGGGTGTGTGCCTCAGGATTGGAGGATGGCTCTTGTGGTGTCCTCCACAAGAGTGGCCCCAAGGATGAACCAGGGAACGACAGACAGGTGAGCCTCACATCCATCGTGGATAAGCTGCTGGAGACTATCCTGAAGGAGAGGCTGGTGACCCTCCTAGAGGCCAAAAGGACTACAGGACAGCAGACAGCATGGATTCATACGTGGCAGATCCTGCCAAACCAACCTGGTGGAGTTCAATGACTGGGTAACTAGGCAACTGGACAGGGGCCATGCAGTAGATGTCCTGTATCTGGACTTCAGTAAGACATTCGACTCGATGCAGCATGGGAGGCTGGGAAGTAAGTTAGAAGCCACAGGGTGGGTGCAAAGCTGGTAAGATGGGTAGGGAACTGGTTTCAGGGAAGGCAACAGAGGGTGGTGGTGGTGGGTGGGGAGCTCTCACATCCAAGGGTAGTGACAAGTGGTGTTCTACAGGGCTTGGTGTTGGGACCAGTGTTGTTTGGGATATTCATTACAGACATATCATTGGACATCAAGAGAAAGATCAGTCTATTTGCTGATGATACCAAGATGGGAGTGGTGGTGGATGACCTAGGGGGATGGCAGGGATTGCAGGATGATCTGGCAAAGCTTGAAACCTGGTCAGACACCTGTCAACTGGGGTTTAATGCCAAAAAGTGTCAGGTGCTACATTTTGTGGCGAAGACCCCAAGGGGAGTTACCAGCTGGGGGGAGTGCAGCTAGCCCAGACAGAGGAAGAGAAGGATCTAGGGGTGCTCATTACAGGGTCAATAAACAACTTGGCACAATGTAGGAAGGCAGCTGCAAAGGCCAACAAAATGCTGGGTTGCATTGCAAGGGGTATATCCTCGAGGAGGGAGGTGGTGATTCTGCCACTGTATAGGTCATTAGTTAGACCGCACCTGTAGTACTGCATGCAGTACTGGTGTTGTATCTGAGGAAGGACATTAAGTTACAGGATGGGGTGCAGCAGCAGGGCGACAAAGATGATCAAAGGGTTGGGGGACATAGCATATGAGAGGAGGCTGAGGGAATTGAATGTGTACTCGCTGGAGGAGAGGAGGGACGGGGGGCATAATTGAAACCTCTAAGTACATGAAAGGAATAAACAAGACAGGTACAGAGGGGCTGTTCAAAGTAAGGGAGGGGAGGGACACCAGGGGCCATGATATGAGACTGGAGGGAGGAAGGTTCAGGAGGGAGATGAGGAGACACTTTTTTACAGAGAGGGTAGTAGCTGGGTGGAATACATTACCTGTAGAAGTGGTATCCAGTAGAACAGTGGACTGCTTCAAAAGGAGATGGGACAAGAGGGAGGGTCAATGGAGGGGAAGGGTGGAAGGGAAGAAGGGAGGGGCAGCTGCAGAATAAGGGGTGCTAGCTCGACATTCGAGCAGACTTGATAGACCTTCAGGCCTTTATCTGCTGGCAAATTTTGTATGTTTGTATGCCACATACAACAGCACACATATGCACAGTGTATGGTATTGTACAGCACAGTATGTGTATATGTGTGTGTGCTGATGTGTGTGGCATGGCACCAGGAGCACATCCCAGTGGGTGCCTCTACCACAGTTGGGGAGGCATAGCCATCCCCCTATCACTGCCATACCCCCCTGCCATGTTGCCTCTGCCCCATGCTGCCTCCCCGTACGTGAGCCATCTGCCCCCCCAAGCCCTGATAGTTTTGCGTCAGGTGGGGGGGCCATCCCAGACAGGTCCATCATATGTGTGGGTTCAGCCATTTGATTGGCACACCTGCAGAGTTATGGCAAACCCGTACACTTCAGTGAAGGGACCCCAATTCTGCCAGAATCAGGTGCAGGGTCCCTGGTGCAACTGTGGTTTGCCGTAACATCCCTTTGTTGGAAGCTGTGTTGGGCGTATTGTCAGTTATAGAATCGCGCCCCATGTGTCTCTCCTAGTAAACAAAAACAAAATAAAATGTATTGCCCTGAAGTAAGAATCCTATATTCATTTTTATATTCCCCCTAAGTCTCTGGGGTGGCCTGCTCACTCACTGTCAGTGGCTCAGCAGGTAGCACACTCACCTTTGAGGCCGGGAGATCAGAATGCTGTGGGTACTATCCCCACACCAGGCACTTGGGTTAATATCCCAATACTGACACTATAGTGCAGCATGAGGGGGTGCTGCACTCCTGAAGTGCTGTCTTTTGGATGAGACGTTAAACCGAGGTCCTGTCTGTCTATTCTGGTGGTTGTTCAGGTGGATGTTAAATATCTCATGGCACTTCTTGAAAAGAGTAGGGGAAATTTTCCCAGTGTCCTGGCCAAATTTCCTCCATTCACTAGAAATACCACCAACAGCTTAAACTGGTTCAGTTTCAGTTGGTTATCATTTGTATCCTCATCCCCAGGTCGCCCCTGAAAATGGGACTTCTAGTTTCAGTGGGCTTACCTGGTCAACAAAATGCAACAAATAAATAATACAGATGAGGCTGCTTAATAGAGACAGCTCCGTTTATCGGAAGTTGTCTCTATTAAATGACCGTCCCCTTTATCAGGAGTCCAATATTTTATATAGTGCACATGGCGGAAACCCACCATTAACCACATACAACATCATAGTGAATGAAATTGTGTTTAGTTTGTGATAGCAACTTATATATATATATTTTTTTAGCTTTGCTGGTGCTCACATGTTCTTGTCCAGTATTGTTTTAGTCCTTTGATGGTTACTGGGAGAAAAAGAAATCTGTAGTTGAGCTCTGCTTCTCATTGGAACAGATCTCACTCGAAAGGTGGCTCTCTATTTCTGTTAGTGCCCCCCACGATGCTGAATCTCCATTCTGGGTGCACCAGGACATCAGCGCTCTGCAGTGTGATGTGGCATCCTTTGTTGAAATAGGATTGGGAGGAGGATCATCATCCATATCTGAATCCTATGATGTTTGCTGAGCCGTATCTAACCGTAACCTTTTTATGGCATCACAGATCTCTCCGTCACTCGTACCGCCTTCTGTTTCAACATCAATGTCAATGTCGATGAGTGTTGAGAACTCCTCTTGAGTCATGAATGTAGGTGGTCGGACATCGTACAACGGAGGGAGGAAAATAAATTTCATGTGTGGGTACATTCCCACAACATCAGTGGGGTGAGCGGAGCAATTGTCAAGCAAGGGCAGCACAAATCAGCGCTTTCTCTTCAGTTCTCGCTCCCACACGCAGAGCCAGTCCTTAAAGATCCACCCTGTCATCCAAGCATTCACGGATGAGTAATAAGCCACATACTGGCAGTCACTTTAAATCACATCTCGGTTTTGGCTAATTTGACCTACTTGGTTTTTGGATATGCCAAAGTCCTTAGCTACAGAAGAAAGCTAAACCTTTGGAGCTTGTAAGGCTTCAATCACCTTCACTCTCTCAGCCAGTGTAAGCTCTATGCTTTTAATCACCATGATCACAATGAAAGGAACAATAGGAAACTAGTGATTTAGGGCTAGAAAATGTCCCAATTAAGCATATCAAGTGTCCCTAATATCTGGCAACAATATAATGGCAATCAATTAGGTAAAATTCGGTTACTGGAGAAGTGTCCCCATTAACCGATCGTCCCTATTAACCGGAGTCGACTGTATTCAGAATTTCTCCCCCCCATGGCCATGTACTGTCACTCAACTGACTCCACCAACCCCTTGACCCGGACCCCCCACAGAGTCTTGGTTTACCTCCCCAGATGGGGACATAGTGGGAGGGGCTCCCCAGATTAGACGCCTCCACAGTTGTACCATGTGTCTTCATCAGGGTCCATCCCTGGTCGCCGGGTCAGTGGGCAGGGGCCAGTTCTGACTTCTATGTTGGTGTCATGCTGGGTCAGAATTTTCTTTTGTACACCCTCCCGACAGGTGATGTGTGCTAATTCCAAGGTGAAAGCCGGCGTCCATCATACTCCACCCCCTTTGCGTGTGGCATGGGCATGCTAATCCTCCAGCCACCGCTAGAGGCCAGTCATGCTCCCAGCCATGGCTCCCCCCCACCCCCAGAGGAGACAAGCAGTCCTCATACTCAAAAGCCTCCTCTCCCTGGCTGGCCCTCCAATGATCTGAGCCCATTCCAGCATGACGAGTAGTAGTGCTACTGCTGCACTGGTGAGCTGGCAATATTCGTATTATTTTTGACAACAGCAGCAGGTGTTAAGAAAATATGAACCTGCTGGTGGAAAAAGGCACACATGTCTATCAAATCTGCGCAATTGTGTAGCTATCAGTTTAATACTACTGTAGCTGCCCCTCCCATTCCCTCCCCTGGTCCTTACCCCCATTGTGTTCTTGTCTGAACTAACCCTGCCCCTGACTTTATCCCTACCTCGCTTAAACCTATCCACTGTAATTAGTTCAGTTAACTCCTCCAGCAGAGCATTCCATCTCGCCACCACTCTCCTCAGCTACCTTTCTCTTTCCAACTTCAGACTGTGCCCCCTAGTGACCCTTCCCCTCTTTAAGAGGAACAATCCTTCCTTTCTTCCTGACTTTGTTTATACCTTTCAGGTACTTTTTATCATGTCCCCCTTTTCCCTTCTCTCCTTCAATGAGTACATGTTGAGCTCCCTCAGTCTTTCCTCATAAAGCAACTCTTTAAGTCCCATGATCATTTTTGTGGCCCTGTGCTCCACATCCTCCAGTAATCTCACAACCCTCTTGAGGTTTGGGCACCAGTAGTGTATTCAGTACCCCAAGTGCAGCCTTACCAGTGATCTATACAAGGGCAGGATGACCTTCTTCTTTCTAGAGGTGATCCTTCTGGAAATGCACCCCAGCATCCTGTTTGCCCTTGCCTCACTCCCCCTACATTGTGCTGATACCTTCATGTCCCCTGTAACTATTACCCCCAGATCCTTTCTGTAACTGCTGTCTGCACTCCCCCACCAGTCAGTAGCTGGTTCTTGGACTTCTGGCTCCGAGGTGCATGACCTTGCACTTCTTTGCGTTAAACCCCATCTGCCACTCCTTAGATCAGTGTTCAAGTTTAGCTAGATCCTCCCTCAGTGCCTGCCTCCCTTTTTCACTGTCCACTTTTGCACAAATCTTAGTGTCATCAGCAAACAGGCTTATCTTATCCTCCAGTGAAGACATTGAACAAAACAAGGCCTTGCACTGAACCCTGTGGCACCCCACTAGTACGGGGCCTTGGCTTGGATGACTCCCTCCCCATGCAACCACCCTCTATTGCCCACCCTGTAGCCAGCTCTCAACCCACCCCACCAGTTTCTGCCATGCCCCCAGGTCCCTCAGCTTGCTCAGTAACCTCCTGTGTGGCACCAGGTCAAAGGCCTTGCTGAAGTCCAGATACAGGACATCTACAGCATGGCCTTTGTCAGTCACCCTAGGGACCCAGTCAAAGAAGTCGATTATAGTTTGGCATGATTTTCCAAAGACAAACACGTGCTTTCTCTTATCCTGTAGACCATTACTAACAAGAAAAGTTATCAACTTCTCCTTCAGAATGGTCTTGATTAACTTCCCCATTACAGAGGTCTAGCTCACTGGTCTGTAATTCCCCGGTTCATCCTTGGGTCCACGCTTGTGGAGGGGCACCACATGTGCCATCCTCCAGTAACTGGGTATATTCTCTCTCTCCAAAAAAGTGTTAAACAGGTCTGTCAGAGGGTCAGCCAACCCCTCTGCCAGTTCCTTCAAGACCCTTGGGTGTACACCATCCAGTCCTGGTGCTTTGTCCACTGCAAGGTTTTAAGGCCTTTCAAGATGCTATCCTCCTGGATTAACCCATCTGTTATCTCTGTGCCCCCTCCATCCCTGCCCCCTTTCCCATGTGGTATTGGGCCATCCCCTTCTTTGATGAACACTGGTACTTTCTGAGTTTCTCTGCCTAGTCTTCCCCTTCTTCTGCCTGTCTTCCCTCTCTTTTGATTCTAAAAATGTCATTATGTGACACAACCATTATGAAAATGGGGCCAGTACCGAGAGTAACTGATTGTCCCTGACACAGTACAGGGACATGTTTTGTAATTTTCTGTTTTACAAGAAATATTTTATTTTTGCTTCTGTATATAGTTATTCTGAACAGGTTTATTTTATTTTATGTTACTGCTACAATAAATAAAGTTTTGGTGATTTTTACAACTGCTCCTGGGTTTCCCCTATGCTTCCTGACTTGTGCCTTGATGACAGATGGTGTAAGAAGTGGGATTTAAGCCGTACATACCCGAAGACAGGAGTGCGTGGGTACTAGACCTAGTTTTTTATTTTTTTATTTGTTTAATCAGGAGTAGCACACTAAGCTGAAAGCTTTTTTACAGGTGCAACCTGGGAGCACAGGGAAGTTAAGTGACTTGCTCAGGGTCACACAGTGTGCAAGTGGAAGCTGTGGGATTCAAACCCCGGTCTGGTCTGCTGGATGTCACCAGATTTGCAGCTCAGAGCCTTAAACCACTGTGCTATACTGCTTCCCTAAATCAATATACCAGGGAAGCACATAGGAAGGTACGGATTCTGCAGCAGCAAGTCCAGGAGTGGTTACCAGGAGAATGGCAGCCCAACTAGCAGCAACAGAAATCCAGTCTGAGATTGTAAAGCCAGCACAAGTTATGGAAAAAGAACAGGCAGTGACAGCACCTGAAAGCCTGATGGAGTTTTTTAAATGGTTGGCTATACATCAAAAAGAGACTGAGATGCAGACAGAAAAAGAGATTCAGTGTTTAGAAGCACAGAGGAGAGAAGAGATGCAGCAACAGGAGCAGTAGGTGACAGAAGAGATGCAGCGATAGCTGGATGCCTTGCAAGCTATCAAAGGCAGAGAATCTAGCACAGATCCAGAGGAGCAACAAAATACAAGCAACCTAAAGGCCATTAAACTTACAAAGTTGTGTCCCTTAGATGATATTGAGGCTTTCCTGACAAGCTTTGAAAGAGTTGCCACAGCCTACCACGGGCCAAAGCAGCAATGGACAGTCAGATTGGTACCCTGCCTGACAGGGAAAGCCCAGCTTACCTACAGCAGTATGGACATTGCACAGTCAGAAAACTATGACCTGGTGAAAAACGAAATCCTGAAAAGGTCCAACCTCTCCAGAGAGACCTACAGGCAGAGATTTCGATCTCTGAGGTACAACTTGGTTGACAATCCTTGAGAAGTCTTCACCCGACTTTGAGAACTCATGATAAAGTGGATACAACCAAAGAGCAAAACAGTCCCACAGATCACACATTTGCCATGGAACAGTTCAACAACATCTTGCCTACAGATGTGCAGCTGTGGGTAAAGGAACATCAACCAGATAATGAGAAAAGAGCTGTTTCTTTGGCTGAGGACTACTGAATGGCCAGATAGATGCCACAGCAGTGAGGTAACAGCCAAGCACAGGTAATACACTCTTTTACCCATTTAAACTCCAAGCCTGCTAAGAACTCTGGTGGGGTAACATATCTGTGCCAAAAAATGTTATCTCCTATAACTGTAATTAGCCAGGCCATTTTGCAAGAAACTGCCACAATAAAGAGAGTGGCACTGGAGCAGATTTGACTCTGGAAAACTGGGGCAAACACCTAACAAATGTGAAGGTGGGGAATAAGACTGTAAAGAGACTCATTGATTCAGGAAGCAGACAGACCTTAGTGCATGTTAAAGTGCTAGGAAAACACTGTGCAAAGGGACCAGGTCCTGGTGTCATCTGCATCTACAGGGACACTCAATATTATCCCACTACCCAAGTGACTCTGACCATTAAGGGTGTGTCACACCAAATGAAAGTGGAGGTAGTACCAAAGTTACCTGTACCTGTGATTATAGGAAATGACTTTCCAGGATTTACTGAATTGATCAAAGAAGGGAGTAAGTCCTGATGTTTCAGCAGCTGTGGTGGCAAGAGCTCAGGCAGAGAAAATTTCAGATGGTGGGGACCCTTTTCCTTTTAGTGATTTTGATTCGGACTTGTTTGAGCGCAGTTCCAAGATCCAGAAATCCAGGAAAGAAAGACAAAACCCGAAAAAACTGTGGCAACAAATGACTGATGGACATGAAGGGTTAAAATATGAAAATGCTGAAACTAAATTGATAACTGATTGTGATTTTCTTTCAGAACAAGCTAACAATGTTTCTCTCCAGGGTTATTTTAAACAGTTGGGGGTGAAACCAAAACAGGGTGAACCAATGTTTTAAAAATGTAATGGGTTACTGTACAGAGTTTGGGTTAAACCCCATACACAGGAAAAGACAGAACAATTGGTTATACCACAGAATTGTTACAGACAGCACATGATAGTCCCATGGCTGGTCACTCAGGGAGGGATCACTCCCTTGCCAGACTGCTGTATAGATTTTTCTGGCCTGGAATACATGAGGATGTTCCTACCTATTGTAATTCCTGTGCTGAATGTCAGAAAGTAGTCCCAGTCACTAGAAAAGACAAGGTGCCCCTGGTACCCCTACCCTTGATAGATGTACCTTTTGAGAGAATTGCTATGGATGTGGTTGGTCCTCTAGACAAAAGTAAGAAAGGTAACAGATTTATCCTGCTAGTATGCGACTATGCTACACAATACCCAGAAGCAGTTCCAATGCAAACTGTTACAGCCCCAAAAGTTGCAGCAGAGCTAGCCAAAATTTTCAGCAGAATGAGCATACCTAAAGAAATTATTACTGATCAGGGTAGTAATTTGGGTGCTGCACTACTGAAGGAGCTGTACAGACTGCTAGGTATCACTGCCATTAGAACCTCCCCTATCACCCTCAGACAGATGATTTTGTTGAACATTTTAACCAAACCCTAAAACACATGTTAAAAAGGTTTGTAAAAAGGGAAGGGAAAGACTGAGACCATTACTTGCCTTACCTACTTTTTGCTTACAGAGAAGTGCCACAGGCATCAACAGGGTTTTCACTATTTGAAATGCTGCATGGCAGGTAGCCAAGAGTGCCACTGCATGTGATAAAGGAAATGTGGGAAGATAACCCCACTCAGAAACAATCCATATCTTCTTATATGTGTACCCTAAGAAAGAAGCTGGCAAAATATATTGGAATTGCCAATAGTAATCAGGAAGAGGCTCAAAACCAGCAGAAGGTATATTATGACCATGGGGTAAAAGAAAAAGTTTTCGAGCCAGATGAAAAGGTCTTACTTCTGTTACCCACAACAGAAAATAAGTTGTTAATGAAGAGACAAGGACCTTATAAAGTTCTTAGATGTACTGGCACTGTTAACTACAAGATTGAGGCCCCTGACAGAAAATAATCCTGCTAAGATATACCATGCTAACCTCAAGAAATGGGTTGACAAAAAGTCAAAAGCTGCTTTGCTAGTTTTACCAGAAACTGATAATGAAGATATTGATGTAGTTTATAATAGACTGGGACAAACTGTAAATGCTGATGCTGTAAAGGTGAATGTATCCTTAACCTCAGAACAAACTGCAAACATTCAAAATGTGCTAAAGACATTTAGCAGTACATTTACCATGGTACCATGCCGAGCAAAAGGGGTTGAGCATGTAACAGTGACAAAGAATGCTCGTCCTATTAGACAAAAGTCATACAGGTTGCCAGAGAGGTTAAGAGCTGATGTGGTTAAGGAAATACAAAAAATGAAAGAATTTGGTATCATTGAGGAGTTGAGGAGTGCTTGGCCATGTCCCATGGTAACTGTAAACGAAAAAGAGGGGGGTATTAGACTCAGCTTTGATTTCAGGAAACTTAATCAAGTGTCAGAATTTGACAATTATCCTATGCCCAGAATAGATTATTTGGTGGACAGACTGGGGAGTGCAAAGTATAACAGTACCCTTGATCTCACCAAGGGTTACTGGCAAATAACTCTAGCTGAAGAATCCAGAGATAAAACTGCATTTGCCACACCTATAGGATTCTATAAGTTCACCACCGTGCCATTTGGTTTACATGGTGCGCCAGCCACATTCCAGCGGTTCATGGATGTCATTTTATCCCCTCCCACTGGTTATTGTGCTGCATACCTGGATGATGTTGTTGTGTACAGTACAGATTGGAAAAGTAACCTGGAACACCTAAGAGCAGTTATCCAAGCTATCAAAAACGCAGGTCTGACTATTAGTCCTACTAAATGTGCATTGGGTATGCAGGAAACAAGATAGTTGGGCTATGTGTTGGGAAATGGAGAATTCAACCAGAGATTTCTAAAATAGAAGCTGTAGGTAACAGCCCTGTATCTAAAACAAAGAAACATATCAGGTCATTTTTAGGGCTGGCTGGCTATTATCGGAGATTTGTTCCCAACTTTGCTGAGTTAGCTACTCTGTTTATTGAACTCATGAAAAAACGGTACCCAAATAATGTGAAATGGACACCAGAGTATGATGAAGCTTTTTAAGCCATAAAGGCTGCATTATGTTCAGCACCTGTTTTAAGAAGCTGAGACTTTGAGAAACCATTTCTGCTACAAACAGATGCATCTGAGGTAGGCCTAGGTGCTATCCTAAGTCAAGGGTTTGAATCCCACAGTCCCCACTTCCATACTGTGTGACCCTGAGCAAGTCACTTAACTTCCCTGTGCTCCCAGGATGCACCTGTAAACAAGCTTTCAACTTAATGTGTTTCACCTGGTTAAACAATTGGAAAATATAGATGGGAAAGAACATCCTATTCTGTATATAAGTAGGAAATTGCATGACAGAGAGAAAAGGTACTCCACTATCGAAAAGGAGTGTTTAGTAGCAAAGTGGTCCATGGAGTTCCTCAAATTTTATTTGCTAGGAACTGATTTTGTTCTTGTAACTGATCACAATCCTCTCTGTTGGCTTAACTAGATGAAAGATAAAAATTCCAGAATCACACAGTGGTACTTGGCACTGCAGCCATTTAAATTCTCTGCAATTCACAGAGCTGGTAAACAGAATAGTACTGCTCATTTTCTGTCAAGATATGGATCAGGACTTGAGGGTTCTGATGGTTGAGAGAAAAAAATGTATGAGTTTAAACTGTATTGTTTGCTGTACTGTTTTAAAAAGAACAAGCATTTATCAATGCCGATTGTTTGCTTGCTGATATTAGCACTGGACGTGCAAGAATTAGACAGACAGATGCGGAATAGGAGTGGCAGTGAAGTATTGAACTCACGCCAATCCCACATCCATCCTACAGAGATGGACAGGCATTGGGGTGTGCCTGTGGGTCGTTGCCCATAATGCTCACGGCATGTCACCTCACCCTATCCTGTAGACACTGAAAAATGTTGAGGTGTGCCTTGGGGTGTTTTACTTCACAGTCACCCCATTTCATAAGGATATATACTGAAATGAGTGCAGTACATGAGAATAGGGTGAAGTCTGGTGCTGAAGAGTGCAAGGCACACCTCGATGCCTGTCACTGGCTTCAGGGTGGGGGTGGAATGGCATGAGCATTACAGCTGGTGATCCAGAGTTACACCTCTGATGCCTGTCAATCTGTACAGGGTGTGACGTTATGGTTAGAAACCCTAACACTCCAGGCTTGTGTTGGTATTTGCACTACAAATTTTCAACATGGCCTTTTTGTGACCGCCTCCTCATGAAAGCATTTGGGACCTCTTCTCATGAACAGTGGCAATGTGATTTTGCTGATGTGTCCCAAACTTTGAGTTCCCACAGCGACCATGCCATTCTGCACCAGATGTGCGAAAACACAGATCTGGCAGGATGTGAAGAATGACAGCTGTACCATCCATAGGAAGGTGTGAAGAGATGGCAGTGTTGAAAATCTGTAGTGAAAATATTAAAAATGCTCAAAATTCTGAGTGTACGTGGAAACTGCGCAACACATGCTTGTACCGCAGTCACTTAGTGGAATTATTTCACCAAATTTTCAACATAGGAATTCTGTGACCTCTGCTCATGAACACTGTCACTATGATTTTGTTAATCTGTCCAAAACATTAATTTCCCACAGTGACCGTGCCATTGTACGTCAGATGTGCCAAAGCATATTTTGGGCAGGATATGAAAAATGACAGCTGTATTGTTTAAAAGGAGGTGTAGAAAAATGCCAGTGTTGAAAATCTGGAGGTAAAATATTACAAATTTGTGCACTTCTGAACATACATGGAAACTGCATGACACACAGTCATTTTATGGACTTTTGTCATCAAATTTTCAACATATGCAGTTTAGGTCCTCTGCTCATGAACAGTGTCACTATAGTTTTCTTAATAGAGAAAGACAGCTTAGCTCACCTAGTCTGCCCATTTCCTACCTAGAGGATAAGCTGCAGATCCTCAGTATTTAACCAACAGCCTATTTCTTCCTACCCCCATAAGAATTGCCTTATGTCTGTCCCATGCATTCTTGAATTCTCCCACAGTTTTAGACCCCACAGCCTCCTCAGGAAGGCTGTTCCATGCATCCACTACCCTCTCTGTGAAATAATACTTCCTCACATTGCCCTGAACGCCCCTCCTTCTATCTTTAAATTGTGTCCCCTTGTTCTTGCACATCTCTTTTTCTGAAAGATGCTACCCTCTTGGACTTTGTTGATTCCACTGAGGTACTTAAAAGTTTCTATCATGTCCCCCCTCTCCCTTCTTTCCTCAAGGGTATACATATTAAGCTCCTTTAGTCTCTCCTCATACGGCTTCTCTTGCAGACCCTGCACCATTTTAGTTTACCTCCTCTGGACTGCCTCTATCATGTCTATGTCCTTGCGGAGATGGGGTCTCCAGAACTGGACACAGTACTCCAGATGGGGTCTCACCAACTGTCTGTACAGAGGGACAAACACTGATTTCTCACAGCGACCATGCTATTCTGAGCCAGAAGTGCAAAAACACATTTCATCCAGGACGTGAAAAATTACAGCTAGTTCATAAGGAGGCATAAAAAAATGCCAATGTTGAAAATCTGGAGTGAAAATATTGCAAATTTGCGAAGGTATGAGCATGCATGGAAACTGCGCAAGGCATACTCATAAAACAGTAATTTTTTTTATTTTTCCACCAAATTTGCAGCATAGGCTTTTTGAGAGTCCACCTCATGAACACGGGCCCTGTCATTTCATTACTCGGTCCTGAAAGGTGATTCTGCGCAGTGACCAAGAAATCACCTTCCAGGACTGAATAACGCCATGACAGTGGCTGAATTCATGAGGAGGGGTCCCAATAACCCCATGTTGAAAATTTGGGGACAAAATTCCCAAACCTTTCTGAGATTTGACCAAAGTTGACAAAAACTCTTTTTATGCTATTATACAGCTTACTGGCATTTCTTCAGTTCGCAGTCGGCTGTGAAGAGTGCAGACGTGTTCCCGGTCCACCGAAGATCATTGTGCTTGACTCCGGAGGTAAGTATGGGATCAGGGTGTGTGTGGGGGAGGCAGGGTGCGCAGATGATGGGTGCGGGTTGTGGGAGGGACCACCGAACTCGACGAGGGACCGTTTCCTGTTTTACAGTTTGAAAAAAAAAATTGTGGGACCTTTTTTGTTTACAGGAACATTTGGCATGCTGGGGTGGGCTCCCAGTGTGCCACCTGAGTGTTTTTTTGGGGGGGCTGTAGTCGATGGGGGATTGGGCACCCCCATCAGCACATATCGGGTAGGAGAGCCGAGAGGGATTGGGCACCCCTCTCAGCACACAACAAATTGGGAGAGACATCTTGCCGATGGGGAGTGGGCTTCCCCATTGGCTAATTGAACTGGGAAGGGGAGGACTGGAGCCAACAGGGAATGGGCCTCCCGTCAGAAAAGAAAGACTGTTGGGGGGCATGATGCAGAGGGGGATTGGGCACCCCCTCAGCACACAACAAATGGGGGAGGTGTTACAGTATGCCAATGGGGAGTGGGCTCCCCTGTTGGCAAATGAGCTGAGTCAGGGATGGCAAGGTACCGCCCTGCAATGACAGGTCACTCCCTCATTGCAGCAGCGGATTGGTTTCAAGGTGTGGCATGCTGGCTGAACTAGTGTCAGCAGCAGCATGCACCACATTGGGGAAAGTGGGCCAAACCTCAAAAGGCACTGGGGCCACTGGCCCCCACAGTGTCAACCTCCAAAACCTCGCTTCTCTCCTAAGCTGTGATGAAATGTTTCTTGCACATGCACTCAAGCAAACATAAAAATGGATGCAAATGTGCTTAATTTCTGAAAGTAGAAAATGTTGGTAGTGAAGAAAAAATTACTTACCATACTAATCTTGTTTCTTCCAAGGGAATCTTGCTGTATTCTGACATATGCCATTTTAAATGCCCTGTGCAGCCTGTATAGTGTTATACTTAAGCAACTGTTTTAGTTTGGTTTTAGCCATTTACACTCTCTGTTCCAGAGAAATTATCACCCTGTAGGGGTACGAAAGGCAAGGAACCCTCGGAGAGGGTTCCACCCCTAGAGGTGCCATGGGATGATTCCCCTGGCTAAAGGTACCTTAGGAATCCCCCTAAGAAGAGAGTGCTGCTGCTGGAGGAAGAGGGGAGGATGGTGAGGCAAAGAAAAAGTGCTTCACAATGAGGCTGAGAGGAACTGCTTATATAGCTCAGGAAGTGGGAGTGACTGGCTACTTGGCCGTCGAACTCCAGTTATAGCCTTTCCAATTCAATGTCCTGCACAGCCAGTATAGTGTTATGCTTGTGCAACTGTGTTAGTTTGGTTTTGGCTGTTCACACTCTGTATTCCAGAGGAATTACTACCCTGTAGGGGTAGGAAAGGCAAGTAACACTTGGAAAGGGTTCCACCCCAGAGGTGCCACGGGATGATTCCCATGGCTAAAGGTACATTATGAATCACCAAAGAAAATGTAGTACCATCATATCCCAAAGAATGAGGTGACACAAAGCTTATGAGCAAGCAGTAACTGTGACACAGAAGCAATAACTGTAACATAGTAGTAGAGAAGCATAGACAGTTTGATAACATAATGAGATGCTCAGTTGGATAATGTAATGAAATGCCCAGGTTTGTGTAGCATAATACTAATGGTTTGCATTGAGAATAAGGGGATCCTCTAAGGAGAGAGGGAGCGGCAGGACATCATCCACCTCTATCCAACAGTGGAACCTACCTAAAGAAACTAGGGGACACTACTATGCTAACTAACAGTTATGACCTAAGGCAATGGAGGACAGGAAAAAAACCCTATGAGGAGGAAATCTCAGGGGATCCAAAGCCTAGGCTGCCTTCCCTCCAGGCTTGGGATAGTTTATTTAGTGACAGCTCTGCAGCTGCAATTTGGAAAACCCAATTAAAGGGAGGTGGAAAATATTCCAATTTGGAGGAAGGCTCTCACTCAAACCCTCTAGTGGGAACGCCATGGAAGGTTGCGAGAAAACTCTGCAACAATATGTGCAACCAAGGTGGAGGAGGACAGCAACGACTGCTGAGGCACTCACCTGGCCTACCTGCCCTATACTCAAACCAGGTGAACCAGAGGCAATTGTTGTGAGAATGTGGTGAAGGTGCCTTGCTAGGGAAACCACTAAAGTCAATGGCTAACCGTTATAGTGGAACACAAGAACCAAAGGAAATTGTCGTAACCACCCTTCACTGCTAGTCTTAAATTCTACACCAGGAGTTGCTGTCATGTAGCAGGCAGCTAAAGCCAAGCCTGGGGTTAGGACATTCCAGCTATGGGCCAGGTGAGAAGGATCCCACCCTAAGTTGGACATGCTCAAGATGCAGACTAAATGCAGAGCAAAACAGTCGGCTGCAGGGACCCTGCACCAGAAGAGAATGGCTGGCATGCCCCAGAATTAGATTGAGAGCTGAGAAGCTGGTGAGCTGATTGAGCACAGTGTGCTGTTCATAATGAGCAGTGAGTGCTGAGACCTTGCAAGGTTGAAAGTAGATTGAGTGCAGCAGACATCACAGAGGCTGAAGTCGAGAGGATGCAGTAGACGTGAGCAATCGATTGCGTAAGCAAGCGTGGACCTGTAAGTAGATCAGTAATCAGAGTAGTAAGTGGACCTGCATGTAGGTCTGCATAATGTAGTAGCAATGAAACAGCACTGAATACTGAGGCAAGCCAGCCAGACATTTAAAAGCCAAATCAAGGTGACAAATACTGTGAGGATTTTCAGTGGTGAAGGCAGGATTTAGAACAGAAATAATGAGCCACATGGCACCACAATTCCCTGCCATAGGACAAACAAGAAAATGATGGAATGCCGAGAACCACATGCCGATATTAAAGCTACGTTAACAGCCTCAGCAGGAGTTTTTTAGCTCACTTCAGAGTAGAACAGGGTATATAAACATAAAAGCAACATCTGTATGGAGTATACTGAGTTGTAACTGCAATAAACATAAATAAGGAGACACAATGCTCTGAAAGAAGGTGTAGCCAGGCAATGCAATGAAGCTGCTATAATGAGGCAAGTAGAATGAGAAAGCATAATTGAGCTGCAAGCTAGGTTTAGTGTAAGCCTGAGTTAGGTGAAATCAATTGAGTATACAACATAGAGTAGCTATGGTTGAGCTGAAACACACAGTTAATGATTGCAGTTGCATTGCAGTAGTTTGAGAGTTGTGAGTAACTGAAAGCAAGCAGTAGTAGCTCTGGAACAATATGCTAGGAGCTTAGAAACAACCCCCCCCCCCAAAAAAAGCAAAACCAAAGATGCACAAACACTGGAAACAGAGAAAAATGAAGCACACACACAGCCAAAGGAAAAATACAATCCAGAAGCAGGAAAATAAACACAGTAATCCAGCAAAGACAAGCAGGAGCAGCATGGGGGGCAGGGTTCAGCCAGACCTGCCGGCCCCAACCAGCTCAGAAGACAGATGGACAGAGCCTTCAGCTGCACGAAAAAGTGCTTCACAATGAGGCTGAGAGGAACTGCTTATATAGCTCTGGAAGTGGGAGTGGCTGGCTGCTTGGCCATTGAACTCCAGGCATAGCCTTTCCAGTTGTCCTCCAATTGTACTTTCCCAAAGCTGAAATGGTTAATAGAACCTACGCTAATGAAGGAATGCTAGGCTCATGATCAGTTTTCAAACCACTGTCCCTGGTAAACATTCTACAGCTGTCAGATTCTTACGGAGAGTGAATACTAACAAACTATCTATACTAATTTTAACCATTACATAAATCAATAACAACCAAGAACCCCCTTAATTTAAAAATGTGGGCCACACAGACTCAAGTCACTAAGCCCAACAACAGAACCACTTGTGGGTTTACAACAGCATGGACAGCTGTGCTGCGGAGCCCATAGGTTCTACCAGGGGAGAAAGGGTGGGAGCTCAGAATACAGTAAGAGTCCCTTGGAAGAAACAAGATTACTACGGTAAGTAATTTTTTCTCCAAACCCCAGGAAATCTTACTGTATTCTAACATATGCAGACTACCTAAGCAGTACCTTTGGAGGAGGGTTGAGCACCTCTGTAGGAAACAGACTCTGCAGTACTGCTGTGCCAAACCTGGCATCACCTCTGTCCTGGATATCCAGGCTGTAGTGTTTGATAAAGGTGTGAACTGTTTTACAAGTAGCAGCTTCACAAGTTTCCAACAAAGGAATATTTCCTGCAGCTGCTATTGAGGTAGCAGTAGCCCTTGTAGAGTGAACCCTAAGGCCTGCAGGGATTCTTTAACTACTGTGCTGTAGCAGGACTGAATACATGCAACAATCCAGTGGGCAATATACCTTTTGAGGCAGGCTTGCTCTTTCCTACTTCTCCATAGGCCAGGAAGAGCTGAGTGCAAACCTGCCTGTGACTCAAGTAGCAGCTTATAGCTCACTTGACATCTAGGCTGTGCAGTCCACATTCCTCTGAACTAAAGTGGTCAGTGAAAAAGACTGCCAAAGTAATGGACTGATTTAGGAAGAGGTTTGAAAACCACCTTAGGCAGAAAGTTTCTGTTAGTCTTGAGGACTACTTTATCCATATGGACTGATATGTAATTTGGCTCAGCTGACAACACCTGTAGCTGACTGATCTTCCTAGTTGAGGGATGACTACCATGAACACTGTTTTCCATGTTGCATACTTAAGTTCTGCTCAAGACATGGGCTCGAATTGTAGTTTCATTAGCTAGCCATTGCATACATTGAGCTCCCATACTGGGGCATGTTCCCTGTGAGGGTAATGCAAATGCATAAGACCCTTGAAGAACTTCCTAAACACTAGATTAACTGCCAGAGAGGACCACTTACCAGCTGATAGGTAAACAGAGACAGCTGGTAAGTGCACTTTGAGGGTAGAAGGCCTAAGGCCGAGAGAATGAAAGTGTGCCATATACTCTAGGATGACTGACAAGTCAGTCTGGCAGCAGCCTATCTCTTTTTTCTGGCACCAAATGGAAAAACCTCTTCCATTTAGAGGTGTAAGTCTTTCTGGTAGAAGGGTTTTGTAAAACCTGTAAGAACCTCCAGCACCCCTTTAGAAAGGTGCAAATCTGAATACCCTAAGTCCTCGAGAGCAAAACTCTGAGCTTGAGAGACCGGAGTTTGGGATAAAGGACCCTGTCCTGTGAGGTCATCAATAGGTTGAGTCTCCTGGATTGAGAGATTAGACTGGAAATTGACACGGTCAGTAGTAGAAAATACCATGGCCATCTGCCCCAATCTGGAGCAATGAGGACCACTGTCACTGATTGAACCCTGAGCTTGTTCAGCACTTTGAGCAACAGGGGAAATGGAGGAAAGGCATACAGGATACCTGTCCACTGCAACAGCAGTTCATCCAGAGGGACTGTGCCCAATAGAGAAGGCCTGCAACGGAATTGTGGTAGCTGGTGATTATCTGGGGTTGCAAAGAGGTCACCTCTGGGGTGCCCCATCTTCTGATTACCGCTTGTATTCATAGTGGTTGGGGTTGATCCTTCTGAGAACATCTGCCAGGACATTGTCCTTCCCTGGGAGATGGAATGCTGAGAGGGAGATTCCCAGGGAGTGAGCTAGACTCCACACTTTCATGGCCTCTGTGCACAGTAGGGACGATTTTGTGCCCCCTTGCCTGTTCATGTAGTACACTGTGTGCCTTGAAGTATTGCAGCGAAGGACTGAATGTTTAGATAAGCTGCCCTGAGCTCCAGCAGGCTTTATGTGAAGCAGGGACTCCTGATGAAGCCAGGTACTATGTGCAGTGTGTTCCCCTAGGTGTGCACCCCACCCTAGGAGGGAGGCATCTGTTGTTAAGACTGCGGCTGGTGGCAGCATTAGGAAAGGCATACTCTTCACTGAGGTTGTCTTTATCCTGACACTATTGTAGAGCTTGCAGCGGGGTTCTTGTGACTGAAACCATCTTTGACAGGGAACCTCTGTTTGGGAACAGTGAGACCTGAGGTGGAACTAAAATCTCTCATCTGAAATCTTGACCCTGACACTATTGCTGCAGCCATGTGCCCTAACAGCTGTAGAAATAATGCCTCACTGGTCTGGGGGTATGCAGCTTGAATGAGCCTGCCAGGTGCATCAAGCTGTCCAACATTCCCTGTTGGAGGAAAGCCCTGCCTCTCAGAGTGTCAAGTTTTTGCCTGTATGGACTCCAGGTGCTGAACTGGTGTTAGCATTGACTTTTTCGATTTGCCAGGAGATCCAGTGTACACAGGGTATCCTGGACAACTATCAGTGCATCTTTACCCACTGAGGAGACTGGCCTACTGCCAACCAGTTATCCAGGTATGGGGAAGACTATAACTGCTTGCCTCCTTAGGTGTGCTACCACCACTGCTAGGCACTTGGTAAACACTCTTGGAGCAGAGTTAAGGCTGAAAGGAATGGCTCTGAACTATGTGTCCTTGAAGTTCAGAGATGTTGGCCCAATCCTCTTTCCTGAGGGTAGGGAGAATGGTAGCCAGAGTGACCATTTGTAACTTTGGCTTTGTTAAATGCTTGTTTAAATGTCTACAATCCCATATGGGTCTCCATCCCCTCCCCCCCTTTTTTTATGAGGAAAAATCCTGAGCAGAGACCCCTTCCCTGTGAGCCAAGGGAACAGGCTCTACTGCTTTGTCTTGAATTAGTTTTTCTACTTTCCAACAGAGTTACTTCTGATAGACTAGCAGGTCTGAAAAACTTTGCCCTCAGTTTGAGCAGGATCTTGAACCCGAGGGCAAGCTCCTGGCCCACTACCTCCAGAAACCATCTGTCTGTAGCTATGGATTCCAAAGCTTGGAGGTAGTGGGACAGCCTGTCCTCTACTGCAAGTGGGGAGATGGCTCTGGTAGATCCCTAAGGGGTCTGATTAGTCCGTGCACTTTGCTGAGTGCTGGGGCAGTATGGCTGCTGCTCATCCTGCCTCTGCCTCTGATGTACACTCTCTGAGGTTGATGCCTGAAAGAAGAGTCTGTAATGGGTTCTACCAGTGCTCCCTCTGTCTTGGTACTTCTGGGGTGTTGCTGCTTTCTTCTTTGCAGCAACACTCTTACAAGCTACCTTGTACCCATCCATCTTTTCCATGTAAACCTCTGTTTGTTCACCAAAAAGGGATGTGTCCAATGCCTTTGTCCAAGGTCAATCTCCTCAGAGACACCGAAGATGCCATTTGCCTGGCTGCAACATCACTAGCATCCACTGCCATTCTGAACTGGCATTTACAGGACTCTATGCCCTTAGCAATCTCTGAAAACATTTTTTTTTTATTTTATTTCTTTTTTTTAATATCTGGAAACACAGGACATGTGAGTGGCCTGTCTAATAGACAAAGAGGCACCTAAGTTGGATTTCTTGCCACAGAATCCATTTTCTTGGAATCTTATCCAGTGGGTGTGATGCCAGAGGAATCCCTGCCTTATCACAAGCCACAGCTTGCAACCTCCTCTTCATGGCTGCGGTGCTCTGTGCCAGACAGCCACCCAATACTTCCTACCCATCCTCTTGTCCCTTGGGGAAATGGAAGTAGGGTCTTATAAAAATTCTAGAAGCCTGTCTTTTAAGAGTCTTGTGGATGGATGGCGCCAGTCTTTTTTGCCCAGGTCCTGAACCAAGGTCTATCAACCGGGATGCTGATCTGGAACCACAGTACCATTTGCAGCATTTGTAAAAAAATATTTTATAGCGTTTGCTGTATATCTGCAGTTGGAACCAACAGTTTTGAAGGTTGCAGCTCCCGAACTGAGTGATTTTTTTTCCGCTTTCTCTCTCTTTTTCTTAAGCAGAACTTGCCAGTTCAGCTGCAGTGATTGCAGTTCTTTTCTTTGATTGGGGAACCATCACCCTGGTTAGAGGGTTGTAAATTTGATTCCTTTGGTTTCTATTTATGAGGGGAGGAAACTACGTCCACAGCTGAGTTAGCAGCCTTCTAGAACATGTTTCATGTTTCCTACAGTCAATTCAAATGCCTATTGAGCACCAACTAATGAAATACTTTGCTTTTATAGATTTCACAATCTGTCTTCAGGCGGTTAAACCCTAGGCAAAAAAGCACTAACTGAACAATGCAGGAAGATATGTTCACAGCTGGGTTAGCAGCCTTCTTGAACATGTTTCCTACAGTCGGTTCAGATGCCTGTTAAGCTCCGACTGAGGAAAAACATATTGCTTTTACAGGTTTCACAATCTGCCTTCAGGTGGTTAAACCCTAGGCAAATAGAAGCAAATTAAATCAGGAAGAAAGTTATGTTCTCAGCTGGGTTAGCAGCCTTCTTCATTATGTTTCCTACAGTCGGTTGAAATACCTGTTAAGCTCCAACTGAGGAAAACATATTTTGCTATTGTAGATTTTACAAACAGTCTGTACCAAGCTAAAAAACCCACTGGGCCAGTTCTTTTCTAGTGTTAGTGACAAAAAAAACAGTAAAAACTCCAAGAAATGGTTCTCTGAGAAACAGAAATTCACACTAATGAATAAGGCTTAAACCTTTATTATTTTGCTTTATTCATTTTACTTCACAGTTGGTTCAACAACCACTGAGAGAACCAAGAATTACCCCAGTTTCCCTCAAATAAACAAATTAAGCAGCCAGCCCAGGGAAAGAATACAGAAATTTACTTTTAAAAATTTTAAAATAAGTCTGGCTCCCTCCTGGTTAAATTAACCAAAAAGAAAATGAAAAAACCTACTGGAACAACACTAAATCTAGACTAGTTTACCTGTAAACCCAAGGGTGGTGCTTTAAAAATGAACAGAAATAAACTTTACTTCAAAAAAACTGAGAAAAATAAAATCTTCCAAGAAAGATGAAGGAGAGCTCTCCGAGGTGTCTGTACTGTTCAAGTGGAGTAAAGAATCTGACAGTTGTAGAATGTTTACCAGGGACAGTGGTTTGAAAACCAAGCATGAGCCTAGCATTCCATCATTAGCATAGGTTCTATTAACCATTTTGGCTCCGGGGCAGTACAATGGGAGGACAATACCACATATGTCAAAATACAGTAATATTTCTTGGGGTTTGAATAGAAGGTTTTGGAAACCTGTTTAATAAAACAGGTTTCCCTCTTAAGTAGGAAGATATATGTGACAGGGTAGAATAGGATCTTGTCCCATTCATTTTGGAGAAAGTATTTAAATGCAAGGATGTGTATTCTTTCCTTTTTTCTCTTCTGTCTGGTTGCGCAACCAAATTTTCCTGTGAGACTTCAGACTTGATCAACCAGAACAGTCTTGCAATTCTTTGTCTCTCACTGTCTCTGTTTTCTCTTGCTGTCTGTTTTTCCTCCCTTGCATAACTATATTTGCTAATTATGGTAGCATGGTAGTGCTACCATAGTTAGGGTTGAGGAGTCATTTACATGTTAAACCCCAAATTTTGCACCTTAATAACTTTGCAACCATTCAGTGGATTTGCCTGAAATTTGGAATACAGAATCAAGATCCATATGCCTTGGGATCTGCCCAGTTGGATATACGGCTGCGGAGTTATTAAGTGTGATCTGCGCGTGCGTTTACACTTTTTCTGGAATTCTATGGTCGTGCCTACAGGTCACACGGTTTGTGCGACCAGTCCAAAATCTTCAGAGAATGTGCAGCCAGGGTCCCCAATGTGCCTTTCAAAGATTTCATGAAAAAATATTAAATGGTTCAAAAGTTATTCAAAAAACAAGTTCCCATTATAAGTCAATGGGAAAAGTTAACAAAAAGTTTGACAGTGTCAAAAATGCAGTTTTTACTTTCGCAAATGGCCCTTTTACTGTCACAAATCCGCCATTTTGTTTTCAGTTGGTGATCAGAAAAATGCTTGGCATTTAAATTTGGGACCCTTTAGCAACCTAATTCTTTTTGTATTCACCTAGTCGGACCCTGACGATGCTAGCTATGTCTTTATTTTGGGGTAAAACACCCCAGAAATATGTTTTTCACATTTCTGGAAAAAGTACTTTCGATAAGTAGTGTCGCACTCACGAAAGTGTTGCAAATTTTTTAAAGCTTTCGCAAATTGCAACAGTACTTTTCTAGGCTGTGGGAAAATGACAGCAATTCTTTGGCACCCTGCTGCAAAAGAACGGTTTGGTGCTTTGGTCTGAAATTTGGAGGGAGCGCATCTGACATCTCACAGATGTGCCTTTCTGTGTTGTGTTGAAAAAATATTACATGGAGGCAAAGTTACGGCACTCCAAAGTTGATGCTTTTTGCCATAGGATAACATTACGGCATCCGACGCATTGCAGCAATCCTTTGGCACCCTGCTGCAAAACAACGGCTTGGTCTTTTGGGCTGAAATATGGAGGGAAGACAGCCAACATCCCACAGATGTGCCTTTTAGTGGATTGGTGAAAAAATATTTCAGGGAGCCAAAGTTATGGCACTCCAAACTTTTCTTTTTTTCCCATAGGATGACATTACGGCATTTGTTGTGCCTTTCAGGGCCCGTGTCTCGGAAACGATGTGAGATACAGACTTTTCATTGAAAAACTACTTAGCCCCCTAATGGGGGCTAAGTATAAAACTAGCCAGGAAAGTCATACATCTTATGACTTTAAAATTTTTTTTTCTATGTCGTACGGTTCTTGAGATATAAGCAATTTAGTATTCCAACTCCTAATTTTCTGCTCCGAGACCCATTATTATGCATACATTCTTTGTACTCACTGTCTTTCTCTATGCAGCTTTTGGGAAAAACCAGCCTGTGCGCTTACATTACTGTTACTGTTGCCCTTTCCGCTTGCGGTTCCATACCCTTTTCACTTACCGTTCACGTCTACGGCACCATGTGCGTTATCCTTTGTGTTTTCATTTGCATTTGCGTTTCCGTTATTTTTTGCCATTTGTGTCTACAGTACTGTTTCTCTTTCTGTTTTGCTTTGTGTCACCATGCCCATTGCCATTTCTGTTTGTGGGCACCATGTTACTATGTGACAAGACATCACATGGCGGCCCGTTCCCGTATACGCCACCATGTGCATTACCCTTTCTGTTCTCATTCGTGCATGCGTTACCATGTGTGCCACTGTTAGCGGTTCTGTTTGCATTGCTGTTCCTGTTACTATGTTACAAGACATCACATGGCGGGAGCGTGGGGCCTGAAGGGGCCGCGCTTCTGCCGCTGCATTACATTCACTATTCCTCATTATCATTCTCAAAAAGAAGGGAAATTAGAGGCAAAAAAATCTGTTTAATGCATCAGTTAGGGTTGTTCCACAGCGACAAAAGTGAGGAAATTTGGTGTTAGGGTTGAAAACCCCCTTGCACCCCCCAGCCCACCCCCCAACCTGCATTGGGGTGTGCATTGGGGTGTTCAGTCCTAACTCTCACCCCATTCTACTATACCTCTGCTGCTTTACACATGTGATGGGGTGAGAGTTAGGGCCAACGACCCCAATGCGCACCCCAATGCAGGTGGGCTGGGGGGGGCCAAGGGGGGGGTTTCAACCCTAACACCGAATTTACTCACTTTTGTCACTGTGGAACAACCCTAGCTGATGCATTAAATGGAGTTTTTTGGCTCTAATATAAAATATATGAGAAACAATGTATGGAAATGTAGCTGATATTGGGATCTCTTTTGTTTAGAAAATGTTTAGTGTTGCTATTAAAATGTATATTAATTGTAGAAAACTAGAGGCTACTTGAGTACAAATGCCTCAGCCTTTTGCAGCTGCTGTGGAGACCTCAGTAAGTTTTCAATGTTCTAGCAGCTCCTGAAATTTACAAAGAACAGGATGCTTGCAAAGGATGGGGGTTGAAAAGACTTATAAAACAACTAAGCTGAGCTGCAAAGAGGAGATTTTTTTTTACAAGAAAGATTTTATTTTTGCTTCTGTATATAGTTATTCTGCACAGGTTTATTTTATTTTATGTTACTGCTACAATAAATAAAGTTTTGGTGATTTTTACAAATGCTCCTGGGTTTTCCCTATGCTTCCTGACCTATGCCTCGATGACACCCTGACGACCCTGCCCTGTTCTGTTATGTTCAACACATGTGAATCACTTTTCTGACTTTGTTTTTGTTACTGATTCTTGCATACTCCTGCTATTCTCAAATGTCAAGTATTTCCCACATTAAATAAATTGTTTCCCATTGCTGTGTGATGATGTGTGACTGGTTGCTGTGTGCATCCACCAAACACCCAAAGAAATGCAAAGCCATGAAACAAACATGAGTTATTCTCCTGAGAAGTTCAACATAAATCTGTTTTCAGCACTTAACATATTTACTGCATTTGCCAGAAATGTCACGGTTGTACCCAGAGAGAGAGAATGCTTCCCTTCTTGGAAATACTGTTGCCGCCCACATATGAGAAGGCAATGTAAAGCATATGTGAAACTTGCAAGAGAACTTAAATTTAATTATGGTACTAAGCATTTTTGGGCCTGCTGCAACCTCCCCAACACCACTGTACCAGAAATATCATGTTGTGTCCCCAGAGAGAAACTGCTTTTCTTCTGTTAAATACTGTTCCTGCACATGCCAGACATGGTGTTGAAAACTACATTAGAAAATTACAAGAAAAGATAAACATAACTATGGTACCAAGTATTTTTGAGCCTGCTGCCACCCCACCACCCAACACCACCACCACCACCACTGTGCCTGAAATGTCAAGTTGTGTCCCCAGAGAGTGAGTGCTTCCCTTCAGTCAAATACTGTTGCCACACACACCTGAGAAGGCAGTGCAAAGCAGATGTGAAACTTGCAAGAAAACTTAAAACATATTTATGGCAGTAAGCATTTTTGGGCCTGCCACCCCACCACCACAAGCAGCACTGTACACAAAATGGAAAGTTGTGTCCCCAGATAGAAAAATGCTTTCTGTTTGTTAAATACTACTGTTGCACTGGTCATAGAAGTTGGGCAAAACAAGATTAGAAAAATTCAAGAGAAGGTACACATAACTGCATAGTGTTGCAAGGCTGAGCTTTGATCAGCCCATCCCAGTAACGCAACACAAATATCAAGCGGCTGTGTTTACAGTGGGAATGGAGGAAATAACTTAAGGAGAGGGTGCTTTGCTGCTGCTGCTGTTGTTGTTCCTGAGATACAGACTCTCGTTCAGTGTGGATTTATGAGGACTCACATACATAATGTACAGGTAAGTACGTTTTTTTCTAGTCGTAATTTGGGGGGTTATTGCTACTGTTCAAAGTCTAATGTGTTCATACAGCTCTTTCATTCATTTTCATTTATGTGTGCTGATGACATCATACTGCTGGACAACTACAACATAGATGTTGTCATGAACAATACTAGTCAATAGCGACGGTATTTTTTTATTTTTTTGTTTTCAGGGAGGGAGTTGCTTCTGCACCATAATTGATACATTAATTACATTTGTTAGTCACTGCCTCTGCTGTTCTTCCTTACAGGTATTCCGTGTGCCTTTATTTTTTCCAATGATGGGCTTGATTCACCAAGCAAATGATGCTGACTGAGTGATCCAGGGTCCATGCTAAGTTCCAGCTTCCGTCAAGCTCGATCCATGGTATTACATGCACCTTTCAAGGTACAGTATATATTTTTCCATTTTCATTTTCTGGAGGTGTGGGCATTTTCATTGGCAATTGTGCCTGATTCAGTACTCAATATTTCCTGTTGCCATTGTTATAATTTCAGGTACAGTACCTTGCAGAATGTGGTGAACTGCGGTATACTTGAGTTGACTGAACTGAGAAGATGGAGATGGCTTGCTTGCCTGCAGGATCTCTTCATACACCATTCCATTCCAGTTACAATCCAGGTAGCACCTGTTAAGAAAAGCAAAGATTTGTGTGAAGGAATGTACAGAAATCTTTTACCATTGTGGTAAATAATGTCCGTACAGTTCTGTGATGTACACGCATTATTGAGTCTGGAGGAGTCCACATGATAGTAATTATACACAAGCAACATATGTCATCACCTGTTAAAACATCTGAGAACAGAGAAAAAAGGAGAGAACAAAAGGAAAAGGAAAAGGAATGGAAAGGAAAGCAAAGGAAAACATTAAATCATAAGGATACTTACTGTCAGAGTACTACTGCTGGCAGTGTGTGGCAAGATAGAATAGGACACTGTGCCATTTGTTTGGGAGAAAGTGTGTAAATGCAAGGAGCTGTAGTCTTTCCTTTTCTGTCTGGTTGCGCAACCAACTTTTCCTGAAGAGTCTCGCAATCCTTTGCTTCTCACTGTCTCTCTGTTTTCTCTTGCTGTCTGTTTTCCTCCCTTGCATATTTATATCTGGTAATATAAAAATACATGTGAATCAATGTATGGATTGAAGCTGATGTTGGGATTACATTTGTTTGAAAAATGGTTTATGTTACTGTTGAATTGTATATATTTATAATTTGAGATAATTGTAAAAAGCTAGAAGTCATTTGAGTGCAAATGCCTGAACCTTTTGCAAAGGCTATGGAGATCTCAGCAAGTTCTCAATGTTCTAAGCAGCTCTTGAAATTGACAAAAAACCTAAATGTTTTGCAAAGACAGGATCTTTGCAAAGGATGGGGGTTGGAAAATAATTATAAAAACAGCTAAGCTGAGCTGCAAGTGAAGTGTATATATAGTTATTCTGAACAGGTTTATTTTATTTTATGTTCCTGTAACAAATGAACAGTTTTGTGGAATTTTCAACTGCTCCTGGGTTTTCTCTATGCTTCCTGACCTGTGCCTCAATGACACAGTGCAGTGGTGTATGTTTTTGGTGTCCATGTGTACTGGAACCAGTGAAACCTGCAAGCTGACATGAAAACATTTTAATGCTGCAATGAGTCACGTGGACTGATTTTTTGTCTCTAGTAGGCTGATAGAAGGGCCACAGTTTCTGAAGAACAATGCAGGTGTCTTGCCATCACAGTAGATGAAGAAGTCCTTGCTGCAGTGTGGTTCTACGTGACGAGTTCTTACCGGCTTCAGTTAGTGGCTTCATGTAGGGTGCAGGGCCATCATTTCCTTGGGCTAACAGTTTGAATGTTGTGGCATGCTGTATGATAATTCTGGTGAGGAGGACCAAGATGTATCAGGCAAAAGGAGCACAAAGTAGGTAGAGGAGGGGGCTCTATTTTGAATTGAGATTCTCTGTTTGTTTGTAAAGTCTTAGGGAGTTCATTTAACCAGTAGGGGGCCTGGTAAGCGAAGGCATGCTGTCATAGAGAGGTGCGGCAGAATGGGATAGACAGTGCTCCATTCTTCTTTCCTCCAGTGAGGTGAGGTATTGGAGAAGCCCCAAGCAGGTTACCTATGCAGGGTGGGGTTTTACCGAGGAGTGCTTTCCTTGCCAGGAGACAGGTTTAGTATTTGATCCTGTCTTTTAGGTTGAGTTAGTTTGTACGCTCATACAAGGCACAAGTGTGAGTGTATTTGTCCATGGACAGGGTGAGGTGACATGCCTTATTCAATGCCATTTGGAGCCTTTTGAGTGCAGTATCAGAGGCTGCACCATAAACCACCAGCCCATAGTCAATTGTACAGAGAATGGAGCTGGAGACAGAGGTTCGGATTGCTTCTGGGGTGAGGGATTTCTTGTGTCTATAGAGGGCTCCAATTTTTGTGTTAACTGCTCTAACAAGGGAGTCAATGTGGTGTGTATAAGTGAGTGAGTCATCAATGGTGACCCCTGGGTACTTGAACATAATATACCTGCTCAATCTGCTCACCAGCCATATTAGTGATTTCGAGCGAAGTGTGTCTATGCTTGTGGTGAGGGCTAGAATGAAGCATAGCCTTTGTCTTCTTATAGTTCAGTAGCAGCTTTTGTCTACTGAACCAGCCCTCAAATTTATTGAAGGAGTCTGCTAGTTCAGATTGAACGGCTGCAGGGGAGGTACTGCTGCTTAGCAACATGGCATCATCTGCATATAATGTAAGTTTAGAGTTGCAGGCCAAGGGTAGCTCATTTACAAATAGGCTGAAAAGTAGGGGCCCTAGGGTTGATCCTTGAGGGACTCCTAGGAGTACATATTTGGAGCTGGATAGTGTCTTCCCGATTCTGACTCGCTGACTCCTGTGTGTCAGGTAGTCACTGAACCAATTTAAAGGGTTTGGTGCTACACCCAATTTTTGGAGCTGATGTAGCAGTAGTGGGTGGTTTATGGTGTCAAAGGCTTTGGTGAGGTCAATGGAGATGGACCCCACCAATTTTCCTTCATCCAGCGCCTTGTGTGCAAAGTCAGAGTATTCTAACAGTGCTGTGGTAGTGCTGTGTTTTTGCCTGAAACCGTGTTGGTTTGGACAGAGCAGATTGTACTTGTTTAGGTATTCTGTAAGTTGACTTGCCACAATTTTTTCCAGATTAGATTCTGCATGACAATTATACTTCACTATAATGTAATATGTTTGTCTTTTACATATATTTCATATATAATCTACCTAATCACTGATAAGATGACTCTGAGGGATCATCAATGATTATTGTAAACTTACATTCTCATATATTTATATGTAGTGTGTGTTTTACACTCAGGCAGATATGCCACATGTAATAGAGCCCTGTCAGCACATCTCTTAGTCTCTTTAGAGAGAAATCCTTTGTTATGTCTTATATTATACATAAGCAAGAAATGCCACATGTAATAGAGCCCAGTCAGCATTTCTTTTGTCCAAGTTATAATGCTAATGTAAGCATATTCTGTCTCATATGATATTCATTAGTGATTCTGTCTCCTAAGTCATTATCCAATACATAATATAGAGGATAATGTATGGTCATTGGTGTGTAACCACACTACACTTGCCTTCTAGTAGTTCCCTTGGCATTTCTGTTAAACCTCAAGAGCGCAGCTCAAGAGGTTTCAGAGTTGCTATGGGAACCATGAGAAGGTAAGAGTATCACGGTTACACACCGATGACCATATGTTGTCTTTTATAGTGTATGGTAATCGGAAAAATCATAGAAATGTTTTTATGATCACGCTGCCAAAATTAAAAACCACATTACAATTAGACACCACTATGCGACAGACTGCTGGCTTAACATGTGACATAGGAAGACATGTGCATTCACGGAGTTTGAATTTGAGCAGGTTTAATTAGAGAATAAAAATAGCATGAAAGACTGGGAAACATTATGAAAAAAAAGAAACCTCGCAGAAACACTACTTGGACTGCCAGAAATCATGCAAGCAAGTTTGTTTTCTTTTTTTTAAACATGTGAATGTTTGACTGTTATGAGGGTCATGGCAACAGCAGTGCTCGGTGGTTCTATTCTGTTACACCATCGATGTGATGCAGCGTTGTTAGTATAACAAAGGCATGACATCACATCGATGGTGTAAAAACTCTGTAAAAAGATCATTTTTGCGTGTTTACTGCATTCAACCATACATTGTTTCTCATATCCGTAACTATGATGTAATTTCTGTTGCTATACTGTTATCTGTAGTATTTAGCCTTCTGCAACCTAGTTTTGACTGGAGAGAGAGAACAAGATCTTGGAGAACCTGAGATCCTACAATTCTGGAGATTATGTACATTCTTCAGGAGAGTGGTGAGAAACCCATCTGTCTTGTGATTTTCTTTGTCACATGCTTGGCATAAGTAGTATAATAAACAGTTTTTAGTTCTCTTGCCTGTTTACAAATGTTTATTGGCAGACTCCGAAGACATATGAATCTGTATTATTAGTATTATTATTATTTACTCTACTATCTGAGATTGTTTAAGTAACACAGTTCTGGGATGGCACACTTGGAAAAGTAAGTGCATGATGGTACATGCCATTTTGGCAAGGCACGGGTCATGAACTGCCTAAATCCAACATTCTCTACAAAGGGGAATGGCTAAAAATCCAGAGCGAGCATTTCTGCAGCTGCTGGATTCAACTCCCATGCTGTAGCATGATTAAGTAGGAATTTAGTTTGGAGTTCCAAAATTGAATGCAGCATAGGCTGAATGTTTCCTGATACTGGCAATGGACTTGATGTGCCAAACAGCTTGGCTCGTGTGGTGGCATTATTGGGATGCTCCTTGACTGGGGATTGGCAATGTTACTCTGAAGTGCTGCAGGACTGACCTCAGTGCCTTTTTTGTTTTGCAGTACTGGGGTACCTATCATACCTGGACTTGGGGTGGTAGTCCTGCTGCTAGGACCACTACTTGGCCCACTTCCAGAATTGTCCACATCCTCTAACACCACATAGATGTTCTCCTCCTCACCAGCACCTCTATCTCCCTTATGTACTGCCATGCTTATTTGGCTTGCATTGCCTGATGATTTTGATGGACCAAAACCACCAGGGCTGGCTGCCTCTTGATGTTGATGCCACCATAATGGGTGCCTGTTTTCAAGGTGTGTATGTTGCCCCCCATGCCGAGGTGACTACCCTTCTTACCCTATTTACTCTTGTGTGACACAGTTAGCAAACTGCCACTGTATCGTCAGATGGGTCTAGTACTTAAAAATCCCACACTAGGGATTTATTTGGCCTTGATTTTACTTGATGTCAAGATGACTGGGATAGCAAAGGAGAACGGTTGGTCTTTGTAACATTTTGGGACGACTCGAGAAAATGATGAACAGGAGAAACAGTGCTGGGGGTGTGTGTGGTTGTTGAAGCAGCAAAGGCAACAGGAAACACACCTTCTGCATGCTGAACACCCTGCTTTGACCTTTTCTTTTCAGGCTCCCATAAGGGATCTGAGTACAACACATCATCTTCATCATCTGCAGCAAACAAATGGCATTCTCATCATCCTCCACGGTCTGTCCTCCTCAGTAGCAGCAGGATCAGTGACACACCCCTCCTCTTCATGACCAGTGTCATCATGTTGCTCGACATGTCCCACCTCACCCTTACCCACTGGGCACACATTATCAGGCTCCAAGCCATCATCAGCAACATCACCACTTTCCAAGTGCACTTCATCAACACTAGCCACCCCCATGCACACAGTTGGTTGTTTGGTGGTGCTGCCACTTTCTGTCACTGTGTCACTTGATACATTAAGCAACATGTCTTCCACAGAATTGGCAGAGAAAAATTTAGAGGCAGAAAAGCCATCACTACTGCAAAATTTGTCGGTGCTACTACTGCTACTGCCTGCCACAGAGTCATCTGAATATTGTCTCTCTGCCTCTACTGATCCCTTCTTGGTACATGCACCACTTTTAGGGACAACAAATTGAGAAATATTCTGTGTAGCTGCTCCATGGACTCTCCCTTTAGTTGCCCTTTTCTTCCCAGTCATTCTTCTGTGCTTTACTACGTATGGTTACTCAACAGTAAATTACACGTGTGAAAGCGCAGTCAGGAGTGGGACAGGGATTTTTTTCCTATGGCAGGTGTGCCAGCAGGGACACAACAATCACTCTGGTTAAGTCACAATCAGGAAAACAGTGATTTTTTTTCCTAAGGCAGGTGTGCTGACAGGGACATAACAATAACTCTGGTTAGATCGCACTCAGGAGAACAGTGTTTTTTTTCCTAAGCCAGGTGTGCCGACAGGGACACAACAATCACTCTGGTTAAATTGCAGTCAGGAGGACAGTGACTTTTTCCTAATAGGCAGGTGTGCCAACAGGGACACAGCAATCATGCTGGTTAAATCGCGGTCAGGAGGACACTGACTTTTTTCTAATAGGCAGGTGTGCCAACAGGGACACAACAATCATGCTGGTTAAATCGTAATCAAGAGAACAGTGATTATTTTCCTAAAGGCAGGTGTGCCGACAGGGACACAACAATCACCTTGGTTAAATTGCAGTCAGGAGGACAGTGACTTTTTTCCTAATAGGCAGGTGAGCCAACAAGGACACAACACTGACTCTGGTTAAATTGCAGTCAGGAGGACGTGATTTTTTCCCCTAAAACACATGTGCCAACAGGGGCACAAACAACAATCACTGTTCCAGACATATCCCTTCACTGGGGGGGGCTCCCTTACCCAGGGAGGGCTTTGGGAGGGGAAACTAGAGTACATGTAGCACTCCTTTACATCTTGGCAGAGCGCGGACATGCAGCCTGGAGGCGTCATGGCTGAGAGGCACGGGGAGGTGGGGCTGCCATCATCCAGACAGCTTGTGTGCCATTTTCATGTTTTTTTCTGGTGTCCCTTACTGTGCTGCTCTTGTAGTACCCCCAGTCTCCACTGGGAGTCGCTATAGAGTGAGGCCACCCACCCCAGGAGAGGAGAGCAGTCCTCCAGATGCTCAATCCTCTTCTTTCCCTGCCAGTCCCCCAGTGCCCCGAGTCCATTCCTGAACCTAGGTCTCCAGCGTGGCTCGAGGTAATGCATCCAGTGCCTCAACCTGCTGCACCACTGGGCCAGCCCATTCCTTACTTTTAACATTTCCTTGTAAAGAGAAGATTTCAGTGGTGCATTGGGGTTTGATTTGTATTGGGCTTCCAAATCTACCGGTTTATTTTCTAAATATTTAAGGTCTTGTTCTCTCCTCTCCTCTCCTCTTGCATCTGAAGGCAGTATAAGAGATGATGTTTCCCAGCATGATAGCCTTGAATGCCTCCCATAGGGTGGCCATCGAGACATCCCCAGTAACATTTATTTTGAAAAAAATCCTTTGCCGTTTCATTAAGCCATGAGGTGAATTCAGGGTCAAACATCAGTAGGGGGTCCATTTTCCAGTTAGTTGATCGGGCTTACTGAGCTGTGTAATATGTCTAACTGAAGTGGAGCATGGTCTGATATGAGAGGTTTGATGGAAGCAGCAGTTAACATGGTGGTGAGTTTTGGAGAAGTAAGCCACATAGCAATGCTGATATAGGTTCCGTGCTTACTTGAGCGACATGTATACTCCCTGACTCCCAGGTTTAATACTCTTCACGCTTCTGTGAGCACTACATCTGCCATCCATAATTTAACCACTTTTGAAGCCATAGTATGTGGATCTGTATTACCTCTGCTCCTGTCTATATCTGCCTCCAAAACTTGGTTAAAATCCCCCTTAGCTGCATTTCGTCATTTTCGTCATTCAAAGAGGCTGTCCGAGCCGCTAGGGCATGAAAGAATTGGAGGGAGTCAGTGTTAGGGGCATATAGGTTCCCTATTACAAGTAGACCTTGAGGTGTCTGGAAGAGGGCTAAAACTCAACTGCCTTCTTCATCATGTTTAGATTTAAACATAGCAACACAGAAACATAGAAGTTGATGGCAGATAAGGATCACAAGGCCCATCCAGTCTGCCCATTTCTTATGCTGAATCCCACTGCTCTGTCAATGGCCTATCTATTCATACTCATCTGTATTGCTCCCTTATGCCTACCCCATGCCTATTTGAAGCCCTGCACTGTATTCATATCCGCCACTTCCTGAGGTAGGCTGTTCCATGCATCCACCACCCATTCTGTGAAAAAGAACTTCCTCACATGACCCCTTAATTGGCATCCCTCTAATCTCATGCTGTGTCCTCTTGTCCTGCTATATTTCTTATATTGAAACATGTTAGACTCTTTTTTATTTTTGAACTTGAGACAACTTTAATTATTAGTTTGAAATACTTCCAGATTGCATATGGATGTACAATCAAATGGAGCAAACTATTACATTAATACCGTTCTTTATAAAATTACCATACTTATTTTCTTACAAGTTTTCACCCCAATGTCATAACGAAGGGCGAGTAACCCCATTAAGCTGTCCAGTAAAAGAGATGATCAACCCCACTGTTTCCGGATTTGATCAAGTGAAAAGATCTATTTCTGCTTCACCCTTCGTCTACATCCTTTGCTCATACCACCTGTTCCAAACTATCTAAATAACATCAAATAATCTTAAGGATTTAAATAAAACTTTGATGTGACTTATGCTATGTTACCATTCTTAATAAATACACAAAGTGTACATACAAACCAGTCGATGTGATTTCATTTACCCGACCATCTTATTTGTTTCCCCACCCCCATTCTATCTCCCCGTCTCCAGGCCACCATCTTTACATGCAAGTTGGATTCATGGCTTTTTCCATCCCCATCTGTAATAGGCCAAAGCCTCCTTCAGGCTAAGAGGTATTGTTCCAGCACCGGGGTGCCCTCCAGACCCTCAATATAACTATAATAAGGGAGCCATTTTACATTGTGTTGTTCTGCGGGCAATCATAATCGGGTAGTTATGGCTTCCATGTCTTTAATTTTTGTAACATTAGCTCTCCACATGTGAAGAGTCAATGGTTCTAGTTGCAACCTGTGCTGCATGATAACTTTTAAGGCTGCAGCTACTAATATATAATACAGGAGCTTTTGGTTATTGGATCCAATTCTCTTTGGTGTGAGACCCAGTATAAAATGAGCTCCATTTACTATGACATCTCATTGAAAGATGGCCTGGAGGGCTTGAGCAACTGACCTCCAATAATTACTTATCTGCGGGCAGTCCCAAAACATGTGGGTATATGTACCCAGTCCCCCACAGCCCCTCCAACATTTATTTGTTGCCGATATTGTATAATGAGACGAAGTCACTGGGGTGATAAAATATCATGCCACTACTTTCCATCTAAATTCCTTCCAGCTCGGGGAGTTAGTTGTTTTAGAGATTCCTAACCAAATCACAGACCATTCTTCCTGTGGTAATCAAATATCTAATTCCTCCTCCCACCTCTGTTCAATCTGTTGGGTTAATAATTTAGCTACATCTTCTTGCAGCATTTTGTGTACGTATGATATGAACCCTTTGGAGTCTGCCATCTGACTCTTTTGAAAGGGAGTTCGGATAGGAGCAGGTGGGTCCGAAAGGATGTGCCTGCAGCCCCATCGTCGTGGAAATATAATGGCGACACTGAAGAAACCTATAAAAGTCCTGTTTGGGAAGGCCAAATTTTCTTTGCAGCTCTTGAAAAGATTTTAATATATTTTGTTGAAAGAATTGAGTTAGGAAGCGTAATCCTTTACTCTGCCATTGTTTGAAACAGCTGTCTCCAGATGCTGCTGGAAATCCTGGGAGGGAATTAAGTAAGATATATCTCCAAACCAGAGTTAGAGACCCCCAGTGCTGTCGGACATCCAGCCATATTTTAAGAGTGTGCCTCGTCCATTTATTATTAATTTGTTTAATGTCCGAGTGCACTGCCACCCAAGGCAACATCCTCAGGGGTATAGTTTGGTGAACTGTGAGTTCCATACGGCACCCCCCCCCCACATGTCCTGGATTTAACATATTAAGAATAGGTAATATCTGGGCTGCCTTGTAGTAATTATAAAAATCTGGTACACCCCTACCCCCTTTATCCTTATCCTTGGTAAGGAGTTCCCAATGCTTTCTGGGTCATCTCCCAGCCCATATAAATTGAAAAAGCTTGCGTCACAGTTCCTTCCAGTCTTTTTTAAGGAAAGGTAATGGTAGACTGGTGAACAGAAAGAGATATTGGGGAAGTACGCTCATTTTCACTGCCTCTATCATGTTGGTAAAGGAAAAGGGCAACATCCGCCATCTATTTATGTCAGCAAAAACTGCTTTCTGCAACAAGCCATAATTAATTTGATATAATTGGGACATTTTAGTTAGAATTTGTATGCCTAGGTATCTTACTCTATCTTTAGCCCAATTAAATGGGATCAGCTCATATAATTCCCTTGAAATTTCACCACTTATTGGAAAAATCTCAGATTTATTCATATTAATTTTGAATCCTGAGATTTTGCCGAACTGGTTTAACAGATCCATTAATGGAGGGATCGAGTTTACCGGGTCCTGCATATATATCAGGGTGTCATCTGCATATAAAGAGACCTTGTTCAGGACTCCTTCTATATAAATGTCCTGAATCTTGTCCTCGACTCTGATTGCCTGGGCAAGGGGCTCCATTGCTAAAGCAAAGAGCAATGGTGATAGGGGGCACCCCTGTCTGGTGCTCCGCTGTATTGGAAGAGTTGTGGAAATGGTGCCATTCACCCGCACTCTTGCAACTGGCTGTTGGTATGCCATCATGACTCACTGCAAGAAGGAGCCCTCAAAACCCATTTTTATAAGCACTGAGTTAAGATAAGACCAGTTAAGCCTATTGAAGGCCTTTTCTGCGTCTAGAAAAATAGCCATTCTGGGAATTTGTGAGGGGCCTTTATGATCCAATATATTTAACAGACGTCTGATATTGTCTGACAAATGTCTGTGGGGTATAAACCCCGTCTGATCTGGGTGAATTAACGTCTTTACATATTTTTGCAGACAGTTGGCTAAAATTTTCGTAAGTATTTTAGAATTCTGATTTAATAAGGATATAGGCCTGTAAGACTCACAAAATGCTACTGGCTTGCCTGGTTTCGGAGTTACAGTAATCAATGCCTCCCGCCAGGAGTCTGGGGGTTTGTTTTCCTCTAGCATGGCATTCACGACCATTACTAGTTTAGGTATTAATATTTTTTTTGAATTTTTTGTAGAATTCTGCCGGAAGTCCGTCCAGTCTGGGTGACTTTCCTGAGGGGAGGTTGTTTATCACTTTTAAAACTTCTTTGTCTGTTATGGGGGCTGATAGTTATTGTTGCATTGTGTCGGACAATTTAGGAAGTTTCAGTGTTTTCAAAAAGAGTTCTGCCTGATTTATCACCTCCTGGGGATCTCTCTTTTCTGTATATAAGGTCTGATAATACTTTTTAAAGGCCTTGGCTATTTCCCCTGGCTTCTCTACCCAATCCTTGTTAGTGCCCCCTGTCTGAAGAAAGGGGACATGTCAACTCGCATGTTCCTTACTCATTCTGAGAGCCAGTAATTTCAATGCCCCCCCGTAATATTTTTGATTAGCAAACCGTAACAGTCCTTCAGCTTTATCAGATTCCATATCATTAAGTTCTTTCCATTTTTTAATTAGCTCCTTAAGAATTTTCTCTTTCCCTCCTGGTTCACTTTTGCGTTCCCTTTCCAAAGTTTTTATTGTGGTTTGCAATTCCAACAACTTTTTATTCCTCAATTTCTTTTTGGCAGATGCCAGGCTAATTATATGGCCCCTTAAAACTGCCTTCATAGTGTCCCACCAAACCCCAGGGGTGCAGTCTGCCATAAGGGAGTCCACAGTTAGATGTTGGAAACTTTGAGTGATTTGTTGGACAAAATTCTTATCATTTGACAACGAGAGATTTAGCCTCCAGTTAGTGACTCTAGCTTCCCTACTCCTTGTAACCTCAATGGATATTGGGGCATGGTCTGATAGGGTTAAAGAGTGAATCTCGGATGCAGTGAAAAGATGGAGATCTGTGGTGTAGGTCAAAAAAAGTCTGTTCTCGAGTACGAGTTCTGAGAGGCTGAATAAAAAGTGTAGTCTCTCTCATTTTTATGGTGTGCTCTCCAAATGTCTACCATTCCCCCCATCTCCACCAAGGTCTTCAGCCTTCTGCTAGCCACCTTAGATGTGCCCGTTTTCCCAGAGGACCGATCCATTGAGACCACAAGGTGGCATTAAAATCCCCCCCCCCAGTATCAAAAGTCCCTTGGGAAGCTCCCCTACCTTCTGGAAAACTTCCAGGTAAAATTTGTCTGCACCTGTATTAGGTGCGTATATATTTACTATGTGTACTAATTTATCTTGCACTATGCCAGAGACTCTAATACATCTACCTTGATGTATAATGTCTATCTCTTGAACTATAAATGGGACTCTTTCTTAATTAAAATTGCCACCAATGCTTTTTTTGCCTCCTTACCCAAAGTAGCTTCCACTCTTCCCACCCATTGTCGCCGTAACTTCATGTGCTTTACTTCTGAGAGGTGAGTCTATTGGAGAAGAGTAATATCACATTCCATTCTTTTAAGTTCCATCAGGATTTTAGTTCTTTTAATGTGCGAATTAATTCCATTAACATTATATGAAATTATTTTAAATGTGTCATTGAGCTCTGTTATTTTTAAACCTCTTGTCCTTTGTCTTATGTAGCTTATACCCTCTTTCCCGTCCTCCGCTTAATTGCCAAGAAATCGGCCAAGCAGACTTACCTTGCATGAAATCACATTGACGTATCACAAAAAACAAATAACTAAAGAACATTATCTTAAACATACAACCATTAACTTGCAAAATGGAGCCCTTTTGGTTCCTACAGCAAAACATTTGTTAATATAACCAAGATTCTAATGTATTTGACCTCCTAGGAGATTCTGGTGGTAGATACAACCTCCACCGGAAGTCACCAATGTGACTAATTTCAGTCCCCAGTGGTGTTTAGGGTAGTTGCTGCTATAGCCAAATCAATGGGTTTTCGCCTGCAACATATAACTCCACATGACACCCAAGGTGGGAGCTGAATCGAGTACCCTATATTCTCGAGACCCCCTCCCTCCTATCATGGTGCCGTGACTTCACACCTCTGTAGAGATGAGGAAAAGAGTCCACCTTTCCTTTCCCCTTATCTTACCCCCCAATTTGCCTCTTCTCCCCCATCTCCCTCGCCCTCCTTCGCCCCCCTCCCCCTTCCTCTCTTTGTACCTTTGGGTGCTTTTTATGCATTTATTCCATTTCTCCTTTTGTGGGTCTATTCCACAATCTCTGTCCCCCCCCTTTTAATAAATACTTGCTTGCCCTCTAGGGGTCAGAGCTGGAAGTCACAGCACCTCAAACTTAATGAGTCCTCATGAAGGCGGCCTTGCTAGCAAAAAAAAAAGAAAACTTATAAATTTCTATGTACAGTGGACAGTAAACTCCTCGCAAACTAGCCGTTTAAGCCCTCAGTTTGATTGCATTAATTAACCTCGTCCCTTCTCCATGGTACCTTGTCGAATTACTCCTCTTCAGTACACCCGAGGGGACGTTAATCAAATCGAAACAGTACCTTTGGTTTAGGGTTGAAAATCAGTTCTTTGTTGACATGGATCCACTCAACCCCATTCTGAGCTTTTTCCTCTCTTCTCCGCTCACTGCATAAGCTTGACAATGTTCCCCATTGCAGCTGGTGTGATTGAGCCTGGAAAACCGCGTTTTCTGTTATTGACACAAGTTACCATACTCCATGCACCTATCCTCAGCTTCCTTTCCAGTATGTCAGTTTCTAAGTCAGGCACCAAGATTTGATGCTCCTTCAGGACTGGAGTTGTCTCCACCAACAAGGAAAAGATCCTAATTCCCGATTCTAAGTAGATCTTGATCCTGGCAGGGAAAAGCAGCAGCACCTTCATTTCCTTCTTTTGCTTTAACTCTATAATGACTCCCCAAACTCTCTGCCTCTCTGTCTGCTAGGCTAATGAGAAGCCCTGGTCGAAATAGATCCACATTTCTTGGTAAATTATCTCATGCTGTTGCCACGCTTCGTGGAGTATCCACTCCTTACTTTGGTAATGCAACATGCGGATTATTAGTGAGCGAGGTCTGGTGGCCGTGTCAGTCAGTTTTGGACCCAAGGATCTATGTGCTCGATCTACCTCTAGGTTTACATTGGGTGGGGGTGAGAGCATAGATTTGAGCAGCTGCAGGATGAAGTCTGCAGTCGTGGGGAAGCTTTCTTCCACACCTTCGGGAATCCTGTGGATTCTGAAGTTATTACGCTGAGATCAATTTTCTAGGTCTTCCAACTTCGCCTGGGTCTCCCGGTCTCTCTGGAGTAAGTATAAGAGCAAGTGATCTGTACCATCCTGTGCTTCTGAGATCTCTGTGATTCTTGTGTCCGAGGCCGAGACCTTTTTGTCCAGGATGCGGACTTCTTGCCTCAGGTCTGCAAGGGCTGTATCTATTTTATTGACTGTGGCCAAAATTTGCTGAAGCGTTTGGCTCGTGCTTTCGGGTGGGTCTGCTTCCTCCTGGTCCCAGTCCGCCGAAGAGTCTGAGGGATGCCTTCTGTGTGAGGGTAAGATAGTTAGGCCTTCTTGAGGTCTGCTTAAAGTTGTTTGCTTCATCTTGCTTGATGTGGAGGAAAATCTTGAACCTTTGGCTTTCTGAGGCTTCGCTGCCATCTAAGGCATTGCGGGCTGTGTCAGCTTTTTAATATTGGGGCAGTTCCGTAGAGGATTTAACAAGATTAAGGCGAGGAGGTCTTGGAGCTCTCAGATTCAGCTACCTACCATTTTGATGATGTCACCAGAAGTCTAAATCTAGACTCTTTTACCTTGTTAATGCCCTTAAGGTGTTTTAATGTTTCGATCATATCACCTCTCTCCCTCTAGAGTATACATATTGAGCTCCATTAATCTGTCCTCATATGTCTCCTGATGCAGTCCCTGCACCATTTTGGTTGCCCTTCTTTGGACTGCTCAATTTGGTTAATGTCCTTGTGAAGGTATGGCCTCCAGTACTGAATGCAGTACTCCAGATGGGGCCTAACCAGTGTCTTGTAAAGAAGGATTATTACCTCCCTCTTACAACTTGTGATACCCCTACTAATACACCCTAACATCCCCCTAGCCTTACCTACTGCTTTAGTGGTCTGCTTTAATGATTTCAGGTCATTGGTGATGATGACACCCAAGTCTCTTTCTTCCCTTGTGACTGCCAGCAACTCCCCTTCCGGCTTATAGGTGGCTTCAGGGTTTCTCTTCCCTATGTGCATGATCTTGAACTTCTTTGCATTAAACCCTAGTTGCCACTCTTCCAACCATTTTGCTAGTTTATCCAGATCTCTTTTCATTCTGCCCACCTCATCTGGATCATCTACTGTGTTGCAGATCTTGGTGTCATCTGCAAATAGACAAATCTTACCCTCTAGTCCATCTGCAATGTCACTGATGAAGATATTGAAGAGGTTAAGTCAGATTCCATGTTTAAGATTAATGAATAAGAATCGAGACCCCCCCTTGTTTGGATTTGGCTGGACTGTGAACTTCTAAACTTACTCAATCTCTAACTAGCTTAGTGGACTCATCCTAGGAGAGTTTTGTCTCCTGCAGTACTGCTACTTGTGTTTTTAGTTTTTTGAGATGGGCCAGAACCTGCTTACATTTTATTGGAAAGTTCACCCCCCTCCCATTCCAGCTGTGTAATTTTAAGTCTGTCATTTTAACCTTTTACAGTGGATATACTGAATGGATGCATTGTGATGAGAGAACATAGCAAGTCCTGATTGTAGCCAACCCTCCCCCTCAACCCATCTCTAACAGTCATCTGGCTTTCAGTGTATACCTTTAAGTTTATGGCTTTGTAGTCATCTTTAACCACTTGCATAACAGTGTGTTTTTCTTTAGTTACTTCTATCTTATTACGAACTAGTGCCATAGGCATTAATGATTTGTACCCTCATGTTATAGAAGTAGTACCTGGATCGAGTTTGGATTTTCTTTCTGAATTCTCTATTGGTGAGTGGTCTAATTGGTGCATTGTAGCATGCAGGCACGTAGTGAGAGAGTCTCATCAGAGAAGTCCTGTAGCATGACAGAGTGTGCACGACTGGGTTTAAACTGCACAGTAAGCACAAGATCGACTTCTCTATCACTACCAGGGTCTTACTCCAAATAGGTATTTAAGTTATATCCTGTAGCTGGTCTGGATTGGGACTCAGGGAGACTCCTTGTGAGCAAGCAATGAGGGGACAAACTACTGGCAGCAAGCCGAATGTGCTCTGATTTAAAATGTGTGTGAGAAATCCAAATTATAAATGAAGGAGTCTGATCTAGCGCAAAAGGCTGCAGAAAACTGCAACATGGAAAACAAGAATTTTTCTCCCCCCCTGTGTGTATGTATAGGATTATTTTAAAGATAATTTTGAGCCCTTTAATATTATTATTAAAAAGAGGCATGGTTCCATAAAAGTACTGTAGAATAATGGAGGCAAACTACGGGTTCCATGACCCTTATTTTGGTTGCTTTCTGGTTAATATGTTTGATTTATTTGTACAATAAAAAGCAAGTAATGGAGAAAAAGTAGCAAAGGCTGGTTACAATGCGGTGTCGGTGGCTTAGTAGGTAGCACACTCACCTCTGAGGCCTGGAGATCAGAAGGATATGGGTTCTATCCCCATACCAGGCACTTAGGTTAAATCCCAATACTGACACTATAGTGCGGCATAAGGGGGGGTGCAGTACTCCTGAGATGCTGTCTTTTGGATGAGACGTTAAACTGAGGTCCCATCTGCCAGTTCAGGTGGATGTTAAAGATCCCATGGCACGTCTCGAAAAGAGTAGGGGAATTTTTATTGAAACAAAGAGACAATACATGAGGTCAAAAACATACAAACAACAACAGCAACAACAAAAAAACAAACAAATTCAAAACCGTTACAGAGGCATGTCAAGAGAAGTTGTTGGAAAACACCATTTGAATTCTCCTGTAAAAAAGGAAACCATGACTCATTACCCAGATGCTTCCAATATGTACATCTTTTTTATATTTAAAGAAAAATATCCTAAATTGTTCCATAAATGAACAACTTTATCTAAGACAAATTTCTTTCTATCACTTTCTTTAACTGTCATTTTAACTATTTCAATTTGTGAAATCACACCATCCTTTGTTGTATTTGTTGGAATGTATATTGACATCTACTTTGCCACATATAGTATTTCATAACCGCAAAAATTACCTGTACTGTGCTGGCATGAAAATTTCTCCATATCCCTGAGTAATCCCCCCAAATGAAGGTGTTATAAGTTATTTTTCGTTATAAAATGCCACTTCAATTTAAAAGCTAAATTTGCCCAAGAGTGGACACTTTCTGGGCAAGTCAGAAAAAAATTTTGCAATGTCTCCTCAGAAGTTGTACAGGATAATTTTGGACAATATCTCTCCTGCAAGCCTTGTATTTCAAATTTCCCTTTATCCCCAATTTCCCTTGGCAACATAGACAAGTGACATCCCACATATTCTGTAAGATTCTATTATTTGTATGGTTTGCCAGAGCTTGGGGCATCCCTTTGAGTACACATTCAAGGAAGACTAGTGTCACTTTTTATAAGTCGTAAACTATGTATTTATATAGCTGTTGTCTGCCGAACGTAAAAAAGGAATTTTTTTCTATTTTCCACTGCCTGATCTTCTTTATACTAGAAATTGCATAGGTCAGTACTTTATATTGAAGTAATGTTTTTAGAGGAGTACATTCCCACTAGAAATTGCATAGGTCAGTACTTTATATTGAAGTAATGTTTTTAGAGGAGTACCTTCCCACTAGAAATCACATAGGTCGGTATTTTATATCGAAGTAATGTTTTTGGAGGAGTACCTTCCCACTAGAAATCGCATTGGTCGGCACTTTATATTGAAGTTATGTTTTTGGAAGAGTACCTTCCCATTCTCCTAAATATGTGTGGAAGGCATACCTTAACCATATCTGCCAAGAAAACTGAGATGTATTCTTACAGCATCCCAGGGTGTTGTGCAGAAAAAAAGTATGATAAAATACCACATGATTTACCATATTAAGACCCCCTCTTTATATAGAAGAGATGTAATCTGTCTCTTGACTGGATTAAGGTGGCTACACATACTATTTGAAAAAAACAACTTAAGATTTTTGTTTCTAGAAGTAGTATAGGTAGATGAATGTAACTAAGGAATGTGAAAAGAGGTAGTAAGAATTTTTTATAATTGGAATTCTCTTTTTTCCCCTAACTTTAAATTTTTCCATTCCCTGAGTTTTGTGTCACAAATCACCTAATTGTTTTCCTCAGTTCATAAGAGCCGAGTCTTCTTAATCAAACCAAATCCATAAAATATTTTGTGGGGAACTATCTGTTCTGATTCCTGCAATGTCCTCTGTCATCTTCAGGGTCTCCTATTGGAATTGCTACACTTTTGTGTCTCTTAATCTCTGCCCCTGACATTATAGCAAACTTTTGAAATACTTGTACTGCTGTTACGCCTGACTCTACATTAGCAGCAAAAATACAAACATCATCTGCATAAGCTGTTATGACTTCTTTTTGTAAACTAGACTCTGGGGAAAGACCTATAATTTGAGTATCCCATTTGATTTGTTTTATAGTGGGATCTAATGCAAATGTATATAATAGAGGGCTAAGGGGACACCCCTGTCTGACTCCTCTTTTTAAATACATATCCCCCCCAAGACACCCATTTACTGAGGGGAGAAAATATGCCCCAGCATATAATCCTTTTATCCATCCCACTAATGTCTTTGGGACCCCATAAGTGTATAGTACTTCAAATAAATATTTATATTCCACCCTGTTAAAGGCTTTAGTTTGATCCAACGCTAATCTATACCCTGCACTATTTTTCTATCTGCCAGTTTCAAATAGTCCCCTAAGTAGGTATAAGTTGTGCTGTATCCATCTTTGTGGTATGGTACATGCCTGTACTGGGTGTATAAGATCAAGCAATAATTGTTGTAACCTTTTACATAATACCTTTATTAATATTTTATACATAGAAACATAGACTTTGATGGCAGATAAGGACCGCTTGGCCCACCTAGTCTGCCCATTTCCCTACCTACAGGATAGGCCGCAGATCCTAGTTTACCAACAGCCTATTTCTTCCTACCCCCCACAAGAATTGCCTTATGTCTGTCCCATGCATTCTTGAATTCTTCCACAGTTTTAGACCCCACAACCTCCTCAGGAAGGCTGTTCCATGCATCCACTACCCTCTCTGTGAAAAAATACTTCCTCACATTGCCCCAGAACTGCCCCCCATCTTTAAATTCTGTCCACTTGTTCTTGCATGTCTCTTTTTCTGAAAGATGCTACCCTCTTGGACTTTGTTGATTCCACTGAGGTACTTAAAAGTTTCTATCATGTCCACCCCCCCTTCTTTCCTCAAGGGTATACATATTAAGCTCCTTTAGTCTCTCCTCATATGGCTTCTCTTGCAGACGCAGTTAAGCAGACTGATAGATCTCAAATTTCTGATGTCATGTTCATCCCCCTTTTTATATATATATAAGTAACAATTGCCTTCCCAAAGTCTGATATACCCTCCCCTTGCTCATTATGATTTAATATATAATTAAAGACAGGTTCTAATAATATACTCATTTCATAGAAACATAGAAACATAGATTTTGACGGCAGATAAGGACTGCTTGGCCCACCCAGTCTGCCCATTTCCCTACCTATTGGATAAGCTGCAGATCCTAGTTAACCAGCAGCCTACTTCCTCCTACCCCCAACCCCTAGAATTGCCTTATGACTGTCCCATGCATGCTTGAATTCCACCACTGTTTTTGACTCCACAACCTCTTCCAGAAGGCCATTCCATGCATCCACAACCCTCTCTGTGAAAAAATACTTCCTTAAATTACCTCTGAGCCGCCTCTTCTATCTTCAAATTGTGTCCCCTTGTTCTTGCACACCTCTTTTTGGAAAGATGCTACCCTCTTGGACTTTGTTGATTCCCTTGAGATACTTGAAAGTTTCTATCATGTCCCCCTCTCTTCCTTTCCTCGAGGCTATACATATTCAGCTCCTTAAGTCTCTCTTCATATGTCTTCCGGTGCAGACCCTGCACCATTTTAGTTGCCCTCCTCTGGACAGCCTCCATCCTGTCTAAGTTCTTGCGGAGATTGGGTCTCCAGAACCGCATGCAGTACTCCAGATGGGGTCTCACCAACTGTCTGTACAGAGGGATAATAACTTCCTGTTTTCTACTGGTGATGCCTCTTCCTATGCATCCCAGTATCCCCCCAGCCCTCCTTGCTGCCCTCTCACATTGCTTGCCCACCTTTAGGTCATCTGATATGACTACCTCCAGGTCCCTTTCCATTTTTGTTGTTGTTAGTATCTCACCCCCCATTGTGTACTCTTCCCCTGGGTTTTTGTTTCCCAGGTGCATTACTTTGCACTTCCTTGCGTTGACTCTAAGCTGCCATATATTTGACCGTTACTCCAACCTTGCCAAGTCCCTTCTCATCCTTTCCACCCCACCTTGTGCATCAACTCTGTTGCAGATCTTTGTGTCATCTGCAAAGAGACATACTTTTCCTTCCAGTCCCTCTGCAATGTCGTTTATAAAAACATTGAAGAGGACCGGTCCTAATACTGAACCCTTCGGTACCTCACTAGTAACCCCCCTTTCTTCAGAGTGGACTCCATTTACTATTACTCTCTGTGTCCTATTCTCCAGCCAATTCTTTACCCAGGCTGTCATCTTGGGACCCACTCCCAGGCTGGCTAACTTGTATATTAATCTTTTGTGTGACTGTGTCAAATGCCTTGCTAAAGTCTAGATAGGCCATGTCCACAGCCCCTCCTGATCTACTACTTTGGTCACCCAGTCAAAGAAATCTATCAGATTTGTCTGGCATGACCTTCCCACTGTGAATCCATGCTGCCTTGGGTCCTGAGCCCTCTGGCCTCTAGATACTCAACAATTCTTTCCTTCAGAAGTGATTCCATCATTTTACCTACCACTGAGGTTAAACTAACAGGTCTGTAGTTTTCTGCTTCTGCCTTGCTCCACTTTTGTGAAGGGAATCACATCTGTCCTTCTCCAGTCCTCGGGTACCACCCCATCCTCCCATGATTTGTTAAAGAGGGTAGTCAGTGATGTTACTAGTTCTACCCTTAGTTCTTTTAGAATTCTGGGATGAATCCATCAGGCCCCATTGCTTTGTCCACCTTCAGTTTTAAGAGTTCTTTCAGAACTCTTTCTTCTATAAATGGGCTGGTATCAACTTCTGTATCCAGAGTGTTTCTACTGTTTGTTTTAGGTACCTCCTCTTTGTAAATACTGAGCAAAATATTTGTTTAGTATCTCTGCCTTTTCACAGTCACCTCTGCCCACCCTCCTCCTCCCTCCCTCCCTCCTCTTTATTAAGCCTCACTAGCCCTCCCTTGGTCTTCCTTCACTCCCTGATGTACCTATAAAAGGTTTTATCCCCCTTCTTAACTGAGTTGGCTATCTTTTCCTCGGTTTGGGCCTTTGCTGTTCTGACTGCCTTCCCAGCTTCCTTTTGCTTTAACTGATACAGTTCCCTATCCTGCTCCTTCTGTGATTCCTTGTACTTCCTGAATGCTTTCTTTTTCTCTTGAACCTTCACTGCCACTTCCTTTGAGAACCATAGTGGTTTCTTACATCTTTTGTTTTGTTAATTTGCTTAACACAAAGGCTTGTTACCTCTGTGATGGCAGTTTTTATTATTCCCCATTGTTCTTCCACCCCTCCTTCCTGCCCATTTGCTAGTGCATTCCTTAGGCACTCACCCATTTTGGCAAAGTCAGCCCTCCTAAAGTCCAGTACTTTTGCCTTGGTATGGCTTGACTCTATTGCTGTGTTTATTGTGAACCATACTGTTCGATGGTCGCTAGTTCCCAGATGGCTACCCACTTCTACATCTGTGATCCTCTCTTCATCTCCATTTGAGAGAACCAGATCTAAGATCGCTCCCTCTCGAGTGGGCTCCAATACTAGTTGTCTAAGGCATGCCCCTTGTAGGGCATCTAGAATAACCCCACTCTTTGAAGTGGCTGCTGCAACTGCATTCCAGTTAACATCTGGCATACTCAGATCACCCATCAGCAATATCTCCCCTTTTTCTGCCATTCTAAGTATTCTTTCTATCATTTCCTTGTCCATTTCCTCCCCCTGAGAAGGGGGTCTGTATACAACCCCTGAGCGGATTGTGGTGCCATTGCCGGTCTCCAAATTTACCCACAGTGCTTCTTCTCCTCCATGTTTTCCCATTTGTTCTGTTGCCTTGATTCCTTCCCTTATGTAAAGAGCTACTCCTCCTCCTCTTTTACCCTCCCTGTCCCTCCTGTAGATAGTGTATCCTGGTATGTTTATGTCCCAGTCATGGTTTTGTGTGTACTATGTTTCTGTGACTGCCACGATATCCAGATGTTCCTCCTCCATCAAGGCCACTAATTCAGGAAGCTTGTTACTCAGACTACAGACATTGGTACTCATTGCTCTCCATTTTTTGATGGCTTTACCTTCTGTTGCAGCATCCTCCACTGACCTTTCTACCTTGGTCTTTTTCTCATTTAGTACCCTGTTTTGTAGGGAGAGGCTGGGATTTTCCTGCTGCTTATCAGTGCCTCCCCCCTTGACTAGTTTAAAAGTTTGCCAATGAAGCATTTAAACTGATTGCTCAAAAGACTTGTTCCCTTCCTGGACAGATGCAGACCATCTTGCCAGTATAGGCTGGTGTCCCTCCAGGTGGAACCCCAGTCCCCAATGAAGCCAAACCCCCTGTGCTCCACATCATTTTTTCAACCATTCATTAAACTGCATAGTGCAAAGTACCCTCACCTCACTCATGCCATTGACAGGCAGCACATCAGAGAAGGATATTGTGTGTGCTACTTGTCTTAGACCCCTCCCCAATTCTACAAAGTCCATCTGCACTGCTCTAATCTCATGATTAGCCAAGTCATTTGTCCCTAGGTGGACAATGATGTCCAGCTCAGATTCCCGTGCAGCTGTTCTCATGATCCTGAGGATGTGCTTCCTGTCTCTCCAAGCCATGGCACCAGGCAGGCACCTTACTTCAGTTTTCCCTGCTCCCCCCAGTTCTATCCCCCTAATAATTGAGTCCCCCACCAGGAGCTGCTTCCTTTCCTTGTGGTGTCCTCTGCCTCCTTCCTGTGGGCCTCCCTTGTGACAGTTGTCCTCAGCCTCCTTAGTCTCCTCTGTGGGTGCATCCATAGGGGAGCTATGCTCCCCCAGAATGGTGTATGGATTGTGGTGTGGAACAACTGACTGGGTGTGCCTCTGTTCCACCATCCTCACCCTCCCTGAGCCCACTGTGGTCCAAATGCTGTGCTTTCTTCGCAACCTCTGAGGTAATGGTGGTGGCTCTGGTGCTCCCTGGATGGGGGAGGTTCCCTTCCCACCATCCAGTGTGGCCTGGGGGAAGGTCCCCTTACTACTGTCCAGTGTGGCCTGAAGACGGGCAACTGCCTCCCTCAGGGCAGAGAGTTGTCTGCAAATAGGGCAGCATCTCAGCCTCCAGAAAGACTCCCAGAAGACTGCTGCCCCACAGCCATTACATTGCACTACTCCCCACATTTTTTGTGCGTGTGTGTGTGTGTGTGTGATTGGTTTGTAATATAGAAATATATATATATTTATATTATACAATGTGTATGTTTATATTGTCAGTGCAGTGTGCTAGAGAGGATATGACAGTGATATGCACCTTGCACTCTTGAGGAAATGATGTCAGAACCCCAGGTATAAAGGAACTATTTCCAGGGGTGGGTGGGGTGAGGGGTGGGAAGGGTTGTGCCCTAAACTGTGCCCTCACAAAACAATCAGCTAAAAGCTCTGACCCACTGCTGCAATGAGTGCCTTCCTGTCATCTAGATGCCCTACACAACAATTTGACAGAGAAAATACCCTGCTAATCAAACAGAGAAAAATCCACACATCCAAGTCAGACACAGGTAAACCTCCCCATCCCCAAAACAGGCCTGGTGGTTTGTGCTCTGAAAGCTGTCAGCCCCAAAATAAGTCAGCTATACTTTAAACTCTTCCTGCACTGAAAATGTTAAGAATTGTAACAAACAAACATAAACCTAGATCCACCTCCCTCTGTTGCTTGAAAGACTGTCTTTTCCTGTTTCACTCTGCAGGTTTTTCTATGACCACTCCTTAACCACAGTAACTTTTTTAAAAATAGTTTAACTATCACAAACTCCTACGCACCAGTAAATTATTTAAAAATAGTTTCTGTCCCAAAATCCTAGTAGTCAATCCAGCTACCCCAAGGGACAACCAAAATGCAGTATTCAAACACTTATGAAGTTACTTCCAAGATAAGCAGAGTTTGCAAGCTTCTTTTTCAACTCCTCAGCCACCTGTTAATTTGTTTAAAAATAGTTTAACTGTCAGAAAATCCTAGTAGACAATCTAGCTACCTCCAAGGACCTACCCAAATGCAGTATTTAAATCCTTCTGAAGTTACTAACAAGATAAACAGAGTTTGCAAGCCCCTTCTTGGTTAAACACTAAATAAATATATGAATAAAAAGCAATTACCAAGGGTAGTTAGTTTCACCTCCCACAGAATTGAGCAAAAGTGCATGTTTGTTGCAGATATCAAGTGCAATATAGAATTTCTCACACAGCTCGCAGTTGAATAAAGAAGTAGTGTCCTTCCAGGTGCAGGAAATGTGCTTTGTGTCTTTAAAAATTGCAGCCTCCAGTAACTTATAGTAATCTGATCTATAATCTATAATCATATTGTTTGTAAAAATCATTAGTCAAGCTATCTAGTCCTGGAGATGTCCCTGTTTTTAAAGTTTTGATTGTATTATAGATTTCATCCTGAGTAATTGGCCTACTGAGTCTCTCCCAATCATTTATACTAACTTGTGGTAAAAGTGCGTTCAGGACATTAGTTAGCTTCTTTGTGGCACTGTAATTAATAGAAAATTCGCTAGTCAAACATTATTGTACATTATGTAACCAAGGTCTTGTCTATTTTAAATAGTCCTGTCATAATGGTCTGATCAAGTCTCTGTTTGCATGCCATATCAGGGTCTGATGCTGGTTGTTTTACCACTCCATATCTCATCTCATCTTCAAGTGTCTGGGCCCTATTGTGTTGATAATTAAACATTGATTTTTCTTTAATTTCTGAAATTTGTGTTTTGTATTGTGACTGATCTCTAGAAGGAAATTACATAAGTTTATACAACTGATTTCTATTCTCTTAGGGCCAGATATTCAAACCTTTGCACCTAGTGAAACTCCCTAGTGCTGGAATAGTGCTGGATTTGTGTGATGCTACAATATTGAAAAGCCTTATTAGCACTGGCACTATGCGGTAGCACTGATGCTAATAGATGACAGTATGCAGGGGTGGGGAAAGAGCGCACCATGGGATGCAGCAGTGTGGCATATTCAAAGATATGGTGCTGCGCTACAGGCATTAGTGTGACCTGTGGTCGCGGGCGCTGAATACCTCTGAAAAAGCTGGTAATATGGCGAGTGCCCCCCACTTTGGACCCCATGTATGGTGGTACACTAATCCCTGAGCCTAGCTGGTCCCCACCCCCCTGCACAAATTCTGAACCGTTCACCATAACATAATGAGTATTTTCCCTGGCTGTCTAGTGGTCCCCCACCCCTCTGCATGAATCCCGACCCATTCACAGCAACATAATGAGTGCTCATTTGTACCTCAGTCGTCGGCCAGCCGTGGTGGTGAGAGGAGGGCTGAGCTGGTCACCGGCTCTGTTCATGGACTGTTCATGGGCTTAGCGGGGGCATCACTGCAGGGTGGGGGGACCACTAGACTGCCAGAGAACAGTCTGTTTGTGTACAGTGAACAGGTCGGGATTCGTGCAGGGGGTTGGGGACCACTAGACTACCAGGGAAAATACTCTTTATTCTACGGTGAATGGGTCGGGATTCATGCAGGGGGGTTGGGGGACCACTAGACTACCAGGGAAATGTATGTTAGTGTTAGTGTGAATGGGTCAGGATTTGTGCCAGGGGGTGGGTGGACCACTAAACTACCAGGGAAAGTATTCTTTATTTTACGGTAAAAGTGGCATGATTCATGCTGGTGGGTGGGGGGACTACTAGACTACCAGGGTCACTTGTGTGCAAGCCCTTGCTGACTGTCCCTGCTTTTCAGGGAGGTCCCCGATTTAGCCTCCACATGTTCCTCTGTCCCTCATAATACATGTATTTATGTGACAGAACAGCATACCCCTCAGCTGTCCCTGATTTCACCTCAAAAGCTTACTCTGTCCCTCCTACAAGCTGTGTTCCCAAGACTAAACAGTGGGGATTGTAAGTATAACCTTATGGCAACCAATGAAGTTGCAGATGTTTTATTCTTCAGGATGTATATTATGTACTGGGTCCCTTATTCTGCCAGCTTCCTGAGTGGATCTCACCAGTTTTTAAACTGTGTCCCTGGATTTGGGCCTTTGTCCCTGATTTTTAATATGTCTTGTCCCTGATTCAGGAGGCAAGGGGTTGTGCACTGGCGGCGCTACACTGGGGCACACCAGGGCACGTGCCCTGGTCAAAAAATATTGTGCCCCGGTTTGTGCCCCGGTGCTCTGAAGTCCGAAAAACCTTTTTTTTTTTCCCCTGTTCGATTGCGCTATCATAGCGCTGTAGCCTCCTCCTTTTGCAAGCTGCAACTTGTAACGGACTGAAAAGCCTTTTGGAGGCATGTCTGCATCCAGGGCCACATTAGCCAGACAAATCTTGCCCCAGTACTAGTAATTGGTGGTGCAGTAACCTAAACCAAGTCATGCCACCGCCCGCCTCCCTGCCTGCTGCAGCGAGAGTCAGCCTACACTCCCCCCCCCCCAGCTCGCTCCCAAACAAACAAAAAAAAACCGTGGAAAGCAGAGCAACTTCCAAACTGGCCACCATTGCAAGCAGATTTCTGTCGCACTTCCCATTTGTAATGCCATCCCCGCACAGCTCGGGTCAAGCGCGACCCCCCCCAGCTCACTCCAGAAATCAATGCTGCAGCGACTTTGGATTGGAAGAGGCACTTATAAAACAAATAAATACATACAGTCATACAAGCCCCCTCCTGCCACAGATAAGCAAGCCAGCAATACATGTTTTTCTATCACTCGCTCCCCTCCCTTCCGGTTATTTGCAGCCTGCATTTATGGGCGTCCGGGACTGGGTGGCTTGGCTCTAGGGACAGGGTTTGCTGGGTTTTTCATTTTGAGTCTGGGACACAGTGGGACTGATCCGGTTCGCTGGCAACTAGGCTGCTGCTGTGTGATTGATAGGAGCGCGCTGCGGTACTAGAGCTTTGCTTTTTGTGTCTTGGTGGTTTCACCCACCAATTCTAGTCTAGAATTGTTGGTACGTGAAAACCAAGACACAAAAAGGCAAAGCAAAGCTCCTGGCTCCACGCGGCTCCTCCTATCAATCATGCAGCAGCAACCTAGTCGCAATGCGTACCGGATCAGTCCCACTGTGTCCCAGACTCAAAATGAAAAACCCAGCAAACCCTGTCCCTAGAGCTGAGCTGCCCGGCCCCGGACGCCATAAATGCAGGCTGCAAATAACCGGGAGGGATGGGAGCGAGTGATAGAAACATGTATTGCTGGCTTGCTTATCTGTGGCAGGAGGGGGTTTGTATGACTGTATGTATTTATTTGTTTTATAAGTGCCTCTTCCAATCCAAAGTCGCTGCAGCATTGATTTATGGAGGAATTTGGGGGTCGAACAGAGATGGGCACAGGAATTTACAATTATGATTTTTATTTTGTTTTGTTGGTGTTCTGGTTTCTACTGGTGTTTACCAGTGCCTTGTACCAATAGAAGTGAGTTGCTTGGGGTTGTGGGATGTATTGCATGATTGTATTGCAGTACATAGTTTTGCTTGTTGCTTGTATTGTTTTGGCCAATAGGTATGTGTGGTATGTTTGCCTGTAGTGCTCAGCCTGTATTTTGGTTTTGTCCAAAAGTGAGTTTTTTATGGTAGTACTGCAAACTGCATGGTAATGTATGCTAAGCAGCATCAATGAGATGCAACATACTGCTTGCCCACTGGATTACCTTAGTAGGGCTCATTTGCATGGGAGCTTTGAATATAGCTCATGTTTGCCCTGGACTAACCAGTTTGCACCGGGCTAATGTGTTAGAACTATGCAATCAGGTTAGCTCCGGGCAAACCTTGCTTCAGCATAGCACAGTTCTGCAGTGTGTGGCTTACATTGTTGTTTGCAGTAGATGTCAGACATCTCTTTGCAATCACACATGATGTTCTCCACCTACAACACTGGCTTTCTCCTGGGTCTAATGAGCTGCAGTAGCAGTGTGCACTTCCTTGTTGCTATATTCAGTGCTGTCTTATTCCCGGGCTATTTTTGCCCTGCACTCCTGGCCTTTTTTGCCCGGCTTCCTTTGCTTGCTATATTCAACTGGTTTTGTGCTGGGCTATGCCTTTTGAGAGTCAGCATGGCACAGTTGGTAGCACATCCGCCTCTGGACCAGAAGGTCATGGGTTCTCGTCCCACACTGGGATTGGACTTGCATCTAAAAATTGCTGGCATCCAAGTGCAGTATTGGGGGGTGCTGTACTGCTGGGGTGTGCCGTCCTTTAGATGAGATGTTAAACCGAGGTCCATTCTGCCCATCCTGGTGTTGTACTGGTGGGTGTCCAGGTGGAAGTAAAAGAACCCAGGGCACTCTTCGCAAAGAGCAGGGAACATTCCCAGTGTCCTGGCCAACATTCCCCTTCCCGTAAACCAGTTCATGCAATTATCCAGGCTGTGTGTGGGTGATGATGTGTGATATGGCTGCCACCACACATTCAGTCACTTCACTACCAGTCTAGCATTGCTTGTAAAGTGCTTTGGGATACTGTGTATGAAAAGTGCTATATAAATGCTGATTCTTCTGAATATAGCATGCTTTTTGCACCGGGCTAAGTTTGCAGGCCGGGCAGTGCAAATTTAGCCCTAGGGCAAAGTTTTGAATATCTGGCCTTAAGTATTTAATATAATCTGAATTTGATATCTTCTTGCCTTAAGAAATGAAATATTGCCATAAATTAGTTTGAGTATCATACCACCAGTCCCACAGATTATCACACATGCATTGCGTAGTCAATCTACCTGCCAAAAAATGTTTCACTTTTTCCTGTACCTATTGTCTATCTAATATTGATTAATTTAATTTCCAGCCTAGTGGCTGAGTTGCTAAACTAAAAGTACCTAAGAGAATGCAGTGATCAGAAGATTCTGTAGGCTAAGTAGCAATTTTAAATGGTGTGCAATGTTTGGATGAAAACAGAAAGTCAGTTCTCGTAGAGTAAGTACTCCTAAGATATGTTGACCATGGATTAGTCCTAAACTTCCTATAAGCATCAGTTAGACCAGCATCAGTTGTTATTTTTCTAAGTGCTTATCAGTCACAGGATACCTTTTTTGTAATATCTCCTGAGGTTTCAGTACCTAAACTGCAATTAAAATCCCACCCCAAATGAGATGGTTTCCAGTGTACAAATAAGGTTTAATAGCTTCAAACAGTTCTAGTCTAGATGCCTTAGTTTGAGGGGCATATATATTTATGAACCGAAAATACAAATCCCTATATTTACAATCAATTATCAAAAGCTCTACCTGCCATTATATCTATTAGCCTACTAACTGAAAAGAAAGTGCTGTTAAAAACAATACCAATGCCATCTGAGGCATCTGTACCAAAGGTCTAAAGGAGGGACTCCACAGCCAGCTTCTCCTCACTTGTTCAGTTTCAAAGAGAGAAGATAATCTGGTTTCCTGAAGGAACACTACATCTTTACCCAATGTTTGTAGGAAATGTAAAACAGACATCCTTTTTTTGTAGTTTTTCATACCACAAAAATTAAACGAGGCTATGCTTAATGAAGCCATAGTGAGGGGTAGTCAGATATGAAACAGGGTTCCTTAATCGTCCTCTCTTTTTGTGGCCTTAGCCTTTCATTTCTTTCCCTTCTTTTTATTTTTTTGTTATATGCACTCCCCTTTTGCCCTCGTCTTCCATTTCTGAGACTATTACTGACCTTACTGAGATGTCTGATTCATGCTTGGAGTCTTCCCCTTCCATCTGTAAGGGAGCATGGTCATTCTGTGTTAACACAGAATGGGACATATGGTAACCTAGCTGATGCCCTAGTTACTTTCTTGTTTTGAGGAGTTGTATTCTTTATAGACAGGGGCATGTTTTGTGGCCTAGCAGAAGTATCAGAGTCCTCATTTCCATGTCCCTGTATATCTTTATTCTGTGGTTGCTCATTTTCATGTATAGGGGTTTCCTGGCCTGCTCCCTGGCCTACTTCCTCCCTGAGTTCTACACTGGATTCATTAGTTTCTGGGGTATCTATATGCTGTTCAGGCTGTATTGGCGGGGGGAGTTAAAATCAGGCCCTCTTCTTTTCTCCTGAGTGTGTTGGACTAGATCATCTTGATCCCAGCCCTCATATCTGTTGTGCCTAGCCCAAGGGCATTGATAAAAAGCATGCTCCTTTTCATTGCATAAATTATACTGAAAAATGTTTTCACACAGAGCACTTGGGTGACCATAACCCCCAAACATAGAACACGTCGATAAATCACAAGTGCTGCTCAAATGAGCTTATGCCTCACATTTATAACAGGATCTGGGCTGCCCACTATAAAAGCACACCCCTCTGTCTTTCCCCAAAAATAAACCATTAGGGAGATGAATAACTTCTGAACTGACCTGAAACAATTTCACCTTAAATCTACCCCCCCCATCCATATTCTGTCTGTATCATTTATGGCTTCAGGGGGGTTCCAGAATATCACACCTCTTTTGTAGCCAGTGGTATATATAGCTCACATTTACCCCTTCATTTCAGAACATGACTGTCACCATTTTTATTATAGGTTTTCTCAAAGGAATCGCATAGAAAGGGGTGCATAGTGGAGTTTGTTTTACATTATTATACTTTCACCAGAATCTTTCCAATACTGCATTAGTTTTAAAGCTAACATCAAAAGTATCTTCACCAGATACATGTATCAATGCATATATATATCATTAGGAGAAAACTGTAGTGAAGATTTTAATTAGTGTTGTGCATCATAATATCTATCTTGGTGCTCAGGGACGCCTCCCCTATACCTAAGCCTAACTTCATTTTTCCTGGGCGCCTGCTCTAATTTGTTTTTAAATTAATCAGATAATGTACCCTTTTTAGGATTTTCAAATGTATTTCTTTCAGAATTAGTAAAGGTATCATCCCTATTAGTATCAGTATTATGATTGAATTGATTGTCCTGCAGTGTCCTGTAGCAAAAGGTATTTCCTTTGATAATGTCCCTTTTGAAGTGCTCGGCTGCTCTTTATCATGATTAGTCTCTTTGTGTTGAAACAGATGCCGCCTGGGTATTTGTCCCTGTAAACATGGAGCTCTGAGAGGACTTGTCCTGTTGCATTGATGCAGGCCTGTTAGTGAAGACGCTTTCCGCTTCTTTGTCCCATGCCGGGTCAAGAATCTAATTGCCAAGTTCTGTTTGTATCCACCCTGTGCTTTTCAGTGTGGTATCCGCTGACCAGTCTGTGCTTTATGGCTCATTTTCCTGTTGCAAGCCAAACTGCTTTCGTAGCAGCTGGGTCACCGATATTGTGTCTGTCTTCCCCAAGACACTTATATCATCTCCCAGAGGCCGTGTTACATTTGCAGCCTTCTCTGTCGCCTGCTTTACCTTATCAGAGGGCAGATCGTCCATTTGAGAACCTGGAAGAGAGTTAGGCATACTCCCCGGGCCTTGAGACTCCAAATGAGATGCAGGAACATCAGAACCAGCTGCTTCTCTCCCTCGGGTTCTCTCTGTATTATCGAGAACACTCACTTTTTGCTGCTCTTCATGCATCAACATTTCCGGTATCTCCTGGGGAAAACTAGCAGTATCAGCAATCTCTGCTACAATCTCCACTTCTCCATTCACTTCCACATCCTCCAGCTGCTCCAACATTGAGGCCATCTTGTGACAGCCGATCATGGATCCCCCTACTGGTGAGATTAGAGAAATTTCCCTGGTGCCCTGACCAAATTTCCCCCCATTCACTAAAAATACCACCAACAGCTTAATCTGGTTCAAGAACAAGTTGGCATTCATCTGCATCCCCCTTCCCAGGTCGTGCCTGAAAATAGGCAGAATTTGTCTAGTGCACTTACCCGGTATTTCCTTGCAACATACACTTGTTTTTTTTTCTCCCTGGTGAGACTGGGCCAGGCAGAGAACAACCGATTGTATTGTCTTGCAGCTGTATGTGAGTGTGTGTGTGTATGTAACTGGATTGGAGTTATCTGTAGAAACATAATGTTTTTTTTATCCTATCACCAAGCAGGCAATATGATCTGTGTGTTTGAACTGGGGAGTTGGTTTATAAAAAAAAGTCTAGTCAGACTTGATTGTGCAAAACGCTGTTGGACATGTGGCTAAGTAAGTCATTTGTATGTTGGGATGGAAATGCTGCAAGCAGAATTGAAATGGTTTGCAAGTGGGCACTGATTTGCAAGCACGCAGAGGCTTGATGAGTTCTGCTAGTAAACCTTATTAAATAAATTGACTTCAATTTGAAATTGTTGAGAATGCAAAAACAATTCTGGCTCCTCAACCACTCTGCGTGCACCTAGTAATCGAATTAGAAAGCATCAATACAACACCGCAGGAGACTGTGAGAAAGCGTTTATTAAAATGCAAAACAAACAGACTGCCCTGAAGCTCAGGCCAACCACACCTCAACCGGTTTCGCACCTCCTGAGGATGCAGAGTGGTGCAAAACCAGTTGAAGTGTGGTTGGCCTGAGCTTCAGGGTGGCCTGTTTGTTTTGCATTTTGCACTTTAATAAACGTTTTCTCACAGTATATAGGAAAATCTACAGGACTTTCATTGCAGTTTTACAGAGGAAATGCAGGGAAGAAGAGGATGCACTACTGGGAAATGCTGTGCCAGATCTGGGAGGGCCACCTCATCAGCTAACACAGCTTAAACATTTCTATTGAGACACCTGATTCCTAACTATCAGGCATTACAACAGTTTTGAAAATAGAAACCCACTGTATACAATTTTCCAGTGCTGAACACCTTAACCTTTTGACAGGCGTCAAACATTAGGCTGTGTGGTACCTGTCACCATAAATACTCCCTTTGTATTTTATCCTCCTTTAGTGCTTAGAACCACGTATACCTTCAGCACACACTGTTTGCCCTCTGTTTCCTTTGGGTACCACTTTCACCTCCCCCTTTTCTGTTTTAACTTTCCCTCGGGGCCTCGGGGGGGGGGGCTAGCATTAATAGGACATAAAGATTTTGGGCAGTGACCTGGGGGTAACATAGGCATTTTTATGGCCCACAAATAGAGGCAAATCAATGGCGCCCCAGGAGCATCATATGTCTGTTTGAGCAGCGGCTTAACAGTCCTCCCTGAATGTCTTAAGGGTACTTGCTTTTCTGCCCTGGTAGTCACCTCCTGTTCAGAGGTGTGATCAATGTGTTTTGCCTCTGCTTCCATACCTGCATCTGCTTTCTCTGTTATAGAGTGTTCGGTCACCACACTTGTTTTATTTCTTTATTAAGATCTTGGAGAAAATGCCTTTGAGCTGAAGCTCATTTACAAAGGTTCCACGTCAGTAAATAGACAATACAAACATTGCATAGCACAGTGAAAATTAACAAACAGTGTGACATAGAGTGACCATTTCAAAAAGTACAAGGAACAATGGGAACTGGACAGTACATAATCTTGGGTAACAGGCAAATTTAAAACAAGGAATTACAGTGAGTTCAGACTTCAAATACTAGGGCATAAAAAGAGGTAGTTGAGAAAAAGGGAGAGGATTCCGACCAGTGGAGTAGGAGCCAGAAAAGGTGGATAAAGGCAGAAAGCAACTGTTACAATGGGAGACTGAAAACAAGGGGTGGGGATCAGGGAGCAGCTCAAAGGAGCCATGTCAAGGGGGCAGGCTCCGGGACAGGAGAAACTAAGGGAAGGTGTGTCTCCACTCTGGCCAAGGGTACTGTCTCGTGGCCACTCAAAAAGCTCAGTCAGACCAGTGTTCAAGTTCGAAGTGGGCTTTTCAAGAGGCATTGTTTTGGAGGAGCTGCTCTGGAACCACTCAAACGTCACAGCTGGACTAGTATTCAAGTTCAGGGTGGTCCCTTTAAGGGGCATAAGTAGAGCAGCATCCCTTTCAGCGCCCTGTTCAGTAGGCACAATCTGGTCCACTTCCGCAGGCTCAGCACCGCCTTGAGCTTCCTTCTCGCCAGAGGTAGGGACTTCCTCCACAGATACAGTTTCTATCTCTTCAGGTAGACTGGGACCAGGTGACTCTGCCAGGGATGTACCAGCCACAGTCTCTGATGTCAGTGACGCTCCCCAAAACAACCTGGCCAGCTCAGGAGTAGGATAAAAACATGGAGGATAAAAATCAAGCTCTTCCTCCAATTCACCATCTGAATCCTCTCCCTCTGGGGCCTCATCAATCCAAACAAGACCAGTCACTGAGGGACCATGATTCTGTATGCCTTGTCACCTGTGTGCTGCAGCTCGGATAACTGGAGGTGTGGGAGGGTCTGATGCGTCTGGCGCTGGACCGATCACCTTGTCGCCAATGGGAAAGAGATGAATTCTGTGAATGACCTTGTGTCCACTGGAGTCCTCTTCAGGCAGAATCTTGTAAACTGGAAGTTCATTCAGTTTCTCAAACATGCTTGCCAGTGTAGTGGGCAGGCTGACACACCAGTGTGTCTTTACTGAACATGGACAACAGAGCAGTTGCAAGCATAATTGACTCTAAAGACTTCCAAGTCTGAGGAGTTAACAAGATTTTTTTGTTCTGTGCTGTCTCAAAAAAAAAAAAATAGCTCACCACTTTCCAGGGAAGGAGAATGTGTTTGCTTATGCCTTATCTTGATTTCAGTTCAAACAGCTTTGGCAGTGGGCACCAAAGGCCGACCCTTCACCCATGCTAATGCCAGAGTTGACATGGCAACTAGGGGGACACAGTAACACTGCAACCAGTACATTTCTTTATTGCCTCCAAAAGATCCTTCCTAGTGAAAACCAAAATAAAAGGCAACTCATGGAGGCCCTTCTGGCAGATGAGATGGAGGATGCACCACCCCACTTAAAGCCACAGGTGGCGATGTCGGAAGGTCCAGAGCCCAGAGAAGAAGGAGCCATCTACAGAACAAGAGTTTGAGCTGAGGAGGCTGTGGATGCAGGAGAAACAGCTTGAGATGGAGCAAAAAAGGTTAGAGATGGTATTAGAGGACCGACAGCAACAGAGAGAGGCTGAAGAACGACAGCGCCAGGCAGAGGGATGAAGACAACAGAGAGAGGCCAAAGAATGGCAGTGGTAGGCAGAGGTGGAAGAAAGGCAGTGCCAGGTGGAGGCTGATGAATGGCAGTGCCAGAGGGAACATGAGTTGAAAAAATTGATGCTCCAACCGACAACAACCCCTGAGCAGGTAAGTGGTGGCATTGGGTCTGAAACTCCAGGACTAGGGTACAAGCTAAATTCAAAATTAATTGCTGAGTTTAAGGAGGGGGAGGATATGGACATGTTTTTAAATTAATTTGAAATGGTCTGTAGCCAGGTCAATCTGTCCAAAGAGACCTGGAGCTTTCACCTGTCTCCACTACTTATTGGCAAGGGAAGGGAAGCATTGGGACAGAAGGTCAATGTTGAAAGTAAAGATTTTAACAAGTTAAAAGCTGCTTTATTAAAAAAATATAATCTGAACCCTGATGCATACAGAGCAAAGTTCTGGAAACTTTGGAAGGGGCTGTAAATGAGCTTTGAGGAGGTAGCCACAAAACAGCATCAATATTTAAAATGGTGGGAGGGGGTGAAAGCAGATTCTGTTGAAGCTATTGAAGGGGTGGTATTGCTTGAACAGTTTTATTAGATTTGCTCACCTGACCTAAAGCTTTGACTAGAGAAACAAGATCCTAAGACTGCCAAAGAGACTGCAGAGCTGGCAGATCACTATGCTTGAAGCAGGGCTACTCCCAAGGGGAATGCAGTGGTGAAAGGGAAAGGTGGGCATTTTGGGGAACCAAAAACCATGGCACCTCTGCAAAAAGAAGAAAATCCTCAGGTGCCCAAAAGGGAGGCTGGGGACGAGAAACATGATGAATGCTGGTATTGTCACCAGATGGGCCATCTGTCTAGGCAGTGTCCTAAGAAGGCCCAGAAGGCAAAAAGGGTTGTACAATCAGAGACAATAGCCCACTGTATAGCTGAGGCTCTCCTTGACAATATGAGGGGGCACATTCAACCAGTCATGGTGAATGGGGTACAAACTAGGAGGCTAAGGAATACAGGAGCATCTCTTACCCTGGTGAAATGGGATTTGGTGGGGACTGAAGAAATACTGCCAAATCAGTTTGTCTCTGTGAGGGATTACACAGGGGAAAGGAAAACTTACCCATTAGCCAGTGCTACCCTGGATTGGGGGGATGCAGGTGAAGGATTAAGAAAAGTGACTGTAGCTGAAAAACTCATTATGGATGCTATTATGGGGAATGATGTTCCACAGGGAGTGGTTTTGTGCTGTGACAAGGAGTCAAAAGAATAGAGGGTCCTGTGATTCTCGGGACCCCACAGAAATTCAGGTAGGAGAGTTTGAGGGACAGGCCAGCCATCCTGTTGGTCTTGTAAAAGAGGGTAATAACAGGGGGATGGAACTTCCCCTAGTGGCAGTTAACGCAACTGCTACTGGAGGTTGCTCTCCGGAGGAAGAGGTGACACATAGCCCAAGGGAGGGGGAAGGTTGTGATACCGAGTCCCCTACTGCCACAGCTATGGACCTCAGCCTGGGAACTGATGGGGGCATGCCCCATGCTTTGGGAAAGTTGGAAGACTTAGCAGCAGCACAATGGACAGATCCTAGCTTAGAGAAGATGAGGGCACATGCAAAGTCTGATGGGACACAGAGAGGTAACAGAAAACATAGGATGTAATGGGAAAATGGACGGTTATGCACACAGGACATCAGGACAGAGGTAGGGGTGGTGGGCAGGCAGTTTGTTGTTCCCCAGGAGTATTGTGTGTTATTGTTTAAGGTAGCTTATTATATTCCAATGTCTGGACACTTGAGCGTTGCTTGCACTACACAGTGCTTAGCCCGCAATTTCTATTGCCCCAATATTACTGAGCAGGTGAAGGAATACTGCAAATCTTGTCACTAGTGTCAGGAAACAGAAGGCCGGAAGCAAAGCCAAGGCTTCCCTTATTGCCTTACCACTTGTGGAGGAGCCATTCCAGAAGGTTGGAATGGATATTGTGGGTCCTTTGAATACCCCAAAGTCTTCGGGAAAAGCATATATTGACAGTTATTGATTATGCTACTCACTATCCCGAAGCCATCGTGCTGTCCTTCACTACAATGGACAAGGTGGCAGATGCTTTGCTGGGGATTTTCTCCCATGTGGGGTTTCCACAGGAGGTTATCCCTGATCGAGGGGGTAACTTTATGTCGGACCTAATGAAGTACTTGTGGGAGAAGTGTGGTGTCGTATAGAGGCATACAGTGCCTTACCACCTACAAGCCAATGGTCTCATAGACATATTTAATGGGACCCTAAAAGCTGTGCTTCTGGCATTTGCAGAATTGCATGGGTGGGACTGGGAGAAATACCTGTCTCACCTGCTGTTTGCCTACAGGGAAGTGCCACAAGAGTCAACTGGATTTTCACCCTTAGAGCTGTTGTATGGATGCAGGGTGAGGGCCCCTTGATTTAATATGAGAGAACTGGGAAGGTAAGCATGCCACCCAGGGGACTCCCATAGTGGAGTATGTGTTAAAATTCAGGAAGACACTGAAGGAGCTTATGGGCATGGTTCAGACTAAACTGGCAGCTGCCCAGCAAAAAGAAAAGACCTGGTATGATTGTGGAGCCAGAACTCGGTCGTATGGGGCAGGACAGGAGGTAATGGTTCCGATCCTGGTCTGGAAGGACAAGCTGCAAGCAGAGTGGGCAGGGCCATACAAGGTAGTACAGAAGGTAAATTATGTTAATTACACTGTAGAGTTACTTGACCAAAAACACACTCACAGTATGTATCATGTGAAGATGATGAAGCCATATTTTAATAGGGCTGACATGGCACCTGCGGTTTTCAGTCCTGGAAAGGAGCCAGGTAGGGAAGACCCCCTTCTCAACTTGTTAACTGAGAGCAAGCAGGCATCATCTGTGGAAAACATCATACTGTGACCCCAGTTGACACCTGAATAGGCCCAAGAATTAAGGACTGTTTTGCTAGACTTTGACCCTTTATTTACGGCTCAGCTTGGATGGACATTGCTAATGGTGCATGACGTAGACACGAGGACCCAAGCACCCATACGTAGGATAGCTTACTGTGTGTCAGAGACAGTACTCAAAGACATTAGGAGGGAGGTGGGGGAGATGCTGGATTTAGGGGTGATCCAGAAATCCCACAGTCCCTGGGCCTCACCTGTAGTCATTGTACCAAAACCGGATGGGACTACATGATTCTTCATAAGATTATCGTGGGCTTAATGCTGTCACAAAATCTAACACCCAGCCAGTGCCACACACAGACAAACTGCTTGACAAATGGGGGGGGGATTACCTGACAAAGGGGTACTGGCAGGTGGAACTGACTGACAGGACTAGGGAAAGGTCAGCATTCATCACCCCAGTTGGCCTGTTCAAGTTCAAGGTCATGCTCTTTGGGATGAAGAATGCCCCTGCACATTCCAATGGTTAGTTAATCAGGTGTTACAGGATATGGAGGACTTTGCAGTCACCTACCTGGATGATATTGCTATCTTCAGCAACAGCTGGGAAAAACACCTGATACACCTAAGGGAGGTGTTGGGCCAAATACAGGCTGCAAGTCTGACTATTAAGGCAGAAAAGTGTCAGGTGGCCATGACAGAGGTTGCCTATTTGGGACAAGTGGTCGGTGGGGCCAACTTTGCCCAAATCAAGCAAAGATAGAGGCTATTGCATCAAGGCCTACACCAGAAACCCATAGACAAGTCAGGAGCTTTCTTGGGACAGCAGGGTATTACAGAAAATTTGTTTCCAACTACAGCTCCCTGGCCTCTCCTTCATCTGGTTTGCTGACAAGGAATAAGCCTAGGAAGGTAAAATGGGACACAGGATGTGAGCAGGCCTTCACACAGCTGAAAACCTCACTGTGCAGACCCCAGTGCTGGCTAGCCTTGACTACAACAGGCCATTTGTGATACAGACAAATGCCTCAAATGTGGGAGTAGGGGCAGTCCTCAGCCAAGTATCCAATCAGGGGAGAGAACACCCCATTGTATACTTAAGCAAGAAGCTGCTTCCATAGGAACAGTAGAGAAGGAATGTCTCACCTTAGTTTGGGCATTAAAAAAAACTGGAACCATACCTTTAAGGGAGGCATTTTAAGGTTAAAACAGACCACAACCCTTTAATATGGTTGGGCCAAATGAGGAAAACAAATGGGAGACTTCTGAGATGGAGTATTGCCTTGCAGGCTTATGACATGGAGATTTCGCATAGGCCTGGATCCAGGAATGGGAACGCAGACCACCTATCCCGCATACTGGATCTATAACAGAACTGAGAAGAACTGCCTCCAATAGGGGCATGTTCCCCCCGGGGGGAGGAATGTTGCATTATAGGTCTAGATCCATTTATGTGGGTTCATACTGTATATGCTGAAATGTACTTTCGAATGAAGACACTGTCCCTTTAACAGGTAACTACAAAATACCTGTTATTTCTATAAACGCTAGGGTGGACCTGGTACATCTCAAGATAAGGAAGAACAGGTACTGTATATAGCCCAGGAAGGCATAAAATTTCCCACCGTGGCTTTCCATGACAGAGAAAGATAATGTAGACTGTTAGATAATTAGACTCTGCAGCCTATCCATTAGCTAGGGAAATGGGCAGACTAGGTGGGCCAAGTGGTCCTTATCTGCCATCAAAATCTATGTTTCTATGTTTCTAATGTAGTGACCTAGGGGTCAGGGGTTAAGCCAAATGCACAGACCAGTTATCACTGGTTTTGACATGGAACCACAGTGACACCTACAGAGAAAGGTAAACATTTGCACCCCATCACACAGTAGGTGTGTCCAGGAAAATTACCATCATGTATTTATCAGACACACATTTGGAATTCTGAGCAGTTGAAAACAGTTTAGCTGGAAGTCAGATAGTCTGTCCCAGCTGGCATATGCTTATAGACCAGAGGTATATGTGTAGGCCTGGAAAAATCTCTAAAGCCAGATCTGAGTGTGTGGAAGTTTGACTTCTCAGACACTGAACAGAAAATTCTGATTTTAAGTCAGAATTTTGGAAACCAAGACTTTGTACCAAGGAAGCACCCGGATACTTTTTTTTTTTTTAAAAGGACATCACAGAGAACCGACTTGGAACACACACTTGCTACACAACTGTTGCTTAAGGACTCATCTCAACAAGAACATTTAAAATCTTGCCTGGACTCTAACATCAAAATAAGGTATAGTTTAGAATACAGTGCCTAGTATTTTCTGTAAACTATCCAGTTTTACTTTTGTTATTTTCTGCATTTCAAAGTTCATCCAAACTGCAGACTTTTATGTATTGCTTTTATTTTAAGTAAACTTTTATGATTTTCTTATTAACTCTGCCTGGGGTCTTCATTGTGTGATCTAACATTTTACTGTAGCAGAAGGGTTTTGAAAAGACTATGTGCCTTGAAGGATAGTACTGCTTGGCTATCGTATAAAACTACTTAGGCAAGACATAGCCAGTTGCTGTGGTGGTATTCAAATACTGAAAGTAGTGCAGAGTCACTGGAACTCGAAACTACAGAATCCACCCTCCCACTGGAAAAAGAAAGGTTGGAAAGTCTTCCTGAATCCTTACTGCTGTTCATGAGTTCCTGAATAGGGGTATCCTCTCTGCAAATGGGAGGTCCTACTGGGCTGCCCAAGGTTTGGGGGCTAAGGTCTCATGACAGGCCAGGTTGCGGGGCAGAATAAATGACAACAGAAAATCAATCAGCCTGTGGGCCGACAGTGTGTGTGTGTGCTTCTCACTATGCCAATCCTAAAACTATGAAAGTAAGCACTGCTCTGCTGCTTACCAGGAAACCATAACCATGCAATAGGTAGAAGGAGGTGGTGTCCTTGCTTACATTATAGCAAGCACTCACCAGCAATGACAAAGGGTGGGAGTTACTTTCCCCTACAAGGGGATGGAAAGCTAATTATGACATGCCAATTCTCTCCAATCCTTGGGAAGAGTCTGTAGCTGGCAGGAAGGAAAACTAAGTGATTTAAAACATATTAATTCAGGATAGATGCAGCTATTGAGGCAGCAGGCTCGATATACCAGTGCAGGAAATACATGGCCTCTGCAAGTAGGCAGCCACTGCTAAGGGTGACATCAGATTGCAGTTTGGATGTTTGACAAAGCAATGAATGGGCAGTGAGGCCCTGGCCAACGTGGGCTTATACGTTGGGCATAGCCTGCTGATTCAGGCTGTTTATACCTTGTTTCTATTTTTCAGGCATGATGAAATGGGGTTTGGAAATTTGGACTACTGGACATTGGCAGTGAACTCTTGAGTATCTCAGCTATAGAATAGGGACACGAGAAGCAAATAGGGACGTGCCCCAGTTTGCTTCCTGGTATGTTTTGGATGTCATTTGATTGTCCTGCATTACAAGGACATATGAAGGAAGGGAACTATTTTCAACTCAGAACTATAGGCCATATGTGAATTCATGGTGGCAGTGCACAATAGTACCCCTGGGGCATTTGGTGGGATGTCATGCTTAGGGCACATCTATGTGGCAGTAAATTCATGGGAGACCCACCTAAAAATGATCAAATTATTGCATGATACCCAAGCCGAAGGCACAGCCCTGGGTGGGTATGCATTTTGGCCAAGGGGGGTGGTCCCATGATTGTGGTGTGCACCAGAACACAGGACAGTCAGGACTGGTAGGCAGGGAGTATGGCTCCAGATGGTCATGCTCCTCTGTGAGGGTTCTGAATGTTTCCCAAAATCCAGTGGGGGAAGGGGGACTGCCCAGTGGAAAGACACAGCCCAGAGTGGGTTTGTCCAACCTATGGGTCAGCATTCCTCCCAGCAGGAGTGGCATGGATGGCCTACTCTGGACAAGGTGATACATGAATTTGCTTCCCCAGGGGTCCTTGTTTGAGTTTGCTATGTATAGATAGCACACAGTGCTAAAGTTTGTAAATATTGTTTGCATCAAACTAAGTAAAGCTGCGGCCTTTTGTATCTGACGATTGGTATATGGTGCTTTATTTCTGATATTAGGGTATCTGTTTGGCCATGAGACCCCCGGCCTCTCACCGGGGGGGGGGGGAGACTTTGTACATGGTCTCCTTACCAGTGGAATGGGCTGCCTTTAGGCATGGAGGTTGTCCAAGGCCCAGATGTTCTAATCAAGGGCTGCAGGACCAGGAGGGGCAGGCACAGACCATTGCAGTTGGAAGGGGCTGGTGCATATATAAAGGGCCGGGCCAGGGATGTGCTTACCCATTTCAGAATAGCAGCGACAAAGGAGTTGATACCCACCAACCCTCCCATAGTTTAGTATGGCCATCAGCTGGTAGATGTAGTTTTGCCGAATTCCCCTATCTGTTAATCATGATAGTCCCCAAAGGGTGGTAAATTAACAGGAGAACCACCTGAAAAAGAGGCTTTATGGGTGTAGTACCCGTAAGTAAGGGGGTACTATCAGAAAAACATGGATCCACTCCCAGACACGGGGAGTTTTGTTTTTCCAGGTCCCCTCCGTCTTCCTCCATTTTTCTTCCCCTCCCTTTCTCAAGTCCCACAGACCCCACTGTCTCCTTTGTCATTTTCACGTCATTTTGTGCTGACAAGGGGGGGGTCATAGGCAGGAGACCCTACCCGTAGAGCTCACAGTGCCTAATCTCCTGGCCAGAAGCCAGAACCTTCCTGCCATATAAAAGGGCTGGGGAGTGGCAATCAGGGGGAATCGATGGCTGAATGTGGAGGGTAGAGTACACAGGGAGCACGGACAATAAAGATTACCTGGGGGGGGTCGGTCCATGTCTCCTCCAGCGTCGCTCCCTTCCAGCACAAGTCAGGTGGCAAAAGCAGCAGCATGGACAGTCGGGTGGAAGCACAGCTTCCCGATGTGATCTGCCCATCTTCCCAGAGTCCGGTTAGTGGCAAGAGCAGTTTCCAGGATGGACCAAAATGTGTAGCAAAAAATTAGTCTGAGTGGAAACTTCACCCTGGACCTTTAGTTTCCAGCAGCTGCACTGGAAAAGGAAGCCAGGTGGGAGTGCAGGCCTGACTATTCTCCTGACCCCGCAGCCATGCCAGAGACCCAGGCCATGGTGGTGAGTGGACAGTCAGCCCAAGTTTATTGTTCACTTGCACCAGAGGTGCCAGGCAGGGAGTGGGGAGGGGATTTAAAGGGCTAGAGCACCAAAAGGAGCAGGAGAGAGGCATAGTGGCCTCCTAGGGAGGGCGGGCAGCCCTAAGAGAGGGGATACACCTGTGGCACTGGGCCAAATGCCCAGAAGGGGAGGGAAATTACCAGGGGCAGTGGCTGAGTGTCCTATAAACACAAAGGGGCCCCCAGGTGTGGCCAGATGTCACAGAGTCATTCTTTTGTTGTTTGTTTGTGTTGTCTGGGTTTTGCCATTATTATTTAGTGTCCTCCAGGAATGGACAGTTCGAGCTGAATAGCAGCTCATTTTAAGCTAAAAGGACAGGGTGTTGTGACTCGGAAGCCCCAGGAGTTGAGTCCGAGAGGAAGAAGAGGTGGGGTTAAGGCCCCATTGCCTCCTTCAGCACCATTCTGTGCCAGAGTGCAGGGCTGGGAGGTGGAGGCCCTTGGCTGGCTGCCAGAAAGGAGGGGCTAGCTGTGAGGGTCCAGCATCCAGGCCCTCAAGCATAGGAAATAGTGGATGAGGCCCTACCTAAGGCCCAGGGGTGGCTATTACAATTAATAAAGTGGGGCAGATCTGCAAAGATAGCCAGGATAGGGGAAGACCCTTAAGGGTGCATCAACCTTTGGTAAATGGGAGGGGGGGTGGTTCTGTGGCCTAATTGGCCCAGAAAGTTATGTGTAAGTGTTATGGGCCCCACCCAAACCAAACTATGCTGTTGCCAGCCAGGTGCCCCCTAAACACTGTACCCTTTGCAAGAACTGATCTGTCTGCTTATGAAACTGAACTGTTTGCTTCTAACCATAACTGTGTTATCAAAGCCCATCCTGGTGTACCTGATGTCTAGCTTTACTTTTGCTGCCCAGACCAGCTCCACCAGAGGCTGACGCTGACCCAGGGAGGTCCCCAGCCCATTCGCCATCTGCAGCAGACCCACCTTCTGTGATGTCAGCCAATCCAAAGTTCCACCACAAGTGTTCCAGCATCAGCTCTGTGAGGGTAAGTGGTAGAGAGATGCTAGTGAGGTATCCAATAGTGAGTTAGCTTAGGATCTGCCTGGCTCAAGTGTAAGGGATCACAGTTAACATTGTGCATGCCCTTTTCTTATTTTGTCAGATGTCCATAAGTGCACTCATACCCTTGTCCCTCCACAGAGGCAGCCAGAAGATCATTCCGCCAGCAGTCTTCATTTTGAGAGGTCATCTGGGTGCCAGGAACCTGCTGGTGGTCATTGTTATGGTTCATCCAGAAACCCATCTGCTGACCAGGAGTCTTGAGCTTCTTGCATGGAGTCACAGGCGATCGCCGAGTTCTTTATCATCCAGCAAACAGTACTCCTCTTTGTGTTTTGTTCTCCCGGGGGATGTCCCATTATGGCCTGTTTGTAACAAGTGCTTTGTGGGGTCAGTGCCCACTGGCTGATCAGCCAACACACAGGGAAGCCCAGTTGTTTTATCATCTCAGCCGAGTGCATTCAGGACTTGGACTAAAAGGGGTTAATCCCCCTGTTCTGGGTTTGACCACTTGTTGGTCCTATTCATATTGTCTCTTTGGTTATTTTGTTACCCTATAGTGTTTTGGAAAACTGTTATACCATTTTTATTGCTCCTGATAAATTAATCTCTTACATCTTGGTCACTGCGTAAGCTTCCTGCCTGTCCTTCCAGATTTGTCTGGCCTGTTCTAAGATTGTTAGTGAACCTTTCAGCCTGTTAAGTGGGGGTAAACTTATTGGGTGACACCCAAGCCTGAGGTTTGACCCTGAGTGGGTATGCATTGCGGTCAAGGAGGGGTAGTCACATGGTTGGGGCATGCACTGGAACACAGGGTAGTCAGGATCAGTAGACAGAGCATGGCCCTGGGCAGGCATGCTCCTCTGTGAGGGCTCTGAATGTTTCCCAAACTCCAGTGGGAGGTGGAACTGGCCAGTGAAAAGATATGGCCCACGGTGGGTATGCCTGACCTATGGGCCAAAACTCCTCCAGTAGGCATAGCATGGATGGCTATTCTAGCCAGAGTGTTACATGATATTGCAGCCCCAGGGGTTCTTGTTTGATTCTGCTATGTACAGATATCTCACAATGATAATGTTTGTAAATATTGCTTTCATTGAACTAAGTAAAACAGCTGCCTTTCGTATCCAAAAACTGATGTGTGTGGTGCTTTATTTCTGGTATTAGGAGCTCAGTTTGGGCAATAAAAGAGTTAAATGATTAAATGATTTCTGTGTCTGGCAGCCTGTTCTTAAACTCCACCCACAAGTGAAAGCTGAACTGTTCTTTTGTAGTGTGCTCACAATGTGTTAGGGGGCCTGGCTTCTGAATGATAATACTTTATCAGGCCCTGCCTTCAATGTGAAACTGGCCTGTCAGCAAGCTGCTGATTGGCTGTCAACACCAGCAGCCTGTCTGAAAAATAACAGAAGAAATTGGAGGGCTGCAGCTGTAAAGTAAAGTGCAGAACGTGAAACTTATCTTCATTTTCTACACTTTATGGGCAAGGCTTCTTTCTCCCCATCCACTCCAGGTGTCTCGCATATACATGAAGTAATGAAAACAGAGCTGGGTTCCCACCACTTTGGCTTCTTTCTTGAATTTGCCTTGAAAGGGTTGTGGGATGTAATGAACTCTGCTCTGCATGCTGTAAGGCAACTCCTCAAACTGCAGCTTGTTACATAGCAATGCAATTTGTAACATGGCACAGAAGCAGTCAGTGAAATCGAATCCTCTGATTGGTCCTAAAATAGAAAATTGCCATGCATTAATTCCCTAGTGATGTACATTCCCTGTAGTAGTAGTACTGTACATTATCACCTATACCTCCAAAGCACTGTTTCTTCCCATCCACCCACAGGACCGTGATGAACTCGCACCACAAGTCACTCTCCTTTTCTACAATATGGGCTATGCCTTGTTATGTAGAGCTGTACTTATGAACGTATTTGGATCAGGCGATCATAAGGGAAACAGAAGTCACAGTGAACAGGTGAACAGTAGTATTACGGTGCAGTTCTTTACACGAAGCACTTCTTTGCCTCAAAATCACGTTAGGCATGCACAAGTAATGGGACAAATGAAAGTGTACCAAGTCAGTTATGATGTGGGACAACATCAGGCTACTGCGATCCAGGAAGTGGAAGTTGTAATTACTATCACAGAGCACCGTACCAGAACCTTATCTGTGAACAGTAAGCGCACGATGCTCTGTGACAGTGTGCAATCGAAAAAAGGTGTGTCAGTGTGACAACCTACCTCTCTCTCTCTCTCTCTCTCTCTCTCTGGGCTTTAACAGCTTTCAGAGAGGTGTCTGTCTTTGGGTATTTGCTGCCACCAGCTGGGTTCGACCAGTGCCGAATTCTCCAAGAGTGCCGGAAGATGGCAAAAGCTGAGGGGGCTGAGAATCAAAAGGGCACTTATGAGGGTAGAAAGGGCACTTTTTCTATACTAGTTTTTTCCCTACAGAAATAAAAAGTGGAGTGGCTACTGCCCCTTCCGCCCCCCCGGTTCCGGCACCTATGGAATTCTCCCTTTCTCCAAACTGTGAGGTCAAACATGCAGTTGCACAGATCAAAGCCTGGTAGTGTGTCTCTCAGGTGGCGGATGCTAAACAGAGTTTTGCCTCAGCCAGTGGAAACCATAAATTACCGTAGAAAATAATTGAAATCACAGCCACAACTGTTGAGTAAATAAATAGCTTTCTCCTTAACAGAAGATCAAAAGTAGTATTCCAGGATATATATGTTTAACACAAGAGAATAACACTGTTACAGGAAAAGTAAACAAATGTTTTTAAATAACAGATGACAAAAGAGAAAGACTATTACTGAGATATGCTATTATTATTCCTACCCATCCCTATCCATCAAGATGAACTGGACCCTATGCTACTTGCCAGCCCCACGGACATAGCTAGAAGAGTAGGCCCAAGCCTAGAAAAATCCACAGAAGCAGTGCTCACTGAAGCTGCGGGGAAGGGGGTGCATACAGGGCTGCCAGCCACCTGAATACCACCAAGTTATTGTCGCACGCCCCAATTAGAAAACAGCATCACCTTTTAAATATGCAAAAAAGGTTTTTAATAAACATGATAATCACAATTACATCCAGTGAAGAAAAGTATCAGCAAATGAAATACAAACCACTACCCAAGCTTAGCCTCTTGGATGTGGCATCCCCAACTCCAAGAGCAACTCCCCATTACTCACTGTCTTTCAGCATTTTATATTCTCTCTTGAGAAATAGGTGATTCCTATTCCCCCTTTGAATGCACCAACATCTCCCATGCATGTGTTTAATTGTCCCAATCAGATTGAACACCTATCAGTGACCAATTATATTCATTTTTAAACTTCAATTTATATTTTAGTGATCCGATCCCTTTAAACTTTGAGTCTGTGTGGATATGTCCACTCCCCTTGTTGGTCACTGTGTCTGAGATGTATTACTCAGCCCTTATCTAGATGCTGATGGACAGTGAAATCCCAGCCTGTGTATTTTTTTTTCCAGACTGCTAAACAAATACCAGCAGAAAATCCAAGCCATTAACTCCTTCCTTCCCATTCTGTCACAGTCAGTCCTAAAATAAGCAATGTTTATATTGTGCACATTTAGGCAGCTACACAATATTATTAAAATTTACAATGCTGAATTTGAATAACACTTCTAATATAGAGTGCGTTGCACTCTGAAGAGAAAGTTCGGTAACAGATTTTACCCACAATTCAGCACTAGATAGTATTGTTTACTGCATTTAGTGAACAACATAATTCTCCATTTGTAAGTATTGTTGCAGTTTTATAATGATAGTCATGCTTAACAAGCAGCACTTGTTGAAATGTTCCATACATTATTTTTTTGGTTATCAGCAACCACGATGTATTGTGCCTGGTTTCGATGGCGCACTATTGTACTTCATTGAATAGCACATATTGGATGAAATCCTGTGTCTGTGTCATTTATTCCTCCTGTAAACTGAATAATTGTTCATCAATACTACAGACATCCCACAGTACTTGTCATGTTACAAGTGCATTAAGGCACTCCAAAAGCGTGCTTGCAGCCTCGTGCTAACATTCCCCAACCATGCATTAATTCTTTGTTGTACCTTAATGCTTACTTGTGTGAGGCTTGCTACAAAAGCAGAAATTTATTTGATTTTATTTAGTTTTTGTTTACCAGGTAAGTGCACTAGACAAATCCTGCCTATTTTCAGGCATGACCCGGGGGAGGGGGGATACAGATGAATGCCAACTGACCTTAAACCAGATTAAGCTGTTGGTGGTATTTTTAGTGAATGAGGGAAATGTGGCCAGGACACCGGGGAAATTCCCCTACTCTGCGGAGGCAGAGGGCGCTGCTGTATTGTTGGAGTGAGAGGAGCAGCTCAGTTCTCCTCAGACTATGGACGGGGCAGGTCAGGCTCACGGAGCCCCAATGGAGGAAGCTTTACAGTCTGCTGTTGGAATTTTTTCATAAACTTTGGTCTCTGAGTTGACTCCTGAGGCGTGTTTGGAGAGCGTTGGATTCATGAATCACGGTTGGAGGTTTGAGTATGGAAGAAGAAAAATTACAAACAGAATTAGAAGAGAAAAAAGCTCATTTAATTGCACTTATTTCTACTGCTGAGTTGGGCTATAAGCAAAGTAAATCAAAATTGGAGGAAGAAAAGAAAAAACAGAAGCGGTCGGTATCAAGTCCTATGACATGTACTGGTAAGCGTTTACCTTTAAATATAGAGTCTGCATCAGAGAAGGCTATGGAGAATGAGAGGCGTGGCTCCACGAATGGATTTTGAACAGCAAGCATCTGAGGTTGAGTGGTCTGGGGAATCTGCCTTACAGCAGGCTGGTTGGGTTTTCGACGGGAACCGCTGGGTCCCTGACCCATTGATTCCACTTCCTGGTTTGCCAGATTGCACAGGGAGACGATCGGATTGTGGATTGGAGCAGCAGTCTCTGTTGGTGCGTAATTCTACTGCCTCTGCGCGGGTTGCTGTGGGATTTCAGCCAGGGACACTATAACTAATGGGGCCGTTCCGGTGGTGTCGGATGAAATTCTAGAAATTCCTCGGGAGGAGCAATCTGCTGTTTTTCCAGCCACGGGGGGAAAGGCAAGGGAGGTGACGATGGACTACTTGGCATCACAGGTACAGGATAAGGAGGCTGATAAGGCTGTTAGGCCTTCGGATGCTTCAGTTACTGGTGACACTGGGAGAACTTATGCAGCACTTTTTCAAAAACCGGAAGTAGCAGCCCGATGGCGATTTTTGGTTCGACTCAGATACATGGGTTCAGCTCCGCTTGTCCCTGACCATGTTTGGGTGGGGAAAACCCTAACTAAGGATAAGATGGGTTTTACCCCTATGGAGGTATATGCTTTTATTCATGCTTCAGGGGATCGAAATTATGATGTCAGCTTCTGTTCTATGGCTTTGTTGGATAAGTTTTGGAAACTATGTTATGAACAACAGGACTCGAGTGACTGGTTGGATTTTGTGGCTATTCCTATTACTAAGCCAACTATTAAAACGATAACAGTGTTATTTCGAAATGAAGGGGTTGATGTTAATGATATTAGATTTTGGTTAGAGAAGAAATGTACTATTTTTGAACATCCTAAACCCATCATGGATGTAAATGGGTTTTGGACTGGGGTTGGAATTTTTGGGTTCAATTACCACAATCAGACAGAGGATTCAACATCTACGAGCTCCTTTTTTGGGAGGCGTGATAGAGGCATTTTATTTTATGTAAAGGTAGCCCAAGTTGTTACATGTCGACTTAACTCACTTGAGTAATGATTGTGTTAAGATTAAATGTTTTCAGTGTGGTTTCATTAATATTCGGCTGCCCAGTGTTCAGCCCTCCTACATGTAATTTGTGTGGTGATGAGGCCCATGCTTTTCAAGATTGTCCCTGGGCAGCCCATAATGCAGAGACGGTTTCGGACCATGAGGTGCTTCTCTCCCGAGCTCGTGGGCCCCAGGTGGACAATGTGGGACAACTTAGGGTACATCCTCCCCCGCTCAGGCATAGGGGTAGGGGTGGTATAACTGTACCTACTTCTAGAGGTGGCATGGCAGTTCAGAATAAGAGTCTCTATTCCTCAAAAGTTCTTAAAGCTTCTCCGGTATCTGAAGTGGGGCTAGTTTCCACAGATTTGATAATGGCGGACACACCTTTTGTGACTCCTCAAGGTTCTCCGAGGAGAGGTTTGACTTCATTGTCCACTCCTTCTTTAGTCTCCTCAGAGATGTTATCACTACAAGAGGAAGGTTCACAGAATTCTTCTACACCCTTGTGTTGTGTGGCGGATGTGGACCCAGGGTCGGCCCCCCTCCCTGTGTCTCCATTGCCCCTTTCTAATAGATTTTCGACTTTAGCTACGTGGGGGGAGCAAGTAGATATGGAAGTTCCTTTAGAGGATGGAGCACGGGGTAAGAGTGAAGAACTTTCTGATGTAGTATTACTTTCATCACAAAATAAAATGGTACAAAAGAGGATTACTAGGTCTAGTAAAAAAGTTGTGAACAAGCCTCCTTGAGACTTAGAATTTGTGGGTAGCATGCTTAAATGTCAATAGTATTAAGTCAGATTATAAGCGTAAATTAACTTTTGGTTGTTTGAGTCAGTTACAGTTTAATGTTTTTATACTACAAAACACAAGACTTCATACATTGATTGAAACTTCACAGGCCTCAAAGGATTAGTGGTGGGGTTCTTCCTTTTGGTCGGTAGGATCAGAAGCCTGCTGTGGGGTAGGTTTTTGTTTTCGTGTTTCAAATGTTCAGGTTATAAGGTTAGTAGACATTGAGCCTGGTAGAGCTTTTTTGTTAGATAGTGTTATTAATGGTTTATCATGTAGATTAATTACAGTTTATGGCCCCAAACTAAGGCTTTGAGGATCGATTTATTTACTAAAATTCGACCATATTTATTTACCAGTAGACAGATTTTTTGGGGAGGTGATTTTAATGTTAATTTTCGGGTTAAGGATTCTATGAGTAAACAGTATTGTGAAAAGACTTTTTTGAAATCTTTGGTTGTACAAGCTGGATTGAAAGATTTCCAAGGGCATAAGTTGGGTGCTGCTAAAGCTACTTTTTTTAAGGGATCTCTTTCCTCTAGGGTTGATTTTTTATTTTTAAAGAATTTTTTTTTTTTTTTAGTTGTTTAACCAGGTATAGCACACTAAGCTGAAAGCTTTTTTACAGGAGCAACCTGGGAGCACAATTCCTTAGTTATTTCAGATATTTTGATTATGCCTATAGAATCTTCCGACCATATGTTGATTGGTGTTACTATTGCAATCCCACCGGCTAGAGAACCAGGTTTTGGATTTTGGCAATTGAATGTCTCCTTACTAAAGGATGTTGTGATTTTGTCCTGCTTTAAAGAATTTATTTTTGATAAAGTTTCTACATTATTTTTATATGATAATGTGGGGTCCTGGTGGGAGGATTTGAAGGTCCTTCTAGTTGCTTGTTTTTCAATGCCAAGGAAAGCTCTGTGTTAGGTCAAAATATAAGGAGTATTTAGTTTTACGAGGTTCTTTAGGTGAGTTATTAACTAAGCAATGTGTGGAAAAAGTTGATCTTAGTGTAGAGATTGCTAGTATTACATGTCAGATGAGATTATATCAGTATGACCGATTATGCTCTCTCTAGAGAGAACAAATGTTTGGTATGCAAGGGAAAGCGGCAGGTCTCAGTCCTTTTCTTTCCTGTCAGCAATGCAGGGAGCGGAAGTTAATTAAGGGTTTACAGTCTACACTGGGCACATTGGTTTTGGATAATGGCTCTATTATGGATGTTATAGTACAGTATGTTACCAAAATGTTTGGTTCTTCAGTTAACCCTTCCTCTTATACCTCTCAGATTTTACAGGCGGCTGCTTTACCCCGCCTTAATACTAAATTATGTGATGGTTTGATTTCTCCCTTTTCTTCTTTGGAATTGGAAAAGGTCATTAAGAGTCTTCGTAAGGGTATTTCGCCAGGTTCAGATGGTTTGCCTTCGGAATTGTATCAATTATTATGGGATATTATTCCAGCTGAAATGTTGGCTGTCTTTCAATTCTTCCAGGCAGAATGTTACTTACCGAATGAAATGTATAAAGGACTGTTGTTTTTTCTGTCTGTTTAAATCAGGTGATTCCACGGATTTAGGGAATTGGAGACCACTAACTTTGTTGAATACTGATTTTAAAATTTTTGCTAAGTTACTGGGAAATCGGTTAGCCCTGGTTATGGATGTCTTGATTAGTCCCACTCAATTTTGTTCAATTCCTGGTCATCATATAACGGATATTTTGCTGTTACTTCAGGAAATAGTGGAAGGGGATGGTAAGACAGATATGGAGGAGAATTCTGGGTTTCTGGTTAGTTTAGACCAGGCTAAGGCATTTGATAAAGTGTCTCACTCCTTTTTATGGGAATGTTTACTGGTCTATGGGTTACCGGTGGCATTTGTAGATTGGCTAAAAATCTGTTACAGTCTTGCTTATGTAGTTCCTTTTGAGAATGGGATTATGGGCCCCAAGATTCTGGTAATGAGAGGGGTACGTCAAGGTTGTCCTTTAAGTCCCCTCTTATATGTGTTTTTTCTTGATCCCCTTCTGAGATTAGTGCAGCTTTCTCCAAATATTTTAGGTTTAACTGGAGTTTTCATCTGGTTGTAAAGCGCTAGCTTATGCTGATGATATGTGTCTATTACTTAGGATACTCATTCAATAATTGAAGCCTTAAACTTGATTCGGTTCTGGGACAAGTTTCAGGGCCACGTTGAATTTGATGAAAGCGAAATGTATTGATTTATAGGGTTTTCAAGAGGAATTCAGGATGATTGGGGTAGTGAGGTGGCTTCAGCTCCATGTAAAATTTTGGGTGTTTACTTTGGAGGTAATAATATGGCGGAGTATAATTGGGCCAAATTATTATCAATAGGAAATGAGATGGTCAGTAGGTGGAACCGTTGGAAGGTTGGAAAAAATGTTTTTTTTAATCAAATCCTTTTTGACTCCAATCTTTATTTATATTAGTGCTGTTTTTTTGGTACCCAAAAAATTTGAAGTATCATTAGCTAGATTATTTTTTATGTGTTTCTGGGGTAGTCGTTTGAACCCTATTAAACGGAATGTACTATATAAAAAAATTAAAGATGGCCGAATCAATATGTTAAATCCTATTCTGTTTTTTTTTTCTATTTTTTTTATGCTAATATTGTTCCCATAATTAAAGGATCTACACAATTATGGAGTGGAGGGGTCTTTTTGGTGCTTCAGGGGATTTTGTTGGAATTGGAAAAGGGTGTTTTTTTACATAAAAATAAAAGGAAACCCCGTTTGGCTAAACGTTGGGAGGAGGTTTTTGATTGGGTGATTAAATGGGATATTCATTTTACTATGGTTCAAACCTGCTCTAGAAAGTGTTTTTATGATGAATTATTACTGGCTCAATTTCATGAAGATCCATTTTCAAGTTTACATGTTCTCAATGAGAATCAATTTCAAGTTATGTTACAGATCCATGTATCCCTGAGCATATGTGGGATACAGTTTGGTTGGGGGTTCATCAAAAGATTAATGTTAAGGGAAATCAGAAACACAAAGCAATTCATGAAAGGTGTTGTCCAAGGAAAGGTTGTGAGGAAATAGTTGAAACGATGAATCGTTTATATTATTCTTGTCCATACATTATGCGATTTTGGGATATTGTTAAGAATAGGTGGAAAATTGATGTCTTGATACCTCCACCTTCAGATTTGTTGTTTTTTGGGATTCCTGACTCTAGGTTTACTCAGAAACATATTGGTCTGATTAGGATTTTGTATGCTCATTTTGTTTACTGGATTTGGATTTGTAGATGTCGTTTGGTTTTTCAGCAACAAGAGATTCCAGTATTGGATCTGTATTTTGTTATTATGAAGGACATTTTGAAATGGAAAAATAGCATATCAGGTCAATTTCACACAATAAATGAAGGATTAGTATGGGCGAATTTTGATTTTTTGTGACACTAAGGTCAAAGAAGGGGAAATAAATATAAGATGCTGGAGAGGAAAACAAAAAATAAAAAAGAAAAGAAAAGAAAGGGGGAAAAGGAAAAAAGGGAGAAGAGGGGGAAGGAAAAAAGGAAAAAAAAGAAAGAATATTTTTTTTATATACTTGATGTGAGAAGTGGGAAGGGATAAGATTTGTTTTTCTTTATATGTTTGGGATTATTGTATCAATTTATTTTCTGTTTTGCTGCTTTTTTTCCTTTTATGGGTTTGTATGGAAAACAAATTGATTTATGTATCTTTTGTTATGGATTTGTTTTGATTTTAATAAAAAATTCCCCTACTCTTTTTTGATAAGTGCCATGGGATCTTTAACATCCACCTGAACTACCACCAATCCAGGCAGATGGGACCTCGGTTTAACATCTCATCCGAAAGACAGATGGATTTCCATTGCTTTGAACTCCTCTGACTGTCCCAGAGTTCAATCAAGGTAGGAAGAAAATATATCCAAACATTCCCTTCCTGATTACTAGTCTGTCTCCCAGTACATGACTGTTTCCAGCTGGACACTTCTGGTGAGAAGTATGCTTTCAGGCAGGACAGGAAGGGGAAATTGTTTAACCAGGAGAGGCACACTAAGCCAAAACTTGTTTCCAGGTGCTTTCAGCAACCCCATGTCAAAGTCCATAATTTTCTGCCCAGTGCATGATGGTCATCAAGCAGTGAAAACCCACAACAAAAAACATGGGTTGGGTTGCCATGCTTGTTTTTAAGTTACTTTGGTGAGACTTAATCCCTCTTTATGGAAAAAATCTGGAAGCAGTCAGATTGTTTTTTTTATGTGGTTATGACATCAATAATTTAGATGTCAACATGATTGTGAAAGAAAATGTGAAACAAGGACACATCATTTGTCATGATGCTTGCTTCATTTTTTCCACAATTGCAAAAATAAAGAGTAAATTAACAACACTGTTACACTGTCCTGAACTGATATGCCCCCCGGAAAAGGGGACACATTTGTATGTTTTTATACATAAAACACCATTTCAAACCCATGTCATTTTCATAAACCCTTTTGTGGTAAATGTAGAATATGGTTATGAATATAGAAACAGAAAAAAATATAAGGTTGCCATGCTTCTTTAGCTTATATCTGCTTTCAGGTTTGCAGTTTCAGATGTGGTCGACTCAGGACAAAAATAATTGAAACATCCCAATAAAAAGGAAAACTTGCAAGAATTCTATTCAAACAATTCAAAAGTGCATGCAGAATGGCAAGGACTGTAACATAAAATAAATCATGCAACCAAAGACAGACAGATATTTAGGTACAGAGTTTTGAATGATGCCAACTACTGCAGTGTGGGAATTAATTTCCTTGCTGCCATCCTGTATATATTCTTAGCTGGACATGACATAATAGGATAAATCATTATTTTAATAATGCTTCCACATATTTAAAAATATAATTGTGCTAGAAAACAACCTTGAACACTTTTTTTGAGTGCAACAGAAAAATGGGAATTTGAAACACCAGAGAACGTCTTTAACTGACTTGCTCATGCTCACACAATATGCAAGTGGGGGCTATTGGGATTCAGAACCAGGCCTCCAGGTTTACAGCTTCAGGTTTACAGTTCAGTGCCTTTAACCACTACACTGCTTCCCAGGAGAGGATCAGGATATAGTGTGAAAATTCAGAAGGGGATGGTTATTTATTTTCAGTTCATGACCTTCCTGCTCTCACCGCAGCTATTGAACTGGGTTATAGTGTACTGTGTGGGGGTCAATCACTGGGTCTCAGTCTTCTCAACATGTAAGATGTCCACCCTCAGGAGTCTGTGGTGAGTGTCCGTACATGGAACTCATGCATGTATCTCCCTGCAGCATAATGAAATGAATACCAATGAGAAAGCTAGAGTTTGGAGCAATAATGTTTCACAGCAGGCAGAGGAGGACCAGTATAAAGGAAGGTAGGGGCAGGGTAGCATTAGCATTGTTCAAACACTGAATTGTGAACTGAGAACTCAGGTTCAAATACCACTGCAGCCACTTGTTTACGGTGGTCCTGAACAACTCTTCCCCTCCCAGCTAAGAAGTATCAGAAACTGGAGACACACTGCAAATGTGAGCCTGCATTTCAGTTGGCAGTCCTCCTGAGTCCATAAATCGTATAAGTAAAAAGCAATTTAATTCTACCCTTTATGTCCCTCAGTTTCCATCATTTGCTCAAGGCAGCAAATTCAAAGGAAATCAGAAAGTTTCAGGTACTGAGGAAAATATGAACTCAGATCAATCCCACCTGTAGGCTTCTTTTCAGTATTAAGCACTGACAAACGTTTGTTATTGTTTTTCTCCCAGTAAGTATTTTGGCTCCAGTCTTCCAAACCTGTCCCCCCAGCCCAGTCACCCAGCTTCTCTGGGATTTACACATTGTGCTCTGTCATCCTCTCACAGCTCAAGCTGTTGTCCCTTCTCCCCCTACCCCCAACCTTTCCATTTCTTTCCTCTTCCCCTTCCACAACCTTTATCCTCCCCTATATCTATCCCAGCCTCTCTTAAACCTACCCACCTTCCTCGATGAGATCAGCTTTTATGCAGCGTGCTCCATTTTGGTTGCCACCCTTTAAAAAACAAAACGCTTTGCTTAGCCTACATCAAACATGCAGCATTGACAAATGCTTGTTTAGTGGAGAAAGTGCTGAAGGGACTCACAATTCTGAAAGTGGAGAAAGCGATGGGGCCAGAAGGGGTGTATCCAAGGGTATTGAGGTAGCTCAGAATGATACTGGCTGCTCCACTGACAGTCCTATGTAACCTCACTGGAAACAGAAGTGCTTTCAGAGGACTGGAGGAGGACAGATGTAGTCCCACTTTACAAAAGTGGTAGTGATGTGGAGGAGGTTGGCAACTATAGGCCACACAGCCTGACATCGGTGGTGGGAAAGTTAATGGAATCACTACTGAAGGAAACACCTGTGGAAATATCTTGAATCCAGCTGGTTACAAGACCTGAGGCAGCATGCATTCATGAAGGGAGGTCATCTCAAATGAATCTGATAGATTACTTTGACTGGGAGACCAGCGAATTTGATCAGAGTGGAGTGGCATACATGGTCTGCCTAGATTTCAATAAAGCTTTTGACACTGTTCCACACAGGAGACCCATAATTTAGCTGGGCAGCTTTGGAGTGGATCCACAGGTGGTAAACTTTGTAAGAAATTGGTTAAGGTATAGGTGACAGAGGGGTGTGGTAAAGGACGTTAACTCCAGAGAAGGGAGGGTGACCAGCAGGGTGCCTCAGGGATCAGAACGGGGACCAGTCCTTAAAAGTGACATTGCAGGGGAGCTGGAAGGGAAGGTCTGCCTCTTTGTGGATGACACCAACATCTGCACGAGGTTGGACACTGTGTGTGTGTGTACAAAGAACAGTAGGTTGGAGACTTGGAGGGGGGCTGCAAAGAATGTGCAGAGACATGGGAAGACATTTGGAGTGGTCAAAGGTATACCAGACAGGTTTCGATGCCAGAAATTGCTAAATCATGCACTTGGGGCACAGAACCCCAGGAGCAGAGTACAAAGTATGTGGAGAGGCAATGATGACCACCAAACAGGAAAGAGACCTTGGGGTAATCATGTCTGATTACCTGAAGGTGGCCAGAGAGTGCAACAAGGCAGGTGGGAGGGCTAATGTGATGCTGGGTTGCATAGGGACGGGTATCTCCAACTGAAAGAAGGAAGATGTATTGCCTCTATATGGATTGTTGGTAAGAGCCTACCTAGAGTGCGGTGTTGAGTCCTGGAGACCGCATATCTGGAAGAACATTGGCAGAGTTGAGGCTGTTTAGAGGAGGGCAACTAAATGGTGCAGGGTCTGCATTAAAAGCCCGATGAGGAAAGGCTAAAGGACCTCAGTATGTACACCCTGAAGGACAGGAGGGAGGGGGATATGACTGAGACTTTTGAATACCTTGCAGGTGTATATAAGGTACAGGATAGAAGTATTCACAGAAAAAAGATGCTCTAGAACAAGAGGTGGGACAGGGTAAAGGGAAGTCAGGGGAGGGGGGTGGGGCAGCTGCTGAATAGGGAGCTAGCTGCAATCTCGAGCAGCCTAGATAGACTGTGATGGCCTTTTGCTGCTGGCAATTTTTGTATGTTCGTAAGGGGACATGCAATGAAATTGGAAGGGGGTAGATTCAAGAGAGATGTGAGGAAGTACTTCTTCACTCAGAGAGTGGTGAATGCCTGGAAAGGTCTTCCAGCGGAGGTAGTAGGGGTGAAAATAGTGGTGAGCTTCACGAATGCATGACATAGGCATAAGGGAATATTAGTGTAAAGGAAGGGGTGGAGAAATAGCTGGAGATCAGGTAGGGTCGGTGATGACACTGTAGGTAGAACAATGGACAGACTAAGTGGGCCAAGCAGTCCTTATCATCCATCAAATTCTGTGCTTCTATGATCTATCTATGAGATCAAACTACCTCCACTTCTTGGGGGGGGGGCAGAAAAGGAAAGTACCTCCTGGTATTTTTTTTACTATATGTTTACTCAGGGTAGTCCAGGTGATATGCAACATCTTATTTACTGCAGGGTCCTGTTTTAATCTATTTTTGCAGTGTATTTACCAAGGATAGCGTAGCTCAAATTGCAACCTGTTATGTAGTGTGAGCCTGCTTTTATTACTATTTTCACCACCAAATGGACTGGAGCACTGGAAGGTGACTTGCTCAGTTACACAGAAAGTATTTGGTTCTAGCAGTGTTTAAACCTGTGGTCTCCTGGTTCCCAGAGTGCTCCACACATTGACTTCAGTGCCTGCAGAGGAAGAGGGTTGGCCCTTAAAAGGCCAGCGATTGCCGGCAATTATTTTAAACAGTTTATTTATGCAGGATAGCCCAGCTGGCATGCAACGTCTGTCAGTGAGATTCTGTTTCTACCCATTTCCATGGCTGCATGGAGTGTAGCAGTGGGAAGGGGTGTGCTGTGCTCAGGGTCACACAGTATTTAGCTGTAACAGGGTTTGTTCCAGTGATCTCGGGTTCTGTGGTGCTCTAGCCACTGGACAGCACTGCCAGTGAATCAATCAATTAGTCAATCTTTATTTGTATACTGGAAGGTATGTGAGCAAAAATGCTAATTTTCACAAATGTCCAGTGTAAGAAATACCAAGAAGGTATGACAATACAAAACAGGGTCTAACAGAAACAAGATCTATACAGGGGAAACAATCCAAACAAGTGGTTTAGATATATAGAACCATGTCAAAGACTAACAGTTGTCTAACAGTTACAGCAATTTTCATAAACTGAAAAATGGGAGGCAATCAATTACAATAAAGTAGAAAGAGAGAAACACATAGAGTGTCCCAAACATTTACGTGTATAACATATGTAGAGCAGGTAAGAGAAGGAAAGGGGTATAGAGGGGTCAGCAACCTAAGTGCTAGAGGTGGGGAAAGTGCAAGTCTTTTGTGATTGGTTATAATCGGGTCCATGATTGAAATATGAAGAAATGTAGGCTAGTAGTGGGAGGTGGGAGTGAAAACTAAGTTGGGGGGGAGCACAGGGTAGGGGGAAGGGTGTGGGGGAGGAGAGGGGATGGGGTAACAGGGACTAGAGTAAAGCAAGGGGGACTAGAGATAAGCAAGGTGGAGAGTGGCTGGATTTAGCTGGAGGGCCAGCCAGAGCAGCTGCATATGGAAGAACTGAGTATGTGAACTTTGAGGTAGAAGTTAAAGGTGTGGATGGACCTACAGGCTTGGATACTGGGGGCAGTTGGTTGTACAGCTTAGTGTCCTTAGAGGTGATCAAATTCCCAGCTGGCTTAGGGTAGTAGAAAGGGGTGTCGAACACCATATTTGAGGCCCCTCTGGTTGCCCTTACGGCGGTAGCGAAGGGGAAGAGGGGAATCACGCTGGGCGGCAGCAAATTCAGGTGTATCTTATGGAGGAAGGAGAGCATTCTTTGTTGGAACCACCCATCAAGGGTGGGTCAGATAAGGGAGGAGTAGAGGGTACAGTGGTGAATTTTCCATGGTAAATCAGTGACGAAACTTGCAATGTTGTTGTAGGTTGATCTTAGTTTGGAGTAGAGTAGCAGTGTGGTGGTAGGGGGAGAAGATGATGGATCCATAGTCGATGAGTGGCAGGAGAAGAGAGTTAGTTAAGTGAAGCCTGGTTGCAGGGATAAGGAACTTTCTTATCCTATAGAGAAGACCAAGCCTGTTATGGGTCTTCTGTATGAGGTTGTTAACATGGAGATGAAAGGAGAGGTGAGGGTCCAGGAGGAGCCCATGGTATTTAAATTGTGGTCAGAATTTCTGGATTTGCTGAGACGTGAGTTGAGGGTACCCCAAAGCTGTAGGGGGTTTGAGAATTCCTTGAGCTGCTTGTTTTGTAGGAGGTCTTATTTTAGCCTTTCTTGCAGATGATTTGCATTTGTTTCTAAGGGACTTGTGAAGGGCGAGCTGAGCAGGGTCTCTGTGTTTGTGTTAACAGGCCCAGTCTTTGTCCCTTGTTCCCATTAGCAAAATAATATCTGGTGAGACCCATTCATTAATTTTCCCCCTTGTTCTAATTTTTTTGAGGGGAGTGTGTTTATCTCAGATGTTAATTAGGATGCTGGAGAGTTTCTCCAGGATGGTATTGCAGTTGCCCTGCCCATACGTGAAGGACCAGTCAACTAGGTTGAGATCGTGGTTAGTTAATTGGATGCTCCAATTTGTTATTTTCCTGGTGAAGATAAATTTAGGGGACTGCTTGGAAAAATGAGCAGACCATAGGCAATGTAAGGCACAGTGATCGCTGATACAGTCTGGCAAGACTCCAACGGCAGTGATGCAGGAGGGGTGTGTGATGATGATCCAGTCGAATAGCATTTGAGTTCCTGTTTCATAATTAGGTCTGGTCGATGAGGTGATAAGCTGGTGGAGCCTGAGATTTGCAATGCAGGATTTAACTGCATCAACTTGACAGGAATCCCAGTTGATGCTAAAGTCTCCAAGGAGGATCCACTCTCTGTTAATAGGAAGAGTGCTTCAAGGCCAAGAGTGACTCAAGGTCAGTGTGTGGAGTTCCCGGGGGATGGTACGCAGTAGTGAGGGTAAGAGTTTTATTTGGTCCTAGGTGGAGGTGGATGGAGATGGTTTCAGTGTGGGAAGATTCATAACTGGGGTTTTGTTCTGTGAAGGAGATTTTGTTGGGAGACATAGAACATGCAACCACCTCCTTTTTTTCTTCGTCTGCCAGTGTGTGTGGGGGGGGGGTATTAGACGGGGATAGGCAGAAAATTATTGGAGATGTTTTTTTATTACAGTTTATTTACTCAGTATAGTCCCACTGAGATGCAACATCTCATTTCCACGAGGGTCCTGTTTTTACAATGTGCAGTGTGTGTCTGTATTTCAGACCTTTCCCAAATTTACTGCTGTTTAATATCATTTTCCCTTAGGGTTCCTCCTTTAAATTGATAGAAACATAGAAACATGGAATTTGACAGCAGATAAGGACCGCTTGGCCCACCCAGTCTGCCCATTTCCCTACCTGATGGATAAGCTGCAGATCCTAGTTAACCAGCAGCCTACTTCTTCCTACCCCCACTCCCTAGAATTGCCTTACGACTGTCCCATGCATGCTTGAATTCCACCACTGTTTTTGACTCCACAACCTCCTCTGGAAGGCCATTCCATACATCCACAACCCTCTCTGTGAAAAAATACTTCCTTAAATTACCTCTGAGCCGCCCCCTTCTATCTTCAAATTGTGCCCCCTTGTTCTTGCACACCTCTTTTTTTGAAAGATGCTACCCTCTTGGACTTTGTTGATTCCCTTGAGGTACTTGAAAGTTTCTATCATGTCCCCCCTCTCCCTCCTTTCCTCGAGGCTATACATATTAAGCTCCTTAAGTCTCTCTTCATGTGTCTTCTGGTGCAGACCCTGCACCATTTAGTTGCCCTCCTCTGACAGCTTCCATCCTGTCTATGTCTTTGTGGAGATTGGGTCTCCAGAACTGCACACAGTACTCCAGATGGGTCTCACCAGCTGTCTGTACAGAGGGATAATAACTCTGTTTTCTACTGGTGATGCCTCCCTATGCATCCCAGTATCCCCAGCCCTCCTTGCTGCCCTCTCACATTGCTTGCCCACCTTTAGGTCATCTGATATGACTACCCCCAGGTCCCTTTCCATTTTGTTGTTGTTAGTATCTCCCCATTGTGTACTCTTCCCTGGGTTTTGTTTCCCAGGTGCATTACCTTGCACTTCTTAGCACTGAATCTAAGCTGCCATACATTTGACCATTCTCTAACCTTGCCAAGTCCCTTCTCATCCTTTCCACTCCACCTTGTGCATCAACTCTGTTGCAGATCTTGTGTCATCTGCAAATAGACATACTTTTCCTTCCAGTCCCTCTGCAATGTCGCTTATAAAGGCATTGAAGAGACCGGTCCTAATACTGAACTCGTGCACCCCACTACTAACCCCCCTTTTCAGAGTGGACTCCATTTACCATTACTCTGTGTCCTATTCTCCAGCCAATTCTTTACCCAGGCTGTCAACTTGGACCCACTCCCAGGCTGGCTAACTTGTATATTAATCTTTTGTGTGGGACTGTGTCAAATGCCTGCTAAAGTCTAGGTAGGCCATGTCCACAGCCCCTCCCTGATCAACTACTTTGGTCACCCAGTCAAAGAAATCTATCAGATTTGTCTGGCATGACCTTCCTGCCAGAATCCATGCTGCCTTGGGTCCTGTTCCTCTGGCCTCTAGATACTCGACAATTCTTTCCTTCAGAAGTGATTCCATCATTTTCCCTACCACTGAGGTTAAACTAACAGGTCTGTAGTTTCCTGCTTCTGCCTTGCTCCCGCTTTTGTGAAGGGGAATCACATCTGCCCTCCTCCAGTCCTCGGGTACCACCCCATCCTCCCATGATTTGTTAAAGAGGGTAGTCAGTGGTGTCACTAGTTCTACCCTTAGTTCTTTTAGAATTCTGGGATGAATCCCATCAGGCCCCATTGCTTTGTCCACCTTCAGTTTTAAGAGTTCTTTCAGAACCCTTTCTTCTGTAAATGGGCGGGTATCAACTTCTGTATCCAGAGTGTTTCTACTGTTTGTTTTAGGTACCTCCCTCTTTGTAAATACTGAGCAAAAATATTTGTTTAGTATCTCTGCCTTTTCACAGTCACCCTCTGCCCACCCTCCTCCTTTATTAAGCCTCACTATCCCTCCTGGTCTTCCTTCACTCCTGATGTACCTATAAAAGGTTTTCATCCCTTCTTAACTGAGTTGGCTATCTTTTCTCGGTTTGGGCCTTTGCTGTTCTGACTGCCTTCCCAGCTTCCTTTGCTTTAACTGATACAGTTCTCTGTCCTGTTCCTTCTGTAATTCCTTGTACTTCCTGAATGTTTCTTTTCTCTTGAACCTTCACTGCCACTTCTTTGAGAACCATAGTGGTTTCTTACTAGTTTCATTTTGTTTATTTGCTTTACACAAAGGCTTGTTACCTCTGTGATGGCAGTTTTTATTATTCCCCCATTGTTCTTCCACCCCTCCTTCCTGCCCATTTGCTAGTGCATTCCTTAGGTACTCACCCATTTTGACAAAGTCGGCCCTCCTAAAATCCAGTACCTTCCTCTTTGTATGACTTGACTCTATTGCTGTTTATTGTGAACCATACTGTTCGATGGTCGCTAGTTCCCAGATGGCTACCCACTTCTACCTCTGTGATCCTCTCTTCATCTCCATTTGAGAGAACCATGTCTAAGATTGCTCCCTCTTGAGTGGGCTCCAATACTAGCTGTCTAAGGCATGCCCCCTGTAGGGCATCTAGAATAACCCCACTCTTAGAAGTGGCTGCTGCAACTGCACTCCAGTTAACATCTGGCATATTCAGATCACTCATCAGCAATATCTCCCCTTTTTCTGCCATTCTAAGTATACTTTCTATCATTTCCTTGTCCATTTCCTCCCCCTGAGAAGAGGGTCGGTATACAACCCCTGTGCAGATTGTGGTGCCAATGCCGGTCTCCAAATTTACCCACAGTGCTTCTTCTCCTCCCTGTTTACCCTTTTGTTCTGTTGCTTTGATTCCTTCCCTTATGTAAAGAGCTACTCCTCCTCCTCTTTTACTCTCCCTGTCCCTCCTGTAGATAGTGTATCCTGATATGTTTACGTCCCAGTCATGTTTTTGTGTGTACCACGTTTCTGTGACTGCCACGATATCCAAATGTTCCTCCTCCATCCAGGTCACTAATTCAGGAAGCTTGTTACTCAGACTACGGGAATTGGTACTCATTGCTCTCCATTTTTTGATGGCTTTACCTTCTGTTGCAGCATCCTCCACTGACCTTTCTACCTTGGTCTTTTTCTCATTTAGTACCCGGTTTTGTAGGGAGAGGCTGGGATTTTCCTGCTGCTTATCAGTGCCTCCCCCCTTGACTAGTTTAAAAGCTTGCCAATGAAGCATTTAAGCTGATTGCTCAAAGACTTGTTCCTTCCTGGACAGATGCAGACCATCCTGCCAGTATATGCTGGTATCCTCCAGGTGGAACCCCAGTCCCCAATGAAGCCAAACCCCTGTGTTCCACATCATTTTTCAACCATTCATTAAACTGCATGGTGCAACGTAGCCTCGCCTCACTCATGCCATTGACAGGCAGCACCTCTGAGAAGGATACTGTGGGTGCTACTTGTCTTAGACCCCTCCCCAATTCTACAAAGTCCTTCTGCACTGCTCTAATCTCATGATGAGCCAAGTCATTTGTCCCTAGGTGGACAATGACATCCAGCTCAGACTCCCGTGCAGCTGTTCTCATGATCCTGAGGATGCGCTTCCTGTCCCTCCAAGCCATGGCACCAGGCAGGCACCTTACTTCAGTTTTCCCTGCTCCCCCCAGTTCTATCCCCCTAATAATCGAGTCCCCCACCAGGAGCTGCTTCCTTTCCTTGTGGTGTCCTCTGTCTCCTTCCTGTGGGCCTCCCTTGTGACAGCTGTCCTCAGCCTCATTAGTCTCCTCTGCGGGTGCATCCATAGGGGAGCTATGCTCCCCCAGAATGGTGTATGAATTGTGGAGTGGAACAAATGACTGGGTGTGCCTCTGTTCCACTATCCTCACCCTTTCTGAGCCCACTGTGGTCCAACTGCTGTGTTTTCTTCGCAACCTCTGAGGTAGTGGTGGTGGCTCTGGTGCTCCCTGGATGGGGGAGGTTCCTTCCTACCATCCAGTGTGGCCTGGGGGAAGGTTCCCTTACTACTGTCCAGCATGGCCTGAAGACGGGCAACTTCCTCCCTCAGGGCAGAGAGTTGTCTGCATATAGGGCAGCATCTCAGCCTCCAGAAAGACTCCCGGAAGACTGCTGTCCCACAGCCATTACATTGTACTACTCCCCACATGTTGATCTACTTTTTTCTTTGTGTGTGTGTGTGTGTGTGATTGGTTTGTTATATAGAAATATATATATTATACAATGTGTATGCTTATATTGTCAGTGCAGTGTGCTAGACAGGATATGACAGTGATATGCACCTTGCACTCTTGAGGAAATGATGTCAGAACCCCAGGTATAAAGGAACTATTTCGGGGTGGGTGGGAAAGGGTTGGGCCTAAACTTTGCCCTCACAAAACAATCAGCTAAAAGCTCTGACCCAGCGCTGCGATGAGCGCCTTCCTGTCAGCAAGATGCCCTACACAACAATTTGACAGAGAAAATACCCTGCTAAACAAACGGAGAAAAATCCAGACATCCAAGTCAGACACAGGTAAACCTCTCCAGCCCCAAAATAGCCTTGTGGTTTGTGCTCTGAAAGCTGTCAGCCCCAAAATAAGTCAGCTGTGCTTTACACTCTTCCTGCACTGAAAATCTTAAGAATTAAGCCAATTGATTGACTAGTGACACCTGTGATGTAAGCAGGCCTTTCAATGTAGGCAGGCTGCTATGTCTGATTCCAATACACAAAATCTTTCAGTAAAACCAGGGGAAAAAAAAACTTAACTTCTCAGCCAGCAGGACACTTTTAAAATGTTGCAAAAATATCCTTCCAAATCCTAGGTCTCAACCCCAACAATCAAGCAAATTCAGTTGTATCTCACTCCCTCTGGTTATAAAATTACTACACTTTTAATGGAATCCTGCAATTCTCTGCTTAATGCCAATAAGGAAAAAAAAATGAAACTTTTTGTAGAAAGCATAGCTCCCCTGCTTTACAATATTATGCCCTTACCAAGTTTCCAGCTCCTAAACGGAGTTATAGTTTGTTCTTTGCAGTGTAGCAAGGTTCTCAGCTTCAGACAAATCAAAATTGAATTGAATAAAGCCCCCCCAAACACACAAGTTACACTGAGTCAACTCATGCTACACTGTCCCTCCCGACTTCCGAATCAGACCTCGTATTAAAAATAAATAAATAAATAATTAAATCCCCAACTCCCTGGTGTCCAGTGGTCCCCAACCCTGGCACAAGATAGCACCCACTCTACTCAACCCCAGTGCCCAGACAGGGCCACCGCACAGCCTCCACTCCACCCCCAAGGCCAGCAGCCCAACCGAGCAGTTCAATGAATGAGCGCATGCCTGCACAGGCACGCTCTCACTCACTGGAATCAGACAGCCAGTACTCTCATCAAGACTGGAGTGTACTGAGAGCTCTGGCTGTCTGACAGTGAATAAGCGCATGCCTGTACAAGCACGCGCTCACCCACCGAAGTGCTCAGTCGGGCCGCCGGCCATGGAGATGAGTGGAGGGCTGCGCCAGTGGCCCAATCCGGGCACCTGGTGAGGTGGGGGAGTGCTATCCATTGCCAGGGTGGGGGGATCCACTAGACACCAGGGAATTGGGGATGCAACTACATTTTATTTTTATTTTTTGTTAAACACAAGGTTGGAATCAGGAATCGGGAGAGACAACATCACAGGAGTTGACTCACAGTAACTTGGGGGGTTGGGGAGCTTTATTCAGTTTTGGACATGATCAACCAGGAGGGGACCGGGGGAATAATTTTTTTTTTTTTTAAGTTTGGGCCAATGAGCGGCTGTGGGGGGGACCACTAAACACCAGGTAAGAAAACTAACTAAAGTAGTAGTGAAATTATGAAATTTTACCCGCGACCAGTGAATTTCGCTGGTCGGTGGGGAAAACTTGCCAATTGCAGGCAAAATTTAGCATTTTGCCCAATTAAATATTTTGTGAAATGCGTGAATTCCGTGAAATATTTCGCTGGGTGACATTTTTCAATTTCGCACAGCACTACAGAGGAAGGAAGTGGGGCACAAAATAGTAACAAAAGCTTTGCAGAGAGGAGGACACTACTCCTTTTTTGGAGGTGAGAGTCCTGCAGGAACTTACTAATCTGAAGGTGGACAAAGCAATGGGGTCAGATGGGCTGCATCCAAGAGTACTGAGGGAGCTCTGGAAAATACTGTCTGCACCTCTCACAGTTCTATTTACCATCTCACTGGAAACAGGAGTAGTTCCAGAGGACTGGAGGTGGGCAGATGTAGTCACACTGTACAAAAGAGTAGCTGGGATGAGGTTGGCAATTTTAAACCAGTCAGTCTGGCATCACTGATGGGAAAGTTAATGAAATCACTGCTGAAGCAAAGGATTGTGGGATATCTTGAACCAATAGGTTATAAGACCCAAGACAGCACTGTTTTACAAGGGGAAGTGCATGTCAAAAGAAACTGATAGATTTCTCTGACTGGGTGACCAAGGAACTAGATCAAAGTGCAGCAGTGGACAAGCCCTTACCTAGATTTCAGTAACGTGCTCAACACTGTTCCAAATAGGAGACTAGTAAGCAAGCTGCATAGCTGAGGAGTGAGTTCAAAGGTGGTAAACTGGATAAGAAACTGGTAAGGGGCTGGCAACAGAGGATAGTGGTATGGAGTTCACTCCAAGGAAGGGAGGGTGACAAGCGGTGTGCCTCAGGGATCAGTGCTGGCACTGGTTCTCTTTAATGCCTTTATCAGTGACACTGCAGAGGTGCTGGATATAGGAAGGTCTGCGTCTTTGCAGAAGACATCAAAATCTGCAGTAGCGTGAACATTTGGGGGAAGGGGTAGAAAGGATGAGCAGAGACCAAAGAAAACTAGATGAGTGGTCAATGGTATGGCAGTCAAGTTTCAGTGTGGCAAAAAGTGCAAAACAATGCACTAAGGGCACAGGAAAACCCAGGATCACAGTATACAGTGGAGTGGTATTGATGACCACCAAGCAGGAAAGAGACCTCTGTGTAATCACATATCGAATGACCTAAAGGTGGACAGGCAGGGGGCAAGGAAGTAGGGAGGGCAAGTGGAATACTGAGGAGGATAGGGAGGGATATCACCAACAGAAAGGGAGAGGTGGCGTTTCTTCTGTATAGCTCACTGGTAAGACCTCACCTAGAGTACTGTGTCCAGTTCTGCAAACCACATTTCCAAAAGCACATAGACATAGTGGAGGTGGTCCAGATGAGGGCAAATAAAATGGTGCAGGGTCTGCATCAAAGGTTCTATGAGGAGACTAAAGGACCTCAATATGTACACACTGGAGCAGAGGAGGGAGAGGGGAGATATGACAAAGACCCTCAAATACCTCACAAGGGTAAACAGAGTGCAAGAAGGGAGCAAAATAGAGTGCAGGAAGGGAGAATTTTTCAGAAGAAAAGATGCTGAAGAAGAGGAGAATATGCTATGAAGCTGAGGGGGTAGATTCAGGAGAGATGTGAGGAAGTACTTCTTCACACAAAGAATGGTGGATTCCTGGAACAGCCTTACAGTGGAGGTAGTAAGGGCAAAAACAGTGGTGGAATTCATGAATGCGTGGGATGAATCCAAAGGAATCACAGTGGAAAGGAATAGGGGAAGGAGAAAAAAACTGTAGACCAGGCACGGTCTAATGTGATAGTGTAGATGGGAGAAATGGGCAGACTGGATGGGCTGTTGATTCTATTGTCACAGTTTCTATGTTTCTGGTTACAGAGGAAGGAAGCACACTGTACAATATATATAGCTATGAAACTAAAATAACACAACAGAAACAATCATATAACATTAAAATTCAACTCTGTATAAAATATGCACGTAATAAAATGCATGGTTATGTGATACGTATGCACCTTCTAAAAAGAGGCAGCATAAATGTAGTAAGTTGAGCAGCATATAATATTATCCAATCCAGGTGACTGAAGTGGAGAAGTGGTTGGGAAGGTAAGGGAGTAAAAGATAGCATTCAGAAAGTATATGGAAACACAGAAGGAGCAGGACAGAGAACCGCACCAGCCGAAGCAGAAGGAAGCGGGGAAGGCAGCCAGAACAGCAAAGGCCCAGACCGAGGAAAAGACAGCCAACTCGATCAAGAAGGGGGACAAAACCTTCTATAGGTACATTAGGGAGCAAAGAAAGACTAAGGCAGGGATACCGAAGCTGAACAAAGAGGAAGGTGATTGGGCAGAGAGCGACAGCGAAAAAGCAGGGATACCAAACGAACACTTCTGCTCAGTACCCACAACGGAAAAGCAAGGGGAGATACCCAATCCAGTCAATAGAAGCACTCTGGATAGATGGTATTTGTGACTATTTAAATGTTGAATATTTCTATCAGAATGTAATGTTTTTATTCTTTTGATATATTAAAACTGTAATGGCTTTTAGCTGATCAATGAAGCTCTTTACGATGGAGCTGCTACATGTAATTTCTTGTGCAGTCCTGTGCCTACCCATTTCTACAGCTGAGTAAAGTGGAGAACTGGGAAGTTAAATAACTTGCTCAGGTCACACTGTGAGTATTTGGCTCTAGCGGGGTTTGAACAGGCAATCTTTTAGTGTCCAACAAGCTCTAACAACTAAAACACTCTGCCGCCACTTTCTGCATGGGGAGGGGGACCATACAAGGCTACTGACTGCGGGCAGTGGTGCTTGTTTTACAGTTAGTTCACCCAGGACTGCTGGGCTGATATGCAATATCTCATTTTCAGTGGGGGTCCTGCTCTATCCATTTCTACAGCTGCCCATACTGGAGCACTGGGAGGTTTAGTGACCTGCTAAGGGTGACACAGTAAGTACAGTACTTGGGTTTAGCAGGGTTCAAGTCTGTGATCTCCTGGTTTCCAACAGTGCTCGAACAACATGAATACACTGCCACCACTGCCTGAATGGTGGGAGAACCCAAGAATGGCAGCACTTGCCATCAATTCTTTTTTTAAATTTCTTTTTACTAGAAACCAAAAAACATAGAAAGCATTACAGGAGATAAAGACTCAAAGTACATCCAGACTGCCCAGTATCCCTACCTACAGGTACTGTATTTCATATTGATCTACAGCAAGAGAAGGTGGTTACCCCATATTCCTGTACCCACAGAAGTCATGCTCTTGTAGGTTTTAGGTCTATCCAGACAGTACTTTAAGCACTCAGTACACCTCTGAGAGCCTTGCATCAGGTGGCAGTGTTTAAAAGTTCTAGAAGTGGAGCCAGCTACTTGGGTGTGAACAGTCCAGGAAACTGCAGTTCAGTTGTGCTGGGAGAGAGACGTGTCAGCCTCTCTTTTGGTGCAGACTGATTGCCCCTGCTGAGTAGACTTGCAAAGAATTCCTTGACATTGTTTTTGTGGTGGAAGCTGTTCCACACAATTACTGCAGAGGGGTGAAGCCCCTACACTCAGCTGATCCTGAAGGACTGACAGCAGTTAACTGAATAAGAGCAGAGACTTTTGTAGCTTTTGAGAAATTGAAAGGACTGCTGCAGGAGGCCCCCTATTGTCCTCCACCTAGCTGCAACATCTTTGGTCTTCTCTTTAGTTGATTATGGCATTATAAGGATCATTCATGCTGCACCTTGCCCCAGTGGCTCATTTGTATTCATTTAAAAAAATAATATTAGAGTGCTCTTTTCCTTCTGGCGATTTGACTGCTGTTCCAGTCACTGTTGATTTAATAGGGAATTTTGAGTGGTGCAGGTGGTTTGGCTATTCAGACGGCACAGGAAATCTCCTACACCTCTTTGCAAACCCAGAGAAAGGGGGAACATGGACGCAACACCATGCAACAGAAAAGTGCCCAAGTAGTGGCATTCACATGTGGGCAGGAGTACCTATCTGGCTGCTGTAAGCCACTGGCAATGGCTCACAGTAGGCCATGTGAATGAGCCTATTCTCTATGGTTATGCAGCTAACACTACTCTAAACAGGATAAAGGTCACACTAAACAAGGCCTGTCAGCTTGATGCTGGGTGTGGTAGACTTACACACACTTGTGAGGTCTACTCACTAACAAATTGGCTGAACTTCAAGGGACAGCTCAAATATTAGACGTGCCTCTTTGCCAAGAAGATTGCCTTAGGTCTCTTTCCCTCTTCCTTCAATCATCTCATCTCAGAGGTACCCCCAACTAGGGCCATCAGAAGTGCCACTATGTCTCCATTGCAAGTACCCTACTGTAAAACGTCTCTTGGCTAGAGAGAATTCATGTACAGGGCCCACCAATGGTTGAATGCCCTGCCTGGAGAGACCTCTGCCTAAGCCAAATTGAGGCAATTTAAACGTAGTCTCCATCATCTTCTCCTGGCCACAGGATGCTGGGACTGTCTCTAACTTACTTTCACCTCCTGGTATCATGTCCACTACTACCCTTCTTGCTGATATGACGAAGTCTTTTCTCTGACTGCTCTCTAAACTCCTTTGCTATTGAATGATTTCTCTTTCTCTACTATAGTGCATGGTGAACAAATGCCTATAATTTACAGACTGCATTTTTTACTCAATTTATGTTATTATGTATTGAAATCCATTTAATTAGTTGTATCTCAACCTGTCTGTAACCATTTGTTGTCTGACATGGAGCCTTTGTAAAGGAGTCTCTGACTCAAAGGTTTATAATTCCAAGAATTCAATAAATTAATAAATAAATAAAAAACTGATAACATGAAAATTGACATGTAGCTGCAAACTCTGAAAGGCTGAGTAACGGAAACGTTGGCATCTGGTGCCCTGTCTAAATTTCCAGCAGCCAATTAGGAAGACTGAGGAAAAAGGATACGTACCTAATTTGGCCAAGGATCCTCATGCCCCTGGGGACCAGTTTGATGTGGCAAATCTCAAAACTACTATGGTCCCCAGGTGGAAGGCATGTGCCCTTCTCTGCACATTGGCAAAAACAGAAATAAAAGGTCAACAAGTGAATCATTAATGGGGAACTGCATTAATTTAAAGAAATCAACTCTAAGGCACAACAGGGTTGGGTGAGGCAGGCAGATTCATGCACCCCCTGTGAGCACTAGTGTGTGGAGGAATGAGTAGGGTTTTTTGAATGAGCAAAACTAGACAATTTGTCCTTAAACTGCTCGACTTTAACATAACAATGATATCCCTTACTTGCATTGAATTTCTTACTGCAGTAAATAATACATATCAGGTTTTGTTTTGAATTTATCCATTTTCCTGCTGCCCATACTTTTCAGTGGTAGGCTATTCCATGATGATACCACCCTTTCAGAAAACCACATTGCTGTTTTCTTGGAGTGACTCAAATTACCCTTGAGTTGGAGTAAATGTGATCTAGTGACACTGTATATTGAATTTCCTTAGTTTCCAGCCAATATTTTCCCTTAACCTCTAACCAGGGTATAAACCAAGCAACTTATCTGGAATAGATATTACTAACTGCAGGTACTGCGGGACACTTTTCAAAAGGGCACTGTCCTACATGCTGGGCCATTGGAGATCTAAGGGCTCAGCTCCAGGCAGCATGGGCAGAGATTGCATGCCTCAAATCACATATTCAGGAGGAAATATATTATAAGAACCACCCGCCATTTCCTCAACATCCAAAAGAAGCACCTCGATCACAGAGGGTAGTTGGTCCAGGAGTTTGGCAGGTGATTAGGAGGGGCAAATCGGGTGCCCCATCACTCTGTGCTCCCCAACATATCACCTCCACAAACCATATAAAAACTACAAACAGGTATCTGCCTCTATCTCCAAAATAAAACAAAGGGGCAGAGGACACTGTGGCACAGGAGCTAGCACAACAAAACTCCCCAAACAGGAACCAAAACAAAAAAAGGCAAAAAGGAAACACAAAACACTTCTGATCATAGGAGACTCCATGATTCAGGGAGTTGATACCTATCTCCAGCCAGGGGTAATGGTCAGATGTCTCCCAGGTACATCAGCATGGAGAGACACTGATCACATTGCTAAAATTGTACGGGAAGCAGGAGAAAACACTGACGTCCTGGTATACATAGGGACTAACGATCTCACCAGCCAGTCAGTTGTGGAGACCAAGGAATACCTGACCAGGCTGGGTGACAAACTATCATTCATTTTGTTGGGCAACTCCTTCTCTTAGATCCTGCCAGTCTGGGAGAGGGGGGAAGATGGATGGAAGGTCATAGAAGGGGAGATAGGGGAGCTTAACATATGGCTCAAGGGCTGGTGGCAGGAAAAAGGATACAAATTTCTAGGTAATTGGCAACAGTTTTGGGAGCGATAGTTCTTTAAATTCGATGGACTGCATCTGACTAAGGAGGGAGTCAGTGCATTGGGTCAGAAGTTTGATGTCTTTGCAGAATATTTAAACTAGCAAATGGAAGAGGGGTGCAGCCCCCAATACATCAAATGGGAAGAACACCTCTCTCCCTTCAGCTAGTGATCAAACTGGAGTTCAGCATGTTTGTAGTTCATTTGCATCACGAGGTAAGGAAAAAGGTCCAGCTCCCCATACAACACACAGGGGAAACACCAGACCTTGCCCAACAACTAACACACTGAAATCTGGCCAATGGAAAATCATGTACACAAATGCTTGCAGTCTGGGAAATAAGATCCCAGACCTACAGGCAATCATCACAGAGGCTAAACTGGGGACAAAGTAGCCATTACCGAGACATGGTTCACCAGTAACCACAGTTGAGAGACTTAAATTCCTGGCTATGTACTGTTCAGAAGACACCGAGGCGCAAAAAGGGGAGGCGGGGGTGGAGTGGCCCTTTATGTCAATGAAAACATCAAACCTACAGAAATTCAGAATACACATAAGGAGCAAGAAGAACTGTGGGCCACCCTGGAAACAGGAAATGGGACAGCCATACAAACTGGGGTTGTCTACAGGCCTCCAGACCAGGGGGAGGACATAGACACATTACTGTTAGAAGATGTACAAAACATGACAGCTAAAGGGTTCAATTTAGCCACTGGAACTAAATCATCCCATTCCAAGGCAAAAATATGGGACTTCAGAGGAGCTGACTTTGATAAGATGGCCAACAGAGTTACGCAAGCCCTGGCAAGAAGAAATATGGGTGAGGGGGTACAGACAGAGTGGACAAGCATTAAGGATGCAATACTTGAAGCAACATCCCATTGTGTTAGAGAGAAAAGGAAGTGGAAAAGAAGAAGAAAACCAATCTGGTTATCAAAAACAGTAGCAAAAAAGATCAGCGCCAGAAGGATGGCCTTCAGGAAATATAAGGAAATGCAGTGGAATGGAGATAGGGAGGCATACCAAACTTCCCTAAGGGAGGCAGGGAAGGCAGTAAGGCAGGCAAAGGCCCAAACCAAGGAAATGCTAGTACAAACAGTAAAAGAAGGTGACAAGACTTTCTATATATACATTAGTGAAAGGAGAAAGTCTAGAGGGGGTATTGCTAAGATCAAAGGGGATAAGGGGGCATGTAAGGTGGAGGACCATGTAAAAGCATCTATCCTAAATAGATACTTCTGCTCAGTATTTACTGAGGAGAAGGCAGGGCAGGGTCCAATGCTCAGCACCGTGGACACTGGGGGGAGAGGGGGTGCACTAGTCCCTTCACAAAAGAAAGGGTCCTACAAGAGCTCTATAAGCTCAGGGTGGACAAGGCAATGGGACCTGATGGCATACATCCCTGGGTACTAAAGGAGCTAAGGATGGAACTAGCAGAGCCATTAGCAGAACTGTTTAGTGAGTCTCTGAGCACAGAAGAGGTCCCAGAAGACTGGAGAAGGGTTCATGTGATCCCGCTCCACAAGAGTGGTACCAGGGATGAGGCAGAGAACTACAGACTAGTCAGTCTTACCTCAGTAGTGGGAAAGATTATGGAGGCACTCCTTAAGGAAAGGATAGTGCAATACCTGGAATCTATAAGAGCACAGGATCCAAGACAGCATGGGTTTACAACAGGAAGGTCCTGTCAAACTAATCTCATAGATTTCTTTGACTGGGTAACCAGAGTGGAGGACCAATGGGGAGCAGTTGATGTCGCCTACCTTGACTTCAGCAAAGCTTTCAATACTATTCTACATAGAAGATTGGTTAATAAGCTGGGAAGGCTCAGGGTAGGTCAGAAGGTGGTCAACTGGGTGGCAAACTGGTCGGCGGGCAGAAAACAGAGAGTGGTGGCAAATGGTCTACAGTCAGAAGAGATGCAAGTCACAAGTGGGGTACCTTAGGGATCAGTCCTGGGGCCAGTACTCTTCAATATCTTCATCAGTGACTTTGCAGATGGACTGGAGGGTAAGGTATATTTGTTTGCAGATGACACCAAGATCTGCAACAGAGTAAATGATCCATATGGGGTGGGTAGAATGAGAAGAGATCTGGATAAACTGCCAAAATGGTCAGAAGAGTGGCAACTGGGGTTTAATGCAAAGAAGTGCAAGATCATGCACATAGGGAAGAAAAACCCTGAAGCCACCTATAGGTTGGGAGGGGAGTTGCTGGCAGTCACAAGGGAAGAAAGAGACTTGGGCATAATCATCACCGATGACCTGAAATTATCCAAGCAGACCACTAAAGCAGTAGGTAAGGCTAGGGGGACGTTGGGGTATATTAGTAGGGTTATCACAAGTCATAAGAGAGAGGTAATAATCCCTCTTTACAAGACACTGGTTAAGCCCCATCTGGAGTACTGCGTGCAGTACAGGAGGCCACACCTTCACAAGGACATTAACCATATTGAGGCAGTCCAGAGAAGGTGCTGCACCAGAAAACATATGAGGAGAGATTAAGGGAGCTCAATATGTATACCCTAGCACAAAGGAGGGAGAGAGGTGAAATGATCGAAACATTCAAACACCTTAAGGGCATTAACAAGGTGAAAGAGTCTAACAAGTTTCAATATAATAAAAATAGCAGGACAAGAGGACACAGCATGAGATTAGAGGGAGGCCGATTAAGGGATAATGTGAGGAAATTCTTTTTCACCGAAATGGTGGTGGATGCATAGAATGGCCTACTTCAGGAAGTGGTGGATATGAATACAGTGCAGGGCTTCAGATAGGCATGGGATAGGCATAAGGGAACAATACAGATGAGTATGAATAGATAGGCCATTGACAGAGCAAAGGCCGCTGACACATCCATAAGGTAGAAAAAGAAATGGGCAGATTGGATGGGCCTTGCGGTCCTTATCTGTCATCAGCTTCTATGTTTCTATAAGTCAGGGTTATTAAAGGCATGAAAAACTAAGCAGAGGCCCCCTCTCAGCCTATGGGGTGCTCTAGTGTATGCAAGTCTAGGCTGTGTAATCTGTTCTCATACTCTTGGTGCTGCAGAGTTATTACCATATTAGTTGCTTTGTATCATACTTGCTCTAGTCATTTAATTTCAGTTTTTGTAGAAGGAGTCCAGAATTAAGTTCAGTAGTCCAAATGTGGCCTAACCCATGAACAATACAATGGCGTGATTACCTTTTTATTCTCTATTTATCTTCTTATACAGTTCAGAATCCCATAAGATTTCCTTGTTATCTGCTGTCCGTGCTTTTTAAAACTCAGGTCATTCGTTAACATAATTCCCACATCCCTCTCCTCTGTCATTGTCTTCAAAATTTGTCTCCCCAGCACATATCATGCCCTACTATTGTTTATACCAAAATGCATCACCGAGCCTTTAGCCACATTAAACTCCAACTTGTGATCATGTCCCCACTGTCCAGTCCTAGTCAGTTCTAGTTGTAGGTTGACTATTTCCTCATGTAACCACAGATCCAATCTTGGTGTCATCTGCAAATTTTGACAATCGCACCTCATCATTGCATTGCATTCTAATAATAAAAAAATTCAATAGGCAAGGCCTAAGCACTGTACCCTGTAGCATGCCACTGGTTATGGCTGTCCAGTTAGATGCCACTCATCGTAGTGCCACTTGCTGCTCTCTATCTCTATCTAGTACTGTCCTTGGGCAGCTTTAACATATGGCAAATGTCTCCTTAGCCCTTAACATTTGGGTAGCTCTAGCCCTTAGCGAAAATTGCTCTGTGTGGGTTGAAGTAAAAGAAAATAATGGATTATGTAAGTAATATGGCATGATGGAGGGTGGGCCTTTGTAACCATGATGGAGGGTAGACCTTTGTAACCATGACAGCACTTTCCAATCATGCCAGCCCACTGGCACAGCAGTTGGATTTCTGCTTGTGATGCTGGTGACCTAGATTCGGGAATGGACCCAGGTCACTGGAGGGCTGGCCGGGGGCAGAAGGATAGAGCTTTCTATGGACTGCTTTCCTTCTCCGGAGGGAGGGAGGGTGATGAAGTGCCTGGTGCAAGACGGACCCCTGGGGGAGGCCGGGAGTCATGCAGCTACCAGCGCTCATCTGTAATAGAGGCAGACGCTGGGCATCATTGCACGTCCCTGCCTCCTGGAGGAAAAACAAGAAAATGGAGGGGTGGGTCCTCCGTCTCTGTGAAGCCCATCCTGGGCTTCAATTAGCCACTGTCGCTGCACTCCCAACTAGTTACTGGTTCTGCAGCACTGGAATTAGGGGAACCAGTGCTGTGGCCCTGCCCTTTGGGGGCAAGCCGGGTGGTGACTAGGAGCATGCGGGGAATTGATGGTTGGTGGAAGCCCAGGAGCCATGACCAGGGTAGAGCTTGATGGATGACCTGCTGGGAAAAAGAGGATAAAAATAAAAAAAATAAAAAAAACACTTTCCAATCGTGGCTCAGGAAACTGTCAGCAAGAATTTATCCACTAACAAAGATTTCTTCATTTAGACAGTTTTAAACAAGTTCTTGAATATTTATCTTTCTAAAGTTTTACTGTTCTTTCCCCTTGTACTCCTGAAAGGACCATACTGATCTTGATCAGACTTCTGAAACAGGACTTCCGATATTTATTTTACATTACAGTTCACATTTTAATGTAAGAAAATGAGTTAGTGCAAGTGTTCTTTCTTGTAGAACTGTTAAATTAACCCCCTAAAGTCTGTTAACAAAGCAAAATGTTGAATAAACACCATTCTGTGAAACAAGGTTTTTTTTCCCATGTATATTGAAAACACTGGCTGGTACTCCTTGCACCAGCAATTATAAACAAGCATTTGTCAATGCTGAATGTTTGCTTGCTGGAATTCTCATTGGTAGTGCAGGAGTGACAGATGCATAATAGAAATAGTAGTGAGGTACTGTAGTAATGCCAGCTGCCACCCCCACCTTGCAGAGAGTGAGAGGTGTTGGAGTGTGTGCCTTTGTGTCATGGGCTGTAACAGTCATGGCAGAGAGTTTCAGGTGTTCATAGGTGCTGGGAGATAGTAACAACTGAGGGGGCAGGTGGTGGGAAGGGTACTTATGAGGGGAAAAAGGGAAGAGTGTGCAGAGTAGGGCTTGCCATAGAAAGCATAAGGATGCAGAGGTATGGCAAAGAGAGTAATGTTAAGAATGTAGTTATACCATATAGACACATTTATTGCAGTATATGGTGAACATACAAACCTATGAAAGTGTCAGCAGAAACAGATCACCTGGCCTATCTAAGTCTGCTTCAGTGTGCAGGTATAGTAAGAGATCAGCTGTCAACCCATTCCCTCCAATACCTGCATGTGAAGCATGAATAACAGAGTCAAACTGCAGTCATTATTGACAGTATTTACTTGGTATAACCATGTTAAACATTTATATTGTTAATTAAGTTAAACATTGCTCCAAGTTCTAAAAGAATAGACTGTTTACATTAAATGTTTTCACAGCATATGCAGTTCAAGAACCTATGCTATGATATATGTATGATTGCATTATAATTAATGGGCTTCCCTTTTTCCCACAGGGAAACCATGGCATAATTTGCCGTAATTAAGGAGTGTTTATTATGGCAAACACGCGCATGGTTTCCCTCATTCTGCTCATGTCCAGCCTGCAGTTCCTCGGTCTGTAACCGCTCGACTTCTCGCTCAAAGTGAAACAGCCACACAAACAGAGCTCGGTGGTATGTGTTTTTTTTTTGTAAATTTAAACTCAATCGGGGAAAAGAAAGCACTTCTTCAACTGATTTTTTTTTTTTTTTTAATTCAAACGGGACAGATGTGTACATGGCAGAAAACGGAACCAGAGCATGAATGCACCAGAAGGGCTAGTATTTTATATAATTGCTGTGGCGAAAAAGGGAAACCCAGCAATTATATAAAATAAAAAATGGGGTAGTGTGTGGAAACTCAAAGTTTACACACCCACGAGGTGTTAGATGCTGTCATAAACCCCTTGAGCTTTGCTCTCAGGGTTTATGTAGCATCTAACACCGTGGGTGTGTAAACCTCTCATTACACACACCACCCCATACTTTATTCTATATGTTATACACTTTAGGTTCACAATGTGTATATAAAATATATATCTGTTAGAAGGCGTCCCATGTAATATAGCAGTCTTAGCAGAAATGCAGTATCATGCCATATCAATTGATTTAAATAAGCAGTTATGTTAATTGTATTGTTTCTATTTCTAAAAGAAATACTAAACTCCAAGTGCAAAGTGCAGTAGTGTAAGTGCCACTCAATTCAATTTACTAATGTGTGTCAATGAATGGGCTCACCCATGACACAGTCAGACTGCACTCGTTATTGACAGTATTTACTCGCTGAAATGAATCACATGCAAATTTTATCCAAGTAATTTTCAGCCCATAATTAAGGCTTCAGATTTATAGTTATCGATCTGTCATCAAAGCGCAAAGTTGCTAGGGTGTAGTGTGGCTCTAGTACTATTCAATGCATAGTGTTTGATTATGCTAAAAGTGCTAGACAATTAACTAAATTGCCAAATATACAAATAACTAGTTTACATTGGAGGCAGTATAGCACAGTGGATTAAGGCTCTGAGCTGCAAATCTGGAGACCTGGGTTTGAATCCCACAGCCCATACTTGCACATTGTCTGACCCTGAGCAATTCACTTAACTTCCCTATGCTGTCAGGTCACATCTGTAAACAAGCTTTTAGCTTACTGTGTCTCTCCTAGTTAAACAATTGGGGGAAAAATCATTTTTGTTTTTTATTTTCAATAAATCACAGACAATTTAATGTAGAACTGAAGCATAACATTTAAAATGCAAGACATACTGAACATTCGATCAAATCGCTTTATTCTCATCCTGTATTACTTCTGGCTGTCCTTGTTCTGAGTTTTTTTTTTTTCTTTTACTGTCAAGATCGATAAATGTTAATTTGAAGCCTTAATTCTGGGCTGCAAAGGAATTGGATAAGATTTGCATGTGACTCGTTTTAGTGAGTAAATAGCAAGAATAATGAGCGCAGTCTGACTCTGTTATGGGCAAACCCATTCAGTGGTGAACATCAGTAAATTGAATTGAGTGGCAGTTATACTATGATACTGTGAATTTGGAGCTTAGTATTTGTTTTAGAATTAGGAACAACAGAAGTAACATAGCTGCCTATTGAAATGGATTGATATGGCATGGCACTGCATTTTTATAAGAGGCTATATTGAATGGGACGTCTTGTCACACATATATATTTTTATATACACATTGTGAACCTAAAATGTGTAACAATGCAATCATACATATAGCAGGGCTTAGGTTCTTGAATTGCATATGCTGTGAATACATTTAATGCAAACAGTCCATTATTTTAGAACTTCGAGCAATGTTTAAATTTATTTGCAATAGAAATGTTTTACATATAAATGGAACATAAGCTTTAATGGGCACTTTGTTGATAAATTTAGTTGCATTTAAGTGATTCAGGTAGTTGTTAAATTTTAGGATTTTCTAATTATGTTGCACATGCCCTTTGAGTATTGAAGAATGAAGGGGGATATGGAATCGCAGCCCCTGGGGAAGCTGCAGTGGTGAAGCACAGGGGCGAGTAGTGCGGCTAGTGCCTAGATGCCCTGGACTTAGGTGGGGCAAATGTATGGCAGGAGACTATACTTTTGTAATACATTGAATTGATGTAAGCACTTTATTGCAATTTGTAGTTAAGTTGTGGGAAATAACTAATTTTTGCATTATTTAAAGTGCTACGCCAAGTTTTTTTTCTGGGTCCCCCCACCACCACCATTTGACCACCCATGAATTTGCTCACCATTAACACAGTTTGCAGTAGTATTAAAAACAGTGTCAGTGGCTCAGTAGGTAGCATACTTGCCTCTGAGGCTGGGAGATCAGAGGGCTGTGGGTTCAGTTCCCACATCTGGCACTTGGGTTAATATCCCAGTACAGACATTATAGGGGCAGCATGAGAGGGGTGCTGCACTTCTGAGGTGCTGTCTTTCGGCTGAGACGTTAAACTGAGGTCCCATCTGCCTGGATTGGTGGTAGTGCAGGTGGATGTTAAAGATCCCATGGCACTTATCGAAAAGAGTAGGGGAATTTCCCCAGTGTCCTGGCCAAATTTCCCTCATTCACTAAAAAAAATACCATCAATGGCTTAATCCGGTTCAAGGTCAGCTGGCATTCATCTGTATCCCCCTCCCCCGGGTCGTGCCTGAAAATAGGCAGGATTTGTCTAGTGCACTTACCCGGTAAATAAATACATTTATTAATAAAAAGCACTGAAGCTGAAGCTCTTTTTTGTGGCCGAGCAGCCCTGCGATTTAGGGTAGTGGATTTCCTTTTCTGTTTTTGGATTTCTAAGTTTGTAAACATGGTTTGAGACCAGTGGTGTGCTTTGATGTGTCTTATCTGTAGAATTGTTATTGTTATAGAGCACTTTGTAGCATTGCAAAGCAGCAGAGAGTGATACTTTGTATGTTTTATGACATGCTATCAGACTGGCAGTCTATGGCCACAGTGTTTCTGTCTCCTGTTGGATCTCTTGAGGTCTGCATTTCACACACAGCACGGGGTCTCTCTGTCTTAGCCTACTGCAAAACATGAATAGCATTAGTAAGTCAGGAAGACATAACAATCACAGAAGAGATGCCATGTACTGTAATGGTTTTGATGTATTTTATATCTGCTGAACAATGTATTGAAGGAGGTGTACAACAACAGTGTGGAGTAGTGCAACGTTAGTATGACAGACATGTCTTCACACAGGACATAGTGACAGTAGAGGTAAGTAAGACAATTAGCAACATGTCATATTATCAGCCTATATTGTGGCTTATATATTTCTCAGACTCATTACTGTGAACACACAATGTATGTAGGCATGAACATACAAAGAATTGCTAAAGCTAACGGGCTGTTTCTGCCACTGGTAAACTGCACGTATTCTACTGCATTTTAGAGTAATGCAAAAAATGACATCATTGCTGTTTTCATGTCTTGACTCTTTTTTTGTCTACTAAAATTAGAAAACCATGGCATGGTAGTACAAAGAAAATTAAACAATATAAAGCATGCCTAATATGGGATGCTTGCAGAATTCTCACAATGGCTACTTGAAGGTCCAAATGAAATAGGAGGCAGTATAGCATAGTGGTTAAGGGCAGTGAACTGTAAACCTGAAAAAGTCGGTTTGAATCCCATTAGCTCCTTCCTTGTGTACTGTGTGACCCTGGAAGCAAGTTGTGGCTTGGTGTGCCTTTTCTGGTTAAACAATTTCCCCAAATATAAACTTTAAGAATGGCAGGATCCTGGCTGTTAAATACCAAGTCTATCTATTTTTTCTCTTTTAGTCTCTTTTTGTCTTTTTCGGCTGCCACCTCCTATCCTCTCACCCTTCTTCTCTGATTTCTTCTAGGTTTCTGAAATGATTCTTTGTATGTGTTATTCATGTATCCTGTTTACCATGATGCCATATCCGAACTGATGAATATGGTTGTATGCTCTCTTTAATGTTGTATGCCCTTGTTTAACATGTTTAACATATATGTACTCTCCTGATGTGGAACCTTTGTAAAAGAGCCTTGGCTCAAAGGCAATTGTAATCCTAGACTCCAATAAATAAATACATTTAGCAAATGAAATGCAGTTTTGTTCTAGGTCATTATTTAGCATGTACCCTAATGTGCAGCAGTGAGCGTAGAAGTTTGCAAGTAGTGGAATAGCTAGACTGCTATGGTGGTCTGGTCATTTACTGCAATTGAGTCAGGTAACTGTGACATAACAAAGGTGGTATTTGCAGCCATCTGTCATGTCACTGGAAAAAAAAACACACAGGAAAAAAAAAACATTTGCTACCATAAAGTGCGAAATCCTCAACTTCTATTTATTTGTTAAGTGTGCATCACTGACCTAACAGGGAAGGGAACACTAAGATAATCTGTATTGTAAACTTCAGGTCCATTCAGAAAGGAATGCATTGAACTTGTCTCTGTTTCTCTGTCTCAGGCCCCTTGCAACATATGAGAGAGAGAAGAGAGAGAGAGAGAGAGAGAGAGAGAGAGAGAGAGATTGAGATTTCCATATTAGTAAAAACTAGTTATTTGTTTATTTGGCAATTTAGTTAATTGTCCAGCAAGTTTAGCATAATCAAACACTATGCATTGAATAGTACTAGAGCCACACTACACCCTAGCAACTTTGCGCTTTGATGACAGATCGATAACTGTAAATCTGAAGCCTTAATTATGGGCTGAAAATTACTTGGATAAAATTTGCATGTGATTCATTTCAGCGAGTAAATATTGTCAATAATGAGTGCAGTCTGAGTGTGTCATGAGTGAGCCCATTCACTGACGCACATTAGTAAATTGAATTGAGTGGCACTTATACTACTACACTTTGCACTTGGAGTTTAGTATTTCTTTTAGAAATAGAAACAATACAATTAACATAACTGCTTATTTAAATCAATTGATATGGCATGATACTGCATTTCTGCTAAGACTGCTATATTACATTATATTATATTAAGTATCTTACAGGGAGGAACAGGGTGCAGGAATGCACTATTTTTAAGCGAAAAAGATGTTCCAGGACTAGAGGGCATGGGATGAAGTTGGAGGGAGGACGATTCAGAGGAAACGTGAGGAAGAATTTCTTCACAGAACGGGTGGTGGACAAGTGGAACACCCTGCCAGAGGAAGTGGTGGGGGCTGAAACAATCATGGGATTTAAGAATGCATGGGATAGACATAAAGGAATTCTGGAGGTCAGGGGTAAGGGGCAACAGACTTCCTGGAAAACATAAACTGAACTTACAAACTTAAATGGGCAGACTGGGTGGGCCATAGGCCCTTATCTGCTGACACTGTCTATGTATCTATGTATCTATGTACATGGGACGTCTTCTAACAGATATATATTTTATATACACATTGTGAACCTAAAGTGTATAACAATGTAACCATACATATAGCATAGCATAGGTTCTTGAACTGCATATGCTGTGAAAACATTTAATGTAAACAGTCTATTCTTTTAGAACTTGGAGCAATGTTTAACTTAATTAACAATATAAATATTTAACATGGTTGTACCAAGTAAATACCGTCAATAATGACTGCAGTCTGACTCTGTTATTCACGCTTCACATGCAGGTATTGGAGGGAATGGGTTGACAGCTGATCTCTTACTATACCTGAACACTGAAGCAGACTTAAATAGGCCAGGTGATCTGTTTCTGCTGACACTTTCATAGGTTTGTATGTTCACCATATACTGCAATAAATATGTCTATATGGTATAACTACATTCTTAACATTACTCTCTTTGTCATACCTCTGCATCCTTATGCTTTCTATGGCAAGCCCTACTCTGCACACCCTTCCCTTTTCCCCCTCATAAGTACCCTTCCCACCACCTGCCCCCTCAGTTGTTACTATCTCCCAGCACCTATGAACACCTGAAACTCTCTGCCATGACTGTTACAGCCCATGACACAAAGGCACACACCCCAACACCTCTCACTCTCTGCAAGGTGGGGGTGGCAGCTGGCATTACTACAATACCTCACTACCATTCTTATTATGCATCTGTCACTCCTGCACTACCAATGACAATACTAGCAAGCAAACATTTGGCATTGACAAATGCTTGTTGTAATAGACATAGTTCTGAGGTATGAAAATGTATTAATGTCACATCACTTTTTCCTCTATGCTTCTGTAATGCTGATCAACAGAAAAACCAATAAACATTACTGTAAAACAATCCTATATTTTGGTTCAGGAATGAAAGAAAGAAAAAAAGAAACGTGGGTATAGTGATAGTTTTGACAAATACTATTGCTCAAAAAAAAACTATCTGGACTAACAAATACTGCTGCCCTACAGCAACTATATTGAAGAGTCATGCCTTCTGTGGAACAGCCATTTGTGTTTAGAAGAACCACACTATCTCTGGACTAGAATGAACAAAGCATTTTTGAATAGAATGCTTTTCAAGTTCGTAAATTTAATTCTGCTTGTGATGGGGTGCAAGACAGAAGTGGAACACTACACACTTCTGTGGCACGCGGGTATTTAACACCTTGCTGTAAGCATTTGCGATTTGTATTAGAAAAAGCTCGTTTTGAAGATACACTGCTTGATCTTACTTGACATTTCAAAATAAAGAGCTTCTAGCTGTTATGAGGAGATGCACTGAAAATGCTGTATGTGAAGTTCAATTTATTTTCCATATATTTTCTGATTTTGCATTCCCCTTTTTCATTGAAACTATGCAGGAAAAGCAGGATCACTGTCCTGTCCACCTGATACCAAATGATCTGCTCCCACAGAAGCCTGCCACAAGCAGAGAGAATTGTGGTGTTGAGTGTAGACACCCAGTAAAGAGGAGATATGTCTTAGGGGTAATGATCCTGGTTTGGCAGTGTCCATGATCATAAAGAAAACAGGGAAGCGAACACAGAAATCATGAAATCTGAACTTTGTGTAAATGCCTGTTTTCCAGTCTTCATTTGGGGCACATGGATGTCCAAGGACACCATATGTGTCGAACACAATTAAGCCTGTATGAACTAAATCACTTTGTTAAGGAAGTGAGTATATGGCATGTTTCAAATGAAAGTGTGTGGCTAAGGAATGTAGTGTATGGGAGCGTTTCTCTCACCTCTGGGGCACTGCAAGGCCAGACGTCTAGTGCCGCACCTAATATAAACATATTTATAAAATAGGTAGGGAAATTGCTGCTCTTTTATTGGACCTAGAGCACCACATGACCATGCCTATATCAGAGCAGGACAGCACACCTGCTCTTTTACCCACCCCCAAAAAAACAATTTAATTTTGCCATTTTATAAGATTGATAGCCCACTCTAGGATGTGTGGTCGCCCTCTGATATATGCATACCTTGGGTGGTTGACGCACAAAGCACACTAAGGTGCGTATATCAGAGTGCAAACGCACACCTAAGAGAGGGTTATCTATTACATATTATATCGGTATAAAGTGCAAGCAAGTGGGTATTGGCTCGCTGTTGTGCTATCCTCCGGATGTGTATTTCGGGTTCCCTGTACCCATTATTGAAGATTATCTTAGTTGAAGTAAAAAATCACATTTCATTATTCAACTAGGCAACAGTTAACCTTTGTAGGCTTGACGCCACCCTTCATATTAGTGTCCGTGTCCCTGACTGGAAAGGACGTTATTTACCACTGATGAAACAATTAATGGATAAAACTGGGTGAACCCTCAAGAACTCAGTCCGGTATACTTTTTATAGAATTAGAGATTCGCAGTCATCTTTCATCGCGGAACACTACTGGGCAGTTCTACCATAAAGGCAAGTCCCACACCCTGAACATTTCCAGTGTAACAACTGGCAGTATTTCATCTCTCAGTTAAAACCACCAGAGATGCTAAGAGAAACATTGACACCCTTTGATTTTGTAATCCAGCATTATGCAGGGTAATTCCAATGCATTTATCACTTATTGATTGATTGCGATGAATATAGGCACAGTTGAGCCCAATCATGCAACCACGGGATTGCAGGCCTCGACACACAGGAGATGCAGAATGGTTTATTTATCTGGCATAGGTGGGAACTGAGGCTTCAGGGCCCGGCTACCCTGCTTGTTTGTTACACATCCTACTGGCACTTGACTGTTGTGACAGCGGCCCCAGTCGGAACCATTACAGATGTTAAACCATTGATGTTACAGGATTCATGTGCTAGCAGAGAGACTGGGGGACTACAAATCAGCCACAGCTCGAAGCAGTCTTTCACAGATTTGATCTCAGATTCACCAAATTATACACCTGCAAATCTGAAGCATCCATAATTCATGCAAGCAACAGACCACTCTGGATCCCAGTGCAAGTCCAGTCAGCACTTAGAGGGTGTTTCGGATAGTTTAGTAATTGTTAATGATAGTGCCTAGGAAAACCAAAGACTGCACTATAATAAGAAGGCAGTTGTCAATCTCATTTGCATATATTTTGGTAATCTGGGGAGAACTATAAAAACGTGCGCCTACTGTGAATACCAAAAACAACACGTCCAAAAAATAAATAAATAAATGAAAAAAGAATGTCTGATTAATTTAAATATGCAGATCAGGATTGTTGTCCTCTTTTTCCCCTCCCACTGGGTATGCATGAAATCTATCATCTGGATTCAGTTGTGAATTGTCAAATCTCACTTAATGTCTATGAATGTGTATCAGCAGCTCTTAAAGCCGGTTCACAATTCCCAGAAATGAAAAAAAAAATGAAAGTCAAAACTGTATTTCCTTTGTGGCCGCCTGCAACGTAGTGTTATCGCCTTAAATTACTTTCTGAAAATATGGTAAGCTGGTAACGGGACAGCTGCCCTTTGAGCTGCGCTTTGAATGTTGGTGACTGGAGGGTTAAAGCTGGTGGGAACCGTGCTCAGAAGAACTGCAGCCCCGGGTGGTGCCCCAGTCAGAAAATATGACAGGGAATTGGCAGGAAGCAATCCAGCTGTAAGCTGCGCGCGCGTGTGTGTGTTTGGGGGCAACTTTGGCTGATGAGAAATACGAAAGAAAGATGCATAGGGTAGCTCAGGGGGTGAATGAACACATGGGAATGGGGAAGTAGAAAGGATAAAGACAATCTAAACTCAGGAGAACTGTTCCCTTTGGCATTAAACATTTTATCTCCTCAATAAGAGCTGTCAGCCCTGAACCTGCAAGTCGGCGGTGAGCAGAGGTAAAGGGAAGGTGGTAGTCTTCTGCGCGCACGCGTGTATGTGTGTGCTCGCGGGCCAAACAACAGCAGAAATTGCTCTGACACCCCCACTCCCACAGTGCCATAGTTGTAATTCTGCATTTCTGAAAGTGTATCAAGGAGGTGTCGAAAATATGTGAAAGCTATAAGGGACAGACTGGACCTTTTATTTAAAAATCACAATTCAACAGGATGGTAGGGCTGTATGGAAAATGTACGCTATCAGAATACAAAGAAACGTTTGCTTTTAATGTCCTAAACGTGAACGAAGGCAACCAACACCTACCCACTTTGCTTTGACAGTTCATCTACTCTCTTTAATTGGTAATCCGAGTTGCAAATCTTTTGTGTATTTGCAACACTATTTTGCTGGAAAAGTTGTATCACCCGTTGGAAATGCATAAATGAGGGAGCAAAGTTGATCGACTGGCATTTGCCTTTTTCAGATTATGTGTTGAAGTGCCCTTTTGATGCAGAGGGTAGGCTTAATATACATAACACATGCCTTATACAATCCACTTTCTGCATTCAACCCATGAGGCACCAATACTACAGTAAATAAGCGTCAACTACAGATGGATCCGCACAATGAGGGCTGAGGCAGGGAGAGGTACACAGACTTGACAGACAGCATGGCGCTCCAGACTGCAGCGGCTCTTTCCTTTCAAGTGAAAGCCACTGCAGCCAAGATGCTGTCATCCAGAGCTTGCCCATCCATTGGTGCAACCCAGACATGCCCGCTCCAGCAAGCACTACATTGGCCAGGTCACGCACACACCTCCAAGAGTCACACTGTCGCAAGATGTTTCTTGCCCATGCGCGCAAGCAAACATAAAAATGAACAAAGTGGACAGATTAGAGTCAAATTGTGATTCATGGCTCATACTGTGTGATGCCCCTTTCTCTACCTCATTGCTCTCCTGGCTTTTACTGCAGCTCAAGAGTGGCCCTTCTCACTTGCATTTCTCCTAGCAACATACATTATGTTCATAGAAAAGGCACTGTTGTCTACTGAGGTAAACCAGAGGGGCTCAATTCTAATGCCTTTCAGTCTAAATTACTAGTTGGTTAAAACAGTGTCTGGTACATACCAGATAATTTCTAATCCCAGCTGCCAGATGTGTATTTGCCACTAGCCACATGAAAACAAAGTCTTACACATCTGCTTTCAAAATGTTTCTGTTCAAGTGAGCACTGTTTCATTGTTTTGGTATTTTGAAATAGGTTCCCCATATTTACCTTCAGATCATTTTTATTTCTTTGCCATAAATTTCATTTTTTCTTTTCTTGTTTTTTTTTTTGGCATTGTGGTGGGAGTGTGAGGGGTACATGAACATGCTGTTATGCTGAATACCTTCATACACTCCTATATTTTTTAAGAGGGATAATATTAACAGAGTGGCTTATGGTTTATGACAGGCACTCAACAAAACTGTACACAAATGTGTACAGTGAGTATGCCTGTCTACACCCTTAAGAGGGAAGACTTGTAATATATCAAGTTCCTCCTTTCCACTGTTTTAGTGGGAATACCCTGTTACCACATTTTCCTCAAACTACTTCATTGGTCTGAAACTGAGGGTTATTACAGTATCAGCTGATACCATTTACTTTGGCAATATATTCCAAATGTTCACCACTCATTCTGTGACCTGTTTTCAAGGTAGGAAGGCAGTTATATAGTGTTTAGTGCTCTTCCAGAGCTAAGGGCACTTCACAAAACAACAAGTACAATAAACATGTGTTATAAATGAATAGCATAAATATAAATTGCCTGTACATCAACGTGGAGAAGCATGCCTGGATTGCAAAAGCATAATTAAGCAAGAACCTATTCAGCTTACATTTGAAAAAGGCCAGTGAGTGAGAATCACAAATGTTATATGGGGAATAGTTTAACTTGACTGGGGCTTGTACGGCAAAAAAACTGGTCACCAGCTGATTTCATCCTTGAGGGTGGAACCCTCATATCTCTTTGGCCAGTGGACTTCAAAACAATGACAAAACATAGGAGGTGGAGAGCTCACTAAGGTAATGGGGGCCAGATCATACAGGGCATTATATGCAAGCAAAAGAACTGTCAATGTACCACATTACAGGCAGCCATCCCAAGACCAAAAACAGAAGGGCTGATATAATTCAACTTCTCAGAAGTCCACACGATAAATTCTGTAGCAGCTGCAAGTAGTGCAACTGACCACAAGATAAGCCATTTTAGAACACAATGAGGGTTTGCAGCGAAGCTTTAGTCCACTGGTAAAGTTGCTGTGAAGAGGCCGAAATTTGCATCTGCAGAGTTTTACAAAATTTCCCCTACCTTCAGCAACTTCGACTTCACCCAAAATCTCAAAGATTTCCATGTGAATGGTAGGATTCTACCCACAAAGTGCAGATTTTTTCTTGCAAATGGCAAAATTGCACCCGTGAATTGTGCAAGTCCACCATTCGTATGTGAAATTCAGCTGTTTGTGGGCAAAATGCTACACTTCGGGAGTGGAATTCCACTGTTCTCAGTGAAATTCTGCACTTCACAGATCAATCCGCACTTCACAAATTGCACTAAATATCAGGTTAATTCGCAGAGTGAATTTAGCCAACATTGCTCTTCTGGATGAGATAAAGTTCAGCATCGAGGTTTGGAGGTTATCAGTATCAAGAAAGAGATGCTGTCTTGTGATATTCTTTAAATGGTAAAAGGAGCTCTTTATCAGAAAGGTAAATGTCAGCTGCCCATCAAGAACCATTCCCAGGTTGTAAACGGTGCTTTCTGCCTTTAGCTGTGCCCCATCAAAAGTTTGGTGCTTCAAATTACATTTAAGGGTGATAATGGATAATCACTCCCCACAATGAGTGTTTTTTTTTTCTTTTTCAAAAGTTGACTGCCAGTGAGTTGAAGGCCATACAGGTTCTGATCTCTAAAACCCACTGCTCTGAACAACAACATCGACAACACTCAGTCGGGGAAAAGAACAGTTACAGTGGGTATCATCAGCATAATATTGAAATCTCACTCTGTATTGCCTTATGAGCCCCCCAACAGAAGCACGCATATACAAACAACATGGGTGACAGAACACAACTTTGTGAGACTACATAGTAAAGAGCAACCAGACATGATAGGAAAGACCCACTCACTACTGATGGCTGGATCCATTTAAAAACAGCACCAGTCAGACATAAAAGTTCTCATTCAGCAATTTCAAGTGGTCCATGACATCAAACACAAATAACATGTTCAGGAGGAGCAGTGTTTTCCTTGAAGTTTCATCATCTCAGTAACACTGATTTTCTTCTTGTCCTGTCATGCTTGAGCATCTTGAAAGCTGCATTTGGTCAGATATTGTTATCCTTTTTAAAATACTTGAACACTGTAATCATGTTTCCCTTGAGTCTTCCTCTTTTCATGGAAAGTAGTCCCATTTCTGACAGGCACTGTTCATAGCCCATGTTCTCCAAGCCATCAATCAACTGAATTGCTCTGCTCTTTACCCACGTTATTGTCTTAATATTCTTCCTCAGATGTGGGACCAGAATGCACACTGCACTCTTGATAAGTCTAGGACAAGTACTTGTAGAAGAGCATCATAACAGTCCCATATCTAAATACAAGGTATTTGTCATAATACAAGCCATGACTTTGTTTGCCTTTCTAGTTGCTACCTTGCACTGCAGCTCCCATGTAAAATTACAGCTTATTAGTACTCCATGTTTTTTTCTTCCCTGCTTGATTTCAATAACTGTCAGTCCATTCATTTAGTATTTTGCATTTATGTCATTTTTTTCCCAATTGTATCACCTTGAATTTCTCAGTGTTGACATTTATGTGCCATTTGTCCTCCCATTCCCAAATATTTCTAGATATCTTAATTTCATTTGCCTTCTGATGCGGTATAACTACTGTACTTGTTCCATCTACATTGAGCCCTTCTATGAAGGATATTTCATTGCAGCTGCTCTGAAGCTGAGATCTGTCCAAAGTGTGAAACAATCCAGGGTAAGTTGACCACCCAGGAAATGGACCACAGGCCACCAAAATATTTGTAGAGACTATGAGACCACCAACATTAATAACATGACTCAGCCATTCCTAATTCTGACCATTTCAAGCCCAGTTTTTTTTTTCAGTTGTGATTGCCAGTTATTTTGACTTAGTGGTCACTGACTTTGCTACAAAGCATAAGAGTATATTATTGTTGATAGCAATCATCTTAACCATGTCAAGGCAGAGAACAACATAAACTATAAACATGCAAGTTGAAAGCCTAGTGGCACACATCTGGAGGGGTTGAGCTGTTTACAAAGCTGAGGATGCTAATTTTGTGTGTTTCAACTTCAGTGCCTAAGGAATGCAGTGCTATACCAACGTCATTGCTTATATTCAAAATATTAAATTGCATAGTGTATATGACAGGGGCAATAAAGTTACATATTCACTGAGGTTTGCTAACTGTGCCATGAACCCTGCAAGAATAACAGCAGCGATCTGTTTGTGGACTGGTTCCAAAAAACTTTTGTGCCACCATTAGAAAACATCTGAGGCAAAATAAACTCCCCCTGAAAGCACTGCTCCTTATTGACAATTGCTCCACATACACCCCTTGGACCGAAATCAAATGACGGGATAATTAAAGTAGATTTCTTCCCACCTAACATGACTTCAGTGCTTCAGCCTTTCAATCATGGGATTTTAGAGGGTCTTAAAAAAAGATACAGAAAGAGACTTTTGTGGTGCATCCTGTCAGACACTGATCCTCGCTCTTAATTGTTTGCCTGCTGAAAAAAAATAACTTAAAAGATGTAGACTACATGATAGGTGAACGCTGGGATGAAGCCACCACTGAGAGCATTTACAAATCCTTCTGCTCAACAAACTGACTATTTCAGAGTGTAGCTTTTTAAAGCTTAAAGTAGAACAGTACCGCACTGTACAGTATAGTTGTACTGTTTTTTTTATTGTTTCTATTCTAGCTTTGTCTGTCTTTTGATGAGTGAGTAAATGATACTAAAATAAACAAAAATAGATTTTCAATCTTAAAGGAAGCATGCACCTTGTTTTCTAAAATGCATAATGTAGTTAGGTCGATTTTCGTTTAACCAGACGATCGATTATCCGGACAAAAATCAAGTCCCCCGACGAATCCAGATAATCGAGGTCATACTGCATTTTGTTTTAATTAGATACCAGGCATCTTAATGGTGAATACATTATCATATTAAGGCTCCAGATCCACAATTACAGAGCTGATGGTATCATTAAGATACTTCTCATGAGTGACTCTTAGCTACTGGAGTTTTCACAGCAGTAAAAAGTAGCCCTGTTACCATCAGATGAAGATTTTGTGTACTAGCAGTCTACTTTACATGAAAAAGAACTGCTGAAGGATGCAGGAACCTGATTTCCCCCCCGAAATACATTTTTCTCTTCATCAGCTGGCATTAGTGAGGGTTAATTGAACTGAACTGGGGACTATGTTCGGCTTAATGACGTGTGATCTCATTTTATGCACACGGAAAACATGCTGAACATGCCATTTTATATACTACTTTCTGTTGCACTTCCATTTCAAAGGGGTGGGGCGCTACCAGGTACCATATACCAGGCATTCAGAATTGCTCTTTGTACCAAAACAGAAACCATAAGCATCTCAGTTTTTGGTGTATAGAAACCTTTCGCTGCCAGATCAGTACCTACTGCGTATTGTTGCACCTTGCTGATCTGAACTGCAGACAGAGGAACTCGCAGTATTTAGATAAAGGTTGGAGGTTGTGCATGGAACTAAAATTGTACAGATTAAAAACTGGCATCTGTGTGTGTGTGTGTGTGTGTGTGTGTGTGTGTGTGTCTGTGTGTGTGTGTGTGTGTGTGGGGGGGTCACCCTACAGAGATATAGAAAAAATGAGAGTTGCCATCAGATCTGCTTAAATGCATATTGTCCTAAAGTGAATGTTGTTACAGAATTATGGTACTCGCTATGAAAAAAATGTGTGCCTTGCTTCCAACTGCAGCCTTATTAGCACTTGGGTAAACATTAATACTTTACTACCCTCCTTACTACAGATGTCTCAAGAGACTTGGTGCAACCCTTGCTAAAAATGGCAAGCACTTCTTTGAAACTAAAACTCTGGTACAAATAACACCACCATCTGGATGGATTGCTAAAAAAGTTGTGAGAGAAGAAAAAAAAAACTAACCCACGCAGCAAGCGTTGCGCGGGGGAGGGGGGATCAGGTCTTCTAATAAGACTCCTCCCCCAGGGTATTTATTCACACGTGGCAGCAGCTCACATATAAACCGGGGCTATAGAACATATTTTGCAACAACCAAGCCAGGAAAGGGGTGTATAGGCACTGTACTCAGCATGAGAGCAGAAAGGGTAGGGAGGCTGCAACGACTTATACATAAATAACCCTTTCTTATATCGTGCTCCACCTTAATAACCGCGTTTTGTGAGAGAACATTAGAAATGTCAAACGGCTAGTTTTGGTGGTATTCCCAAAACAATGTCTAGGGATACCTGGTTAGCTGCAGTGAGTTATTGACCCGATAGGGTTAGCTGCACCACCACCACCACCACCACCACCACCGCCCCCTTTGCGGAATTTTAACTCCAAACACGGGTTCCAGTGATGTTCCCCATGAAGAACTAGAATAAATGATGTCTTCCTCTTGTCGGTTCAGCTAGCTGGTTAATTGCATTTGTTTTCTACATCTCTAAACAGCCCCGTACATTAATTGCATTCTGTAACACTTCGCTCCTCGGGATCTGCTCTGTCAGTTCCACTGAGCTCTGTAATTGTGTTCATTCCAGCTACTCCCTGGATTTTTGTACACTTACTGGTAATTACATCTGCACATCCTATTACTGGCGTAACTTAGAATGCATCTTCATTATAATGTATTAACCTTAAAAGCACATACAGAAGAATGTCTAGGTTTACCATGCAGCTAGGGGGTACTGATACAAATATTACTTTACACACACTCACCCACACGGCGCGCATAAGCCTGACTGCTGTTCTGGTCAAGATGTTGGGCAGCATGCACAGCAACCAGTTCTCAAAATTTCTTTGGATCTTGAGGAAGTCTAGTTTCAAAACAAGAAACTCTATAAGGCTAGTTTATTGGGGGTACTATTTCAGCTCGTATCTCAATTCGTCCATACGTCCATACAACAGATGCTCTCTGCAGGTGTGGCAAGAAGTGTGCAGCAATGAAAAGAGAGATTAGTAAAAGCTACCGTCTTTCAGTATTACCTCAGCTTTCAATGAATATTTAGGAGTAAACACTGGATTCTATACACAGACTGGCACGGAGCTGAATACAGATTGAAATAGTCAGTTGGGAAGGGAACCCCTTTAACCAGCTGTATTAACTTGTTCAGTTATAGCATACTGTCCGTTGGTCCGTAGTTTCACACCATGTGTAGATGACTGCCCCCCCCATTCCATTTTACAAACTTGGCCCATATCATCTCCTATTCTGAAAATGGATCTCTAACCTGCTGTAGTCGACTCTAAAGCAAACACCAACAAAGCGTGAAGAGAAATATGATTGACACTGCGCATGCCTATCTGTCCCCATCTCTCACTATGCTTTGCTTTTAATATGGCACTCAGAACTTCGTAAGAAAAAATAATTGAACTACCCATCCTCATCTTGGACACGCTTAATAGGACAAGCAATAAAGCTGACCGTATACATACTGCATATACAGTTTTGTGCGTGAAATGTCATCATTGCAACTCAAATCTAGATGCATGTATTTTGTGATCTTGATATGCCATCTTCACCTTGGCTGATCATGAGTAGCTATCATTCCCCATGATCTGTTTTTATAAACATTCATAAACGACGTTTTTCAACTGTTTTAATAAAGATGACATGAACTTTACATATGTACTTCTCTACTTCTGAGTCATTTAAATGATCGCATCTATATTTATTTCTGTATACTGATCCATGCGATGGTTGCCATGTGGCAGGACTGCGACTTCAATATGGATTTAAAGCCAACTATCCAGTTCACCCCGCTTTCTGCACTCAACCCACGAGGCACCAATACTACAGTAAATAAGCGTCAACCACAGATGGATCCGCACGATGAGGGCTGAGGCAGGGAGAGGTACACAGACTTGACAGACAGCATGCCACTCCAGACTGCAGCGGCTCTTTCCTTTCAAGTGAAAGCCACTGCAGTCAAGATGCTGTCATCCAGAGCTCACCCATCCATTGGCGCAACCCAGAAATGCCCGCTCCAGCAAGCACTGCATTGGCCAGGTCAGGCATACACCTCCAAGAGTCGCACTGTCGCAAGATGTTTCTTGCCCATGCGCACAAGCAAACATAAAAATAGCAGATAGGCAAGTTTGTGTCAACTGTATGATTTTTTTTTTCACACCATCCCTATGTGATGCCCACATAAACCTCTTGAGCTTCGCTCTGGATGTTTGAGTCATCACACAACTCAGGTGTGAAAAACAAAATTCACAACACACACTTGCCTATCCATTATTCTCTGATTACTGGTTCTCATATTTTACATCTGGATAACCAGACTTTTACATCCCATTACAACCGCCTGGTTGATGTTTTGCATTACAACTGGGTGCTTGTAATTAGTGCCTGTTAATCAAGCTAGCTACACACTGGCTTGTAGTCTCTGTGTGGGCAGGCAGAACATCTTGGAACACAGGGCAGCTCCATTGCTCCATTACCAAGCACTGTAATGGAAATCCCTCTCACCAGGGATTTCCTGCTCCCTGCCACCATGTGGTTTTTACCAACAGGATTCAGGAAGCCTGTTTTTTACCTCCTCACAAGGTCAAGAAGTTCAACATAGTAACTTTGGGTAGAGTGCTCCTTCAGAGACAGACTGCAAACAGAGTCCAGCAGAAATAGTAGAATTACCCTTTTAAATGAAACAAGCAGTCACTGATTCCATAAAAACAGAATCCTTACTAAAATACTGCAAGTATTTACAACAGGATGTATTTACAAGAAAAAAAAAGGGTTGCACATTTGTATAGCATGGCTCCGGTCGTGATGTTCCAGCCCAAGACAGAGAAATGAGTCTCATTTCTCTGTTATATTCTTTCTCTGATTGTGGGAAGTGATTATTGTACTTTGAGTGACAGGCTACCCCTGCCCACCCCCCAGATGGCTGGCTATATGGAGGGATGATCTCATCCACCCAAATGTGCTGTGTCCACTTTTATGGTTCTTCCTTGAAGACAGTCCAAGGTATGTAGGCCCATGCCTTTTGCCTTTTAAGCTGGCTAAGGCATTCAGCCTGGCACTCACCCATCTGCCTTACAGAATCTCTGGCTTCAAGGATGTCTGAGGAGTTCTAAGTTGCACCTTCACATCTGCCAGGATGTGCACCCTGGATTAGCTCATGCACAAATTCCACAGAGCAGTTCTCAGTATTTCCCTTAAGACTTGTCTGAACATGTGACCCTGTAAGCCATTCTTTTTCATGTCCCCCTTTGCAAATAGCAGAAGCTACAGTATGACAGAAGCACACTTACATTGCAAGATACATTAACAAAAATAAATTAATACATTACTCTGGTCACTCTGGTCAAATACAGGAACAGTTAGTCCTCTCACAATTCTCATCCTGTCTTGACCCCGTCTCTTTTTTCTCACCCTACCAGTCTGGTTTTAGGAAATCCCACTGCATCGCCACATCTCGCCTAAGACTCACTGATTCCATCCTCATTGGTATGGATAGAGGCCACATCACCTTCGCCATTTTTGTCGACTTGGCTAAAGCCTTCGACACCATCTCCCACACCCTTCCTCTATCCAAGCTCTCCCAATCAGGGCTCGCAAGTGGAGCAACCAGCTGGTTTCATTCTTACCTGTTTGGCAGATCCCAATCCATCAGAACTGGCAATACCATGTCTGCTCCCCTCCCTGTTACCTCTGGTGTATCCCAAGGCTCAGTCCTTGGCCCACTACTGTTCTTCATCTTCCTAAATGACCTGCCTTCTGTCTGCCCCCACACATCCATTCATACGTATGCGGATGATGCTGTACTGTAGACATCCGGCCCCTCAACCTCTGTTGTGGCAAACAGATTCCAGCAGGACTTTGATGCAGTTCAGCACTGGTTTCACTCAAATGAGCTCTTTCTCAATGCCAAGAAAACTGTCTCCATGTCCTTTGGCACAAGGCAGGGACTTTCTCAGCTCTCCTCCACGCCCTCCTTCCACACATGGGACTACTCTTGAGACTTGCACCTCCTGCAGATATCTCATGGTCTGGATTGACCAACACCTAGACTTCTCCGCACATATTAATGCCATCCATAAAAAGCTTCACCCCAAGCTGGGCACATTGTACCACAATTGTGGATGTATCCCACTGCCAGCTTGCTAGGTAATTGTGCAGAAGACGATTCTCCCCATCTTCAACTATGGAGTCATAGTCTACAGTGCTACCCATAAGTCCACCCTAACCAGACTGGACCCCCCTCTTCCACTCCTTCTGTTGCTCTGCCCTTGACTGTCCTCCAACCACTCAACATTCATATACCGAAACCTCACCCTCCCCTCATTGCAGGACCAGTGTTACTCCCATTGTAGCAGTATCAAGGCAAAATTTTGGACACTGTGCCTCCCTACTTATCTTGCCTCCATCCTCTCTGCCCCTTCCTTCCCAGGTTATGCACTCAGGAAAAATGACTCACGCCTCCTGTCCTTTCCACTCATGTCCACCTTGACAGGCCAGTCAGCATTCATATATCGCACGCCAAAACTTTGGAATTCACTCCCCCTGAATATCCGGCACACCTCCCCCAGTCAGTGCCTTAACTCCCTTCTCAAAACACATTTCTCCCCCATCTGTTCATGCACCAATGTTAGCTCTAGACTCTGAAATCAGGAATTCTAGTAATAGGGTTGTATTAATTTTATGTAACTGTTACTATATTTTCGTTGTCATATGCATTGTACCTGTACTCTGTTACTATATTTTGCTGTCAAATGACCTGTTCAATATGCCTGCAGTACTGCACTTTCGCCTTGTAATGAACGTCTTGTAAAACTGTCTGAACACGTCTGCAGTTTGTGTGTTCCCTTCTTCCTACCCCCAGGGTGCATCTGGAATCGAGCAGTAGTCTGCTCAGCATGCCTTCCTGGTAAAATCTTTATATAAATAAATAAAATAAATAAACATGTCCATCACAAACACACACCATCATTTTTTTGTCTCACAATCTCACTGTCATGATAGGTACCTTTTTAAATATTTTTTAAGTATCTACCTAGTTGATCCTGCCTTCGTAATGTAAAAAATCTATCTGATTGATCCTGCCATTCATACTCTTCAAGCGGGGCTCTGACACACTGCCAGTGGACCGCGACTGACTAACTGCATTTAGCACTGTAAATAGAAAAAGAAAAAAAAGTAACAGAAAAAAAACAAAAACGAGTGTGGTTGTGTGTATATGTATATGTGTGTGTGTGTGTGTGTGGGGGGTGTCTGGTAAAAAATAAGGACCAGTGATTGAATAAAATTATCACATGGGTTGTCTATCCTGGACTTAAAGCTGTGCAACTACCAGCAATACTGGGTGTGGCACTATAGAAAGAAGCAAAGAGTTTATGTCATGGGAGGGAGAGGGTCATGACAGTATTCCCATTTGTAAGGAAAATCTGACAGGACAGAGTAGTCTAGTGGCTACAGCTTGGTATTTGAAACCCGGAGACCCGGGATCAAATTCCATGAAAGCCACACTCTCATGGTTTGAACCTGGTGAAGTCACATATCCTCCCAGTGACTGAGTCCATCAAGGCTGAAACTGGATAAAAGCAGGACTCACTCAGTTGAGAGTGGGAGATGATTTATCTGCATGGCTATCCTGAACAAAATAGCCTAATAGCCTACCTGGAACGGAACAATACACTCACACACTTCCAGCATGGTTTCCGCAAAAACCATGGCACTGCTAAAGCCCTGGTCCAGGTCACCAGTGACATTACTGATGTGATGAGCCAGGGCATGGTCACTGGGGCAATCTTTGTAGAGTTAATGAAGGCATTTGATTTGGTTAATCACTATCTGTTATTTACAAAACTCCGCAACTGCGGTTTGGATGACCTCTCTTGTAAATGGTTTGAAAATTATTTAAATGGGAGGAAGCAGAGTGTTAAATGGGGGGGCCTGATCTCACCATTAAGATTAATCTTAGTTTATGGTGCCCCAGTTCTACAGGCTGGACAAGAAGCCACCCTCTCCAGGCTTAAAACTCTTTATCATAGGATCGGGTGCTTTGCGAGTAGTGCACACCCTAGATCACACCACTGCTCTGTGCTAACAACCCTAGGGTGGCCCGCTTTCGAGGCTGGACTGTGCTACCCACTTTAGTGCCTCACCTTTAAGCTCATGCAGTCCCCCTTCCCTCCAAGTCTCCGTGGCATCATACAACACAAGCAGTTTGCCAGACCTCTCTGAATTGCAACCTTCCCCTTGCTAATAGTATCTAAAATGAGGTATGAAATAGGGAGGAGGTCTTTCTCATACTTGAACCCTCATCTGTGGAACTCCCAGTTCCCGTCTATCCAAACTTGCCCTACCCTAGCACTGTTTAAAAAACAGACTAAAGTCCCTCTTCTGGCCTGTAACACCCTGTAACTGCTTTTGCTTAAGTCCAAAGTCCCTCTCCTCTTCCTCCTCACAAATATTCTGTCATATTATAGATATACTCAGAACTTGTCCAGGGTTGACATGTCTCCACTGTATTTGACTACTTGCAGCCATTGTACAATAATTGAAAGATTGGATTTATGTAATACTGTAGTGTGTAACTAATTTTTAATCATGTCTATATTTGTAGGTACTGTTTTGTATGTTAACCATACACTTATGCCTTGTAGTATACTGTACATAAATACTGTATCCTTCACTGTATGAAACTCATTTTCTCCCCTGAAAAAGGGATATCTTGTCTCAGGGGGCTTACCCGGTCACCAAATTCAACAAATAAATAACTAAATAAATAAATCAAAGCAGTGTTAGTTAACCAGGAGGTGCTCATCACTTACCAGACTTTCGCACTGACTGGTAGTTTGAATTTCAGATTTAACGTTTGCTGTTTATTGGTGTTTTCTGATAATTGGCTCCCTTGAATTTTAATGCATTTATAATGTTGTGTGGATCTGCAGGAGATATGGCAGCCCTCATACCACTTCCAGTTTTTCACAATTTATTTATGTTGCTCGTGCTATAAACACTCAGCAAGCAAAGGAAGGGGCGGTACATTCCAGTTGTATCAGACAGAATAACCAGTGAGAGAATGGTCCTCTATTGAGAATGCTAGGCAAAAGACAAACAGTTTCAGCCTGTTTTAACTCCTATTTCAAATCAGCTATCCCTGAAATATTCAAAGTTACTATAATAAAATTGTAACTTCTACGAGTGTAACCCCACTGAAAATGGGGGTTCCCAAAAGACTTCCAGGAGCTTGCTTGAATGCTCCAAGCCTGAATGGTGTTTGGCGTTTAAGCCATTTATCAGTGAGTGTTTTTAGAGCCTCTGGTACTGTCTCTTTAAGAGCTGTCTGCTTGCAGACATAATTAGTTTGTATGGGGGACTGTGTGTCTTCTCTGCTTGAGTACCACTCGAGCTGCTGCCAATTCACTCCATTTTGCAGTCAACTAGGAGTGCAAAGGAACCTATCTGAAAGATGTAACTGTTTGCCAGAAATCATTTAGGTAATAATGAAAATACAGTTTGTCTAACCTGCTTTCTTTGCAGTCAGAACTGTGTTTGCCTAGTTCCCCATTCTAGTTTTGAACTGCTGAACTGGACCAATCAGTGTGGGTTAAGGTAGCTCTAAAATGGTGCCTTGGACAAATCAGAACTTGGACTCATAATCTGAGCCAGCCACAAGAGGATTGTATGGGCAGTGACTCTGGGAGATGTAGTTTAGACTTCAGCGCCTTTTTGGACCAACAGGGGCAGTCTATTGTGAGTGACAGCCAATCCAGCCAAGAACTGGGAGGAACTCAAAGGAAGTGCCGGTTTTGTCTGCTGGAGTTTCAGTTGAGCTCTGGCAGTGAAGAGGGAAGGAGCCCTGTGCTTTTTTCGGTGTGCAGTTTTAGTCGGGAAACGTGTGTAAGACCCAGAGTTCCGGTCTGCAGCTTGTATAACTGCTTGCTAGGACTGAATCCGTCCTGTGAAGAGAATCAAAGGATATCTGAAGAGTAGAAACCAGGCTCACCCTGTAGAAGACTGGAGAAATTGCTGAATTGCACTCGGTCTGTCAGGAACTGAATCTGCTGTGTGTTCTCCCAGCTATTGTGCAGTAATTGCGATCGGGATAGAGAAGCAGCCTGCCTGGTATAGTACTTTCTGTTTACCATATAAATGTGTGAGGAGGCTTGTGTAGCTCGAGTGAATCCTGCTGCCATTAAAGGACTTTTGCCTGTTACTGTTCACCATATAAATGTGTGAGGAGGCTTGTGTAGCTCAAGTGAATCCTGCTGCCATTAAAGGACTTTTGCCTGTTGCAGTTTGCCATATAAATGTGTGAGGAGTCTTGTGGAGCTCAAGAGTAGCCCTGCTGACATTGAAGGACTCTATCTTGTTTGGAGGTTGTGAGTACTAATTCAGGGTCGCTCCCTGTTGAATTGCCACATTGAATCCAAATGGAATTACTGTACTGCTGACTGTTTAACTAATTTTCTTTTCTCTGTGTGAAAGGGCCACTACCAGCTGCCATGGTTTGGACTAGCCACTAGGGCTTGGGTACCCAGGGACAGTAACTGGTAGGGATAGGCCTGTGCACAGAGCCATAGGTAGATGAGTAAAGTGATAAGCTAATTAACCTGATTCCCCGTCCTTGTTATATCCCCTAAATAAATCAGAGCTGCTTGTTTCAGCAAAGTTATACTGCCTGAGGTATTGTCTATGTTAAAGTATTGTACTGTGATTGTTGCACTGTATCTTATTTTACAGGAGGTCCCAGTGCCTGAACCAGTTCTGGGGTAAGTGTATACTGTGAAGGTAATTCTGATATATTGTGGGCCACTAGTGGGAAGAAAGGGGTTGCAGTGTCCCAGAGGACTGTGACCAAGTTAGTTTAACTATTGCAAACCCTGACCTCTGGGTGGAGGCACCCGCCATCGGATCCAGGCCCCTCAACCTGTTAGTGGCAAATCAGGCAGGGGTAGTAGCCTCTGGGATAGCGCCATCTAGGGGTTACACAAGCTTAATAATGTTGCAGTTTAACACAAACCGAAACAAACAAGCATTTGTCAATGCCGAATGTTGATTGTGTTGGTCTGCTGAGCTCACTCAGTGGCCCTGCGTCACTCGCTCCCAGTGCTGCAGGCTGTACCTTTGTACGGGGCTCCTGGCTGCGATGGACATTTTTTCTGCCCACAAAGAAATCTGCAGCCGTCCTGACAGAGCTGTGTTGAGGTGGGTCACTCGCTGTCTCTTAGTCACTTATTCTGTTTCTGCTGGAACTGCAGGCTGCCTTTTTGTACTGGGCTCCCGCCTCTGTTGGCGGCTTTTTCTGCCCACAAAGAAATGTGCAGCAGTCCTGACACAGGTCCATTGAGCTACCTCACTTCCCCTCTCTCGCTTATTCCGTTTCTGCCGACGCTGCAGGCTGGCCTTTTGTACAGGGCTCCTGCCTGCGTTGCCGCCTTTTTCTGCACACAAAGCAATCCGCAGCAGTCACGATGGAGGTCTGTTGAGCTCGCTTACTCCCTCTCTCTCACTCGCTCATTGTGTTTGTCCCGGTGCTGCTGGCTGCCCTTTTTTACTGGACTTCTGCCTGCGTTGGCACCTTTTTCTGGCCACAAAGAAATCTGCAGCTGTCCTGACACAGCTCCGTTGAGATTGCTCTCTCTGCCTGTCTCACTCTGTCATTCTGTTTCTCCTGGTGCTGCAGGCTGCTGTTTTGTACTGGGCTTCTGCCTGCATTTGCAGGTTTTGCTGCCCACAAAGAAATCTGCAGCTGTCACGACACAGCTCCGTTGAGGTGGGTCACTCCCCCTCTCTCACTCGCTCATTCTGTTTCTGCTGGCGCTGCAGACTGCCCTTTTGTACTGGGCTCCTGCCTCTGTTGGTGGCTTTTTCTGCCCAAAAAGAAATCTGCAGCAGTCCTGATACAGGTTCATTGAGGTAGCTCACTCCTCCTCTCTCACTCCTTTTCTGCCGGTGCTGCAGGCTGGCCTTTTGTACTGGGCTCCTGCCTGCAATGCCACCTTTTTCTGCCCACAAAGAAATCCACAGCAGTCACGATAGAGTTCCATTGAGCTTGCTCACTGCCCCTCTCTCACTCACTCATTGTGTTTCTCTTGGCACTGCAGGTTACCCTTTTGTACTGGGCTTCTGCCTGCATTGGCACCTTTTTCTGCCTACAAAGAAATCCGCAGCTGTCCCAACAGAGCTCTGTTGAGGTCGCTCACTCCATCTGTCTCACTCACTCATTCTGTTTTTCCTGGTGCTGCAGGCTGCCATTTTGTAGTGGTCTCCTGCCTCTGTTGGCACCTTTTTCCGCCCACATACAAATCTGCAGTAGTCCTGACAGAGCTCCATTGAGCTCGCTCAGTCCCCCTCTCTCACTCATTCATGCTGTTTCTGTCAGTGCTGCAGGCTACCCTTTTCTACTGGGCTCCTGCCTGCATTGCTGCCCTTTTCTGCCCACAAAGAAATCTGCAGCAATCATGATAGAGCTCCGTTGAGCTCGCTCACTCACTCCCCCTCTCTTACTTGTTCATTCTGTTTCTCCTGCTGCTACAAGTTGCCCTTATGTATTGGCCTCTGCGTGCATTGCTGCCTTTTTCTGCCTACAAAGGAATCCACAGCAGTCCCCACTGAGCTCCACTGAGCTCACTCACTCACTCCCCCTCCTTCACTCGCTCATTCTGTGTCTCCCACTGCTGCAGGCTGCCTTTTTGTACTAGGTTCCTGCCTGCATTGGCGGCTTTTTCTGCCAATAAACACATCTGCAGCAGTCTGGAGAGAGCTCCGTTGAGCTTTCTCACTCCCCCTCTCTCAGTCACTCATTCCATTTCTGCCGGCGCTGCAGGCTACTGGGTTACTGCCTGCATTGCCGCCTTTTCCTGGCCACAAAGAAATCCGCAGCAGTCATGATACACCTCTGTTGAGCTCGCTCACTCCCCCCTCTCACTTGCTCATTCTGTTTATCCCAGTGCTGCAGGCTGCCCTTTTGTACTGGGCTCCTGCCTCTGTTGGCATTTTTGTCTGCCCACAAAGAAATCTGCAGCAGTCCCGACACAGCTCCATTGGCCTCATTCACTCTCCCGTCTCACTTGCTCATTCCGATTCTGCCGGTGCTGCAGGCTGCCCTTCTGTACTGGGCTTCTGTCAGTGTAGCCACCCTTATCTTCCCACAAAGAAATCCACAGCAGTGACGATAGAGCTCTGTTGAGCTCACTCAGTCCCCCCCTCTCTCGCTTGCTTGTTCTGTTTGTCCCACCACTGCAGGCTGCCCTTTTGTACTCAGGCCCTGCATGCATTGCTGCCTTTTCCTGCCCACAAAGACATCTGCAGTAGTCCTGACAGAGCTCAGTTGAGCTCGGTTACTCCCTCCCCGACCCAGTCGCTTGACCCTAATCTGTCCCAAACACTGATTTCTGACAGTGACTGTGGTATTCTGCACCGGAAACGCAGAAACACATTTCGGCCAGGATGTGAAAAATGACAACCGTACTGTTCACAAGGAGCTGTGAACAAATGCCAGTATTGAAAATCTGGCATGAAAATATTACTAATTTGCAAACTTACAAGGGTGCGTGGCACCTGCACAACACACGCTCACAACACAGTCATTTTACGGAGTTTCATCACAAAATTTTTAACACAGGCATTTTAGGACCTCTGTTCATGAACAGTGTCAGTGTGATTTTCTTAATATGTCCTGAACACCGATTTCCCACAGCAACTGTGCAATTGTGCGCCAGAAGAGCGAAAAGACATTTCAGCCAGGATGTGAAAAACGACAGTTGCACTGTTCATAAGGAGGTGTGGTAAAATGGCAATGCTGAAAATCTGGTGTGACAATATTGCAAAGTTGCGAAGGTACAAGCGTGTGTGGAAACTGTGCAATGCACATTTGTAACTTACTCATTTTAAGGACTTTTGTCACCAAATTTTCAACATAGGCATTTTAGACCTCTGCTAATGAACAGTGTCACCATCATTTTCATAACGTGTCCTGAACATGGATTTCCCACAGTGACCACGCTATTCTGTGCCGGAACTGCGAAAACACATTTCTGCCAGGATGTGAAAAATGACAGCTGTACTGTTCATAAGGAGGTGCAGAAGAATGGCAATGTGGAAAATCTGGAGTAAAAATATTATAAATTCATGAACTTACGAGCGGGCATGCAAACTGCGCAATGCATGCTTGTAACACAGTCATTTTATGGAGTATCATCACCAAATTTTCAACATAGGCACTTTAGGACCTCTGCTCATGAACAGCACCACTGTCAGTTTCTTAATCTGTGAGAACACTGATTTCCCACACAGACCACACTATTCTGTGCTGGAAGTGCAAAAACACATTTTGGCCAGGGTGTGAAAAATGATAGCTATACTGTTCACAAGGAGGTCTGAAAAAATGGCAATGCTGAAAATCTGGGGTGGAAATATTACAAATTCGCAAAGTTACGAGCATGCATAGCAACTGTGCAATACACTCGTAAAACAATCATTGTTTGGATTTTTCCCACCAAATTTGCAACATAGGCTTTTTGAGAGCCCACCTCATGAACACTGGCACTGTTGTTTAGTTAATCGGTCCCAAAAGGTGATTCCGTGCAGTGACCGCAAAATCACCTTTCCGGGGCCAATTAACGTCATGACAGTGATATAATTCATGAGGAAGGGTCCCAAAAACCCCATGTTGAAAATTTGGTGCCAAAATTCCAAAAAATGCCTGAGATATGCATCAGCATTGAAAAAACTCTATTTATTCTATTATACATCTTACCAGCATTTCCTCAGTTCACGGTCGGCTTTGAAGGGTGCAGACATCTTCCCGGTCCACCGAAGATCATCATGCCAGACTACTGAGGTAAGAATGGGGTGAGGGGGGGTGTGAGGAGGCAGAGTGTGCAGTGGGTGGGTGTGGCAGGGGGGCAGGAAGACTGCCGAGGGACCGTTTCCTTTTTTACAGGTTACAAAAAAAAAAGACATGGAACCATTTTTATTTTAGGCATGTGGCACGCCTGGGTGGGCTCCCAGCATGCCAACAGAGTCTTTCTTTTGGGGCAGCTGTAGCTGATGGAGGATTGGGCACCCCATCAGTACACAACAAAGGGGGTTATTACATTATGCCGATGGGGATTGGGAACCCTGTCGGCACACACACAACAAAGCGGGGAAATTTTATAATGCCAACAGAGATGGGCTCCCCTTTGGCAACATAAATGTTGGGGCACTGCAGCCACGGGGATTGGGGCCCCCGTCAGCAAATAAACATGTTTGGGGAGGCACATACTGCCAAGGGGGATTGGGCACCCCCTCGGTAGGGGAGGTTAATATTGTTTGTGAACATGGTGGCAAACCACAGCCATGTTCACAAACAATATCAGGGTTTCTAGATCCCTCCCTGCAATGACAGGTTGCTCCCTTATTGCAACGAATGGCTGATGCTGCAATGACGTGGCAGCCCCTGATTGCAGTGGCTATTTTTTTTACAAGTTGGTGGCACGCTGGTTGAACTACTGTCAGCAGCAGCGTGCCATGGCATTGGGGGAAGTGGGGCAAGCCTTTACAGGCTGTGTGGGCATTGGCCACAACAGTGCTGCGCCTCCACAACCTGCTTGTGGAGAAACCTGCCACAATATGTTTCTTGCGCATGCACGCAATCAACATAAAAAGAGACAGTTTTACTGCCCAGCAATGTATAACCCTGCAAGTAACCACAGAGCTCCAAACAAGTGCAATGTATTCAGTAAACGGTATGAGGAAATCCTGCCAGTTGAAAACATCATTGTCGCAAGAACGCTGTCTACCAATGTGAGGTGCTGTGACCTGGAGTACTGTTGGGAAGGCACCATCTTACAGTGAAGTCAAATGGTTCTGGCTGATAACATCACCTGCATAATAAAGCAGGACACAACATCGCAGGGAAAACATTGTGGTCAGAAAGTCCGCCTGGCCACAACATCACGGTGCAGAATACCATGGGCCACCACTCTGCCTTGTGTTGCCAGAGTCCCACAGTGCCAGCAGGACACGTAGGGACAACAGGGCACCCTGGCAATGAAGCATGGGGCAGGTACGATAAAAGATGCACAATGACCGATGGATGAATCCCGGTGTCTGCCCCGCCACTGCAAGTGCAGCAGCAGCTGTTCTGGGGAGCCTCAGCCAATGTGTGAATTCTCTATGATGTGTTCTCCTCATGTTATACACAATACCAATGTGCAGTGTAATACACAATGTCATATAGCTAATGATTCTTATAGTATTCTGGATCCCCATTGTCCTCTGACACAGAAATCTCCATCCCCCGCTGGCGGGGCAGGCACTGGGATTCAGCCATTGGTCATTATGCGCCTTTCGTCGTGCCTGCCCCATGCTTCATTGCCAGGGTGCCCTGTTGTCCCTACATGTCCTGCTGGCACCATGGGACTCTGGCAACACAAGGTGGAGTGGTGGCCCGCGGTATTCTGCACCACAATGTGGCCAGGTGGACTTTCCGACCGTGATGTTTTTCCTGTGATGTTGTGTCCCGCTTTATTATGCGGGTGATGTTATCGGCCGGAACCAAACCAGACAGCAATATTATAATACTGGACTGTCCCAATATGAGTATCTGTTCACTATTTGTCAACAGGCTGCTTGAAATCATATTTTGCACATGAACCCAACGGCCAACGACCCCAAGGCACACCCCAACGCCTGTCAGTCTCTGCAGGGTGAGGGGTGGGTTGTTACACTTTGAGACCCTATCATTACAGAAGTTTTTTGATATTTTCACTCCAAATTTTCAACATGGGCTTTTTGGGACCCCACCTCATGAACAGTGATACTATCATTTTGTTGCCCAATCCTAAAACATGATTTTGGGCAGCGACTGCGCCATTCCATCCCTCAGGTGTGAAAACACTTTTCAGGCAGGATGTGAAAAATGACAGCTATACTGTCCATGAGGTAGTGTGGAAAAATAGCTATGTTGAAAATTTGGAGTGAAAGTACTAAAAATTACCAGAGTTATGTGCATGTAATAGGAACATTTTATCAAAGCTGCATAACATGGCCATTTTATGGAATTTTTCCACCAAATTTTCAGCATGGATTTTTTGGTATCTCACCTCATGAACACTGGCACTGTTGTTTCCTTAATCAATCCTGAAAAGTGATTTTGTGCAGGATGTGAAAAATGACATCTGTACTGTTCATGAGGTGGTATGATAAAACGCGTATGTTTAAGATTTCAATAAAAATATTAGAAATTGGCAAAGTTATGCACCTGCACAGAAACTGCACAATGCACGCTTGTACCGCAGCCATTTTTTGGCACATCTTGACCTACTTTTCCACATAAGCTTTTTGGGACCCCACCTCATGAACACTGGCACTGTTGTTTTGTTAATTTGTCCCGAAAGGTGATTCCACACAGCTACCGCAAAATTACCTTTTGGGACAGAAAAAAATCACCTTTTGGGACAGAGTAAACAAATGACAGTGCCAGTGTTCACAAGGTGGAGTCCCAAGAACACCATGTTGAAAATTTGGGACAAATATTCCTAAAAATGGCTGAGATATCAACATAAGTTTAAAATGCCATTGACAGCCATTCAACGGTGCTTACCTTGATTCTTTAGTTCGCGGTTCGGGTTTGAAGAGTGATGAAGTGTCCCAGTCCACAGAAGATGACACCACTGATCTCTGGAGGTAAGTATAGGGTAAGGAGGGTGTGGGTGTGCACAGGGAGGGTCAAGATGGGGGAGGGGGACGAGGGAGATGACAAGGTACCGTTCGGGGGGACTGTTCTTATTTTTACACATATTTCTAAATTCTTTTTGGGGACACTGGGAGTAGGCTACCCAGTGTCCCAAACTATTGGGGGGGGATACAGATATGGGGACACTGGGAATTGGCTTCCCAGTGTCCCAGACTATTGAGGGTACAGCTATGGGGACACTGGGTTTGGACTCCCCAGTGTTCTGGACGGCAAGGGGGTGGGAGGAAATAACTGGGACACTGGGAGTGGGCTCCCCAGTGTCTCTTAGTGGGAGTGCAGGGGGGTTGTACTGCTGACACAGGGATTGGGCACCCTGATGTTGGCTTTAAGAGAATGCTGCACTACAGCTAATGTTGAAGCCTGGGGGGGGAGGGGCAGAGGAGCGAGGACCAGGAGAAAAATCCACACTGGCAAATGTTGAAGCAGTTGGGTGGGTCAGAGGAGTGAGGACTGGGAGAGAAAGCCGCACCGTGGCTAATGTTGAAATCTTTGGGGTGGTCAGTGGAGCGAGGACTGGGACAGAAAGTGTTGAAGCCTTGGGGGGGGGGGTCAGAGGAGCAAGGATGGTGTGGTAGACCAGAGTTCCACTATAGTAGCTAAGTAAGGCTCCAGGAAGTCTTTTCCTTTCTTCTTTGTGTTCCTTAACTCAAATCCACTGTGCAGTAGTATCTTTATCTGTTCCCTAACCCCTTTTCAGGTTATGGTGGAATGGCCACCCATCACAGCCTTGTCCTGTCCTTCTTACTGAATCTGCCTTCTTTCCTATCCCTTTTCACTTTTGGAACTTCCCTGGGAAGGAGCCTGCTGGAGAAGAAGCATGTTAAGAAACTTCCCTAAATGCAACCAGCATACATAGAGTGCACTCCTAGAGTAAAAGATATTTGTATAGTTTGTTAGGTTTGAAGCCATTTGGAATAAAGAAATAATGGTAACAGTGTGGCATGTAATAATGTAATGCCTGTATGAGTTCATGTAGTGTATAGCTTTAATGACCAAAAGGGAAAAGCACAGAGAAAAACAAATCCTAGACTGTTTATGTACTTCCAGTCCCAAATAGATTATAGACCTAATAAGGTTTTCATTGCTGTATATTTTGTTAAGAAAATAGGTTTGAAGCCATTTGGAATAAAGAAATAATGGTAACAGTGTGGCATGTAATAATGTAATGCCCGTATGAGTTCATGTAGTATATTTATTTAGTTTTTGTTAACCGGGTAAGTGCACTAGCCAGTAGGTGACTATTTTCAGGCACGACCCGGGAGAGTACAAGACAATACATAGTGTGGGTGTTTACAAAGACAATACAGTTTGTAAGGCAATAAAGTGTTTAGACAGTAGAGCCAGGTACATGACATGAGGCAATGTGGCTAAGATAGCAGTGAAGGCACGGATCGAAGTAAGACAGCACTGGTCAGTACAGAAATATAGCGTTGTTCAGTACAGTATATAACAAGCAGAGTAGCTACAGTTTCAGAGGCAGGGTTATTCCATGTTCTACAGGTAGACATAAAGTACAAACAAGCAGGAGAGAGAAGGCAATAAGTAAGTAGGTGAGTTTAGGGAGATGCTAGAGGAAGGGGAGGGGAGGAGAGGAAGGGGTGTGGTAGCAGGAGAAATTGGTTTGTAGGGAGGAGATAGGTGTGGGGCAGGGTTTCATGGGCACGGTCAGGTAGGGTCAAAACAGGTACACTGTTCAGTAGTAGCTAGGTAATGTCACAGCCCATGTTTAAAGTGGTAGTGAGATGAGGATTGCCTAAGGTCCAGTGGCAGCATATTCCACATCTGGGGGGCAGCATACCTGAAGGCCTCGGTGCCTTTGGTGGTGTGACACTGGGGTACTCTTATTAGTGATTTGTCAATTGACCTCAGACCATGGTTTGAGGTGATGGGACGTAGTAACTCAGCCAGTGATGCTGGGGTTTCCAGCCTAATAATGGAGTCACATAGACAGCCGAGATAGTATAGTCTGGTAGCATAGGGGAAGAGCCAGCCTAGGTCGCTATACAGCTGACAACGATGCTTAAGCTGAGGGGCCTTGGATGCATAATGACAGACATTATTATAGGTGACGTCCTATTTCTGTAGAACTGATTTATGGGCAGTAGCCAGGATAGGAGCACAGTAAGTTAGGGTTGGGAGAAGGATCCCCCTTGCAATGGCTAGCTTAGCTGATGACATTAACATATTGCTAGTTCTGTAGGCTGCCCCCAGCTTACAATTTACTGTTTTGCAGGTTGATTGAATGTGAAGGTTAAGGTCCAGAGACTGGTCAAGCAAAATTCCAAGATACTGAAAAGAGGTGACAGCCTCTAGTGAGTTCCCATCCAGGTCGAGTACTTTCAAGGAGGAGGTGCAGGATCTGAGTTTTTGGACGGTGCCCAGGAGCATGGCTTTGGTTTTGTGTGAGTTAAGGACAAGTCGATCTATGCTTAGCCAGTTTTTAATACTGTTGTAGGCCATGGTCAGAGACGAGTTTATGTAGTCTATGTTGTGAGCTGGCATAGATGACCAAGTCATCAGCATAGAGAAGAAAGGAGCAGGATGAGACATTGCTTGATATGTTGTTTATGAAGAGGGAAAAAAGAAGAGGGCCTAGAACTGAACCTTAGGGCACTCCAATATTGATTGTGGTGCTGTCTGATGTTGCGGAATTGAATTTCACAACTTGGGTCCTGTCGGTTAGATAGCTCCTGTACCAGTTTACACCAGGAGTGGAGAAACCTATGGATTGAAGAGTGGACAGGAGTAAGGAGTGATCCACAAGATCAAAGGCCTTGGTAAGATCAATGAAAACAGCACCTGTTAGCCGACCATCATCCATGTTGGAGAGAGTATCTGATGTGAGTTTAGCAAGGGCTGTAGAAGTGCTATGGTTTTTCCTAAAACCATGTTGTGCGTCACAGAGCAGGTTTGTGGTTTCTATGTAGTCGAGGGTTTGGGTGGTGATAAGCTTTTCCAGTATTTTGCTTAGGACTGAGAGAATAGCTATCGGCCTGTAATTTGAGATCTCATTTCTGTCCCCTTTTTTGAATATGGGAGTTATTCTAGCAGTCTTCCAGAGATCAGGGACAGTACCACTGGAGAGGGATAGTGTGAAGATTTTGGCCAATGGTTCAGCAATGAGATGTGCAGCAATCTTCAAAAGGTGGGATTCAAGAGAATCAGATCCAGGGCTGATGTTGTCAGAGATAGCTCTTAGTAATTTTAGAACTTGAGAGCTGGTTATGGCTTTAAAGTAGAAAGACGAGCTATCAGAGTCTCAGTTGGTGAGGCCGAGGGGGCCAGCTTGCTTGCTGTACCCAGAGGGCTGAGATGTGGTTGGTGCCTGTGGAAGGGTGGTGGTGTAGGGTGAGAGAACATTCTGTTGAATGCATTCACTAAGGTGTAGGAGTCATTGCAGTGGGCACGCTGAGGATCATCTCAGAGGAGGTTATTGATTGTGGGGTGCCTAGGAAGGTCTTTATGTGGGCCCAAAATTTCCTAGGGTCATGGGCTGAGCTAGACAGTAGGTTCTGGCAGTATCTACTTTTTGCTTGTCTTATCTGATTTTTGCAGGAATTTCTGTGTTGTTTGTATAATGAGCGATCTCTAGGTATGCCAGTGTTTTTATAGTGTTTCCCGAGTTTGTCCCTATGCCGTAGCTATAGGAGCAGGTCTTTTTAGAGCCATCTGGTTTGATTTCCTCTGACTCTTCTTTTCACTTTTGGTGCATGCCTATTCTGGACTTCACTGAAATTTAACAGGAAAACTCATAGGGCATCATCAACTTTTTTAGCATGGTGGATTTCAGACCAGTCTATGGTGGAGACATCATGGAGGAAGGTGTCTATGTCCATGCTTGCAAAGTTGGTAAAGGTGACAAGGCGGAGCGGAGGAGAAGGTGGGAGACATAAGGACCATCGGCAGAAATTGGGAGAGTGGTCAGTTATGGCATCTGCCAGGACACCAGCCTTAGTCACATGTTCAGGTCGATTGGTGAGAATCCAGTCAATAAGTGTACCAGTTTGAGTTGGTGTTACCGTCCTAGTGTTCTTGGTTATGAGCTGGTAAAAGTTAAAACTGTGAACTAGTGACATAAGGGCACTATGAGAAGGACCCAACCAGTTGAGGTTTACATCACCGAGGATTAGGGCCTCATTTAGGTTAACAGATTGTGACGTCAGTTTGAGTATGTCCTGAAGTCCATCCACTCCACCAGTAGGTGGGTTATAGAGGCAGACTATGTAAAGCTTCTTAGCACCGAGGGACACAGTCATATGAATGGACTCACAGACCAATTGTGGGTCTTGGGCCAGCGCTGTTGTGATGCTGAGGTGGGTCTTGTGATATAGGGCAATGCCACCACCCCGCTTTGTACCAGGTCTGACATGCTGGATAAGAGAGTAGCCAGGTATTTCACACAGGGCATCTGGTATTCATGGTTTTAGCCAGGTTTCTGTGAGGCACAGTATGTCAGGTTCACAGACTTTGACCCAGGCTTCCAGTTCGGCCATGTGGCTCATCAAACTCCTAATGTTCATATGGGCTACTAAAAGTCCTTTATTTAGCTTTCCAGTTATGTTGGTGGAAGTGCTGTAGCTGGGGGGGCTGGATTCAGTTTAACATCGCCAGCTAGTAGAAGCACCAGAAATGCCAGAAATGCTAGCCTTTGCCTGCAGTAAGATTTAAGTGAATGATGCTTCCTGTTCAGTTTATTAAGGGCATGAAATGTGTGGTATGTGCATCCTTTTTTTGTGGAGAAGATATTGCCAGGTGAGGTTTGGGCACAGACAGATTCTCGATTACCTTGAAACTCATAATCTGCTCACAGAGGTGCAACATGGTTTCAGGAAAAACCACAGCATTGACACTACCCTAGTCAAGTTTACTTCGGATGTACTCGGGGCTATGGATCAGGGGCTAGCCACTGGTGCCCTATTCCTGGATCTAACGAAGACCTTCGATTTGGTGAACCACGATCTCCTTGTTTCCTGTCTTCAGCACCTCGGACTTGATCCACTTGCCTCCTCCTGGTTTCATCATTACCTCTGTGGAAGGCAGCAGCGGGTAAAATGGAGAGGCACACCTTCTTCAATTAAACCAGTGTGCCAAGGAGTCCCACAAGGTTCCATCCTTGGACCCCTGCTATTTACTATTTTTATCAACAGCATGCCAAAGCATTGTGGTGGGGCCAACATTCAACTGTATGCAGACGATGCCATTATCTATAGGAGTTCGAAGGACTTATGTCAACTAGGCCAGAACCTCAATAAGGACTTCAGAGAGGTGGTAAAGTGGCTAGTGGACATGAAACTAGTCCTTAACCTCAAGAAATCTAAGGCCATGCTTTTCAGTTCCAAGCAGTTAGGAGCTAATAGATCTAACCTCCTGTAGATCTCCTCTGCCAACGGGGACTCCATTTGAGGTTTGCGCATCCACAAAATATCTCAGAATGCAACTGGATCAGGAGCTAACCCTGAGCTCACACGTTGAGGCTGCCACCAAAATACTTCATCAAAGAATTGGCTTCTTATATAGACTTGGAGGATTCCTCTCCAGGGAAGCCCGTATGGCTAACACGTCTGGTACCATTCTCCCTGTACTTTTATATGGTGCTCCTGTACTTCAACCTCTTCGTGGCCCGGATCTCAACAAGCTCAGAATCCTCTATCATAAAATCACCCGCTTTACAGCCTCTGCCCACCCTCGTGATCACCACTGCAATGTCCTCATTTCTTTGAACTGGCCTTCACTTGAGGCCAGGCTTGCATTCCCTACACTCTGCCTGACCTTCAAAACAGCCAAGCTCCAAGCTCCTCGAGCTTAAATGGACTTCTCCTATACAAATCAGCTAAACGTGACCTGAGGTCTTCTGCCCTTCCTGTCCTGGAAGTCCCCAGGACACGAACCAGAGCTGGTGACAGGTCCTTTGCCATTTCTGCCCCATCACTCTGGAGCAACTTACCTGCAGCTGTGGCTAACTGCTCTACTCTGTACTCATTTAAAATGGCCCTTAAATCTCACCTAATGGTTGTTAATCAGTGCAGTTGCACTTGAATTGCTGGTGCTCTTTACTCTGCTTAGTCTTGACCAGTTTTTTGTCCTGTTTCTAACACTACCTGTTCTCTGTGTTGTATTATTTTACTACCTATGTATGTACCTAAGCAATGCAACTGTACTATTTTTTGTCTACTGTATGCTTTTGTGTCTCTTATCTGTAATTAATTCTGAGTCGCCCCTGAAAAAGGGACTTTGTTGTTTCAGTGGGCCTACCCGGTCAACAAATTTCAATAAATGAATAAATAAGGTTTAGGCAACATTTGGATGCCAGCAGGTTGGAGAACCTGAAATCTCTAGTTGAGGGAGTATTTTGGTTTTATAGACCATATGGTAGTGATATAGAGAGTTTATTCAGGCAAAGTAGCATAAGTAGGCTAATAAAGAGATGCAGTGCCCTTAATCTGTCACTTGGGGGCAGCGAGCCAGCAGGGATGAGTGTCATGATAGAGCCTATAGCTAGTGAGAGCTGTAAATCAGGACTGAGATTGATTGGGAAGCAAAAATTACAGGTGAGCATACCTCTCAAGTGTCCCTGATTTTCAGGGACGTCCCTGATTTTACCTCAAAATTGTCCTCTGTCCCTTGTAAAATTTGTGTTTTTGTGACAGAACAGTGGGGATTAAAGGCAGAAAATAATGTCAAACATTAAAGTAACATATTTGTTCTTCTTCAGAAAATGCATCTTAACGCACATCCTTTTATTCTGTCAGCTTTCTGAGTGAACAGCACCAGTTTTTAAGATGTGTCCCTGATTTGAGGTCTTTGTCCTTGATTTTTTTAAGCCCTGTTCCTAATTCATGAGGCAAGAGGTTGACAGGTATGCAGGTGAGGTCTGTGGCTGGAGACTTAGTCAGGATAACCAGGATCAAGAATTGATTGAGACCTAGCACAAGAGAGGGGGACGAGAGAGAGAGGTAGGGAGGGGTGGGAGGTTTGGCGGGACTCAGAGCAATCTGACCGAGAGATCACTTAGGTGAATATGAGGCTGTGCAGCTAAGGTGGCTGAGAGCTGTTTGTGTTCTACTGTTTAACAGTAGTGAGTAGGTAGATCATCCCCAGTGGTGACAGAGTATAAGGAGCCAATGGGAAAGTGGACACTTAGTCACTTAGCCACATGACCTACAGTGTCCTATATAGCTTTAATGACCACAAGGGAAAAGTACAGAGAAAAACAAATCCTAGGCTGTTAATGTACTTCCAGTCCCATATAGATTATAGACCTAATAAGGTTTTCATTGCTGTATATTTTGTTAAGAAAATATTGAATTCAGGTGTACAAGTAGAGCACCACTAAGCAAGGTGTGTTTTGGGCAGTTTTATCAATCCGTAGTGAACTGGCAGGATGGCATGCCTTTAAGTAATTATGTTTTGCTGCCCTGTATGCTAAAGGCATAATGTTATGGAGATGCCCTGCAGAGAAAAGGGAAAAAGTTTTCACCTCCCTGCGAATAAATGTATGGAAATTCACTAACAAAAGTGTAAAACACCTTATAAAACTAAAAATAATGTTTGTGGGGAAGCAGAAGGGTGGGGTGCCAAGTTATTTTTCAGCCACCACTCCAGACTGCAAGTCCTTCTCAGAGTCCTTCAAGAAAAAAAGGACATAGGAGAGTCCCAGAAAGATATGAAATAATGAAATACTGAACCTTATGTATTATGTATATATCTGACTTGTATTTTTCTTAACCTGTATATATAAAACAGTGTATAGCTAGGGTTACCACCTTTTAAGAAGCCCAAAGTGGGACATTTCTTACTGAAAATGGATTTTTCGCAGGACAATATGTCATCTTGACCAATACAACAGACATGTTTTCTCTAAATAATCAGAATTAAGATTAAGTGTTGTCAATTTTAGTTGTTTCTTGTGTTTTTTATTATTTTAAGGTATTTTAGTTAAGGTATTATAGTTTTTTGCAACATTTAGAGGAAAATCAGAAAATATTATTTCTACTACAATGTCAGGACATTTAGTATTTTTCATGTTTTTCTGCAGGACACAGCTGCCCAAATCAGGACTGTCCTGTGAAAATAGGGACAGGTGGTAACCCTATGTATAGCAAGATGAACTTGTGACTGCCTTCCCTCTTGTACCATGTGGAAAATCATTAGTAAAATTATATTAACATAAAAAAAAAAAAAAAAAAAAAAAAGGACACAGGTTCTGGCTAGTAAAAAGTCCCAGTACATGTATCATGGGGGAAGCCACAGAAGGTGTTTCCATATTCATTCAGCAACCTCCCCCCCCCAATTTCAAGCTATCCAGAAACCTCAGAAAAGGGATTTTTTAAAATTATTACAGGGCTACATTAAAAGGCGAAGAGAAACACAAATAAATAACTGCAAACCTTCGGAAAACTGCCTTCCAAAATGTAATAAAACAAATTAAGACTTGCTTTCTTGGTGTAAATATGAAATTAGGTTAACGCCTTTGGTTTCTTCTTGCAAAAATTTGTTTTGGATAAAACAAACAGGTATTACCTTAGGTTTTTGCAAATCCATTGTGCCATGTTCCATATTTTCCCTGGTGTCAGACCCTCGTCAGTCTAAGATACTAGAGAAATGATCTGCTATAGGCAAAGCAGCGCCCTCTAAAGCCTACTTTTATAAGAATAAGAGCTGTCAATCTCACATTGTAGGAGGGGTTTCAGGTTACATTATAGCTTGTTTTTTATTCATGGAATATTTCAAATCCCTTACAAATGTAATAAGAATTTAGGTTACACAATAAGATGCTATGCACTAAACTGTTTATGTTTAATGGGTGTCCTGACCAGATTTGATTTGATAAAAGGTAATAAAACATATATGTAAATTAAGGGCCATGTCAGGTGACCTAGCATAGGACTATATATACATCTCCTTGAGGTGAGCAAGTCAGAGCAGCCTGGGTTATGATAATGTGAAGAGCTACCTAAGTGAAGTAGCCAGTCTAGAGATAGTGTTATTATACTTGTATTGACAGGATGAACACTCTGGAAACTACTCCAGTAGCAGATTTTTGTTTATTGTCTTGATTTTTGATTTCTGTTTGCTATTTTATTGAGTTTAATAAATATCACACCCTTGGTGTGTTTTAAATCTTAAATGCTGAGTCTCTGTATCAATCCCATGCCCATTTACAGATGGGGAGAGAGAGTACAGCGGCTGTAACTCCAGCCATGCGCATTAGTGTGCACTGTATTGCACATGGCTGGAGTTACTGCTACAGAAAGAAATGAAGTGCTTTCTCAATGGAGCAGTTCATTTCTTTCAAGTAAAAGACATGCCATATCAACAAAGCAGAACTACTGTCATGGCTTGAGTGCCTGGTCATTGGTCTACACTGCCAAACCCATTGCAGCTTCAGCTGGAATTGGCTCAGCAGGGACATACCTCTCAAATGCAATATAGTCCCAAGGTGTCCCTTGTGCAAGTACAAATGAACACAAAAATGAAAAGCAAAGGAGTCAAGTTTTGTCATTTGTGTGGCTTGCTTGACATAACTATAATAAAAAGTACATCAAAAGTACAAGTTTATTAGCTTGTACTGCTGCTTTAACAGATAACGAGAAGGCTTTATATATATATATATATATATATATATATATATATATATATATATATATATATATATATATATATATATGTAGTATATGTTATGTCTCCCTGCATTTCTGAGCACTTGCATCAGTTTAGCAACCTCCCAGCACCGTTGATTACTAGCCTCCAAACTTTATCTTACACATCCTACCCCCATGTTGGAGTTAAGAAGGATGTACTCAAATGCCCTCTTCTTCCTTATGTGCCCATCTGATTGGGCCTGGGGGGTCCATGGTCATGGGGCCTAAGAGTAGCCATTGTCCCTCTGGACTGGGGCACCCTGTTTGGATGTCCCTGACTGTTACCCCAGTGCTGCATCTACAGCCTCCAGGGTCTCTGCAGTCTACAATATGGCAGCGTACACCTCCACATGGGGAAGAAGATGGCTTCCCCACTTACAGTGAAGAGCAATTGCGCAGTATGGTTTCAGTACCTGCCTGTCCTGGCTGACTGTCTCTGTTTCAGGGACCCATATCCATTCTTAAACAGAGTTGCCAGCTTGGGAGCATCGCAGACATCCTTTGGGCCACTGGACAGTCCAGGCATGCATACTCAAAGATTATGGGACGTTTGAAGTATAAGTCATTTTAACTTTATTCATAGCATGCATAGGCAAATTATTTAAGTAACTACAGATGTTCAGTACCTCGGACTTGACTTACTGTTGACACAGCATACTTTTGTTTTTTTCTTTAGTGACATAGTAGCATAGTAACCTAAGGTTGGAATGGACCCTAGATTTGCCCTTCACTGTATAGTAGATATAAATAAATATGCTGTGAAAATATGTACTGTAATAACATGAAGTGCTTCCTACCACTGTAATGCACAGAGTATTCTGTGATCCTCTGGATAAACAAAATCTTGTCTTTTTTTTATTTTGAGGGCTTTTACTGTCTTAGTATCTGTTGTCTGCACAGACAAGACAGTCCATAGAGTCAACACGCTCTAGTAGGTGTAGTGCTCCCTAGTGTTGCACCTGGATTTTCAACCCTTTGGCTTTGGGGCATGTCCCCGTGTCCTTTTGGAGGATGCCGGATAAAACATCTGCTCTGTTTAATTTTGAAGATACCCTTGAGTATGAGGAATATGGGTATTGTATTATTCCCTCTCAGCCTCTTGTCTACCAACATGAACATGTTGTGGGTTAACAGCCTCTTCTCAAAACTTCCGTCTTCCCTGCCCCTCGTGTTGGTGGCCTTGTGTTGCAACCTCTTGACTGCATCAGTGCTGCTTTTGTATTGGAGGAGCTCAGAGCTGTGTGTGGTGCTCTGGGCGGTGCCTGTTCAGGGCCTTGCAGATGGGCATGATGGTTTTTTCTTATGTTGCTGGTCACCCACATTTGATGCACCCCAGCATTCTGCCGCACTGCTTTAGGGTACTGAACACACTGCTTCATCCTCTGGTATATTGGGACAATAGGACTTCCCTTTCCACTGCATTGGGGGTGCAGTTCCACACAGATTGTGGGTTTCTGCCTCTAGTTTTCTACCACAGATGTGGCACATTGCAGTTTGCTACAATAGGTTGGGAGCTACCAGAGTTTGGCCAGTCACTTGGCTTGTTTTGGATGTTCCTGGGACTTGTCCCCATCCTCTAAGGAGTCCACCAACCCAACTTCCAGACTGTAGATGACTTAAAAAGAAAAACAAAACATAACAGCTGGGGCCTGAACACTGATCTGTAAGGGATGCCACTGAGGACTCCTCTACATTCAGAGTAGGGGCCATCCACCACCACCCTGAGCTTCTGATCTCCATGTCGGTTAGCAGTCCATCTTATGTATGCCTCATGTTTGCCACACTGGTGCATTCAGTGCTAAAGCTTGTCATGTGCCAGTGTCAGAGACTACATTATGCATTGCATGGGTGACTTATGTGGCAGAGCAGCACAATCTGATGAGGATCACTCTACGCTACAGTAATTCTGTGCTTTAACGACACACTTTAGGGTGCTTTTGGTCAGAATCTACCACAAAGTTATCCTAATAGGAACTGAACTTAATTCAGTTCAGATGGTCTCCCGTTTTGCCAACAGATTAAGGTGCAACCATAACATGATCTTCAGGTTATGTAGCAGTGGAAAAGATCTCCCACTTGCCAGGGGACAAGGTCGCATCCTTAAGACAGTCATTGGATGACATGGGAGTGGAAAAGAATGTGACACTTTAACAGTTAGTCTTTGGTCAGCTACTGAAGCATTTCATGGCTGAGCAATCATCCCTAGGAAACCTTTCCTGAGGAGGTTGGTAGCAGGAACATCTGGCCCCACCTGGCCGTACCACCACATCAGTTTTTCAGGGTAGAAGAGTAACTTTGAAAGTATGGAAATTGCTCCAAACGAGGTTCCACAGGGTGGAATTCGGGCAGGATATGGTAGGGGAGTAGAGAGCTGCAACTGATTATCAGTGTTTCTGGGGGTTCAAGGGTTTGGAGTCTTCTTTCAGGGATCATGGTTATCATGGTTTGTGGAAGATTGATCCTACAATGGGTGGATAATCACCTGCCTGGAATATTTACCATCATAGTGATGTATATGCTTGCTAGTGAAGCGGGTAGGCTGGCACACCAGTGTGTCTTTACTGAACATGGACAACAGAGCAGCTGCAGGCATAATTAACTCTAAGACATCCAAGCCTAAGGAGTTCACAAGTTTTTTTTGTTCTGTGCTGTTTCAAAAAAAAAAATTAGCTCACCACTTTTCAGGAAGGAGAATTTTTTATTTTATTTATTGAAATGTTTCACCAGGAAGGCACACTGAACAAAAGGTTGCTCGTCTTCTGGTGCAACCTGGGGGGTAGGGGGAACAGGTGCAACAGGGGAGGAAGAACTAGACATACAGTTTAACATTTAAAATCTATAAGAAATTAAACATTCGATTACATTTGTAGCAAGACATACAGTTAAAAAATATCACATAATCATACAGTCGCATTTATAACGCAACATACAATTAAATATATCATACCTGTGAAATTTGCATTTAATTATAAGTGGCATATCTGAGGAACATATTACATAGTGGTGAAGGGAGAGGAGAGAAAAGTGTGCTGAGATGCAGACTGGGGTGGTGGAAGGTTAATAGGCAGTGTGAGTCATGGAGAGGAGCAGATACATAGGAGGACAGTTAAGGAGGGTTGAAGCAGGTGCAGTTAGATGAGAGAAAGTTATATAAGGCAGAGGCAAGGGAGTGGGAGGAGGAAGACTGCCATATTTTGGGGAGTGGGGAGTTCCAGATTTGTGGGAAACGATGGGTAAAACCTGACTGACTGATGAGAGTGGTATGACGGGGACCAATAAAGTGCGAGCATCAGAGGATCTGAGGGAGTGGGAAGGGGGAGGTGGGGAAGAATGTGAGCATGAGAGGTAGGAGGGAAGTGCCCCTAACCAAAATTTAGAAGTGAGTTTGGCAGAATGAGTGAGGCACCTGTTGGCAAGGGGGGGAAGGGACAGGGCATGGTTGAGGTCACAGTGATGAGTGCGTGATGGAGCATCAAGGGCAAATCGGCAGAAGGAGTTAAACAGAGTGTCCAGTCTGGTTAGGGAGGATTTGGGAGTGGCACCATCGACTACATCACAGTAGTCAAAAATGAGGAGGCTCATCTTCTGGACTAGTTCGCGTCGTGCAGAAGGAGGGATGCAACTACGATTCCCGAATAAAGCACCAAGCTTGGGGTGCAATTTTTTCAGGATGGCATCAATGAGGCCCGAGAAGTTGAGATGTTGGTCCAACCAAACCCTAAGATTTTCTGATGCCTTATCTCGCTTTCAGTTCAAGTGACTTTGGCAGTGGGCACCAGAGGTCAGCCCTTCACCCACACTAATGCTGCAGTTGATATGACAACTAGGAACACAGTAACACTGCAACCAGTACATTTCTCTATTGCCCCCAAAAGAAGGGAGAAATGAGCAGGTAGTTCTCAGATTTTCCTTGACTTTGGATATGAGTGTTACTGGGTCTTGAACAAAACATAAAGACATGGTAGACCAGGTTGCAGGGCAGAACAAATGACAGCAGAAAACCAATCAGCCTGTGGGCCAATAGTGTGTGTGTGTGTGTCTCTCACTACGCCAGTCCTAAAATGACAAAACTAAGCACTGTAGCCCACCAGGAAACCATAACCATGCCTTAGGTAGAAGATGGTGATGTATTGTTGCTTACATCATAGCAAGCATTCACCAGCAATGACAAAGAGTGGGAGTCATTTTCCCCTATAAGAAGATGGAAAGCTAATTACAACACGCCAATTCTCTGTGGTCCTTGTGAATAGTCTGTAGCTGGCAGAAAGGAAACTAAGGGATTTAAAACATATTTATTTAGGATAGATGCAACTACTGAGGCAGGAGGGTGCAGTATGCCAGTGAATCAAGTACATGACCTCAGCACGTGGGCAATAAATGCTAAGAGCATCATTAGATAGCAGTTCAGATGGATGACAAAGCAGTGAATGGGCAGTGAGGCTCTAGCCAACGTGGACTTATACGTTGGTCATAGCCTGCTTATTCAGGCTACTTACAGCTTATTTCTTTTTTTCAGGCAGAATTAAATGGGGTTTGGAAATTTGGACTACTGGACATTGGCGGTGAACTCTTGAGTATCCCAGCTATAGAAAAGGGACACAGGAAGCAAATAGGGATGTGCCCCAGTTTGTTCCCTGGTATGTTTTGGATGTCATTTGATTGTCCTGCATTACAAGGACATGTGAAAGAAGGGAATTATTTTCAACTCAGAATCATAGGAATTCATGGTGGCAATACACAATAGGACCCCTGGGGCATTTTGTGAGATGACGTGCTTAGGGCCATCTAGGTGGCGTTAAATTCATGGGTGTCCCACCTAAAAAAAGGCTTTACAGAGATCAAATTATTGGGTGACACCCAGGCTAGAGGCATGACCCTGGGCAGGTATGCATGTTGGTCAAAGGGGGAGGTCACATGATTACAGCCTGCGGCAGAATGCAGGACCATCAGGATCAGTAGCCGGGAGTGTGGCTTCAAGTGAGCATGCTCCTCTGTGAGGGTTCTGAATGTTTCCCAAAATCCAGCAGGTGGAGGGGGTACTATCTATTGGAAAGACACAGCCCAGCATGTCTTTGTCCATCCTATGGGCCAAAGTTTCCCCCAGCAGGCGTGGCATGGATGACTACTCTGGACAAGGACAAGGTGACACATGAATTTGCTACCCAAGAATTTGTTGTTTGAGTTTGCTATTTATAGATAGCTCAGAATGATAATGCTTGTAAATATTGTTTTCATTGAAATAAGTCAAGCTGTGGCCTTTTGTATCCAAAGATTGGTGTGTGGTGCTTTATTTCTGGTTTTAGGGTATCTGTTTGGGCAATAAGATCCCCAGGCTTCTCACTGGCAGGGGTGGGTAACTTTGTATATGGTCCCCTTACCAGTGGGATGGGCTGCCTTTAGGCATGGAGGTTGTCCCAAGCTCAGGTGTTCCAATCAGGTGCTGAAGGACCAGAAGGGGCAGAAATGGACCATTGCAGTTGGGAGGGGCTGGTGCATATATAAAGGGCTAGGGCAAAGATGTGCTTACCCTTTTTGGAACAGCAGTGACTGAGGATTTGATACACTCACCCTCCCATAGGGCGTCGGCTGGTAAATGTGGTTTTGCTGATTTGCCACATCTGTTGATCATGATAGTCCCTAAATGGTGGTAAATTCAAGAGAGACCCACCTAAAAAATAGGCCTTATGGGGGTCAAATTATTGGGTGACACCCAGGCCAGAGATGTGACCCTGGGCGGGTACGCATTTTGACTAAGGGTGGTGGTCACATGGTTAAGGCATGCACAAGAACACAGGGCATCAGGATCACTAGCCAAGGAGTATGGCCCTGGCAGGCATGATCCTCAGTGAAGGTTCTGAATTTTTGCAAAATCCAGAGGGAGGTGGAACTGGCCAGTGGAAAAATATGGCCCACAGTGGGTTTGCCCCAACTATGGGACAATGCTTCCCCAGTAGGCATGGCATGGATGGCTATTCCTGCCAGGGTAACACATGAATTTGCAGCCCCAGGGGTCCTTGTTTGATTCTGCTATGTATAGATATCTCATGATGATAATGTTTGTAAATATTGTTTTTATTGAACTAAGTAAAGTAAAGCTGTTGCCTTTTGTATCCAAAAACTGGTGTGTGTGGTGCTTTATTTCTAGTATTTAATTAGGGGATCCATTTGGGCAATAAAAGAGTTAAATGCTTTCTGTGTCTGAGAGCCTGTTCTTAAACGCCACCCACAAGTGAAAGCTGAACTGTTCCTTTGTGGTGTGCTAACACTGTGTTAGGGGGCCTGGCTTCTGAATGATAATACTTTATCATGTTCTGCCTTCAATGTTTTTTGTGAGTCAGAACCCTGACAGGAACAGCAGGCAGCAGAATGGCTTTCATTGTCGCAGTCCTTCTAGCTCTTCTAATGTTTATCCTCAGTGGGCTTTATCTGTTGGGAACATTTCGTAGGAGGTGTTCCAATGAGCCCCCTTTGGACAAAGGTCCATTACCATGGTTCGGCCATGTGCTGGAGTTTAGAAAGGCCCTAATTATGTAGTCCCACAGTTGGCATCCAAGTCTCTTACATGGTAGCAAAATGTAATCCAGCTGGTGCCACCAGGCTGCACTACAATTAGACTTTTATAGCTTAACTACCCAGGACAGCATCACCAAGCTGTGTCATCTCATGTGCAGTGAGGCACCTGGTTGAGATAACTAATGAAAATTGCTTAGTGACATAACAACACAGCCAGCAGCAAATTTTGCTTTCCATTGCTCTACAAAAAGAATGTTGTACTGGCTAAATAGCACATGGACAGTAAAGAGTTAAACTTTGTTCTGTGACAGGGGTGTGTTTTGAATCTCAAGCTGCATTTACAAGATCATCCTGCAATTTGCCATTGCAGTGCACTTGTGATATCATTGGGGCAAGGCTTTAACATCTCTATAGCTTCAGCTGTTTGGCAAAGACTTTTTTTAGTTGGAGAAGTGACAGTGTTTAAGGTGCAGCAGAATGGCTTTCCTTGTCTCAGTCCTTCTAGCTCTTCTAGTGTTTCTCCTCAGTGGGCTTTATCTGTTGGTGACATTTCAGAGGAGGCGTCCTAATGAGCCCCTTTGGACAAAGGTCCATTACCCTGGCTTGGCCATGTGCTAGAGTTTAGAAAGGACACTGCAAAGTTCCTGCAGTGTATGCAGAAGAAGCATGGAGATATTTTCACTGTGCAGCTTAGGGGCTAATACTTCACCTTCTTGATGGATCCCCTTTCATTTGGAGCTGTTGTAAAAGAAGCTAGGGCAAAGCTAGGAAGTGAGAAATTTGCCCAGAAGCTGGTGGCAAGGGTGTTTGGCTATCATCCTATGGAACATGAGCATAAGCTGCTACAGGCTTCGAGCAACAAGCACTTGATGTGGGAAGGGGTAACAGTCATGACCGAAGCCATGATGGAGAACTTGCAAAATCTGATGCTTTACAGTGTTGATAAAGGGAACGAGAGGAAAGAATGGAAACAAGATGGGCTTTTTAACTTCAGCGACAGTATTGTTTTTAGGGGTGGATACCTGACTCTCTTTGGCAATGAATCTGAAAAATCAATGGGCAGCCTAGAAAAGTCAAAGGAATATGATCGGTCTCACTCTGAAGAAATCTTCTATGAGTTTCGGAAGTATGATCGCATTTTTCCACGACTTGCTTATGCTGTACTTCCATCCAAAGACAAAATGAAAGCTGAGAGACTCAAAAGGCTGTTCTGGAACTTACTTTTCTATAAGGAAAATTACTTGGAAGGACAACATCAGTGGCTGGATATCAGACCAACAACAGATGAAAGCAGAACTTGGGATGCCAGAATACATGCAGGACCGAAACATGTTCTTACTTTTGTGGGCTTCCCAAAGTAACACGGGACCTTCCGCCTTCTGGCTGCTGTTATACCTCATGAATTACCCTGAAGCTGTGAAAGCAGTGAGGGAAGAAGTAGACAAAGTTCTGAAAGAAACTAGGCAAGAAGTCAAACCAGGTGGTCCACTGGTAAACCTCACAAGGGACTTGCTACTTAAGACCTCAGTCCTTGACAGTGCAGTTGATGACAGCCTTCGTATGATGGCTGCACCTGTCCTGATCAAAGCTGTGATGGAAGATATGACTCTAAAGATGGCTGATGGAAGGGAGTATGCTATCTGCAAGAGGGACATAGTGGCTCTTTTCCCATATACTGTTGTGCAGATGGATCCTGAAGTGCATCCTGAATCCCACATGTTCAAATGCGACCGATTCCTCAACCCTGATGGAACAAAAAAGACTGAGTTCTACAAGAATGGGAAAAAGCTCAAGTATTTCAACATGCCCTGGGGTGCTGGAATTTCAATGTGTCCTGGGCGATTTTTTGCTGTTAATGATCTTAAACAGTTTGTCTTCTTGATGTTAACTTACTTCGAATTTGAACTGGTTCATCCAGACGAAGAAATCCCACCAATAGACTGCAGTTGATGGGGCTTTGGTTCCATGCAGCCAACGCATGACATCCAGTTTAAGTACCGACTAAGATATTAATATCTCAACATTTTTTCCAAAACATTTCAGTTGCATAATGAGTACTAATCTGTCCATTGACCTGTGTGAACTGCTGCAATATTCCAATGTTTTCATTTGACCATTATGAAAACAGAAGTAAGTAAATCCCCCTGAGACAAGGTATGCATATGGAATAGGGGACGGCTTTGCAACTTTTGTTATTCAGAACTACAGAGATAAAAAAGGAGTTTGTTTTGACCCCTTTTCTGTCAATGTCTAGTACCACTTTTCTTTGTTTTTTTTTAACTAACTATCTCTATAAACAACAATCTGTTTGGGAAGGCAATGTGACCTGTAATTAGAGTATCCCAGGTTCAAATCCCACCAGAGTCACTAAATCACTGCATGACCTTGAACAAGTCATTTGGCCTGTTGTGTGTTGCATTCCAGTCTGTTGTAAAATTATATGAAAGCAGAACTCCACTGAAAATGAAAGAGAAACAGAGAGACATGGAAATTGTTATTAGACAAAGACTATTGGTCCACCAAGTCTGCCCTGCTTTACCCTATCCTACCCTGTAACCTATTAGCAGTGTCAGTGGCTCAGTAGGTAGCACACTCGCCTCTGAGGCCGGGAGATCAGAGGGCTGTGGGTTCAGTTCCCACATCTGGCACCTGGGTTAATATCCCAGTACTGACACTGTAGTGCAGCATGAGAGGGGTGCTGCACTTCTGAGGTGCCGTCTTTCGGATGAGACTTTAAACTGAGGTCCCATCTGCCTGGATTGGTGGTAGTTCAGGTGGATGTTAAAGATCCCATGGCACTTATCGAAAAGAGTAGGGGAATTTTCCCAGTGTCCTGGCCAAATTTCCCTCATTCACTAAAAATACCACCAACAGCTTAATCTGGTTCAAGGTCAGTTGGAATTCAGCTGTATCCCCCTTCCCCGGGTCGTGCCTGAAAATAGGCAGGATTTGTCTAGTGCACTTACCCAGTCAACAAAAACTAAATAAATAAATTGTGTAGTCGAGATTATTGCCCTTGCCTCTACCCCATTATCCTATGCCCTACTGCTAAAATACCTGCCAAAAAAAGACCATTTGGCCACAAAGAAGTGACAGGTATAGGATTTAAACCCTGGTATCCAGACAGACAATTATACACTCTAAGCACTAGGCCAAACAGTCCTAATTACTGATGGTACTGTACATCTCAGCTGGATAGCCTAAGGAAATAAATAGCTAAAAGCCCTGATGCATCTGGCAATATTTTCAAGGCTGTTTCCAGCACAAATATGTTCATATGTGTATGAAACTATTATTAGAGTAATGATTTACCCTATGATGTTCTGTCCTGCTAAGGCTAAAAATAGGATGCAAGTGAGGAAATAACCTCCCAAAGTTATAGCTGCTGGCATCTTTCATGAAAATTTACTGTATGGATAAATCTGTCTGTCTTGGGTTTCTTTTTTTTTATATTAAAGTCTTTCTCAATCTGTATGTATTTTTATTGTTTCAGTGGTTTTTCTGGCATTTTTTATTGGGACTTTTAGCTACTTTTGAGAAGTGGCGTGGTAGGCCATGAAACATCACCTCCTTATATAAAGTGACAAGTAGCATCTATTACAAGAATATCAAACGGGTAATCTGAATGGTGTGAGCCCTTGACTTACAGTGACTTGCAAAAGTATTCAACCCCCTTGAAAGTTGTCAGATTTGTCTGAATGACAAATGATACATTGAGATTTTGTTCACCAGTCAACCATATCAAGAGCTCTGCATAATACTGGCCTGTATGGGAGGGTGGCTAGAAAGAAGCCATTACTCAAAAAGAACCATATCAAAGCACGTCTGTAGTTTGCCAGAAAGCATGAGAGTGACCCAGCTAAGATGTGGCACAAGGTTTTGTGGTCTAATGAGACCAAGATAGAGATTTTTGGCCAAAATTCAAAGCGCTATGTGTGGCGCAAACTAACACTGCCCATGCCTCAGAAACACCATCCCTACAGTGAAGTATGGTGGTGGCAGCATCATGCTGTGGGGATGCTTTTCATCAGCAGGGACTGGGCATCTTGTTAAAATTGAAGGAAGAATGGATGGAGCAAAATACAGGGAGATACTGCAAGAGAACCTGCTTCAGTCTGCTGAAAAACTGAAGCTTGGGAGAAACTTCACCTTTCAGCAGGACAATGATCCCAAGCACAAGGCCAAAGCAACACAGGAGTGGTTAAACAACAAAAAGGTGAATGTCCTACAGTGGCCAAGTCAAAGTCCAGATCTCAATCCCATCGAGAATCTGTGGCACTGTTTGAAAATTGCGGTCCACAAGCGTCACCCAGCCAACCTGAACAACCTGGAACAAATCTGCCAAGAAGAATGGGCAACAATCACTCCCGAACAGTGTGCAAAGCTGGTAGATACTTACCCCAAAAGACTTAAAACTGTTACTGCAGCAAAAGGTGGCTCTACCAAATACTAATGTGTAGGGGTTGAATACCTCTGCAAGCAGCATTTTCCAGTTTTTAATTTTCTTTAAAAGATCTGCTGACGGATAATTAATTTTGGCTTTGACAATATACTGTTAGAGCATGTGAGTTTGCAATAAAAATACTGACTGGAATAATATATGTAAGTCTCTTTTGTAATCCAGACAAATCTGATAACTTTCAAGGGGGTTGAATACTTTTGCAAGTCACTGTATATTGTTTTGCCAATTAGAATCAAAGCCATCAAGTTGCAGAGTGCTTTAATGGAGCCCGACATTCACAGGCTAGCAGCAACGCAAACATGGGTAGTGTCAGCACTGATCTAGGCCTATGCCAGAACTCCAAATGGGACAAGATGCAGAGGCCCTAGAAGTGCATGCCAAAAATGGCACAAAGTATACCACTGCGCCTATGCAGATGAGGGGATCCCTCGTGAATACCAGTGCAGCGGTAAATTCAAAGGTATGTGGTGGCAGTAAACAGCCACAGAGTGGCACTGTTTACTGCCACTGAACATTACATCTTATCTGGGTGCTAGGCCTGCACACCCATCCCCTGAAGGCAGGGAGGCTGTAGTGCAGCTGATCGCCCCATGGGAGACTGCCTCCCTGATCTCCCAGCCTTTTGTAAGAAGCAAAGCCCTGGTGGTATAGGGCCCTCCCCCCGATTGCTCAGTCATGTGTAAGAAGTAAAGCCCTTGTGATTTAATGGTCTACCCCCACAACTTCCCACCACCCCCTGCCTGCCCACCCACAGAGGACCCCCTTCCTGCACCCCCTGTGCTCCATGGCTGTCACATGGTGGATGGCCAAGGAGGTCAGAGGAGGGCTGTGTTGGCCACTGATTATACTGGAGACTGGCAATTGAGGTGGGGGGTTAGGATGGTGCTGTGTGATCGGGGGTATGGTGGGCCACCATTCCACCAAGGACTTACTGCTTACACAAGGCTGGGTGATTGGGGGGGGAGGACCACTATACCACCAGCACTTTATTTCTTACATAAGGCTGGGTGATTGGGGGTGGGGGAACCACTATACCACCAGTGCTTTATTTCTTACACAAGACTGGGTGATTGGGGGGTTGGGGGACCACTATACCACCAGCACTTTATTTCTTACACAAGGCTGGGTGATTGGGGTGGGGGAACCAATATACCACCAGGGAGCGATGTTTTATTACAGAATGGGTGTTAATGGGCTGCTGCATTGCATGTGAATAAACCCATAATGGGCCTGCAGATGGCCATTTCACTCTCCCAAGTCAGAGCACAACACACAAGAACTCAAAGTATCAAAGTTCATTAATTTATTAAATGAAAGAAGCATAAGTTCTGATGCAAAAAGTACATCTAGCTCAGGAAACACAAGTTCCATAGTGAATAGCACAGCATCAGATGAATACCATGTAAAAGGCAGACAAAAACAATTTAATTTAGCACAGAGGTGGAAGTATAATTGACCCAGTGCTTCATGACCTTAATCACTTTGTTACTACCATGCTTTCCCAAAAAGCTCATTTGCATGCTTGATCTGAATATAGCCCACAGGATACATGGCACTGTCTGATTTTAGACAGCATTGTTTCTTGTGGGCCATATAAAGCCTTGGTCCATGTTGGCACAGCGCAGATCCACTTAGCACTGCGCCGACATGGCCCGATATTCAGTCAGTTAGTGCTACTCTGTTGGGAAGCACTATCTGTCTGAATATCGCTTAGAGCTGGTCATGCTCAATCCCAAGTGTAGCACAAACGACTGCACTGCAGTTGCGCCCGACTCTGAATATGGGGTCCATGCAACACCATTTGTTTACTATTTAGAATCAAACTGATGAAGTTGCAGAGTTATACATTAAACAGTTACAATCAGTGGTTGTAATATGGGGAAAAGAAAGGGTTGTGGAGGATTGGACAAACAGCTTCAGTTGACCATTGTTTAATTCCCAAGTAATCCATGGTTGCTTGAGAAATATATATTTTTTTCTTTTCAATTGTTTAACCAGGAGTGGGACACTAAGCTGAAAGTTTGATTACAGGTACGACCTGGGAGCACAGGGAAGTTAAGGGACTTGTTCAGGGTTACACAGTATGCAAGTGGGGGCTGTGGGATTCAAACCCAGGTCTCTAGATCTGCAGCTCAGAGCCTTAAACCACTATGCTATACTGCCTCCCAAATTAAATGGTAATGTGTACCCACATTGTGTTCCCCATGTTAGTTTCCTGTCCCAAAACAGTCATAGCCTGTAATTCACAGTCGACCAATAATAGATGGCTGCCAAACAAGAATAGAAATGCTTAAGTGAAATTATATCTTGTAGTTCCATCATAACAGTAGCTTGAAAACATCTATACGACTATGTAACATGTTTTTTTTTGTTTTACTTGATCCATTGGCTAAGAAACACATACCCTTTCAGTAACTACACAGTAATGTATGCCACATATGATTTTCCAGATTGGTTCCATGTCTTTTATTAGATATTTAAGAAAAGTACTTTAACAGTGGAACCTAAAAACAACAAAAGAACACATCTTGGACCAGTGTCTATTAAACCAGAAAGTTTCTGCTTTCAAAGTCTCCTATTTTTTTAGTTATTGGGTGGCAAAAACAGGCTTAACATTTTTTTAAAAATTGAGGCGTTGGCATTTCTTCTCACCTCTATAACTTTATTTCTTTATTATTTATTTGCTTTTGTTGACTGGGTAAGTATAGTAGGCAATATCCCTGCCTATTTTCAGGCACGACCCAGGAGAGTACAAAGTACGAACTTCCGACAGTCACAGGTAGCATATAATAGAAAAAAACATGACAGCTTCCAACAGGTATCCACGCAGGGATAGTTGAAAAATGTTACATACCGGTAAATAACCATCCACGCAGGGATGAGAAAGACAAATGTAGGCAAGCCCACTGATCATACCTCTCAACCTCCTGCCTCAAATCAGGGACAAGGCCTAAAAAAATCAGGGACAAAGGACCAAAATCAGGGACACATCTTCAAAATTAAAGATATCCACCCAGAAAGCTGGTAGAATATGAGGCTTAGTGCAAAATGCATTTTCTAAAGAAGAAAAAGTCAGTAACTTTCATGCTTGACATTGTTTTGTGCTTACAGTCCCCACTGTTTAGCCACAAAAACACAGATTTTAGGAGGGACAGAGTCAAATTTTGAGGCAAAATCAGGGACGTCCCTGAAAATCAGGGACACTTGAGAGGTATGCCACTGATACACATGGAGTACAGAGGAGCAGTGGCCTAGGCTCAGAAAAGCAAGAGCAGAAGGAACAAACAATGTTAGTTACAGTCACATATATCGGGTGCATAGAGGTGAGAAAAAAATGCAGATTTAAAGGAGTGAGATTCAGAGCACTTCAGGTGGGGAGACAGGGAATTCCAGTATTTGGGAGCGAAATGTGCTTCCCCTGAACCGATCTTCATGTAATTTACAGGATCAAGAGTTCCTGACACAGAGGCTGTGCTTTCTAAATTCTATGTTAATCAGCTGAAAGGGGGCAAAGTTATTAATGTACGATGCTGGGTGTAAACATCAGATGAAAAAGATGCAAGCCTCAGTGTACTATCATCTGTAAGTCGGCAAGGGGAATTGCAGCAACAACTTGAATCACTGATGGATGTGTGCATTGTCTGCTAATAATGCCTGAGTTGTGTGCACTGTCCACTAATAATGCCTGAGTTCTGTACCCTCTGAGGTAAGGATGAATCACTGATGGATGTGTTCACGGTCCATTAATAATGCCTGAGTTCTGTGCTCTGAAGGGATGAATCACTGATGGATGTGTAATTCCATCGTAAGTAGTTTGGAAAACATCTATATTTATTTATTTATTTATTTATTTATTTATTTATTTAAGAGATTTACCAGGAAGGCATACTGAGCGGAGTACCGTTCGATTCCAGATGTGCCCTGGGGGTAGGGTTTACAAATGATACAGATGTACAGGAGAAGACAAAAAAAAATCATACAACTTATGTGACTTACACAGACAGTGGTACGGTAGTTCAGAGGAAATATACATACAAAGGGTGGTTGGTACAGGCAAAACAATAACATTTTGTGAATATACACCAACAGTGGCACAGTAGTACAGGAGAATAAACATTACAGACAATGGGTGAGGAAAACATCTATATGATTAAGTAATGTTTTTTTTTACTTGGTCAATTGGCTCAGAAACACATACCCTTTCAGTAACTACACAGTAATGTATGCCACATATGATTTTATTTATTGAAATGTTTCACCAGGAAGGCACACTGAGCAACAAGTTGCTCGTCTCCTGGTGCAACCTTGGGGGGAAGGGGTATAACTGGAATGAGACATTAAATGTTCAAGTCACAAGATCAACATTAACATACAGCTGTAAGGCAGGTGTTACAGTGTTACAACAGTGCTGAGCATAACATGTAGAATAAGTGAACACAAACAGGTGCCAGGTTAATAAGTAAATAAGGGCTTACATGAAAGGAAAGGGAGAAGGGCACGGCGGGGTGAGGTGGGGGAGGGGGAAGAGTCATGCCCCTGGAGACCCCATCAGGATGTGAGGAACCTTGCAAGGGAACTGGGGGGACCAGAGAGAAAGGGGATAAGGCAGTGTCCCAGAGAGGCCCCTAGAAGATGGTGGGGGAAGAGATGAGAAATATAAGCCCCTTGGGGAATAAGGAAAGGGACCCATGGAGAGCATTCAGGGTCCTTTGCATTCTGTGAGAGATTAAGGGAGGCTAGTAAAGAGGGGCAATTAGGGGAAAGGAGAGAAGGGCTAGGGATTTGGTGGGTGGGTATGCACAGGGTAAAAAGAAGGTGAGGGTAGGGTGGTAGGGTTTGTCCAAGGCTTAGAGAAGGTAATTAGGGAGGGACATGGCAAGAGCAGCTAGGTGCTAGGTAATTATTGAGAGCAAAGCTGATGGAGTAGGTAGAGGATGACTGCTAGATTTGGGGGGATTCCAAATTTTTGGGAGGCAGTGAGAGTAACTAGATTGGCCGATCTGGGTTGATTTACAGGGAAAACCAGGGTACTTGAGTCGGTTGGTCTAGGGAAATGGGAGGGTGGGACGGTGTTATAAAGGAGGAGGTGAGGTAGAAAGGGAGCTCACCCAACCAGTGCTTGGAGGGGAATTTAGCACAGTGGGAGAGTTGCCTGTTTGTAAGAGAGGGGAAGGACAGGGCACTATAAAGACTGCAATGATGGGTGTGAGGGGGGCATCCAGGGCAAAGCAGCAGAAGGAATTGAAGGGGGTGTCCAGTCTGGCCAAGGATTACTTAGTGGCAACACCACAGACCATATCATAGCAGTCAGAAATGGACAGTGTCATCTTCTGAACAAGTTCACGCTTAGCCGTAGGAGGGATGCATCTACGATTACTCAACAGGGCACCCAGCTTGGGGCGCAGTTTATTCTGTATGGCGTCAATATGTCCAGAGAAGTTTAGGCATTGTCCAACCAAACACCTTAGTAGCTGAAAGAGGGTGTGTCCTCAAGTAAAGTCCCCTCAAGAGTGTGAAAAGTGGGTAGGGAGGGAAGCTTAGAGAGTCTCTGCCTTGTGCCAAAGTCATAGAGACTGTCTTTTTGGCATTGAGGAAACGTTTATGGTTAGCAAACCATAGCTGAACCTTGTTGAAGTCTTGCTGTAAACTGGTTGTAACCTCAACAGAACAGGAGCCAGATGCATACAGGACTGTATCATCGGCATACATATGTATAGCAGAGGATACGGAGCAAACAGAAGGAAGATCATTTAAGAAGATGGAGAATAGGAGGGGCCCTAATACTGAGTCTTGGGGGACTCCAGTACTAATTGGGAAGAGAGGGGAAGTGGCATCCAAGATCTTAACTGATTGGGTTCTACCAATATGGTAGGCCTTGAACCAGTTTGTGATGGAGGGAGATAGGCCAGCTGCTGTGAGTGAGTTGAGCAGGCGGGAGTGAGAGATGGTGTTGAAGGCCTTTGGCCAGGTCGACAAAAATGGCAGAGGTAATTTTCCCATTGTCCGTTCCAGTTAGGATGGAGTCTGTGAGTCGTAGGAGAAAGGTGGCGGTTGAGTGTTTTTTCCTGAAACCAGACTGGAAAGGGGTGGAAAAGGAAGTGTTAGATAGAAAATAGGTGAACTGGGAGATGACAATGTGTTCTTGAAGCTTGGCAAGGGTAGGGAAGAATGAAATGGGATGAAGGGTATAGGGAGGACCACAGCATGTTTCCATGAAGAGGGGACAGAGGCAGTAGAGAATGAGAGATTTAGGATTATTGAGAGGGGTAGGCAATGGCTGTAGTGGAGAGGGAGAGGTGTTCAAGCCAAGACCATCAGGGAGGCACCTTTAGAGGGGTTGATGGTGAGGAGGGTGAAGGGTGGGGGATACATATGCAGACACACTCTCAAAGATGGCTGGGCAACATGGGCCTGTCACTCAGAGTAAGTAGGACCCTCCTCACTTGGAGCAAGGCAATATATTGAGGGGCTTTATCCAGCTCACTCTCTTGGACTGAAACACAAAAAAAAAAAACAGAGCCCCTGCCATTAGAAGAACTAGATGAGGTAAGATAGCACAGTGAGGGAAAAGTGCTTCTTTAGCTAAGGCAGGTGAAGCTTTGCTAGGGGAAGATAGCTTAGACTGTTGCTGTACAATACCTGTCTGTTCAATGTGATTTTATTTTCTGCTTCTTAGTAAATGTGCAACCGTTTTGTTTCCTGTAAATACATCCTGTTTTACGTACTTGTAATATTTCAGTAAACAGTCTATTTTTATAGAATCAGTGACTGCTTCTGTGCTATTTAAATGGGTAACTATTTCTGCTGGACCCTGTTGCAGTCAGTCTTCGAGAAAGCACTCTACCTACAGTTACTGTGTTGATCTTCCTGACCTTGTGCAAAGGGGGAAGTCAGAAACAGACTTCCTGGGCTCTGTTCATAAAAACCCAGGTGGTGGCAGTGAAATGGAAGCCGCTACCGAGGCCTTTGGCCTCATGGTCCAACCCCCCAAGTCGTTGATTAATTCTCATGTAGACCCGCACTCTGTCGTGGGTTAATCCTTGCTTAATGTAAGTGACTGATTCCACCTTCAGTGCTGTGTGGAATCAGCATAACAGCGGTGAGTATGGGGATTATTCATGTTCTTTCAAATGTGATGACAGTTCTTTCCTGCACACAGCAAGCAGTGCTCTCATACAGTGTAAAAAGATTGAAAAGAAAGGGCTAAGGGCTGTGCACTGTATGTATGAGAATGTAATTAGCAAAGTGCCTCATTTTCAAATGGTAGACTCAGATTTTAAGAAGCTACTAGCAAAACTAGATCAAAACCTGTTGTCACTGGTAATCTTTTCAGGATGATTTAATTTAAAAGTTATTTTCTAAAAAAAAACAAAAACAGACTGAGGCATTGCAAATAAATTCGTTTAAAAAGGTGCCAGCTAGCTGAAACAAGCCTTGGCTGCTGCCAACCGTGCTTGTGTGCATATTTTTATGAAGCAAATGTGGTGTGAACAAGGGCATGGAAGAGATAGATGTAATGCCAAGGGATTAGGGCACTGTCTTCATTGCCAACAGGGATGTAGACAGAAATTTTCATGTTGTGCACAGTCTCCAACACTTACTCCCCCCAATAAAAATGTACACATCCTTTCCAAATGGCACCCCCTTCAGCTGAGCTACAGCATTTCATTTTCAGTGGGGACCTGTTTTTACCCTTTTCTGCAACTGAGTGGACTGCAGCACTCACTAAGAGGTTAAGTGACATGCTCAGGGTCACAAAGTGAATATTTGGCTCTAGCAGGATTTGATTCCATAAGCTTCCGGTTCCAAATGGTGGCTTAACTACTAGACCACTCTGTTTCCTCTGCATGTGTGTGTGTCTGCGCATGATGGGGAGAGGGAGGAGGGTGAGGAAAGACTGCTGGCAAACTTTTGTTTGTTTTTTGCAATGTAGTTGCCCAAGATAGCCCATGTGAGATGCAACCTCTCTTTTCCAATGTTGTCCTGCAGCTGCATGGACTGGATGTCTAGGAGTTTCAGTGAGTTGTTTGGGATCATGCAATGAATATCTGACTGTAGAGGGGTTTGAACCTGCAATCTGTTGGTTCCCAGGGGTACTGGAAACCAGGGGATAAGGGCCTGTACAGGGTGATGACCTACAGCCATCCCTGAGGGGAACCGTATTCCTCAGTGGATGGTTTAAATATTACTCTGATGAACATTTAAAGTAGCTAATGGGATGAAGGAAGGAATCAGGGAGGCAGAAACTGTCCCCCCTCCAAGACTGAATGACACAGTGGGGAGGACCCAGGGTGCAAACGAATAAAAGAAGCAGGATGGTATAAATGAAGGGGGATGGGAACACATGCATTAAAAGGAGAGGGGAAAGGAGGGAAAGCATAAAGGGGAAAAAAATGAATTAGCAAGCAAAGTGGTAACAAAATCTGGAAGGCCGTGTGTGAATGCCAGAAGTCTAGGAAATAAAACTGCAAACCTGGAGGCCATCATGACAGAGGCTGACCTGGATAGTTTGGTTGTTACCATGATGCACTGAAAACCAAGACTGGGTCATGGTCATACTAGGCTATACTCTGTTCAGGAAGGACAGGGTGAGAAGAAAGGAGGGGTGTGTGATGTTTTATGTGAGGGGAAATTGTAAGAGTGACAGAGATACAGGGAATACAGAGGTACTGTGGGTCACCCTGGAGATGGGAATGGAGCACTGCTCACACTGTCATGATCTACAAACTTTCAGCACAGGGGGATGATTTAGATAAGGTACTGGTGGAAGCCACTGGCAAGATGACAGATAACAGGGAGGTGCTGCTAGTGGGGGACTTCAATTTGCCACGTGTAGACTAAGGCCTCCCAGCTGCAGCTGCAGCTAGAAGCAGGGACATCCTGCACTCCCTACAGAGGGCATTCGTCAGACAACCAGTCAGGGAGCCCACTTGTGATGGGGCAACACCGGGCCTGATTCTCAGTGGCAGGGAGAGTGTTGCAGATGTCTAGGTGTGAGGCCACCTGATGACCAGTCATCACACTATAGTGTAGTTCAACATAAGGGCAACTTCAGAATTGAATCACACAGGGGTGAAGGTCCTGGACTTCAGGAGGGCAGATGTTAAAAAGATGGGTAAACGCCTAAGTGATGACCTGGCAGCTGGGATGACCTGGATGAGGTGGAAGAATAGTGGGTAAAGTTAAAAGGGGGCATAGTTAGTGAAGGTAACAAACCTCTGCAGCAAGCAAGCAAGTAAGCAAGAGATAAAGGAGATCACTATAGTTCTCAAACGAAGTGGCTGAGAAGGTAATGGCTAAGAGAGTAGCATTTAGAAGGCATAAAGAGACACAGCGGGAGGAGGATAGAGAGATGTATCATGGGAAACAGAGAAATGCAGGGAAAGCAGAAAGGAGCACAATGTTGCAAACTGAAGAGAGAATAGCCCAGGTGATAATGAAAGGGAACATGACATTTTTTAGGTATGTAAGGGAAAATAGGAAGACCAGGGAACGGACTGTAAGGTTAAGAAGGGAAGGGGGGACTGTGCAGTGAGGGGGACCAGGAAAAGGCAGACATCCAGAGAAAATACTTTAGTTCAGTGTGTTCTCAGAGGAAGGAGAAGACAAGGGGACACAAAGTTCAGTGTTCCCAGAGGAAGGAGAAGAGGATGGGACACAAAAAAGTAGCAGGAAGTTTGGAGGGAGGTAGATGGACACTGGACCTTTTTACATTTGATGTGCACATGCTCACCAAACATTTTGCTACAGTGAAAAGAGATTACAGAGGTGTGACACTGCCAAGCCAATTGCAGTTGCACATAGTAGGGGCTTGGCAATCTAGACCAATAATGATGACACTGGGATCTTGATATCACTCTCTGCTTTTTCCCTTCACAAAAGTGAGAGCAAAGTAGAGGCAAGAAATTACAGATCTGTTTGTTTTATTTGTTTATTTATTGAAATGTTTCACGAGGAAGGCACGTTGAGCAACAAGTTGCTTGTCTCCCGGTGCAACCTGGGGGGCTAGGGGAACGTGAGGATAGTATACAGAGATTTGGTACACAATATAGATATACAATTTGATTACATTCAATAAAGTGAGCAGACTATACAGAAGTACTGAAAAGGAGGAATGCTAACAGGTATGAACCAGATGGGAATACAATGCTAACAGTCTTGAACTAGATAGATACAACGGCACAGATATCTTTGGCAAACACTTGGTGGGACATACCTCCTGAGTTAGAAAATGGCTGGATAGAATACAAGGAGGTTGAACTAGGGCAAGATTGCAAGGAGAGATTCAGATAGAACAGAGTTTGCCAAAGTGTAACAAAAGTGCAAGGTTGACTATACGTGCATTAGTGATTAGGGGTTAGTCAATACCTACAGCAAGGAGGGAGAGGTGGGTGGGGGTGGGGAATGTTGGCCAACAGCAGGAGTGTGAAGGGGGATTTGGAGGAGGGGAAGGCAAAGGGGTGGAGGAGAAGGGTCCGACAGGACCTGACCCCTCCTGAATGCTGGGGAACCTGCCTGAACTAGGCAGAGGTCAGGCATGAACAGGTGGGAAGCAGGTCATAGGCAATGGCAGTTAGAGCACGTCAGAAAGGAAAAGAGGGGGAAGAGAAGAGTCTGCTGGATCTGGACCCCTCCAGTATGCTGTGGACCCTGCCTGTACAAGGCAGAGGTCGAGCACAACATGAGGGAAACAGGTTGTGGCAGCAGAAGTAGAGCACAACAGGAGGGAAGTAGGCAGCGAGGGGGAGTAGGCTTCAGAAGGACTAAGAGAGAGGGAAGTGGGAGAGAGAATGGGCTGAGATACAGCCCTTTCAGGAAAGAATGGGGTGGGAGTAGGAGACAAGGAAGATATTTGCCTGGGTTCTGGACCCCTGAAGGGTGCAATGAACCCTGCCAGGAGCCAAGGCCAAGCAATGGCGACTAGGTAGTAAGGGTAAGCTGGAGTACAGAAGAGAGAACTGGGGGGTTGGGGTGGGAGTAAGGTGGAAAGGAAGGGGTGCAGGAGGAAGGATGTAGGGTGAGGGTTTTGTAGGAAAGAGGTGGGCGTGAAGCTGAAGCAGGCTCATAGGGGAACAAGTTAAGGAGGATTGTAGGAGGAGCAACTAACAAAGAGAAAGTTATGCAAGGCAGAAGCAAGGGAGTGGGAGGAGGAGGAGCGTTGTATTTGAGGTGGGAGGGAGTTCCAGATTTTGGGAAAGCGATGGGAGAAGCCTGATTGGCCAGTGAGAATGGTATGATGGGGGACTAGCAGGGTACGAGTGCTGGAATATCTGAGGGACTTGGAGGAATGCGGGGGGTGGGGTGGGGTGGAGGGAGCATGAGAGGTAAGAAGGAAGTACACCAAGCCAGAATTTGGAAGTTAGCTTAGCACAGTGAGGCAGGTATCTGTTAGCAAGCGAGGGGAAGGACAGGGCACGGTAGAAGTCACAATGATGGGTTCGAGATGGGGTGTCAAGAAGGAAACGACAGAAGGAGTCCGATCTGGTAAGGGAAGATATGGGAGCAGCACCATAGACTACATCACGGTAGTCAAAAATGGGGAGGATCATCTTCTGGACAAGTTCTCGCTGGGACGTAGGATGGGTGCAACTATGGTTCCTGTAAAGGGCTCTAAGCTTGGGGTGCATTTTTTTCAGAATGGCGTCAATGTGGCCAGTAGTTTTACCTCAGCGGTAGGGAAAATGTTGGGATCACTTCTGAAAGAAAGAACTGTTGATTACCTAGAGGCCAGCAGGGCACAGGACCCAAGGCAGTATGGTTTCACAGTAGGAAGGTCATGTCAGACAAATCTAATAGATTTCTTTGACTGGGTGACCAAAGTAGTAGACCAGGGAGGGGCTGTGGACATGGCCAACTTAGACTTTAGCAAGGCATTTGACACAGTCCCACATAAAATAGTAATAAATAAATTAGCCAGCCTGGAAGTGGGTCCCAGGATGGTAGCCTGGGTAAAAAATTGACTTGGACAACATGACACAAAGGGTAATAGTAGACGGAGTCCACTCCGAAGAAAGGTGGGTTACTAGTGGGGTATGGCAGGGTTCAGTACCGGGTCCAGTCCTTTTTAATGTCTTTATAAGTGATATTGTGGAGGGACTGGAAGGAAACAAATGACTCTCTGCAGATGACACAAAGATCTGCAACAGAGTTGTTATGGAAGGGGGAGTTGAATGGATGAGAAGGATCTTGGCAAGGATGGAGGAATGGCCAAAAGTATGGCAATGTAGATTTAATGCAAAGAAGTGCAAAGTAATGCATATTTATTTATTTTTTGTTGGCCAGGTAAGTGCACTAGACAAATCTTGCCTATTTTAAGGCACGACCCAGGGAGGGGGATACAGATGAATGCCAACTGACCTTGAACCAGATTAAGCTGTTGATGGTATTTTTAGTGAATGAGGAAAATTTGGCCAGGACACTGGGGAAATTCCCCTACTCTTTTCAATAAGTGCCATGGGATCTTTAACATCCAGCTGAACTACCACCAATCCAGGCAGACAGGACCTTGATTTAACATCTCATCCAAAAGATGGCACCTCAGAATTGCAGTACCCCTCTCATGCTGCACTACAGTGTCAGTACTGGGATATTAACCCAAGTACCAGATGTGGGAACTGAACCCACAGTCCTCTGATCTCCTGGCCTCAGAGGCGAGTGTGCTACCTACTGAGCCACTGACACTGACATATGGGAAACAAAAACCCAGGGGAGGACTACACAATTTGGGGAGGGGGTTAGTAACAACAACAAAAATGGAAGGGACCTGGGGGTAGTCGTATCAGATTACCTAAAGGTAAGCAAGCGATGTGAGAACACAGTAAGGAGGGCTGGGGGGGGGATACTGGGATGTATAGGAAGAGGCATCATAAGTAGAAAACAAGAAGTTGTTATCCTTCTGTACAGACAGTTGGTGAGACTCCCATCTGGAGTACTGTGTGCAGTTCTGGAGACCCCCTCTCCACAAGGACATAGACAGGATGTAGGCAGTCCAGAGGAGGGCAACTAAAATGGTGCAGGGTCTGCACCAGAAGCCATATGAAGAGAGACTAAAGGAGCTTAATATGTATACCCTCAAGAAAAGGAGGGAGAAGGGGGGCCATGATAAATACCTTCAAGTACTTCAAGGGAATGGGATTTATTCACCTGGTAAAGGTGATTATCTGAGTACCCTTTATAGTACTTCGCAGTCAACACCAGCGGGTATTCTTCATCCATCCTATAGGTTGATGCATGATCCAATCAAATCAAAGGTGGGCGAGGATATCCCCCTGCTCTCATCAGATTATCTCCAGTGTGATTCTTCCATAGCTATAAAACGAGAGAGAAGAGAGGAACATACAAGCCACAAATACGTCCAGCTGAGGGTGGAGTCATCAAAGCGATGAGCTTACTATTTCCCTGGAGCCTGTGATTATTGCCTGTGAGCCATTACTTATACTGTATAATGTGATAGAATACTTTGTCAGATGTTGCTTTTCACCCATCACCTTTATTGTAGTATTTTCATTATCCACTGAAATAGACATCAAGTTCGACATAGAAATGGTACATTTTGTTTCATCATATCTGCCTGTAAAACCATTAATGACACTTGGTACTACTTTCACCTTTCCCAGTCTGCAATATGGTGTTAGCACCTAATGTTAACCTGACCTGATGGGTAATCTGCCATCCTGGGTGGGCCTGTGGAGTACTATAAAGGGTACTCAGATAATCACCTTTACCAGGTGAGTAAATCCCATTATATTTCGTACCCTTTATAGTACTCCGCAGTCAACACCAGTGGGACCTTAGTAGCAGTGTACCATTAGAGTGAATACTCTCGGGTGGGTAAGGAGAAGACAGATTAATCCCAATTTAACCCAGGTGATCCCCTGCCCAGTACCATCTTGGCAAAGGCGGTCCTTTCAGCAGATGCTATGTCTAGTCGATAATGCCTAGTGAAGGTGTATATTGACGACCAGGTGGCCGCTGAACAAATGTTTTGTGTAGACACAGTTCCCCTTTCTGCCCAGGATGTTGCTACTGCCCTGGTAGAATGTGCTTTGAGGCCTTCTGGTGGTGATGTCTGCCCTACTGCTCTATAGGCCTCATTAATGGTTTGCTTGATCCATCTGGCTATGGTGTCTTTGGAAGCTGCTTGTCCTACTCTGTACCCTCTGGTTAGGATGAATAACCTGTCTGACTTCCGAATATCCCTGGTAATACTAAGATATGTTTCCAATTGACAGCCCACATCTAGAGGGTAGTGAGTCGACATGTCTGGGTAGTTATTCGGAGTAATACAGGGCAACAGTACTTCCTGGTCCTTGTGGTACGGGGATGCCACCTTTGGTCAGGAAGGCTGGTACTTTTCTCAGGATGACCCTATTGCTATGAAAAGTGATAAAGGGCTCCTCGCAGGAGAGGGCCTGAATTTCTCCTATTCTACTGGCTGAACAAATTACCACAAGGAACGCTGTCTTAATAGTACACCAGTGCAATGATTCTTGCTGCAGACTGGGTGATTGTGGGGCATCTAACACTAAATTAAGTTGCCATGGTGGGCATCTCTGCCTCACCCTTGGTGCTGTTAATGTAACTGACTTGAGCAGTCGGATGGTGTCAGGGTGTGAGCCAATGTGACCTATTCCCAGTAGTGGGCCCCTAATGGAAGATATTGCTGATGCCTGTACTCTGAGGGAGACCCCTGTTTGCCCCTTCATTCAGGAAGTCCAGAATTTGTGGTAACCCCTCCACTGAAGGTGAGGTACCTATTTCCCTGCACCATATGTGAAAGATTTGCCATTGTCTGAGGTAAGTCTTATTTGTAGACTGTTTCCTGCATTGTAGAAGTCGATTCACGACCCTGGTATGGTAGCCCTGGTTTAACAGTCTGTTCCTTTCAATAGCCAAGCTATCAGATTCAGGCTGGCTGGGTTTGGGTGGAAAACTGGTCCCTGAGAGAGTAGGTTTGGCCAAGGTGATAGAGTCCTTGGAAGGCTCACTGACATGATTTGAATGAGTGAGCACCATGGCCATCTCGGCCAATTTGGTGCCACCAGGACCACTGACGCTCCTGTGCGTTGAATCTTGTGGAGCAGTTTGGGTATCATTGGGACTGGTGGAAATAGATAGGTTAGTGTGTCATTCTATGGGGCTGACAGCATATCGATCTCCCGAGCCTTGGGATCCGAGAACCTGGAGTGGTAGTTGGGTAGTTGCATATGTGTCTGTGATGCCATTAAATCAACTTGGAAGGGCCCCCATCTGAATTGTAGGCTCTTGAAAATGGATTTGTGGAGTCTCCACACTAACTGGCTGATGGTGACTCTGCTTAGCCAGTCTGCTTCTGTGTTGGACTCTCCTGCTAGGTATATTGTGGTTAGGGACAGCAGGTTCCGCTCTGCCCAGTGGAATAGTTGTAGTGACTCCTTTAGTATTGCCTTGATCCTTGTGCCCCCTTGTTTGTTTATGTATGCTACTGTCACTTGGTTGTTGCAACGGACTAGAACTGGTTTGTTGGATAGGAGGGGTGCGAAGAAGAGTAGGGTCAGGTGAACAGCTCTCATTTCTAATACATGATAGGTAGTATGGACTCCTTCTGAGTCCATAGGCTCTGTGTCACATGATTGTTGTATGTTGCCCCCCAGCCCAATAGACTGGCATCTATGGTGATTATTTCTGCTGTCGCCTGTGTCAGTGTTCCGCCCCTCAGTAAGTGAGTTGTCAGAGTCCACCATCACAGCCCGGCTAGTACCTGGGGGGGGGGGTGCTACTCGGAATATGAAGTTCTGGGTTGTCTGGTCCCATGAGTCTATTAGATACCTCTGGAGTGTTTGCATGTGTACTCTGGACCACGGAACCAGGTCTATTAGTGCTGTCATGACTCCCAGTACCTGGAGGTAATCCCATACTGCCCTGTTTGGTCTGCTGATCAGGCCCGAAACCAGTGTTCGGATGTTATGGACTTTCTTGTGTGTAGGGGTTACTCTGTTGTTTTTTGTGTCTATTACTGCACCCGAGTGTGTAATGGACTGGGCAGGGATCAGTTGGCTCTTGGCCTCGTTGATTATCCATCTGTGTTGCTGCAAGCAGCTGATTGCTAGTTGTGTGCTTTGCTGGGCCTGCTCCACCGTTCTTGCCCTTATCAGCCAGTCATCCAGGTATGGGATGATGTGAATCTCTTTTTATTTTATTTTTTTATTTTATTGAAATCTAGGATTACAAATACGTTTGAGCAGGAACTGCTCATTTACAAAGGTTCCATGTCGAAGGAATGGGGGGTATACATACGTACAAAGGACAACATAATAATACATAGTTACACAATAACAAGAAGTATGAGACTGAGGCTTAGGAAATTCCAGTAATTCAAAATGTGCCAAATGTTAGGTAGCATGACATAACCAGCCAAGGGCAATCTTGGAAATGCCCCGGGGGAGGAAAGGGAGAGGGGGCAAGGGGGTAGGCAGGTAGATGGAGGCAAGGCGGGGAGAGAGAGACTTAAGACTGAAGTGGAGGGCAGTGAACAGTGGGCCCCCGATTAGGTGAGGCAGTCACAACGACTAGTTGAAATTAGATGAAGTCGGAGTTGTCTCTTAAAAGGGCCAGAGCAGCAGCAGTAAGAGTTTCTTTGTTGAGTATTGTACCACTGTGGTGCTCTGTAGGCAAGGTCCTCTGACCCATGGTAGTCCAGCATCTGGGGACAAGGAAGGTTAGTTGTTGTGAACTTCTAGTTCTCTGGGTGCTGTGGTGGTCAATAAGTAGCTTTTCAATGCCCGGGGGCATGACTCCGAGGAGGACTTTTTTGGCTAAGAGGCAGGTTTGATACTGTATCCGGCTGATGAGAGGTAGCCATCCTGCCCGAGTGTACAGGTCACAAGTGTGTGTAAGTCGATCAGCCCCAGTTAGCAGCCTGCATGCTTTGTTGAGTGCAACTGTAATTCTGCGGAAGGCAGAGGCGGAGGCAGAGCCATAAATTGCTAGCCCAGTAATCGATGATGGAGGTGACAGAGCTGTTGATAGCCAACCGGAGAGTGTCAGGAGTCATGCAGTGTTTGTGCCTGTAGAGCAGGCCTATACGGATGTTGGTGGCTTTGGCAACAGAATCTATGTGCCGATGGCAGGACAGTGAGCTGTCCAATGTGACACCTAGGTATTTAAAATCAGGAACGTGTTCAAGTAAGGTCCCTGTTTGGTTTAGGATGGTGAGGTCACGGGATTTGTACTTGCTCCTGGTGTTGTAGAAGGTCATAACCTTTGTTTTGCTGTAGTTCATGACCAGTTTGTGTGACTTGAACCATTCTTCGATGCGCATGAATTCAAGCTGTAATTGTTTCTCGAGGAGCTCTGCATTTTGGTGGTTGGCGAACATGACTGCGTCATCGGCGTAGAGCAGTAATTTCTGGTGACAGACACTGGGAAGGTCGTTGAGGAAGAGGCTGAAGAGTAGTGGCCCCAGGATGGACCCCTGTGGGACCCCTGAAAGGACTGGCTTTTCTTCCGAGGTAACACCAGCAATCCTAACCCGCTGGACCCTCTCCCCAAGGTAGCTTGAAAACCAGAGCAGTGCTTCATTGGAGAGCCCAATGTTTGATAATTGCTTGAGTAGGAGTGGGTGGTTCACAGTATCAAAGGCTTTCGTAAGGTCGATGAATACTGCCCCTACACAGTTTCCTTGATCAAGTGTGGTATGGATGAAGCCTGTGAATTCTAATAGTGCAGTGGTGGTACTGTGCCTCTTGTTCCTGAGATGTGCGGCAAGAACCACCAGTGTCTTGGTGAACACCCTGGGGGCATATGCCAGGCTGAATGGTAGGCAGGTGTATTGGGAATGTTGCCTTGGGTGTCAAATCTGAGGTGACAGTGGTGCAAGGCATGAATGGGAATGTGAAGATAGGAATCTTTGAGATCTATTGAGGTCAAGTAGTCTCCCGGTTGAATGGATGCTAATGTCAACCGGAGGGTCACCATTTTGAACTTTTTGTAAGTCACTGTCTGGTTTAGAAACTTGAGGTCTAGTACAGGATGCATCCCGCCCATTTTCTTCGGGGCAATAAAGAACAAGGAGTAGATGCCTGTGTCTTGTTCCCATGTGGGGACTTGCATGATAGCCCTATTGCTGAGCAAGCCCTGTATTGCCTCCTTTATATCTTGAACCTTGATCTGTTCCCTTGGCACAGGTGATACGAATGGTCTGTGCCGTATCGGCTTGCTGCTGTACTCAATTGCATAACCCTTGGTGACCACTTCCAGCACCCATTTGTCTGATGATGTCTGGGCCCATAGCTGTGCAAACCACTGCAGCTTCCCTGCCAGTGGTAGGTTTGTCTGGGCCCGTGCACCATTATTTCTTGTTACCCTGGCATTTGAAGTTTGGCTTTCGACCGCCATTGGAGTACTGGCCTCCTGTATTGCCTCTTGCCCTGTTATTATATGCCTTGTGTTGGAAATGGGGTCTTTGGTGCCACTACTTTGCAGACTGGGAATTGTATGACTGCATTTTGGGTTTATAGAACTTGCTTTTGGGACAAAAAGTTCTGTCTGTGGGGAAGTAGATGTCCCTGTCTCCCTTCGCCTGTCCCCCCCCTTTATTTGAGGTATGGGGCTAGGCCTTCCCTGAAAGTGTACCCTCTTTGAAGGGTAGTTTCAGAAGAGCAGTTTTGAACTCGTTGTCCAACTGTCAGAGTTTTAGCCACAGCACTCTTTGGGCTCTGTTGGCCAGCAATGCGGTCCGAGCCCCGAATTTGAAAATGTTGGATGATGTGCCCATTATATATTTCACAGCCTTGATGGCACACTCCACTGCATCTGCTGGGGGGGAGTCCTTATGGACACCCTCAGTAAGTATGTCTAGCCATCTGTGGAGTGTGCTGCATGTGAACCACACGGCAGTGCCTGCCGATCACTCCATGCTGACTGCCTCGTGAATTTTTCGTGGGTGTTCCTCCACCTTCTTATCCATCGGGTCCTTTAATGCTGCCATACTTTCAATTGGAATGGTTGTGCATTTGGACAGCTCTGAGATGGGTTGGTCCACCTTGGGAGCCTTTCCCCATTGGTCACTTCTTTCCAGTCTAATGGGGTACCACTTGTTTACCATGCTCTTTTTGGGCATTCTGGTCGGCTCTGGTGCTTGTACTCCCTGGCCAGAAGTGTGTTGAGGGTCTTACAGGAGGGGAAATGGACTTTCTCTTCTGGATCGCCCATAGAGAGAAGGGGGTCCTCTGATGTAGAGGGTTGGGTGGGCTGGTGTGATATTTTGAGTGCCGCCAATACCATTGTAATCAGCTCATCGATGTTTTCCTCATGGCACATTCAGGTTGACCTGTCTGAAGCGCCCTCCTCTGGCTTGGCCATGGTGTCGGATGTAGTGCTGTCTGTATCCAGCCTGGGATATTTCTTTGCGGGCTCCTGATCAGTGGCCCTCAGTGGTGCATTAGTGATGGGGTCACCTGCTTTCATGCATTCCAGAAGCTTGTACAGCAACTGTGCTTGCCTGGCATCCAATGCAATTGGGGCAGTTGGAGGGGGCTGTGATTCCAAGATGGAGTCCTCTTCCATCTCTGCTGCCCCCCTGTGTGGGCTGAGTATACACACCACACATGTTTGGTCATCCTCTTCAATGGCCGTGAATGACACTCTGCACTCCCTGCATTTTCTCATGATGTGTAAGGATCTGGGGGAATCAAGGGAGAATTGTATGAGGTATGGTCCCCCTAATGCAACAGGCCACACAATTAGTTTACAGTTGCTAGTTACAACATTGTTGTAGTACTGGATAGGAAACAGGTTAGCATAAAAAGAGAAACTGAATAGGAGACCCGGGCAAGATGGCAGCCGTTAAATCTCGCAAGAACTCACGTGGTTTGGGACTGCTGTATAGGTCCCTAGTATGTGCAAGATGGCCACCGAAGTCTTGCAGGATTACTCGTAAGAACTGCACAGGAGAACTGCACAGCCTAACAGAGGATCGTGATGCTCTCATGGGAGCTGTTAGGCATCATGGGACTTGTCTGCTCGAGTAGTAGAAAGAGCAACGTGCGGACATATGGTGTCTTGGGGGGGGATTGATTTACAACCCCCCCCCCCGAGACAAAGGAATTCCAAAAGGAGCAGAAAGGCACAAACTGTCTCATGCTGGAGAATGGAGGGCCTTTGGGAATTGCCCAGCCTGCCTAGGAGGGGAAATCTATTGGCACTGCACCACCTCAGGTATGTGTAGCTGGAGGCTGGCATTTTGGAGCCTGATCGCCTGGTCTGGGGCTCTGAAAGCTCCTGTTCTGTTCTGTGAAAACAGACAGCGTTTTTCAGTTTGAGCCCTGCATCTGTGGGCTAGTGATTTTTCTGGAGGTTGCTGTGGGAGGTGCCTCATGGGGAAGGGTCTGTTAGCCAAGCGGCAGTCCTAGAGTGGTTCCATTTTAACCCTTGAGGGTTGTGCTGTGTTTCTGTCTTGTGCAGGGATCGCTACTGAAGAAGATCCCTGCCTAGAGTGTTTTTGCCATGAGTTGTTCTGTGCTGCAGGATCGTTGGGTTGGGTGCCAGCTACTAGGGAGGGGTTGCTGTCCCACAGTTGGGTGGGTTGCTGTCCTGTATAGGCAGGGATCACTATGGGAGTGACCCAAGCCCTGAGTGGAGCGGCAGAGATGTGCATTAGTTGTGTGTTCTGGACCCGCTACAGGAGGAGGTCCTGATCCCCAGACAACATTTGTTTGAGCTCTGCTTTTTGTCTGATCTCTACTGAGCCTTACATCAATACCTGGAGTATAAAATAGATGCTTCAAAATAGAACTGCATGCAGTTAGTAGTATGCTAGCTAGCTATCTCCCAGGCTGCTTATGTTAATATAGTAGAATTAAAGTAATTTTTTACAGTACCTGTACAGTTGTTTGAGTTCAGTAAGACTGTTGGGAACAGTGAGAATGTGACCAACCTGTCCTGATGCACAAAGTGAACTGGAGATACTCTGATGAGGGCAGAGGGATGTCCTCACTCACCTTTGATTTGATTGGATCATGCATCAGCCTATAGGATGGATGAGGAATACCCACTGGTGTTGACTGCAGAGTACTATAAAGGGTAAGAACCATTAATCAACAAAGTCCAGGATGGTAGTAGCATCTTTCAGAAAAAGTGATGTGCAAGAACAAGCGGGCACAATTTAAAGGCAGAGGGGGGATGGCTCCAGGGCAATGTGAGGAAGTATTTTTTCATGGAGAGGGTGGCGGACACATGGAACAGCCTTCCTGAGGAGGTCGTGGGGCCAAAAATAGTGGGGGAATGCAAGAATGTATGGGACAGACATAAGACAATTCTGATGGGGGTAGGAAGAACCAGGATCTGCAGCTTATCCAAAAGGTTGGGGAAATGGGCAGACTGGGTGGGACAAGTGGTTTTTACTGTATCTGCATCAAACTTCAAAGTCTACGTTTCTATGCTTCTGGGTGTAAACTTTGTGTATTTCAAAGGATCCGAAGCCACTCGAGTAAGAGGGCTTTGGTTCTTTGATGTCCATGAAACTGGCTGGTCAGCAAGCAGCTGATCAGCTGTCTACACCAGCAGCCTGTCAAAGCAAGCATTTGTCAATGCCGAATGTTGATTGCGCTGGTGTGTTGAGCTCGCTCACTGCCCCTCTGTCAGTCGCTCAGTCTGTGTCTCCCCGTGCTGCAGGAAGCTCTTTTGTACTAGGCTTCTGCCTGCCTTGGCACCTTGTTCTGCCTAGTAAGAAATCTGCAGCTGTCCCAACAGAGCTCTGTTGAGGTGGCTCATTCCCCCTCTCTCACTTGCTCATTCTGGTTCTCTTGGTGCTGCAGGCTGCCCTTTTGTACTGGGTTCCTGCCTCTGTTGGTGGCTTTTTCTGCCCACAAAGAAATCTGCAGCAGTCCTGACACAAGTCTGTTGAGTCTGCTGACTCCTCCTCTCTCACTCACTCATTCTGTTTCTGCCGGCGCTGCAGGCTACCCTTTTCTATTGGGCTCCTGCCTACGTTGCCGCCTCCGTCTGCACACAAATAAATTTTCAGCAGTTACAGTAGACCTATGTCAAGCTTGGTCACTCTCCCTCTCTCACTCACTCATTCTGGTTTTCTCCCCACTGCAAGCTGCCCTTTTGTACAGGGCCCCTGCGTGCATTGCTGCCTTTTTCTGCCCACAAACAAATCTGCAGCAGTTCCTACAGAGCTCTGTTAAGCTCACTCACTCCCCCCCCCCACTCGCTTGTTCTGTGTCTCCTGCTGCTGCAGGCTGCCCTTTTGTACTGGGCTCCCACCTGCATTGGTGGCTTGTTCTGTCCAGAAAGAAATCTGAAGCAGTCCTGACACAGTTCCATTGAGCTTGCTCACTCCCCCTCTCTCACTCACTCTTTCCGTTTCTGCCAGTGCTGCAAGCTGGCTTTTTATACTGGGCTCCTGCCTGTATTGCTGCATTTTCTGCCCACAAAGAAATCCGCAGCAGTCACAACACATCTCCGTTGAGCTTGCTCACTACCATGCTGTCACTCACTCATTCTGTTTCTCTTGGCGCTGCAGGCTGCGCTTGTGTATGGGGCTCCAGGCTGCATTGGCACCTTTGTCTATCCACAAAGAAATCTGCAGCTGTCTGGACAGAGCTCCGCTGAGGTCGCTCAGTCTTCCTCTGTCACACGCTCATTCTGTTTGTCCTGGTGCTGCAAGCTGCCCTTTTGTACAGGGCTCCTGCCTGCATTGGTGCCTTTTTCTGCCCACAAAGAAATCCGCAGCAGTCCTGATAGAGCTCCATTGAGCTCACTCAGTCCCCCTGTCTCACTCACTCATACTCTTTCTCCCACCGCTGCAGGCTGGCCTTTTCTACTGGGCCTCTGCCTGCTTTGATGCCTTTTTCTGACCACAATGAAATCCGCAGCAGTCCTGACGGCACTCTGGTGAGTTCATTCACTCCTCCTCCCTCACTAGCTCTTTCATTCTGTTTCTCCCAGTGCTGCAGGCTGCCCTTTTGTACTGGAATCTTGCATTAGGGCCTTTTTCGGCCCACAAACAAATCTGCATCAGTTCCGACAGAGCTCAGTTGAGCTCAGTCACTCCCCCCCTCTCACTCGTTTGATTTTAATCTCTCCGAAACACTGATTTCCCACAGCGACCGTCCCACAGCGAGCTATTCTCTGGCAGGAGTGCAAAAACATATTTTAGCCAGGATGTGAAAAATGACAGCTGTACTGTTCATAAGGAGGTGTGAAAAACTGCCACTGTTGAAAATGTGGTGTGAAAATACTACAAATTTGTGAAGTTACAAGGGTGCGTGGAAACAGTTCAATGCACGCTTGTAACACAGTCATGTTATGGAGTTTCATCACCAAATTTTCAACATAGGGCTTTTAGGATCTCTGCTCAAGAACAGTGCCAGTGTCATTTTCTTAATCTGTTCCAAACATAGATTTCCCACAGTGACTGCATTATTCTGTGCCACAACTGTGAAACCACATTTCAGTCAGGATGTGAAAAATGGCATCTGTACTGCTCATAAGGAGGTGTGAAAAAATGCCACTGTTGAAAATCTGGCATGACAATATTACACATCTGCGAAGTTACAAGGATGAATGGAAAGTGTGCAATGCACACTTATAACATAGTCATTTGATGGGCTATCATCAATGTTCAATACAGACATTTTAGGAACTCTGCTCATGAACAGTATCACTGTCATTTTCTTAATCTGTCCCGGACAGTGATTTCCCACAGCGACCGCTCTATTCTGCACCGGAAGTGCGAAACCACACTTCGGCCAGGATGGGAAAAATGACAGCTGCATTGTTCATAAGTAGGTGTGGGAAAATGGCAATGTTGAAAATCTGGAGTGAAAATATTATAAATCTGTGAAGGTACGAGCGTGCATGCAAGCTGCTCAATGCACGCTTGTAAGACAGTCATTTTATGGAGTATCATTACCAAATTTTCAACATAGCCATTTCAGGCCCTCTACTCATGAACAGTGTCATTGTCATTTTCTTAATCTGTCCCGAGCACTAATCTCCGACAGCGGCCGCACTATTCTGCGCTGCAAGTGCGAAAACACATTCCCCCAGGATGTGAACAATGACAGCTGTACTGTTCACAAGGAGGTGTGACAAAATGGCAATGTTGAAAATCTGGTATGAAAATATTGCAAATTCATGAAGTTACGAGCGTGCATAGAAACTAGACAACACACGCTCATAAAACGGTCATTTTTTGGATTTTCCACCAAATTTGCAACATAGGCTTCTTGAGAGCCCACCTCATGAACACTGGCACTGTCATTTCATTAATTGGAACCAAAAGGTGATTCCGTGCAGTGACCACAAAATCAACTTTCGGGGCCAATTAATGCCATGACAGTTCAAGAATTCATGAGGAAGGGTCCCAAAAACCCCATGTTAAAAATTTGGTGAAAGAATTCCCACAAATGCCCAAGATATGTACTAAAGTTGAAAAAAACCTATTTATTACATTATACAGCTTACCGGCATTTCCTCAGTTCGCAGTCAGCTTTGAAGAGTGCAGACATGTTCCCGGTCCACCGAAGATTGTCGCGTCACTCGGAGAGTAAGTATGGGGTGAGGGGTGTGGAGAGACAGGATGCGCAGTGGGTGGTGCGGGTTGTGGTGGGGCTGGGAGACTACGAGGGACCGTTCTTTTCACAGGTATTAAAAAAGACTTTGTGGGACCGTTTTTTATTTACAGGGCATGTGGCATGCTAGGGTGGGTTCCCAGTGTGCCACCGGAGTCTTGCTTTGGGGGGGCAGCTGTAGCCAATGGGGGATTGGGCACCCCATCAGCAAACAACAAAAGGGGGGATTCTTTTCTGCCTATGGGGATTGGGCACCCCGTCAGCAGACAATGAAGGGGGGTTGACATTATGCTGATGGGGAGTGGGCTCCCCAGTCGGCAGATAAACATGTTGGAGGGGGGATGATATTGTTTGTGAACACGGCAGCAACCCACTGCCATGTTCACAAACAATATAGTATATATAATATAATAGGAGTACTTGACAGAATCGAAGGAGGTGACAAGGGCAGTAAGGGGAGCCAGAGCATCTACGGAACTCAGACTGGCACAAGGCATTAAGAAGAGGGAGAAGGACTTCTTTAAGTACATCAGGGAGAAAAGGAGCTATAAGGACCACATAGTAAGGATTAGGAAGGAAGGGGGTTGGGTGGAAGCAGAGATGCGATAGGTGGAAGCACTAAATTAGTACTTCTGCTCAGTATTTACTAAAGAGAAGAGGGGTGACACCCAAGGTGGGGAATGGCAGAAGCAGGGAAGTGGTGACAGATGGAAATCATGGAGGCAGAGTTCGAGAGGTTTGAAGGCACTGAGGGTATACAGGTGCCAGGCCCAGATGGCATCCACCCAGGGTACTGAAGGAGCTGGCAGAGGTCCTTGCGGACCTTTGGCAGACCTATTTAATGCCTCACTACATTCGGTGTGTACCTCAGGACTGGAGGATGGCTCATGTGGTGCACCTCCACAAGAGTGGCCCAAGGATGAACCGGAAACTACAGACCAGTGAGCCTCATCCATCGTGGGTAAGCTAATGGAGACTATCCTGAAGGAGAGGCTGGTGGCCCTCCTAGAGGCCAAAGGACTACAGGACAGCAGACAGCATGGCTTCATATGTGGCAGATCCTGCCAAACCAACCTGGTGGAGTTCTATGACTGGGTAACTAGGCAACTGGATAGGGGACATGCAGTGGATGTCCTGTATCTGGACTTCAGTAAGGCATTCGACTCGGTGCCACATGGAAGGCTGGGAAGGAAGTTAGTAGGCATAGGGGCGGGTGCAAAGCTGGTGAGATGGGTAGGAAACTGGCTGCAGGGAAGGCAACAGAGGGTGGTGGTGGCTGGGGAGCTCTCACACCCAAGGGCAGTGACGACGGTGTCCCACAGGGCTCGTGTTGGGACCAGTGTTGTTTGGGATATTCATTGCAGACATATCATGGGACATCAAGAGCAAGATCAGTCTGTTTGCTGATGATACCAAGGTTGGCACGGTGGTGGATGACCTAGGGGTGGCAGGGTTGCAGGATGATCTGGCAAAGCTTGAAACCTGGTCAGACACCTGGCAACTGGAGTTTAATGCCAAAAGTGCAAGGTGCTGCATTTTGGGATGAAGAACCCAAGGAGGAGTTACCAGCTAGGAGGAGTGCAGCTAGCCCAGACAGAGGAGGAGAAGGATCTGGGTGTGCTGTTACAGGGTCAATGAACAATTTGGCAATGTAGGAAGGCAGCTGCAAAGGCCAACAAAATGCTGGGTTGTATTGCAAGGTATATCCTCGAGAGGGAGGAGGTGATTCTGCCACTGTATAGGTCATTAGTTAAACCACACCTGGAGTACTGCGTGCAGTACTGGCGTCCGTATCTGAAGAGGGACATTAAGTTACTGGAGGGGGTGCAGAGCAGGGCGACAAAGATGATCAAGGGGCTGGGGACTTACCATACGAGAGGAGGTTGAAGGAGTTAAACATGTACTCACTGGAGGAGAGGAGAGACTGGGGTGACATGATTGAAACCTTTAAATACATGAAAGGAATAAACAAGACTGGTACAGAGGGGATGTTCAAAGTAAGGGAGGGGAGGGCCACCAGGGGCCATGATATGAGACTGGAGTGAGGAAGGTTCAGGAGGGAGATGAGGAGACACTTTTTTACAGAGAGGGTGGTGGCTGGGTGGAATGCGTTACCTGCAGAAGTGGTATGCAGTAGAACAGTGGACTGCTTCAAACGAGGATGGGACAGGACAAGGGGGAGGGTTAATGAAGGGGAAGGGCGGAAGGAAGGGGCAGCTGCAGAATAAGAGGTGCTAGCTGCACATTCGAGACAGACTTGATAGACCTCTAGGTCTTTATCTGCTGGCAAATTTCATATGTTCGTATGTTCGTAATATCAGGCTTGCTAGATCCCGCCCTGCAATGACGGATCGCTCCCTCATTGCAGCGGATGGCTGACGCTGCAATGATGAAGGGGCCCCTGATTGCAGAGGCTGATTTATCACAAGTTGGTGCAAATGTTCCAAACTTGTGCCACCAGTAGCCTGCAACAGCACTGGGGGAAGCGTGACAAGCCTTTGCAGGCTGTGGGAGCATTGGCCACAACAGTGCCGGGCCTCCACAGCCTGCTTCTGAGCAAGCTGCCGCAATATGTTTCTTGCGCTGTGCGCAATCAACATAAAAATAATAGAAGAAATTGGAGGACTGCAGCCAGTAAAGTAAAGTGCAGAATGAGAAAGTTATGTTCATTTTCTAAACTTTACGGGCAAGGCTTCTTTCTCCCCATCCCATCCAGGTGTTTCGCATATACAAAAAGTAATGAAAACTGAGTGAGGTTCCCACTGCTTTAGCTTCTTTCTTGAATGAGCCTTGAAAGGGTTGTGGGATGTAATGAACTCTGCCATGCATTCCCCAGACACATTCAATCATCTAGTGTCACGTCCAGGTTACCACACTCTGGGCTGCTTACCAAAGCTCTAAATCTGCTGTTGGATCCCTACATGTGAGCCTGACACACACTGTTAGATAATTCCTCTGTACAGACCCAGCTGGCTGTCTTTCTCCTGTTGTTAACCCTACCTGATGTCTCAGTGCAGTCTTAATGTCAGTAAAATGAGATTTATTTAACATCTGTTTTCTCTTTCTTGTTCTCTACCACGTCATTCACTTTGACACTGTAGACAGCATGGATACAAACTGTTTCAGTGAAGTTGCTTCCCCTCAGATACCACAAATGAGGCAAATGCAACTGAAGAATGGTCTTCAGAGACTCAACATGAAATGAAACGAAGAAGAATCAGCATTTATATAGCACTATTCATACACAGTGTATCCCAAAGCACTTTACAAGCAATGCTAGACTGGTAGTGAAGTGACTGAATGTGTAGCAGCGGCCATATCACACATCAACACCCTCATACATCAACACTCACACACAGCCTGGACAATCGCATGAACTGGTTTTATGGGAAGGGGAATGTTGGCCAGAACACTGGGAATGTCCTCTACTCTTTGCAAAAAGTGCCTTGGGTTCTTTTACTTCCGCCTGGACACCCACCAGGACAACATCAGGATGGGCAGAAGGGACCTCGGTTTAATGTCTCACCTGAAGTATGGCACACCCCAGCAGTACAGCACCCCCCAATACTGCACTCAGATGCCAGTGATTTAGGTGCACATTCAAACCCAGTGTGGGATGAGAACCCACGACATTCTGGTCAAGAGGAAGATGTGCTACCAACTGAGCCACGCTGACACCCATCACTTTTCAATGCTGATCATTTGACAAAAATGACTCTCCTCTCCCCGAAAAATGGTTTAGCAGCAGTTAATAGTGAACTGCTGGATCTGTCTAAGTATACGGACTTGTGCATGTGCTGCAGTCAGTAAGTCCTAAATCAACTCCCCACCCTTCCAGCCACAAGCAGATTCTACTGGAGTGCTTAGTCTTTTGGGTAATTTATCACTCTTGTGTGGATATTGAAACTGTGAGGGATTTCAAGACTACTCTTTTGACTGCAATTTGTTCCATAACAATGCAATGTGTTAAGCTACTGTTTATGATATGCTGGGAGTGTCTACCTCGTACAACTTGTGTTTGATGTGCTCTTTTAAATTTGTTGGGCGCCTTGATATTTTGAAAGGTGCCCTAAAATAAAGTTATTATTATTATTATTACTATTCACTTTGTAATATCCAATTGAGAATGTTTCTGCTTCTCATTGTAACTACTCAATTCCTGTTATTTGGGCACTTGTAATGTTCTTACTATCTGGTTATTTGTATTATATCTGTCTTATCTCCTTGTACCCCACTTCCCCACAGTGACGCATCTGTAATCTCAAGCAGCCTGTCTGCTCAGTATGCCCTTCCTGGTTAAACTTATAAATAAATAAATTTGTGTGAGGCTTGCTACAAAAGATGAAATGGATTTACGCCGCGCTGAACTCCTCTGACTGTCCCAGAGTTTAATCAAGGTAGGAAGAAATAAAAACATATCCAAATATTCACTACGTGCCTGATTACTACTCTGTCTCCCTGTTTTCCAGTATGTGATTGTTTCCAGCTGGACACGTCTAGCGAGAGGCATGTTTTCAGGCAGGACAGGAAGGGGAAATTGTTTAATCGGGAAAGGAACACAAAGCCAAAACTTGTTTCCAGGTGCTTTCAGCAACCCCATGTCAAAATCCATAATTTTCTGCCCAGTGCATGATGGTCACCAAGCATTGAAAACCTACAACAAAAACATGGGTTGGGTTGCCTTGCTTCTTTTAAAGTTACTTTGGTGAGACTCAATCCCTCTTTATGGTAGAACTCCAGAAGGGGTGAGATTGGTTTATGTGGTTATAACATCAATATTTTAGATACCAACATGAGTGTGAAAAAAAAATGTGAAATAAGGGCACATCATTTGCCATACTGCATTCTTTCCACAAATGTAAAAACAAGCATTTGTCAATGCCGAATGTTGATCGCGTCGGTCTACTGAGCTTGCTCACTGGCCCTCTGTCACTCGCTCAGTCTGTTTCTTCCGGTGCTGCAGGCTGCTCTTCTGTACTGGGCTCCTGCCTGCATTGGTACCTTGTTCTGCCCACTAAGAAATCTGCAGCTGTCCTGACAGAGCTCCGTTGAAGTGGCTCACTTCCCCTCTCTGAGTCGCTCACTCTGTTTCTCCTGGCACTGCAGGCTGCCATTTTGTACTGGGCTCCTGCCTCTTTTGGTGGTTTTTTCTGCCCACAAAGAAATCTGCAGCAGTCCTGACACAGGTCTGTTGAGCCTGCTGACTCCCCCTTTCTCACTCACTCATTCCGTTTCTGCCGGCCCTGCAGGCTGGCCTTTTGTACTGGGCTCCTGCCTGTGTTGCCACCTTTTTCTGCCAATAAAGAAATCCGCAGCAGTCACGATAGAGCTCCATTGAGCTCGCTCACTCCCCCCTCTCTCACTCGCTCATTGTGTTTCTCCCGATGCCGCAGGCTGCCCTTTTGTACTGGGCTCCTGCCTGCATTGGCACCTTTTTCTGCCTACAAAGAAATCCACAGCTGTTCTGACACAGCTTCGTTGAGGTCGCTCACTTCCCCTGTGTCACTCACTCATTCTGTTTCTCCTGGCACTGCAGGCTGCCCTTTTGTACTGGGCTCCTGAATCTGTTGGCACCTTTGTCTGACCACAAAGAAATCTGCAGCAGTCCCAACAAAGCTCCATTGGGCTCGCTCACTCCCCTTCTCTCACTTGCTCATTCTGTTTCTGCCGGCACTGCAGGCTGCCCTTTTCTATTGGGCTCCTGCCTTTGTTGCCGCCTTATTCTGCCCACAAACAAATTTGCAGCAGTTACAATCGAGCTCTGTTGAGCTTGCTCACTCCCTCTCTCTCTCACTCGTTTATTCTGGTTTACCCGCCACTGCAGGCTGCCCATTTGTATTGGGCCCCCTGCGTGCATTGCTGGCTTTTTCTGCCCACAAACAAATCTGCAGCAGTCCCAACAGAGCTCCGTTGAGCTCACTCACTCCCTCCCCCTCCCTCACTCACTTGTTCTGTGTCTCCTGCCACTGCAGGCTGCCCTTTTGTACTGGGCTCCTGCCTGCATTGGCAGCTTGCTCTGGCCAGAAAGAAATCTGAAGCAGTTCCAACACAGCTCTATTGAGCTCTCTCACTCACTCATTCCATTTTGGAAAGCGCTGCAAGCTGGCCTTTTGTACTGGGCTCCTGCCTGCATTGCTGCATTTTCTGCCCACAAAGAAATCCGCAGCGGTCACAATAGAGCTCCATTGAGCTAGCTCACTATCACTCTGTCACTCGATTGATCTGTTTCACTTGGCGCTGCAGGCTGCGCTTGTGTGTACAGGGCTCCTGGCTGTGTTGGCACCTTTGTCTGTCCACAAAGAAATCTGCAGCTGTCCCGACAGAGCTCCATTGAGGTTGCTCAGTCTCTCTCTCTCACGTGCTCATTCTGTTTGTCCTGGCGCTGCAAGCGGCCCTTTTGTATGGGGCTCCTGCCTGCATTGGTGCCTTTTTCTGCCCACAAACAAATCCACAGTAGTCCTGATAGAGCTCTATTGAGCTTACTCAGCCCCCCTGTCTCACTCGCTCGTACTGTTTCTCCCACCGCTGCAGGCTGGTCTTTTGTACTGGGCCCCTGCCTGCACTGACGCCTTTTTCTGACCACAAAGAAATCTGCAGCAGTCCTGACAGTGCTCCGGTGAGTTCGCTCACTCCCCCTCCATCACTTGTTGTCTCATTCTGTTTCTCCCAGTGCTGCAGGCTGCCCTTTTGTACTGGGCTCTTGTGTTTGGGGCCTTTTTCTGCCCACATACAAATCTACAGCAGTCCTGACAGAGCTCAGTTGAGCTCGGTCACTCCCCCCTCTCAGTTGTTTGATCTTAATCTGTCTCAAACAGTGATTTCCCACAGCGACTGTGCTATTCTCCGGCAGGAGTGCAAAAACATATTTTAGCCAGGATGTGAAAAATGGCAGCTGTACTGTTCATAAGGAGGTGTGAAAAAATGGCACTGTTGAAAATGTGGCGTGAAAATATTACGAAATTGCGAAGTTACAAGGGTGCGTGGAAACAGTTCAATGCACGCTTGGAACACAGTCATGTTATGGAGTTTCGTCACCAAATTTTCAACATAGGCATTTTAGGACCTCTGCTCATGAACAGTGCACTGTCATTTTCTTAATCTGTCTCGAACAGTGATTTCTCACAATGACTGCGTTATTCTGCACCGGAACTGTGAAAACACATTTTGATCAGGATGTGAAAAATGACAGCTGTACTGCTCATAAGGAGGTGTGAAAAAATGCCACTGTTGAAAATCTGGCATGACAATATTACAAATCTGCGAAGTTACAAGGGTGTATGGAAAATGCACGCTTGTAACAATCATTTGATGGGCTATCATCACTAAATTGTCAACATAAGCATTTTCGGACCTCTGCTCATGAACAGTATCACTCTCATTTTCTTAATCTGTCCCGGACAGTGATTTCCCACAGCGACTGCTCTATTCTGCGCTCGAAGTGCGGAAACACATTTTGGCCAGGATGGGAAAAATGACAGCTGTACTGTTCATAAGTAGGTGTATGAAAATGGCAATGTTGAAAATCTGGAGTGAAAATATAATAAATTTGCGAACTTACGAGCGTGCGTGCAAACTGCATAATGCACGCTCGTCACACAGTCATTTTATGGAGTATTGCTACCAAATTTTCAACATAGTCATTTTAGGACCTCTACTCATGAACAGTGTTACTGTCATTTTCTTTATCTGTCCTGAACACTGATTTCCCAGAGCGACCGAGCTATTCTGTGCCGGAAGTGCGAAAACACATTTTTGCCAGGATGTGAACAATGACAGCTATACTATTCACAAGGAGGTGTGAAAAAATGCCAGTGTTGTAAATCTGGCATGAAAATATTGCAAATTTGCGAATTTACGAGTGTGCATAGCAACTGCGTAACGCACGCTCGTCAAACAGTCATTATTTAGATTTTTTTCCACCAAACTTGCAACATAGACTTTTTGAGAGCCCACCTCATGAACACTGGTACTGTTTTTCCATTACTAGGCACTGAAAGGTGATTTCACGCAGTGACAGCGAAATCAACTTTTGGTGCCGATTAATGCCATGACAGTTCGAGAATTCATGAGGAGGGGTCCCAAAAACCCCATGTTGAAAATTTGGTGCCAAAATTCCAAAAATGACTGAGATATACATTAAAGTTGATAAAAACCCTATTTCTACCATTATTCAGCTTACTGGCATTTCCTCAGTTCACGGTCGGCTTTGAAGAGTGCAGACGTGTACCCGGTCCACCGATGATCATTGCACAGACTCCGGAGGTAAGTATGGGGTGAGGGTGTGTGTGGGGAGGCAGGGTCTGTAGTGGGTGGGTGCGGGTGGTGGGAGGGGGGACAGGGAGACCGAGAGGGACAGTTTTCTTATTTCACAGGTTTACAAACAAAAAAACCATCACAGAACAGTATTTTTATTCACAGGGGCATTAGGCATGCTGGGGTGGGCTCCCATCATGCCACCGAGTGCTTTTTTGACGGGGGCCAGTAGCTGACAGGGGATTGGGCACCCCCGTCGACACACAAGTAAGGGGAGGGGTTCACACCACCCGACTGCTTCTTTAGGGGGCCAGTAGCCGACGGGGGACTGGGCACCCCATTAGCACACAAGTAAAGGGGAGTTCATTATGCCGTGAGTTGGGTACCCCATCGGCCTACAATATCAGTGGGGGGTGTTTGACATAATGCCGATGGTGAGTGATCTCCCCGTGGGCACAATCAACATTGGGGCTTGGGCCAGTGAAGCAGATGAGGATTGGGGCTCCCGTGGGCAGCTAAACATGGTGGGGGAGTGATATTGTTTGTGAACACGGCGGCAAGCTGCCGCCATGTTCATAAATAATATCAGGGTATTTACATGCCGCCCTGCAATGATGGGTCACTCCCTCATTGCAGCGGATGTTTGACGCTGCAATGATGAGGCGGCCCCTGATTCCAGTGGCTACTTTCTTAGAAAGTTGTGGCATGCTGGCTGGACTAGTGTCAGCAGCAGCGTACCACGGCACTGGGGGAAGCGGGACAAGCCTTTGCAGGATGTGGGGGCATTGGCCACAACAGTGCCACACCTCCGCAGCCTGCTTGTGGAGAAAGCTGATGCAACATGTTTCTTGCACATGCACGCAATCAACATAATAAAGAGTAAATTACCAATACTATGACAACTGCTTGAACTGATATTCCCCCAAGAAGGGTGAAATAGTTGTATGTTTTTATACATAAAACACCATTTCAAACCCATGTAATTTTCATAAACCTTTTTTGACAGATGTAGAATATGGTTACAAATATAGAAATAGAAATAAATGTAGGGGCTGCTATGCTTCTTTTGCCTATATCTGTTTTCACATTTGCAGTTTTAGAGATGGTCAACTCATGACAAAAATCAGGAGCTGAGAGGGAGAACTGCTATTACTTAAGTACATTAAATTCAGTTCATATTTCAGGGCCCTGTGGAAGTGGGTAGAAGTAAGTGTTTTCACTGTTTTTGAGGATATTCTTTACTTAGTGAAACTTTTATTTGTCAGGGAGGTAATCTAACTGGAAGAATATTTGCAGTCATTCGTGACTACAGCTGTTACTTAAACTTTGTGACATAGATGTCTGCAAGGGGGAGGAGTTGAAGGAAACTTGAGAGGACTGGGGATTAATAAGTAAGCAATAACCACACAACAGGGTGTGGGGGGTTATATGCATTTAATCTACTCCTGGGGTGCATTGTGAGGCATGAGGCCACAGGTCGAGTGTCCTCACAGCACCCCAGGCGTGGATTAAATGCCTATAACCCCACAATTTGGAGTGGATTATTGCACTTATAACATAGATTACCTCCCCCCGGTGCAGACCTTCGACAAAGTTAGGTAATTGTCTTCTTTTGGTGTTTAAATATCCATATTATCCTTCCGCTCTACAAAGTAGTCCCTTAGAAAATATGTTTTCTGTACCTTTTCTTACATGGTAAAGGCTAACTCTGCTTCTTTACTATATGTCTCTGTTTGGTGAAGGATTATGCACTGCTAGTTAACATAGACTTATGAAACCATCTTTGACCAACTGCAATTGGGTCATTCTGTGCCTCTTGTAGGTGTGCATTACAGAGCTACTGCACAACATGGTTACTGACTGCCGTGCAGTTCTACTACAGTATGTGCTTCAGAAACAATTCAGCTACCATTCGCTCTGTAGAGAACATTGCTGTATATGACTTTTGTGCAACTGTGAGAACATTCATAATCTGTGTTCCCATTGCACACTGACGTGTCACCTTCAGCACAACTCAGGGAAAGACAATGACGCTTCTGTGGTTTGTATTGTTGTTGGGTGACGGTACTGTTGTGCTGCACATCGATGCAAAACTAACAATACAAATAACACCGTCTTACACACATGATATGGCACTCCATTCAGGTGTCACGTTACAGAGGGAGACACATGTGAGCTACATTACTGATGTAACACCCCCCCCCACTGGGCCCCCCCTTGTTTAACTAGGAGGGCTGTTCCTCTCACCACATGGTGCCAAAGAGAGGGATGAGGGTTTACATAACAGTTTACAGTACATTTACTTCTTTGCCTGCCATACACAGACAGGCAAACCAAGTGTGGCAACTACCTGGCAGTCACCTGGTGGGACCATTTACCATGGCCATCAACCTACAGTAGGTCCCTGGGAGAAAACATTTTCTCAGAAATATGGTAGGTTTGTACTTCTGGACAGGGGCACCCAAGTAAATCCAGACACAGTGGAAGCAATAACAATACTGTCCAAACCAGTCTGGGATTCTAGAGCATGGCTATTATTCACGTAACAAAGAAGGAAAGATCACAGAGTGAAGATGGACCCCAACAGGGCTATAAATACTGGTATTGCAGATTACTGAGGCACAGACTTCCTGAATTCCCATTTAGCATAGGCATAAAGAACACAAACACAGCGAACTCTCTGGTTCTAAATTACACAGCCAACTGTCTGGTTCTGAAATGGAAACTGGCACACACTGCCAGTACTAGAAGACTTTCCCATATTTCATGAAGAATTCTAGTGGCACACATGACCACAAAAGAGCACATCTAGGCTCACAGAAAAATCCAACCCATGTCTGGGTAACTATTTCCATCAGGCACTGGCCAAATGCACTGAATAAAAATTGAACTGGTGCCCAAATTGAACCCGGAGAAGTAAGCTGGTTACTCCAGATGGGGGTCTCCCACCTTTTGCTTTTAACTTTATACTCGGCCATTCATCTGGTTAATAACACTCTCACAGAAAACTTGTAGATGCTATCTTGAAATGTTTTTCACACTTAACATACTACATGACTAAAAGTTCTGTACTTGGACAGTCTCTCTCTCTAGACTGCATAGTAGGCAGACACTTTTAAAAACAGACACAATCTAGGTGACAGGGTCCTTTTGTCAGAGAAAATTCATCAAGGAATGCAGGTGCCCCTCCTGGGCTGAACACAAATGTACTCACAGTTTCTGAAGTTGTCACAGGCAGCTTCACTAAACAGACTGGGTGAGGGGACTGCCCCGAACCCTGAGGATCACACCCATCCCTCCAGGGATGGGGCAAAGGAAACCCCACTTGGAATGGTTTCCACCACTTCAATCTGTCTTCTATGTTGTTCTTCTTCTAGGCTGAGAACAAACTACCCAAAACACAGAGGTAGCTCTCTGTCAGAGATAAAATGAGGAGCTGCCTAGAGCTGCAGCCTCCTCCTGGAACTCCAGTCTCAGACCCACTGCTGAACATTCTAAAGATATCTCCGTTCAGCTAGCTCAAGTGTGGCTTATGCTGCTGCGACAGTTCTAACATTACAAAACACTTACCCAAAGGGAGGACCTCCCCCCAACCCAGGACACCTGCAAACCAAAAACACAGAGCTAACACTATACACAAGCATTACACTCCCACACTCCCCCACAAATACACATGTGGAAGGAAAAGGTTAACACATGTTAACAACTACACAGTACTCTAAAAAACACTTAAAAGCACAGAGAAACTCTAATGAGTTCTTTCAATCCTCTTCTTGTCTTCTCTTCTTTCTTCACCATGATCCAGCTGAAAGAGAAAAGACAAAACACACCCCAACTCTGCAAAACACACAGTACAACAATAATAACCCATACCATCAAAACACTGGAGAATCCCAAAAAATATTTTTTAGAAAAAAGTACAAAACAGTAAAGAATATCAACATTATATACAATACACCTTTTTGGGGGGATGGAATGCCCTAAATGTCCCAGCTAGTGACAAACAGTGCCCAAAGGCAGGGTCCATGAAAGAGTCTCTCCTGGGCCAGAGCCAAATGAAGCACGTTTCCTGAGTTACTGTAAATACAAAGGGGACAGTCTTTGTGGACAGTTCAACAGTTTGTAGTCTGCCAGGTGTACGATGTGTATTGCAATGTCAATCAAGTAAGAAAAGTCTGGGCTTACCAGTCCCTTGAAGAATGAAAAAATGGACATAACCTACTTCTCCAGCCAAAGACTCTCCCTGGCAGCATTTTTCGGACACAGCTGGGTGGAAATCTTCTGGAAAACAGGATGATGAACTGGAAACTGCTGGACTGATGTCATCTAGGAGATGGAACCTTGGAACAGGAAAGGAACAGCTGGGTTGATGTCATCTGAAATCCCAGGTGATGAATCAGGAAAACAGCTGGGTGATGTCATCTAGGCTGATGTCATCTAGAAGGCCAGGTGATGAAATTGGAAAGGCACAGTGCAAGGCTGATGAATCTGGATGCACCTGGATCCTGAAATACCAGACTGGGGGAACAACATGGGTACGCTAACAGCTAGATGGCAGTCACTGGCTACCACTGCTGTGCTTCTTTAAAGGTAGGCATGGGCACATTCACAGGATGATGGTACACTTGAGGGTAGTATCAATTTGGATCTGGTGCAAGAATTGTGACCCCATCTGGGTGCTCATAATTCATATTATGGAAAGTCTCATTTCCTTTTTCATCCACATAATGGACAATGTCCTGCCCAACTTCCAAAACTTGAGTTTGTCTCTGACAACTTTGTCTCTGACATATTGAGTTGCACCTGGATACAGGTTTTTGATTGCCTCTTCCACTAGCCAGGTTCTCTGTTTTTCTCAATCTCCTCCCAGACTCTCTGAGGAAAGGTAGGAAAGGACATTCCATAGATTTCACTTGCCTTCCTATGAACCAGTCTTTCATCGTTACTGCACTTCTTCAGTCTGAGACCCTCTGCCTGGCTTGGGGGTGGTCAGTCATGGTTCTGCCAGTGTCGAGTACGCAAAGCTATGTAGAACTTGTCCCTGACCCCTTCTGAGGGCAGGGCTGTGGAGTCACCAACTTCTCCTTCTGATTCCTCCTAGGCAAGAGCTTGAGGCTGCATACTGGGACCTTCAACAGAGAAATGCAGTTCCTCCTCCTCCTCTTCCTCACTTAGAATCTGAGTCCAGGAGTGAGCAGTCATCCTCACTCCTAAGACAGTCCACTCTTCACTGTGTGCGGAGGTAGATGCCACCCAAACTAAGGTTTCTCAAACCTCCTCCTCTCCCACGAGGCTAGGACTAGGACCCTCTCTCCACGAGTCCACTGACACTCCCTCCGCACTGTCCATCTACGACACAGGCATGGAGAAATCTCAAGGAATCTGCTCTGACAATAAATCTACAACCTCTTCCTTTGTGCCACACTCTGCTGGATCTCTCCCAACAGGTTCAACCTGGTGCTGTGTGCTGCTACTTGCAGGATCTTGCAGCTTTGTCCAAGTGTGAACCAAACAAATTTTAGGTGCTCTGGACAGACCTTGCTTCTCTAAGCACCCTGAACAGTGAGGAATCATGAATACGTCCCTTCTAGCCTTGGGCACATTATACATACTCTCACAGGGTATCCAGGAATTGCAACATGAGGAGGCAAACTTCAACCGTGGAAACATTGCTCTGTTTCTTTAAGTTTGGTAACCTCTTCAGCTATCATAGCCTGGGCATGATCCAGGTAGTGGGATGGTCCCAAAGCCATGATTGTAGATAAACTCACAAAAGTTCACTGTTATTTCTGAGTTCACTTTACTTGGAACAGTCCCACAAAATAGCTCCCTGCTGCTGTGTTTACATTACTGCCGCACCCTGTAAGGGTGATGGCAACACTCCTGGCGCATCAACAATCTGCATCTGACTCAAGCCACTGCACATCCAATTTATTGCATACTGATAAATTTTGCTGAAATTGTACTGACAGAAACATAGAAACATATAAGTTGATGGCAGATAAGGATAGCAAGGCCCATCCAGTCTGCCCATTTCTTTTTCTGCCTTATAAATGTGCCATTGGCCCTTGCTCTGTCAATGGCCTATCTATTCATACTCATCTGTATTGTTCCCTTATGCCTATCCCATGCCTATTTGAAACCCTGCACTGTATTCCTATCCACCACTTCCTGAGGTAGGCCATTCCATGCATCCACCACCCTTTCCATGAAAAAGAACTTCCTACATTACCCCTTAATTGGCCTCCCTCTAATCTCATGCTGTGTCCTCTTGTCCTACTATTTTTTTTTCATGTTGAAACATGTTAAACTCTTTCACCTTGTTAATGCCCTTAAGGTGTTTGAATGTTTTGATTGGTAGCACCCATGTAGAACGTTGATTACTGAGTGCTGCACTTTTGAGCAACTCAATATTTATTTTTATTTATTTATTTATTTAGTTTTTGTTGACTGGGTAAGTGCACTAGACAAATCCTGCCTATTTTCAGGCACGACCTGGGGGAGGGGGATACAGATGAATGCCAACTGACCTTGAACCAGATTAAGCTGTTATAATAATGCTCTACAAGACAGCGAGTGATGCAATATGGCGCTATATCCTGCATAGTGAGTACAGCAAGGAGCTGTACTCGCTATTACAGGATATAGTATACTTTGAGGCCAATTCTTATCAAGCTGCTTGTATAGCGTAGTGGTGTACACCACTGCTTGCAATGCAACAGCCCCAGGTTTGGGTCTGGCGAGAGGCAGCATAAAAAATATTTTTTCAGAATCCAATAACTTGCCCCATAGTCCGCACCCCCTCAGAGTCGATTATTTAAGTCTGGGGAGTGCAGGGGGCACAGCCACCTGCATAAAAAAAAGATTTTTGTATTTTTTTTTAAGTATTGTAGCGACCATCGCTATTTGAAATGGTCGGTACAATATCTGTCGCCCTTTTGACTGCGGGGTCAAGTTTGTTCACTCTATGTGATAGGCGGTCTATCAGACTCACCTTTATTACATAGAACAGTTTCAATCACATCACCTCTCTCCCCTCCTTTGCTCTAGAGTACACATATTGAACTCTGTTAATCTGTTCTCATATGTTTTCTGATGCAGTCCCTGCACCATTTTGGTTGCCCTTCTCTGGACTGCCTCAGTTTGGCTAATGTCCTTGTGAAGGTGTGGCCTCCAGTACTGCACACAGTACTCCAGATGGGGTCTAACCAGTGTCTTGTAAAGAGGGATTATTACCTCCCTCTTCCGACTTGTGATAACTTTACTAATACACCCCAACACCCCCCCGACTTAGTTACTGCTTTAGTGGTCTGCTTGGATGATTTCAGGTCATCGGTGATGATGATGTCCAAGTCTCTTTCTTTACTTGTGACTGCCAGCAACTCCCCTCCCAGCCTTTAGGTGGCTTCAGGGTTTCTCTTCTCAATGTGCATGATCTTGCACTTCTTTGCATTAAACCCCAGTTGCCACTCTTCCGACCATTTTGCTAGTTTATCCAGATCTCTTCTCATTCTGCCCACCCCATCTGGATCATCTACTCTGTTGCAGATCTTGGTGTCATCTGCAAACAGACAACCCTTGCCCTCCAGCCCATCTGCAATGTCACTGATGAAGATATTGAAGAAGACTGGCCCCAGGACTGATCCCTGAGGTATCCCACTTGTGATCTGCATCTCTTCTGACTGTATACCATTTACCACCACCACTCTCTATTTTCTGCCCATCAACCAGTTTGCCACATAGTTGACCAACTTCTGACCCACCCTGAGATTACCCAGCTTACTAATCAATCTTCTGTGTGGAAAAGTATCAAAAGATTTGCTGAAGTCAAGGTAGGCAGCATCAGTTGCTCACCCTTGGTCCACCACTCTGGTTACCCAGTCAAAGAAATCTATGAGATTAGTCTGACAGGCCTTCCTTTTGTAAACCCATGCTGTCTTGGATCCTGTGCTCCTATGGATTCCAGGTACTGCACAATTCTTTCCTTAAGGAGTACCTCCATAATCTTGCCTACTACTGAGGTAAGACTGACTGGTCTGTAGTTCCCTGCCTCCTACCCACTACCGCTCTTGTGGAGCGGGATCACATGAACCCTTCTCCAGTCTTCTGGTACCTCAGAGATTCACTAAATAGTTCTGATAATGGCTCTGCTAGTTCCAACCTTAACTCCTTTAGTACCCTGGGATGTATGCCATCAGGTCCCATTGCCTTGTCCACTCTGAGCTTATTGAGCTCTTGCAGGACCCTTTCTTCTGTGAAGGGACTAGTGCATATCTCCCTCCCCCCTGTGTCCATGGTGCTCAGCTGTGGGCCCTGCCCTATCTTTTCTTCAGTAAATACTGAGCAGAAGTATTTATTTAGGATAGATGCTTTTACGTGGTCCTCCTCCTCCTCACACACCCCCTTATCTTAACTTTGATTTTAGCAGTACCCCCTCTGGACTTTCTCATTTCACTAATATATCTATAGACAGCCTTGTCACCTTCTTTTACTGTTTGTGCCTGTGTTTCCTCGGTTTGGGCCTTTGTCTGCCTTACTGCCTTCCCTGCTTCCCTAAGGGAAGTTTGGTAGCCTCCCTATCTTCATCCCGCTGCGTTCCCTTATATTTCCTGAAGGCCAGCCTTTTGGCTCTGACCTTCTCCGCTACTGTTTTTGAGAACCAAACTGGTTTCCTTCTTCTTTTGCACTTTGTATTCTCACTAACACAGTGGGATGTTGTTTCAAGTATTGCTTCCTTAATGCTTGCCCACCTTGCCTGTACCCCCTCACCTGTATTTCTTTTTGCCAGGGCTAGCTTAACTCTGTTGGCCATCTTATCAAAGTTAGCTCCTCTGAAGTCCCATATTTTTGCCTTGGAATGGGCTGATTTAGTTCTAATGATCAAACTGAACCATACCATGTGATGGTCACCGGCCCCCAGGTGACCTTCTACCTGGAGATCTGTGATCCTTTCCCTGTTAATCAGTACTAGATCTAGGATAGCCCTGTCTCTTGTGGGTTGTTGTACCAGTTGTTTGAGGCCCTCTCCCTGCCAGGAATCCACCGTGTGTCTAATTCTGATAGATGTTCCTGCTGGTATTGACCAATCTGTATCTGGCATGTTGAAGTCTCCCATTATCAGGACCTCCCCTTTAGCTGTCATGTTTTGTTTGTCTTCTAACAGTAATGTGTCTATGTCCCTCCCCTGGTCTGGGGGCCTGTAGACAACCCCAGTTCATACGGCTGTCCCATTTCCTGTTCCCAGAGTGACCCACACTTCTTCTGGCTCAATATGTGTATTCTGAATTTCTATAGCTTTGATATTTTCATTGACATACAGGGCCACTCCCCCCCCCCTTTTTGCACCTTGGTCTCTTCTGAACAGTACATAGCCAGGTACTGAAGTCTTCCAAGTGTGGTTACTGATAAACCATGTCTTGCTAATTGCTACTATGTCCAGTTTAGCCTCTGTTATTATTGCCTGCAGGTCTGGGATCTTGTTTCCCAGACTGCGAGCATTTGTGTACATGATTTTCCATTGGCCAGATTTTGGTGCGTTAGTTGTTGAGTGAGGTCTGGCATTTCCCCTCTGTGTCATATGGGGAGACAGATCTTTTTCCTTACTTGGTAATGCAAATGAATTGCAAACATGCTGAACTCCTGTTTGATCACTAACTGAGGGGGGAGGGATGTTCTTCCCATTTGACGTATGGGGTGCTGCACCCCTTTCCCCATTTGCCATTTTAAATATTCTAAAAATACATCAAAGTTCTGCCCCAATGCACTGACTCCCTCCTTAGTCAGATGTAGTCCATTAAATTTAAAGAACTTTCGCTCCCAAAACTGTTGCCAGTTACCTACAAATTTGTGTCCTTTTTTCTGGCACCAGCTCTTGAGCCACATGTTTAGCTCCCCTATCTCCCCTTCTCTGACCTTCCATCCATCTGCCCCTCTCTCCCAGACTGGCATGATCTCAGAGAAGGAGATGCCGGATGAAATGGATGATAGTTTGTTACCCAGCCTGGTCAGGTGTTCCTTGGTCTCCACAACTGACCAGCTGGTGAGATCATTAGTCCCTGTGTGTACCAGGACATCAATGTTTTCTCCTGCTTTGTGAACAATTTTAGCAATGCGGTCAGTGTCTCTCCATGCTGATGTACCAGGCAGACATCTGACCATTACCCCCTGGCTGGAGATGGGTATCAACTCCCCGAATCATGCAGTCTCCTATGATCAGAAGTTTTTGGGATTTCCTTATTCCTTTTTTTGTTTTGGTTCCTGTTTTGGGTGAGTTTTGTTGTGCTAGCTCCTGTGCTGCAGTGTCCTGCTCTGCAGAGTCCTCTGCCCCTTTGTTTGATTTCAGAGATAGAGGCAGATACCTGTTTGTAGCTCTTATATGATTTGTAGAAATATGTTGGAGAGCACTAAATGATGGGGCACCTGATTTGCCCCCTTCTAACCACCTGCCAAACTCCCAGACCAACTACCATCTGGGGTCGAGGTGCTTCTGTTGGATGTTGGAGAAATGGTGGGTGGTTCTTATAATATATATTCTCTTGAATATGCAATTTGAGGTGTGCAATCTCTGCCCATGCTGCCTGGAGCTGAGCCCTTAGATCTCCAATGGTCCAGCATGTAGGACAGTGTCCTAAATCCTGTAAAACTGTCCTTCTGAAAAGTGTTCCACAGTACCTGCAGTTAATGATATCCGTTCCAGAAAAGTTGATGGGTTTATAACCTGGTCAGAGTAATTAGAAGGAAGAAAATGAAAGCAAAAGTTTAATTTTGTGTTTTGTTTGTTTTTGTATAACTTGTTATAACAAGTTAAATTACTAGTGCCCCTGTAAATGAGGTCACTGTGTGGATACCCCACTGATCTGACCCTTCCTGATTTGCTACATTAAATGTCACAACTGGGCTACCCTATAAAAGGATTGTAGTGTGGGGTGATTGGGGATGGGCGTTTGTGGCTGGGCCCTTCCCCTACCGGAAAAGAACCACGGACGAAAGAAACAAGGAGGTAGGAGCAGAAACAATCAGCCAGCAACAAATGCAGTAGCCCTGAAAGCTTATCCTAATGATAGATAAAACTGTAAAACATGTAAAGCACCAACTGTAATAATTTCACAGAAGATATACTCTGTAAGAAACACTGCTACTGAGAAAAATAAAGCAGTAACAGAAGATATACGTATCTTGCAAAAGACAATTTGAATCAGAAGATTACAGCAGTAATCTGTTAGCACACACCTGTAGGCACACACTGTAATAATGCAGCAGAAGTTATACCCAGCAACAACAATTTGAATCAGAGAAAAATAAAGTAATAAAATGTTAGCAACACACGGTAACAGTCCCTGTGAGTACAAAATAAAAAGAACACACAGTAAATCTGCCTAGCCAAAAGAAGCCTTAATCCTTTCCCTTGCTCTGGTAAGGTTCTTGGCTCTGTCCTTTCAAGCAACCTAGAAGGAAAGAGCTCAGGTGAAGCTAGGTGCCTTGGCCAGTGAACCTAGTCTTCCATCTCCAAGATATCAACTAACCTGACCTTTTAACACTTCTTTCTGTTGGAAGTTACTGACAGTTTGTCAGATCCACCCCCGTAAATACACACCTAACTCCCTGGAAGAGCTGTGGGAGGAAAGCAATTCACTCCTTTAATGTGAGAAGGAGACTGCAACACCTCTGAGACAAAAATCTTTCAGGAAAAAAAATAGCGTCAAACAGTAATTTTGCTTAGCCTGATGATACAAAGTCACAAAAATGTAAGCAACACCTGTAATAATTTCACAGAAGATATACCCTATAAGAAACACTTTGCTACAGAGAACAATAAAGCAGTAACAGGAGATATACCTTGCAAAAGACAATTTGAATCAGAATATTACAGAAGTAATCTGTTAGCACACACCTGTAGGCACACCCTGTAATAATGCAGCAGAAGTTATACCCAGCAACAACAATTTGAATCAAAGAAAAATAAAGTAGTAAAATGTTAGCAACAAACAGTAACAATCCCTGTGAGTACAAAATAAAAATAACACACAGTAAATCTGCCTAGCCAAAATAAGCCTTAATCATTTCTCTTGTTCTGGTAAGGTTCTTTGCCCTGCCCTTTCAAACAACCCAGAAGGAAAGAGTTCAGGTGAAGCTAGTTGCCTTGGCCAGCAAACCTAGTCTTCCACTGTCTTTCTTCCTCAGCACATCTATATGATTTTCTAGGACTTTACATTAGCTTTCAATCAGTTTTATTGCTTAAAGTTACTAAAGCCACAGTATTGTTTGAACAGGATTGCCTGTTTGTTGCAGCCTTTCATACAACTCATAGTCTCTCTAGTTGCTCAGAAAATGATACTGATGCTGAATCCATAATACATGCTCACAGTCTATAGCTCAGAATTCTTGTTGGGTTTTTGATTACTTACACAGTCCTTCTTTGCAACACAATCACACTGTTTACACACAGATCCAGCTGGCTTTTTTGAAAATCACAACACAGCCTGAGTTCAGTTTTGCTGAATGGTACTCACTGAATCAGCAGCTGGCTTTTCGATGGAAATCTCAGCCTAAAGCTGATCCTGGAAGGCCTCTGGGTTGACGCTGGATGGCGATACTGCTGATTATCTTTACAAGCACCACACTTTCTCCCCAGTCAATCGGATTAGGGGTTGAGCCCAATTTAGCACAGAAAATAGTCTGTCTTTACATAAATCTAAAGTTTACATTCACAGTGACAATTCTCCTGCTAGCAGCTTGCACACCACTTGCTGTCTCCTCTTCAAACACTGGGCAGCACTCTGAAGCTGGCTAAGGGGCTGGACTATTTGCAGTCTCACCAATCACTCAACACCATGCAAATGAGCCTCTCTCTCTCTCTCTTCTTGTGTTCTTCTCCTTCATGGGGATCATCGAGCAGGCAAAATTTAAACTGCAAAACAACTTTTTTTCTTTCAACTGTAACTTCACAGTGGGAGCACCATTTTGAACCATTTTTCTTGGCTATTTCTTTAGCAACTCCCCCAGTTCGTAGAGCAAGCATTTGAAACTTTCAGGGCACAACTGTCTCTTTGTTTCAAATAGTTCACAATACTTTTTTGTCACAACTTGAAAATTAAAACTGGTACACATTCTATTTTTGATGCAGGACAAGGGGCACACACAATCTGACTTTACAGCTCCTTGGTAAACATTGGCACAATCACAGCAGCACTTGAACAGCAGGCACACAGTGGCACATAGGGATAGCACTACTCTGGGCAAACTCCTTAAGTGCAAAGTTTCTGATTTTGGGTTACCAGCTGCCAAACAGACAAAATACTAGTCACAACCTGAGCAAACACCTCTTGTTTTCTCCCAAATACAACCACATCCCAGCAGTGCCTCCATTTTTGCAACACCCCCACTGGCTCCCCTTGTTTAACTATCAGGGCTGCTCCTCTCACCATATGGTGCCAAAGAGAGGGGCGGGGGTTTACATAACAGTTTGCAATACATTTATGTCTCAGCCTGCCGTACACTGACAGGCAGGCAAATCAAGTGTGGCAACTACCTGGCGCACACCTGTGGGACCATTTACCATGGCCATCAACCTAGGTCCATGGGAGAAAATATTTGCTCACAATTATGCTAGATTTGTACTTCTGGACAGGGGCATCCAAGTAAATCCAGACACAGTGGAAGCAGTAACAATACTGTCCAAACCAGGTTGGGATTCTAGAGTGTGGCTTTTATTCACATAACAAAGTAGGAATAATCACAAAGTGAAGATGGATCCCCATGGGGCTACACATACTGGTATTGCAGATTGCTGAGGCACAGACTTCCTGAATTCCCATTTAGCATAGGCATAAAGAACACAAACACAGCAAACTCTCTGGTTCTGAATTATACTGCAAACTCTCTGGTTCTGAAATGGAAATTGGCCCACATGGCCAGAACTGGTTCATTTCCTCTTGACTAGGCACACACGGCCAATACTAGAACACTTTCCCATATTTTGTGAGGAATTCTAGTGGGACACACAACCACAAAAGAGCACATCTAGGCTCACAGAAAAATCCAACCCACGTCTGGGTAACTTTTTCCGTCAGGCACTGGCCGAATGCACTGAATGAAAATTGAACTGATGTCCAAACTGAACCTGGGGAGGTAAACTGGTTACTCCAGATGGGGGGGGGGCTCTGACCTTTTCCTTCCAAATTTATACTCAGCCATTCATCTGGTTAATAACACCCTCACAGAAAACTTACAGATGCTATCTTGAAATGTTTTTTACACTTGAAATACTACATGACTAAAAGTTCTGTACTTGGACAGTCTCTCTCTCTCTAGACTCCATAGTAGGCAGACACTTTAAAAAACAGACACAGTATAGGTGACAGGGTCCCTTTGTCAGAGAAAATTCACCAAGGAATGTAGGTGCCCCTCCTGGGCTGAACACAAATGTACTCACAGTTTCTAAAGTTGTCACAGGCAGCTTCACTAAACAGATGGGGTGAGGGAATTGGCCCAAACCCTGAAGATCACCTCTATCCCTCTGGGGATGAGGCACTGGAAAACTCACTTGGAGCCATTTCCACCACTTCAATCTCTGTCTTCTATGTTCTTCTTCCAGGGTGAGAACAAACTACCCATAACACAGAGGTAGCTCTCTATCAGAGCTAAAATGAGGAGCTGCCTAGAGCTGCAGCCTCCTCCTGGAACTCCACTCTCAGACTCACTGCTGAACATTCTAAAGCTATCTCCCTTCAGCTAGCTCAAGTGTGGCTTATGTTGCTTTGACAGTTCTAACATTACATCATCCTCTAGCTCAACTGAGACTGAAACCAGAGAATGACAGTGTGATTTCAATTTAACTGGCATTTCACTAGCTGCCTTCTCTGCCTGCCACTGATTCTAACTTGGATTCTAGTAACCCCTGGGAACAAGGGGGTTACATCTATACTACACAGAGGTCTCTCCATGCCACCCACATCACACATACTGCATGGTGATCTCTGTACTACACTGTGGTGTGTGTTCTGGTCTGTCTTTGATATGCAGTTTGGCTATGCACAGAAGGCTTCCACAATATTTCAGTGAGAAACTGCAACAGTTCTAAAGAGCAATGCCAGAGCCATGCACAATACTTCTAAAAGATCCTGCTGATTGTACGGCAATGACTCTGACATTAGAGATCTCTGAGCCCTCTATTATTTCTAAGGGCATTCGCTATGCTACTTGTTACAGTACTGCAGTACTACACATATGTCAGCATTCCTGCCATCTGTACTGTATACAGCTACATACTGCACACATTTGCAAGTTAGAGTATGTACCACTTGCTCACCAAACTTCAGCAGTGGATCGCCACAAACTATTCCACTTAACACAACTGATACTGTGATATTCTCCTGCATGATGCACTACTTGCCTTCTCTGCTCACTTTACTGCTGATTGCTTAGGAACCACAGACACTTGCTTAACAACAGCACACCTTCTATGGCATAATTAGAAGCAATCGCTGCCAACTGCATGAATTACTATGTAGTTGTACAGCACCACAGTGAAACCACAAATGTCAGAGACACTTGTTCATACTATATGTTAAAAAGAGAAAAACCAAAGTGAAAAAACACTCAAACTTTAATAAAGTCCTTATATTTAATTGATTCAACATTTATAAGTGCTTTAATCATTGGTTCTGGTACCCCCTTTGAAGACTCGTGGGAGCCGAGGTGCTAGGGGTGTTCTGTGTCTTTTGCAGCATTCTTTTTGCACCAGATGTAATATACATTGATTTGTAAAGACTTTATTAAAGTTTGAGTGTTTTTTCACTAAAAAACGCTCCCTTGTGGTTCTTAGTCTTTACCTATATAAGACATTTATTTGGTGCTTTTGGTTCCTTTGCGCTCTCAAACTTTGGATTCTTTTCATTCTTGGGTTGGCTGCCCTTTTGAGAGCTGCATGGTTACTTATTGGATTCCTGTTCGCGGTGTTTCTATTTGGATTTTCTACTTTGTCTGCCTTTTTCACTGCTGAACTTGAACGCTGCGAGGGGGCAGCATTTTTCCAATGATTTAAGTAACCTTTGTGAGAAGTGTGCTGCAAGATATCCTGGTCTGGAATATTTCATTCTTCACTCAAGAAATTAAAATAATGAATGTTATAACTGGAGCAACTTATTCGAGTGAAGATACTGACTGGGATTGGGTGAGAAGTGAACCTGTTACATTTGAGGAGAGGAAAGAATTCTCAGAGAAAAATTAAATCAGGCACAAGGTACATTTCAGGATATTGAAAACTCTGATATTAACATCAGGGGTGATTTTGTGAAATTGGAATTTTTATTGATTAAAGAAACAGAAATAGCTTTCAACATTAGCACCCTTGAAGAATATATAAATCGTGAACAGGCACCAAGAGGCTTAAGAGTCTCTATAATTCCTTCCTGTGGTCTTGACAATTTTGTTTTCAAAGATGAGTGGCTGAAAGCTGCAGCTGATTGCTCTAAAACCTTTCTACAGCTTCTAATTAAGGATGATTTAATCAAATATACAGAACTACAAAAGGATTTGGATCTTACAAGAAATACTGTGTTAAAATATAAAGACTGTGTTGAGTTTCACAATTTTAATACACAGCTAAACAATAAAATAAGAGAACATGAGGCAGATGTGATTCAAAGAAAGATCAATAAACTAAAGAGGGATGCTAATGATTTTGAACGAGGTAACATCTTAAACTGGGGTAGAATACAGTCACAGAGCCGTGGTCAGTCTAAATCAAGGGTTAAATTTACTAATAACAGCACTACAAGGTCTGACTCAATTGCAGTAAGAATAAAAGAGGCTAATGAGAAACAGCTGTCACTACGAAAGACAAATTTTCAGAAATGCCCTGCCCCACAAGATCTAAGAAAAGAAAGACCAGGAGAGGAAAGCGTGGGGGAGGGCACAAGCTCAAACAGTGGGACAGAGCGAATTTTGAGAGAAAGGAAATGGAACATTGTTTACAGATATTAAACCTATCGAGTAAAACCTTGAATGAATATGAGGAAGGAGTTTTAAAAAAAGGACTTACTATAGCTTCATTCCTACCCCATGAGTGAATTTCTTTCAAATCTATATAGATCTACAGAAGTTCTTTAGGAAGTTACATCTGAAAGGGCATTTCCTGAAATAAAATCAAGAGTCTGATATGGGGTTTACTAATCCAGAAGCTGTGACTGCCTTGGATGATTCTGACCTGGATCTATTATTACAAGAGATAGATCGTTGTGTTGTGGAAAGGAACACATTAGAATATGACCCTGATTTTGTGGTTGGAACGTTGCCTGACTTTGATGAGTTCGCATGTTCTAGTCCCAACGGAGATAGAGTGGAATTTGGACAGGATCTTGATGCTCTGGAAAGTTTATTAATGGAACATGATGGAACTTCTATAGTTAGACCAAGAGGTAACGGTGTTTCTTGTGTGGGATTTGATTTTAGGACTAGGAAAAAAAACTATTTTCGTCCTGTGTCACAGTTTTGTCCAAAAACATTCAATAACACGATATATGCATATGAAAAGGTTGTGACTAAGCAAGTGTTTGATCTACTGCATGAAACTAGTGTACCTAAAAGATTTAACCTCAATCAAAAAGAACGGGAAGCCCTTGAAAATATTTGCAAAGATAATACTATATTACTAAAACCTGCAGATAAGAGGGGCAATATCGTTATTATGGATAGAGAGATGTATATTAAGATGGTACAAAATTTATTATTAGATAAAACTAATTACAAGTTACTTTCTAGCAACCCAATGTCTGATTACAGGAAGAGTCTCAATATACTTTTGAGATGAGCAGTGGAAGAGACCTATATTTCTGAGGCAGAATTTGTTTTTTTATGGAAAGAGTTTCCGGTTGTTCCAAGTTTTTATGCACTATCAAAGGTGCACAAAAACAAGGAAATGCCCTCTGGACGTCCGATTGTTGCAGGTATTGATTATTTAACTCAGAACTTAGGCAAGTTTGTTGATTTTTTCTTACAGCCATTTGTCTCTAACCCTTCTTCCTATATACAGGACAGTTCTGATTTACTAAGGAAATTAAAAGAAATCGAATGGGATAGGGACTTTGGTTGGTTAGGGATTGATATGGAGTCCCTATATACCAGTATATGCCATGACGATGGTATCAGAGCTTTAAGAGAATATCTGTGTCTGTCTGAAGCAGAAGATATTATGCCAACAGAGTTTATTTTGGATCTATTGACATTTATTCTCACACACAATTTTTTTTAATTTGAGGGTATTTTTTATCAGCAACAACGTTGCACAGCTATGGGAGCCTCTATAGCTCCAAGTTATGCAAATTTGCTTTTGGGGAGCCGGGAAATGAAGCATGTACTTGATGGAAACAGGAGCGCCTTTCCAAAAAATATCGTAAAATGGTATTGTTTTATTGACGATATTATATGTATTTGGAGAGGAGATGAAAGGGAAGCTTGATCCTTCATCGATTACTTGAATGATAACGAGTTAAATTTGAGATTTACTTATACTTTCAGTTATGAGAGTGTTAACTTTTTGGATTTGAATCTTTCAAGTGAAGATACTGTTAACAATGTTTTTGATATTAAATCAAGAACATTTAGAAAGGAGACAGCCACAAATTCCTTATTACATGCAGATAGTGCCCACCCCCCAAAACTAAAAGAATATATACCCTTCAGTCAATTGGTGCGTGTTAGAAGGAATTGCAGTACAGACATAGATTTTGAGGTTCAATCAAAGGAATTGTTATCTAGATTCTTAGACAGAGGTTATGATAGAAAACTTCTTGTTGATACCTATGAAAAGGTCAGAGTAATGGACAGAGAGACAATCTTAGAAAAAAGAAACAACATTATTAAGCCTGAGATTTGTAGTTTTGTTACTGAATACAATCATATATCAGGACATATAGGCAATATTATTTATCAGTATTGGCCTATATTGATGGGGGATGAAATAGAGGGACAAGCAGTGGGCTCTAAACCTCATGTTTCATTTTGTAGGGCACTGAATATCAAAGACAAAGTGGTACATAGTAGGGAGAGGAAAATTGGTGGTTCTGACACTGTTTCCTGGATACCTAAAAGAACAAACAGATTTTTTACTTGCAAGAGATGTAATATCTGCAAGTATGGTGTAATGGGAAAAATTTTTCAACATCCCAAAGAACAAGATGTTAAAATTTACATAAGGGAATTGATTACATGCGATATACCGTATGTGGTGTACATACTGTGATGTCCCTGTGATTTTCTATACATTGGTAAAACTGTAAGACCACTCAAACAGAGGATCCAGGAACATGTCAGGTCCATCCTTAATAAACGACAAGATACACCTATTGGTATGCACTTTGTCCTGTACCATAACTCCACTTTGAGTCATTTGAAATTTATGGGACTTGAACATGTCTCAAACTTACCTTTAGGAGGGGACAGAGCAAACAAATTACTTAAGAGGGAATGTATGTGGATTTTTAAAATGAATTCCATTAGGCCAAATGGCCTTAATGAGAAATTGGATTTTAAACAATTTCTAAAAGATTAGAAAACTTCCATTTCTTTGATCACTTGAGTACTAATAATGCTAAGGTTTGTTTATCTTTACTAGCCTTAGAATAACTGCTCTGTATTGAAAATACTAACTTTATTATTTTTCTCCTTTGTCCCTTTTACTACAGGATTCCAGTTGAATTTTGATCTACAATACCCGTTTTTTTCAAAATCTATAAATGTGCCTTTAAAATATAAAAGAAAAAAGGAATTCAGACAAGTTTTGAAAATTATCATTAGGTTTTGTATGTTTATGTGAACTTACTGGTATAATCCTTATTGTTTGATATTATATGTAACATGTCTCTTTAAAAGTTGTAGTCATAAGCTCATTAATATTTAATTGATTCAACAATTATAAGTGCTTTAATCATTGGTTCTGGTACCCCCTTTGATGACTCGTGAGAGTTGAGGCGCTAGGGGTGTTCTGTGTCTTTTGCAGCATTCTTTTTGCACCAGATGTAATATACATTGATTTGTAAAGACTTTATTAAAGTTTGAGTGTTTTTTCACTAAAAAACGCTCCCTTGTGGTTCTTAGTCTTTACCTATATAAGACATTTATTTGGTGCTTTTGGCTCCTTTGCGCTCTCAAACTTTGGATTCATACTATATGTTACCAATGCTATCTCGGGTACAACTATGTTAAAAGGAGAAAAATGAGACAGTGTGGTTCACCGAAACATTTATTTGTATACATCAACAGCCTTTGTGATACAACATACTTCTACTACGTTTATTGCCATACAAAAGTTTGAAGGTTTGGTAACACATGTGAGATGTCATTCTCTGCCCTCTGTTTCATCTACGACTGGCGCTACCAAGACATTTCTTTTGTCATCGGCTTCGTACACCACTTCTCCCTTACGAAACATTTCAAAGAGCTACTCATCCACATTTTTGTCTCCCAAAACAGAGAAATTGATGTCCATTTCTATAACACAAAAGGCACTATAGCCCACTCGATAAGGACATTTACAAATGGCTACTAGGTCAATTGCTTCAGCAGATTCTACAAATCCCTACTCCATGGGAACAGGTTTCTAACAGGACAGCAAGATGATCTGGCAGCTGAACCATGGATTAAATAGGGAATTTAATCCATGGCCACCTGACAGCTTCTGACTAATTAATAATATATAACCCATGTTATAACAGGAGTTGACTATGGGCTTGTCTGAAGGAGCTGAGAGGGAGAACAGATACTAGCTGCTTTAAAGCAAGGAGCTGATTTACTTGCATACATTGAATTTAATTCATAATTCAGGTGCCTGTCGAAAGGCGATACTGATTGATTATGGCCAGAATGCCATGTTGTGCACCTGTTTCAGAAGTAGCATGGTAGTTGGGAGTGTGGAGCAACGGCCACCTCGCACTCAGTTAAGATGCTGTAAAATGCTACAACTCCAAATGCATCTAGCAGTGGTGAAAAAAAAGGCAACTTGCAACTACATCAGGTCACACAAGCAAGCAGTTTTTACAGCAACAGCAGTGTATTTCACATATTTTACTGCATTTTTTTCCTCACCCCACCCCCTCCCATTGTGTGCATCCTTATGTAGTTTTGCCAGTCTGTGCATGTCATTTCTCATTCATTTTGGAGCACCCCCTCATTGTGTGCACTGTTAAGTTATTGGTCAAAAACATTTCTCATTCATTTTAAAGCATTGGAAAGCTGCGCTCCTCACACCTCCCCTTCCTCCCTCCATCCCATTGTGTACATTGTTACATTATTTATCAAAAAACATTTCTCATTCATTTTTAGAGCATTGGGAGGCTGCGCTCCTCACACCTCCCCTCCCTCCCTCCATCCCATTGTGTACATTGTTACATTATTTATCAAAAAACATTTCTCATTCATTTTTATGTTTACTTGTGTGCATACGCAAGAAACATTATGTGGCAGCTTAGGAGAGAAGCGAGTTTTTGGAGGTGCAGCACTGTGGTGGCCAATGCCCCCACTGCATTTTAGGGCTTGGCTCTCTTTCCGCAATGTGGTGTCACACTGCTGTGGATACTATTTCAGCAAGCATGCCACCAACTTGAAACAAATTTGCCACTGCAATGAGGGAGTGACCTGTCATTGCAGGGCGGCACCTTGCCTGATGTAACATTCCAATAAACATGGCCGTTGCCGTCCACCTCATAGTCCCCATGAAAGCTGATGAGGTTGCCCAATCCCTCTGTTAGCAAGCCCCCTCCCCAGTTTATTTGCTGACAGGGGAGCCCACTTCCCATTGGCATAATGTCCCCCATACATTTTGCTTGCTGAGGGGATTGTCCAGTCCCCCTCAGCATCATGTCTGCCCACCCCAAACACAGACCCTTTTTTCTCTGTTGACATAGTGCTGAGTCCTTGTCAGCTCCAGTCTTCCCCCCAAAAAGCACACAAGTGTCATGCTAGGAGCCCACCTCAGCTTGCCAAATCTACCTGTAAAAAAATTAAAACCTATAGCTGGCCTGGTGGTGCTGAGGGTTGAGGTGCTTAACACCACACCTTGCACCATGCCAGTGACCTGGGTTCAGGATCAAGGCCGGGTCATTGGAGGTTGGTGGAGAAGGAGAAGGATTGAGTGTCTGATAGACTACTCTCCATCTCCAGGGTGTGGTGTGTATAGCTACCCGTGCACTGATGGCCCCTAGCAGAGGCTGGGGGTAACACAGCAGCACTAGCAATACAGGGGATGATATGGGGCATGGTGCTGGGAGAAGCACACACAGAAGCATACATGTCCCGTCCCTTGGCGTCATTGCATGCCGCACTTCACACGGGGGACCAGAACAGGGAAAATGGTGACCAGTTGTGGCAGATTGATGGCTGTTTCCACGGTGGCACCTGGCTCTGAGGGCATTGCAGTGCAATACTGGATCTGGTCCTGGTAGATGGGCATGGGGGGGCCCTCTACCACCCTGCCGCAGGTAGGGTAGAGCTGCGCTGGCCCGACTAGGAGCTGGTGACCTCAGGACGGTGGCCGGAATGATTAGGGATGCCTAGATGCAGGGTACAGAGTACAGACTGGGAGCCGTGGGAGAAAAAGGACTAACAAAAAAAAAAACTTTGCAGAATTTATTTTTTTTTTTTACCTGGAAAGTAGAAAATGGTCCCTCGCTGTCGACAGCCCCTTCCTCCAATCCACACCCAGTCTCTGTGCACCCCACCTCCCAACACCCGCCTCACCTCATACTTACCTCAGGAGTCTGGCGTGACGATCTTTGGTGGACTGGGAACATGTCTTCACTCTTCAAAAGCCGACCATGAACTGAAGAAGTGCCGGTAAGTTGTATAATGATATAAATGTTTTTTTTCAACTTAGGTGGCTATCTCAGCCATTTTTGTGAATTTTGGCACACATTTTCAACATGGGGTTCTTGGGATCCCACCTCAAGAATTCATTCTCTGTCATGTTGTTATTTGGTCCTGAAAGGTGATTTCGCAGTCACTGCGTGGAATCACCTTTTGGGACTGAGTAATGAAATGGCGGTGTTACTGTTCATGAGGTGGGCTCCTAAAAAGCCAATGCTGCAAATTTGGTGAAAAAAATTCCAAAAAATGACTGTTATAAGTGTGTGTTGTGGAGTTTCTATGCACGCTCATAACTTCCAGAATTTTTAATATTTTCACTCCAGATTTTCAGCATTACCATTTTTTCACACCTCCTTATGAACTGTACAGCTGTCATTTTTCACATCCTGCCTGAAATGTGTTTTCGCACATGTGGCGCACAATGGCGTGGTTACTGTGGGAAATCAGCATTTGGGACAGATTAAGAAAATGACAGTGACACTGTTCATGAGCAGCGGTCCCAAAATGCTTATGTTGAAAATGTGGTGAGAACATTTCACAAACTGACTGTGTTATGAGCATGCATTGCACAGTTTCCATGCATGCTCTTAACTTCAAGACTTTTTAATATTTTCCCTCCAGATTTTCAACATTGGCATATTTTCTCACCTCCCTGGCTGGAATTTGTTTTTGCACATCTGGTGCACAATGGTGCAGTCATTGTGGGAAATCAGTGTTCGGGACAAATTAACAAAATGACAGTACATTGTTCATGAGCGGAGGTCCCAAAATGCCTATGTTGAAAATTTGGTGACAGAAGTGCACAAAAGGACTATGTTACGAGAGTGTGTTGCTCAGTTTCCACACACAGTCGTAAATTCAAGAATTTGTAATATTTTCACTCCAGATCTGCTACATTGCCATTTTTGCATACCTCCTTCTGAACAGTACAACTGTCATTTTTCACATCCAGCCCAAAATGTGTTTTCGCACATCTGGCGCACAATGGCACGGTCACTGTGGGAAATCAATGTTTGGGACAGATTATGAAAATCATAGTGGCACTGTTCATGAGCAGAGGTCACAAAATGGCTATGTTGAAAATTTGGTGAAATAATTCCACGAAATTACTGTTACAAGTGTGCATTGCACAGTTTCCATGTACGCTCGTAAGTTCGAGAATTTTTTAATAGTTTCACTCCAGAGTTTCAAAATTGTCATCTCTTTATACCTCCCTATGAATGTTACAGCTGTCATTTTTCACATTCTGCCCAAACTGTGTTTTTGCACATCTAGCACAGAATGGTGTGGTCGTTGTGGGAAATCAACATTCGAGATAGATTAACAAAATCACAGTGCCACTGTTCATGAGCAGAGGTCCCAAATGCTTTCATAAGGTGGGAGTCACAAAAAGGCCATGTTAAAAATTTGTATTGCAAATACCAACACACGCCTGGAGCATTAGGGTTTCTAACCATAAAATCCCACCTTGTACAGACTGACAGGCGACAGGGGTGTGCCTTTGGATTGACGACTGTAATGCTCGTGCCATTCCACCTCCACCATGCAGCCAATGACAGGCATCAAGGTGTGCCCTGCACTCTTCAGCCCTAGAGTTCACCCCATTCTCCTATACTGCACCCATTTCAGCATATGTCCTTATGCAATGGGGTGACTGTAAAGCCGAACACCCCAAGGCACACCTCAACACTTGTCTGTGTCTGCAGGATAGTGAGGTGAAATGGTGTGAGTGTTATGGGTGACCACCCAAAGGCACACCCCAATGCCTGTCCATCTCTGCAGGGTGAGGGTGGGGTTGGCATGAGTTCAGTATGTCACTGCCATTCCTATTCTGCATCTGTCTGACTCCTGCACGTACAATGCTAATATCAGCATGTAAACATTCGGCATTGACAAATGCTTGTTAGAGCACTGGGGGGTTGCGCCCCCCCACTCCCCTTCCCATTGTTTGTATCCTGTTATTTCATAAAGAAAACCTCTTATTTTATATTGCATGTGTTGTGGAGTAATGTGGAATGTCCTTCCTCCATGCGTTTGGCTTATTCTGCTCTTTTGCACTCCACTTTTTACACTTTTCTCTTTAACCTGACCGCGTAGCATACCAGTTGTATTTCTTGTATGTGACAACGTAGCATACCAGGAAGTGGGTGTAATTACAGGCACGGCAAAATACCATAGTACCCAAATGTTGGAGAGTGCATCTGGCCATAATCAGTCAGTATAACCTGTTGAGGTATGTAGAAGTATGTGTTTTGGTTCATTGTTTTTGGGGTCATTCTTTGCTTACTGAAACTTTTATTTGCCAGGGAAGCAGTCTAGTGTCAGGAAGAACAAGGGGTCCTCGGCTGATTGTTTTTCTCAGTCCAGGAGTAATCTCACACACCCATCTCTCAACCCACTCATCAGTCCAATAGTAATTCCACCCACCCATCCTGCAACCCACCCATCCCAGGGCTCATCCTCCTTATACAGGATGTGGGTCTGACATCTCTTGCCTGGTCTCAGTAACACGTAAAGTAAAGCCACAGTAGGGGAACAAAAAAAATGTAGGGGGTGTCAAGTAAATAACTGAGTAAAAAGTGTCAAGCCACGGTAAGGAGAACAGTACAGACAATAGTAACAACAAACATATTTAAAAGGTGGCTACTAAATAACTGAGAAAAGGGGTCTAGCTACAAAACCGCTAGGAACCAAACAAAAGGGACCTAGAAGGAGGGCTAGAGAAGCAGACAGCTACAGTAGATAAATAGCAGATTAACTGTAGCATTAAGTGCAGCATTATGTGAGGAGTGGTGCAATGCAGTAGATGTGGAGCAGCCATATTCAGGCAGACCTTCTGGATGCTGAAGTGCTGCCATATCTGCAAGCACCTCTCTGGGTTGTAGGAAGAAGTGTGGAGGGGGGATAGTGTGGGTTAAGCTTGAAAGAAAAATGGGGCAGCCATCCACACAGCAGTAGTCTACAGACCACTAACCCAGGTGGAAGAGACAGATAGGAAATTGATGCTTGCTATCCGAAGAAGGGCGGACAAGGGGGAGGTGGTGCTGGTTGGAGACTTCAACATGCCAGATGTGGACTGGATCCTCCTAGCAGCAGCAGCCAGGAGCAGTTTTATCCTGGATTCCCTACAGGGCACCTTCCTTAAACAATTGGTCCTGGAACCAACTCCGCAGGATGCAACACTGGACCTGTTGCTCACAAATGGGGACAGTGTAACAGGGGTCACAGTGGGCATGTGCCTGGGGAACAGTGACCACTGCAGTGTGATTTGAAATAACTGAATGGGCAGAATCCTGCCACACTAAAACACGTATCCTAGACTTCAGAAGGCAGATTTTGGGAGGATGGAGAAATGTCTGGAAGAAGCACTAGATGGAACGAGGAAGGAATTGCGGTGGAGGAACAGTGGGCGATATTTAAAACAAGGCTAGCAAGGGCAATACAATTATATATTAGGCAGGTTAGCAAGGGGAAACCCTTATGGTATTCCAAGGAGGTAGTACAGAAAGTGAAAGCCAAAAGGATCGCATTCAGGCAATACAAAAAGACAGGCAGAAGGGGATAGGAAGAAGTACCAGGAGAAGCAAAGGAAAGCAGGTAGGGCAGTAAGGGAAGCCAAAGCTCAGACAGAGGAGCGCATTGCAAAAACAGTGGCTAGAGAGGACAAAACCTTTTACAGGTACCTAAGTGAAAAAAAGGATGGTAAAGGGAGGAATAGTGAGGCTAAAGGGTAAGGATGAGAGTAGTGTTGAGGATGACAACAGTAAAGCAGACATACCGAACAGATATTTCTGCTCAGTCTTTACAGAAGAAGGGGCAGGTAGCGGGCCAGAAGGGAGTTCAAAGGGGGGTAAGGGCACAGAAATGAATGAAAGTCCCTTTCCATGGGAAAGGGTCCTAAAGCAACTGCAAGGAATAAAAGTTGATAAAGCTGTGGGCCCTGATGGGGTACAGCCCAGGGTGCAGAGGGAGTTCAGAGAAGTGGTGGCTGAACCTTTGGCGACCCTATATAGCCGATCACTTGAAACAGGTGAGGTGCCGAAAGACTGGAGAACAGCTGATGTAGTCCCTTTATACAAGAGTGGGAACAGAGAGGAAGCAGGAAACTATAGACTGGTTGCATCACATCAGTAGTGTCGGAGATTGTGGAAGCACTACTGAAGGAGAGATAAGTGGAACACCTTGTGGCCAGTGGTGTATAGAACCCAAGGCAGAACGATTTTTCTGGGAGGAGGTCATGCCAGACTAACTTCACAGATTTTTTCGACTGTGGGTGAGAAGGGAGGTGGATTGGGGGGGCAGTGAATGTGGTCTATCTGGACTTCAGTAAGGCCTCTGACACTGTGCCCCATAGGAGGCTGTTAAACAAGCTGGGCAATATGGGTGTGGGTAGGACAGTAGTGCGGCGGGTGGGGAATTGCCTGGATAGCAGGACACAGAGGGTGGTGGTAAATGGCTGTCGCTCCGCAGAGTGTAAGGGTGACCAGTGGAGTGCCACAGGAATCAGTGCTCATCAACATCTTTATCAGTGATATTACGGATAACATAGAAGGGAGAATTTCCCTGTTTGCTGATGACACAAAACTCTGTAACAAAGTGGATAATCTGGAAGGAGTGGCTAGAATAAGGAGAGACCTGCAGAAGCTTGAGGAATGGTCAGAGGTGTGGCAGTTGAGATTTAATGCAATAAAGTGCAGAATAATTCACATGGGGCACAAAAACCCTGGAACAGCATCTCACCTGGGGGGGTGGATATAGCATGCTCCAAGCAGGGAAGGGACCTAGGGGATATCATCTCTGATGACCTAAAGGTTGGGAGACAGTGCGACAAGGCAGCAGGTAAAGCACATAGGATGCAGGGATGCATAGGTGGGGCATCACCAGCAGGAGGAAGGAGGTCATAATTCCACTGTACATGATATTAGTGAGGCCACACCAGGAGTACAGTGTCCAGTTCTGGAAGCCTTAACTTTATAAGGATATATAGAGGATAATGGAGAGGCAAGTGTGTAATATGGATTTTTTTCACACACCTGAGGTGTGTGATGACCCATTAACCTCGAGAGCAAAGCTCGAGAGGTTTATGTGGTCATCACACACTGAGGGTATGTGAAAAAAATCCATAATTACATACTTACCTGTCCTTTATTTTTTTATAATTGCTGGTGACTGCTATCTATTTAGTCATCAAGAAGAAAAAGACGTTTTCGAGAAACACTGTTTTATTCTGTTAAACCAGTCAAACAACTGCATAGAAGCTGGAAGGAACAGCTACAAGTTAGTTATAGCTGTGCACCCAAGTTGAACAGGTAAACATGTAAACAAGTGAACAACTTTGAAAATGCAACAGTTAAGGAAGTCATAAATACTGCATTTCTTTTTTTTTAGGCAGGACATTATCAGAAATGTTTTTCCCCCATCTTACATCCTGGTGACCCCCACTCCTTCAGGTTCCATCCAACAATTCCTTCTCAAACCCCCACTAGCCTTACCTGAGCTCTTGACCCTCACATCACAGCCATTCCCCCAGGATATCCCAGACGTAACCCTTCACAGGGCGGGTCCCCCTCCTCCGAGGGGGAAAGCACCGGAGGGGCTCCAGTGCACTCTCAATAGGGCCTAGGTGATGCTGTTGAGGGAAGGAGGCTTGCCGAAGGCACCAGAGGAATCATGGGATGGAGAGCTATCATCTGGCAACCACCATGTGGAATTTACAGTTTTCTGGGTCTCCTTCATTGCGCTGCTCACATAGTGCCTCCAGTCTCCACTGGGGGCTGCTGCTGAGTGAGGCATTCCCCAATCCCACCCCAGGATAGGAGAGCAGTCCTTCAGATGCTTGGTCTTATCCTCCCCCGGCTGACCCCCGGTGTCCCAAATCTGTTCCCGAACCCGGGTCACTGGCATGGTCAAGGTAAGTTGCCAGCGCCTCAACCCTCTGCACCACCGGGCCGTCCATCAATATTGTATTTCTGATGAGAGTCCTTTTGTAATTTTGTTTGCTGTGGATCACGGTCTTCTTTTAAAGACTTTACTAAGAGTCCCAGTGTGGATAACGATTAACATAAGGAAAAAAATGTTTTTAACAGTTACAATGTTTATTTTGGACAAAGGAACAGAGATCTATAACTGTTTCCATGGAGATCGGGGTCATTGGCTTGGCGTGGAAATCTGTGGGAAGAAAAGAGAAATTTAGGGAGTGAGTGAAAAGTATGGGTTTATGTTCATAGGTTTGTTGAATGAACTACTGAATTTTTCTGGGATTGGTGAAGGGAGCTTTAGTGTTTAAGTTAGTGGTGTTTAGAGGACACTGCTGAGGTGTCTTACTTGACAAAAGTAAGTAAGTGCCTGAATTGTTTTGAGCTTGGTGTGTCATGCGATCAGTGAAGTGGGCATTTGTTCATGCTGGCAAAAGCCGTAATAAATGGAATTAGAGTTATTACAGTTTTTGGAAGCATAATGACCCGAAATCTGGTTATTATGGCATTTCACAGGTGCTATAATTGCATTGATATTAGCAGTCACCAGTGATTACTGTATAATAATAACAATAAACTTTATTTAGAAAGTGCATTTCTGAAACCAATGCGCTGTACAATAACAAAGTGCTAAAAAGTGCTAAAATAATAGAAGTCCATAAGATTATAACAGTACAAAATACAACTAAATTATGCTGCATATTCACTAAATGCTTGGAGGAACAGATGTGTTTTTAAGGTGACCTTGAAGCTGTCCAAGGTCCTGCATTCTTGAATCTGATGAGGTAGAGAATTCCACAGGGTGAGTGCTCCATACATAAAAGCACGGGCCCCGGATGTTTTCAGCCATACCCTGACAATCTCTAACAACCCTTCATCAGCTGAGCGGAGAGAACAGCCAGGGCTGTAAGGATTCAGGAGTTCTTGCAGACAGTGTGGAGACAGCTCGGAGGAGGGAAACCAAGATTGTACAAAGTTTGCATCACAAGTCCTACAAGAACAGGATGAAGGACTTGAATATGTACTCCCTGGAGGAGAGGATGGAAGGGGGCAAGATATGATAGAGACATACAAGTACATCACAGGGAGGAACAAGGTGCAGGAAAACATTATTTTTCAGAGGAAGAGATGTTCCAGGACTAGGTGTCATGGGATGAAACTGGAGGGAGGGAGGTTTAGAGGTAACGTGAGTAAGTATTTCTTCATGGAAGGGGTAGTGGACAAGTGGAATGCCCTGTCAGAGGTAGTGGTGGGGGCTGACACAATTACAGGATTAAAGAATGTAGGGGATAGGCATCAAGGGATCCTAGCAGTTGGAAGAAGACAACCCAGTTCAAGAGACGCTTGAAGAGGCAAAACTACATGCACAATTGGGCAGACTAGGTGGGCCAAAGACCCTTATCTGCCATTAGTGTCTATGTATCTATGTAACTGAAATATCCCAATAAAAAAATAATACTTGTGAGAATGCTATTCAAACAGTTCAAAAGTACATGCCAACTGGCAAGGCCTTTAACATAAAATATACAGTGTAGTCAAAGACACAGATAATGTAGGTAAAGCACCTTGACTGATATCAACTGTTGCAATTGTGGGAGCTAATTTCCTTGCTGCCATCCTGTATATATTCTTAGCTGGACATGACATAATAGAATAAATCATTATTCTAATAATGCTTCCATATATTTAAGAATGTAATTGTGCCAGAAAACTACCTGGAAAGCGTTTTCGAGTGCATCAGAAAAATTGGACTTTGAAATACCAGGGAACGTCTTTTTTGTTACTGACTTGCTCATGCTCACACAGTATGCAAGTGGGGGCTAATGGGATTCAAACCCAGGTCTCCAGGTTTACAGTTCCAGGTTAACAGCTCAGTGACCTTAACCACTACACTACACTGCTTCCCAGGAGAGGATGAGGATACAGTGTGAAAATTCAGAAGGGGATGCTTATTCATTTTCAGTTCATGGCCTTCCTGCTCTCACGGCAGCTATTAAACTGGGTTGTGGTGCACTGTGTGGAGATCAATCACAGGGTCTCGGCCTTCTTAACATGGAAGATGTCCACCCTCAGGAGTCTGTGGTGAGTGTCCCTCCATGGAACTCATACATGTATCTCCCTGCAGCACACTGAAATGAATCTCAATAAAAGGTAAGGCTAGTGCTTTGAGCAATAATGTTTCACAGCAGACAGAGGAGGACCAGGATAGAGGAAAGTAGGGGCAGGGTAACATTAGCATAGTTCGAACACTGAATTGTGAACTGAGAACTTAAGTTTAAATCCCACTGCAGCCACTTTTTACTGTGGTGCTGAGCAAATCTTCCTCTCCCAGCTAAAAAATATCAGAAACTGGAGCCACACTATAAATGTGAGCCTGCATTTAAGTTTGACTATCCTGAGTACATAAATTGTGTAGGTAAAAAGCAACGTAATTCTACCCTTTATGTCCCTCAGTTTCCATCATTTGCTCAACGCAGCAAATTCAAAAGAAATCAGAATGTTTCAGGTACCGAGGGAAATATGAACTCAGATCAATCTCACCTGCAGCCTTCTCTTCAGTATTAAGCACCGACAAATGTACGTTATTCCCCCCGCCCCCCGGTAAGTTATTTTAGCTCCAGTCTTTCAAACCTGTCTCCCCAGCACAGTCATTCAGCTTCTCTGGAACTTATGTTGTGCTCTGTCATCCTCTCACAGCTCAAGCTGTTGTCCCTTCTCCCCCTTCCCTGACCTTTCCATTTCTTTCCTCCTCCCCTCCCATGACCTTTATCCTACCCTTATATCTATCCCAGCCCTTTTTATTCTTACTCACCCTCCCTGATGAGAGTACCTCTTCTGCAGCGTGTTCCATTTTGGTCACCGCCCTTTAAAAAACAAAACGCATTGCTTAATATGCATCACATGTGAGACATGGACAAATGCTTTTTTAGTGGAGAGAGATAGGGGAGCTAAACATGTGGCTTAAGGGCTGGTGCCAGAAACATAGAATTTGACGGCAGATAAAGACTGCTTGGTTCACCTAGTCTGCCCAGTTTCCTACCTTTCAGATAAGCTGCCGATCCTAGTTAACCAACAGCTTACTTCCTCCTACCTCCCACTAGGACTGCCTTATGTCTGTCCCATGCATTCTTGAATTCCCCCACTGTTCTTGACTCCACGACCTCCTCAGGGAGGCTGTTCCATGCATCCACAACCCTCTCTGTGAAAAAATACTTCTTCACATTAGCTCTAAGCTGTCCCCCCTCTATCTTCAAATTGTGCCCACTTGTTTTTACACATCTCTTTTTCTGAAAGATGCTACCCTTCTGGACTTTGTTGATTCCCTTGAGGTGCTTGAAAGTTTCTATCATGTCCCCTCTCTCCCTCCTTTCCTCAAGGGTATACATATTAAGCTCCTTTAGTCTTTCTTCGTATGCCTTCTGGTGCAGTCCCTGCACCATTTTGGTTGCCCTCCTCTGGACAGCCTCCACTCTGTCTATGCCTTTGCGGAGATGAGGTCTCCAGAACTGCACACAGTACTCCATATGGGGTCTCACCAACTGTCTATACAGAGGGATAACAACTTCCTGTTTTCTACTATTGATGCCTCTTCCTATGCATTCCAGTATCCCCAAAGCCTTCCTTACTGCCTTCTCACATTGCTTGCCCACCTTTAGGTCGTCTGATATAATTACCCCCAGGTCCCTTTCCATTTTTACTGTTGTCAGTATCTCACCCCCCATTGTGTACTCTTCCCCATGGTTTTTGTTCCCCATGTGCATTACCTTGCACTTCTTTGTATTGAATCTGAGCTGCCATACATTTGACCATACCTCGAACCTTGCCAAGTCCCTTCTCAGCCTTTCCACTCCATCTTGTGTATCAACCCTGTTGAAGATCTTTGTGTCATCTGCAAAGAGACATACTTTTCCTTCCAGTTCCTCTGCAATGTCACTTATAAAGACATTAAAAAGGACCGGTCCCAGTACTGAACCCTGTGGTACCCCGCTAGTAACCCTCCTTTCTTCACTGTGGACTCCATTTACCACTACCCTTTGTGTCCTGTTGTCTACCATTTTTTTTATTCAGGCTACCACCTTGGGACACACTCCAAGGCTGGCTAACTTGTGTATTAATCTTTTGTGTGAGACTGTATCAAATGCCTTCCTAACATCTAGGTAGGCCATGTCCACAGCCCCTCCCTGGTCTACTACTTTAGTCACCCAGTTAAAGAAATTTATTAGATTCGTCTGACATGACCTTCCCATAGTGAATCCATGCTGCCTTGGGTCCTGTGCCCCACTGGCCTCTAGGTACTCAACAATTCTTTCCTTCAGAAGTGATTCCATCATTTTCCCTACCACTGAGGTCAAACTAACTGGTTTGTAGTTTCCTGCCTCTGTCCTGCTCCCACTTTTGTGAAGAGGAATCACATCTGCCCTCTTCCAGTCCTTGGGTACCACCCCATCCTCCCATGATTTGTTAAAGAGAGTAGTCAGTGGTGTCACAAGTTCTACCCTTAGTTCCTTTAGAATTCTTGGGTGAATCCCATCAGACCCCATTGCTTTGTCCACCTTCAATTTTATTAGTTCTTTCAGAACCCTTTCTTTTGTAAATGGACTGGTATCGACCCCCATCTTCAGAGTGTTTCTGAATACTGAACAGAAATATTCTTTCAGTATCCTTGCGTTTTCACTGTTAGCCTCTACCCACATTCCCTCCTCTTTTTTAAGCCTCAATATCCCTCCTTTGGTCTTTCTTCACTCCCTAATATACCTATAAAAGGTCTTATCCCCCTTCTTAACAGAGTTGGCTATCCTTTCCTCGGTTTGGGCCTTTGCTATTCTGACTGCCTTCCCAGCCTCTTTCTGCTTTAACTGATAAAGTTCTCTGTCCTGCTCCTTCTGTTTCTCCTTATATTTCTTGAATGCTATCCTTTTCTCTTTAACCTTCCCTGCCACCTCCTTGGAGAACCATCGCGGTTTTTTCCTTCATTGTGTTTTGTTGATTTGCTTTATTCACAGGCCTATTGCCTCTGTGATGGCTGTTTTGATTACTCCCCATTGTTCCTCCACCCCTCCTTCTTGCCTGTTTGCTAGTGCTTTTCTGAGGCACTCTCTCATTTTCCCAAAGTCGGCCCTCCTAAAGTCCAATACTCTTGCTTTTGTATGGCTTGATTGTATGGCTGTGTTTATCATGAACCACACTGTTTGGTGGTTGCTTGTTCCCAGATGGCTACCCACTTCTAAATCTGAGATTCCTTTTCCGTCTCCATTTGAGAGTACCAGGTCTAAGATTGCTCCCTTCTGAGTGGGTTCCAATTCTAGCTGTCTTAGGCATGCCCCCTGTAGGGCATCAAGAATGAACCTACTCTTGGATGTGCTTGCAGCAAAGGTGCTCCAGTTAACATCTGGCATATTCAGGTACCCCATCAACAAGGAAAAAGGACACAAATTTGTAGGTAACTGGCAGCAGTTTTGCCAGTGAAAGTTCTTTAAATTTGATGGACTACATCTGACTAAGGAGGGAGTCAGTGCATTGGGGCAGAAGTTTGATGGCTTTGCAGAATATTTAAACTAGCAAATGGGGAGAGGGGTGCAGCACCCGATACGTCGAATAGGAAGAACATCCCTCCCTCCTCAGCTAGTGGTCAAACAGGAGTTCAGCATGTTTGTAGTTCATTTGCATCACCAGGTAAGGAAAAAGGTCTGGCTTCCTATACGACGCACAGGGGAAACGCCAGACCTTGCCCAACAACTAACAAACTGAAATCTGGCCAATGGAAAATTATGTACACAAATGCTCGCAGTCTGGAAAACAAGATCCTAGACCTGCAGGCAACAATGACAGAGGTTAAACTGGACATAGTAGCCATTAACGAGACATGGTTCACCAGTAACCACACTGGAGAGACTTCAGTAGCCAGCAATGTACTGTTCAGACCAAGATGCAAAAAGGGGGGTGGAGTGGTCCTTTATGTCAATGAAAATATCAAAGCTACAGAAATTGAGAATATACAAAAGGAGCCAAAAGAACTGTGAGTCACCCTGGAAGCAGGAAATGAGATAGCCATATGAACTGGGGTTGTCTACAGGCATCCAGACCAGGGGAAGGACATAGACACATTACTGTTAGAAGATATACAAAACATCTAAAGGGGAGGTTCTAATAATGGGAGACTTCAATGTGCCAGATACAGATTGATCAATACCAGCAGGAACATCTGCCAGAACTAGACACATAGTGGATTCCCTGCAGGGGGAGGGCCACAAAGAACTGGTACAACAACCCACAAGAGACAGGACTATCCTAGATCTAGTACTGACTAACAGGGAAAGGGTCATAGATCTCCAGGTAGAAGGTCACCTGGGGGCCAGTAACTGTAACATGGTATGGTTCAGTTTGGCCACTAGAACTAAATCATCCCATTCCAAGGCAAAATATGGGACTTCAGAGGAGCTGACTTTGATAAGATGGCCAACAGAGTTAAGCTAGCCCTGGCAAGAAGAAATACAGGTGAGGGATTACAGGGAAAAGTGGGCAAGCATTAAGGACGCAATACTTAAAGCAACATCCCACTGTGTTAGAGAGAAAAGGAAGTGCAAAAGAAGAAGGACACCACTTTGGTTCTCAAAAATAGTAGCAGAAAAGATCAGAGCCAAAAGGCTGGTCTTCAGGAAGTAGAAGGAAATGCAGCAGGACGAAGATAGGGAGGCATGCCAAACTTCCCTAAGGGAAGCAGGGAAGGCAATAAGGCAGGCAAAGGCCCAAATCAAGGAAACACTAGCACAAACAGTAAAAGAAGGTGACAAGACTTTCTATAGATACATTAGAGAAAGGAGAAAGCCCAGAGGGGGTATTGCTAAGATCAAAGGGGTAAGGGGGCATGTGAGGAGGAGGACCATGTAAAAGCATCTATCCTAAATAGATACTTCTGCTCAGTATTTACTGAGGAGAAGGTAGGGCAGGGCCTACAGCTCAGCACCATGGACACAGGGGGGAGGGAGGTATGCATTAGTCCCTTCTCAAAAGAAAGGGTCCAACAAGAGCTCAATAAGCTCAGGGTAGACAATGCAATGGGACCTGATGGCATACATCCCAGGGTACAAAAGGAGATAAGGGTGGAACTAGCAGAGCCATTATCAGAACTGTTTAGTGAGTCTCTGAGCACAGAAGAGGTCCCAGAAGACTGGAGAAGGGCTCATATGATCTCACTGCACAAGAGTGGTAGCAGGGAAGTGGCAGAGAACTACAGACCAGTCAGTCTTACCTCAGAAGTGGGCAAGATTATGGAGGCACACCTTAAGGAAAGGATAGTGCAACACCTGGAATCCAAAGGAGCACAGGATCCAAGACAGCATGGGTTTACAACAGGAAGGTCCTGTTAAACTAATCTCATAGATTTCTTTGACTGGGTAACCACAGTGATGGACCAAGGGGGAGCAATTGATGTCGTCTACCTTGACTTCAGCAAAGCTTTTGATACTGTTCCACACAGAAGATTGATTAATAAGCTGGGTAGGCTCAGGGTGGGTCAGAAGTTGGTCAACTGGGTGTCAAATTGATTGATGGGCAGAAACTAGAGAGTGGTGGTAAATGGTATACAGTTAGAAGAGATGCAAGTAACAAGTGGGGTACCTCAGGGATCAGTCCTCTGGCCACTCCTCTTCAATATCTTCATCAGTGACACTGCAGATGGACTGGAGGGAAAGGCTTGTCTGTTTACAGATGACACCAAGATCTGCAACAGAGTAGATGATCCAGATAGGGTGGGCAGAATGAGAAGAGAGCTGGATAAACTGTCAAAATTGTCGGAAGAGTGGAAACTGGGGTTTAACGCAAAGAAGTGCAAGATCATGCATGTAGGGAAGAGAAACCCTGAAGCCACCTATAGTCTGGGAGGGGAGTTGCTGGCAGTCACAAGGGAAGAAAGAGACTTGGGCATCATCATCTCAGATTACCTGAAATCATCCAAGCAGACCACTAAAGCTGTAGGTAAGGCTAGGGGTATGTTGGGGTGTATTAGAAGGGGCATCACAAGTTGTAAGAGGGAGGTAATTATACCTCTTTACAAGACTCTGGTTAGGCCGCATCTGGGGTACTGTGTGCAGTACTGGAGGCCACACTTTCACAAGGACAGTAATCAAATTGAGGCAGTCCAGAGAAGGGCAACTAAAATGGTGCAGGGTCCGCAAGAGAAGCCATATGAGGAGAGACTAAAGGAGATTAATATGTATACCCTTGAGGAAAGAAGGGAGAGGGGGATATGATAGAAACTTTTAAGTACCTCAGTGGAATCAACAAGTCCAAGAGGGTAGCATCTTTCAAAAAAAGAGATGTGCAAGAACAAGGGGACAACATTTGAAGATATGGGGGGGATGGCTCAGAAAAAATGTGAGAAAGTATTTTTTTCACAGAGAGGGTGGTGGATGCATGGAACAGCATTCCTGAGGAGGTTGTGGGTTATAAAACTGTGGGAGAATTCAAGAATGCAATGGACAGACATAAGGCAATTCTTATGTGGGGGGGGGGTAGGAAGAAATAAGCTGCAGATCCTAGTTAACCAACAGCCTATCCTGTAGGTAGGGGAAATGGGCAGACTAGGAGGGCCAAGTGGTCCATATCTGCCATCAAAGTCTATGTTTCCATGGGCAACCAAAATGGTGCAGGGACTGCATCAGAAAACAAGTGAGGCAGATCATTGGAGCTCAATATAAATACCCTAGAGCAAAGGAGGGAGAGAGGTGATATGATCGAAACATTCAAACACCTTAAGGGCATTAACAAGGTGAAAGAGTCTAACATGTTTCAACATAAGAACAATAGCAGGACAAGAGGACACAGCATGAGATTAGGAGGAGGCCACTTAAGGGGTAATGTGAGGAAGTTCTTTTTCACAGAAAGGGTGTGGATGCATGGAATGGCCTGCCTCAGGAAGTGGGGGAGATGAATACAGTGCAGAGCTTCAAACAGGCATGGGATGAGCATAAGGGAGCAATTCAGATGAATATGAACAGATAGTCCATTGACAGAGCAAAGGCCGATGGCGCATTCTTAAGGTAGAAAAAGAAATGGGCAGACTGGATGGGCCTTGCGGTCCTTATCTGCTGTCAACTTCTATGTTTCTATGTGCTGAAGGGACTTGCAAATCTGAAAGTGGAGAAAGCAATGGGGCCAGATGAGGTGCATCCAAGGGTATTGAGGGAACTCAGGATGGTACTGGCTGCCCCTCTGACTGCCCTGTTTAACAACTCACTGGAAACAGGAGTGGTTCCAGAGGACTGTATGAGGGTAGATGTAATTCCACTTTACAAAAGTGGTAGCAGGGAGGAGGTTGGCAACTACAGGCCACTCAGCCTGACATCAGAGGTGGGAAAGTTAATTGAATCACTACTGAGAGAAACGATTGCGGAATATCTTGAATCTAGTGGGTTACAAGATCTGGGGAGCATGCATTCGCAGAAGGAGGTCATGTCAAATGAATCTGATAGATTACTTTGACTGGGTGACCAGGGAATTAGATCAGAGTGGAGTGGCATACATAGCCTACCTAGATTTCAATAAAGCTTTTGACACTGTTCCACATAGGTGACTCATAAGTTAGCTGGGCAGCTTTGGAGTGGGTCCTGAGGTGGTACACTTTGTAAGAAATTGAAATTGGTTAAGGTATAGGTGACAGGGCATGGTGGTAAACTGAGTTCACTCTAGAGAAGGGACAGTGACCAGCAGGGTGTCTCAAGGATCAGAACGGGGACCAGTCCTTAAAAATGACATTGCAGGGGAGCTGGAAGGGAAGGTCTGTCTCTTTGTGGATGACACCAAAATCTGCAGGAGGTTGGACATTCCATGTGTGTGTATGTGTAAGGAACAGTAAGTTGGGCATTGGGGAGGGGGGCTTGAAAGAATGTGTAGAGAGCAGAGAAAACTTGTGGAGTGGTCAAGGGTACAACAGACAGGTTTCAATGCATAAAATTTCTAAATCATGCACTTGGGGCACAGAACCCCAGAAGCAGGGTACAAAGTAGGAGGAGAGGCAATATGACCACCAAACAGGAAAGAGACCTCGGGGTATTGATATCCGATGACCCAATAGTGGCCAGACAGTCCAACAAGGCAGGTGGAAGGGCTAGTGGGATGCTGGATTGCATAGGGAGGGGTATCTCAACAGAAAGAAGGAAGAGTTATTGCCTCTGTATGGATCATTGGTAAGAACCCACCTACAGTGCGATGTTGAGTTCTGGAGACCACATCTCTGGAAGGACATTGGCAGAGTGGAGGCTGTCCAGAGGAGGGTAACTAAATGGTGCAGGGTCTGCATTAAAAGCCCTATGACAAGAGTCTAAAGGATCTCAGTATGTACACCCTGGAGGACAGGATGGAGGGGGGATGTGACAGAGACCTTTGAATACCTCACAGGTGTACATAAGGTACAAGGGGACTTGAAATGAAGTTGGAGAGGGGTAGATTGAGAAGAGATGCGAAGAAATACTTCTTCACAAAGAGAGTGGTGGATGTCTGGAAAGGTCTTCCAATTGAGGTGGTGGGGTGGAAAACAGTGGTGGAGTTCACGAATGCATGGCATAGGCATAAGGGAATCTTAGTGTAACGGAAGGGGCGGAGAAATAGCTGGGGATCAGGTAGGGTATGCGGTGACACTGTAGGTAGAACAATGGACAGACTGGTTGGGCTAAGCAGTCCTTATCATCCATCAAATTCTCTGTCTCTCTTTTTTTTTTTTATTCGTAGTCACCATCCCCCCCATACTGTGAGATCTGTCCCACCACCACCCCCATGCCTGGGCTTATCGCCCCAGGCGGAGCTGCTGGGTGGGTGCCCCTTCCTAAAGAACCTGGTCTATGTGCCCTGGCTTGCCCCCCAGGGTGGGGCCACAGGAGTGGGACCCCCCCCAGTGGACATTAACCACAACCGGTGCAGCGGCGGAGATGGGGTCATCATGAAGGGGCCAGAGTTTTTTTTTTAGTATGCAGAAACCCACTAGGGGCAGGGACATCCAATGATGCCTGCATCAGCCCTGCCCCCCACAACATGTGGCACTGGCAACCGCGATACCCCCATCCTCCACCTGAGGCCTGCATGGTGCTGGACACTCTTCTCTCCTCCCCCTGAAGAAGTAGAGCAGTCCCTGGGATGCTCAATCCTTTTCCCCCTGGCCGGCGCTCTGACTCCTGAGTCTGTCAATGAATCCAGGATGTTAGTGTTGTAAGTCGGCACCTTGCTGCTGCACCAGTGGGCCGGCAATTTCTGTGTTTTTGTGTTATTGTTTCTGTGATCTATCCATGAGATCACACTGCCTCCACATCTCGGGGGGCAGAAAAGTAAAGTATCTCCCGGCATTTTGTTTTACTATAATCTACTCAGGGTAGCCCAGTTCAGATACAACATCTCGTGTAGCGTGGACCTGCTTTAACCGCTGTTTCCACTGCTAAATGGACTGGAGCATTGGAAGGTGACATGCTCAGTTACATAGAAAGTATTTGGCTCTAGCAGGGTTTGAACCTGTGATCTCCTGGCTCTCAGAGTGCTCTACACACTGACTTTACTGCCTGCAGGGGAAGAGGGTTGACCCTCAAAAGGCCAGCGATTGCTGGAAAATATTTTAAACAATTTATCTAAGCAAGATAGCCCAGCTGGCATGCAACATCTGTTTCTCTGCCCAGTTCTGCAGCTGCATGGATTGGAGCACTGGGATGGAATATGCCATGCCAGGGTCACACAGTATTTAGCTATAGCAGAGTTTGGACCAGTAATCTCTTGTTCCATGGTGCTCTAGCCACTGGACAGCACTGCCAGTGGGGGGTAGTTGATGGGTATAGGCAGGACATTATCAGAAATGTTTTTTTGTTACAGTTTATTTACTGATAGTCCTGCTGAGATGCAAGACCTTATTTCTGGGGGGGTGGTCCTGCTTTCATAGTGTGCAATATGCATGAAATATCACACAATTTCCAAAGTGACTGCTGTTTAATATTATTTTCTCTTAGGGTTCCTCCTTTAAATTGATGATATTTTGTGGCTATTTAAATGTTGAATATTTCTATCGGAATGTAATGTTTTTATTCTTTCGCTGTATTAAAACTGTAAAGGCTTTTAGCTAATCAATAAACCTCTTTACAATGCAGATGCAACATGTCATTTCTCATGCAGTCCAGTGCCTACCCATTTCCACAGCTGAGTAAAGTGGAGAACTGGGAGGTTAAGTGACTTGCTCAGGGTCACACAGCAAGTATTTGGTTCTAGTGGGGTTTGAACCATCAATCACTCAGGAGTCCAGCAAACTCTAACCAATAAAACGCCTTGCCTCCACTTTCTGCATGGAGAGGGGATTCATACAAGGCAACTGACTGCTGGCAGTGGTGTTTTTTTTACAGTTAGTTTACCCAGAATTGCAGAGCTAAAATGCAATATCTCATTTTCAGTGGGGGGTTCTGCTCTACCCATTTTCACAACTGCTTGAACTGGAGCACTAGGAGGTTTAGTGACTTGCTAAGGGTGACACAGTAAGTTATCTAGTTTTAGCAGGGTTCAAAACTGTGATCTTCTGGTTTCCAACAGTGTTCTGTCTTGAATACACTGCCACTGCTGCCGTAATAGGGGGAGGACCCTAAAATGGTAGCGGTTGCCATAGATTTTTTTTAACTTTCTTTTATTAGAAACATAAAACCATAGAAAACATGGTAGCAGATAAAGACTCATGGTCCATTTAGTCTGCTCAATATCCCAATCTATTTCATACTGACCTATAGCAAGAGAAGGTAGTTACCCCATATTCCTGTACCCACAGAAGTTTAGCTCCTGTAGCTTTTAGGTATAACCAACCAGTATTTTAAGCACTCAGTACACCTCTGGGAGCCTTGGGTCAGGTGGCACTGTTTAAAACTGTATTTACACAGTAATAGTGTTTTTCTTTCTTTGCCGCACCTTTCCCACTGCACTGTGTGCTTCACCAAGATTTTTGGTTTACACTGCTGGCTGTTGCCGTAGTGCAGGTCACACTACACTGCGGGTGGGGTGGGGGCTGGACATTACGTGGGGCAGGTTTCAACTGTGGGAAGACAGCTTTGTAGCGGATCAAGTGCAGAAGATCATTTAGAGTGCAGCTCGATGCCCTCAGTCTGCTACATGTAGCCACTCCTGAGTCAAAGCCAAAAATGGATCTGGAGTGCTCTTAATGTGCTCCAGTAAGTGTCCACCAGTCCACACCATCGTGTTTGCAGTGCATCAGCCAGTGTGCACAGGTTGATGGACTGCAAACGTGGCAGTGTAATCAAGGCTTAAAAGTTCTGGAAGTGGAGCCAGCTACATGGGTATGAACAGTCCAGGAAATTGTAGTTAAGTTGTGCTGGGAGAGAGAGGTATCAGCCTCTCTTTTGGTGCAGACTGATTGCTCCTGCTGAGCAGACTTGCAGAGAATTCCTCGGGATTGTTTTTGTGGTGGAAGCTGTTCCTCCACACAGTTACTGCACAGGTGTGAAGCCATGACACTCAGCTGATCCTGAAGGACAGACAGCACTTAACAACAGAGTAAGAACAGAAACTTTTGCAGCTTTTGAAAACTTGAACGAGCTGCAGCAGGAGACCCTGCGGTAAAATTGATAACTGGCATGTAGCTGCAAACTGTGAAAGGAGAGAAATTGCAGCATCTGGTGCCCGGTTTAAAACTTCTACAGTCAATCAGCAAGACTAACTAAATGAAAAGGATACATAGAAACATAGACTTTGATGGCAGATAAGGACCGCTGGGCCCATCTAGTCTGCCCATTTCCCTACCTACAGTATAGGCCGTAGATCCTAGTTAACCAACAGCCTATTTCTTTCTACCCCCCACAAGAATTGCCTTATGTCTGTCCCATGCATTCTTGAATTCTCCCACAGTTTTAGACCCCACAACCTCCTCCGGAAGGCAGTTCCATGCATCCACTACCCTCTCTGTGAAATAATACTTCTCACATTGCCCTGAACCGCCCTCCTTCTATCTTTAAATTGTGTCCCTTGTTCTTGCAAGTCTCTTTTCTGAAAGATGCTACCCTCTTGGACTCTGTTGATTCCACTGAGGTACTTAAAAGTTTCTATCATGTCCCCTCCCTTCTTTCCTCAAGGGTATACATTAAGCTCCTTTAGTCTCTCCTCATACGGCTTCTCTTGCAGACCCTGCACCATTTTAGTTGCCCTCCTCTGGACTGCCTCTATCCTGTCTATGTCCTTGGAGATGGGGTCTCAGAACTGGACACAGTACTCAGATGGGGTCTCACCAACTGTCTGTACAGAGGGATAACAACTTCCTGTTTTCTGATGATGATGATGCCTCTCCATATACATCCCAGTATACCCCAGCCCTCCCTACTGCCTTCTCACATTGCTTGCTAACCTTAAGGTCATCTGATATGATTACCCTCAGGTCCCTTTCCATTTTTGTTGTTGTTACTACCTCCCCCCCATTGTGTATTCTTCCTTTGGGTTCTTGTTTCCCAGGTGCATTATTTTGCACTTCTTTGCATTGAATCTAGCTGCCATACTCTGACCATTCCTCCAACCTTGCCAAGTCCTTTTCATCCTTACCCATACTCTTGTATCAACCTGTTGCAGATCTTGTGTCATCTGCAAAGGCATACTTTCCTTCAGTCCCTCTGCAATGTCACTGATGAAGACATTAAAAGGACTGGACCCAATACTGAACCCTCACGGTACCCCACTAGTAACCCCTTTCTTCAGAGTGGACTCCATTTACAGTTACCTTCTGTGTCCTGTTGTCCAGCCAATGTTTTACCTAGGCTACCACCCTGGGTCCACTCCCAGGCTGGTTAATTTGACTATTAATCTTTTGTGGGACTGTGTCAAATGCCTTGCTAAAGTCTAGGTAGGCCATGTCCACAGCCCCTCCCTGGTCTACTACTTTGGTCACCCAGTCAAAGAAATCTATTAGATTCATCTGACATGACCTTCCCGCTGTGAACCCATGCTGCCTTGGGTCCTGTGCTCCACCGGCCTCTAGGTACTCAACTATTCTTTCCTTCAGAAGTGACTCCATCACTTTCCCTACCACAGAGGTCAGACTGACAGGTCTGTAGTTTCCTGCCTCTGTCTTGGTCCCACTTTTGTGAAGGGGAATCACATCCGCCTTCCTCCAGTCCTTGGGTACCACACCATCCTCCCATGATTTATTAAAAAGAGTAGCCAGTGGTTTCACTAGTTCCTCCCTTAATTCTTTTAGAATTCTGGGATGAATTCCATCAGGACCCATTGCTTTGTCCACCTTCAGTTTTAGGAGTTCTTGCAGAACCCTTTCTTCTGTGAAAGGACTGGGATTGACCCACCTATCAAGAGTGCTTCTGTTAATTGGATTAGGCACTTCCCGCTCCTCTTTTGTGACTACTGAGCAGAAATATTCATTCAGTATTTCTGCCTTTTCACTGTCCCCCTCTGCCCACCCACCGTTCATTCTATTCAGCCTCACTATCCCTCCCTTTGTCTTTCTACGCTCGCTGATGTACCTATAAAAGGTTTTATCCCCCTTCTTAACTGAGTTGGCTATCTTTTCCTCAGTTTGGGCCTTTGCTATTCTGACTTCCCTCCCTGCTTCCTTCTGCCTTAACTGGTACAGCTCTCTGTCCTGCTCCTTCTGTGTTTCCTTATACTTCCGGAATGCTATCTTTTTCTTCCTGACTTTCACAGCCACCTCTTTTGAGAACCATAGTGGCTTTTTCTTTCATTTTGATTTATTTGCTTTACACAAAGGCTTGTTGCCTCTGTGATGGCAGTTTTGATAATTCCCCATTGTTGCTCCACACCTCCTTCTAGCCTGTTTGCTAGTGCTTTTCTGAGGCACTCTCCCATCTTGCCAAAGTCAGCCCTCCTAAAGTCTAGTACCCTCACTTTTGTATGGCTTGACTCTGTAGCTGAGTTTAACGTGAACCACACTGTTTGATGGTCACTTGTCCCCAGATGGCAACCCACTTCTAGATCTGAGATCCTCTCACTGCCCCCGTTTGAGAGTACGAGGTCTAAGATTGCTCCTTCACGAGTGGGTTCCAAAACTAGCTGTCTAATGCTTGCCACCTGTAGGACATCAAGAATGGCCCTGCTCTTGGATGTGGCTGCAGCAAATGTGCTCCAGTTATACATACCTAATTTGGCCCAGGATCTTTATGCCTGTGGGGACCAGTTTGATGTGGCAAATCTCAAAGCTACTGTGGTTCCCAGTGGGAAGTGCTCCTCTGTGAACATCAGCAAAACTAGAAATAAAAGGTCAGCAAGTGAATGTTTAAAGGTGAATGGAAATCAACTGTAAGGCACAGTATGGTTGAATGAGGCATGCAGATTCATGGACCACCTGAGAGCGCAATGATCTGGAGGAATGAGTATTTTGCCTTTTTTTAACAAGCAAAGCTAGACAATTTCTCCTTAAACTGCTCAACTTTAATACAGCAATATCACTTAACTTCATTCTTACTGCAGTAAATTATACATATCAAGTTTTGTTTTGAATTCATCCATTGTCCTGCTGCCCACAATTTCCAGTGGTAGGTACTCTAGTGTATGCAAGCCTTGGTTGCGTAATCTGTCCTCATACTCTTGGTTCTGCAGACCTGCTACCATATTAGTTGCTTTGTGCTGTACTCAATCTAGTGATTTAATCTCAGTTTTTATACATGAAGCCTCAAACTGAGTGCAGTAGTACAAACGTAGCCTAACCAGTGAACAATACAGCGGCGTGATAACCTTTTTATTCCCTACTATTTATGTGTCTTCTTATACAGCTCAGAATCCCATCAGATTTCCTTGTTATCTGTTGTCAGTGTTTTTATAAACTCAGGTCGTTCATTTATATAATTCCCAGATCCCCTCTCCTCTGTTACTGTCTTCAAAATTTGCCCCCTACCACATATGGTGCCCTACTATTGTTGACACCAAAATGCAACACTGAGCCTTTATCCACATTAAACTCCAACTTGTGATCATGTCCCTACTGTTCGGTTCTTGTTGTAGGTTGACTATTTCCTCATTACTGGTAACCACAGATGCAATCTAAGCTTACTATGTACAAACTTAACTGGAGGGACAGGAAGTGAATCCTCAGGATCGCAGCAGCAGCTGCACGGGGGAGGGAGCCGGATGTCATTGTCCACCTAGAGACAAATGATCTGGCTGAGAAAGGGATCAGAGCAGTGCAGGAACAGTTTGTGGAGTTGGGGAGGGGCCTTAGACAAGTAGCATGCACGGTAACCTTCTCGGAGGTGCTGCCTTTCTATGGCATGGGTGGGCTAGGGTGCTCCACACCATTGGATTCAATCAGTGCTTGGAAAACTGGTGTAAAGCACAGGGATTTGGCTTCACTGGGGACTGGGGTCCACCTGGAGCGATGCAGGCCTATACTGGCGTGATGGTCTGCATCTGTCCAGGGAGGAAACCAGGATTCTAGGTGATAGGTTTAAATGCTTCATTGGCAAGCATTTAAACTAGCCAAGGGGGAGGCACTGGAAAGGAGCAGAGAAATCCTAGCCCCCCCCCAAAAAAAAATCAGGGTAGTAAGTGAGGCAAACACCAAGATAGAGATGTTGATAGGGAGAAGGGCAGAGGTATATGGAGAAAATGACAGACACAGTAAGGACAGGGATGGTGTAAAAAGTGGTAAGGCCATCAAGAAATGGAGGGTAATGAGTACCAATCCCCCATAGTCTGGGCAACAAGCTCCTTGAACTTGTAGCCTTGATGAGAGAGGGATGCCTGGATATCGTAGCAGTCACAGAAACATGGTACACAGAGAACCATGACTGGGATGTCAACATACCAGGATACACAGCCTACAGGGAGGGGAGAAGAGGGGGAGGAGTAGCTCACTACGTAAGGGCAGGGATCAAAGCAACAGAACTAAAGGGTAAACAGTGAGAAGAGGAGGCACTGTGGGTCACTTAAGAGACTGGAAATGGCACCACAATCCGCACAGGGGTTGTATACAGACCCCCATATCAGGGGGAAGGAATGCACAAAGATATAATAGAAGGCATCCTTAGGATGGCAGAGAAAGGGGAGATACTGTTGATGGGGAACCTGAATATGCCAGATGTTAACTGGAGCACCTTTGCTGCAGCCACATCCAAGAGCAGGACCATTCTCGATGCTCTACAGGTGGCATGCCTCAGACAGCTAGTTTTGGAGCCCACTCACGGGGGAGCAATGTTAGACTGCATGCTTTCAAATGAGGACAGTGAGAGGATCTCAGATATAGAAGTGGGTAGCCATCTGGGAACAAGTGACCACCAAATAGTGTGGTTCACAATAAACTCAGCTATAGAGTCAAGCCATATAAAAGTGAGGATACTGGACTTCAGGAGGACTGACTTTGGCAAGATGGGAAAGTGCCTTTGAAAAGCACTAGCAAACAGTCTAGAAGGAGGGGAGGAGCAACAATGGGGAAACATCAAAACTGCCATCACAGAGGCAACAAGCCTTTGTGCGAAGCAAAAAAATCAAAATGAAAGAAAAAGTCACTGTGGTTCTCAAAAGAGGTGGCAGGGAAGGTTAGGGAGAAAAAGATCGCATTTAGGAAGTATAAGGAAACACAGAAGGAGCAGGACAAAGAACTGTACCAGTTAAGGCAGAAGGAAGCAGGGAGGGAAGTCAGAATATCAAAGGCCCAAACTGAGGAAAAGATAGCCAACTCGGTTAAGAAGGGGGATAAAACTTTTTATAGGTACATCAGAGAGCATAGAAGGACAAAGTGAGGGACAGTGAGGCTGAATAGAATGGACGGTCAGTGGGAAGAGAGGGACAGTGAAAAAGCAGGGATACTGAATGAATACTTTTTTCTCAGCATTCACAAAAGGGGAGGAGGGGAGGTGCCTAATCCAATTAACAGAAGCCCTCTAGATAGTGGGATCGATCCCAGTTCTTTCACAGAAGAAAGGGTTCTGAAAGAACTCCTAAAACTGAAGGTGGACAAAGCAATGGGGTCTGGTGGAATTCACCCCAGAATTCTAAAAGAATTAAGGGGAGAACTAGTGACACCACTGACTACCCTTTTTAACAAATCATGGGAGGATGGTGTGGTACCTGAGGACTGGAGGAAGGCGGATTCCCTTTCACAAAAGTGGGAGCAAGACAGAGGCAGTAAACTACAGACCTGTCAGTTTGACCTCTGTGGTAGGGAAAGTGATGGAATCACTTTAAAGGAAAGAATTGTTGAGTACCTAGAGGACAGTGGGGCACAGGACCCAAGGCAGCATGGTTCACAGTGGAAGGTCATGTCAGATGAATCTAACTGATTTCTTTGACTGGGTGACCAAAGTAGTGGACCAAGGAGGGGCTGTGGACATGGCCTACTTAGACTTGAAAGGCATTTGACACAGTCCCACACAAAAGATTAATAATCAAATTAACCAGCCTGGGAGTGGGTCCCAGGTGGTAGCCTGGTAAAACATTGGCTGGACAACAGGACACAGAAGGTAATTGTAAATGGAGTCCACTCTGAAGAAAGAGGGGTTACTAGTAGGGTACCGCAGGGTTCAGTACTGGGTCCAGTCCTATTTAATGTCTTTATAAGTGACAGTGCAGAGGGACTAGAAGGAAAAGTGTTCCTCTTTGTACATGACACAAAGATCTGCAACAGGGTTGATACACAAGGAGGCTGGAAAGGATAAGAAGGGACTTAGCAAGGTTGGAGGAATGGTCAGAACTATGGCAGCTTGGATTCAATGCAAAGAAGTGCAAATATGGTACCTGGAAACAAAACCCAGGGGAAGATTACACAATGGGGGAGGAGATAGTAACAACAACAATATTTGTCAATGCCAAATGTTGGCTTGCTGGCATTGGCATTGGTAGTGCAGGAGTTAGACAGATGCATCATAGGAATGGCAGTGAAGTATTGAACTGATGCTAACCCACCCCACCCTGCAGAGAGTGACAAGCATTAGGGTGTCCCTTTGGGTGTTTGTAGTGCAGTGCGGAAAACATGTTGGGCAGGATGTGAGAAATGACAGCTGTACAGTTCATAAGGAGGTGTAAAAATGGCAGTGTTGAAAATGTGGCATGTACATATACCAAATTTATAACCTACTGAAAGCGGAAATATGCATGCACGCTTGCAGCATTACATTTTATGGGCGTTCGGCACCAAATTTTCAACATAGGCATTTTAGTACCTCTGCTCATGTACAGTGTCACTGTTATTTCCTCAAAGTGTCCTAAGAAGTGATTTTGCACAGCGACCATGCTATTCTGCGCTGGAAGTGCGAAAACACATTTTGGGCATGATATGTCAAATGACAGCTGTACTGTTCATCAAGAGGTGTGGAAAAATGGCACTGGTGAAAATCCAAACTGAAAATATCACAAATGCACGACGGTATGAGCGTGCCTGCAATCTGACAACGCACCCTCGTAACACAGTTATTTTATGGAGTATCATGACCACATTTTCAACCTAGGCATTTTAGATCCTCTGCTCATGAACTGTGTCACTGTCATTTTCATAATCTGGCCCAAACACTGATTTCCCACAGCGACTGCGCTATTGTGCGCTGGAAGTGCGGAAACACATTTCGGCAGGATGTGGAAATGACAGCTGTACTGTTCACAAGGAGGTACAAAATGACAATGCTGGAAAATCCGCAGTAAAATATTGTGAATGCGCAGTTACAAGCTCATGAAGTAACCGCGCACCTGACGCCATAAAACAGGCATTTGTTGACTTTTACCAAATTTGGAACTTAGGCTTTTAAGAGGGCACCTAGAACACCACCACTGTCATTTTGTTATGGGCCCGAAGGAGATTTCACGCAGTGACTGCGAAATCACCTTTCAAGGCTGTTAAATGCCATGACAGTGACAGAATTAATGAGGGAGGGCCTCAAAAACCCCATGTTGAAAATTTGGTGCAAAAATTCCAAGAAATGCCTGAGATATGCAACAAAGTTGAAAAAACCCTATTCACTCCATTATACAGCTTACTGGCGTTTCCTCAGATTGCGGTCGGCTTTGAAGAGTGCAGACGTGTTCCCAGTCCACTGAAGATCGTCCACGCCAGACTCGGGAGGTGGATGGGTGAGGGGTGAGGGAGGTAGGGTGTGCGGGCGGATGTGGGTGGGGAGGTGGACCCTAAATACGAGGGACCGTTTTAGTATTCTAGGTGAAGAAAGCGTCGTGGGACAGTTTGGCATGCTGGGGTGGCTCCCAGCATGCCACCTAAATGGGTTTGGGGGTCAGTAACCGACGGGATTAGGCACCCTCGCGCACACACAACATGGGGGGTAATGCTGCTAGGGATTGGGTGCCCGCCGCAAACAAAGTCGGGGGCAGCGCGAGATGGAGGGATTGGGCACCTCTCAGCATTCAACAGTTGGGGGGTGATGCCGACGGGGAGTGGGCTCTCCTGTCAGCGTGTCATACAAGGGGAGGGGGTGCGAGATAGCTCTGGCTTATCCTGACCAGTATATAGCAAGGGGATACACTCGGGCTGCACGTCATCCGCCATGCTGCTAATGTGGTGAGCAGGCAGGAAGGGTCCGTCGCATCTGACGAGCTTTGCTCAGATTGTAGCGGACCTTTCCGTAGATGTGTTGCCACATTAGCATGCATGATGTGGCATGGGCATGCAGGCTGATTGGGGAATGAGGAAGGCACCTACTGATGCGTGCCCTGCATTCGCCCAACAGCAGCTGCGCCTCCAAATTTCCACTCTCCCAAGATGTTGACTTGCGCGCAAGAGCGGCAAGCCAACATAAAAATGGAAAGGGACCTGGGGGTAATCATATCAGATGACCTTAAGGTTAGAAAGCAATGTGAAAAGGCAGTAGGGAGGGCTGGGGTGATACTAGGATGTATAGGGAGAGGCATCACCAGTAGAAAACAGGAAGTTGTTATCCCTCTGTACAGACAGTTGGTGAGACCCCCTCTGGAGTACTGCATCCAGTTCTGGAGACCTCATCTCCACCAGGACATAGACAGGATGGAGGCAGTCTAGAGGAGGGCAACTAAAATGGTGCAGGGTCTGCAAAAGAAGCCATACGAGCTTAATATATATACCCTTGAGGAAAGGAGGGAGAGGGGGGGCATGATAGAACATTTTAAGTACCTCAGTGGAATCAACAGAGTCCAAGAGGGTAGCATCTTTCAGAAAAAGAGATGTGCAAGAACAAGAGGGCACAATTTGAAGATAGAGGGGGGATGGTTCAGGGGCAATGTGAGGAAGTATTTTTTCCCAGAGAGGGTGGTAGATGCATGGAACAGCCTTCCTGAGGAGGTTGTTGGGTCTAAAACTGTGGGGGAATTCAAGAATACATGAGACAGCCATAAAGCAATTCTTGGGGGGGGGGGTAGGAAGAAATAGGCTGTTGGTTAACTAGGATCTGCAGCTTATCCTGTAGGTAGGGGAATGGGCAGACTAGGTGGGCCAAGGGGTCCTTATCTGTCATCAGAGTCTATGTTTCTATAACAAAGGAGATTATAACAAAATTAGAAACAAACTCTGTAAACTAGATTGGGAGGATTTATTTTCTGAACTAAACACAGCAGAATGCTGGTCATTGTTCAAAGACACCATATATGACCTTGAACAATCTTTTATTACAGTGAAAAAAACAAGGAATAACAATGGGAAAATCCCTATATGGTTGACACCAAGAATTATGAACCAAATTGGTAAAAAGGAAAGCTTTCAGAAAGATAAAACAATCTGCCGGCCTGCCAGTGCAGCGGTCAGATTTCCGCTTGCGGCACTGGCAACCTGGGTTCTGGAATGGACCCGGGTCACTGGAGGGCTAGCCGGGTGAGAAGGATGGAACTTCCCATGGACTGCTCTCCTTCTCTGGGGGGAAGGTGGGGAGACTGTGCGGTGCTTGACAGACCCCTGGTGGAGGCCGGGGCACTGCAGCTACTGGCACTAGACAGAGTTCAGAGAAGATGCAGGATGTCATTGCATGTCTCTGCCCCCCAGGAAAAAAGGGGGATAGAAAAATCCTGCCTCCGCCGGTTCAATGCACCCGTCCTTGCTGCATGACTCCCAAGCCGACTCCCGCCCTATCCCATGGATCACGACGCCCTTCAGTAAGGGGCTCAGGGTGCCATTACCTCACCCTGGGTGGCAAGCCAGGGGTTTTGGGAGGGCTGCTAATGTGGGTAGCCGCAGCTGGGGTCCGTTAATGGGTAGATGGTCACAGTGGCAGGAGAGCAGCAAAAATATGTAATAAAAAAAAAAGTTGAAGCAATCTAAAACTGATGAGAATACAACCAAATATAAAAATGAATTGAAAATAACTAAGGCACTCATTAAACAGGAAAGAAAGAAAATTGAATTAAAATTATCCACTTTTTAAGGGCAATACAAAAGCATTTTTTTTCCAATATTAATGCTAATAAACAAAGTGATGCTTCAGTAACATCTATTATTAATAGAGAGGAAAGAAACAATAAAGCTGAAATTGGTAACACTCTCAATACATATTTTGGATTAGTCTTTACAAAAAAGGGCAGTACTAATAAATTGCACACACATACTAGTAGATACAATGAAATTACATTGGATGAGATTAAAACTGCTATTTTATCCCTTAAAAACAATTCAGCACCAGGACCTGATATTCTTAATTCTTATTTCTTTAAACAAACTATAGGTGAGTTACTTAGTCCCCTTCATATTATTTTTAATAAATCATATGTTGAGAGTGCAGTCCCTGTGGACTGGAGCTCAGCAACTGTTATTCCTATACATAAAAAGGGAATTAAAAACTGCCTGAAAATTGCAGACCAAGTAGTTTAACATGAACCATAAGTAAAATTATAGGAACAATACTATAACAGAAAATAGAGCAGGAACTAGCTCTGAAATAAATAACAGACGATACTCAACACAGCTTCTGTAAGGGTAAATCATGTACTAGAAATCTGGTATAATTTTATGAGGACATTAGCAATAGCGTTAACAATAATTGTCCGGTCTATGTCATTTACTTTGAGTTTAAAAAGGCATTTGACAAGGTTTCACACAGATTGTTAATTGACAAAACGATCCAGGTGGATCTTTGCAGTTACACACTCAAATGGGTAGAAGAATGGCTGAATGATAGAGAACAGAAATTTAGAATAAAGAATGTAGTGTCAGAATCTATTCAGGTTGCGAGTGGGGAGCCCCAAGGGTCGGTGCTGGTTACAGTTCTCTTCAGTATATTTATTCGCGACCTACATAATGGGGTAAACAGCAGAATAAATAAATTTGCAGATGATACACAAATCTCATCTGAGGTAGATACTGTTGAAAAAATTCAAATATTCAAACTCGATCTTATGAAAGTTGAACAATGGGCTTCAAAGAATAGTATGTATTTTAATAGATAAGTTTACAGTTTTGCACCTGGGCAATAAAAATTCCAACACTGCCTATAAATTAAATAATAATATTATTAAACCAGTAAATTCTGAAACAGATCTTGGAATTATTATCAATAAAAACTTTAACAGTAATAATCAGTGCAGAAGAGTTGCACAGATAGGGAATCGAATCCTGTCAGCCATTAAAAAACATTTTGTAACTAGGATGCACACATTTATATACATCCTATATCAGGCCCCATACTGATTATTCTTCAATGGCTGCATCCTTCTGGGCCCCTTATTTACAAAAGCATAAAAATCTCATCGAATGTATGCTGAGGAGAGTCACTAAGATTATTCCCAGAGTTAAGAACATGCCCTATGAGAATAGATTATTGGCATTGGGTCTGTATGATCTGCAACTAAGAAGGAATCATGATGACCTGCTATTGCTGTTTAATATTATAAAGGACAAAAAATTAATGGACTACTGTAATATAAAATTCGCTGGTAAACCTGTTAATCTAAGATGTAACAATATGCAAATTTATACGCCAGGGCACTCACCAATAAAAGGAAATAGTATTTCACCAACAGAGTAACAAAACTATGGAACTCTCTGCCACAACACATAGTGAAACAAACAATTTGAAAAATGTAAAAATGAACTAGACAAACTGCTTCTAGGGCACAATTATTAATTACCCCCCACCTGTGTGGGGAGAGTAGTCCCGATGGGCTCAATGCCTTCTTCTACTCTTATGACACCGAGTAATACCAAGTAATCTTGGTATCATCTGTACATTTTGACAACCACACCCTCTCATTGCATTGCACTGTTGTAATGAACATTTTAAATTAGCAGGGCCCATGCACTATACCCCATAGTCTGCCACTGGTTATGCCTGTCCAGTTAGATGCCATCCCTCATAGTACCACTTTCTGCTCTCTATCTCTATCTAGTACTCTCCTTGGGCAGCTCTAACCTGTGGCACAAAATGCTCCTCAGCCCTCAATGTTTGGGTAGCCCTGTTCCACAGCAACACTTGGCCAGTGTGGGTTGAAGAAAAGAAATAATACATTAGGTAAGGAACAAGGAATGATTGGGGGATTATGCTATGATCATATACAGAGTGATAATGTTTAGTAATGGTTTTTTCCTCCCTGCTGAGGTGGGCGGCTCCTTCCTCTGACCACTTCAGCCCAATTACATGGCATCCCAGGGTCTGACCTCCATCCCAGTCTTCCCCCTCAGTATACCATCACTGCAGCAACTCCCTGATGGCAAAGACCATCACAGTGACAGGATTTTGCCAAAAGCCTCATGTTGCTGTTATGGTCTCTGCAAGGTCAGAGAATTGTCTAGTAGGGTGTTTTGCCCCCCCCCCCCCGGTCCAACTCTGACTCAGAGTTAGAAGCCTAGAGATCGAGGAGTGTGGAGGTTTGGGGGGTGCAGCCCCCTGATGGCAACACAGAGGCATCCCCGACACTACATTGCCAATACCCAGCGATGCTGCTGTCACTGTTGGGGATGTCTCCATAACCACTGTCGCTGTGGTAAGGTGAAACCTTCCTCCACAGCCTGCCACCATGGTGGGGGTCAGTGGCTCCTGCCAACTGATGGAATAGATCTGATTTCTGGGAGTGGGCCCTGTAGCCTGCAGGCAGAGCCTGCAAGGGGTTGGTATCATCCTGCCATGCCACTGGCCATTTTCTGCTGTTCCTTCCCATTGGAGGTATGGACATGCAATGCCATCCAGACGTGCATATGCATGCTCCTGTGCATAGGATGTGGATGGTCACCACTCCTCTTTTCCCCATGTTGCACTCCTAGCTGCCTGTACCCCTAGTCACTGCTAGTGGTCAGGCAAATGCCAGGGCTGGTGTCCCCCCTCCCCAGAGAAGGAGAGCTGTCCTTTAGATGCTCTAGCCTGCTCTCCCTGGCTGACCCCTGATGCTCCATAATCGCTCCTGACCCCAGGTTGCCAGCATGGCAGCAGGTGAGGCTTGGCACCCCAATGCTCTGTGCCACTGGGCCAGCCTCTGGTTAGTAATGTTGGTTGTTTAGCAGTGTAGTAGTGTTGTAATTTTGTGCCGTACCTTTAAATGATTGACTTTGGGCTGTGTATTAACATAATTAGATATGCACCAGTGGTTAGGCTGCAGCTGGTAAGCTGCACTATTTGGTATAGTTGCACTGCAAGAAGTTGGTTATTTTGTTGCTTTAAACAGGTATTTCTGATTTTTAACTTCCTATACCTTCCATGTGATCTGTGAGGCTGGGCTGGAAGTCCGGGCTGTGCTTCTCCACCTGTACCTTCCATGTGACGTGAGTCAGACCTTCACTTAGGTGCACTGCAGGGCAGTTGAGCTTAAAGCCTGAAGTCTGAGATGTCCTTTGTTTGTGTATGCATGCCAGATAGGCAAGTGGATATTTTATTAGCTTTTATAGAAATATTTGTAGAAGTCTGCTGATGGTTTAGTGATGTGCATATGCAGTGTTGTGCTCTCAGTTAATGTACTATATTATGTCTTCTGAGCAGGGGTATGTGCTAGTTTAATGCAGTACCAAGCAGGAGGGAAAAAGAAAAAGGCAGCTCAAAGTATGCAGGCCAGTGCCAACAAACGCTAAAGAGTACTCCTGTGAAAGGAGTTGGCACTCGGCTGCATTCCCAGTTGTTAGAATCAGATGGTAGGACACAGATGAAACTTCAGGGTCAATATTCTTTGTTCAAAATCTGTGTTTCATAATCCACAAGAAATAATCCAAACAAGAGACGATGAAGCCACAACACCAGAAGCAGTTGCTGACCCCTCCCGATCAGGTTGGCAGCATCACTGTGAGCAGAGCAAATAGAATGGTCTGTTGGCTGGAAACCATCTCTTCTGAGGGTGGCAGTTCACTGATAACACCACTTTTTACCCTTGGGAAAAGAACAACTATTTTTCCCAGATACTGTGCCATTAGTGCATCCGAACTCACAACAGTAAGGCACTTTTAAAAGTTACTAGAATAACACATTAACAAGATACTGAACAAATGGACACTGGACATGTAGCTATTAATATTAAAAATATTACTTATTAAAATGGACACAGAATTGCAAAATAGAACACAAGAAACTGAAAAATGTAAGATTTTGATTTAGCTTACATGCTCAGTATGTAGTGTGGCAGTATATCACTAAAGTCACAACTGAGAAATTAGTTTGCTAGGTGCAGCAATGTATTAAAATTACTATGCAGACTGTGTGACCCTGAGCAAGCCACTCAACTTCCTTGTGTTCCCAGGCTGCACCTGTAAACAAGCTTCAGCTTAGTGTGTCTCTCCTGGTTAAAAAACAAACAAAAAAACAACTATGTAAAACACTCAGTTTATACTGCATGTCTACCCTTAAATTAAGTCTGATTCATATCTATCATCAAATTCTCAAAATACTATTTTGTGAAACACAGTCAGCACTGTGACTTATGGACTTGGTCCTGCACTCATTTGCAATATAGTAAAACAAATGATTTTCAATATGTATGCTTGTTTAAAAAAATACATTGATATTTAATAGCAGGAACTCAGATACAGTTCTTACATGAATAGGAGTTGGTTTGTTATAATAAACTGGAAAAAAAATCTGCATTCTATAATGAAGTGACAGAGAACCACATCAAAACCACTCACAACTGTGAAAACGCATATGAGGTTAGCTGGCAAAAATGGAACTACACACATCATGAAGTAGAATAGCGGGATGTGTTAATAGTGACTGTTATAACACATGCTGATATGTTAAAACATATTAGTACAGACTTCTTTTGGCACTGGAAAGAGGTCAATAGTAAAGCATTACCTCATCGACAACAACACAGCTGCATGGAGGGAGTATGAATAAGAATGCCCCAAAAGCAGCTACACAGCTGTCACCCCCTTCACCTCAACAGCGAAACCATGCCCACTGCTCACGCTGCAACCATGTCAAAAAACACTCACAATTGTGAAAACGCACATGAGGTTAGCTGGCAAAAATGGAACTACACACATCATTAAACAAAATAGAGGGATGAATTAATACTGCCTGTTTTAACACATGCTGATCAGTTAAAACATATTAGTACAGACTGCTTCTGGCACTGGAGAGATGCCAACAGTAAAGTCTTATCTCATCACCCACGACACAGCTGCATGGAGAGAGCTATAAAAATAAGAGTTGCCAAAAGCAGCTGCACACCTCTCACCCCCTTTTTGCATCAGCAGTAAAACCATGCCCACTGCTCATGCTGCAACACACCAAGTCCACTGTGGCTGAGACCGTTTTTACAAGGGACATAGCAAATTTCCTAAAAAGGTACAAATTTAACTTTTAAACAGAAATACTCAGAAGGCAATGCTCTATCAAGCCATATAAGTTAGATTCTATTTAAAATCTTTGCACATGATGTTTAAAGACAGTATATACAGTATATAAAATTACACATGTCCCCACAATGCAAGGCATCTTGGGCTGCATATATCAAATCACCACAAAATATTAAGCTGGTTCAACTTTAAGCAGAGATGCGTGGTGCCGAAAGGCCTCTCACACAGTTTGCAAAGGGTGCCAACAGTATATACAGTATGTTGCAGGAGTGACGGAAGCATGGCGGGTCATAACGCACAATGGAGTAAACAGACCAAAGGATATACAATCTTTAGCAAGGAGAGATTGCATAAGGGGAAGTTGCACTTTGTGTTAAGGAGGACATAGCCTGTGTATTGCTGGAGGATACAGGAAATGATGACAGAAATATGGAAAGCATATGGCTCCAAATAAATGAGAAATTGGGCAAACCATTCAAATTAGGCTTCTAGTATAGACTACCAAGGAATGAAGACTGGGATACTATTCAGATTGTTAACTGCATAGAGAATAATGCATCAAGAATTGTTACAATAATAATGAGAAACCTCAAGTTTCCAGGAATAGACTGGGAAAATCAATTCACAAGAAACAAATGAGACAATAATGTACTGGCTATGACAACCAGGGTGAACCTGGACCAAGCAGTAAATTAATGTACCAGAGGAGAAAATACACTACATACTAACTAATATACCAGACATGTTGCAGAACATACAGGTAGGAGAACCAATAGAAGGGAGTAATCACTGTATAATGTTATTCTCCGTTGATAGAACCCTAATCCTTACAAAGAGGATAACAACAAGATCTAATTATAGAAAGGGAGACTTTGATTCCATGATCAGAGAAATTAATAACATGCAATTGGATGTGGAGTTAAAAAAAAATGGAATGAATGCTGGAAATCCCTATAAACATATTTAAAATGGAGGATAAATGTATACCAAGGCTCAAAATACACAATGGGAAAGTGAAAAAAGCCATACTGGTTAAATCGCAGTATTAACAAAGTAATCAATAAAAAATAAATCTATTCATTAAATAGAAACATAATCCAATCAAGAGCAGTAAAAAGACATACGAAAGAACAGTCAAAATGATGAAGAAAACAAGCATTTGTCAATGCCGAATGTTGTCTTGCTGGCATTGGTATTGGTAGTGCAGGAATTAAAGAGATGCATAATAGGAATGGCAATGAAGTACTGAACTAATGCCAATTTCAGCCCCACCCTACAGAGACCGACAGGCATTGGGAGTGTGCCTTTGGTTCATCAGTAATAACGCTCATGCCACTTTACCTCACCCTACCCTACAGACACTGACAGGTGTCACAGTGTTCCTTGGGGTCTTCTTATACTCACCCCACTCCATAAGGAATTACACTGAGATGGGTGTGGAATAGGAGAATGGGGTGAACGTTGGGGCTGAAGACCCCAAGGCACACCTTGATGCCTGTCACTGGCTGCAGGGTGGGGGTGGAATGTTGTGAGCATTACAGCTGATGATCCCAAGTCATACCCCAAATCCCTTTCAGTCTCTACAGAGTAGGGCATTATGGTTGGAAACCCTAACACCCCAGCCGTTTGTTGGTATTTTCACTTCAAATTTTCAAAATGAGATTTTTGTGACCCCTCCTTATGAACAGTGGCACTATCATTTTGTTACTCAATCCCGAAAGGTGGTTTTGCACAGCAACTGCGCTATTCGGTGATACAGGTGTGAAAATACATTTCTGACAGGATGTGAAAAATGACTGCTGTACTGTTCATGAGATGGTGTGAAAAAATGGTAATGTTGAAAATCTAGATTGAAAATATTAAAATTTGGTGAAGTTATGAATGTGCATAGAAACTGCACAATGCACACCTGTAAGGCAATCATTTTTGGGAATTTTTACACCAAATTTTCAACATGGCCATTTTTGAACCTCACCTCATGAACAGTGGCACTGTGATTTTGTTCATCTATCCTGAAAATCGATTTCCCACAGCAACCGCACAATTCTGTGCCACAGGTGTGAAAATGTTTCAGGAAAGATGTGAAAAATGACAGCTATACAGTTAATAGAGGTGCGAAAAATATGGCAATGGTGAAAATCTGGAGACAAAATATTAAAAATTGGTGAAGTTACAAGCGTGCATTGCACAGTCTCTACAGTCAAGTGTGCACATGCTTGTAACGCAGTCATTTTTGGGAATTTTTTCACCAAATCTGCCACATGGGCTTTTTGGGACCTCCCCTCATGAACAGTGACACTATTGTTTCATTAATCAGTCCCGAAAGGTGATTCCATGCAACAACCACAAAATCACCTTTCAGGACCGAGAAATGAAATTATAGTGACATGTTCACGAGGTGGGTCCCAAGAACCCCATGTTGAAAATGTGGGGTCAAAATTCCAAAAATGGCTGAGATATCAGACTATGTTAACCCCCACCTTCCATTGTAAAGCTTACAGTCATTTCTTCAGTTCTCAGTCTGCTTTGAAGAGTGCAAACACGTCCGGTGTTCAGAGAAGATCATGGCTTCCAACCTCTGGCGGGTAAGTATGGGTGAGGGAGGGGTGCAGAGAGGTGGGTGCACAGAGAGAGGGTGGGGATGGGGAGGGGGATGAGGGAGACAATGGTGGACCTTTTTCTTGTTTGCAGGGAGAAAAACAAAAAGACTGCGAGGGAATATTTTCTTCGTTTACAGGTTACACACACACAAAAAAAATAAATAAAAAGGCACACTAGGGTGGGCTCCCAGTGTGCCACAATTCTGGGGGAGGATGACGAAATGGGGATTGGGTACCCCAATATTGGCAAGGCGTAGAGATGGATGGGGGGGGTGCATCTGACACCGGGAGTGGGCATCCAGGTGTTGGAAAGGAAAAGGTAAACTGTTTAACCAGGAAATACACACCAAGAGGGGGGATGCAGACATAGGAATTGGGCACCCCAATGTCAGCTTTTTGGGAGTGTGTGGCGGGCGGCAGAATCAGCCACGTTACAGTGTGCCACTTAATGTGTGTGGGGAGAGGAACATGCCGACACTGGGATTGGGCGCACTGATGTCGGCTTTCTGGGGATTGTGTGCTGGATGGCAGAAGCCACCATATTTATTAAAATGTTTCACCAGGAAAGGCACGTAATGGAGGTGTGTCATCTGCACTGCAATGATGAGCCTGCCTCTGATTGCAGTGGCAGATTCGTTTAAACTCTGTGTCTCTCTCTGAAACTGCTGTCATTGGCAGCATGCTCACTGGTTGGCGGCTGAGGAACGCACCTACTAAGGCATCCCCTGCATAGGCACACTGATACACCTCTGAAATGTGCTACTACCACCTAATGTTGCTTGCGCATGCATGCAGGCCAACATAAAAATTTGAGAATCCAAAAGAACTATGGAATTCAAACTGGTGGCACCCAAGTGGAATGAAAAGTCTTTTTATGCCTATGAACTCTTATAAAACACAGGACAGAACAATAGGGCCATTACAAGTTAATAGCATAACTACTAGTAGTATGGTGCAAATGGCCACTGAATTAAAATTCTTCAGGTCTGTCTTTGATTCCACATACATTAGTATTAAAAAAAACGTAAATAAACAACATCAACAGTATTGCACATTTGAATGTAGTTGAAAAAAAATCACAACTGAGCAAAAGCTAAGAAAGCTATACATCAACAAGTCAGCAGGCCCCAACAATACGCAGCCAAGAGTATTATAGAGTGGGTGAAAAACTGACAAGCTGGGTATCAAACTAGTTAAGGGATAGGAGACAGAGTGGTGGTAAAAGGTAGCCACTCAGGTGATAGGAGAGTGACTAGAGGTGCCATAGGGTTCGGTGCTGGGACTGGTTCTCTTCAATGTCTTTTTGTAAGCTATACTGCAGAGGAGCTTGAGGGTAAGGTGTGTCTTTGTGGATGATACAAACACCTGCAACAAGGTTGACACTCAGGGCGGGGAGGAGAAAATGCAGAGGGATCTGAGGAAACTAGAGGAATTGTCTAGTTGGTGGCAATGGGGTTTCAATGCCAGAAAGTGCAAGGTTATGCACTTGGGGCTGCAGAACCCAGGGGCTGTATATAAGATGGGGAGAGTGCTGCTTACAGTCATCAAGCAGGAAACAGACCTTGGGGGTTATCATATCTGATGACCTCAAGATAGCTGGGTAGTGTGACAAAGCAGTGGGAAAGGCTAGCAGGATGCTGGGGTGCACTGGGACAGGGAATCCTAGTAGGAGGAGGGAGGTGGTGCTGCCATTGTCACTCACTGGTGAGACTCCACCTGCAGTACTGTGTCCAGTTCTGGATGCTGCACCTCTGCAAGGACGTTGAAAAGGTGTAGGAAGTAAAAGAGGAGGGCAACCAAAATGGTGGTGGTGGGGTTGCATGAGAAGCCGTATAAGAAAGGCTGAAGGAAGTCAATGTGTACTCCCTGGAAGAAAGCAATAGGGGACATGAGAAACCTACAAGTACCTCACAGCAGTGAACAAAGTCAAGTGGAGGATCTATTTCAGAAAAAGCAAGGTACTAGAACAAGAGGGCATGTAATGAAACTAAGGAGGGGGGAAAGTTTAGGACAGATGTTCAGAAATACTTCTTAATGGAAAGCAGTGGTGGATGACTGGAACAGCCTGCTAGAGGAGGTAGTGGGGGCAAAGACTGGGGAGTTTCAAGCATGCATGGGATAGTCACAGGAAGAGGAATGGGGGAAGGAGTCACACCTATGACCAACTGGGGTCTGTGGTGACAGAATTGGCAGGGACAAGGAGCAGACTGCACGGGCCTAAAGGTCCTTTTCTGATGAGAAAAAATCTATGTTTCAAAGCCAGTGGGGTGGAGTTGTGAAGCACTGTGTGCCTTACCTCCTGCTATGCCAGTGACCCAAGTTTGGGAACAAGCTCAGGTCTCTGGGGTCAGTTGAGGGGGGGGGGATTGAGCATCCAAAGGACTGCTCTCTTCTTCTGGGTTGGGGAGCACTGCCATCTGGGCCCTTGTCTGTCCTCAGGTAGAGGCCTGGGGGGCAGCGCTGTTTTACGAGAATCAGAAAGGGAGGGGTTGCTGTTCTGTGACATGTGTGCAGCTCCACACATGCATGCCTATGTGCTGCTTTGGCAGGGGCACCAAGGGAGAGAACATGGATGAAGAAGGCAGAATTTGGCTCCATAGCACTTCACCAGCCCATCCGACATAGTAAATCAGGCAACAAACACATTCTGGATAAAGAATCTCCAGGTGGGGGGAGCATGACTTTCTCCTTCCTGGCCCTGCCATGGGGGGCAAGCCAAGGAGGGGTCACCAGATCTTGGTAAGTACTGGTGGAAGCGGTAGCTAGTCAAGGGAGGGGCACAGTGGGAGCAGAGCAGTCCTGCCCGAGTCCTCGAGGGAACAAAGGAACATGGGGAAAAAAGTCTATCTTACTATGTTTCTATGTCAATTATATCTGAACCTATATCTCATGTAATTAACCAAACAATAAGAGACGAAGAAATAGCTGAGAACTGGAAGTCAGTCTTAATGGTACCTGTATTTTCAAAAGGGGACAAAATAAAACTCTGAAACCATAAGCCAATTATCCTCACATTGGTAATATGCAAAGTATGCAAAGGTTTTAAGTCACAGATAAACCTAAAGACTTCAAAGAGATGAGATTGCAGGATAACAATTAGCATGGGTTTACTAAATTACGATCATGTACTACCAATCTCTTATGTTTCTGCAATACAATCAACAAACTACTAGGCTCAAACACACCAGTGGATGTGATATACTTGGATTTTAAAAAGGTATTCGATGAGGTACCACACAAGATACATCAATAAATCTCTACCGCCCTTTCAGTCATTTACAACAGCATCTGCCACTTTGCCCTGTCTGCTCCCTACTCCACTCACCACTGTAACCTATATAGCTCCCTTGGCTAGTTCCCTCTGCAAGGCCATTTTGATTTTACTCTTCGATCTCTCATTGATACTATCATTCGCAGTGGTCCTGCTTCCCCCCATCTTCCCTTTGTGAGCCCTGCATCACGCTGAGGCATCTCCAGTCCTCTGATGTCCCACCCCTGACGATCCCAAGAACCTCTACCAAAATGGGCGGAAATGCTCTATCGGTTGCAGCCCCCTCACTATGGAATTCCCTTCCTGCACCCCTCAGGTCATCTAACACATCTCACCTTTAAGCAGAACCTTAACTCCTGGCTCTGTGCTCATGGTGTTTGCAACTGTTTTCACAGATAGTATCCTCCCCCTTTTGCTTAGTGCCACTTTCCTGATTGACTTCAATCTGCACTCACTTATGTCTCTCTGATGGGTTGCCAGGACTGTCAGGGCTTTGCTGGGGGGCAGGGGGTGAGTTTTCTTTTAGGGATTTGTAGTAACCCAGTTTTCTTTGGGTCATTGTTACTCCATGTCACCTTTTTTTTTTTATAACTGACACAATGAATCGTCAGATTGTTACTAGTGTTCATTGTACTTTGCCTCCTGCTATTTTTCTTTGTATATTGTTATGCTTCCTACCACTGTTTCAATCACACATGTACTATAATTTGCTACAGTGTTTCTATTCTGTTTATCTTCTCCCAGTGATAATTTGTCTGTCATGTACCATTTGGCCCGGGTCGTGCCTGCAAACGGTCCCTTGGACCAATGCATGTATCCAGCTATCAAAGACATAAATAAATAAATAACTAATACACCAAAAACACCAACAACAAATGTATCAAATGGATAGAGCATGGCTTATGGGTAGGACACAAAGAATTGATGGTACCATTTCCAGTGATTGTTCTGTGGACTGCCACAGGGCTCTGTCCTGGGTCCACTACTTTTAACCTATATAACAATGATCTAGATACAGAAAGACAAAGGTACACAAATGCATTTGCATATGACATCAAATTAGGAGGACCAGTTGATACCCAATCAAACATAAATATTCTACAACAGGACTTAGAGAATCTGGAGAACTGGGCAACTGTAGTAGCATGGAGTATAACAATTTTAAATGAATGGTCATGCATTTTGTTAATAATAGCACATACCGACATTACTATCTGAATGGTTTACAACTAAACACAGTTAAATGTAAAAGGAATTTGGGCATATTAATTAATAACAGACTAAAATCAGGGGATCACTGTGAACATGTACTTATTAAAGCAAACAGAACTTTGGGATACATAAGAAACGCATTTACTAACAAAACAGGAAATGTAATAGCACCACTGTACACAACATACGTAAGCCCGCACCTTGACTACTGTTCCCCGCTGTGGAACCCACATTTAAGGACGGATGTAGTTATGAGGGAGAGGGTGCAGCATAAGGTGACAAAATACCTTACCTCAAACACAAGACATACTGTATGAGGCAAGAACAGAACATCTAGGACCACATACATTTGAGAGGAGAAGGTTAAGGGGTGATCTGCTGTGTCTATAAAATTCTCACGGATGAGGAAATAAGAAAACTGAGTCTGGAGATTAGAGTCTGTAACCGTGATCTTAGGAGACACAAGTACCAGACAGAACAACATACAGCCCAAAAGGATATAGGTGGAAATATTTTCACATACAGGGTTGTAAGAATATGGAATTCCATGCCAGAAGAAATTGTTACATCTAGTAATGAGCAGATTTTTCAAACAAAGTTGGACAGATATCTGACAGATAGGAAGATAAATGGATATGACCACTGAGAAGTGGCGAGTAGGGTTGTCAGAACCCTCTGAAGTTCTGGGTTCTAGTTCTAGTCTAGAACTTTTGAAAAAGTTCTAGGGTTCTAATCTTTTTTAGAACTTTTTAGAACTTGAACCCAATTTTTTAATTGTGCTGCCAGTAATGAAAATAGTAATAAAAAACATGTGAAGGAAAAACTGTTCAGTACAGGGGGGAGAGAAATTATCATGTGTGACATTGATAGGAATACAACTAGGTTTATCTATGGTTTCTTCTGTTTGCTAAAGGCAGCAACTTATGTAGCAGGCCCACCACCCACCCATATGTTAAAGGTTTTCCTGCTGCAGCTGCAGCATAGTTCCTTAGTGAAAAAAGTGGCACATTAGCCATTTATGTACTCAGTTCTATATACTCATCATCATGAATTATGAGAAAAAATAACTGATATTACCTAATCTCAGCTATTTGCTGTTTTCTGTTTTAAATCAGTAAATCAAAAGTTACTATGTTTCAGAGAAAGCTTTTATAACAAAGTCAAGTCAGGGTACTGCAGCCACAGCAAGTGGAACTGTTGCAGAACATATTATGTCATAACGTAGTCAGTCAAGACATTTGAATAAAAATAAATATGCAGGTCATTGGCAAAAAATGCATGCAATTTTCTAAGATAATGCGTACATATACCAACATTCTTGTTGGCAAATTGAAGTAATACATACAACTTTCTAAGATTGTTATTGTTTGATCGTTGCTGGATATTGTGTTACCGGTTTGCTGGTTTGCTGGACTGCGAGAGATGCCAGCTGGCTCCTTCTTTTACAGACTTCAGTGGTCCTGTTTTGGTTCCCTTTGACTACACCAAGAGGCGAGTGCGATACCTGAGGAAAGAGCATATTTTATGGTACTACAAGTTTTATGGGACGCTGTGTGTGGGAATAGCGTCCTGGGGAGAAATTAGGAGACTGGATGGACATTCGTAGTCTACTAGTACTTTTCTGTGTTCGACTCTGTTTCACCCCTTTGTTTCGGGCATAGGAGGGGTCTCGGAAATTTCAAGCCTTACCATCTGTTTTGAGTTTCTGGAGAGAGTCGTTAACATTCTTCCCCACAAACTGAGGCGGGGACTTTGTGACTTTGCTTCCTGGTTCTTAGCGGAGAAGCGTTTTCGGTCGTGTGGAAGGTGAGGAGTGTTGGTTAGCCCTGAAGTGTTTTCGGAGGAGCTCTGGATGTAGTGAACGCTGACAAGAGGAGATGGAGGATCTTTGGATCGGGGCTCTGTTGGAGACTGTGAGCCCTCTGAGTTTTGAAATCTGCAAGTGGACACTGTTGCCTTCTGTCTGCTCTGGCTGGTGCTCTCCTGGGTTTTGCTGCTCCACAGGGGTTGGGGTATTTTCCAGTCAGGGAACTGAGTGGGGTACCTCGCCCCCTTGGACCATGGAAGGGGCTGCAGTAGTGGCTCTTCTCATGGTCTTTTAGTGTGAGTGGCACTAATTGCCCGGGGGGGGGCACTTGGCTGGGAGTAAATGGGATTGGAGTATGTTTGATCTTCCGTGGACATAAACTTGCTTGGATCTTTGAACTTGCTGGACCTCCTCTTTGGACTAATTCTCCTTTTGGGTTTATACCGCTGCCTTTTCCCTGGACTTGGATTGTTTTTGGATCTATGTGGAATTTTGGTCTTATTTGAGAAGCTGCATATTCCTATCTCCTGTTGACTCTGTTTTGGACACTCGGGTGGTGAGAGGACCCTGGATCCAAAATCTTTTGCTTATTTAATTATAATTTGTTTTATTTGTTTGATTTGATAGTGTGTGTATTTCTCCTGGCAGGGAGGAGAAAGACTAATTTTATTTCTCCCCTGTTGTGAGAGAACTGGGGGGTTAAAAATGTGTATGTTTTATATTGATGTGGCAGTGAGAGTGCCTCTGTACCTCGTTCCCAGTGGTGAGAGGACTGGGGGGGAGGGGTTTCTACAAATTTATTTTTTGAGTATTTTATTGTAATTTGTAGATTTAATTTTGTTTATTAGTTAGTATGGATTGTCAGTTTAGGATAGTTTGAATATTTTGGGAGGTGGGTTTGTTTTATTATTGTTTAATTTGTTAAGCAGCGTCATGTGCTGGCCTCTTTTCCCCATGGTGGTGCGTTATTCTTCCTCCTCTCTTCACGCCTTCCACCCCTTTTGTACTCCTCCCTTACAGTTTGATGTTTATTAGTGTTGTAGAGCATTGGGGATTACTCGTGGGAGAGTGAGAGGGGCGGGGGTGCGCAAACAGGGGAGGATGAACGAGCGGGGCCATCATGTTGGGGTTATTAAGTCCAGAAGGCACTCTGGGACAAAATGGAATCCAGATCGGGGTCCACCTTATCTGGTCTCCATACCCATGGGCACTACTGATTTCAGTAGGCAGATAGGCCTGACAACCTCCTAGGCTTGTCCAACTCGGGTGGTGTTATGCAATGCCAGGTCCGTTAGGAATAAAACTGCTATTATTGCCGACCTTATTGGTTCAGTCAACCTGGCTTGCATCACTGAGACCTGGCTGGATGAAAATTCTGGCCCTATAGTGGAGGCCATGATTCCGGCCAGGTACTCGGTGATACACCGACCGAGGTTGGACCGCAGGGGTGGGGGGTTGCAGTCTGTTTTAAGACTGAATTGGGCCTCTCGAATGTGGTAGTGGGTGAGGCTGAGTCCTTTGAGTGCACAGTTGTAGCAGGTGTAGGCGTTCGAATCGTTCTCATCTACCGTCCACCTGGAGATGGGAAACGCTTCTTACAGGAAGTGGCAGACTTCCTCATTGACATGTCGTTTGAGTCACCCAGATTGATGGTGCTGTGTGACTTCAACGCCTGGGTTGACGATGAACTCTCACAATTTGGTAAACACTTCCTCCAATTAATGTCTTTTTTGGGCCTTACACAGGTAGTTTCCACTGCTACACATAAATCTGGACGCTCTCTTGACTTAGTCTTCCTTCTTGGGAGTGATGCATCCAACATGGGGGGTGGAACCAGTCATTTGGTCTGACCACCACATCGTGAGGTTCAATTTTTGCACCCCCCCAAGAAGGCCATCCCCTGTGGAGATGGTCAGGTACCACCCATTACGGAATGTTACTTCATTAGGCACAAGCCGGTCCTGACCTATCATCCTCCGTTGGAGATCAGTGGTCCAGAGGCACTGGTGTTGGCCCATAATGAGGCCATCACGGCTGCCCTGGATTCTATTGTTCTGTTTGCAAGCACCCTCTTTCCTGTCACCCCAGGGCCCCTTGGTTTGATGGGACTACAGGGGAGATGCGGAGATGAGGTTGGAGTTAGGCGCTGCTGGCACAAGTCCGCCCTTGATGCCGACTGTCTCAGATTGATTGAACATTATACTAGCTATCAATCTGCAATCACCCATAAAAAGGCAGAATTCCTGTCCAGGGAGATTGCAGTTGCTCAGAATCGACCAGCTCAGCTGTTCTGAACTGTAGATAGACTGTGCAACCCTGCCTGTCTGCAAGTTCGGAAAGCCTTTTCGAAAATAGAGTGCAATGAGCTCGCTCGATACTTTGCAACTAAGGTGGCTAACATCAGGGCGGACTTGTGTCCAGCAACCTCTAAGGGTGACGTGGTAGGAGTGTGTGAGAACACAGGGCCTCGATTCTCCTGGAGTTCCTTTTGTCGACCTGAGTTCGTGGATATTATGAGGATCATCCACAGTGTGCGCCCTACAAGCTGCAGCTTGGATCCTGGACCTACTACCCTAATTTTGGGTTGTGTGGATATCATTGGTCCAGTTTTGGTGCAAATAGTCTGGTGCTCCTTGGAGTCAGGTGAGTTTCCTAGCTCCCTGAAAGAGGCGGTGGTGACACCTCTCTTGAAGAAAGCTTCCTTGGACCCAGATTGTTTTTCCAGCTACCGACCTATCTCTAACCTTCCCTTTATTGGGAAGGTTATTGAAAAGGTCGTGGCTGCCCAACTGGATGACCATTTAACCATCCATAGTATCTACGAATCCTTCCGGTCTGGTTTCTGTAAAAGACACAGCACCGAGACTGCGCTGGTTCGGGTGCTAAATGATCTTCTGAGGGCGAGGGATCAAAAGAGACGTTCCATCTTGGTTCTCCTGATCTCTTCAGCTTTTGACACTGTGGATCACATGGTGTTGCTAGCACGCCTGAGGCAAATCTGTGGAATGTCTGGAACCGTTCTTAAATGGTTCACTTCATTCCTTATTGGGAGATCACAAAGAGTTGTGTCAGGGATTTTTTTCCTCTGGCCCAGTCTCTTTGTTGTGTGGAGTGCCTCAGGGTTCTGTGCTGTCACCCATGTTATTTGCAGTGTATATGCTGCCCCTCGGAATCATTATAAGATGGTATGGGCTGAGGTTTCACTGCTATGCAGATGATACCCAGCTATACCTGTCTTTCACACCCGACCAGGATGGAGCTCTCTCGGTATTTAATAACTGTCTGGGGGAAATCCAAGACTGGATGGATTCTAGTTGGTTAAAGCTGAACTCGGAGAAAACTGAGGTTTTGGTTGTGGACCCGGGTGGTCAGATTGAGAGGTCGTGTACTGGCGCGCCTTCTGGAATTCTTCTTGGCGGCATGTCACTACTGGCCTCTGAACGAGTGCGCAACCTTGGGGTGATCCTTGACGATAGGCTGACTTTTCAATCTCAGGTGTCGGACGTCATCAGGACTTCCTTTTACCATCTTAGGAATATTGCCAGGGTTAAGCACCTTGTTCCATCTGACTCCTTGTCAATGTTGGTCCACATCTTTGTGTCCTCGCGCCTAGACTACTGCAATGCCCTTTACTTTGGGCTTTCTGGGGTTGAAATCCGCTGCCTACAGCTTGTGGAGAACGCGGCAGCCCGGGTTTTGACTGGGACAAGTAGGTCCTATCATATTACCCTGGTGCTGTGCGAACTGCACTGGCTTCCAGTACAATGGTGGATCACCTTTAAAGTCAGGGTCCGTCCTATCTGAAAGACCTACTGGTCCCTTACTGCCCCGGCCGATCACTACGCTTGGCCGACATGGGGTTGTTAGAGATTCCAAGAGTGAGTTTAAAATCTTCTGGCAGTAGAGCATTTCCTCATGCTGCACCCACTCTTTGGAATTTTCTACCATGCCGGTTACGGGAATGCACCTCGGTGGAGATATTTAAGAAAGAACTGAAAACATATTTATGGAGAATGGCCTTCTTAGATAGTTAATGTGAATTGTAATATGTTTGGAATTTTATTGTAATTTATTATGTTTTTATGATGTATTTTTATAATGTTTGTAGTGTTTGATGGTTTTGTATTGAAATTTGAAGTTATGACTAATTTGTTCAGCACCTTGATATATCAAAAGGCGCTATATAAATAAAATTATTATTATTAAGATAATGTATTTTTTCACATGATACATCAATAAAATCTGTATTTCAGTCACATAAATAAAAAAGTGGTTTCCTCACCACATACTAACTCAAGGAACATTTAATGTAGCTGCAGCAGTTGGCATATGATGTTTAAGGGACAGTGTCTGTCAATCCCATTATGCATCAAATTATCAGTACTTGTAAAGCAAAAACACTTTATGATTGGTCACATTCTGTAAAAACTGCTGATGCAGATTTTCTTTTCTTTCTGATTCCTTCCTTCTTATTTAAAGGGGACAGGACACTTGTGCTAAGTGGCAGCAGTTTGCAATGTACTTCATAATGGAAAAAAAAATATATATATATATATCTATAGTAGGATCCACAGTGGGCAATCGCTATTGCACTCCCATATCATCAGTCTGTCTTCATCTTTTTCCTCACCATCCCCTGCTGTAAATGAAAGGACTAAAACAACACCCCCCTTTCACACTAGTACCCATTCCACTTTTCTTCCACCACCCTCATCCATGCAGTAGCACCCATGCCACCCTTACACCCATGTTAAAACCAACCTCCAACCCTCACGCACCCTCAAGCACATATTCTACCCTCCTCCCTCACCCAAATATTTAAACTACCCCCAGGCTTAGTCATGAACTACCATTCATGTTACCCTTCTCCCTCCCACACCCATGTTAAAACCCACTACCCCAACCATCATCCATGCACTAGCATCCATGCCATCTTTCTCCCTCTTGCACCCATGTTAAAACCAATCTCCAATCCTTACCCACCCTCCAGCTCCCATTCTACCCTCCTCCTCCTCTTAAATGCTAAAACTACCCCATGCTTACTCAAGAAAAATGAAACTCTTGCCTCCAAATGAGCCATACTTAACTGTTCCTTAATAAACACTTATGTGAAAAACTGTCTTTTCAATTGCTTTCTTCTTATGGACAACATTCTGTATAGTTCTCTTCATGGAACCAGTAATTTGAGAGTTGTTGCTATTATGCCATGGTCTGTATACAACAGAAAGTTAAACATGAGCTATTGTGGCATGAGACCTGCGCTTACAAAATGATATGTGCTCAACCATGACATAGGTAAAACTCAAGAAGAGACTTATAACAGGATGCTGCCCACAGAAACATAATACAAAATACATTTTTTCCCATAATTTTTTATTCAGTAAAGTAAGTTACATATGGATCATTTTAGTTTATGGCTAATATTTCTGTAATTGAAAAAATAATAAACAGCTACCAATTAGAATTCATTGATTTTGTCCTCTTTAAAATAGAAAAATAGATTGGCCCCAGTCCTGGCCATACTGATACACCACAAAGTCACAGAAGGTAAATCCAGAAATACATGTTTGCATTTTAACTATAAATAATATGATACAGAAATGATTGACATGACAGTGTCCCTTTTATGCCAAATTTGGGCCTGTTCCTACTGATGTTAAAATTGCCCTATACATAAAACTTGCTGACTTTAGACCCTAGCTACAAAGCAGCTTGTCATGAAATGGTGAAAGTTTGGGGGGTGTATAGTCCAAGGTAGTAGATCGAGAAAGGAGAGCGACAACCCAAGTCATCACAGTCTGTAAAAGTTTTCTTTTTTGTCCAGAGAGACTCTGTCCCACACAGTATTTACCAGCCACCACCATCCGAGTTGTCATCACCATCAACATCCACAACATCAATCACTTCAGGATCAGTTTGTATACTCTTGTAGGGATACGAAAATCTTGACTTATTAACTTTAATAAAAGTTAACGTGTGGAAATTTTCTGGCAGCAACCTATTTCTGGTGTCTGTCACAATATTGCCAGCTGTACTAAACATGCATTCTGAAGAGACACTTGTTGCAGGACAACCAAAATATTTACAGGCTTCATCATACAGCTCTGTCCAAACTGACTTTTTTTTGATCTCCAGTAATCAAAAGGGCATGCATCGATAGGAATAGGCAGTTCTTGCAGGTACCTGTCTACCATGATGGACAGAGACAGCTCAAAAGAGGAATCAGCAGAAACTGGTATGGCAGCAATCTGGGAAAGGTTTTGCCACAGATTTAGCTTGCTACTAAGGGTTGAAGAAGTGGCAGTTGTGGAACAACTACTGTTAATGTTTGGTGACTTTTCCAGTTCTGTATCCTTTTGTGAAGATGAACCTGCATGTTGTGGTGATGACAACCTGAGGATACTGTGCGTGTCTGTGTTTGACTCCTGTGAGTTCAGCAGCTCATCTAGCAATAGGCATTTGTACTGCTCCATATCATCTGTTTTTGGAAGATGTATAGCCTTGAACTTGGGAACTAAGAGAGTTGCAAGGATGTAGTGTTTTGGTTTCATCATTGCAACTAATTTGTCATTGGTTTTGAAGCGCTCGCTCATTCTCTTTATGAGATTCCCATGATACAGTTGACATGTTGTCTGAGCTTCAGATCTGTCTTTTTCTATCTGTAGATTTAGAACATTAAGATGATGTGAAATCAGCATTATGAGTGGGATAATCTAACTCACAGATGTGCCTTCAGAAGACATGTCCCTTGTAGCTGTCTCCAAAGGAGCTAGGATGCAGCACTCTGTCTCCATTAATTTCCACTGCAGCACAGACAGCATAATGCCATCTCCAATAATGTAATTGGAGCAATACTTATGTAGAGCTTGCTTTTGCTCCAAGAGGCACTGCAGCATAGAATGCATTGAGTTCCAATGAGTGGAAACATTTTGAATCAGCTTTTGCTGGGGCAGCTTGTGTTTTTTTTGCAGTTCGAACAATGTCCGTATAGCCTTGGTTGAATGTGAAAAGTGAGTCACAATTTTTTTGCAAACAGCAATCATACCATCCACTTGTGTTTCATTGCTGAGAAACCCCGTGACAATTAAATGTAAGCAATGTGCAAAGCAAGAAGCATGCATAAATCCTCCATCCTGTACTGCTTTCAAGATGTTGGCTCCATTGTCCCTTACTATGAAGCCACATTTTAGACTGTGAGAATAAACCCATTCATCAAAGAGGTCATTTAGTTCCTACAAGATGTTTGCAGCTGTATGACTTTGCCCAAACTGCTTTATATGCAGCAGAGCCATCTTTTGGGGTGTCTTTGTTTTTGAAGAAGCACATGAAAATGTGATCCAATGAGTGGTAAGGGACATGTAATCTATGTTTTGACTGCTGGTCCATATATCGGTTGTGACATGAATAACCCCACCCTCTGTAGTTTTAAGTGAAAGCATCACTGTTGCTTTTAAAGCCTGATAAATGTTTTATTTATTTATTTATTTGTGAAATATTCGGAAAGACCTTTGCGTCAGGGACTCATTTACAAAGGTTCCACGTCATACATAAAAGGTACAGGGACTCATTTACAAGGTTCCACGTCATACATAAAAATGGTACAGGGAAACGAGACTTGAGATACAGGTTGCAGAACAGTTATTGATAACATTATATTAATAGCATTATTAGTAGATGGTGTAAAACAGTGGCTGGGGTACAGTGTCACAGCCGGGAAGAAAAAATATGAACAAACATAAAGAAAAAAGAGAAATTACAGAAAATAATGGCAGGGGATTGGTAATCATGTAGTTTCACAGATACATTAGGTACATTACCCTGCTAATAGCGTCTTTGAGGGAGGCACCGTCTGGTCAGGTGTCAACGGCAGTCACACTGGTTTGTGGCCAGAAGGTATTCTCTTAGCTTAGATTTATAAGGGCCCAGCCTTGTTTCATCCGTTATAAGACCAGGGAGGGAGTTTGTCCAGGATGGGACCCTGAAACTAAAAGTATGTTGGTATTGGGAGGTCCGGCCATAGGGAACTCATAGTAGCTGTTTGCTTGAGCTACGGATTGTTTTGCCTGGAGGTGTTGGGAGGATAATTTGATGTAGGGAGGGTGGGGTGAGGCCCAATTGTACTTTTTTCATCATAAGGCAGGTGTGGTATCTGATTCTGTTGTCCAGGGTTAGCCAGTTAGTGGAGCTGTAAAGGGAGTAGGAGTGAGTGAAACGATCACATCCTAGGATAAGATGGCAGGCTTTGTTAAGCACGATCCTGAGTCTGTTTAGGTTTGTGGGAGGGAGCAGCACTGTATATTAGGATGCTGTAGTCTAGCAGGGTTAGGATAGAGAAGTTTATGGTAAGTAGGAGTGCTTCGGGGGTGAGGCAGTGTTTGTACTGGTAGAGTACGCCTAATCTGGAGCTAAGGGCAGTTAATAGGTGCAGGATATGTTGATTAAAACTGAGGGAGGGGTCTAATGTGATCCCTAGGTATTTATAGCAGTTTACTTCTTCTAGGGGGTCTGATTTGCAGTGAGGAAATGGGGGCAGAGGTTTTTTTGTGGGTTCTGAGGGTGGGTGAATATCATGACTTTGGTCTTATTATAGTTGATAATAAGGTGCTGGGAGGTGAGCCAGTCTTCGATTTCACGGAAAGAGTGCTGGAGAGATTTGTGGAGTTTGAGGGTGGCAGGGTGGGAGGTGAACAAGACTGCATCATCCGCATAAAGGAGCAGATTTCTGGGGCATGAGGATGGGAGGGTATTGAGGAATGGGCTGAAGAGAAGGGGGGCCAAGTATGGAGCCCTGTGGGACACTGGAGCGGACTGGGAGGCGGGGCGATAGGACAGGGCCTACCTTGACTATCTGCATTCTATCAGAGCGATAGCTGGTGAACCAGTTTAGGGAGTCATTTGAGAAACCTGTATAGGCCAAGGTGTTGAGTAAGAGGGCATGGTTTACTGTGTCAAATGCTTTAGATAGATCCACGAAGATGGTGCCAGTGAGGTGGCCCTGGTCTAGGGCTGAGTGGATATGGGAGGTAAGCTCGAGGAGGGTGGTAGTGGTGCTGTGGCCCTTATGGAAGCCATGCTGCTGTCTGGATAGCAGGCTATATTTGTTTAGGTGTTCAGTGAGTTGGTCGGTGGCTATACGTTCTAGTGCCTTGGACAGCGGGGGTAGGATAGAGATGGGGCGGTAGCTGTTTGTGGATGTGCGGTCTCCACTTTTATGAATAGGTGTGATGTAGGCCAATTTCCAGTGGGTAGGGAATTTTCCTTGGCAGAGGGAGCGATTTACAATGTGGGTGAGCAGGGCTAGGACTTCCTGGAGGGTGAGGCGAAGGAGTTTAAGGTCCAGAGAGTCGTGACTGTAGTGGTTTTTCCTTATAGCTTTTGTAAGGTAGGGTTTGGCGGTCTCTGGTGTAGGACTACATGGTGAAAGGTGAAGCAAGGGGGCATGGGGGGTGACTGGACGTGAGGGGTCGAAGAAATTTAGGGAACCACCTGGGAGAGATCAGTGAAGGTGGTGTTTGGGCTGATGCAATCATAAGAGGGTCGGTGGTGAGGCTACCATCTATGAGTATTTGGCCAGGTGGCAGATTTGAGGTTTTGCCACAGAGTTCCTTTATGTTCTCCCAGAACTTGCGACCATTTCCCCTTGCAGAGGTTAAGGTTGCTTTATAATAGTTAGCTTTGGTGCTGCGTATGGCCCAGGTGCATTTGTTTTGGGCCTCCTGATAACGTTGCCTGTTCTGAGGCCATCGGGTTTCATTTGCAAGGTGCCATAGTGCGTCACGGTGCCGTAGTAGGCCTTGGAGGTGGTCAGAGAACCATGGGGCATGGTTTCCTTTGGTCATAGTTTTGTTGAGGGGGGCAAACTTGTCATAGGCTGAGTTGAAGTTGTTGATAAACAGTTCGAGGGCATGGTCAGAGTTTGGTGTTTCAACACAGGAAAATACCTTCGATGAGGAACATTGTAACGAGGCTCTGCAAGTTTCATTAGCTCCCTAAAATCCTCATGATCTACCAAAGAGTATGAGAGAAGGGCTCCAGCTAACACTTCACCAATCCTGTGATTAAGATGAAGGGTCTTTGGATGATTTTTAGTAAAAGTATTCTTCCTTTCAAAAGCCTGAGACAGTGTTAGCTGTTTACAACATGTCCCTGCTGGTTTATTATACACCGAGCTTTGATGGCCAGATGGATGCTGGGATGGTGGACTTGGACTTACACATTCAGTACCATCACTGGACATGCAACTGGTACTGATGGTGCTGGTGGTAATGGTGATCCTAGGGCTGGCACTGGTTCTGTCTGCATCAAGTTCAGACAATTCAGTATCCATTTCAGATTCCTGACCCTTCTCACGTGTGCTCTGAAAGATGGAGGACATGGGGTTTGGATGATCAAGCAAAAGTGAATGCTTTTTCAGATGCTGTAGTGCCAAGGCATGACGCAACTTTACCACGGCTTACACTCTGTTTACACAGGGAACAGATTGCTCTGCATGGATCAGTTTTACTGACAGAGAAATAATTCCACACCTCAGATGTGACAGATTTTGTTCAAGTGCAAGGAAGATAGCTAAAGACTGTTTGTGTCTTTTCGCCTGTCCTAATAGAACCTGGAACATGCTCCTTGGTGCTAGAAGAGTGGGCAGGGGACTTTGATGGGTTTTTATTGTTGGCCAATATAGAAGTGGTGGATTCAATGGATATGTCCTTTTCATTGCCAACAGTGCTGGTTCTATTTGCAACTGCACTACCTGATTCATTGTCAGCAGACTTGCTCATTTTACTTCGTTAAGGAAGTAATGATATGTCACCAGACACAGCAGTGTCAGACTGAAACAAAGAGCTACTGTCTGAGTCAGACAGGGACTCATTGTCACTTGCATTATTACTGCTTGTCACAGGGATTTTAACAGCATGAACAGCATACCTTATGGTGCCTCTCCGTGTGACCCCAGCAGCTGCACAAATTTTCTTACAAAGTCTCCCTTTACTACATTTTGTTGTTGCTCTTTTGCTGCTGGTTGAATTTTTATCATGTGAAACATTTTGGTTATTTTTGCTAGCACCAGGATTACCATCACCACCTGCTCCACCACCAGCACCAGATGCTTCATCTATGTTGGTGTCAGCCATAACAGTACCAGTACTGCACACATCCACACCCACGCAATTCCTATGTAAGAAAGTGTGCTCTGTGATCGCTGGATACAACTCCAAAATTTGGTTTTGGCTGTATGACACTGTGATGCAGTGGACTGAAAGTAATTGATGAATATGATGGTTTGCAACTAAACAATCCCAGGTTCAAGGCTTACAGAATGATTGAACCACTGGACATAGGCATATGCATAGCAGGCTGGGCAAGGTTTAAGGTCAATAACCGCAATTCTGAATCCAGCTGAACCACCACAAAACTAGCCACTGGGCTTCACACGGTAACACACACTGGGTAAGGTACAGTGCAGTCAAGGGGCGCACAGCAGCAGGGCGATGGGCTGACCACAAGAGACGGATTTACACACATAACCCAAGGAAAGAGATTTTTCTGTCTCTCCTCTCAACAGGGAAATATGTTTTTAAGCTTCTGTCATGTATTTAAGGATAATGCCACCACACAATTGGGCACCAGGCTTCACACGGTAACACACACTGGGTAAGGTAAAGTGCAGTCAAGGGGCGCACAGCAGCAGGGTGATGGGCTGACCACAAGAGATGGAGTTACACACACAAACCGAAGACAGAGATTTTTCTGTCTCTCCTGCCAACAGGGAAATATATTTTTAGGCTTCTGTCATGTATTTAAGGATAATGCCACCACACAACTGTCCACTGGGCTTTGCATGGTAACACACACTGGGTAAGGTACAGTGCAGTCAAGGGGCGCACAGCAGCAGGGTGATGGGCTGACCACAAGAGATGGAGTTACATGCACAACCCAGGAAAGAGATTTTTCTGTCTCTCCTCCCAACGGCGAAATGTACTTTAAGGCTTCTGTCATGTATTTAAGGATAATGCCACCACACAACTGGCCACTGGGCTTCACACAGTAACACACACTGGGTAAGGTACAGTGCAGTCAAGGGGCGTACAGCAGCAGGGTAATGGGCTGACCACAAGAGACGGAGTTACACACACAAACCGAAGAAAGAGATTTTTCTGTCTCTCCTCCCAACAGGAAAATATATTTTTAAGCTTCTGTCATGTATTTAAGGATATTGCCACCACACAACTGGCCACTGGACTTCACACAGTAACACACACTGGGTAAGGTACAGTGCAGTCAAGGGGCGCACAGCATTAGGGTAATGGGCTGACCACAAGAGACGGAGTTACACACACAAACCGAAGAAAGTGATTTTTCTGTCTCTCCTCCCAACAGGAAAATATATTTTTAAGCTTCTGTCATGTATTTAAGGATATTGCCACCACACAACTGGCCACTGGGCTTCACACAGTAACACACCCTGGGTAAGGTACAGTGCAGTCAAGGGGCGCACAGCAGCAGGGTAATGGGCTGACCACAAGAGATGGAGTTACATACACAAACCGAAGAAAGAGATTTTTCTGTCTCTCCTCCCAAAAGGGAAATATATTTTTAGGCTTCTGTCATGTATTTAAGGGCTGACCACAAGAGAAGGAGTTACATGCACAACTGGGCTTCAGACGGTAACGCACACTGGGTAATAGCCGGGTAAGTGCAGTCAAATGGCACAGACAGCAGCAGGGTGACTTGCTGGCCACCTCACAGAAGATGCAGTGAAGACAAACACAATACAGGAGTTTTTTATGGAGAAAGTTTACTGAAGCCCCCAGCACAGTCCTGGCTGAGAGACAATTTTGGTAGGACTGAGACCAAATAATTTTTCCTTTTGTGGGCTTAGAACATCAGGTTTCACATAATCAGTAAAGTTTTAACCTCTTTTTTCCCTCTCAGGAAAAACCCAAATATAAGCATATATTCACCCCTCCCCCAGCCAGGGAGCTCTCCCTCCTGCCCAAGAGTGTCAGGGCCCATGAGTCATAATTGTGATTTGCAAAGAAATGTGTTTAATTCAGCAAGCAACTAGAGGACAAGAGGTATGTGTGCACTGCAGATTGAGCACTCACACACAGGCAGTCTCCAGGCAGCAGTCTGCAAGTTAACTACTTAATTCCATATTCTAACACTCAGTCCTCCCGACAGTACTCCCAACCGTTCTTAGCTCCTTTCACGGTTCCACTTCCCACCCTAGTTTCTTTCCTCAGTTCCTCAGTTCCCGATCCCGACTCCCCCTTCCTTTTCCCCACCCGCACTTTAACTTTTTTTTTTAATTTTCAGGCATGTATCGTATAGGACTAATAACAAAAACAGTGTCAGTCACATGCACAACTGAACTAAGAGCACACAGACGCTGCTGCTCCTTCTCCGCTACAAGTCTGAATGGCAAATGGAGCCGCAGATGAGCAGATGACTTCAGCATGATCCCTCGACTCGCGAGACTGACTCAGGTCGCTCTACCACCACCACCTGACTGCATAGCAGATGGTTAGGTGGTTGGTATTCAGATACACTAGCGTGACAAACCAACAACAGCTGCCCCCCCCCCAACAATAACAGAGAGGATGAGGGGAGTGAACTGAGCTGCACTGCTCAGCTGGTGCCAAAATCGGGAACAGGAACGGGAGGGACGTAAAGCACACAGACAGAAGTGAGATTTGTTTGGATGTTTCTAACCCTTTTGCAAACCCTGTAGTGTTCGAGTTCTAAATTAGAACTCGAACACCAGGGTTCGAGGAGGGTTCAAATCTTTTTCGAACTAGTTCTGACAACAGTAGTGGTGAGACAACCAAAATATGCACTATGGCCCAGATATTCAAAAGAGCTGAGCCATGCGCAATAGGGTTGCGCCTACGCGAGTCCGAAATTGCACCATTCTGCGATATTCAGCAGGAGGCAGTTGCACCCCCCAAATCATGCTGAGCAACAGCGCAGTGCTAATGAAGGCATGCATGCTCAGCCGAAGGGGGAGGAACCATGCATAAACTGCGCAGCCCGATATTCAGCTGGGCCATGCAGAGTTATGCAGGCACAACCCCCTATGTGCTCCTGCACAACTTTAAGGAAAAAAAAAAAAGGATCAAGTCAAGGGCCATCCACAGGTGAACTGCTGTATTGCAGGGCGCAACACAGCAGCTGCCACCTGTGGGTGGCTCTCCACTTGTTCCTGGTGCCCCCCCGCAGCCCTATCATGGGCATCATAGTAACCCCCCCCGTAGCCTGATCGCGGGCAGCAGAGTATCCCCACAGCAGCCTGATAGCAGGCATGCAGGAATCACAGCCCCCCGGTGGCAAGCCCGATCGCAGGCAAGCGTGGCCTGAAACCCCCCACTGGCTAGCTGAACACGGGCCTTCAACCCCACCCTCCGACTAGCCCGATCACGGTCGCTTCAAACCTGCCCCTGACTAGCGATCATGAAAACGCTTTAACCACCCCAAGACTAATATCCTGGTGGTCCAGTGGACTGCGAAGCCTGATCGCAGGCATAAGGTCAAATCCACCCCTCAAAGTCCAATATCCCTGGTGATCTAGTGGCCCACCTCACCCACCCAGGCCCACCCCCACTCCCCATCAGCGGCGGGTGGCAGCACCCCACCTGCCTGCCACCCCGCCACCTGCCGACTGACGGCTCGGTAGGGCTGCACACCAGTAGTTCAGGCAAGAGCCAAGGGGTGCGGTCACCGGGCAGTCAGTCGGCAGCGGGGTGGCGGTGGGGTGCTGCCGCCTCGCTGGTTGACAGGGGGAGCGGGTGGTGGGGCTCCGTGAGAGGGTGGGCCACTAGATCCAGGATATTGAACTTTGGGGTGGGTTTGACCTTACTGCCCGTGATCGGGCTTCGCGTCCACTGGACCACCAGGGATATTGGTCTTTGAGGAGGGTTGAAGTTGATCGCAATCAGGCTAGTTGGGGGGTTGAATTTATGCCCATGATCGGGATAGTGGGGGGTTTTATTATGTTTTACCCGCAATCGGGCTAGTCTGGAGGGTTGTGTCTCTTTATGCTTGTGATCGGGCTGCTGGAGGAATATTCTGCTGCCCGCGATCGGGCTGAGTGGGAAGTGATGTATGCCCATGATTGGGCTAGTCGGGGTTGTGTCATTGTATGCCGTGATTGGGCTAGTCGGGGCTTTGTGTTATGTTTTTGACCCGATCTGGCTAGTCAGAGGGTTAGGTTATGCCCGCGATCGGGCTAGTCAGGGGCTGGGGTTGAATTATTTTATGCCCACGATCGGGCTGCAGGAGGGTTGAATTACTTTATGCCCATGATCGGGCTGCAGGGTGTCGGTCCCCAATGGCTGTTACCTGGCAGGTGCCGGTGCAAGTAATCCAGGGATTGGTACCTGCATGTACAACAACATGCAATAGAACCATGCCTAGATGCAAATGGCCCTGATGCACCTGCATAAATTATGGCCCCATTTGCATGTCATCATTTGAATAGTGCAGATTTGCACATGGTGCAATGGAACTTGCGCCACTGCGTCTGAATGCTCCACTCTGACCACTTGCGGTGGCACAAGTTCCACTGCGCCATGCACAGTGGCTGTGGCTGGGGGGCGATATTCAAAAGAGTTGCTCAATAGCGCAACTCCATTGAATATCGCCCTGGCTACACCCCAGTGCAACTTTTTTGAGCAGTGCAAGGGCTTGCGCCACAGAATGGTGCAGTTTGAATATTTGGCCCTACATCTTTAATTGTCCTGCCAGCTCCTAGTATTGACCTTGTCTTTCCTCCTGCCCTCAGTTTTCCTTACTTTACCCTTTTCAGTTATCTCATATATATTACAGTGGCGTGGTCGCACCACTATAGTTAGGGTTGAGCAGGGGTTTCTATGTTAAACCTCAAATTTTGCACTTTAATGTCTTTGCAACCATTCATCAGATTAGCACAATGATTTCCATGTGTGATCTCGTTGGGTAGCCCACTTGACATGCCAAGTTTCGTTCTGGTTGGACATGTGGATTCCCAGATTGGACAGTGAAAAAACATGAAGAATCACTGTTTTTTTCTTATTGCCTTGCACCCAGACAGTTTAGAATTTTGGTCAGAAATTTTCAGGTTAGAAATAGCATGGCCCCCAGATGTTTCTAGACAAGTCAATCAATGAGCATGATTACATTACACTCACTTGATGACAGTCTAGCTTAACAAGCACCTGGGTGCCGTTGTTGGCCATGTGATCCTTAACAAATAGCAACACTTGCTTATCTCCCTCTTGCCGGGGGGGGGGCATTAACTTTCAATAGATGCTCAGAAAATAAAAAGTACCAGCCTACACTGCCCCTTTACCAATTCAAGAATCCTTGTGCCCACCCTGCTTGCCCATTGGCTTAAAGCACCCTCAGGAAATTTCAAATTGCCACCATTGTTTTGTAGATCAGTTAGTGAGCGAGCAGACCCCACTCCCCTCACCATGTACAGCAAAAGTGCTTACAGTCACCTAGTAAAAGAAAATGTATGGAAATAGCCTTCTATGCCCTAGTTACCTATCCTGCACTGATTGTTTAATTTTGCAGCCGGTCTGTTTCTGCATTTAAAAAGTGGTAGCAGATCGCATGCTCACTGGTACCGCAAGTTACCCCACTTACCCTATCAGCAGCCACGTTTCTGGATAAATAAAACAAGCAGTGTTTTTAAGAGAAAATATGAAACAGCAACAGTATACCTCTTTCAGATCTCCCCACTGCTGACAAGCACGCTTATCTTGTCTTGTGTTAGGAGAAACTGCCATACCTGATCAGCCCAAACTTGAAAGGTAAACATTTCCTGACTGCTGGATACTGCTTCTGATGTTTCCAAAGTCCTTCTTCTGTATTGCTGGTCCTCTTCACATAAGAAATAGCATTCCTCCATGGTGCCTGCTCTGTGAACTGTTAACCACGTCCATAACTGTCAGCCACTCAGACATCCCTAACCCTTCCTATGAAGAAATAGTCCTTTAAGTAAAAAATAAAAACCAAAAAAACTTTCTTCTCAGTGATTGCTGCTGCCAACTGTTGGCACTCACCATGGTCTTGCCACATGCTCCAGAACAACCCGACCAAATATTGGAAGCCACTCTTTATTCTGGAGGCTCAGCAAAAATAAAAACACAAATCATTCAGCCAAAAGTCTTTAGTTTCAATGGGGTCTAGATAACACTCTAAGACGCGGCATTTAGTCAGAAAAAGTATGTCTTAAATTTCTAACACCCCATTCTGTGCTCTGCCCTGCCACCTTGTACCCTTGCTCTGCAGTTCCTGCCTTTGTGTGGCAGAGTCACAACTTCTGAATAGGGGAAAAGAATCTGGCAAGACAGACAGAAACCATATATTTTTTCAAACAACAATGTGAAAAACTGTAGAAGAAACTCCCCCTTCCCCATTCTGAATGTAGTGGAGCAGAGGGTGGGGGGAGAAGAACAGAATAGCTCTGTGGAGAGGGGGCAGCAAGACATGGAACAACACAGAAAAGGAGGGACTACTTTACAACATGAAGACTAATTTCATTTCACTATATTTTTTTAAATTTCTTTTTTAATTTTATTAAATCCCACATACAAATGCCACAGGTAGCCCATTTTCTAAGTGCAATAATATCCTCCAGGGTGGGTGGTATGGGCAATACTGGACCATCCTCAATTCCAAATCCAGTCTCCAACTTAAAAGCAAAGCCTAGATAAAAGTAAAAAACAAACAACTAAATAATGGAAAAAAAAAGAAACGCTGTGTTTGTATGTTGGAGAGACACTCACGAAATTGGGAGCAGATGCACTGACAATTGCCGTCTGAGTACAGTGGACTGCAAAGGGCACACTTGCTTCCAAACTCAGTATGCATTGCAGTTTAAATACACAGTCTGACTGAAACTAGAATACTAACTTAAAAAAGTGTTTATGTGTTGGTGAAGATGCAGAGTTGCAAGGAGAGAGGCAGAGCAGAGAGACAGACACCAATGTCCTCTAGTGGCTTGATGTTATATATAGTCTGCAGTTCTACACTACAGAGGGACTATTTTTCTTTCTTTTCTATCTTTAACATTTTTTAACTTATTTTTTACATTTGTTTTAATCAGGGTTTATGGTGGGGGGATGACCCATTTTATAAGTGGAATAAGACACTCTGAGGTGTGGTATGGGCTAAGACCACTTCCCAGGTGCTAAAGCACTCGGTGCAAGCACCTTATGCCTCATCACGCACCTGGAGCATGCTCTTATCAGCCCATAAACCACACCTTGTTGTGTCTTATTCCTTACTTGTTTGCATACCCATAATGCAGTGGTTGCATAGAAATAATGTATTGTCATACATGGTGAAAAGCAAGTAAAACAGATGTTGGAGCATGTTTTGTTGATTACTTTAGGAAAGGAGCTGTGTTACTTTGCTCTCCTGTGTTTTGAACACTAAAAAGACGTATTAAAGTATTTATGTCACTATAATATAAATAAACAGCACTGTACTCTTATACGCCAGGAAGCAAGTGAATATCTTATGAAAAGTGTTACAGTTATTCTTCAGTACTGTGCCCCTGGAACTGCTCTTGGCTTCCATAAGGTGTTTATATTGTTATGTTAATACTGTATAATCTATGCCTTACCACGCTCGTACACTGTGTTGAATCTGTAACATTACTGCTCTTATCTCCCACAAGGTGTTTATTTTTGTTATGTTAATACTGTATAATCTATGCCTTACCATGTTTCATATGCTGTGTTGAATCTGTATCCTCACATGAACTGTAACATGTCTAATTTATACAATGACGTTGTATGTACCTTAATCTATTGTTCCTGTACTCTCCCGGGTTGTACCTGAAAATAGGTAATTGCCTTGTCTAGTGTACCTACCTGGTTAACAAAAGCTAAATAAATAAATTCTGCTATTGAGAAAAAATATAACTCCTACAGAACTGTGCAATCCACAGAAAGCTTGTCAGTGCACAGTTGTATTTACCATATGTAGCGTTTCACTTGGTTTACATGTGATAACAGCAGTAATGTGTCTACAATGGTTCTTGTACTTTGCAGAAACATTTAACTTAACCATAAAATGTTTATCCTTAATTTAAATGTGAAGTTATTTTTTCAGATGGAAGGATATACAATAAAACCTCTTTTCCAGCCTTAAAATCATCCTTTCTGAGCATTATTTGATTGTGCCCTTCATGCAACCCATGTTATAAGCATAGTAACCCACTCCACGATGTGGGGCTATAGGCATTTAATCCATGCCTGGGGTGCTGTGAGGACACTCGGCCTGTGGCCTTGTACCTCACAATGCACCCCAGGCTTGGATTAAATGGCTATTACCCCCACACCCTGTCGAGGGTTATTGATAGCTTATCATGCACAGCCTATAGGACATTGAATCTCACATTGCTGCAGCCCTCTTCTGATATTACTGATGTAAGATTTGAAGATTGCTGCAGTGTGGTTATAATAATTCTCAGCTTCCAAGCCAGCAAAATCAGTGTGATTCAATGTGCTATGCTGCTGCAGATGACACTATGTGAAAAATGTGATGTTTTTTGCAGTTCACAGATTGAAGTGAAAATTGGGAGAAATAACCCGCAATTGGATTTGGGGCTCTGCTGCTCTTACTACACAGTTCACATAAAGTGTCACAAGCACAGTGCATGCTACTGCGGTAGTAGGTAGGAATGGCACTTGGCAGTGTCACTCACAGTGACGTCTTCACCAGAGTGACAGTATCACCATTTGGTGAACTGTCTGTCAACTTTGCCAGGCACAGGTGAATGGTCTGAACCAAAATTCACACATACAGTAGTACACCACAAGTGTGTGACTACTTCACTTTGTGTAAATGTTATGTTTTTGTTACATCATGTGTGGTGGCCTGGGTGGTATACTTGTAATATATTTGCATTACAGTGTTTGCTAATGTTTATTCTTGTGCAGATTTATTTCTGGCAGCTGAGTGCATGGACCAACCTCCCCCTCCAAAAAGCACTTAAATGTGGTGCCGTACGGTTTACCTATACCACTGCAACAGCTACTGGACCGACATCTCCGACAGCGACAGACACAATGCCGAGTGTTGACACTGTGTTTTCAGGGATGCCGGTGTGTTTTCTTTGGGGGGCTGTGCCCTCTGAATCCCCCAGGTGGAGGGGGGGACTCTGCCCCTACATCCCCTATCCTTATTTATACAACTCCAAGTCAGAGTTATCTGGGAAGGGGCAAAACACTGGGAGATATACCACCGGTGTCTGCAGGGTCCATCACAGCGACCCTACGCTTTTCGTCAAATTCTGTCACTGTGATGGTCTTTGCGGCGGTGGTCGGCATACCGTACTGTACTTGTACCGTAACCTGTCTTTTATTTAACCCACAAACACAAAGAACTGGGGTGCTAGCTACTTATTTTTTATTTAAACCACAATAAGAAAGAAAGAAAGAAAGAAAGAAAGAAAGAAAGAAAGAAAGAAAGAAAGAAAGAAAGAAGATCAGGTGAGGTACTGTCATACAGACTGTATTTGTTGTACATGTATTATTTTCAGCTCTCCAAATATGACAATGGCAACAGCTAATAAAAGAAAAGAAAAATTATAACATGAGACATAATAAATAATATGGAGTGTGGCTGGAACTTAAAAGCAAAATATCAACCTGTCGTGATGTGATGTGCTTTATATATTGAACATTATGTGCAACAAAGTCACCCATAAAAGCAAAGTGAATGCCAATGCTTTCCTATTTTCCTTGGAAAACATGAAATAAAATAACATTCAAACTCATTCCTTGCTTAAGACATAATTTCTGTTCTTTCTGACAAATTTTTAGAGTTTACTGAGCTCATGAACATGTTTCATGACTAAAAACATTTCACTTTTCAAAAGTAATGTAAAGTAATATGAAATATAATATGCATTACAGTTAGTTACTGATTACTTTTTATGTCCAAGTAATCTGTAACTGATTATATTGCATGGCCAATAATTGCAAGGCTATGCCTGTAGTTCAATAGGCAGAGCAACAAACCACTCCCCCATCAGGCCTTTAAAGGCCGCTCCTCCTGGCTAGTCCAGGATTTGTTTCTTTCACTGCGGCTGGGGGTGCCACCTTCCTTAGCTCTGGCCTGTCTTGTTTTCCTCGTGCCTTGGCCACTCGTTCCTGTCTCGGGTGTTCTGCCTGTTCTTTACCCCCTCCACTGTTCCCTTCCCCATACCTCACTTCTCATCTGCTTTCCCCACTGTTGCCTTTTTCTTTTAGGACTTTTCACTCATCAGCACCTCCACTATGGCTCTGCCTTGGCACTTTCCCATTGGCCTTGCTCCTGTTGCACCAGACCACTCCAGCACTGTGGGGCTCCATGCCGTTGTACACCTCCTCGCAGTTTTATTTCTCCACTGCATTATCATTTGCTGTGCTCTGCTGGTGCTTCATGTGTGCGGTCACCCTCCATGCCTGGCTTTCTCCCCGCTTCACCCTCCTTCTCCTTCATGGTCTCATTGCTCCCCTCATTGGGAGCTCTGCATGCACCACCCTTTCTCCTCATTCCTTCCCTGCTGGTCCTGTTGTCTGACCTGTGCTTCTCCGTTTGCCTGATCTGACTGCTTGAGCTTGGCTCTGTATGCACCTGCCACCATCTGTAGCTCAGCTGCTGCCTTTTTATGTTGGCCTGCCGCAGGGGCAAGCTAACATATAGGGAGAGTGCAGATTTGGGGGCGCGGCTGCTGTTGGGCGAATGCAGGGCATGCATCAGTAGGTGCGTCCCTCATTCCCCAATCAGCCTGCATGCCGGCACCACACCATGCATACATAATGGTGTGAGCACATCTAAGCAAAGGTCCACTGCAATCCAAGCAGAGCGCGTCATATGCAGCGGACCCTTTGCTTGCATGCTCACCGCCATTATCAGCATGGTCGGCGGCGGCTTATGGTTGTTGACATTGGGGAGCCCAATCCCCTGTCTGTAACCCCCCACTGTTTTACTGTGCCGATAGAGCCCACTCATGGCCAGCATACCCCCAATCTGGAATGCGGGGTGCCCAATCCCCTCGGCTGGCGCCCCGCTGTGTTTGTATGCCGACAGGGAGAGCCCTCCCCGTCGGCATCACCTCTCCTCCCAATCGTTCAATGCTGAGGGGTGCCCAATCCCCGCTCAGCTCCCCACCGCTGTCTTTGTTTGCCGATAGGTGCCCAATCCCGTCGGCATTATTTGCCCTGTTGTGAGCCGATGAGGTGCCCAATCCCCGCGGCTACTGACACCCCAAAAACAGTTGGTGGCACGCTGGGAGCCCACCCAGCATGCCAAATGCCCTGCAACAGGAAAACTGTCCCGCAGCGGTTTTCTTTGTTTTCCCCTGTAAAACTAAAACCGTCCCTCGTAGTCTCGAGTCCTCCCCCACCCACACCCACCCACTCGCACCTCTGCCTCCCCTCAACCCCCACCCATACTTACCTCCGGAGTCCGGTGCGACGATCTTCAGTGGACCGGGAACACGTCTGCACTCTTCAAAGCCGACCGCGAACTGAGGAAATGCCGGTAAGCTGTATAATGGAGTGAACAGGGTTTTTTCAACTTTGTTGCATATCTCAGGCATTTCTTGGAATTTTTGCACCAAATTTTCAACATGGGTTTTTTGGGGCCACTCCTCATGAATTCTGTCAATGTCATGGCATTAATCAGCCTCAAAAGGTGATTTTGCAGTCACTGCGCAAAATCACCTTTCTGGCCCCATTAATGAAATGACAGTGGCGGTGTTCATGAGGTGCCCTGTTAAAAAGCCTAAGTTCCAAATTTGGTGGAAAAAATCCAACAAATGCCTGTTTTATGAGCGTGCATTGCGCAGTTGCTACGCAGGCTCGTTACTTCACGAATTCACAATATTTTATTGCTGGATTTTCAGCATTGTCATTTTTGTACACCTCCTTGTGAACAGTACAGCTGTCATTTTCCACATCCTGTCCGAAATGTGTTTCCACACTTCAGGCACACAATAGCCCAGTTGCTGTGGGAAATCAGTGTTTGGGCCAGATTATGAAAATGACAGTGACACAGTTCATGAGCAGAGGACCTAAAATGCCTATGTTGAAAATGTGGTGATGATACTCCATAAAATAACTGTGTTACGAGCGTGCGTTGGCAAATTGCATGCACGCTCATACCATTGTGCATTTGTGATATTTTCAGTCTGGATTTTCACCATTGCCATTTTTCCACACCTCTTGATGAACAGTACAGCCATCATTTCACATATCCTGCCCAAAATGTGCTTTCGCACTTCCGGCGCAGAATAGCGTGGTCGCTGTGTGAAATCACTTTTTGGGACACTTTGAGGAAATAACAGTAACACTATACATGAGCAGAGGTGCTAAAATGCCTATGTTGAACATTTGGTGCAGAACACCCATAAAATGGCAGTGTTGCAAGTGTGCATTGCATATTTCCCACACACCCTAGTAGCTTCGCAAATTTGGTATATTTACATGCCACATTTTTAACACTGCCATTTTTTTACACCTCCTTATGAACTGTACAGCTGTCATTTCTCACATCCTGCCCGACATGTTTTCCTGCACTGCACTACCAAACACCTAAAGGGACACCCTAATGCTTGTCACTCTCTGCAGGGTGGGGGTGTGTTGGCATCAGTTCAATACTACACTGCCATTCCTATGATGCATCTGTCTAACTCCTGCACTACCAATGCCAATGCCAGCAAGCCAACATTCGGCATTGACAAATGCTTGTTTCTCTGTAGTGGCATGCCGCTCCACCACTTGGTTTTCATTATCATCGTGCTGCCTTCCATCTGTTCTAGCAAGGGGGCCTGACTGTGTGTTGTTTTCATCTATTAATCGATACTCTGTCTGCAACTGGTGAGATCTGCTTTGTTTTCAATATGGACTGTTTCTATCCTCTTAGCTCAATGAATTCCTGGTTTGGGTGTCCAGAATTGTCTCTAATATCATTATGCACATCATCATTATTCTGATGCAGCCTCTGTTGTTCCCCCTGCCCTCCATTCCTGTTTCTGTCAGCTCTGTATTTTCCCTGCCTCTTGTCTGCCCCAACACATCCCTGCCCCTTGTCCTTCCTCGTTCCTGTCTTCATTCTTTCCAGTTTTCTCTGGGTCTTGTAGGCATCTTCTATCCCTTTGGGCTCATTATTCTTGCTGTCCAGACTTCTTTTAGGGTTTTCCTTCTTTACCTTTTACCTTACGTTTTGCATATTTCTTACCTTCAGTCATACCTACACCATGTATTACTCCTGTTCTGTGGCCTACGGGCTCACTCTGCCTCCTCCTGCTGCTCGGTACCAACCTTCTTCACCATACCTCTGCCATATCATGTCTGTCATCCTCAAATCTTCTTTCTTTCCCTGGCTCTCTGTAGTTGTTCTTTCTTTTGGGAAAGGATCTCCATAGTCTGCCTGCTGCCCCTTTCGCCATTCCATTCCTACCCACCACCTCTTCACATACCATCTTCACTGCTGGTATTTCCCTATCCTGCCACCACCATACCTATTCATATGCTCCTCATACCCTAATCCTATGTTCTCATCCACTCCACTCGCATATCCTCCACTTCATGACTAACCACCATCATTACCGAACCTCATACTTCCTATACCCTACTTGCCCTCTTACCTACCCTTAACTGTACCTGTCTACAAGGCTTTCACTCCCTTATCACACATCATTCATTCCATACCCCACCTTAACCATACTACCTTCAAGGCTTCACTCCATTATCATACATCGTCCGTCTCAAACCTCACCATACCCGTTCCTGCTTCCAAGGCTTCGCTCCATTACCATACATCGTCCATTTCATGTCTCACCTTCACCATACCAGCCTTCCAGGCTTCATTTCATCATTATACATATTGCATTTCATATTTTACCTTAACCATTCCCGCCCTCAAGGCTTTCAATCCACCATCATTTATCGTTCATTAGTTCTTGACCATCCCGTCCTTCCACATCAACTTCTCCGCTCATTGTAGGCCAACCTCTTAGGCTTTCCTCCATCAGCAAACCTCATATAGTCATCACGATCCTCCACTCATCCATTTCAATATCGTAGCTCCTCTCTCACTACTCCTGGTACTTTGTACCTCCCCCATCAACTGCAGGCTAAGTCTGGACATTCTCTTTTCTACCTTCATATAGTTCAACTAACTCCTAATTTGGCTTTTCATTGGACCCAGTTGGCATGTACTCCTGTGGTTACTAACCACATCCAGCCTCCTCCCAACCCTCATCAGGGTCTCCTTCGCTCAGTCTAACCTCTCCATAGGTCTACTCATTCATATCGACTATTAGCATATCCTTCAAATGGGTCCCATGCTACTTTGACTTGACCTGCTCTTCACTCACAGATGTGCCTTCCATGTCCATTGCACCATGGCTTGAGGCTAGCCTTTAGCCATTAATCTCACTCTGCACCCACAAAGTCTACATCTAAAGCATGCAAAGCTTGTGGTGGGGTCTTCTCCGTGTCCCATAATGAGAATTTCTTTGCTCCGGGTGGACCTTCAGTCATCCCATGTTTTGGCAACACCTCTGGATGTAGAATTTATGACTTCAGACTGCAAGGGTGGGGCTGTCATCAACAGGGTCCCTTTGGCTGCCTGAGTGGGTTCGGAGGCAACCTCTATCTCATTCTCCATTTGACTACCTCTGGTTCACCTTGTCTGTTTCGTAGGCTCATGCAGGCTGGCTGAGTGCCTTAGTGGTCACTTCTCTTCTCTTTTGCTTTTGGGTGTCTAGTTGCAGAGACGTTGCTCGCAACCCTCAACAGCATTCCTGTTAGAAGGAAAGAGTGAGAGCTTTATCTAAATTGGAATATTTTCCTCTTCCCTCAATCTTGACTCTAAATTGCAGTAGCTGAGCCATCACTAATCAAAACATCCTTTAGCCTGCAGGGAAGGCAACCTAGGCATTGGATAGCCAGAGGTTTCCTCCTCAAAGGTTTTTTTTCTCTCCTCCATGCCAAAGGTCATAATATTAGACAAGGTTAGTGCTTTCATAGGTTCCATAGTTAGGTTCTGCTGTTCTCTCTCTCCTTAGGAAGTCCGCCCTTCTGCATCTTGTCAGTTTTCTTTCCGTTCATTGTCCTCATCATCTCTCATTCCTCTCCTGTCCTTCTCATCTACATCTATCACCTTCATTTCTAGCCTCGATATCTTCTGACTTCTCACCTCCTTCAATGCTCGACACCTTTTGGGTATTTTTTGGGGTATCTTCCTAAGTTACCTTTAGCCAAGGGAATCATTCCCACAGCATCTATAGGGGTGAAACTCTTCACTAGGGTTTCTAGCCCTCATACCCCTACAGGGTGGTATATCCCATGGATAGAGAGGTGAACAGCCTCATTGAATTGCAAGTCTATGCTGGTAGTTCACTGAGCAGAGTAATAAAACGCTCCCCCATCTGGCCTTTAGAGGCCGCTCCTCCTGGCTAGTTCCAGATTAATTTCTTTTGTTGCCCCACTATCCTCCCCTCCTCCTCCAGCATCACATCTCTCTTTCCCATGAGCTTCTTCCTAAGTTACCTTTAACTAAGGAAATCATTCCCATGGCTCCTTCAATACTCAGCACTTTTTGGGTATTCTTTTTGGGTATCTTTCTAAGTTACCTTTAGCCAAGGGAGTCATTCCCACAGCATCTATAGGGGTGGAACCATTCACTAGGGTTCCTCACTGGCATACCCCTACAGAGTGGTATATCCAACAGATAGAGAGGTGAACAGTCATAGTGTATCTAAGTCACACAAGCATACATCATACCAGTTGCATAAGCACATTGAACTAATAACTGTAACTGATTACTTTTTAAAAGTAACTTACCCAACACTGCACCTTAGTAAAAGCTCAGTGATTAGTTTTCTCTCAAGTCTCTGGTTTAAGACAATAGCATGTTTTAGCGTGTCTATAATACATATAACTGGACCCTCAGCTATTTGTCAGGAAACGCAAAACTATAATGTACGGTAGAAAGTTGTTATATGAAGAAATCTACATTTTATAGCAATGTTTTACCATTGATGTGACATCACAGTGTTGTTAACCCACTGATGGTATGTCACATCAATGGGTTAACAACTGGGAAAGATCTGCACATGAGCACACTTATCTTTTTCACATGAACTGATGGCCTTTCTGAAAGGTGCGCAGCAGTGAGAGCATTACCTAGAATGACTGCAGCAGTGACCGAAACTGCAAGAGTAAGGAGCCTTGCACTTTTTTCTTGGGACCATACACTATTGGAAAAATAACTGTCTCTGTCGGTAACTGTTTAGTAACATCTCGAGGTCTAGCAATGTAAACCTCGAGAACTTCACTCTCCAGGTCTACATGGTCACCCTGGCAGCCTCTCGATGGTTACCAAACTGGTTACCGATAGAGGACCATACATCATCCTCTATGTAAACCAAACACATTCTCCCCTTTCCCATCACTAGAAAAACACCGCAGAACTAAATAAACACAGACGTAAGAAAATACATGCAAACCACGGCTGGATGTGCATACTCAACATGTTAAACAGAGTAAAATGCATTGCAACTTCAGCAGCTGACACTTGGTTTAATCCTGTCCTGTCCATAAAAAAAACAATTTGACAACAGGGCTTACTGGAACAAGTTGTAAAACCAGACTAACCCGTACCTAATGCTTTGTACAGTTAACAATACAGTTTTACTGACCAGCAGTGTATGTAGAATTTGCTCCTTATACTGAACTTTCGATGCTGTAGGTGGCTGTGTAATCCTCTCCAAGACTGCCTTTGTGCTACACAGTTGTCTCTCATATTGATCCGTAATTTACAGTTAATCTTCTTAATAATTTTAACCACACAATAATAACAAGAAACAGTTACACAATGTAACAGCATAGAAAGTGATACAACAATATTAAGGACCAAAACATTACATGATTGTAATAGCTAGAAGTTCAATGAGGAATTCCAAAATATATAGTTGAATACCTTAGGTGGTATACAAAATAGAGGTGAAGGAGTGGGAGAAAGGTATATCAAAGTTCTATTACAAAAGTTGTATCTGCATTTATTGCTGTAAAGTATAGAAACACATAGACAAAAGAGAAGAAACTTGAGAAGGTAACAATAACAGTTAGTATACAAACAGTTAATGAGAGAGAGACATCATCCTTACAAAATGTTCAAAGATAGGTACCTAATAAAGTGAAACTGAGTAAGTATGCAACACATGTTCTAAGACTGTCCTGAATGCAAATAGTTTAAGTAGTCCTGCCAACACAAATTGTGTTCATGCAGTCGGTCAGCAGCAAAGCAGGAGAGATGCTCCAAAGATGCATGTTGGGTTAAACTTTTAAGGATGTCTGCCATATTTGAAATGATTGGAGGCTTCCAATTTATTAGGATAAGTTGTTTAACTTATATTTAACCATCTGTGTTAAAATTTAGTTAATGTTTGATTGGTGGGATTAATAATGCCAAGTAAGAAGTACTAGGGTCAAAAGGGAATTTGTGGCCTACAATATTAGAAGCAATTTGATAAACTGATTGCCATAATTTATAGATAGGTTTACATTGCCATAAAATGTGAAACAAATCACCACCTGGAGAGTTACAATGCCAGCAATGATCATTGTCTAGGCCAAAACGGTGTAATACTGATTGAATTCAAAAGAGACCATTTTAGATTTTTAAGGAGTAAAAGTACAACACCATGCTTTTTAGAGGAGAAAGAAGAGGCATATACATGACTGGCCCAGTCCCATTTAAGCCTGTCATTGTCTTTGGCCAATAGCTTAGTTTCTTGCAAAAATGCTATTTTAGCCTTATGTTTTTTAAGGTGGTTTAGCACTTGTTTACGTTTGCTAGGTGTGTTGCGTTCTTTTACAATCCATGTATAAAATGATAAGTCAGTCATGGTAGCAAAATGAAAGAATGAGGATAAAAGGATTTGCAAAGAGAATAGGATTCAACACACCCAGCAAAAAAGGGAAAACAGAGTAAGCTAGAGCAGAGGAGAGCAAAAGGCCAGACATTACTGTTAGTCTATAACTGTGGTCAGGATAACAGCATAACAATTGACAGGACCAGTAAGTGATAGTAACCATCAGGGTTCCAGAGTACCAACATACATGTCTCACTAAACTATGAGATATCAACAGAAACATTAACACTTTAAAGTGGTAAATAGTAATCTTGTAACACAATTTTATAATTTTGGGCGTGTCGGGAGATATGGGTCAGTAATGAATACCACAACCCTCTCACCTCACATCAGGGTGAGATTGAAAGAAAGATATTCAGAAGGTGTGAGTCCGCACTTCTATGACCTATCAATGTGTCTCATTTAATGAGTAATACAGATATATGTGTCTTAGATACAAATTAAGTCAGTTTTACAAAATTCCAGAGTACTACCTATATCACAACAAGCATTTGTCAATGCCGAATGTTTGCTTGCTGGCATTGGCAGTGGTAGCGTAGAAGTTACAGAGCTGCGTAATAGGAATGGCAGTGAAGTATTGCACTGAAGCCAACCCCACCACCACCCTGCAGAGAGTGACAGGCATTAAAAAGGGCTAGTCAGCCAGCATAACGCCACACCATTATTTTCCTCACACCCACCCTGCAGACACTGGGATAAGTGTCATGGTGTTCCTGGGTCTTTGGCCCTTATGTGCACCCATTTCATTTGGAAATATGGTGAGATGGGTGCGATATAGGAGAATGGAGTGAAGTTTGGGCCAAGTGAGTCCAAGGCATGTGCCCTGATGCCTCTCACTGACTGCAGGGTGTGGAATGGTATGAGCATCACAGGCAAGAATCCCAAGTCACACCCCTGATGCCTGTCATTCTCTACAGGGTTGGGCGTTATAGTTGGAAACCCTAATACCTCAAGCATTCGTTGGTATTTTCACTCCAGATCTTCAATATGTTTGTTTTGTGACCCCACCTCATGAACAGGGGGAAAATCACTTTGTTAGCTGAAAGCTGCTTATGCACAGTGACTACGGCATTTAGCACCACAGGTGCAAAAACATTCTGAACAGGATGAAAAAAATGACAGCTGTACTGTTCATGGGGAGGTGTAAAAAATGGCAATGTTGCAAATCTGTACTAAAAATATTTAAAAAAATGCTGAAGTCACGAGCGATACATAGAAACTGTGCAACGCACACCCGTAATATAATTAGGTTGGGGATTTTTTACAGCAGATTGTCAACTCAGGCATTTTGGTGCCTCCGATCATGAACAGTGTCACTGTGTTTTTCTTTATCTGTGCCGAACAATGATTTCCCACAGCGACCATGCATCTCTGCGCTGAAACTGTGAAAACACGCTTCAGACATGTTGTGAAAAATGACAGCTGTACTGTTCATAAGGAAGTGTGGAAAAATGTCACTGGTGAAAATCTGGACTGAAAATATTACAAAGTCATGAAGTAACGAGTGTGCGTGGAAACCGTGCAATGCTCACTCGTATCACAGTCATTTTACGGACTTTTGTCACCAAATTTTCAACATAGCCATTTTAAGACCTCTACTCATGAACAGTGTAACTGTGATTTTCTTAATCTGTCCTAAACATTGCTTTCGCACACCAACAGCCCATTGTGCGCTACATGCGCAAAAACACATTTTGGGTGACATATGAAAAATTGCAGCTGTACTGTTCATAAGGAGGTGTAATAAAATGGCAATGTTGAAAATCTGGAGTGAAAATATTGAAAATTCACAAACTTACAAGCGTGCGTAGGAACTCTACAACGCATGCTCGTAAAACAGTCATTTTTTGGAATTTTTTCACCAAATTTTCAACATAGACATTTTAAGACTTTTGCTCATGAACAGTGTCACTGTGATTTTCTAAATTTATCCCGTACACTGATTTCGCACACCGACTGCGCCATTGTGCGCTACGTGGGTGGAAACACGCTTGGGGTGAGATGTGAAAAATGACAGCTGTACTACTCATAAGAAGGTGTGGTAAAATGGTAATGTTGAAAATCTGGAGTGAAAATTTTGAAAATTCGCGACCTTACGAGTGTGCGTAGGAACTGCGCAGCGTGCGCTTGTAAAACAGCCATTTTTAGGAATTTTTTCACCAAATTTTCCACATAGCCATTTTAAGACCTCTGCTCATGAACAGTGTCACTGTGATTTTCTTACTTTGTCCTATACATTGATTTCACATACCGACTGCGCCATTGTGCGTTACATGGTTGGAAACACATTTTGGGTGAGATTTGAAAAATGACAGCTGTACTACTCATAAGAAGGTGTGGTAAAAATGCAATTTTGAAAATCTGGAGTGAAAATATTGAAAATTCGCGAACTTACGAGCGTGTGTAGGAACTGTACATCACACGCTCGAAAAACAGTCATTTTTGGAATTTTTTCACCAAATTTTCAACATAGCCATTTTAAGACCTTTGCTGATGAACAGTGTCACTGTGATTTTTTAATTTATCCTGCACATTGATTTCGCACACCGACTGCGCCATTGTGCGCTACATGGGCGGAAACACGTTTTGGGTGAGATGTGAAAAATGACAGCTATACTACTCATAAGAAGGTGTGGTAAAATGGCAATGTTGGAAATCTGGAGTGAAAATATTGAAAATTTGTGAACTTATGAGCCTGCGTAGAAGCTGCGCAACGCACGATCGTAAAACAGTCATTTTTTTTGAATTTTGGCACCAAATTTTCAACATGGGGTTTTTGGGAACCCTTCTCATGAATGATGTCACTGTTATGGTGATATTCAGGCCCAAAGGGTGATTTCGTGCAGTGACTGTGCAGTGACTACGAAATCACCCTTTGGGCCCGAATAACGCCATGACAGTGAATCAATCATGAGAAGGGGTCCCAAAAACCCCGTGTTGAAAATCTGGTGCAAAAATTCCCAAAAATGCTTGAGATATGCAACAAAGTTGAAACCCCTATCTAGCCCATTATACAGCTTACGGCATTTCCTCAGTAAAAGTCGGCTTTGAAGAATGTGCAGGCGTGTTCCGGTCCACGAAGATGCGTCGCGCCGGCTCCGAGGAGTAAGGTATGGGGTGGGGTGTGTGTGGGGAGGCTGGGTGTGCAGTGGGTGGAGTGCGGGTTGTGGGAGGGGCGGGGAGACTACGTGGGACCATTTTTTCTTTACAGGGAAAAAAAGGATGATGTGGGATGTTTGCCATGCTGGGGTGGGCTCCAGCATGGCACAAGGATGGTTGGGGTGCATTCAGCCGACAGAGTTGGGCACCCCGTCAGCCTAAGGATTGCCACGCTGGGGTGGGCTCCCAGCATGGCACAAGGACAGTTAGGGGTGTGTGTTCAGCCGACGGGGATTGGGCACCGCTGTTGGCCTAAGTTACTTGCCATGCTGGGGTGGGCGCAGCGTGGCATTTCAGAAGGGATTTGGGGGGGAGGGGGAGCGGCAGCACAGCCCGGCGGGGATTGGGCACCTGGCTATACAGTGTGTGCGTGCGTGTGGGGCACAGCACGCCTGCTTGGGCTCTGTCTGTGGGGAGAGCCTGCGATGAGCAGCCTTATCTTATCACTGCTCACTCAAGCATAGCTCCCCCTTTCAACTGTATGCCACTGCATTTTGGAGCGTGTCATAGACAGCTCCAGAATGCATTGACTTACAGGGGCCGTGCCTGCCAACACACTGACTGAATTGGAGGAGGGGGTGACACACCTCCGAAATCTCCGACGATGGCACTATGTTTCTTGCACATTCGTGCAAGCAAACATAAAAAGTACTTGGTAGGAAAGAAAAGGGTAACTAACATTTCCAGGTATGATGGACATATTCAGGTAGTATTGGTAATTAGCTCTTAAGTAGCTATGATACAATAAAATTCATGGGTACGCATATTCCCATTTCAACTGCATATATTTTATGCATAATCAGAAAGGCAGGGGGTAAATATATATAGAAACAAGCATTTGTCAATGCCAAATGTTGGCTTGCTGGCATTGGCATTGGTAGTGCAAGAGTTAAAGAGATGCACAACAGGACTGGCAGTGAAGTAATGAACTGACACAGACTCCAGACCCACTCTACAGAGAGCAACAGGCACTGGGGTGTGCCTTTGGGTCATTGGCCCTAATGCTCACACCATTTCACCTCACCTCACCCTACCCCGCAGACACCAAGTGCTGCAGTGTGCCTTGGGGTCTTCGGGCCTTGTGCTTATCCCATTCCATAAGGAAATACACTGAGATGTGTGCAGTATAGGAGAATAGTGTGAACTTTTGGAGCCAAAGAGTCCAAGGCACACCTCTATGCCTGTCACTGGCTACAGGGTGGGGATGGAATGGCATGAGCATTACAGCTGACAATGCCAAGTCACACCCCTGACACCTGTCAGTCTCTACAGGGTGGGGTGCTACGGTTGAAAACCCTAACACCCTGGGCATTTGTTGGTATTTTCACTTCAAATTTTCAACATGGGTTGTTTGTGATCCCACCTCATGAACAGTGGCACTGTGAGTTTGTTAGCTAAAAGGTGATTTTGCACAATGACCGTGCCATTTGGCACCACAGGTGCGAAAACACTTTTCGGGCAGGATGTGAAAAATGACAGCTGCACTGTTGAGGAGGAGGTGTAAAAATGGCATTGTTGAAAATCTGGAGTGAAAATATGAAAAATTGGTGAAGTCACAAGCTGGGTTTTGTTAAGCCCCAGGACACTCTATTTTCTCCCTGGTCTGCTGCAGAGTATTGGACTCATGCACGGAGGTACACCCATCCGATTTTCCCCACACTGCCCTCCCTTATGTTGCCACCTTGCTACTGCTCTGCCACCAGTCCTCTGGGAGAGGTGATTAGTTCCTCAAATGCTCAGTCCTTTCCTGCCTTGACTGACTCCTGATTACCAGAGTCCATTCCCAAAAGTGGGTCACTGGTGTGGAAAAAGCTAAGGCGCACATGGTGCCTTGGCCTTTTTCACCACTGGGCCTGCTGTACTGCTAGGTTTGGAGGCTTTACCTTGTTAGGGCGATAAAAGGACATTAAAATCTCCTCCCAATATAATGTTGTTACTACTTAGACCTCACAGTATAATGCTGTTATTACTTTGTTCAGAAGTGTGCTGTTATAATGAGGTTGAAAATACTAAATTGGCTATAAAAGGGCCATATGCTGTATCAAACACTGGTTCAGTTTAATATAATTCCTCCCTTATCAAAATATACCACCCTTCCTCATTTTGTAACTGTTCAATACCTCAGATCAATGCCCTTTGCTATGAGGATAGTAGGTGGTGACAATATTGAAAAGTACCAGTGAAATCAATATTGCTATCTTACAATTCCATTGATACTGAAGAAGAAATAGTAGCATATTTGACTCTTTTGAAACGTTTGTCCAAAACTCTTTAGAAGTGTATATAAATAACTTTTTTTTTATCTACCATATACAGTTGTCATTATTTCCTGCTATTTGGGGATGGGTTGCTTTAAGAGGCAGTATAGCATAGTGGTTTAAGGCTCTGAGCTGCAAACCTGGAGACCTGGGTTTGAATCTCACAACCCCCTCTTGCATACTGTGTGGCCCTGAACCTTGTGCTCTCAGGTTGCACCTGTAAACAAGCTTCAGCTTAGTGTGCATCTCCTGGTTCAAAAAAAAAAAGAGAGAGAGAGATGACTGGAAACAGGCATATGAAAAAGCAGCTGTATCACGGAGTGACAACTCACTTATTTAGAAGAAATAAGTCATTTAAGATATAAAGGAGTAACAAGTCAAAACCAAGTGAATTTCAAACAAAATAGGAGCTATACAAAGGTTTTATTCCTGACACTGACTTCAAAGGACCAGGATCCTAGTGAAAATGAAGACAATGTATCAATGCAAGTAACTAATAAGAGAAAAGTTACAAAATAGAAATCTTGTTTTCCAATGTCTGCTACTAAGTGATACAAAGTGAGCAACAGTAACAAGTGAAAGGGTTGCCAGTTACTGTTACTTGTAACATGGCAAAGTAATACAGCTATGAAACAGAAGCAATGATTAGAGGAAAGCCATCACATGAGATAGTTTGGAGATGGCATTAACTTTATAATAATGTCATCCCCAAACTGAAATACCAGAGGAGCCCACAGAAATGAAATCAGCGGCACACTAAAACAGAGATGCAAATGTGAGACAAGCACGAAGTGTGCTTTCTACCCACCTAACTACCAACATGGCTGTGAGTATGGTCGCAAACTGTGACGATTCCCAGAAGGAGCGACTGTGACACTTGGCAGAAGTGACACTCACAGACCACACAAAGCGATAGGGAAATGACAAAAATCAGTGCAAAAAAAGTAATCTTTCAAACATACACAGCGAAATTAGCAAGTGAGCGTTCCATGATGATTGGAGCGAGTAAAACAAGAATTCTAGAGCAGGGGAGAGGCAGACCGAGTTCCAGTTGGCAAGATGCAAATGAGCAGCAGTAGCACATATCAGAACCCTGAAATGTGACCATTCTGGACCTCCTAGACAGCTTTTTGCAATATTAGCTGTCTAGAAATGGAAAACACTAATAGAAACAGACAGGAAGTGCAGTAAATGAATAGTAATATATGCTCTTGTGCTGACTACATCAGTATATAAAAAGATGTAACTTGTGAAATGAAAGCATTAATCAAAGTGCACTGAACATATTATGTGCATACAAAAATTGGGTCACTCATTTTTCTACAAAACAGAAACAGGCAAAAATGTGAGATTCACCTCAAGCATGCCATGTTACAAGCGCATTAAGCCACTCCAAAGGTAGCATTTAATGGGGAATTAATGCATGGTTGGGTGGTTGTAGGCACTCGGCCTTCAGCTTTGGCCCCCCAACCATGCATTATTTTCCCATTAGTTGCCACCTTTGTTGTGGCTTAATGCTTACTTATTTATTTCCCTATGTATAGAATTGGATTATAGAGTTATTTGATTGATCGATGCTGGCTTCATGCCCTGTGCACGAGCAAGGATAAATTGATATTATTTATTTATTTGTGAGAATCAGTTTTCAACCTTTGAGCCAGGGGCTCATTTCCAAAGGTACCTCGTCACATTGAGGACATACATAGCATAGATATATCACATAGCCATGCAGGGCTGTTGGGAAACACTGCTTCGTATGTAATTCTATTATTTTTTTCTTTTTTTAAAAAATTAGGACCCAAAAGGTCATAGTGATTTGTTTGAGTCTCCCTAGCATGGTCCTAGCAGAGAGGATGCAATGTATTGAAAAAAAAAGCCTTTCTCAAATGTCATTTGTGATGCAATGAGTGATATGTGAGCACTGTGAGGTTTTTGCTTCTGATACATTTGCAATCTCTCAGGGATTTGAGAGATAGCAAATGAAAGGGTCACAATATCAGTCTACAGGGTAAATCAGGGTTAACATGAAAGAGCTATTTGTACCCACAGACTATGACACATGCATGAAAGAACCTATCTGCAGAGGGTGCAAGTGCAACAATGCAACCTGAGCTTAAGCTCCATAGCATACACAACAGACAACCCTACTGCTAAATAACATCAAGCACACATTTAGCATTGACAAATGCTGGTTTTTATTATGTTTTTAGTTCAGCTGTCTGTTGAGCAGAGAGGGCACGGAGTTACCTTGGCAAGTACTGTGGTGGGGAAGGGGGAGGCGCGACAAAGTAGCAAGAATTACTTTGAGCAATGTGCCTGTATAAATCATTAATGAAGTGGCAAATACCTTTGGTAAATCTCAAAAGAAAAAAAGGAGGAGCATGCTAAAAACATGAAGGTCTTCCTTGCAAAAGCACATTCCTTGTGATTGTATGACATGTCGTGGGTTAGGGCAAGGAAGAACATTTACAATGCAGCTCCGAGTTATACATCGAACTGGACCCATTGGTAAATAACTTCATAAGAGCAAATATTGTTTTCTCCAGCAATAATTGCTTATTGTTGCAGTCCTGATGGAAGGACATACAATCCCCATGCTGCACAGCCAGTAGAGTCCATATAAAACACCCAATAACTGCATTGATTCTACAAATAATAAACTTAAAACAGCTGAGAACAGCACTGGGAGGCCATGAAGATCAGATGAAATAAAAAAATAGTATTTGCATTTAAATGGGGCAGGGGATGACGATCAGGCTAACTGGGGTGGAGGGGTGGGGTTTGTAAGCCTCCAGTTGAAGGGCCAGCCAGCACCCACTAGGCGAGGAAAAAAATAATTACAGGACTCCAAAAAATGAAAAGAGACAGACTGTATAAGACCTCCTGCACTACACAAACAAGGTGTCCAAGGCAACTGTTAACCTAGGTTCATGAACTCTGACTCCTCAAACTACCTGTAATTTAAAATTTTTATAAAGAATTAAATGTGCATTAGAGCACTGAGAAATGAAAAGAAGGGAAAGTCAAGGCTGTCTAAATGTTCCAGCAGAGATCAAAATTACTGCACTCACAAGTTTTAGATTATTAGAAGTTCAAAAAAAATTACATGCTGAAGGTAAAGCAACAGTTACTTACTGAGAAAAAAATAGTTATAGATGACTGGGCAATAATACAATGAGCTAAATGAATATTATCAAAAGGAAGAGGGCAGCTTCAGTGGCTACGGTGCCTCAATAGTAAACAAAGTCAATGCAGCAGAAAGAAAACTGGGCTACTGGTGGCAAAATAAAAACACAGTGCTAAGTGTTCAGATGTGCAAAGCTTGTGTCCAGCAAGTGACATGTTGAGTTTTGTACCTGTATGCAATGGGCTGAATAAATGTTTGCACATCTAAACACTTAGCATTAAACACTAATTAGCCATGAGTAGCCCTGTTTTCTTTCTGCCAAATTAATATTTTATTCTCCTGCAGAAATGGTGCCAGTCTAAAAAAATTTATTATTTATTTATTTTTTTTTAATTTAATTTTTTGTTGACTGGGAAGGAGGACTAGACTATTTTTTGACTATTTTCAGCCTTGTCCCAGGGAGGGGGATACAGACAGATGCCAAGAAACTGAACCAGATTTTTAAGCTGTTGGTGATATTTCTTAGTGAATACTTTTATAGTATTTAAATTAATACTTTTTAAAAAAAAGCCTCAACTGTATGTTTTAAGGACTGCTTGAATTCACATAAAAAAAAATCAGATAAAAAAACTTTTGAGAGTAAATGTTAATAGATTCATATTGCTTTCAGATGAAACTTGAAACAAAATAACATTGCTGTCTTCTGGCAGCCACATTCTGTGGGAAGCTGATAGGTAGGTGAATGGCGCTGAAACCTTGTTGCACAATTTTGAAAAGAATACACATGTGCAGTGCTGGTCACAACTAGTGATTTAGAATTAAAATATTTGCAATAGTTAACTCTGCATTTAATTCATTATTATTAATGAACTGAGCAGAATCTGAGCTGCTAAAAGAAATTGAACCCTTGCTGTGCCACTGACTGGTTTATCAGTTTAAAGATACCGATAACAAGGAATACTGATACATGAAGTCTATTGTGATATAACTTGAACTTGTACATACATTGTATGTGTGATCTATACATTTGACTAAAAATATTTAAATTCATCTCTTGTCATGTTCCCGGATGTAGCCATATTGGCAAAACGTTGTGCCACAGCAAATAAAAGCATAACCACTCCAACCACTGCAGCCCTAAAAAAGTGTCATATTGAAGCTCAACTTGCATCATGTAAAAATCACACAATTGTGTAGCGGCTTTAATTCCAGTTTACATCATTGTGCAGACTGAAACCCCAACCCATCGAGGTGCACTTACACTTGTGGTATACCTGCTGCCCAGCTGTGGTTAGACAGCAACAGCATCCCTAGTGATACTTGATGATGTGAGCTATGACAGTGCTTGGTGGAGTCAGAGGGGATGAGACATAAGCAGCCATCCCTCTCTTGCTGTCAGTTGGCCTGGAAACAGCTGCCACAGTCATAAATACATACCCACAGCATGGGGACCAACAGATACTAAATGATCTGTGTAATAACATACCTCCCAATCATAAAGAAAAGCCATGGGTACAAAAGTAAGTGTCTGTGCCCCCCCCCCAAAAAAGTTAATTATTCAAAAGTGCAGTGAAAGTCAAGTAAGTAAAGCAGTCACAGTGATGTGCAATGTCCACTTTAAGGTAAAATGTCCATTCAACTTCATCAGAATCCACTTGCTACAAATGCCAGCTGGTGCTCAGGCTCAAGCCCACCCTGGATAGATGTAAATCAGTGGCGGGGTTCGAGCCTGAGTGCCATTAACATTGTATCCAATGGATTCTTGTTTTCAGTTAATAGTTTTTATTGCAAAGTATCCAATGGATTCTGATGAATTTGAAAGGACTATTTACCTTAAAGTGGACATTGGACTTTATTGTGAGCGCTTCATTTTACTTGATGTTTATTGCACTTTTGACATTGACATTTAGGTTTGTTTGTCAAAACGTATTGGGACCTCTGAGGGAACGAGATACATATGGCATTATAAGAAGAGAACTCCCTTAAAACTGAAAATATATGAATAAATGACTGAGCAATAATGCAAACAATAATATAACAAATAATATAAACAGATGAATGCGTAAGTATGTTATCATTATTTTGCTGTATAAATTACAGCATTCACAGCACCTTTTTTTATCTACTCCTGTTGTAGTCTCAGTGGGATTTCTTGTTAGAGCAAATGCTGCAATATGAGAGCCAGGATGTCATTAAAGATAAAAACAGCAAACTGCTAAGATAATGAGAGGCAAGCACCATGTGGCAACCTAAAAAAGACCATTCACAAAGATGGAGCTCAGAAAAAAGGCACCTGCTAAGTGCTGTTTTCATTTACAGTATATGAGAATTATACTGCTTATATGCAATGATTTCAAATAAACAAGTGTGACAAATTGATCGTGAGGAGTCTAAACCATAAAGTACCGTACAGCAGTGTATAACTGCACTGTCACAGCTGACAACAGGAATGCATATCACAGGCCAACTAAAAGCACAGCGACAGCTCATTACAGGATGTGTAACAAGTCCCAGGTGTTGTAGACCATGAATCCTTGGTGCAGTGCTGGTGCAGGCACAGCCCAATTCAAACAGTCAACACAAAAAAGCCTGCACTCATAAAACAACAAGCCGCACTGCATAGAAATGCCAGATTAGATACGTTAATGCATATTAAAGTGAAACATGGGTACAGAACCAGACCTCGCACCACTACACTGCCCCAATGCTTCGGGTACAACATTCTTTGTCAGGGGGCATGGTTGAATGAATACAGCAGATGGCAGTGGGGAGCAAAGTAATGTGCCAGACGCCATCATAGATAGATGGCAATTGTTACAGAGGTGGGTAGTGGTGGCAGGGTACTTAGCTCTGTGGCCGAAGGGGAATTGTTTGGGGTTAGACAAAAGGGACCACTGACAGATACACAGAGACTGTGATTGGAGGGATAGAGTGACATTACAGACCAGGGAACAGATATTTTTACTAGTGGTCCATTCGAATGGAAGTTGCAGCATTCAACTATAGCGCACCAGTAACAAAGTAGTTACTAGTTTGTAAAGTTGATAAAATGTCAGTACTGTTTAAGATGAGTGTTCAGTTTTACATATAAAGCAAATGTATCATTTGAAAACTGAGATTACAGAGGACAGGAAATGGAACTCTAGGCTAAACTTAAAGCAGCAGTACAACAAAACTTATTTTCAGTCACGTCCACTGCCTGACAGCTGACTCATCCTGGACCTTCTCCACTGCTTACTAGTATCAGTCTCCTGTCTAATGTATGCCACTTGCCTGCCTGTAAATCTAAAGTGCGAGGGAGAGGCAGTTGGCTGAGTGAATGCTGCCCTGTATGCTCCAAAGGTTAAGCATACTTGTTTTCATGTCGCCCAACTATTAATACTGAGTTTAATGTATGCATCATTAAAATTTTATATGAAAAATCAAGGCTATCACCATGATGAAACATGGAAGGTGCAGTATATTGAAACGGAAGAGCAGAGAGAATTAAAATTGCAGCTCAGAGATATCTTCCCCATGGCAGCACTGCTTGGTAATTCTTGTATACCTGATCAGCCACAAGGAAATGCTGCGCACTCTGTATTTTGTGGTTGACAGTAGTTCCTTACTCACTGACTGTTTGATCTGTACGAGTCACTCAAAGATTGCAAGTGTGATGTCACATTTTCCATTAAGAAAAAAAAAAAGTATGCACTCATTGAGTGTGAAACACCCGATTGTTGCAACTTTCTGCTTTCTGAAGTGCTCTCCCAATTTTTTTTTTTTTTTAGCAGCAGTGTATTCGTTTACTTGCATTTCATTGTGTGAAAATTCATGTCCTGTACAAATTCAGTGAGACAAGTCTCACATTTGATTACCTGCAGAGTTAAGATTTGTCAGGGTAGATTTCCTGATCAATAGCATATCATACTTTGATTTGATCTCAGTCTTGTTTGCTCATAGTTGCTAAGGAATGACGCACTCTTTCTGTCCATGGTTTTGGCAAAGGGTGTTGGGTCGGGGTTCTATATATGACGCACTGCACAGACACAGGAGGACAAGGTATACTATCACTTCTTTAACTGTATAATTACCCCATTACAGATTGTTCTGTCATCTGTAAGTTGTGACAAAGTGTTCTCAGTATATTTCATCCAGTATGAACGGTGGAGCTGTTTCTGCAAGTGGAAGTGTGATTTATTACCATGCAACCCTCCAACTAAACTCCCTTTAACAAGTACACTCACAAACAGTGCCACTACCATTATTAAACATGGATAGACAATGTTGACTTCCACATATAATACGTATTTATCAAAGATCAGTGAAACTCCCCTGAAGAAAAAAAAAGATGAACTTTTTGTTTAATCAGCTTTGAGACTTGCTACTTGCTGATGCTGTAGAAAAACAAGCTGGTGGCATTGACCTAAGAGCAGGCTAAGCATACACTTTAGATCAAATAGTGGAGGGTTTTGAAATCTGGCCTGAATCTGAAAACTGCATCCCTTGCTTCTCTGTACCTTTTTTAGTCTGAGCTGCATATGAGCAGGCTTGCTCACTCGCAGGGGAAATCAGCAGCTGCTGTTCATGAATGGCTGATCGGAAGCATCCAGTGGTGGTCTCAAGGGCTGCAACCTTTTTAATTTTGTCTGAGCTTTGGGCGGGTGTGTAGGACTGCAGGGGAAATCAGCAGCTGCAATTCAGGAACACCCAGAGGATTCGGGGGTGTCAGGGCTTCAGACTTTTTGTCCGTTTGGGGGTGGGCATGCAGGACTATGGGGGAAATCCGCTGGCGCAGTTCACGAACACCTGATCTGAGGCTTTTAGCGGTGCCCCAGGGGCTTCAACCTTTTTTGTCCGAGTTGCGAGCTGGGCTGGCTTGCAGGACTGCAGAGGAAATTGGCAGCTGTACTTTAGGAACACTCAGTCAGAGGCTTCCAGGGGGGTTTCAGGGGCTTCAGCATTTTTTTTGTTAGAGTTGTAGGTGGGCTTGCAGGATCACATGAGAAATCTGCAGGTGCAGTCCCGGAACACTGGATCAGAGATTTCCAAGGGGTCTCAGGGGCTTCGGCCTTTTTTTTTTTTTGTCTGAGTTGCTAGCATGTGGTGGGCAGGCTTGCAGGACTACAAGAGAAATCAGCAACACCAGTTCAGGAACATGCAATTAGAAGTGGGGAGGGATCTCAGGAACTTCGTCTAAAAGGAAGAGAAGGGAAAGGTAGGGCTTAAGAAACTAAAACTTAATTGGTGGGAGGGATGATGAGAGGCAGCAGAGACAGAGAGACGGGGTGGGGGGAGGATGGGGGTAGCAGAGAGGATGACTGGTAGATAAAGTAAGCAATTTTGAGAGAAGCAGAATCTGACCCGAGGCAGCTCCAAAACAAAAACCAAAGAAGTTAGGCAATTTGGGTTTCCGCTACAGCACTCCACAAAAATCTGCTTCTAGTAAATGTAGCATCAGGCAATTAAAATGGAAATAAAAATGCTTATTTGTAGCTTTGGCTGTCTGGATAGAGGATGCATAAACTAATCAATGCATACAGCATTAAAAAATCAAGAGCTGACTAAGCACACACTTAGGCCCAGATATTCAAACTGCGCCAGTCTGAGGCGCAAGCCCCTTCGCCGCTCAAAATAGTTGCGCGAAATTGTGGCGAAAGTGATATTCAAAAGGAGTTTAGCTGTTGAGCAACTCCTTTGAATATCACCAACACTTGCATAAGTGTCAGTGAACTTGCATACATAAGTTGCAGAGTTGAGCATTAAACTGCGGTGGCGCGAATACCACCATCATCGCAAAATTCCGATATTCAAAGGTGACATGCAAATGGGGGCCATAATTTATACAAAACTTGCAGGGGGCCATTGCATCTATTTATAGCCCCATTTGCGTGCCATTTGCATGTAGGGTGGCAGTCGGTTTGCTCTGGCCACCTACCAGGCAGCAGCCATCGAGACCGGCGCACAATGCAGCCCGATGGCGGGCATCACAGTTACATGACACCCCCACATCTCCGCAGCAGCGGTGTGGCCGGGCGAACACTACATCGCCCCCACACATCTCCCACAGCCCGATCGCGGGCAGAACACCCCATGTCGCCCCCACATCTCCCACAGCCCGATCGCGGGCAGAACACGTACATATTGCCCCCACACATCTCCCACAGCCCGATGCGGGCAGAACCTATATGACCCCCAGTAGCGATCATCGCGGGCAGAACCTTATGACCCCCAGTGCCCGATCGCGGGCAGAATGTAACCCTCCCCCAACCCGAATAATTCCCTGGTGGTCCAGTGGACCGTAAAGCCCGATCGCGGGCAGAATGTCTACACAACCCCAAACATCTCCCTGGTGTCTGATGTCCCCCCCCACCCACGGCCCTCACCCGCTCCCCCGCGGCAGTGAGCGACAGCATCCACCGCCTGCGCCGCCCGCCCGCCGACTGATTATCCGGTAGGACTATCATGCTCCTGATATAATTTACGCCCATTAGCTGTAGCTCTGCACCAATGGGCGTGCAGCCCTACCCAGGCTGATCGGTCGGCGGCGTGAGCGGTGGATGCTGTTGCCCGCCCGGCTGCGGGGAGGCGGGTGGAGGGGCCGTGGGTGGTGGGGGACACTAGACACCAGGGAGATGTTTGGGGGTTGTGCAGACATTCTGCCCGCGATCGGGCTTTACGGTCCACTGGACCACCAGGGAGTTATTCGAGCTGGGGAAGGTTACATTCTGCCCGCGATTGGGCACTGGGGGTTCATACAGGTTTTGCCCGCGATCGGGCTGTGGAGGAGATGTGTGTGTGTGTGGGGTTCATGTACGTGTACTGCCCGCGATCGGCTGTGGGAGATGTGTGGGGTTTCATGTAACTGTGATGCCCGCTCGGGCTGGTGGAGAAGCACAGGGACCGAGTTGGGGGCCAGCCAGGTGGCAGCTGCAACATGCCTCTGCACACAGCAGCTCACCTGTGGGTGGCCCTCAACTTGATCCTTTTTTGGCTCAAGGTTGTGCAGGCGCAGGTTGGGGTTGCGCATGACAACTCCTGCACAACCCGACTGAATATCAGGTTGCGCAGGTTATGCATGGTTCCTCCCCCTCCTGTTGAGCATGCATTCATTTGCATTGCTCTTTTGCGCAACCTGTTGCCAGTGGAGCAACTGCCTCCTGCTGAATATCGCAGAATGGCGCAATGTAGGACTTGCGCATGCGCAACCCTGTTGCGCATGGAGCAACCCTTTTGAATATCTGGGCCTTAATATCTAATCTTGGGGGGGTTTGAAACTTCTCCCTAATTTGAAAATTGCCTGCCTTGCTTCTCCATCACCTTATTTTGGCCGGAGTTGCGGGCGAGCAGGTTTGCAGGGGAAATCAGCAGATGCAGTTTAGGAACACCCTATCAGAGGCTTCCAGGGGAGTCTCAGGGGCTTTAACCTCTTTTTCTTTGAGTTGTGGGCAGAGCGGGCTGGTGGCAGGCTTGCAGGACTGCATAGGAAATCAGCAGCTGCAGTTCATGGATGCCTGATCGGAGGCTTCTGGGGGGTGGGTCTCGGGCTTCAGACTAATAGCAGGATGAGAAGAAGGGAAAGGTAGGGCTTAAGACAATAAAACTTAATTGGTGGGAGGGCTGATGAGAGGGAGCAGAAGCAGGAGATGGAGATGGGGGAGTGGGATGCATGTAGCAGCGATTAGCAGAGAAGACAATTGGCAGTTAAAATGAACAATTTGGAGTGAAGCAAAATCTGACCAGAGGTGGCTCCAAAAGAAAAAAAAAAGAGTTAGGCAATTCGTGTCAGGATCTGCTATAGCATTCCACAGAAATATGCTTCTAGTAACACTGTACCCTCAGTCAATTAGAATAGAAATAAAGAAGCGTACCTGTAGCATTGGTTGAATAATTATATAGAGGATGCACAAACTAATCAACTGATACAACATTAAAAAAAATGTGTCTGCCTAAGAACAGGTTAAGCATGCATTAAGGATGAAAAGATGGACAGCCCCCAAAATTTCAAAGGTGCCTTCCTAGCATCTTCATATCTTTTTTCCCTCCGAGTTGTGGGAGGGTGGGCTTGCAGGACTGCAGTGGAAAGCAACTGCTGCAGCTCAGGAATGCCCAATCTGAGGCTTCCAGGGGTGTCTCTGGGGCTTCAGCCTTTTTTTTTTGCCTGAGTTGCAGAAGAGCATGCTTGCAGAACCACAGGGGAAATCAGCAGCCACAGTTCAGAAATACTCAATCAGATGCTGGGGGTCTCAGGGCTTCAGCCTAAGAGGGAGAAGGAGCTAGGGCCTAAAATGTATAACTTAATCGGTGGGCAGGCGGGGGGTGGTGCTTGATGAACAGTAATTAGCGAGAGAGGACAATTGGCAGATAACTGAGCAATTTGAAGAGAAGAGAACTGACCGAAGCGGCTGCAAGAAACCAGGAAGCAGCACATTGGGAGTGTGTCTCAGTTGCTGCTGCGCAGTGAGCTTGTCTCTCTGATTGCTGCGACTTTTCTTAAGTTTGTCCACTTTACATAGCGTTGGTGTCAGTGCTAGCATGCTGGCTTATTGGGGAATGGGAGATGCACCTTCTAAAGCGTGCCCTGCATTCGCCAACACAGACACACCTCTGAAATGTGCTACTAGCACAAGATGTTGCTTGCGCAGGCATGCAAGCCAACATAATAAAAAAGAGAAATAGAAAAAAACAGAGATAGGGAACCAGGTATATAAAGCTCAAAAGTTACTGTAGATCTAAGTTGTTGTGATATTCTTTTAATTGCTGAGTCTTATAAGAAGTGGAGATTAAATCTGCAGGCAATCTCGTAGCATTTCAAAATTACTATATATGTGTATATACATACATACATGTGTATACATATATACATACATCTAGATGCATATAGCTTATTAAAATAATACATATTTGAAAGATAATAAAAAAAGGCTTTGAACTGATATGGTGCAGATCAGGTATATGATACAGGAACTGATTATGGAGAACAGTTGCTCAAATATAGCTTGATTAGAAAGAGACCAGAATTACTGGATTTATAGAGATAAGCCCAGGGAGTTCGAGTTGCATGAAAAAGAACTAAAGGAATAAATATTCTTTATTTTATTATTATTATTTAGACTTTGAGCAATAACTCCATGTGGGGAAGGTACAGAACTACTTTGGGTAGAATTATGTTTAACAGGGTGCACCAACACTGTTTGAAAAGAGCCTGCATAAGTTGGTGAACGAGAGAGGATAAGGTTGCTATAAAGGGCCCAGACATTGAGTTGGTGTGTATATAGGGAGAAGGTTAGAAAACGAGTGAGACATTGCCATACAGAGGCAATACTGCCAGAAGGAGTAATATTTGCAAGACAGCAACGTTAATAGCATAGCTGACTCATTTATAGATGAAGCTGCTATTGGTAGCCCTAGTGTGCCCTTTGTATGATCAGAAATATAAATGAGCCATGGTAGGCAAAGCATAAGGGGAGTACTGGCAGATCTGTTCATCCCTAATCACAATAGAATTAGCTAAAACAGCAAAAAAATAATTAATGTTGGTTCCATAACTGATGTACTGCTTTAAAGTTCAGTACCTGTTGTGAGCGAAAGTGTCACAATAAATGGTCTGCATATAGGCTGAAAAGGAGGTGTGCATACTCAATCAAAAATTATGCTACCCATGGGCTAAATAAATCAATATTAAAAATGACTACAGCAAAGCAAATTGTGGGTTGATGTTAATAAAATACTGTTCCTGTGAGTTACAGAAAGACACCAGTGAAGCTTCATTTTTATGTTGGCTTGCCGCAGGCACAAGACAACATATTGAGAGAGTGCAGATTTGGGGGTGCGGCTGCTGTTGGGCGAATGCAGGGCATGCATCAGTAGGTGCGTCCCTTATTTCTCAATCAGCCTGCATGCCGGCGCCACACCATGCATACATAATAGTGCGAGCACATCTAAGCAAAGGTCCGCTGCAATCCGAACAAAGCTCGTCATACGCAGCAGACCCTGTGCTTGCGTGCGCACTGCCATTATCAGCATGGTTGGCGAGCAGCTTATGGCCCTCGACATCGGGGGTGCCCAATCCCCCTGTCACTAACCCCCCCCACTGTTTTACTGTGTCGACGGGGATCCTACTCCCATCGGCATACCCCCAATGTGGAATGCCGGTGCCCAATCCCCTTGGCTGGTGCCCCCGCTGTCTTTGTACACGGCAGAGGCCCTCCCCATCGGCATCACCTCTCCCCCAAGTTGTTGAATGCTGAGGGTGCCCAATCCCCTCAGCTCCACCCCCAACTGCTGTCTTTGTTTGCAGCCAGAATTGCCCAATCCCGTCGGCATTATCCCCCGGTTGTGAGCTGACAAGGGTGCCCAATCCCTGTCAGCTACAGCACCAAAAAGTTAGGTAGTCGCTGGGGCCCACCCAGTATGACAAATGCCCTGCAACAGAAAAACTGTCCCGTAATGTTTTTCCCCTGTAAAACTAAAACCGTCCCTCATAGTTTTGATGCCCCCTCCCCCACCGCACCCACCACTCGCACCTACCTCCCCACCCCTCACCCCATACTTACCTCCGGACCTCGGCGCGGCGATCTTCGGTGGACCGAAACACGTCTGTGCTCTTCAAAGCCGACCGCGAACTGAGGAAATGCGGTAAGCTGTATAATGGAGTGAATAGGGTTTTTTCAACTTTGCTGCATATCTCAGGCATTTCTTGGAATTTTGGCACCAAATTTTCAACATGGGGTTTTTGGGACCCCTCCTCATGAATTCTATCACTGTCATGGCGTTAACCGGCCTCAAAAGGTGATTTCGCAGTCACTGCACGAAATCACCTTTCGGGGCCCATTAACAAAATGACAGTGGCAGTGTTCATGAGGTGGCCTCTTAAAAAGCCTAAGTTCCAAATTTGGTGGAAAAATTCAACAAATGCCATTTCTGACGTCGTTGCACAGTTACTCATGGGCTCGTAACTTTACACTCACAATATTTTAACGCCAGATTTTCAGCATTGTCATTTTTTTGTATACCTCCTTGTGAACAGTACAGCTGTCATTTTGCACATCCTGCCCAAAATGTCTTTCAGCACTTCCGGCGCACAATGACGCAGTCGCTGTGGGAAATCAGTGTTTGGGCCAGATTATGAAAATGACAGTGGCACAGTTCATGAGCAGAGGACCTAAAATGCCTATGATGAAAATTCGGTGATGATACTCCATAAAATGACTGTGTTACAAGCGTGCGTTGGCAGATTGCACGTACGCTCATACCGTCGTGCATTTGTGATATTTTCAGTCTGGATTTTCACCATTGCCATTTTTCCACACCTCTTGATGAACAGTACAGTCGTTATTTCACATATCCTGCCTAAAATGTGTTTTCGCAGACTCAAGAGAATAGTGTGGTCGCTAAAGCGAAATCACTTCTTGGGACACTTTGAGGAAATAACAGTGACACTGTACATGAGCAGAGGTGCTAAAATGCCTATGTTGAAAATTTGGTACCAAACGCCCATAAAATGGCAGTGTTGCAAGAGTGCATTGCATATTTCCCACGCAACCTAGTAGCTTTGCAAATTTGCTATATTTGCATGCCACATTTTCAACACTGGCATTTTTTTACACCTCCTTATGAACTGTACAGCTGTCATTTTTCACATCCTGCCCGACATGTTTTCCCGCACTGCACTACCAAACACCCAAAGAGACACCCTAATGCCTGTCACTCTCTGCAGGGTGGGGGTGGGTTGGCATCAGTTCAATACTTCACTGCCATTCCTATGATGCATCTGTCTAACTCCTGCACTACCAATGCCAATTCCAGCAAGCCAACATTTGGCATTGACAAATGCCTGTTTAGGCTTGTTTCTGCATTTCCTTTTTGGAGGCTCCATGTCATTCATAGGGGAGCTGGCAACCACTTCAGCCCAGGAGGAGTCTGCTGAAATATTTCCAGATATAAGATGTGCTGTGTTAGCATCAGCTAAGGCTGAGCCTTCCTGGGAAAGACCTTCTTGGGAAGAGTGGCTAACATCTCTTAGAGGCATGTATTTGTTCTGCAGGGGAATGGTGGAAATGAAGTTGGCTGCACGAGCTGTTGGCATATGCTGATTCTGCACATTTTGTGGAATGCAGCATGTATTTCTTTTAGATGCAGACACAGAGGTGATGTTTTCTTGAATCCGAATGGAATGTCTAGGAGGTAAACCCTTGGGGACTACATTGGATGCCGTAGAAAGCTCAAGAGAATTATTGAGGTAAAAGGACTAGGTGAACTGTTGCTTGTTGTGGGGTCTGTCACAGTTCTGACTAGTGCTGGGTTGTCTTGTAAGCTACAAGGAGCACTGTGTCGCAGGTCTTCCAGGTATGATAACAGAGCTTTGAGAGAGTTAAAGTCCTTTGTTGTATTATTCATGAATAGTCTCATGATCGCAGGGTAATGAATTAAAAATCTGATGCCCATTTGGTGTAAAATGTGTTTAGCAGGAGCAAAAGCCCGTCGTTTCATGGTGACCTCTTTAGAAAAATCTCTGTAGATGTAGATTTGATGGTCTTGTCAAATGCCTATACCGATTTCCCTTGCATTCCTTAGAATAAGTTCAGTATGAGCAAAGTTTAAGAATTTTGCTAGGATCAGTCTTGGTCTTTGATCAGCAGCAGGCTTGGGGCCTAAGGACCAATGTGACCCCTCTACAGTTAAATTGAGGTTCGATGGTAAGTGCAGCAAACCTGGCAGTATATGTAAGAGAAAGGCCGTAGTATCTTTGAGTTCTGCACCTTCTGGGAAACAAAAAAATTGCAGATTATTTCTGCGACTGTGGTTTTCAATGTCATCTAGTTTAGATTGTAAAAGTTTAATAGTGCGATCTTGTTCTCTTTCAGTGGCCTGCTGTTCATGTACTGAGGTTTCATTAATTTTAATTTTGTTTTCAGAAGTAGCTAGATGAGAATCAATCATTTTTAGAGTGACAGTGTTTTTGTTGAGTTGCTAGTTTAAGGTCATTCATGTCACAGACAAGTTTGGAAAACATAGCTTCAACTTTAAGCAAGGAAGAAGACTGCTAAGCTGTTTCAGCCATGATTGCATGCCTAATAGATGCAGAGCAGAGAAGCTGTTGTATGTTAATAAATATTAGTTGGTCCCAAGTACTTGTATTGCCAAATAACTCAAGGAAAAGTTGCAGTAAGGTTTGCTTGTTAAGAATTTCTTATCTAGTTCACATTATCGTCCTGGATATCAATGGATGAAGGTGGATAGTAGGTAGTTCCCTGAGAGAAGACAGTTCAGACATCCATCTTGCTCTAGGCCAGGTCATGCCCCATGGATCCATAATTAAGGGCATAGCTGCACCAATTTTGTCTTTCCTCCAGTTCTTTAGATCTGTCTATTCTTTCTTTATAAATCATCTCTCTTTCTAAAACGCTGTTAATCAAACAACATTTGGCATGTCCCCCTTCAATTATTTAGCTAATGTTTCATAGCTGCCTCAATCAGAGCCATGCTTGCCTAACCTTGCTGTTGTATTTTGCTTCGTTGCTGTCCTGATACTTAGCAACTCCTACTCCAGTGATTTTTGAGTTAGGTATACCAGTTTGTCCAACTCTGTCATCTTAAAAAAAAGTGAACCTCCAACTCAGGTCTAGCCTTCTTATTATCTCAGTCCCCCAGCTAAGCTGCTCAGTTCAGCTGTCTCTCTTTTTTCTCCTTGTGCTCTAAGCCAGATCCCTTAACACCCTCAGATATGCAGATTACCGGATGTCTTGTGGCTCTGATTTACATTGTCTCTTTCATTCTGTCAGACCATTTGGTGGCTCTGTTGGTGGCCGTCGGAGCCATCACCACACCACCTGGCCTTGCTTACCACTAGCCTGTCTCACAGCACTTCCTCCACTCATGAAGAAAGAAACCACATACCTTGGCACTTGATATACTGACAGCCCCCTATGGTGCCTACCCCAGAGCTCTCTAACCAAACTTTTGCCCTTATTCCTTCTCCTCTTTCTTGCTGGTGATGTCAAATTCAATGCTGAACCCACAGGTCCTCAGTTTGTTCCCTCTACCTCCTCGTTTCATAATTGTCCACACCATAAGGGTCTGATGATTTCCTACACAAATGCCCAGAATTTTCACCTGAAAATGGCTGCGTTAGAGGCCTGGGTTTCTAGTCACAATCCCGGAGTTATAGGAATCACTGAGACTTGGCTTAAACCCTGTATACTTGGACATGAAATTGCATTACGAGGCTACTCCTGTCATAGATGGGACTGGACGGGTGAAAAAGGAGGCAGTGTCCTTATCTATGTCAGATCTACATTCAGTCTCTAAGGTGGTCTACCCCTTCATGGTTCCTTCTCTTGCTGACTGCATCTTCCCAATCTTGATCCTGGGCAATGTTATACAGTTCGCTACAGGATGCATTCACCTCCCCCCAATGATGCTAACAATGTTCTCCCCTCTTTTATAGCTTCCCTTTCTGACCTCCCTGGGCATAATCTTCTATGCAGAGATTTCAATATTGACTGGCTCAACCAAAAAAAAAAAAGCTAAATAGCTGAATCCAACCTTACCCAACATATCTTAGATCCTACTAGACTAAATATCAAGTCAGGTCACCACAGACTACTGGATTGGATAGTTTCCAACTGCCTTTATAAGGTGAAGTCCCCTGAAGTGTTCTCTGATTCCCTCAGCAATCTTTCCCCAGTTCTCTGTATTTGGAGTAACAAACCCCTGATCCCCTCCAACCCAAAATCACAGAATGCAGACATATAACACTTTATGACTTAACAGCCTTCCTGACATCCCTCGCCTCTGTGGATTGGCATCCTATCACAACCTTGCCTGATGGAGATCAAGCCCTGGATTACTTTTTTTAATACATTAAAAGTGATAACTAACTGGCACACTCGCCTCACAAAAAGGAGATCCAAAGGACTAAAATCACATTGCTTAGCAAGAGCCCGAGACATCTTATAGAAACATGGACTTTCATGGTAGATTAGGATTTCTTGGCCCACCTAGTCTGCCCATTTCCCTACCTATTGGGTAAGCTGCAGATCCTAGTTAACCAACAGCCTACTTCTTCCTACCCCCTACCAGAATTGCCTTATCTCTGTCCCATGCATTCTTGAATTCTCCCACTGTTTTTGACCACAAGATCTCCTCAGAAAGACCGTTCTATGCGTCTTCCACCATCTCTGTGAAAAAATACTTCCTCACATTGCCTCCGAGCCATCCCCCCTCTATCTTCAGATTGTATTCTCTTGTTCCTGCACATCTCTTTTTCCGAAAAGATGCTACCCTCTTGGAATTTGTTGATTCCCTTGAGGTACTTGAAAGTTTCTATCATGTCCCCCCCCCCTTTCCTCAAGGGTATACATGTTAAGCTCCTTTAGTCTTTCTTCATATGGCTTCTGGTGCAGACTCTGTACCATTTTAATTGCCCTTCTCTGGACTGCCTCCATCCTGTCTAGGTTCTTGCAGAGATGGGGTCTCCAGAACTACACGATGTACTCTAAATGGGGTCTCACCAGCTGTTTGCACAGAGTGATAACAACTTCCTGTTTTCTACCGGTGATGCCTTTCCCTATACATCCCAGTATCCCCACAGACATCCTTACTGCCTTCTCATGTTGCTTGCTTAGCTTTAGGTCATCTGATATGATGACACTCAGGTCCCTTTCCATTTTTGTTGTTGTTAATACCCCCCCCCCACCAATTGTGTACTCTTCCCCAGAGTTCTTGTTTCCAAGGTGCATTACTTTGCACTGCCTTGCATTGAATCTAAGCTGCCATACTTTTGACCATTATTCCAGCCTTGCCAAGTCCCTTCTCATCCTTTCCACCTCCCCCTTGTGTATCAACCCTGCTGCAGATCTTTGTGTTGTCTGCAAAGAAGCATACTTTTTCTTCCAGTCCCTCTGCAATGTCACTTATAAAGGCATTAAAAAGGACTGGACCTAGTACTGAAACCTACAGTAACCCACTAGTAAACCCCTTTCTTCGGAGTGGACTCTGTTTATTATTACCCTGTATCCTGTTGTCCAGACAATGTTTTACCTAGGCTACCACCCTTGGACCCACTCCCAGGGTGCCTAATTTGTTTATTAATCTTTTGTGTGGGATTGTGTCAAATGCCTTGCTAAAGGCTCAGTAGGCCATGTCCACAGCTCCTCCCTGGTCTACTACTTTGGTCACCCAGCCAAAGAAATTGATTAGGTTCATCTGACATGACCTTCCCACTGTGAATCCATGCTGCCTTGGGTTCTGTGCTACTGGCCATTAAGTACTCAACAGTTCTTTCTTTCAGAAGCGATTCCATCATTTTCCCTACCACTGAGGTCAAACTAACAGGTCTGTAGTTTCCTGCCTCTGCTTTGCTTCCACTTTTGTAAAAGAGAATCATATCCACCCTTCTCCAGTCCTTAGGCACCACACCATCCTCCCATGATTTGTTAAAAAGGGTAGTCAGTGGTGTCACTAGTTTTCCCCTTGGTTCTTTTAGAATTTTGGGGTGAATCCTGTCAGGCCCCATTGCTTTGTCCACCTTCAGGTTTAGGAGTTCTTTTAAAACCCTTTCTTCTGTGAAAGGACTTGTATTGAACCCCTATCCAAAGTGCTTCTGTTGATTGGATTGGGTACCTCCCCTCCTCCTGTTTTGTGAATACTGAGCAGAAGAATTTCTTCAGTATCCCTGCTTTTTCACTGTCCCTCTCTGTTGCTGTGCAATTCTGCCTGGAAAAATGTCAAGAAGAGTGGTAGCCCCTCTGACTGACAAACCTTCAGACAACTCCACAACACATATACATGCAAGTTCCATAGCACCAAACGTACATGCCACTGCCGATTGCAAACTGAAAGTCTCAGCAACCCAAAACTGTTCTGAAAACAAATCAACATGCTCATTAAAGGGCACTCCTCCATATCCCTAGCACCTTGCAAGCCGGCAGCACTACTTTCTCCAATCCACTATCCATTGAGGATGGTATAAATAATTTTTTAATTGACCTCTCTAGCTACACCTCACACTTTATCCCTCCTGACTTTGATCCCTCCTCTCTCCCTCACAGGCAACCTATCTCTCATCCTGTGTTTCACCTCAAGATGGTTACCCACAAAGAAGTACTGTAACTGCTTTTAAAGCTAGAGAAAGATGGTTCTCCAGCTTTGACTCCATAGAATCATGCTTTCTAAAGCTAGGTGCCCAAGCCCTTGCTGCACCCGTTCATGACCTGCTAAATAAATCCCTTATCAGTAAGTGTGTGTCAGCTAAATGGAAAGTGGCAACTGTGGTACTGTTGCACAAGGCAGGAATGCACACAGTTGAAAACTTTAGGTCTATTTTGATCCTCTGCCCACTTGCTAAGATTCAAGAATGTCTTTGCCTTCAACCAGCTTTAATCCTATCTGGAATATTACCATCTCATAGCCGATTGTCAGCATGGTTTCAGAAAGAATTACAGCACCCCCTTACCAAGGTGAATTCTGATATCCTCAACTCTCTTGATAAAGGACTCTTTACTGGAGCCATATTTGTAGATTTAACTAAGACCTTTGACTTGGTTAATCATACCCCAGTGGCATTTGTAGCCTGAAAAATGGGGGCATGGGCCCCCTCAGTTTATGCTGGTGCCCCCCCCCACTGTTTTCACTCAGCCTTCCTTTAATTAATGCTGGGCTTACAACAATAATTACAGCAACAGTGCCAGCTTAAGCCCTGAATGACTCAGCCAGCCCGGCAGGCCTGCTTCCACTCTGCCTCCACCCTGCACCATCCGCTCCATGGCACCTACCTCGACAGTCACTGTCACAGTAGCAGTCAGGGCTTGATTTCCCCAAGTCCCAAGCACCAGATGTCCGACAATGATCCCCAAGTCCCTCTGTAGTCTGTCTGAGACTCGATCGGTCTGATGATCACATGGATGGGGTGGAGGAGGAGGACCACTGACCCGACTGATAAGAAACCATCACGTGGGCATCCTTTCTGCTCCAATCAAATGAGGCCGTATGGGTGAGCAATGGCTTTTATTGGAGTAGGTGCGAGCTGGAGGTGGAGCTGGATGACTTTGTTATGCACTGATGCAGAGCATGGTCATTGTTTTGTCTTGTGCATTGACTAGTGCACAGCAGAGTGGTCGAGTGGCATGAGTGGCGCATCTTCAGGACTTCAGCTACTAAAAGGAAAAAAAAAATATCTAAGCTAAAAAACACACTATGGACTTTCTGGTGGTCCAGTGATCATCTGAATAATAGGAGGGAGGGACAGGGCCAGGGAAGGTGATGGAGATAGAAGCTGGGGCCTGGGAGTGGGATGGTCAGGAGTGGGACTCAGGCTGCAGCTCATGAGAGAAGAGTGGAGAAAAGAAGAGAAACTCATTACAGCAAATCAGCAGGAACCAAGCTGCTTTTGTTAGTGGCTACTAATACTGAAGTGGGTGCAGCAAAACAGGACCAGAGTACTAGTAGTCTGCTGCACTGGTAGTGTACTTGCACTACCTTGTTGCAGTCCACAGTTAAGACCTCCCACCACCAAAAAAAAATAGATATAACAAAACTAAGAGAGCAGAGGGAACTCAGAAGGAAGAGGAGAAGACAGACCAGACACAGTCTGATTACATGGAGGAAGTCAGAGTGCAACAGATGCCAGGAGGAGCTCAGCTGAGCAGGCTGTGCCCTGCAGTGTATATTATTGAGTTGTGAGAATTAAGAAGAGAAGAGAAAAATCTGTACCAAAAATATATATAAATAACAAAACAAAAAAAGATTTGTTTGAATAATGTAGAGGAGAAGCTCGGGGGGGGGGGAGAGGAGGCAGAGAGACAGAGTGACTCAGGAAGTGAGTGAAACAGCAGCAGGTGGTAGAGTTGAGCAGCCTGCCCTGAAGAGCCGCCGCTGCATTTTTTTTAATTCCTTGCCTGTACCATCACTAGTTACTTGATTGCCTACCGCTCTGGGGTAGCCCCTGCCCTAGAAAAAATTACTTGATTGGTTACAGACTTGGGATATAACCCCAGAAAAAAGTAAATAGGCAATGTTTGTCATTTGCTCACCACTCTCAGTAATTACCTGATTGCTCATGGTATTGGGGATTATAGCCCTAGATAAAAAAATAGGCAATGTTTTTTTATTTGCCTACTACTGTCACAAATTACTTGGATACTTACAGCCTTGGGATATAGCCGAAGCTCCAAAGCCCTAAAGGTATGAAACTCAAGATGGGTGTGATGTACCGGCCACACTCACAGAGTGAGAAGGCGGATGGAGAGCAAATCAGGGAGGCCAGTGGCAAGGGAAATACAATTACAGCGGGAGCCTTCAGCCTACCTGGACAGAAAGTAACTACAGCACACACCAGGGAACAGGGGCTGCTGGAGGCATAGGTGCCGGAACAGGGGGGGCCACTAGGGCCATGGCCCTACCACTTTTATTAGTGGCCCTATCACTTTTTGCTATCATGGTAATATATTTAATAGGGGAAAATTTGCCTCTTACGTCCTTGGTCCTACCACTTTTCAAACCATTCCGGCACCATTGGCTGGAGGCTATCCAAGACAGCTACCTCCTGCAAGGGCTGATGGAACCTACTAGAGAAGGGAACATCCTGGATTTGGTGCTAACAAATGGTGATCAAGTCCGGGCCATGGTAGTACAGAACCGTCTAGCAGGAAGTGACCACCGCTCAATGTGGTTCCTCCTCAACACAGAGAGGGAGTTGGCTAAGACCAGGACAAGAGTGTTCGACTTCAGGAAGGTAGATTTTGCCAGAATGGGCAGCATCCTAGAGGGATATTTAGCTAAAATTAACCTAGTGATGGATGCTGAACAGAAGAGGACAATCATTAGGTAGAGGCTACTGGATGGGGTGCAGCTCAGGGCTATGGAAATGATCATGGGGATGGTGGGGCAGGGGGAGTTGCTGTATGAGGAAAGATTGAGGGAACTCAACATGTATTTGCTGGAAGAGAAAAGGGAAAGAGGTGACATGACAGAGACCTTCAGGTATTTCAAAGGCAAAAACAAAGTCAGAGAGGGAGGTTTGTTCCGCTTAAAGAGGGGAACAATCACTAGGGGGCACAGTCTGAAGTTGGAAGGGGGAAGGTTCAGGAGGAAGATGAGGAGGCACTACTTTACAGACAGGGAATGGTGAAGAAGATGGAACGCACTGCTAGAGGAGTTAATTGAACTGAGGACGGTGGATAGCTTTAAGCGGGGTTGGGACAGAGTCAAGGGCAAGATTACTACAGACAAGAACAGAAAGAGGGGAAAGACCAGGAAAGGGGGGAAAGGGAGGGGTTTGGGTGGGGCTGGGACAGCTGTGGTAATATAAAACTAAAAGCTGCACAATGGGGAAGACTTGATAGACCAGTGGGTCTTTTTCTGACAGCAGTTTCGTATGTTCGTAGAATAAAATAAATAGGCAGGGTTTGTGGTTTGCCCACCACTGTCAGTAATTACTTGATTGCTCACAGTCTTGGGGTATATAGCCCCAGAAAAACAAATGAGCAGGGTTTTTTATTTGCCGACTACTGTCACAAATTATTCGGTTACTTATAGCCTTGGGATACAGCCCCTAAATAAAGTAAATAGGTAGGGTTTGTTGTTTGCCCACCACTGTCAGTAATCACATGATTGCCCATGGTCTTGAGGTACATAGCCTCAGTTTTTATTTGTCTATTACAGTCACAGATTACTTGGTTGCTTATAGACTTGGGATATAACCCCAGAAATAAGTAAGCAGGCAGGGTTTGTGACTACTGTTACTCACTGGCCTGCCTACGTAAGTACCACCATAGAATAATAAATCGCTTTTATTATTTTGGCCTACAACTGAATTAAAGTAGAACAACATCCAAAACAAAATGAGTCATGACATAAGGACTTTCTTTAACATGGGGACAGCTGGCAAAAGGCCAAGAATAAGTTCTTTATCAGCATCCTCTTCATCTTTGAATGAGACCATGATAACCTCCCTACTGATCTTAGCAATAATGAGAAAGGCGCCACTCAGCCTAGGACTAATTTCAGTACCAGCATTTATGGAGGTAAAAGACAGGGCTTTAGCCATCACCGGTATCAAGATTTCTGTTGGTTGGAGTACAGCTGTGAAAAAAAGAGTGCATTCTGCTTTGTACGTAGATGCTTCATGCATGGGTAGGGATGTGCTGATGAAGCCTTTACAGCTCAAGGGTTTTGGAACTGGAAAAAGGCATTGGAGAAATTCAGGGCACACGCATCAAGCTATTCTCATAGAATTGCAATGGCTGTTTGGTCTGCATATATGTGCACTCAGGAAACAGGTAACATCATGATACAGGTAAACAAGGGCAAGTTTAAGGAAATCCAGCAAAGAAGGGATTACATGAAAACACTAGTAGAAGTCATTCTACATTTGGGTCAGCAAGGGTTACCTTTCCGCAGTCACAATGAGGATGAGCAGAGTGTTAATAAAGGAAACTTTAAGAAGACTTTAGACTTGATTAAAAAGTCTGATAGAGTTCTCCAAGTTAATGAGTCTGTCCCATCAAATGCAACATACATATCAGCTGAATCACAGAATAGTCTGATTCAGTCTGCTGCATCCTGTATTACAAATGCAATTGTGCAAGAAGTCAAAAATGCTAAATTTGTATCATTCTTTTGTGATGACTCTCAATACATTTTATGTCAGGAACAAATGAGCACATGTGTCAGATACATTCATAACCATAAACCTGTTGAATGCTTTCAGTGGTGTTGTAGCAAATTTTCATAGGGCCTCGGTGCAAGGGTATGTTATAAGGCCCCCAGTTTGGACCCCAGAGTTTTGCCCCCATTTTGAAGTACCCCCCATTTTGAAATATAACAGTTTGCTAAGCTTATGTTATAATTACAGTATGCACGTGTTCAAGTCAAACTGCCAAGAAGTAGTTAAGAACAGTAATATGTTATTCATGAAACTTAAAGCTGGCTACATGTTTACAGTTAAGCCTTCTTCTGTTGATACCTGTAGTTAATTGTGAACGAAGACGTGCACTTAGTTTATAGAAAGTATTTTAAAATCTGTTTGGGGGGGGCTACACCATTGGTATTCGGTCATTTGGACAATTAGTTTCTTAAAGTAGGAAGAGAAGACTCTGGTTGCTTGATTTCCCCATTCCTTAATTCCTAACTCTGTGAATGGTTTCAAAAGTAGACAATTTATTTATTCACTTCAAATCAAGATCAGTCTGCCCTCCACCAAACTGAACAGATCGAAATTTAAGTTTATAACTTTTAATTGTAAGTCTGTGACTGTCCTGTTGGAAGGGAGGCAGGAGGCAAGGCAGCCAGGTAGCCCAGCGATGTCAGGATCATGGGACTCGAGGAATCAGACTCAGACAGAGGATAGGAGGGATAGGAATAATGTAAAATGTTGTAAATGTAACTGTTGCAGCAACCACTGTGTGCTGCAGCCCGCCTGGTGTCTGCACAATGCCAAGTAAATAATTTTGTATTATTATTATAAACAGTGGGTGGTGACCACTGGTGACAGACAAATACAGTACAGTTTGGGTTAGGGATAGGGACTCAGGTCAAGTGCACCGACCACGCATAGCACAACTCAACTCCTTGCTCCAGTCCACACACAGCAGTCTGAAAAGACTGAACAATTCAACAAACCAGTACCTACTTAGTCGCCTTGTCGGACTACTAGTCTCAGCAGTCAGCATGTACACTCGCACATCACTAATCAATTACTGACTTCTGCAGTCTCTAAAGACTCCCACCATGGCACTCTCTACTAGTTCTCTCCTCCTTCTCATGCCACAACCACATGATTCAACAACAATGGTCAAAACTGACGTTAAAGGAGTGATTTTCATTCAAGCATGTGCACTTCCACCCCACTTGTGCCACATAACTCTACTGTCTCAGGCTTACAGAGTCATGTGGTGCTACTGTGACTGCGAGTGAGGGTATTGCAGCCTAGCAGCCTGGTCCTGGCCTGTCCAGCCCCTCCCCCCAATGCTGAATCCTCCAACAGGACTGAAACAAACAAACAAAAGTGGTCACAGTGCAAACAGCGCATGCGCAGGCAGCATTTTTAAAAGGGAAACAAGTTAGTCCGACCATTAGGGCCCCTAAACCCTCATGGGCCCAGGTGCCACTGCACCCCTGTAGCTACACCCCTGAACATTTTCTATGTTTCGTTAAAGTCCTAGAAGTGGATGCAAGGGGATGTGTAGTAACATTAATGACACCTTGAAAAAATTTGTTATCTTTGAGTCAGCTGTTACTTTTGTTACCCGAGGTTATGACTGTGCAAGTGTCATGAATGGTCAGCTCAATGGTGTTGAGGAACTCTTCAAGGAGGACCACCCTCATGCTGTGTATGTTCACTGTTATGCATATAAGCTAAATCTAACTCTTGTACATTCATGTCAGTGCATTTCCAAAGTAAAAGATTTCTTTGAATTGGTGCAATGCTTGCATACATTCTTTTCAACATCTGTAGTGCACAGTGACAAACTGAATCAGGTACAACAAGAAATGAGACTTGACAGAACATTCAGGGTCACAACTCTGAGCAGCACCAGGTGGGGGTGTCAGAAAAGACCCATGAGAGCACTGAAGTGTACATATCTTATCTCTCACAATGTAACCATGGAAGTACACCCAAAGCACTGGGACTTTACAACTTCTTGTTGTTATTCAATGCTACCTTTTGTCTTTTTCTGTTTGATCACATTCTCGGATTTGCAGAAGGACTCCACAATCTAATGCAGACTGAAGATCTGGATCTAGCCAGTGCTGGCATTGCAGCAGAATCATTTATTATGTTATCTTGTGCACGCACAAGCAGCATGTTCTGGCAATAGGAGAAATGCAGAGGTGTGTCAGTTTTGGCAAATGCAGGGCATGCTTTAGAATGTGTGTCCCTCATTTGCCAATTAGCAAGCATGCTAGTGGTGATACAAGCATTTTTCAATGCCACCAACTTGAAACAATTTCACCGCTGCAGTCAGAAGCTCATCATGCAGTGGTACCAATGACATGCCTCTGCTACGTGCCTTGCCTGGTGTAACATAACAATAAACATGGCGGTGGCTCCACCGTCCACCTCCTGCAATAACTAGAAAGCTGACTTCAGGGGTGCCCAATCCCTCTGTCAGCATGTGTAAACCCCACCTCCAAGATTGTGTGGCACACTGGGAGCCAACCCCAGTGTGCCTCCCTGCCTCTGACCAAGCTGACCGGCGTCCAGCATTTCCCTGGCCCTGCCACCCCCATTGTAGAACTACACTGGGAGCCCACTCCAGTGTGGCAAATAACACACACAAAGTCATGGGGCACACTGGAGCCCATTCCAGTGTGCCCAACATTGTTCGTACACCTGTAAAGAAAAAACTGTCCACGCTGTTGGTTTCTTTTTTTTTTTTAACCTGAAACAAAGAAAATGGTCCCTTGCTGTTAGCAGGCCCCCTCGCCCAACCGCCCCACCTCTCTGCACCCCACCTCCCACCCCTTTCTTACCCCATACTTACCTCCAGAGGCCCAAGCGCCATGATCTTCAATGGAGCAGGCACCGTCTGTACTCTTCAGAGCCAACTGCAAACTGAAGAAATGCCGGTAAGCAGTATAATGGCATCAATGGGGGAGGTTTCAACTTAAGAGGATATCTCAGCCATTTCTTTGACTTTTGACTCCAAATTTTCAACATGGGGTTCTTGAGACCCCACTTCATGAAATCAGTCACTGCCATTTCATTATTCAGACCCAAAAGGTAATTTCACGGTCACTGCATAGAATAACCTTTTGGGACTGATTAATGAACTGACAGTGCCATTGTTTGTGAGGTGGGCTCCAAAAAAGCCTATGTTGCAAATCTGGTGAAAAAAGTCCCAAAAATGACTGTATTATGAGTGTGCATTGCGCAGTTTCCATGCACGCTCATAACTTCAAAAATGTTTAATATTTTTTTCCAGATTTTCAACATTGCCATTTTTTCACATCTCCTTATGAACAGTACAGCTGTCATTTTTCACATCCTGCCTGAAATATGTTTTCTCACATCTGGTGCACAATGGCACAGTTGCTGTGAGAAATCAATGTTTGGGACAGATTAAGAAAATCGCAGTGTCACTGTTCATGAGCAGAGGTCCCAAGATGCCTATGTTGCAAATCTGGTGAAAAAAGTCCCAAAAAGTGACTGTGTTACAAGCGTGCGTTGTGCAGTTTCCACGCACACTCATAACTTTGAGAATTTTTAATATTTGTAGTCCAGATTTTCAACATTGCCATTTTTTACACCCCCTTATGAAATGTACAGCTGTCATTTTTCATATCCTGCCTGAAATGTGTTTTCACACATCTGGTGCACAATGGCGTAGTCGCTGTGGGAAATCAATGTTCGGGACAGATTAAGAAAATCACAATGACACTGTTCATGGGTGGAGGTCTCAAAATGCCTATGTTGAAAATTTGGTGACAATTGCAAAAGTGACTGTGTTACGAGCGTGCATGGCGTAGTTTCCATGCGCGCTCATAACTTCGAGAATTTTTAAACATTTTCACTCCAGATTTTCAACATTGCCATTTCTTCACACCTCCTTATGGATGGTACAGCTGTCATGTTCATCAGCGGAGGTCCCAAAATCCCTAAGTTGAAAATTTGGTTAAAAAAATTCCCCAAATAATTGCGTTACAGGTGTCTGTTGCCCAGTTTCTACACACACTCATGACTTCACCACTTTTCCAGATTTTCACTCCAGATTTTCAACATTACCATTTTTTTATATCTCCTCATGAACAGTACAGCTGTCATTTTCCACATCCTGCCCAAAATGTGTTTTCGCACCTGTGGCACCAAATGGTGCAGTCGCTGTGCAAAATCACCTTTCGGCTAATGAACTGATAGTGCAACTCACTGTTCATGAGGTAGGGTCACAAAAAATCCATGTTGAACATTTGGAGTGGAAATAACCAATAAACGCCTAGGGCGTTAGGGTTTCCAACTGTAACGCCCCACCCTGTAGAGACTGACAGACATCATGGGTGTGACTTGGGATTTTTGGCTGTAATGTTCATGCCATTCCATCCCCAGCCTGCACCCATTGACAGACATTGAGGTGGGCCTTGGACTCTTCATCCCCAAAGTTCACCCTATTCTCCTATAGTGCCCCATCTTGCCCCCTTCTCTGAGGAACCTTGCCCTGCACGGCCTCTCTTCCACCTGCATTTAGTTAAGGTCAGAGAGGTTCCCCCACTCTTAAAGATCATCAAAGTCAATGGCTCTGGAGGACCCGATGGCATCTGCCCTAAATTATTAAAGGAAGCAGCACGAGCCATCGCTCTACCTATCACATGGCTAATCAACAGATCCCTGCTTGAAGGTACAGTACCCAATACCTGGAAATGGGCTGTTGTTACTCTTATCCCCAAAGGGGGTCCTAGGGAATCCATCGGCAACTACAGCCCGATCTCACTTCTCTGTGCCCTGGCCAAGATTCAGGAAAAGCTAGTGTACTGCCAACTCTGTGACTACCTAGAGGCCAACCAATTACTAGCCCCCACCCAACATGGCTTTAGGCAATACCACGGCACTGATACAGCCCTCATAAAATTCACAGTTGATGTACTGGGGCCATGGACAAAGGACTCCCCACAGGAGCTATCTTTATTGATCTTACAAAGACCTTTGACCTAGTAGACTACAAACTCCTTCTATCCAAACTTGCTTCCATTGGCCTGGATCAGCATTCAATTTCCTGGTTCACCTGCTACCTGTCTGGTCGCTCCCAGCAGGTCAGGTGGAGGAGAGCAACCTCTGACCCACTCCCCCTAAATGAGGGGGTGCCTCAGGGTTCCATCATTGGCCCCTTCATCTTCTCGCTATTCATTAATGACCTTAATTCCCACTGTGGTGGCAGTTCGGTTGTTCAATATGCAGATGATGCTATAATTTACTGGTCCCCAAGCAATCCATCTGATCTAGGACTCCTTCTACAAGCTGACTTTGCCAAATTAGAGTCCTGGCTTATAGAAAATAAGCTGGTTTTAAACACCACTAAAACCAAGGCGATGCTACTTGGACATAAAAACCTTGGCCCAGACAGAAGTGCCTTACTCCCTCTGACCTCTACCTCAGGCAGCCGCATTGAGGTAGTGAATTCCTTCAAATACTTGGGGTTAACCCTGGATCAGGGGTTCACCCTCAAGTCTCATATAGACCAGGTAACCAAAATGGTGCACCACAAACTGGGCCTCCTATACCGACTGAATGACCAGCTTATCCCCGATTCAAGAATCACCATAGCCAACAGTTTCCTCCTTCCCACACTTACCTTTGCTGCCCCTATACTTCAGGGACTGGCTAAACAGGAGATGAGCAGGCTGCAAGTTCTCTACAACAAAGTAACTCAGTTTGCGTCTCAGTCTCACAAAAGACATCACCACTGTGATGCCCTTGCTTCCCTACAATGGCCCTCCCTTGACGGTCGCCTTCAGTACCCCCTGCTTTGCCACACCTACAAACTCCTACACTGCAAATCCCCAGATAGCCTGTCTAGTATCCTGTGGTTCCCAAGCGCTCATTAAGTACCCCTATGAACCTCTGAGGCGTAACCTCCTGGAACAAACCTAAGGTTCGAACCACTGCTGGCAGCAAGTCCTTTGCCATTTCTGCCCCTGCCCTATGGAATAAGCTTACCCCCTCCTTCAGGAAGCCCCCTTCCTAGGAACTTTCCACAAGGGACTATGTGCACACCTACTAGATGTTAACATCTGCTTCTGTCAATGAATGGGCATACCCAATCTTAAATGCTAAGTCCTATCTAGAATGAGCTATTTACTGCTGTATTTAAGTATTATCTTTTTACCTGCACTGCTACCATTGACTTCTTAGGTAATTCGTTTTCTCCTGAGTGTAGCACTGCTACCCTTGACTTTTTTGTAATTGTCATCACCTGTAACTAACTTTGGCACAATGTCAGTACTGTTTATTCATGTACTTGAACTCTCCCTATTGTTATGATGTACTGTGTCTTTGCTCCATTATTGTACTGGTATCCTTCTGTAACTAATTCCGGGTCGCCCCTGAAAAAGTGACCTTCAGGGCTCAGTGGGCCTACCCGGTTACCAAAATTGAATAAATAAATAAATAATCTTAGCATATTTCCTTATGACATGGGGTGAGCGTAAGGTCTGAAGACCCCAAGGCACACCCTGACATGTGTTGGTGTCGGCAGGGTAGGGTGAGGTGAAATGGCATGAACGTTATGGTCGATGACCCAAAGGCACACCCCAGCACCTGCCAGTCTCTGCAGGGTGGGGGTGGGGTTGGCATCAGTTCAAAACTTCACTGCCATTCCTATTATGCATCTTTTGAACTTCTGCACTACCAGTGCCAATGCCAGCAAGACAACATTCGGCATTGACAAATGCCTGTTGATACTCTGGCTTCATTCTGAAATGCAGACAAATGTAAAGAATTACTCTGTGAAGTGACAGCATTTGCTGTGTGACTTAACATAGCTCCCAACATTGCAACAGAACAAAGCACCCAGCCACAACATACCCATTATCTATCGCACCTTTTTACACACCCCGAGTCTCAAGACATGGGTAATCAGTGCTCTCCTCTCAGGCTGATGCACAAAAGAAATTCCAGAATCAAAATTCGATACGTCTTCTCCCCTCTGCCTCTGTCTCCTCCCCTGTAGCTCCCAAATTCCTCAGTTCTTTTGTGCATCTCACCCAGGCTGGTCACAGATTTTTGGCTCTCTGCCAAGACTTTTAAGGTAAGAGTTTTTAAAGTTATAGCTACTCCCTTGAGATCATATAGCCTTTTGGCTTTAATTGTTAATGTATCTTTAAAGCATTGACTGGTCACCTAGACTGGTGCTGGAGCATGTTGTTTAATGCATTTAGATAGCCTAGCAAGCGTGGCATCAGGGCCAGTTAGATCTTTGTATGTCTAACTCTTGTGTTTGGGTACTGTACAATGTCCCTTTCATTTCGTCCCCCCAGTTTACCTCATTCTGCTGAGGGAGGGGAGCAGGCGCCTGTACCAAACCAATCTGTTTTCTAACAGTTTCACTGCCAGCGCCTTGCTCACCCCTAGTTTACCTTGTTCAACCAGAGGTAGTGAGATCACCAGAGTGGTTATCCCCAGGTGGAGTGTGAAGCTCCTCTAATCACCTCACGGTTTACCTTGTTCAACCACGAGGGCGAGCCTGCTGGTGGGGATTGAATCTCTCCCTTCCTAATGTTGCACAAATCCACAAAGAAAAGGGCACTATTGCAAAAGGCCTTACCTGCATCAAGCAGGATCCTGCTTCATAACTGTGAGTGTGCTGTCCCTCATGCCCACGAGAGCTCACTTCATGCGCGGGGATGCCCGCCTGACTCTCCAATTGCCTTACTGCCAGAGGCACATGCCCAGCTTCCACAACTAAACCTCAGGTTCGGTGGGATGCCAGGCACTCACTTTTTGCTCTGCTAGAAGAGCCTTTGTTTGGGGAGTGGTGCCACCATTTTTAAAAAGCTTTATGCGCTTCTCGCGAGGCTTCCAGCCTTCTCAAGCAGCCCCAGTGCAACTTATGGCAATTCCTCACCTAAGGTGGTGGCAGCCTATGGAAACACCCTCCTAAAATGGTGAAAACAAGAGGGTGATCCTTAAAGGGGCCATTCTCTCAATGCTTGCTTAAAAGGGAAATGGAGAAGTTAGAGCAAAAAAATAAACTCTGGGGCATCGTACCTTATTAAGAGAAAAGGGCACTTTTGGAAGCAAGTAGAAACCTGATTCTTTAAAATACAGAAGTCGGATGTATATCCTCCAGGCCTCTGACTGGTATAAGTGAATTTTTAAACAATATGCTAATCACTCAGGGGAAAAAAAAAGCTGGCTATGCAGTAAAATCTCAAGGGCTATTAATTATACACTGCATTCAAATCCTGTTACAGCAGTAATCCAGTTTTTCTAATACAGAAGCCTGATGTAACTTCTCAGGGCTTCCTTTTGATATAGTGATTGTTACTATACTATGATCACACAGTAAGTCACAACCTGATTCAGACAATTTCCAGTGCTGCTTATATTTTTCAGAAAATAACAATGGCATCTACAAGCAGTGAGTGTTGGCTGCTTAAAGTCCACTCTAGGGTCATATTTCCTTTAGCATGCCTTGCCCTGTGACAAGTGATCATCCTGTCATGTTTATCCATAATGCAAGAGCCACAGAACTTACTCTGACTGGTGGTCCCCAAGAACCAACTATGATCAGCGTGTAGCAATTCCACTCTGTAGACATTGGTTTCACCTTGAATGCTAAATGTTAATGCTGGGCAGCTGTACTCCCTCGGGTAAATAACACTGGCATCACCACTGATCCAGTGTGATCAATAACTATCTGTCAGCACCCATCACTATGTCAGCTGGCAGGGCTGTGTTTTGGCTGGTTTTACATCTTCTGCCCTTCCAGTTATAGAACATGGAGGCCACACATCCCCCACCCCCCCTTTGGCTATGTCTTTCACTGCTCTGCTCAACAAGGCACAATCCCAGCACATCTGTGGCCATTTTCTCCCAGCCATTTTACACCTAGGGGTGCTATTCCCTTCCCCCCCCGTGACTGCCCTAGCAATTGGCATCCCTTACAGACTACAGCAATAAGGGGTGTAGTCCTAAGCTTGCCCTCAGTTGAGGGGGGCACTCAGAAGCATGAGCCACATTAAAATCACTGGTTACTACTTAGAGCCAGTGAGTTTAGGGACAGAGGATGGCAATTCCAATCCATGTTGCCCCCGGCCCTCGCCTGTATCAGAGGTCTAACAGATATTCAGTGGTAGGCCAAGGAAGAACAGTAGGAAGCAAGAGGAACAGAACTTAGAAGTCCTACTGGGGAGACGCAACATCCCCCCATATTAATGCTATGGGATCCAGCAACAGTTATGACAAAAGATTAGACAGTGGATTGACTGCCCTCAGGAGCTTACTGAGTACCCGTTTCACTGTATGTACCTAGTCCCAAAAACTTGTGGCTTAAGCATTACTCCAGTGACTCAGCTGGTGAAAGATTAAACACTTGGCTTAAGCATGAATGAGTACCATCTATCAGTGAGACAGAATGAGTGCACTGTCCCTCACTCAGTATACTAACATTACAGCTTCTCTGGTAGTATTAATCCTCATAAACACATGCAGTACAGTAATGACAAATGTTGTTCAATATTGGCACCCCGCACAACTCTCTCACACTTCAGACATGCTCCACTCTGACTGGAAGTAGTCAGCACCCAGGCAGCCCCCACTGAGCAGCTGCAGTCAGTGCACTCACAGAATGCTCATTTGCTCCAGGTACTTTGCATGCCATCTGAACGCCTCAGCAGGAATTCTGATATTGGTGGTCTGGACATGATGGTTCACCAGCTTCAGCCCCTCTTCGAGAGGCAGCTTTCTGTGGGCTCATCCATCTTTCATTACAAGTACAGAGCTAAGTAGCTCCTAGTGTTGTGGCAGATCTTCTGAGCATTACGTAATAGGTCATCCTGCATGCTTAGGGAAAAACAGTTTGCGTGAACTACAAGTACAGAACTATATAGATAGTACAGAGCTATATAGTCAGTGATCTGGACGTACATAATTGAAGAGCAAGGCATATGATGGGACTACGGAAAGGTCAAATGCATCACGCGTTGTGCACATGCTACTCAGCCAAAGCCATGTTGGTAGGGGACTAAAGGGGCACATGTACAATACATCCCTGCACGACAGCCCTCTCCCAATACAATCATGCCACATGCAGCATATGTATGCAATTACACTAATCAAATAAGTAGGCTGCAGTGCGGAAGCCATAAGGGGTGAAAATTCAGATGCTAGCCATACCCTTACCCTTGCCAGCTAAAACACATAACCCCAGAAACTATTGCTAACAGTACTTTTGCAGCCATCTCTGCATCACAAACAGATGGTTGGGGAAAGCAGGTACTTGATGTGTTTTATTACAGTATAGGTCTACTAATGTAGAAGATGCTGAAATTCTATTTCATGGACTCACAGACAATCTCAAGAAAGAAATGTGGGGAGTATTCAACCTCTATCGGCTTGCCATATGTCCGGGTAGATAGACTCCTATCCATGCATACATACTGTATTTATAGGTAAAGAAACCTACGCATATATAGATTGATCAGGCTATCTATCTACCTAGATGTATAGCCGTATTTATGGGAACCGTCACATCCACCTTTTACACCAGGGTACAGTGCTGGGTCCAGATGGTCATTTAGGGTAACACACACATCATGGGCAGTATGACCGGCCAGCTTTGATCTATTGAGTATCGCGTGCCATATCATGGCACGTACACACACCACTAATGACCAAAACACTAAATATGTATTTTTAGCACTTTCAGCAGGCAGTGAAGAAGTAACATATCCACAAATGGTTCAATTTGGCTACTACATCTAAATCATCCCATTCCAAGGCAAAAATATGGGACTTCAGAGGAGCTGACTTTGATAAGATGGCCAACAGAGTTAAGCTAGCCCTGGCAAAAAGAAACACAGGTGAGGAGGTACAGGCAAAGTGGGCAAGCATTAAGGATACAATACTTGAAGCAACATCCCATTGTGTTAGACAGAAAAGGAAGTGCAAAAAGAAGGAACCACTTTGGTTCTCAAATACAGTAGCAGAAAGGTCAGAGCCAAAAGGCTGGCCTTCAGAAAATATAAGGGAACACAGCGGGATGAAGATAGGTGGCATACCAAACTGCCCTAAGGGAAGCAGGTAAGGCAGTAAGGCAGGCAAAGTCCCAAACTGAGGAAACACTAGCACAAACAGTAAAAGAAGGTGACAAGACTTTCTATAGATACATTAGTGAAAGGAGAAAGTCCAGAGGGGTATTGCTAAGCTTAATGGAGAAAGGGAGCATGTGAGGAGGAGGACCCTGAAAGGCATCTATCCTAAATAGATACTTTTGCTCAGTATTCACTGAAGAGAAGGTAGGGCAGGGCCCACAGCTCAGCATCATGGACACAGGGGGAGGTGAGCACTACTCCCTTCACAAAAGAAAGGGTCCAAGAGCTTGCTAAGCTCAGGGTGGATAAGGCAATGGGACCTGATGGCATACATCCCAGGGTACTTAAGGAGCTAAAGGAGGAACTAGCAGAGCCATTAGCAGAATTGTTTAGTGAGTCTCTGAGCACAGGAGAGGTCCCAGAAGACTGGAGAAGGGCTCATGTGATCCCACCCACAAGAGTGGTAGCAGGAGGAGGCGGGGAACTACAGACGGTCAGTCTTACCTCAGTAGTGGGCAAGATTATGGAAGCACTCCTTAAGGAAAGGATAGTGCAACACCTGGAATCCATAGGGGCACAGGATCCAAGACAGCATGGGTTTACAAAGGAAGGTCCTGTCAAACTAATCTCATAGATTTCTTTGACTGGGTAACCAGAGTGGTGGACCAAGGGGGAGCAGTTGATGTCGCCTACCTTGACTTCAGCAAAGCTTTTGACACTGTTCCACATAGAAGATTGATAAATAAGCTAGGTAGGCTCGGGGTGGGTCAGAAGTTGGTCAACTGGGTGGCAAACTGGTTGACTGGCAGAAAACAGAGAGTGGTGGTAAATGGTATACAGTCAGAAGAGATGCAAGTCACAAGTGGGGTACCTCAGGGATCAGTCCTGGGGCCAGTCCTATTCAACATCTTCATTAGTGACCTAGCAGATGGACTAGAGGGTAAGGCTTGTCTGTTTGCAGATGACACCAAGATCTGCAACAGAGTAGATGATCCAGATGGGGTGGGCAGAATGAGAAGAGATCTGGATAAACTAGCAGAATGGTCAGAAGAGTGGCAACTGGGATTTAATGCAAAGAGTGCAAAATCATGCACATAGGGAAGAGAAACCTGAAGCCACTTATAGGCTGGGAGGGGAGTTGCTAGCAGTCACAAAGGAAGGAAGAAAGAGACTTGGGCATCATCATCACTGATGACCTGAAATCATCCAAGCAGACCTCTAAAGCAGTAGGTAAGGCTAGGGGGTGTTAGGGGTGTATTAGTAGGGGGTATCACAAGTCGTAAGGGGAGGTAATAATCCTCTGTACAAGACATTGGTTAGGCCCCATCTGGAGTACTGCGTGCAGTATTGGAGGCCACACCTTCAAGGACATTAACCAAATTGAGGCAGTCCAGAGAAGGGCAACAAAATGGTGCAGGGACTGCATCAGAAGACATATGAGGACAGATTAACGGAGCTCAATATGTATACCCTTGAGCAAAGGAGGAGAGAGGTGATATGATCGAGACATTTAAACACTTAAGGGCATAAACAAGGTGAAAGAGTCTAACATGTTTAAATATAAGAAAATAGCAGGACAAGAGGACACAGCATGAGATTAGAGGGAGGCCGATTAAGGGGAATGTGAGGAAATTTTTTTCACAGAAAGGGTGGTAGATGCATGGAATGGCTTACCACAAGAAGTAGTGGCTATGAATACAGTGCAGGGCTTCAAACAGGCATGGGATAGGCATAAGGGAGCAATACAAATGACTATGAATAGATAGGTCACTGACATAGCAAAGGCCGATGGCACATTTATAAGGTAGAAAAAGAAATGGGCAGACTGGATGGGCCTTGCGGTCCTTATCTGCCGTCAACTTCTATGTTTCTATGTTTCTATGTTTCACTGGGAAACCCACAGTCAGCCATAACTGGTGACCTCTTGCAGCCCCCACTGCAGCGACTCCTGGCAATAACACCAACCCTCCTCCACATCACTTAATTAGTCCGGATCATGGAGGAAGGGGCAGGAGACCAGTAAGCTCTTCATAACATTAAATCCAGGTATGATATGCAGACCAAGTACAGCATATCTCATAATCTCATATCCTCATACCTCCCTGATTATGTTTGACACACTGTCTAACATACTAAAATGCCAGCAGAATAGGCCTAACGGTCTTTCATGTCTGCTCTTTTGGTCAGCCCCCACCCTGGGTGCTGCCCTTGCTGTCCCCCTCGCCTTCTCTGGCTTCTCCCTTCCCAGTTCTGGATATTCTTGCTGCATTGGATTTTGCTTCCAGAACCCTTCCCCTGTACCTGTCCCACCCCCTCTTGAACCCCTCCACTGTCTCTGCCTCCACCAGCCCCCTAGGCAGTGCATTCCATGGCTCCACCACCCTCTCAGTGAAGTAACACCTCCTCCTTTCTCCCCTGAATCTTCCCCCCTCCAGCTTCCACCCATGCCCTCTAGTGGCCCCTCCTCCTTCCTTCGAAGCACCCTGACTGTTCCTCCCCTATTTACCCTCTTCATGTACCTGAAGACCTCTATCATGTCCCCCCGGTCCCTCCTCTCTTCCAATGTGTACATATTTAGCTCTTCGAGCCTCTCCTCATAGGTCCTGTCCCCCAAGCCCCAAATCATTTTGGTTGCCCTCCTCTGGACCCTCTCCAGGAGGTTAATGTCCCTCTTTAAGTGTGGCCTCCAAAACTGCACGTAGTACTCAAGGTGCGGCCTCACCAAGCAGTTATACAGAGGGAGTATCACTTCCCTCCTTCTGGAGGTGATCCCGCTAACGATACATCCCAGCATCCTGCTGGCCTTGGCTGCTGCCCTCCTACAAGTCTCAGAGTTGTTCATCTTGACATCCACCACCACCCCCAGGTCCCTCTCAGCCATCGAGACTTGTAGCATTCCCCCCCCCAGGGTGTACACTTGGCCTGGGTTTCTGGCCCCCAGGTGGAGTACCTTGCATTTCCCTGCATTGAACCTCAGCTTCCACTTTCTAGACCATCTTTCCAGAGCCTCCAGGTCCCCCTGTAGGGCCACCCTCCCCTCCTCCCCATCCACCACCGCCCCAGTTTTGAGTCATCCGCAAAGAGACTCATCTCACTCCTGATTCCTGTCCTTATGTCAGAGACGTAGGCGTTGAACAGAAGGGGCCCAAGGACTGATCCCTGTGGGACCCCACTAATGACCCTCCTTGGGGATGAGACTATCCCGCCAACTACGACCCTCTGGGTCTGGTCCTGGAGCCAATTGCCTATCCATCTGATCATCTGGTTCCCCACCCCCATTTCTCCCAGCTTATCCAACAGGCCCACGTGAGGAACAGAGTCAAATGCCTTGCTGAAGTCTAGAAAGAGGACGTCCACTGGTCTACCAGGTCCAAGGCACTTGTCACCCAGTCATAGAACTCCACCAGGTTTGTCTGACACAATTTCCCAGGATGAATCCATGCTGTCTCATCGTCAGGCACCCTGACTTATCCAGGTCCCCACCTAGCCTCTCCTTGACAATGCCCTCCATCACCTTGCCCACCACCGATGTCAGGCTGACAGGCCTGTAGTTCCCTGCCACCTCCCTTGATCCCCCCTTGTGGATAGGCACTATATGCGCCACCTTCCAGTCTTGGGGCACCCACCCTGTCCTCAGAGAGATGGTGAAAAGCTCCACCAGGGGTTTCGCCAGGATATCCGCAAGTTCCTTCAGCACTCTGGGATGTAATTTATCCGGCCCCGGTGCTTTCTCCATCTTAAGGGAGCTGAGGGCTTCCCTCACTCTCTCTGCTGTGATTTCCACTTCCAGTACCTCTTCTCCCTGCTTAGCCCTCCCCACCTGCCAGTGATGCCTCCCTCTCCCCAGACCTGCCGATCGGTAAGGGTCCCCCTCCTCAGTATCTCTGTCTCCTCCCATGTATGATGCAGCACCCCATTTTCCTTGGTGAAAACTGAGGTGAAGTACTCATTTAGTACCTCAGCCTGCTCCCCGGGTCTTGTGCCCATCTCTCCCTGATTTAATCCTGCTAATCTGCCCCTTCACCTTCGTTTTTCCCCAATGTATCTAAAGAACCCTTGTTCCTCTCCTAATTTCCTGGCCAGGTTCTGCTCCTTCCTTGCCTTAACCACCTCACCACTCTAGTGGCCCTTCTAGCCATCAGCTCGTGCTCCCTCAATCCTTTCCTCCTTGAGCACTTGAATTGCTTATAGGCTGCTTTCTTTCCCTGCACCACCTCCTGGACCTCCCTGGTCCACCAGCAGGGTTTTTGGGCCCTACCGCATTTTCGTCTTACTCTTGCACATGTGCTGGTAGCATCCTGCACCCCTCTCCTGATGATTTCCCACCTACTATCAGCATCCATGTCTGACCCAATCCCATCCAAATGCTCCTTAAGGATTCTTCCCATTTCCTTAAAATCTGCCCCCCTGAAGTGGGTTACTTCCGTCTTTGTGCAGCCTTCTACCCCTCCTAGGTCTAGGCAGAACCAGACTGTGGCATGGTCACTCCCCGCCAATGGGTCCCTTACCTCCAGGCCCCCAATCTGGTCACTGTCTGCCAGGACCACATCCAGTACCCGCTCCTCCCTGGTCAGTTCCCTCACCTGCTGAGTTAGGAATGCGTCTTGAAAGACATCCAACAACCTCTGTTCCCTGGTCACAGAGGATGTCATAGTCTCCCAGTCTGTTCCTGGCATGTTTAAGTCCCTCAACACCACCACCTTTCCTCCGCCCAGTCTGCAGTGTCTCCCAACATCTGCCACCAGACTCTCCTCCAGCTCCTCCGCCAGGGCAGGGGGTCTATACACCACTCCTATTTTTACTCTCTTGCCCCCCCTTGTTATCAAGGTGACCCAAATCGCCTCCACGGTTCCCTCCGCCTCCTCTACTCCCCCTATGCCAATGCAGTTTTTGACTATCATTGCTACCCCTCCTCCCTTCCCTCCCTGTCCTTTCTGAACATAGTGTAACCTCCAGGTTCAGGTCCCAGTCATGTCCTGCAGTGGCCCAAGTCTCAGTGACCGCTGCCACATCCACTGCTCCCTCAGTTAGCATCGCCTGGAGCTCAGGCATTTTATTGCCCAAGCTCCTGGCATTTAGCAGGACTACCTTCCACCTTTCCTATAGTTACATTTCCCCTGCTCGTGTTCCCATGGGGATTCTGTTTTCCCGGTCTGCACTTTACCAGTTGGCCTTTTCCTGCAATCCTCCTGGTCCCCAGGGGGGTGGAGACAGAGTCCCTCCTTTATCGGCACCCCCTTGACAGCCTTTTCTCCCATCCCGCCCCCCTTCACAAGTTTAAACCCCACTTTTCACCAATGAACCCCTCTATTTTCAACTTAAGGATTCCCCTTCCCTCCAAATTGAGATGGAGTCTATCTCTAGCACAGTAGTGGTAAAGAAACTATAATTCACCAGGTATGACACGTAGACCAAGTACAGCTACTCATAATCACACATCCTCAGACTTCCCTGCTTATGGTTATCACAGGGACTGCAAAGTAGTGGTGAAGAGAACTATAATACATCATCTGTCTGTAGTTTAGTGTCAGTCTACAGGTCTTTTCCTAGTGGGAAGGGATCACTGGCTCTGATCCTGGCAGGTACTTACTCACCTAACAAGCGGCTACATTGTTAGCACAGCCGTGTTTGGCCAGAGGCTACAGTTCATTAGACTTATGCACTTCAGTCCTGTTCAGTAAGGATCTGAATTCAGCCCCTATTGCAGTGGCTACACTGATCATATAGAACTGTCTCACCAGTGACCACAGTTCAATACTCTCCTGTAGACAACACAGATTAAGACTTTGCTCAGACAGGGGCAGATCTGGCATGAAGACCCCTGACCACTGAAACTGCCAGCATGGCCACTCAGAGGGCTACACTGTTGAACTTAGGGATATCTGGTAAGGTGGCAGACACACTGGTCCAAGCCAGGAGGGAGTTCACTAACAGAACTTATATCAGACATGGGCAAGTATTTGCTTCATGGTGTGAGGCATCAGATTACATGTTAGAGTTTCTTCAGAACGGATTTGATAAGGGGTTAACAGCGACATCCTTACGGGTGCAGACGGCTGCTATTGGGGCAATAAGAGGTGAAACAAATGGACATTTATCTGGGGCTCATCTGTTAGTTCAATCCTTCTTAAAGGCAGCAGCGAATATCATGCATTCCCCACTCAATTTGGTGTTAGCTGCCTTGGCCAGTAAGCCCTTCGAGCTCCTAGAGTCAGTTCATCTATCAGTCTTAACCATGAAAACTGTGTTTTTGGCAGCAATCTTACCAACAAAGAGAACTAGCAAACTGCAGGCTGTCTCATGTAGAGAGCCATGTCTGACCTTCTCCCCAGACAGAGTCGTACTAAGTCCCATTCATGCCTTTCACGCTGATCAGGAAATTACAATCCCTACCATTGGTGCAAGAGAGGGGAACCCTAACAGGGACACCCTCACCTACCTAGAGCAAACCAGGACCATTCAGAAAGTTGGAGAGACTATTTGTCCTTGTCCAAGGGTGGAAACTGGGCCTAGCATCCTCAAGAGCTACAATAGCCAGATGGTCAAGACATACTATTGCTTGAGCCTACAAGGCAGATGGTAATATCCCTATTCCTAATATCATGGTCCACTCCACTGGAGCAGTGGCTACCTCCTGGGCAGAACGCAACTCCGTATCTGTAAGGGAAATCCACCAGGCGGCAACCTGGTCATCCCCTTGAACCTTCACCAGATTCTACTGGTTGGATACCGGACTGACAGGGAACTCAGAGTTTAGTCACAAGGTAATTCAGACAGCATTAAGTCATATTCCTCCTGCCTCCCTAGACAAGTCCAATACTGCTGTATAATCACCTATGTGTTGAGACTTGGAGTGCTATAAAAAGGTGCGATAGATAATGGTAGTTTACTCACCTGGTAAAGGTGATTATAGGAGCACCTTTTTACAGCACTCCGTATCCCACCCATTGAGGAGGAACATAACATACTGACAAAGTGGGATAACGAATCAAATGATTTTAATGTTGAGCTTAAGCGCAATGCTGGTTTCAGTGAAGGTATGGTAGTAAGCAATAGACTTTACACCAACAGTGTGGATTTAAGACTGTACACATGATAGGAATCAATGTAAAGTAAAGCATGTTTTTTACATAGTGTTAAACTGTGTTGTGTGCATTTCTACCCGGTGGTACTCCCAAAGGAGGCGGCCGAGGGTCTCTATTGTAGGTTTATTTATCATTTTCAGGATTATCATAAGCTCTGGAAGAACTCGTACTGAGGAATTTGGGAGCTACAGGGGAGGAGACAGAGGCAGAGGGGAAGAGACGTAACGAATTTCGATTCTGGAATTTCTTTTGTGCATCAGCCTGAGAGGAGAGCACTGATTACCCTTGTGTTGAGACTCAGAGTGCTGTAAAAAGGTGCTCCTATAATCACCTTTACCAGGTGAGTAAACTACCATTACTTAGCAGCTCGTTTTGAATTTTGTCGCATATATAGTTGACAGAAGATTTAGGGAACAGCAGCCAGTGACTTTGGAAACATCAGGGGTCAACCTTAACTTTTTTTTGCACTAGCCAGCCGGACAAGTAGATTAAAAATTGCACTAGCCCACAGATGGTTACACTAGCCCACAATAATAATGGTAAATTTTGATCAGTTATACAGGAAAGATGCATACCAAGAAATACTCAAATTATTGCATATTTATCCTGCTCCCACATTGCTTCCTGCCACGCAAAAAAAGACTGTAAAACAATCACATGCAGTGTATACCCCCACTGTTTTTTTACCATGTGCCCCTTGCTTCCTCTTCCTTCACCCCCTCCCCACCAAACCAGAGAATACCATAATAGCAAATGTTCAATCAAGCAGTTCTTGCTCTGCACACACAACAACCAACATCATCATGCACCTCACCACAGTCCCAACCTGACCTGCAGGGCAATGTACAAAGTCAGGCGGAGAAATACCCTCATCCCACACCCTGTGATTAACCAGGCCTGCACTTCTGGAAGTTTTCTTACACTGCAAAGTGAGCCTGGGGCCATTCTAGGATTTCTTTGGAGAGAGTTAAACACAGAGTTTTACACTTTGCCTGTGATTGGTCCGGCTTCCAAACACTGTTCTGGGCTTCAGCGCCCTTTGTATCTCATTGGAAAGCACCGAAATTTTAGCTAGATTTTGTTTTCTCTCTTTAGCTCCTGTTTTTTAGCTTAATTTACTGCCTGCTGTAACCTGCATTGCAATCTGTACTGAATCCTGAAAAGTAGCTGTTAACTTTGTTGATTTGTTTGTACTGCCTTGCTTATTCCTAAGTTTTTGTGTCATTGTTTTTTTTTTCTCTCACTCCCTGTGTCCTCAAGCCAATTTGCCTAGCTCTGTAACTCCTGAACCCCCCCCCTTCCCTCATTGCCCACTTTCTGGCCTTATCTCCCCACCCTTATCACTGCTTCTGTTCTCCTGCTGTCTATTGTGCCCCCTGTCTAACACTTCTCAGTATTGCCCTGTCTCATCCCTCCCACCGTGGCGCCAGGGCAGGTGAATAGTCTCTCTTGCTCTTGGCTGCCACCCCCCGCTTCCATCACTCCTTTTAACTGTGTACTAACTGTGTTAATTTTTTTCTGCTTGCTCCCGACTCCCTGCTGACTCCCGCACCCCCCATTTCGCACCTGCATCACTGTTCATTTGTCCCTCCTGTGCTTATCTGTGACCCCCCCCCGCAGATTTCGGCCCCTGATTGGGCTCGCCTCTGCCGCTGGAGCAGCCATGGCTTGGGATGCTAGCCGCCTGCCCTCACCACCTCCATTAACCGCCCCAGGAGCTCCAGAAGCCAGGTAAGATCGCAGACCTGACTGGGAAAGCACTGAAAAGCTTCCATTGGCTAGCACTGTTTGCTGCCACCTCTGATTGGACTTGGCCTTTACGCCTTTGCCTGTGATTGGTCCAGCTTCCAAATGCTGTTCTGGGCTTCAGCGCCTATTGTAACTCATTGGAAAGTGCTGAAATGTTATGCCCGCCCCCAACCCCCATCAGCCTTAATTAAATAGTCCATAAGCTGCTCCTCTTTCTCCAGCCACCTCCTACCCCAATCTCTATTGGACCCTCTTTAACACATCCCTTCCACCACTCCTACTTATGCCTGTCCTCCCCCTCCCTCTCTCTCTCTCTCTCTCTCTCCCCCCTGTGTCTTGTTCCAACATTTTTCTTCTTTCTTGTGTGCTCCCCTGCTGCCAAGCTTGCTTTACCAACCACGGCTGTTGAAGGCTCCAATTATTCTACATTATGCTTGTTCTGCTCCTAATTCTCTCATCACTACTCCCACTCTTCTACCTCCCTGGGGCCTGCTACCCCTCCCCCTACCCAATTACCATTTCGACTTCATCCACTACCCCACAGGCACTCTTTTGTTTTTCCTCTCTGCACCCCTGCACCCAACACATGCTCTAAATGGCACCACTCACGAACTTCCACCCATGGTCCCTGGGCTCTCCCACCTCCTATCCCCCTTTTAGACTGTATGATGTCACTCTGGGAACAGCAGCAACAGCCCGCTTGACCTAGCAACACTGATCGGTCTCGTAAACTCTCCCTCAGGGCCATACGAGTGTCTTCCCTGAAGCTTCTACTCCTTCTGCTACTACTATCTGGGAATATTCACCCTAACCCTGGCCCCCTAACCACTGGGTCAGCCAAGAAAATGAAACACACTGGAGTGCTCTCCTTTGTGACCCTAAACATTTGCAGTCTTCTTCCCAAGCTTGATGCCCTGCAAGTGTTCACCAACCAGCATAAACCGGACGTCATTGCAGTTGTCGAAACCTGGCTCACACCCAAAGTCCCTGACTTTGCAATTGCCCTACCTGCCTACAATGTCTTCAGGCTAGATTGGCAGGATAAACAAGGAGGGAGCGGTGCAATATACCTCAAAGACTCCCTCCTGGGCCACCCCCTAACTGCCCCACCCTCAGACTCATCTGCACAGATCCTCCCAATCCATATCATCCTTGGAGCCCATGGCAAAGTACTCACAATTGCCATACTCTACATCCCTCCTAAGGACCAAGTGAAAGGCCTCAATTCTGTCCTGGAATTCACCCGATTGCAACCACCTGGCTCCAAGTTAATCTTGCTTGGCAATTTTAACATAAACTGGCTTGCCCCTGATCCTGGAGGTTTCAAGGACACTATCTCCTCTGTTAACCTTACACAACTGGTAGGCACAACTACAGAACTGGTGCCAGCTCCCTACTGGACTGGGTTCTATCCAGCCACCCTACCCGAATCTCCAATATCTTCATCCTTCTGGATTCTCTTGGTGATCACTCTGCTATTACCTGTGTGTGGTCTAACAAATTCTGTAAACCTCCACCATCAGTCATCACCAGCAGAATCCTACACCGTGGGAACCTGAATCTCCTTAAATCCCATCTCAGGCACCTGGATTGGTTGCCTATCTTCAATGCAAAGGATGTCAATACAGCATTGGACTCCTTCATCTCCATCTTCAACACAGCCTGCGACACCTATGTCCCCTTCAAAAAGTGAAAAGTTAAGGTCCTTTGTAATCCCTGGCTTACTGCTGACCTAATAGCGCAGCTAAAATTGAGGGACCACCTCTGGCTCCTGACCCATGACTCTGGATCCCCAACTGCCATCCAAAGCTACAAACGTGCACGGAATGACTGCACTAAGGCTATTAGACTACACAAAAGCACCTATTAGAAACATAGAAGTTGATGGCAGATAAGAACTGCAAGGCTCATCTTCCCAGTCTGCCCATTTCTTTTTCTACCTTATAAATGTGCCATCAGCCTTTGCTCTGTCAATGGCCTATCTATTCATACTCATCTGTATTGCTCCCTTATGCCTATCCCATGCCCGTTTGAAGCCCTGCCCTGTATTCATATCCATCACTTCCTGAGGTAGGCCGTTCCATGCATCCACCACCCTTTCTGTGAAAAAGAACTTCCTCACATTACCGCTTAATCGGCCTCCCCTAATTTCATGCTGTGTCCTCTTGTCCTGCTATTTTTCTTGTATTGAAACATGTTAGACTCTTTCACCTTGTTAATGCCCTCAAAGTGTTTGAATGTTTTATCATATCACCTCTCTCCCTCCTTTGCTCTAAGGTATACACATTGAGCTCCGTTAATTTGTCCTCATATGTTTTCTGATGCAGTCCCTGCACCATTTTGGTTGTCCTTCTCTGGACTGCCTCAATTTGGTTAATGTCCTTGTGAAGATGTGGCCTCCAATACTGCACGCAATACTCCAGATGGGGCCTAACCAGTGTCTTGTAAAGAGGGATTATTACCTCCCTCTTCCAACTTGTGATACCCCTACTAATACACCCTAACATCCCCCTAGCCTTACCTACTGCTTTAGTGGTCTGCTTGGATGATTTCAGGTCATTGGTGATGATGATGCTCGAGTCTCTTTCTTCCCTTGTGACTGCCAGCAACTCCCCTCCCAGCCTATAGGTGGCTTCAGGGTTTCTCTTCCCTATGTGCATGATTTTGCACTTCTTTGCATTAAACCCCAGTTGCCACTCTTCCAACCATTTTGCTAGTTTATCCAGATCTCTTCTCATTCTGCCCACCCCATCTGGATCATCTACTCTGTTGCAGATCTTGTGTCATCTGCAAACAGACAAACCTTACCCTCAATCCATCTCAATGTCACTGATGAAGATATTGAAGAGGACTGGCCCCAGGACTGATCCCTAGAGGTACCCACTTGAGACTTGCATCTCTTCTGACTGTATACCATTTACCACCTCTCTGTTTTCTGCCCGTCAACCAGTTTGACACCCAGTCGATCAACTTGACCCACCCCAGCCTACCCAGCTTATTAATCAATCTTCTATGTGGAACAGTATCGAAAGCTTTGCTGAAGTCAAGGTAGGTGACATCAACTGTTCCCCCATGGTCCACCACTCTGGTTACCCAGTCAAAGAAATCTATGAGATTAGTTTGACATGACCTTCCTTTTGTAAACCCATGCTTTCTTGGATCCTGTGCTCCTATGGATTTCAGGTGTTGCACTATCCTTTCCTTAAGGAGTGCCTCCATAATCTTGCTGACTACTGAGGTAAGACTGACTGGTTTGTAGTTCCCTGCCTCCTCCCTGCTACCACTCTTGTGGAGTGGGATCACATGAGCCCTTCTACAGTCTTCTGGGACTTCTCCTGTGCTCAGAGACTCACTAAACAGTTCTGATAATGGCTCTGCTAGTTACACCCTTAGCTCCTTTAGTACCCTGGGATGTATGCCATCAGGTCCCATTGCCTTGTCCATCCTGAGCTTATAGAGCTCTTGTAGGACCCTTTCTTTTGTGAAGGGACTAGTGCTTACCTCCCTCCCTCCTGTGCCCACGGTGCTGAGCTGTGGGCCCTGCCCTACCTTCTCTTCAGTAAATGCTGAGCAGAAGTATCTATTTAGGATAGATGCTTTTACATGATCCTCCTCCTCACATGCCCCCTTATTGCCTTTGATCTTAGTAATACCCCCTCTAGACTTTCTCCTTTCACTAATGTATCTATAGAAAGTCTTGTCACCTTCTTTTACTGTCTGCGCTAGTGTTTCCTCGGTTTGGGCCTTTGTCTGCCTTTACTGCCTTCCCGGCTTCCCTTAGGGAAGTTTGGTATGCCTCTCTATCTTCATCCCATTGCATTCCCTTATATTTTCTGAAGGCCAGCCTTTTGGCTCTGACTTTTTCTGCTACTTTTTTGAGAACCAAAGTGGTTTCCTTCTTCTTTTGCATTTCCTTTTCTCTCTAACACAATGGGATGTTGCTTCAAATATTGCATTCTTAATGCTTGCCCACTTTGCCTGTACCCCTCACCTGTATTTCTTTTTGCCAGGGCTAGCTTAACTCTGTTGGCCATCTTATTAAAATCAGCTCCTCTGAAGTCCCATAGTTTTGCCTTGGAATGGGATGATTTAGTTGTAGAGGCCAAACTGAGCCATACCATGTGATGGTCACTGGCCCCCAGGTGACCTTCTACCTGGAGATCTGTGATCCTTTCCTTGTTAGTCAGTACTAGATCTAGGATAGCCCTGTCTCTTGTGGGTTTTTGTACCAGTTGTTTGAGGCCCTCCCCCTGCAGGGAATCCACCATGTGTCTAGTTCTGGCAGATGTTCCTGCTGGTATTGACCAATCTGTATCAAGCATGTTGAAGTCTCCCATTATCAGAACCTCCCCTTTAGCTGTCATGTTTTGTATATCTTCTAACAGTAATGTGTCTCTGTCCTCCCCCTGGTCTGGGGGCTTGTAGACAACCCCAGTTCTTATGGCTGTCCCATTTCCTGTTTCCAGGGTGGCCCACAGTTCTTTTGGCTCCTTATGTGTATTCTGAATCTCTGTAGCTTTGATATTTTTATTGACATACAGGGCCACTCCACCCCATCCTTTTTGCAACTCGGTCTCTTCTGAACAGTACATAGCCAGGTACTGAAGTCTCCCAAGTGTGGTTACTGATAAACCACATCTCACAAATTGCTACTATGTCCAGTTTAGCCTCTGTCATTATTGTCTGCAGGCCTGGGATCTTGTTTCCCAGACTGCAAGAATTTGGTACATAGAAACATATACTTTGATGGCAGATAAGGACTGCTTGGCCCACCTAGTCTGCTCATTTCCCTACCTAGAGGATAAGCTGCAGAACCTACTTAACCAACAGCCTATTCTTCCTACCCCCCACAAAAATTGCCTTATGTCTGTCCCATGCATTCTTGAATTCTCCCACAGTTTTAGACCCTACAACCTCCTCAGGAAGGCTGTTCCATGCATCCACTACCCTCTCTGTGAAAAAATACTTCCTCACATTGCCCCTGAGCCATCCCCCCTCTACCTTCAAACTGTGTCCCCTTGTTCTTGCTACCTTATGTGTTGCAGTTCAAAGCTCGATTGGCTCCATTATCGACTATGGCCTCATCACTTACGGATCGGCCACTTCAATGGCTCTCAGACGTATCTCAACTTCTCTCAACAAAGCTGTCGACTTATTACTGGGTCCCACCGTCTAACCCACACATGCAACCTCTATGCCCAAACTGGCTGGCTACAACTATCCAATCACATAAAAAAACAAACCTGCACTATGGCTAAGAAGATCACTAAGTGCCTGGCCCCCCCCCCGGGGTACTATCTTTCCTCTGCCCTAGTAGTAACCCCTGCCACACTAGGGGTTCTGAATCACATTGCCTGTTGATCCCACTCTGCAGAACCTCCCTGGGTCAATGCTCATTTTCCTACCTGGCTCCTTGCTGGTGGAATAGCCTCAACACTGAGATCTCCTCCACTCCCAAGCTAGGCCCATTCAAATTAAGGCTTCGGCTCCACCTCTCGGCCTCCAGCACCTGCAACTGCCATACCTATCCGGCTCTCATTGCTATCCTGCAGTCCTAGTCGCATTTGTCCCACTACAGCACTTCTCTCCTCTTTCCCCACCTTCCCCTCTTCCCTATCCCCCCCTTTTCCCCCTCCCTACCACTCTGCCCCAACTACCTGCACTTCTCCTCTGGTTGACAACTGCCTCTGGCAAGCTCTCACCCCTTCAGCATCCCCCTCTTCTCTGTGACCCCTAGTATCTCTACCCGTATTATCCTGTAAGTATTCTTTGGTTTTATTTGCAACTGTGTGTTAAATCTGTTTTATCTTCCCTAATTTTGCACTTGCTTTATTGAATATTGCATTTGCTGCACTGTGTACTACTGTATTGTCCAGTCTCTGACGTGGAACCTTTGTAAAAGAGCCTCAGCTCAAAGGTACTTGTAATCCTAGACTTAAATAAATAAATAAATAAAATTAAACAGGGGGCTTGGGATATAAGAAACTTTGGCATATCTGTTTATATATACCAGGCACAAAACTATTGATTTAACATGCTCTGCCCTAAGAACAGATTTTTCTTAACGGCATGATGCTGTACTACCTCTCTTTCTATATAGGATGACACATGCACACCATGAATACCTTTGTTAACCTTTCAAATTATATATTTTACTAAGATTTTGCTTTGTACCATACATGCTCCAAAGCATTGTTTTAGGATGATATGACATGCTGGGTGGTATAAGGGTGGTACTGCATGGATGGCACTGACTGGTGTGATCTAGTGACAGGACCTGGGGACCCCTACACCAGTCAGTAATGGCAGCTACTGTATGGGTCTATGGATGGCCACTTCAGAATCTACCTAGTCTGCAGTGGTGTCCAGAGAAAGTATAGAGTGGACAGACCGCCTGGCTGTGCAGACTGTGTATACATCATGGACGCATTCTGTCACTGCTGTGTTGGATACAGACACTGAAAAGGTTGGGAAATGAGGCACATGGGTCTTAATATTGTGGGACAAATCAAAGACAAGTTCAGCAAACTGTAAGCTAGTGACTTAACAACACTCTACCCTTGATCACAGCATGCACACTAGCTGAATGTCCTAACTATTGAGTGATAATGACCCACATCAAGTCTTTTGTTGTATTCCCCTCTTGAGCTGCTAATCACACCAGGCCACCTCCTAGAACACTGAGGGAGATTAGCAAAAGGACTACAGCCTGCTAAAGCAGGGACTTTTTTAACTTTGTTAACAGCCATGGAAAACCTGCACTAGTCAAGATGGACAGTAGAGGGTTAGCTGCACTAGCCCAGGTTAATTTGCATTAGGTTCAGGGATAGTAAAACAATATTAAGGTTGAATCCTGAAACATATTACCAAACTAAAATTTACTATCCAGTATGGATAGGCAGAAAAGGGACAACATTCAGCAGAAGGGCAGACAGCAAGGAGAACCAGGGATAAAGGACAACCAAGGAAGGGGCTGGAGTAGAACAGCAAAACAGTCTAGGGAGGTCAAATCATGGAAAGCCATATGTGCAAATGCCAGGAGCCTTAGCAACAAGATAGAAGATCTGGAGGCTGTCATGTTGCAGTCAGACCTGGACATTGTGTCCATCGCTGAAACCTGGTGTAATGATAACCACGACTGGGAGATGGCCACACCTGGCTACAACATATTCAGAAGAGACAGGGCAGGCAGGAAGGGAGGAAGAGTGGCACTGTATGTGAAAAATGACATAAGGGCCACAGAGATCCAGGAGGAACAAAATTGGGGAGAGATACTGTGGGTTAAGCTGGAAAGGAAAATGGAGCCAGCCATCCACACAGGTGTGGTCTATAGACCACCAGCCCAGGAGGAAGTAACAGATAGAAAGCTGATGCTAGCCATCCAAAGGATGGCAGACAAGGGTGAGGTAGTACTCGTTGGAGACTTCGGTATTCCAGACGTGGACTGGAGCATCCCAGCAGCAGCATCAACTCAGGAGCAGATTTATCCTGACTCCTTCAGGGTGCCTCCTCAAGCAACTGGTCATGGAACCAACTCGCAGAAGGCAATACTGACCTTGTGCTCACAAATAGGGACAGTGTGATGGGGTAACAGTGGGGAGCACCTGGGGAACAGTGACCACCAGTCATTGTGGTTTGAAATCACAGAAAGAGCAGAACCAAACCACACAAAACATGTATCCTGGATTTTAGGGGGGCAGCCTTTGGGAAAATGGGGAGATACTTGAAAAAAGGCATTAAGGGGAATGGGGCAGGAATCAGGGGTTGAGGAACAGTGGGAAGTATTTAAAATGGGGATTACAAGAGCAACAGAATTATGCATTAAGCAGGTTAGCAAGAGGAAAAGGAAGAGGAGACCATTATGGTTTTCCAAAGAGGTAGCAAAGAAAGTGAAAGCCAAAAAGATTGAATTCAGGCTGTACAAAAAGACACAGGCAGAAGGGGATAGGGAGAAGTACCAGGAGAAGCAAAGGGAGGCAGGGAGGTCAGTAAGGGAAGCCAAAGCTCAGACAGAAGACACATTGCAAAATCAGTGGGTAGAGGGGACAAAACCTTTTACAGGTACATAAGTGAAAAAAGAAAGGCAAAGGGAGGGATAGTGAGACTGAAGGGGGAGGATGGGGGCCGTGGTGGAGGATGACAACAGTAAAGCTGACATATTGAACAGGTATTTCTGCTCACAGTCGTTACTGAGGAAGAGGAGGTAATAGGTCTGAAGGAGTACAGGGGGTGAGAATGGTGCAGAAATGGAGACAAGTCCCTTATACTAGAAAGGGTCCTGAAGGAACTGGAAGTAATAAGAGTTGATAAAGCAATGGGGTCAGATGGGGTGCATCCCAGGGTCCTTAAAGAACTAAGAGGTGGTGGCTGAACTCTCAGCTATCCTGTTTAGCTGATCACTGGAAACAGGGAGGTACCCAAAGACTGGAGGATAGTAGATGTAGTCCCCTTATAAAAAGTGGGAACAAATAGGAAGCGGGAACTACAGACCAGTCAGCCTCACCTCGGTAGTGGGAAGATCATGGAAGCACTACTGAAGGAGAGACTGACGGAACATCTGGCTGTCAGTGGACTACAGGACCCTAAGGCAGCATGGTTTCACCAGGGAGGCCGCGTCAGACCAACCTCTTTGAATTTTTGACTGGGTAACTAGGGAGGTGGATCAGGGAGGGCAGTGGACATGGCCTATCTGGACTTCAGCAAGGCCTTGACACTGTGCCACATAGAAGACTATTACACAAACTGGGGAATATGGGTGGGCAGAACAGTAGTGTGGTGGGTAGGTAACTGGCTGGGCGGCAGGACACAAAGGGTGGTGGAATGTCTGTCACTCCACAGAGGGTAGAGTGACCAGTGGGGTACCACAAGGATCAGTGCTGGACCGGTCCTATTCAACATCTTCATCAGTGACATTGCGCAGGACCTAGAAGGCAGAATTTCACTGTTCGCTGATGACACAAAGCTCTGTAATAGAGTAGACACACCAGAGGGTGTAGACAGAATGAAGGGACCTGCAGAAACTTGAAGAATGGTCAGGGGTTGGCAGTTGAAATTCAATGCAAAGAAGTGCAAGATAATGCATATGGGGCACAAACACCTTGGCACAATATATCATTTGGGGGGAGAATAGCATGCACCAAGCAGGAAAGGGATCTTGGGGTTATCATCTCTGATGACCTCAAGGTAGGCAAACAGTGTGACAAGGCAGCAGGTAAAGCAAATAGGATGCTGGGATGCATAGGCAGGGGCATTGACCAGCAGGAAAAGGGAGGTCATAATTCCACTATACAAGACACTAGTAAGGCCCCACCTGGAGTACAGTGTACAGTTCTGGAGACCTTACCTTTGTAAGGACATAGACAGGGTAGAGAAGGTTTAGAGGAGGGCAACAAAGATGGTACATGGATTGCATCACAAGTCCTATAAGGACAGGTTGAAGGAACTGAACATGTACTCCCTGGAAGAGAAGAGGGAGAGAGGGGATATGATAGAGACATACAAGTATCTTACAGGGAGGAACAGGGTGCAGGAATGCACTATTTTTAAGCGTAAAAGATGTTCCAGGACTAGAGGGCATGGGTTGAAGTTGGAGGAGGATGATTCAGAGGAAACGTGAGGAAGAATTTCTTCACAGAACGGGTGGTGGACAAGTGGAACACCCTGCCAGAGGAAGTGGTGGGGGCTGAAACAATCACAGGATTTAAGAATGCATGGGATAGACATAAAGGAATTCTGGAGGTCAGGGGTAAGGGGCAACAGACTTCTAAGAAAACATAAACTGAACTTACAAGCTCAAATAGGCAGACTGGGTGGGCCATAGGCCCTTATCTGCCGACACTGTCTATGTATCTATGATTTCAGAATTGAGATGGTGATTTTCAAAAGAGGGGGTAGATCTACTGAAAGCAGTTCAGACTCTGAAGCCAACTTGTCTTTATTTCTAAATAAGACAACACTAAATGTTATGTGCAATCATTATGGAGTACAACTTCCTGAAGAAGAATTGTTTATAGCACAAAGGTTTATTGAAAGATTGCCTGCTGAAAACTCCCCACAGAACATTCCTCTTTGCTTGACTCACTGCCACTGACTATGCTTCCTGGCATCCACCAGTTGGGTGGATTGCACTTACCATACCAGTCAATACAAGTTCATGTGAATGATCCTTCAATGCTCTAGAATGAATAAAGACATAGCTGAGAAGCACAATTGGTCAGGACAGACTAACTAGTCTTGCTGATTTCTTCTAATGGGCAAATCCCCCCCAGTGTCCCACCCACCAGCATGTCCCATTTCGTTTTGAAAAAAAAATATATGCAAAGTTAATCATTACTTAGACTGTTTTCCTTCTGTCTTTGTGTGCAAATAGTTCTGAGACTAAGACAATAAAGTATGTTCCCTGGTTCTTTCACTTAGTTACCTGCTGTGTACTTATGTCAGGGTTTCAGCTATGAAATCCCTGGTTCAACTTACACCTGCTGTGCCAGTCAACGTTTCAGCTATGAAATCCCTGTTCTTGTCTTGCTGCAAATTTCATAGCAAATGGGTCTAAAATGCACAATTTGCCACCTAATTCTTCATAATTTCTTGTAGGGGCAAACCACAGTTACCATCCCCAGGCATCATTTGGCTTTGGAAAAGCACTGTTAATCTTTTTTATGTTGGCTTGCCGCGCTTGCGTGCAGGTCAACGTATTGGGAGAGTGGAGATTTGGAGGCCCGGCTGCTGTTGGGCGAATGCAGATCACACATCAGTAGGTGCGTCCCTCATTCCCCAATAAGCCAGCATGCTAGCACTGACACCAACATTATGTAAAGTGGACATAACTTGTAAACAAAGTGCCGCTGCAATCAGAGACAGGTTTGTCATGCAGCGGCATAAAGACACGCCTCCCATATGTGCCTTTCCTAATGAAACATTTCAATAAACATGGCGCCAAAGCCACCGCATGGCGGGTGAAACTCACGCTCCCCCTTGTGTGACATGCCGATGTGGGAGCCCACTCCCCGTCGGCATCACCCCTCCAACTGTTGAATGCCGAGGGGGGTGCCTAACCTCGGCCTGCAGTCTCCGACTTTGTTTGCCGGCGGGGGTGCCCAACTCTGGTGGCATTACCCCCTCGATGTTGTGTGCCGACGAGGGTGCCCAATCCCCGCCGGGCTAGTGACCCCAAACCCACTTAGGTGGCATGCTGGGAGCCCACCCCAGCGTGTCAAAACAGTCCCACGCCTTATTTGGCCGGGTGGTGCCTAACCGCCGCATTAACCCCCCATGTTGTGTGCCAACGAGGTGCACAATCCCTGTTGGCTACTAACCCCCAAACCCACTTAGGTGGCACACTGGGAGCCCACCCCAGAGTGCCAAAACTGTCCCTAGACGCTTTCAGTTCCTAGAATATGAAAACGGTCCCTCGTAGTCTAGGTCCGCCCCTCCACCCACACCTACCCACTGCGCAACCTACCTCCCCTCATCCCCCCACCCCATACTTACCTCCGGAGTCTGGTGCGACGATCTTCAGTGGACCGGGAACACGTCTGCACTCTTCAAAGCCGACTGCGAACTGAGGAAATACCGGTAAGCTGCATAATGGAGTGAATAGGGTTTTTTCAACTTTGTTGCATATCTCAGGCATTTCTTGGACTTTTGCACCAAATTTTCAACATGGGGTTTTTGGGGCCCCTCCTCATGAATTCTGTCACTGTCATGGCGTTTATCATTGTAGAGGTGATTCATGATCACTCGTGGAAATCACCTTTTAAGGCCCATTAAGCGAAATGACAGTGGCGGTGTTCATGAGGTACCTCTTAAAAAGCCTAAGTTCCAAATTTGGTGGAAAAAATCCAACAAATGCCTGTTTTACGAGCGTGCATTGCACAGTTGCTATGCAGGCTCATAACTTCGCGCATTCACAATATTTTACTGCCAGATTTTGAGCATTGTCATTTTTGTACACCTGCTTGTGAACAGTACAGCTGTCATTTTCCACATCCTGCCCGAAATGTGTTTCCGCACTTCCGGTGCACAATAGCGCAGTTGCTGTGGGAAATCACTGTTTGGGCCAGATTATGAAAATGACAGTGACACAGTTCATGAGCAGAGGACCTAAAATGCCTATGTTGAAAATTTGGTGATGATACTCCATAAAATAACTGTGTTACGAGCATGCGTTGGCAGATTGCACGCACGCTCGTACTGTCGTGCATTTGTGATTTTTCAGTCTGGATTTTCACCATTGCCATTTTTCCACACCTCTTGATGAACAGTACAGCCGTCATTTGACATATCTTGCCCAAAATGTGTTTTCGCACTTTCAGCACAAAATAGCGTGGTCACTGTGCGAAATCACTTCTTGGGCCACTTTGAGGAAATAACAGTAACACTGTACATGAGCAGAGGTGCTAAAATGCCTATGTTGAAAATTTGGTGCCGAACGCCCATAAAATGGCAGTGTTGCAAGCATGCATTGCATATTTCCCACGCACCCTAGTAGCTTCGCAAATTTGGTATATTTACATGCCACATTTTCAACACTGGCATTTTTTTCCACCTCCTTAATGAACTGTGCAGCTGTCATTTCTCACATCCTGCCCGACATGTTTTCCTGCACTGCACTACCAAACACCCAAAGGGACACCCTAATGCTTGTCACTCTCTGCAGGGTGGGGGTGGGTTGGCATCAGTTCAATACTTCACTGCCATTCCTATGATGCATCTGTCTATCAACTGCACTACCAATGCCAATGCCAGCAAGCTAACATTCTGCATTGACAAATGCTTGTTCTGTCTGTGTTTATGAGCACTTGGTTCTCAGACTAAGGCAATACGCCAAGTATGTTCTGTTTCCCTAGCTCAGGTAACCCACTCCGTAGTTCAGGATTTCATCTGCACAATCCCTATGTTTGTCTTGCAAAACATTTCATAGAAAATGCTTCTAAAATGCATCATTTGGCACCAAATTCTTCAAAATTTCTTCTGGGGGACCACTCCTTTTGGAGTCCCCAGTTTGGTTCAAGTTACTGATAGGAGCATGTTTCCCCCCTACTTTTACAATCCTGCCGATGCCACTGCCCTTCTTCTGCGTAATCTATACCTTTTGGGCATGGGCATTCATTCTCTATCCTGGTTCCAAAATTACCTACTGAGTCACTTCCAATGGGTAAAATGGTCTGGGGATCTCTCTTCATCCAGGACCATAACACACTGTGTTCCCCGAGGCCCATCCTGGGGCCCCTGTTGTTCTTGTTATTTATAAATACCCTTCCAGTGCACTGTGGTGGGCCCTTGGTACAACTCTATGCTGATGATGCCATATTATATCGGTCCCATAGCGATATTCAGTGCCTAAATCAAAATCTGCCAACAGACTTCCAAATACTTGAGAACTGGTTCCTTAAGAATTATCTAGTTCTTAACACAAAGAAAATCAAAGCGATGTTATTTCACAACCCCACTGCAAACGTTGCTTCAGATCATGCACTTCTTATTTAGTCCATCTCAGGTGATTCCCTTGAAATTATTCTGTCTTTCAAATACCTTGGTATCCTGTTGGTCCCTTGTCTGTCCTTTGAGGAACATGCAACACTGATCACAAAAAAACTAAACCAGAAACTTGGGTTGCTCTACTGCATTTGCACCTTTCTCTTGTATGACTCCTGTCAAAAGATCGCCACCTCCTCCCCATACTTTTCTACAGTGCCCCTCTGCTTCTCTCAGCCAAAATGTCTATTCTGTCCTGATTTAGAGTGCTTTTCCACAGGGTGGGTCGATTTGCACTTGGAACCAACTCTCGGTGCCACCACTGTGAAGCTTTAGTGGCACCAGTCTGACCTAACTATGACCATAGGTTGCAGTTTTTCTCCCTCTGCTTTACCTACAAACTTACCTTCTTCTTCTCTCCTCCCTGCCTGAGTGAACTACTAATGCGTAAACCTTCCCCACAGCTATTCATCCTGGGCCCTCTTTTGTTTTCCATATACGTAAATGAACTCGATGCCATAGTCAAGGCAGCCAATATCTACTTTTTAGTGGATGACACCATGTTGTATGTAGCCAGACCTACTCTGGAACTCGTGTGTAGCGACCTTCAAACAGAGTTTAACCACCTACAGAGCAATCTTCTCTACTCTGAGCTCCTATTAAATGCTAAGAAAATGAAGGCCATGATCTCCTCTCCATTAGTGAACTCCCCTTATCCCATTATGGCGGGGACAGCCAGACAAATACACACCTTGCTCGGTGAACCGCTGGACTATGTTGACTCCTTCAAATACCTGGGGGTGTGGTTAGACACCAAGCTTTCATTCAAAGTCCACATTGAAGAACTCTCTAAAAAGCTTAAATAGAGGCTTGAGATTTTCTTCAGAATCAGACATCTGTTAACATACGAGGGGAAACTTAGACTGGTACAATCAATGTTCCTACCCCTTGTTGACTATGCAGATTTTCTGTACGGGCATTGTCCCAGTGTAGCCCTTGGCAAACTTGACACCTTGTATCATACAGCACTTAGGTTTATCACTGGCGCACCCTACTCTACTTACCACTGTACCCTATATAAGAGTGTAGTTTGAGGCTCACTTAGTCTTAGACGACACAAGAATGCTGTGCTCTGGATCTTTAGGGCCATCACTAATAAGCTGCCTCAATATTTATTTACTAACATACTAACATACTATTTGCCAGCAGATTAGGCCTTATGGTCTATCGAGTCTGCTTGAACCTTAGATCCTTAGTTGGGTGCCGAGACCCTCCCATCCCTTGTGCTCCAGAAACCCCTATCATCCATCCCCACCCCCCTGGGACAGGCCATCATCTGATACATCCACTTTCTGTGTCTGTCCCACCCTCCCTTGAAGCCCTCCACTGTGGATCTCTGAAGCAGCTCACCAGGCAGTGCATTCCAAGGGTCCACCACCTCTCAGTGAAAAACCTCCTCCTTTTACCCCTCACCCTTCCACCTTCCAACTTCAAACCATGCCCTGGTGATACCTCCTGCTTTAGTCTAAAGATCCCTCCATGTTTACCCTATTTATTCCCTTGAGGGTTGAAGACCTCAATCATGTCCCCCTGTCTCTCCTCTCCTCCAATGAAAACAGGCAGAGCTCTTAAGTCTGTCCTCACGTCAAATCCCCTAGCCCTCGTATCATCTTAGTTGCCCTCCTCTGTACCCTCTCCAGGAGCTGTATGTCCCTCTTCAAGTGTGGTCTCCAGTACTGTACACAGTACTCAAGGTGTGGTCTAACCAGTCCATTGTACAGCGGCAGAATCACTTCCTTGCTCCTAGAGGTGATCCCCCCACGATGCATCCCAACATCCTGTTTGCCTTGCTAGCTGCTCTCCTGCACTGCTCAGAGTTATTCATACATGCATCCACCATGACCCCTAGGTCTTTTTCCCCTTTGAGGCCTCCAGCGCCTTCCCTCCCAGGGTGTACCTGTGTTTAGGGTTTCCCCGACCAAGATGCAACACCTTGCACTTGGTGATATTGAAATTTAATTTCCATGTGTGAGCCCAGCTTTCCAGGGTGTCCAGGTCCCCTTGCAGGGCCAACCTCCCCTCTTCTCCCTCAACTACTGCTCCCATCTTGGAGTCATCCGCGAAGAGACTTATATTTATTTATTTATATTTATTTATATTCACATCAGAATTACAAGCCTTTGAGTCAAGGACTCATTTCCAAAGGCTCCACATCAGTTAACAGAATACACAATGAATATACAAGGATATAAGAATAACAGACATTACATGACAAAGACTTAATTACAGACAATAGTAATGCGCAGAATAAAATTCAACAAGGAAACATTGTCATACACAGTTGAAACTGTAGTCCTATACAAGATGGTAGCTAGGCAGTTTATCATAGTGCAGGTACAGTATACAGACTTGTTACATAGGATGCTGTCTCATGAAAGACATTGTCACAGGAGGAGATTAACTTCAGACCCACAGGGGAGTGGAGGCTAATGGGGTCGAGGACCTCGCTTAATAAGGTTCCTGAGTGCAATCTTAAAAGGACATATTTCAGGGAGGGTAGCAATTGAGGTGGAGAGGGCATTCAACCAGGAAGGGGCCCTGTAGCAGAATAATCTTTGGGTGAGTGAAGTCCTAACCCTAGGGAACTGAAGAGCAGCCTTGGTGGCACTACGAGTGGAGACAGAGCGGGTAGCAGGGTGGAGGGATATGGACACCCCATGGGGGAGAGACCAATTAGTAATTTTTTTTCCAGAAGGCAGGACTGACATTGTAGTCTCTCCTCAAAATTGAGCACATTGGCCAAGGAGTATAGTGTGCACATATGGATCTGCCTGTCTGCACCAGTCAGGAGCCGTCAGACCTTGTTAATGGACATTTGGATTTTATTGAGAGTGGTGGCATCAGCAGCTGCATAGACCGGGAGGCTGTAAACAACTAGGGACAGGACAGAAGAGGTGACATCCAGCTGGAGGATTTCTGGTGGCAGGCAGTCCTTATGACAGTAAAGGAGGCTGATTCGAGTGTTAGTGGCTGGTGTGAGCATGTTGATATGTGAGTGAAAGGTAAGCACTGGGTCAAATGTAATGCCCAGGTATTTATTTGAAGGGACCTGATCCAGCAGGTGAAGTGAGCTGGAGAGTATCTGGAGGGGTGCATCTCTGGCCTTGCTTTGATGATGGACAAATAACATAGCTTTGTTTTTTTTTATATTAATGATCAGTCTACAGTTCACAAACCAGCTCGCAGTCTGGCTGAGAGAGTGCTGGAGGGAGATCTGAAGTGAGGAGAATGTTGGGTGGGCGGTGAAGAGGACAGCATCATCTGCATAAAGAAGAACCTTGCTGGAGCAAGAGGTGGGTAGGGCATTCAGATAACGACTGAAGAGAAGCAGGCCCAGAATGGAGCCATGGGGAACTCCCGAGTGGACAGGATGGGTGCTGGAGAGGGTGCTGTGTATTTTAATGCATTGTGACTTTGATGAGAGGTAGCTAGAGAACCAGGAGAGGGGCTCTTGGGAGAAACTGAGTTGTTGGAGTGAATCAAATAGAAGGGAATGACAGACCATACCAAAGGCCTTGGAGAGGTTGGCAAAGACAGCTCCAGCTAGGTGGCCATTGTCTAGGGCTGCATGTAGAAAGTTGGAGAACTCCATGAGAGCTGTGGTCATACTATGGCCCACTCAAAAGTCATGCTGCTCTGTGCATAGTATGTCATGAGTGGCCAGATATTCGGTAAGTTGGTCTGCCACAATTTTTCTAAGGCTTTGGAGAGCGGGGGGAGGATTGAGATCAGCCGATAATTACCAAGAAAGGAGCCATCCCCACTTTTAAGAATGGGGTGATGACCACCATTTTCCAGGCAAGGGGAAGCTGTCCAAGACACAGAGAGCAGATGAGTAGGTCTGTGAGGGGAGCAAGCACTACATCTAGGACCAATCAAAGAAGCCTTGTGTCTAGGGGGTCATTACAGGGGCTGGTGCCACTGAGGGCTTTAGTCAGGTAAGGCCTGGCTTCTTGTGGAGTAATGGCGTGCAGGTAGAATGGTAGGCAGAGGAGAGTCAGTGACTGTGGGGGGGGGATCAGGTCAAATAAGTTGCTAGGGAGGACTGTACAAAGGTCAGAGAAGTCAGTGTTGAGGCAGTCTACAATGCTTTGGGGGTCAGTGGAGACGATGCCATTAATGTTAAGTTGGGACTCGGGAGGGGAGCGTGACTTCCCGTTTAGTTCTTTTACATTGTCCCAGAACTTACAGGTGGTCCCCCGGGAGGAGGCCAGAGTAGATCTACAGTGTTCAGTCTTGGCCTTTCAAATGGCCCAGGTACATCTGTTGCACTCAGCATTATAGGCTTGTCTATCAGCCAGCTTGCCAGAAGCAGTGACCCTGTGCCAGAGGTTATCTCTGAGTCATAGTTGTTAAAGGAGTGATGGTGTGACCCATGGCACATTACGCTTCTTGGTATGGGTTTTGACAAATGGGATAAATATGGCACAGGCCTTGTTAAAGGAGTAGGCAAAGTAGTTGAGTGCCAGATCAATACTGGGGGCGAAGTTTATAGGGGACCAATCCCAGTGAGTTAGGTACTGCTTGAGTTTATTGAGATTACCAGGGTGTAGACGGTGGCAGAAAACTATGCTGGGCACCGGTTTGGGTAGCAGACAGGACCAAGTGAAGAGTACTGGTGAATGATGTCCAGAATTCTATGGGGGCGGTTGGTGAGGAGAATGTCCAAAAGGGTGTGAGTGCCATTGGAGGGGTTTAACCTGGTAGGCTGGGTTACTAGTTGGGTTAAGTCAAGGGCTGCAGATGTGTCCTTGGCTTGGGCTGCAGAGCTGGCAAGTCAGTTAATGTGATCTCTCACCAATATCTACTCAACCTTATGCAGGAGGTTGGAGAGGTATTCAGAGAGCGAGATGATTGCTGGGATTTGTTTCTACGGAGGGACGTAGGCCACAGTGATAATAAGTGGGGCCCTGGAGCTATCTGGGGTGATTTTAAGGGAGATGGCTTGGGCACCACAGTCCTGTTTTGGGGTTGGGAGAGCATGGCCCAGCAAGGAGTCATGCATGTAGAAGGCACAGCTGCCGCCATGCTTACCCACTCTATCCTCCCAGAAAAGGGAGTATCCAGGGAAAGTAATGAAGGAGTCAGGAGTCAATTTAGAGAGCCAGGTTTCCACAAGTGCCAGTACGTCTGGTTGGCGCTGCACCAACCAGCACTGGAGGGCTGCAGGTTTCTTGAGGAGGCTACAGATTTTCATGGAGGCTACACATAACCCTGGGGGGGGGGGTCCATGGCTGGCTCATGGCTGGCTGGTAGTAGTGGGGCCTGGGTTGGGATGGATGTTACTGGACAGCAAGGGAAGCAAAGAAACTGCCCTGAAGTAAGAGGCAAAAAGTCTATTGTTTGTTGAGTGTGGGCAGTAGGTGGACTTTGTAGGTAGTAAGCATGGAATAGACAGGGTGCAGAGGGCTGGAATTGCGAAGTAGTGCGAGGACCAAGGGGGATTGGAGGAGCAGTGGCAGGGGGAGGCAAGCTGGAGGGTTGTGGAGGGGCTGTGAGGGTGGCCAGGGTAGGGGTAAAGCATGTGGAAAAGGTGGTGGTGGGATTTCTCGGATGTGTTAACAAGATTGGTGGTGGCGCATAAGTGGGGCATAAGGAGCGACAATAGCAATAGCGAGGCCGGACTGTACAGGTGTATAGAGGTGACCATGGTTGGTAGTGGGCATTGGACTTGTCACAAGTATAAGGCTGAGAAGGAGTCTACCAGAAGTGAGGTAGCCATGATGGTGCAGTGGTAGGGCTGCAGACTTTGGCGTAGAAGGTACGAGGTTCAAATCCCAGGGAAGGGATGCTTAAAATGCCTAGTCCAGGAGGCAGTGGAAAGGCCTTGCCAGGTGAGGGTGTGGAGGGCAAAAAAAGGGTGTGCAACAGTAGCTCCTAGTGGCCACTCAGGGGAAGAGGGCAGTGGGCAAGTAAGCGTGTAGGAGGGACGAGAGGTTGGGGATAGTGAGCTAGTGAGAGGAGAGAGCAGTGCTGACCAGCGGGGATCAGAGAATATGGGCCTAGTGTAGAGAGTCAGACAGTGTAGTGAAGGAGAGGCATGTAGACAGAAGGTTTAAAAGGTAGGAGCAGACTCCCTCTTGTGTTAGGTTAGTATAAGCTGCTAATGGAAAAGTGGGGACTTAGTAATCGGAGTGGCAGAAAGTCATGTGATAGGGGCAGTCCTTAAATTAAGGGATGCCCCTGGGTGGGAGGGTGACTAAGGTGAGTGGGACAGTCAACACATAGTGTTGATAGGCTGGCACCCACAACAAAGAGGCAGGAGGAATTACCTCTTAACACCCCTCAGTCCACGCTGTCCCCAGTGTGTGTTGCTTGCTGGCTGTGTGTGTCTTGGCTGTGTGTGTCTGCCTTTTTGCAATCCCGGCAGTTACTGTACCTGCTGAGAAGCCAGTCCTGAATCGCCCGCTACATCCTCAAAGTTAGGACGTGCTTTGGTGTTGCAGTGATTAGCTGTGCCCTTCCTATTCTCTGGAATACTGCTCAAAATATACTACAACTCACTGCATTGCCACCATTGGCTGCTTTCAAAAACCTTGTTCAAAGTTCCTTTCTAGAGACCTGTAACTGTTTCCAGCATTAAAAACTCTGTCTCTCCCTCGTACCAGCCTATTCCTCCCCATCCATCTACTTGCTTCTATATTCTCCCTCCTTCCTACTTGTCTTATTGTGCCTTACTGGTTAACTTATGCCTTACCACTGGTACGCTATCTGTCCCCCCAACCCAATCCTGAGCACCAATCCCCTTATAACCTCCTTATCTCCTCTAACCATTACACACCCTGTGCTCATCTCATCTGCTCCCACCAACCCCCCCCCCCGAGTATCTAGCCCATCTCCACCCGTGCACCTTCCCTAAAGTTTGCACAACCTGTGCTTCCACTGTCCTTGCTGTATAGCCTCCACTTAGGCCAGGTATGATTTACTAGACAATACCTCTTGATCAGTATAAAGTTGTACACCATTGCCCTTCTTGTACTTGCCTAATACTTGCACATAGTTGTTGCTGCCTGCCTTGCACCTTGTCTGTAAATTTGTAAATTATGCTGTCCTTGCTCTCTCTTAATGTCTACCATGATGTCACCACACTAAACCTTGCTATGTTATTTGTAACTATCATGCACTACCACGCCAAGCCTTGCCATGCTATCTGTAATTGTACTTACCGTATACTGAATGCCAATGTTCCTGTGGCTTTACCTCCGTTCATTTGTGATTTGTTGTTGATTATTTATACCAGGTCCATCTTGTAATTGAGCCCTGCTCAATAGTGTTCCTGGCTAAATAAAGATATTGAGTGATTGTTTGATTGACTCAGATTCTCACTTTTTCCTTTGCTGTTCACCCCCTGTCCTTGTCTGGCAATTGGCAGGCGATCATTTGCTTACTCTGCACCTACCCTTTGGAATTCTCTGCCTTTTTCTGCTCTCTCTCTCTTTCTCTCCACTCTCTTGCTACATTTACGCACTCTCTTTCCGAATATCTACTTCACCCTAGGGCCTGCACCTGCTTTGTCTAGTTGATGTAACTCAGAACCATATTCATGGGCCCTCATTGTGTGTATATTTATATGTAAATATATATATATATATATATATATATATATATATATAGCAGATATTCAAACTCGCGCCTAGGCTGTGGTGTGTTTCCTGTGCGCTGCTCAAATTTGTTGTGCAGGGGTGTGGCCAGGGCGACATTCAAATCTAAAGGCGCTTATGGCACAACTGTTGAATATCGCACTCCTTGGCCACCCCTTTACCGTGCATGGTGCAGTGGAACTGCACCAGCGCAAGTGGTCAGAGTGGAGCATTGAGATGCGGTGGCGCAAGTGCCATTGCGCCATGCACAGCACCTGCGATATTCAAAGTGAGACATGCAAATGGTGCCATAATTTATGCAAAGTGCACGGGGGCCATTTGCATCTGATTACAGCCCCATTTGCATGCCATTAGCTTGCAGGTGCGCTGATCCCTGACGACATGCACCTGGCGCCCTGCCAGGCAGAGCCGTCGGGGACCGACGCCTCGCAGCCCGATACACGGATGTCCCGTAGGGGGACAAAGAACGCTTCATCCTGGAAGTGTCTAGTGGACCTGCGATTAGCCTAGTCAGGGCATAACTGTACTCAAGTCCAATATCCTGGTGGTCCAGTGGACCATGATTAGCCTGATCGCGGCATAACTGTATCCCAAGTCCAATATCCCTGGTGGTCCAGTGGACTGATCACTGCCCATTGCGGTCATCAGTACCTCATCAAAGAACCCCACTACCCTGGTGGTCTAGTGTACCCCCCACCCCACCTGACCACTGAGCCCCACTGCCCCACTCCCCCCCTTCAGCCAGTGGGCAGCAGCACCCCACCCGCCTGCCGCCCGCCACCCACCGACTGACAGCTCAGTAGGGCTGCATGCCATTGGTTCACGCATGAGTTAATGGGTGTGCAGCTCATATCAGAGCTGAGTTTAGTCCAGATATGTGAATGAATTCATTCACATATCTGGACTGAGTAGTATAGTATGGGTTGCACAGTCGGGGTGGCTAGGGTGCAATATTCAAAGCTGCTGTGCCATAGCGCAGCTCTGTTGAATATCGCCCAGGCCACACCCCTGCGCAACACAGTTGAGCTGTGCCCAGGCTTGCGCCACAGCCTGGCGCAGTTTGAATATCTGGGCCCTTGACTTTAACTTAAAAATTATATCTCTTAACTGTAGTCTTACTGCAGTAAATATCAAGTTTTGTTTTGAATTAATCCATTGTCCTGCTGCCCACAATTTTCAGTGGAAGACTATTTCATAACAACAACACCCTTTCAGAAAACCACATAGCTCTTTCCTCAGAGTGAATCAAATGGATCTGTGATGCTGGTTTGACACAAATTTTGTTGACTGGTGTTACACTGATGGCTTTATGCCAACTGCAGTTGTGGTTGGCATAAAGCCATCACGTAAAATACATAGATACATACATAAATGGGCAGACTGGGTGGGCCATAAGCCCTTATCTGCCAACACTTTCTATGTATCTATGTATCTATGCACGCCCCTTGGCTCATGCTGTGAACCAATGGGTGTGCAGCCCTACTGAGCTGTCAGTCGGGCGGCGGGCGGGAGGTGGTAGGTGCTGCCGCCAGCCAGCTGACGGGGGAGCGGGAGGGCCTGGCTAGCGGGCGGTGGGAAAAGCACTAGACCACCAGGGTAGTAGGGGTATTTGATGTGGTACTGATGCCCGCGATCTGGCAGTGATCGGTCCACTGGACCACCGGGATGTTGACCTAGTTCTATTACAGATGCCCGCAACTGGGCTCAGTGCGGTCCACTGGATCACCAGGGATATTGGACTTGGGGGGGGGGGACTGTACTGATGTCCGCGATCGGGTACATAGAGGTCCACTGGATCACCAGGGATATTGGACCTTTTTTTTTCTTATATTACAGGAATGCCCGCAATTGGGCTGCAGGAGGTGTCGGTCCCCGACAGCTGCTGCATGGCAGGGTGCCAGGCACAAATTGTCAGGGATCAGCGCACCTGCATGCTAATGGCATGCAAATGGGGCAGTAATGAGATGTAAATGGCCCCCTGTGTGCCTTGCATAAATTATGGCCCCATTTGCATGTCCCCTTTTGAATATCGCAGGTGCTGTGCATGGCACAATGGCACTTGCACCAGCGCATCTCCATGCTCCACTCTGGCCACTTGCACTGGCACAGTGCCACTGCACCATGCACAGTGGGGGTGGCCAGGGTGCAATATTCAAAGCTGCTGCACCATAGCGCAGCTCCATTGAATATCGCCCAGGCCACACCCCTGCGCAGCACAGTTGAGCTGTGCCCAGGCTTGCACCACAGCCTGGTGCAGTTTGAATATCCGGGTCCTTGACTTTAACTTAAAAATGATATCTCTTAACTGTATTCTTACTGCAGTAAATATCAAGTTTTGTTTTGAATTAATCCATTGTCCTACTGCCCACAATTTCCAGTGGAAGGCTATTTCATAACAACACCCTTTCAGAAAACCACATAGCTCTTTCCTCAGAGGGAATCAAATGGATCTGTGATGCTGGTTCGACACAAATTTTGTTGACTGGTGTTACACTGACAGCTTTATGCCAACTGCAATTGTGGTTGGCATAAAGCCATCACGTAAAATGTCTGTTTTTTCTTTCAGGGGCTTCACCTCCTACACCTCCCCTGTATTTTAATCTAATCAACTCTGAGTCAGAATTAATTTGGGGGGGGGGTGCAAGACCCAGGGAAGCAGTGCTGGGGTCTTGCAGGTACGTTACAGCAGCGTCAAACTGGTGCTGTAATGTACTTAGAGGTCAAAATGTTGAACTGGTATTGGCATACCAAATCAAATTACTCTTTATTTCCCTAGTTTCTAGACCAATGTTATCCCATAAACCAGGGTTAATAAAGATGCAGAAAACTAACAGAGGTCTCCTTTTAGCCCATACTCTAATGTATGCAAGTCTAGGTTGCCTAATCTGTTCTCATACTCTTGTTGCTGCAGAGCAGTCATCATTTTAGTTCCTTTGCATTGTAGTCAGTATAGTGATTAACTCTGTTTTTGTTCAAGGAGCCCAGAACTGAGCACAGTAGTCCAAATGGGGCCTAACCAGTGAACAGTACAGTGGCATGATTATCTTTTTTTACATTTGCTTGCACTTGTGCAAGAAACATTTTATTATATGAACGACATTTTAGAAGTGTATCACTGCCAAGCCAATTGCAGCTCCGCAGTCCAGACCAGTGACCAGCCACTCTGCTCATGATGATATTCACTGGTTGTTGGGTGGAAACTTTATGTATTTGAAAGGAGTCAGCCACTCCTATCAGACAGTGGCTGGCTCGTCTTATTTATATAGCTCTGCTCAACATGTGGCTTTACCGCTCTCCTTCCTGCTGTTCCACTACCTCATTCAGATGAATTTCGATTTCTAGGGCTATACCTCCTCAGCCGCACTACAAATCAGTTACTGCTCAATGCAGCTCCCCCTTTCCTGTTTCACAGCTCTTGCACTGGCCTTGAATACTGTTGCTAATCTATTTTTACTTATTTCAGATTCAGATTAAACACCTTTGAGCCAAAAGGCTCTTTTACAAAGGTTCCAAGTCAAAGGTCACAAAACAGAACAATACAATGAACATAAAGTACAAAAGTAGGGTACAATGGGTACAATAGGACACAGAGAGCAAGACTGGGTTATTTATTGTCTAAATGTTGACTTGTAGCTATTAGTCACCCTTTAAACAAAGTTTACAAAATATTTCTGTGTTTGCAGTTTTGCTGCTTGAGTTCTCTGGGTGTTTGGGAAGTGAAGAGGGGCAGACAGTGTATGAATGTTGTCAATTTGTCCTGTAACAGAAATAAGGGGTGTGCTATAAAATGGATAAAAATACATTTTTCCTGGTTCATTTCTGATAGAAAGAAGTTCAGTAAGTCATTGTATCCACCATTGCTCTAATCTGATTCCTCATACAGGGCTCTGATGTGTTCTTTTTTTATGGCTGTGGGTGGAGCCTACAGTTATTTTGCCATCTGTAGCTTGAAAATGGAGTTTTGTGGAACACATGTTTTGGACATTTCAATGTATCCTTCCATGCCAACTGAAATAAAATATTCCCTTCTTTCTGTTAAGTGTGTTGGAGACACAACTCTAAGCTGCTTATCAGATGCCATTAGGAAACTGAAACAGCTTGTTAAATATTGGTTGTCTATGAAACTGGAGAGTTGTATATTTAAATACTAAGCATTTAAACAATTTCTTGATACTAGTTTAACTTGGGAATCTATTGTCTTTCAAGAAAGATTCATACCTCATAAATGTCACCCTTTCCCCAGCAAATCTATGATTTACACTGTTTTTTTAACCTCTACAGATGCTGTCTGATGAGCAGTCTCGGACATATGTCAGGTCTTCAGTGAACTGCCTAGACTAAATATGTAGCAATCAGCAGGCATTTTCTACTATGCTGTTTTGGGCAAAAATATATTGAGCTACAGCAACACACACACACACACACACACACACACACACTCTCTCTCTCTCTATACAAACCATCCTCATGGCCACAACATTCAAAATAAATATTGCATGAAGAACGTAATTGCAGTTGCATTGTCTTGTTTGCAGTTTCACTGCTTCTGGCGGTTGGCACCACTGACTGGTGCAACACCATTCCAAGTTCCTGGGTTCTTATTGCAGGAGAAGACACTTGAGTGGCCAAACTGGTGCAACATGCATTGGCTCCAGGAACCTGGCATGAGTATCAGATGCATGCGAGGTCCTTTCAGCAATTTTGGGCCTGCAGTGACCAGTGGCCTGCCGCATTGCAAAACAACGTATTAATCCAGTCATTTGTACATGCGCTAATTGATGAGGGCAGGGCACCCTCATATATCCGCAGCCACCTATCCAGTATAGCTTTTATGGCAAAGGCATGTGGGCTGCAGGATGTCACAGGAACATTCATAATAAGGAAGAAAGTAGATTGATGGGCCAGATTAAGGGGACCCAAAAAGGACCCTAGACAGTCGGTGGATGCCACACTGTTGAAAGACATTTTACATGTACTATCACAGGTCTGCTCATCCCTGAATGAGGCAAGGCTGTATAGGGTGCTTTTTGTTACCACATTCTTTGGGGCTTTCAGGGTATTAGAGCTGATGGAGAGTGGTTGGCTAACAGAGGGCCACAATTTATGTTGGAGTGATGTTCAGATAACAGGGGACACGATTATCTTGAGCTTGCGGCAGTCAAAGACAGACCAGTTGGGTCAGCTGCAGCTAATCACACTCTCCAGAGCTGGCAGTTACCAGTTATGCCCATAGGCATCGATTAAGGAGTACAGTTGTAGCCAGGGAAATACTCAGGGAAGTTTCTTCACACATACGGATGATAAACCTGTTACGAAATATCAGTTTGCAGCTGTATTGAGAAAGGGTATAGGGGCTGCAGGGAGGGACCCAAAGGACTTTTAACACCCACTCATTCTGAATTGGGGTGGCAGCTGAGGCAGCAAGGCTAGGGTATATGGAAAGTAAGATTAAAGCCATCAGCAGATGGCAATCAGGGGCATAGCAGGGTTACATCAGGCCCTCTGTCACACAGCCAGTAGGTGGCCGAGGAGTTGGGGGGCAAAGAATGTCAACATGATTTGGTTTGATTTGTTCCCATAGATACCTACTGGACAGTCAAGCATTTTTTAGTGATTGGACACTCTTTTGTTGGAAGAGCCTGTGACCAAGTGGCAAGGCATACTACTGGGTCTCCCCATGAAGAAGGCCACAGTCATTTGGTGTGGTGTCGGAGGATTGAAATGGCTGGATTGGATCCCTAGGCTACAGAAAATGGGTTACCTTGATGACCCACCACAGGGGCTGATCATACACCCCAGGGGGGTATTACCTGTCAGCCTGTCTTTCATAGATCTGCATAGGGGCATTTTGACAGATTTACTCTAGTTGAAACAGCGAATGCCCAACACACAATTAGCTTGGTCAAGGATTGTGCCAAGGTTACAATGGTTGAGGCAAGCTGTGGCTAGGCCCATGAAGAGGGTGCACAGGGAGGTGAACTGAGAGGTGTCTCGATTCTGCCCAGCCTCGGGGATCCAACTGGTGTACCATCGTTACATCACAGTTGACTGCTGGGGTTTGTATGAGCAGGGTGGGGTTCATTTGTTGGATGAAGGATCTGTCATTTTCAACTATAACATTCTGGAAATTTTAGAAAAGTGATTGTAGGGCAGTAGCCCTGAGGCATTTGGGAGATGTATGATTACTCAAGCATTTTGTGGTGGACAATTTGGTGATGTAAATTAAAGTGGTCATAAAATTGAAAAAAGGGGAGCCCAGATGGGGGTGCCCTGAAGAAGGTAAGGGGTGTGGCCCTGTGACGATGCACCTCTAAGTTTTGGTCGATACAGGATGGAGCAGGAGGGGACCAGTGGGGGTGATGGACAAACAGTGTAGCCCCTGTGAAGGAACTGCTGGGAGGCTATGGTCTAGTGGGACCCCAATTTCCATCACAGTCAACCTGTCAAGGGGAAGACTGGCCAGCTCTGTGGGGTTGCCAGGGGAACATTTGGCCAAAAGAGCCTGATGAATTAATGAATAAAGGGGGGATGTTTACAACCGAATTCGTCTGCTGCCTCAGAGTGAGTGCCAGGGAATAGTAGTAGTTCACATATAATACAGTAGTGATGTAATAATGTCTATATTATGTTGTATAATGTGAGAATTACTTGTTGATTATACAATGAGCATTAAAATCAGACACAAATCCTGTAATTTCATTGGTTACCTGGCACTCCTCTCCAGATGTAAAAGCTACAATCACCTCACGGGAAGAGGTGCCAGTCGCCAGTAAGCCGCATTAAGGGCTCCCCTGAAATCAATGCGACTATTAGGAACACAAACCCTGCAAAACACAAACAGTGACAGGGCAAAACCTCCACAAAGCCACGATGTTGATGTCTGAGTAAACAATATAACAAATACCGCAAGTTTCCAAAAATGTAATTCAGCTATGAATTCAACATAAAAAAAAAACTCTAGTAACAGGATATAAATTATTTTTTTTTCTGGGTTTTGAAAAAAAAAAAGTTCTCTTTCCCCGGGCACTCTTTTTCTGTTTCACTTTCAGTAACCTGCTTTTACAGTTTGTCAGCCACACTGTAGAAACATCCCACAACAAAATTACCTCACTTTGTTTTTGCTCCCTTTAAATATGCACTACAGCTTACATGACTGGTCTCACACCCGCGGTTTCCTCGAGTCTTGGTTTTCCCTAAACAGTAACCATTAAGGGTTATCTCCTCACCCGCTTGCTGACACCACTGCAAATGCATATACCTACCAACAAAGCACTATTTTACCAAGGCCCAGATATTCAAACTGCGCCCAAAAAGTGTGCAATAGCAGGAGCAAGCGCAAGTCCATTGTGCCCATGCGCAAGAGGCGCGATATTCAAAAAGTGAGCCGGCCAAACTGCGCCTACAGCCTGAATATCATACCATGTGTGCCATAGCGCAACTAGGGAGGGGAAGCTGAGCAGATCTCATGCGCCATAGTGCAACAAGGGATGTGCAGCTGAGCAGTCCAGAGGTGCATAGTGCAACCAGGGACGCCCCCCAGCAGCAGAGCAATACAGTTGCACAACCAGGGAGGTAGGGGCCCACCACCCATGCCAGAGATGGGCACAGGAACACATAGCAGAATAGACATCGTCTCCCCACACCCCATACGCTGCACAACTGGGGAGGGCTGGAATAACCACCAGCCCATGGAGACAAGCAAACAACCCACAGCTGGCCCATGGTGCCCCATCACACCCCCTGGCAAGCTGTGACTGGCACACAAGGAGGGCTGACCACCCCATGCCACACCATCCCCCCAGTGCAGAGCACACCCTGCACCATGACCCCTAGACACCCTGCCCAGGAACAGCGACCACCACTGCAGGAAACCCCATGCATGCCACCACCCCCACTGTGACACTGCAACCCTGTGCACCACAGAACCATGCAAGGCAGCCCCACCATGAACACCCATCTGCGGGTGGCAGCACACAGCAATGCAACAACAGCGTACACAGTGCCACCATGCACAGTCCCCTCGAGGTACTGCTGAGAGACCAACCATGCGTTGGCACATGAGGTACCCCACACGGGACAGGGCTTGCCCCGGACGCCACCACCAGTGGTACAGCACCCTGCACAGCATCCCAATGACACACCCTGACCCAGCACTGGCCTTAACAACCAGCACAGACACCCACAGTGGTGTGTGGAAGCATGCACCACACCAGATGCTACACTGTGCATGGACAGACACCCACCCATACCCAAGGGCACAACAACACAGGGACGCAGTGGCGGGGCAACCAAGCCCTCAGCATGGATGCATGTAAACTGTGTACACACAGCCCGTAGTCCTCCATGGCACTGGAGTGCCAGCCACCCTGTGCAGGCATTGTGGACCCATACGCTACCAGCATTTCCAGGAGCACAACTCACAGACAGTGGTGCACATCCCCTGCAACACACACAAGGCACAGCATGGAGGTAGGACAACAACTGTGCAGGCCACAGTGTCACCCGAGGCAGACATACACCACACCAGTGACAGGAGGCAACCCAGCAGTGTGACGGGTACAGTGGCTGCCCTGCAGGGACTGCTACCATTGACATGCCAGTGGACCGTGCAGGTCACAGACATGCATGTGTGTCAGCTGCCCAGGCCATGGATGGGCTGATAGGGGCGCCATGGACACAGAGCATGCACCATGGACCACTGCACACAGTCATCCAGTGCACAGGGAACAACACACACACCACAGACACTGACTGATAGCTACCCTCACACCATAGTCACCTCCACATGGGCACACACACACATACCCATGACCGCACCACTCCTGACGCCAAGCACACCACTGCAGCTGAGCACCTATATTATAGCCCGCTGCAAATCAGAGACCACCACAGTATTCATATCAAAATAACTATTGAAAAAACGTATAAAAGTTAACTATTTACAAAACTATTTACAAAATATATACAAGGTGGGGTGAGGGCCACAAACAAGGTGGGGGTGGGTAAGGGGCAGGGTGACAAGCAGGACAGGAAAGGAGGGTGTGAGGTGGGTCCAGGGGTAGAAAGTTCAGGGCAGAGGGATCTAGGGAGCGCCGCCTCACTCTGGCTCCGCTTCCTGTCGATGCGCTCAAGAGGACCCGGTGTCATCGATCCTGCGGAGGATGTCCAGTGATGCCCTTGCCACCTGAAGGATCTCCCGAAGTGCCTCCCTGATCTCTCAGAGATGGCATGTACCTAGGACAGGGAAGCACAGTCAATAGGTGTGAATGCACAGCCCCATACAGCCCACCCACTGTGCATGGCATACGGCCGTGGGACATACCTCTGTGTTGGTGTGTGACCACCCACAGTGATCACGTCCACATGACTTGCCCACCCAGGTGCATACAGCCATGTGGAACGCTGCACACACCCACCGGCAAAGTCACGCAAAGCACCACCGTGGCCGTTTAGTGACATGGCTATGTGGTGCAAAGGCACTGGCACGGCCATGTACCTGGTGCACGCATGGACCACCATCGATGCACTCCCAGACATGCATTGCCATTGGACAATGTTGACTGTAACAAGTTGCGTGCATGGCAGTAGTGTTGATGGATGGTGGCCATGCCCTGCTGCCCACCCTGTTACACAGCATGCAATAGTAATCATGGAGTTATGGCACTCACCATCATCGGGCCGGTCCATTGGGTGTTGTGGGCCCTCGCCCTGCCTGGCTTCCCTCTGTTCTTCCCACCGCCGCAGATTGCGGGCAAGGCAATGTTCCTCCAGGCCTGTGGTGCAAACATGGAGAGAGGAACATCAGTACAATCCCATAGCAAAGCCTCCCTGCCCCCAGGTGTGTGCCTCCCACCCAGCCAGACCCACCCACCCCACACCCTGATAACACCACCACAGCCAACCCCAGATGGTCCCTCCCCATGTGCTGGACACATACAACTGTGATACCCATATGGAAGATAAAAGTGTGTTGACGTAATACCTACCTGGCCATGGCACCGTGCCCCTCCTGGCATGTGCCCACAGGCGGGCTAGCAGCTCTGGCTTCCTCCGCCGCAGGTCCCCATACCTGTGGCAGCACTGCTCTGCTCTTCTCCCCCATCCTGTGGCCTCCTCAAGTGCAGTGGCCACCTCCTCCCACACCTGGCTCCTGGACCTGTCCAGGGGTGCCTCCCCGAACAGTGACCCATGGTGTGGCTCTACAATGGCAACTAGGTTGGCCAGCTCTATTTGTGACCACTGAGTGGCCCTCCTGCGTGCCATGCTCTCTGCTCGATCTGCAAATATGGCGCTCTGCAGTGCGGCTCCCCACCTGCAGGTGCTGCGTGGTACAGTGCTGCCATTCCCTATCACGCTGTCACTGAACAGCGTAATAGAGGTGCACCCATGTCTGACGCATGGCGCCTAGGGGGCAAAGGTCGGGCACAGGGTCAAGGGTCTCTGGCGCATGGACATGCACAGCACCATTGGAACCCAATGCATGTAGCGTGATTGGCTGCCTGTGTGCTACCGCCAGTAGCGGCCCACCACGCAGTTGCCCCAGTGCGCCTATGATGGCCCAGTGTCACAGCGCCATGTACAGTAGGTGACCACCGCTATAGTGCCACTGGCACAATGGTGGCCATACCCTGCATTGCTTCCCGTGCACAGCATGTCAGCAGTGCGGCAGACGCCTGCATCAGCAACCCAGGCATGCACAGTGAGGTGTGTACTACGGATGTCACAGAACTGCGCCATTGGCTCAGCACGTTCAACACAATTGTGCAAAGTACAAAAGCGTGATATTCAGCCGTCATATGCAAGTCATCTAATCAGCCATTCAATGGCGCAGCACTGCAATTTGCATCCACTTAAAGTTGCGCCTCACCTCATTTGCATGGGTTGCGATATAAAAGTGTGACATTGGGCTGCAGTGGCCATAGTCGGTTACTGCAGTTTATTGGTGAGTTGCATGCTGTTTGGGAGTGTGGACTGTGGATTTAGGGACATGCATGGGACTGCACAGTCACAGGTAACAACTGCCATTCTTACAGGCTAAATAATGACTGAGCAAGTTGTGGGAGAGGAGGAACACAGTGGTGGGAGGAGGCAGAGGCCTAATTTTACCAAGGCCGAGACCGAAACCCTGTTTGACGCCTACCTGGATCAGGAGCTGCTTCTCAGCAGATGGCAGGGAACACCTCAAGCCCATGCTGCTGCATGGGAGGAGGTGGCACGTGCTGTGAACCTGCATGGCAGCCACCAGCGCTCCATGCAGGAGTGCAAGGAAAAGATGGGGACAGACAGGAGGAGGATAAAGGAGAAGGTGGCTGCCATCAGGGCAGCACAAGCTGCAGCAGGTGGGGACAGCTGGAGGTGGTACACCTGACCCCACAGGAGGAGAGGGTTGCTGGAAGCATGCAGCGTAGTGCCATTGATGGTGTTCTGGGTGGTGGCTTCCAAACGAGTGGTGGCCCATCACTGCATGGTACGTCATGGTCTGTCTATGGGGGGGCAGGGTAGGTCACATGCAGTAACGTGACTTTGCTTTCCCTTACAGATCCTGAGCATCTGCATGAGTCAGCGGTGATGGGCCTGTCCACTGAGGACAGTCAGCTGGAGATGGAGGAGGGCCCATTCACCTCCACAGGTATACATGGCTCAGTGCGACAGTGGGGCTGCCTAGCTGTCCACACTGATGTTGTTGTAACAGGTGCGGAGGAAGCCCTGCCTGTGTCCCAGCGTGCTGGCGTCCATGGATGCCAGCATGCTGTGCCTGGGGCCATTGCTGAGTCTGTCACCGATGATGATGTCGCTAATGTCATGGGCAGCGATACGTGTGTGCCACGGGATGGCCAGACAGCAGGAGACATCGTGGCCATGGCTCTGGGTGGTGCTGCCATGGAGGCCTGCATATCAGCACAGTCCCAGCCTGTGCCTGTCAGCACCAGTGGGGCAGCACTGGTGTTTGTTCAGGACAGCGGGACTGTTGCAGCCACTGCGGCAGCACCACTGAGCCCTGGGGAGCAGCAGCTGGAGGGGCAGCATCAGCAGTTGGCCAATGGGCTTGGGGGTACAGGGTTCAGTGGCAGCATCTGTGCACCGCCTGTGGACATGCCCAGACCTGGTTCTGGTGTGCAGCACCCACCCTCAAGGGGTGCTGAGCATCAGGGCCGGGCAAACCCTGAGGGACAGGATGCCGAGGAGGCAGATGACCTCTTGGACGAGCACACCCACCTACTGCACGCATCAGTCCAGCAGCAGATGCGGCTTGCAACATCGGTGGATGCACTGCATGTGGCTCTGGAGTGGGCAGAGGAGCATCGCAGCAGGGACACTGCTCTGATCCTGGCAGGGATGAACTAGTTGCAGGAAGATGTGACCGCTGCCATTGTCAGGCATGCACAGTCATTCAGTGCCGTCATGGCCACAATGAGCACACAGTCATGTGCCCATGCATCGCGGACACCACGCAGTGCACTGTCCACCCACCATTCCCAGCATCATGTGACACCCTCCCTGTCGACACCGGCTTCAGTTGTGGGCATCCCGAGCACGCCTGGTGCAGGCATGTTCAGTGTGCTGCAGACCCCTGCGTGAGCACAGTCACGTTCACGCAGTGAAACCCCTGGGAGACCATCGGTGCCACCCCATGTGGCCAGTGCTCAGTCTGTCAGTGCTGGCGGGTCTCAGCAGGGCTACCCATGCATTCGTGATGGCTGGGGCACTGTGTCATGTGACTGACCTATCTCCCAACGCGGCTACTGTTTGGTGCTGCCCTGCATGCATTCTGTCTTTCAGCGGGCAGTGCACAGGTGGGTACCTGGCCCTGCACGTGGACACACAGTCCATATGCACACCCTCCCAGCTGCTGTCCACAGTTGCGTGTGCATGATGATGCCTGCATTGCACTGTACACCAATGTGCAATGGTCCTCAGAATCTGACACACACACATGGACAGGCAGTGGGTGTGGTGGTTTGTGTACATGTGTGTGGCTAGGGTTGACATTCTGGGTTGGCGTGCCTCCTGCCCTTTGTGCAAGTTTGGTGCATTGTGTGTGTGTGCGTGTGTGTGTGTCCATCCACGTGGCATGTTAGTCCTCACCCATCCTTGGTTGTGTGTGTGGTTCCATGCTCTGCCACTTCCCTTGATGGCATGCACCTCTGGTGTGTGTCCATGTGTGTTTGTGGGTTGTGCCTTAGCCACTGTTGGCTGCACATGGCTCTATGACTTACCTGGGTTGGCTGAAGTGCTCCTCCGTGATGGTGTCCTGGTGCAGCTGTGCCAGCCGGATCAGTTGGGGGTCCCGTCGGCCAAGGGGGGTTGCCCATCACCATCGCCACCAGTGTCCTCATCATCCCCATCGCTGTCCCCCTCTTCAACCTGTATGGCTATCCCACATTCGTTGGCCATGGTGTGCAGGATGCAACAGGTCAGGAATAGCCTGCAGGCCTTTGAGGGGCTGTACTGTAGGGGACCGCTGGAGGTGTCCAGGCAACAGAAACGTGCCTTCAGCATCCCGAACACCCGCTCAATGACATTACGTGTGGTGGCGTGTGCCTCATTGTAGCATTGCTGTGATAGGGTCATGGGCCGCCGGTAAGGTGTGAGCAGCCAGGGACGGAGTGGGTATCCACTGTCACCTGTGTGTAGAGAGTGGAGGTTAGTTTGGTGATCAGCATCACCCTGCTCTGGGCCATGTATGCCACTACCCATGTCACCTCTGGCCATGCCCCCCCAGGCCCTATGTTTGTCCATGTAGTTTGCATACTCACCCACTAGGTGTCCAGTAGGGTTCTCCCCACTCTAGAATCTGTAGCACAGTGCCGACTGGTGCCACATGAAGGCATTGTGTACTCCCCCAGGGTGTGTGGCACAGACATTGATTATGTGCCCCCTGGCATACCACACCACCTGGCAGCTGATGCTGGCATAGTCCTTGCGATTTATGTATGTGGCCCTCTTGGGGCCAGGTAGTGTGCGTATGGCCACATGGGTGCAGTCTATTGTCCCTAGCATGCCAGGCATACGTGCTACCTTGTGGAACTCCTGTATGTTTGCTGTGCACTCTGCCAATGTGCTGGGGAAATGGATGTACTCCGCAGCATGTGGCAGCAGTGCTCTGAGGAATTGAGTGAGGTGGCGTGACGTGGCCGACTGGGTTATGCCTGTGGTGTCCCCAGTTGGTCTCTGGAGGGTACCCGTGGTGAGCAAGCACATGCAAGCTGTCACTTTAGTCTCCACTGACACGGCATGGCTCCGTCATGTGGGTGTCTGCATCACATCACTGCACAGCTCACAGAGCCACCTCAGACTTGCCCTATTCAGGCGGTACTGGCCCACAATCTCAGTATCACTGTACAGCTTGAAGCTGGTGTGGGCTCGGTACTGCCTGTTGGGGGCATACCGCCAATGGGCCCGTCCATGGCCACGCCCTCCTGCTGCCCACCTTCTCATCCCCCTCATAACGGCCTCCATCTGCAAGGTGGCACTGGCCACGTCCCTGGCTTGTCTTCACCCTCCCTGGCAGCTGTTACTATATTCCCCCAGCTGTCCTCACTGCTACTTCCACTGCACTGGGAACACCTGCCTGTGGTGGCCTCTGTGTTGTGTGGCACTTCCCCCTTCTGCACTAGCTGTGGCTCCCCACACCTTCCCTGTGCCTCTGTGTTCAGGATGCCCTTTCCCTAGCTTGCCCTGTGTGTCCCTCCTGCCCTGTCTGTGTGGCTAGAGTTCAGCCTCATGTGCCTTTCCTGTAGTGTTCTTGTGCCTCTCCCTTGCTCTTTTTTATTTTGGCTCATTTCCGCTATGACGCAACTTCCGCTTGCTCCCCTATTGCGCATGGCACAATTTGTTGAATATCGCACTGTGCCATTTATGCATGGTTCCTCCCCCTTCAGTTGCGCATGCCTTCATTATCATTGTGCTGTTGCTCAGCGTGATTTAGGGGTTGCAACTGCCTCCTGCTGAATATCGCAGAATGGCGCAATATTGGACTTGCGCAGGCGCAACTCTATTGCGCATGGCTCAACTCTTTTGAATATCTGGGCCCAAGTGTAACAACAAATCTAATAAAAACTAATAAAACATTTAAACTAGCTTTTTTTTTGTGAATTTTTCACACACAAAGTATACAGACGTCCACTGTGTAATCGCAATATGCCACTTGAGAATGTTGGTGATGCCAGGATTTACCCATGCCCTGGGGTGTTTTAGCCACTTGGCTGTGCCTTGTGGCCAAACACCACCAGGGCGTGGGTAAATCCTGGCATCACCAACACCCTCTCATGGTATATTGCTTAATTAAATATCGGCCATTTCTGCCAAAACCTTACAAGGGTGTCAGTGCTTTATTGGGGGATTGTGTTGAGATCCATAAGGGCATGGCCCCTCCCTGCTATCTATGGGAGGTCACTTGCCCTTGGGCCCAGAAACAATCCCCTGGCCCGACCTTCTTTTTTTTTAATTCATATTTTATTCATTTAATGAGAAAAATGTAACAAATACAAATGTGTCCACACAAGGACCAATTATTAATATATCAATCGAAGGGAGACATACCTCCCTACTTATTCAGGATAATAAAGCATCCCTGGTTTATACACTTATTATTACGTATTATGGAGGTCACACCTAAATAATTTAACATTTTTTTTTTTTTACCAATTATTTTTCCAGGTGAGACACACTAAGCTGAAAGCTTGTTTGCAGGTGCAACCTGGAAGCACGAGGAAGTTAAGTGACTTGCTCAGGGTCACACGGTATGCAAGTGGGGGCTGTGGGATTCAAGCCCAGGTCTCCAGATTTGCAGCTCAGAGCCTTAAACCACTGTGCCATACTGCCTCCTATTAATTATCAACTGACAAGTCCAAAGTTGTAGAACTGTAGCCCAAGAGCACATGGCAAATGCGTCCAAGATAAGGTAGTCCATAAATGTGTCCAAAAAATGTCTGTGCCCAAATGGGCTATAGGCACCATGCATTTGCAAGATGTTAACTTTAACAGTGGAAAAAAATCAAGTAGTGTTTATAACCCCCACCTCCTCATGCTAGTACTAAAGAGACAAATTAATTTAAAGTACAGTTACACCTTTAGGATATATGTAAACTATTTTATATATTTAATACTTTAACAGTGAAAATCACTAATGCTGTTAATGAGAAAACATACAACAGGCAGCTGCTATTTACTACATGGTGTACAAAAGCTGAGCCCTAGAAAAGAGCTATCTGCACTTCCCATTCTGACTCAGTGATAATAAATCTAATAAACTTAACCTTAACAAGCATTAGAGAACATTAGGTAAATATGAAATACTCATAAAGTAGTTGCAAGATACAAGGTAAAAAGACAGACTGTGTCTGCATGAATTAAGGCTTGGGAGACTGAAGACCAATGTAGTTTCTCAAGTATCTTCTTCTGTTGTCGCCTGCCCACTAAAGCACTGTGCTGCCATGACCCTCTATACCCATTTCCCTGCATCCACGGGGTCTGTAAAGATGTAGATCTTATTATCGTACATGATGCAAAGTTTAGCAGGAAACTGAATGCTGTGTGGGATATTCAGTCCCTGCAAAGTGCTACAAACCCTGTTGAACTTTTTCCGACGTAGTCAGGTAGCGTAGGCAATATCAGGAAACATGTGCACTGTAACACTGTCCACACTCAAAGGGCCAAACCATTTAGCGAGGTTCAAAAGTATGACCCTGGTGCCTACACTGTCCAACACCACCATTAGAACTCTAGATACCTCTGTCGGTGTCTTAATGCGAGTTTGAATTCTAAAGGCCTTCACAATTTTGACAGTCAAGTCCAGGACCTTCGAATGAAACTTCGCCTTGAGCCAGTCGGTAAGAAATAAAATAGCGTGGTCACCCTCTGAGCCCTCAGGTAATCCCACCAATCTCACATTCTGACTACATATCTGATTTTCCAGTATTTCTAAACAATTATTTGTATGCTGAGCCTCTGGTTCTTTGTGCCATGGCACACTTGCAGGTTTCAGAGTGACAGCACACATTCTCCATTTCTCCCTGAAGCTGAACGACTGCTTTTTCCACAAAGGGTATACGGCCAGTTAATAAATCCAATTTCTGACTTACAGAATTATGAGGGGCAAGAAGCTGGTGCATTTTATAACCCAGAGTTTGGAGCGTCTCCTCTGTGCATTTCCTCTCGGGCACATCCTGTTACGTGGATCGAGTACTCAGACCTGCCATCAGCCCCTTGCTGGCGTCCTTTTGTCCATCCTGCTACTGCTGATTTTGACTGGATTGACCCATGGTGTACTCCAAACACTGCTGCAGCTAAAGATGATAATACATCTTAGAGTAAATCAATCAAAACAGATAATTTTTAAGTTTAAAAGAAGTAGCCTAAGGAGTTGAAGTTAAACACGCCTTCACTGCTCGGGCTTCACATTGCCTCCACCCCTGGCCTGACCTTGCCGGGCATAGTGTCCAAGGGAGGTTGGGACAATTGGCCAGAGTCCTGACCTTTAGGGGCAAGGAGCAGCCCTAGGGGGGAGGGACAGTGGCTCACATTATAATGCCCAGGCAGGAGAGACCCTTCCTCATTCTGCCTGGATGTCCTTAAGGAACTAGCCTGAGGAAATCCCACCTACCTGGCCCAGTTTTGACTGATTTAGGCCAGGGTGTTGTCACACTGTTATGGTAGTAAGTGCATAGTTGTTGGCGGACAGTTCGGAGAATTAAATTAAATTGGTCATAAAATTGGAAAAAGGGGGGGTTCCGGGTGGGGGGGTGCCCTGAAGAATGTAAGGGGGTGGGGCCCAGAGAGCGCTTACCTCTGAGTTTTAGTCAACACAGGATGGAGCAGGGGGAACAAGCAGGGATCGATGGACAACCGGTGGAGGCTCTGTGAGGGCACCACTGGGAGGCTATGGCCTAGCGGGTCCCCAATTTCCATCACAGTCAGCCTGTCAAGGGGGAGACTGGCCAGCCCTGTGAGGGTTGCCGGGGGAACTCTTGGCCAGAAGGACCTGATGAATTAGTAAATAAAGGGTGGATGTTTACAACCAGATTAGTCTGCTGCCTCAGGGTGAATGCCAGGGAATAATGCCAGGGAATAGTAGTAGTTCAATATATAATACAGTAGTGATGTAATAATGTCTGTATTATGCCTTATTATGTTGCATGATGTGAGAATTATTTGTCGAGTAAACAATGGCCTTTTCTGCCAGAACCTTACAAGGGTGTCAGTACTTTATTGGGAGATTGTGTTGGGATCCATAAGGGCAAGAGCACTACCTGGGCAGTCCGAGTATCTGCATCAGAGGAGGAGAAGGACCTGGGAGTGATGATCTCTAGTGACCTGAAGCACTCCATGCAGTGCAGGAAAGCAACAGTAAAGGCAAACAAGATGCTGGGATGCATATCTGGGGGATCAGTAGTAGGAGAGAGGATGTTATACTGCCTTTGTACAGGTCACTGGTAAGGCTGCATTAAGGGTATGGAGTTCAGTACTGGTTCCCACACCTCAAAAAGGACATTAACCTGCTGGAGAAGGTCCAGAGGAAGGCTACAAAGATGATAGCTGGTCAGCAGGGTAAGGCATACGAGGAGAGCTTGAGGGCACTGAACCTGTACTCCTGGAAGACAGGAAGGAGAGAGAGAGAGAGAGAGAGAGAGAGAGAGAGAGAGAGAGAGAGAGAGAGAGAGAGAGAGAGAGAGAGAAGAGAGAGAGAGATCATGATTGGGACATTGAAGTACTTGAAAGGGATAAATAAGGTTGATACGGAAAGCTTCTTTAAACTAAGTAGCAACCATAACACAACGGGGCACAATCTTAAGCTGGAGGGTGGGAGGTTTAGGAGGGAGGTCTCGGGAGAGAAGCACTTCTTCACAGAGAGAGTGGTAGACACTTGGAATGTGCTGCCAGAAGAGGTAATCTCATTGAAGACAGTGGGCGTCTTTAAGACAGACTGGGATAGGAATAGAGGGAAGGTAAGGATCGTGGGTAGGGAGGATGGGAAGAGTGGGGAGAGAGTGCAGGAACTGTAGCTCAAGCTGTGAACCCTGCAATACCAGCAAACTTAATCGACCAAATGGCCTTCTTCTGCTGGCTTCTTCATGTGTTCGTATGTATGTATGTTCAGATGAACTTTACGATAATCAGCAAATGACTTTATGTGCTGCACTACACTTCAAGAGAGTTTCTGCTTTGCATCATAAAGAAAAGCAGACTGCCATTGACTCATCATGCTGTACACCGGAAGCAAATGGGTTATCAGCTTTGTAAAAGCCATATAGCAAGTTAAATCATGTTCAGCATTTCCATTCAGACACACTTCCATAGTGCAATACATTTTAAGCATACAGCTCAACCATTTTTAAAGCATGTGATTCAAAACCAATCTGCTCCCTCTTTCTCTGTTCTTGGTGCCTACCGCTATAAACACCTTCCCTTCTCTTCCTGTAGTTCTACTGTAAGTGACCTCATCCAGCATCATAAGTTCATATGCTTAGGATGGGGCATTAACCTTAGGATTTACAGTATTCACTGATACCTTAACAACCTTTTGTGTATTGCTCATTCTAGGTTAAAAGTAGCTGCCTATAATATTTTGATATAATTTAATTTTCTAGAATGCGGGAAAGACTGATGTTATGGTAGTGGACCTGGGTCACAGGATAGAGAGGTTGAGGACTCATCGGCCCTCTGGAATATTTCTGGGGGGGGGTGGCGCTCAGATCCTAACCTCTGAATGGGTGCGCGACCTTGGAGTTGTGCTTGACGACGGGCTGACCCTTCATCATCAGGTGTCGGCAGTCATCAAGTCAGCTTTCTACCATCTTAGGAATATTGCCAGGGTCAAACACCTTGTTCCGTCCAGTGATCTGCCTGTATTGGTCCACTCCTTTGTGACCTCTCGTCTAGACTACTGCAACTCCCTTGATATCCGCCGCTTGTATCTCGTGCAGAACTCCACTGCTCGTTTACTGACAGGGGTGTCTAGGAGTTCGCACATTACCCCTGTGCTGCGTGATCTGCACTGGCTGCTGATTCAGTGGCAGATCACCTTTAAGGTAGGTTTGTTGACCTACAAAGCCCTACACGGTCTTGGTCCTGACTATTTGAAAGAGCTTCTGATTCCTTACACACCTGTGCGACAGCTCCACTCAGCTGATGAGGGGTTGCTGGAGATTCTGTGGGTTATTTTGAAATCTTCTGGGGCCCATGCTTTTGTGTTTCTGGCCCCTACCCTCTGGAATTCTCTGCCCTGTCAGCTTTGGGAGTGCATGACCATTGGGGACTTTTTTTTTTTGTTAGTACTTTTTTCCCTAGCCACCAGTCTGCTTACCTCATGCTTCCAGGCATCCTCTTGAGGTTTCTGGCCACCATCCCAGGGACCCTGGGCTCCACATCTGGGCCCACGGCATACCCCCATGGCTTGCCCCCGGCAGCGGGGAGGTGGAGAGCTCCTCTTTCACTCTCACACCCACACAGGATCCAGTAGAGCCGCGCACCCTCAGCGCCGAGCAAGTCCCTCGAAGAGACGGCCATCAAGCCACCGTGACTGGTGCCCATATTTTCCCTTTTTCTTGCCCCAGTGGACATCTGTGGCATGCAATGACACCAAGGGACAGGAGTGTGCATGCTACCACACACGCCCCTTCCCAGCGTCGGTCACAGCATGTCTCCCAAGTCTGCCAATGGCCTTCTGTCACCCTAGCCACCGCAAGAGGCCACTAGGCCACTGAAGTGTCCCCCCCCAGAGAAGGAGAGCAGTCCTACAGAAGCTTAGTCCTTCTCCTCCCCTGCTGACCCCCGATAACCCAGGCTCGTTTCTGAACCCGGGTTGCTGGTGTGGTGCGAGATGCGGCATCCAGCGCCTCAACCCTCAGCACCACCGGGCCTGCTGACCATTGGGGGCTTTAAGCAGGCACTTAAAACTTTTTTGTGGTCACGGGCATTTCAAGAATTATAATGATTTTATTGTTATATAGTTATTTGTAATATCTGATGACTATGTTTTGATAGTGTAAGGCACCTTGATATTTGAAAGGCGCCTAATAAATAAAGATTATTATTATTATTTCTAACATATTGAAAAATATAAGCATAGTCATACTGTTACATACAGAATAATACATGAAGAGAAGTGCATGACACAGTGTTATAGTAGCATGTTGACTAGTCATGACTACACACAGAAAACTGTGGTGTAACCCATCAACAGTTACCACCCTTGTGGCCTCCTCAGTGGGCTTCAGCACAGTGCAGAGGGTCAGCATTAGGCACCACTGATTTGGACTGATGTTTATGTCTCCATTGCCAATACTATGCTCAGTGAACATGAACAGCATTCTGTTGTTAAAGCAGCCATTCCATAATGTAATAGGTGGAATTCAATCTTGTTGTCCCATCCTGTTTCAGGTGGTTGAGGGGAAGGTGGTTCCACTGCTGAATGTTTCGTAAAAGCCACCGTGCTTTTACAGAATGGCTAAAATGGCTATAAACTATTTTGGCCAGACCTACACATATCTGCATAGTGATGCCTTCCTCATCTCTGGACTACCACATTTATATAGGGAGCAAACAATGGAACTTTTATATAATCACCATTGTTGGCCGCCTTTGCAATGTTCTTTCCATAATTTAATACTATAAAACCTGATGTTAATGAGTCCGGTGTCAGACACTCATAAAACATCTCTTGAAGGAAGTGTAACACATTTTCTTCATGATGGCCACTGTCAAAGCAATGATTACATAAAGTTGCCTTCTTGTAGAGGCTGGGGTTCCCTGATGACTTGCAACTATTGCTACTGTTGGCACTTAACCCAGAGAAGGAGGAGGAGGAGGAGGAAGAAAGGGGGCACAAAGAAGGAAAACTAACTTAACGGGCAGTAACTGCCATGTAATCATTGTCACAAACGCACTCCACAGGTCAGGCCCTCTGCTCCCACAGTGCCAACCTCAGAGTGCAATAGTTTGAACAGGTAACAGACAGGGTACCCCTCCTGTCTGTTTTGGGTCCAAATCACCTGTTAGCCTCGAGTTCTGGAGGGATTCAAACTGTGAACCTTATACTAGCATATCCAATTAACAGACTCGGATATGCACCTTCTTCGGGAGATGCAGTACAATCCTTCACCCAGAGGTACCCAGCCAGGTTTTCCAAAGTGTACCCTTAGAACTCTATATGAGACCTAGGTATCTCTTACCTTTTCAAACAAGTTCAGTAACACCATCAAGCCTTTTTATAGCTGTCAACCTAAACACAGTTTCAACACATCACATGTAAAATAACTGAGAGAAAACACAGTCAGTACAATAAAGAAAATGTTGTGTACTAAAAAAATGGTAAAACCAGGTGAAACTAAACACCGAACAATTATATCACAAATCTTACAGTCATATAAAACAAAAGAGAAGTTACAGAACAAACATTCCTACCACAAAATACTTAATTTCTTTCCTATCTGTTACCTTTAAGTGCTTTTTTTTTTCAAGTCAGTGAACTGTCTCTCTCAGAGTCCCACAATCATATGTCACTTTACCCCAGATGGATGTTCATTTGAAACTCTATCTCTTCACCCCTCTTGTGAGGTCACAGTTAGACCCTCCCTTAGTTTTAATTCTTACATAATTTTTACAAGGAGGTATTTTAATAAATGTGAACATCGGCAAAAAAAACATTTCCTACATAAGACAGTCTTTGATCAACATATTTCTCTTAGAAGTTTACAACCCCACAATCTGTCACTAAGGTGTGAGAAAACCAAGAGGAATCAGCCAAAATAACGTCCCTTCCTGATGTCATAAGATGTATGTTTGGGGACCAACATCACAGGCAGCAGTAGATGATAATGGCCATAAACTGTCCCTCCAGAAGGAAGGCATTAATTAAGTTTTTCCCTGGTCAGTTTAATGACATTCTCACTGACACCTTGAAGGTTAAAAGCCAAACTGCTAACTTGTGTGAGACAATTTCATACACAGACCAGTGATTTATAATATAATATCATACCATAATAATATTAGAGGGTTTTTCCCATGACACTCCTCCCTCCTTAGACTGAATTTTGGAGAATCTATTCCTACATGGGATGAGTTCCACAAATTCAGTTTATACCTCAAAATAACAGGACAAACCATCTGCATTTTCATTAGCTGCCCCTGCCCTGTGGGAAACCATCATGTCATACTCTTGTAAGGCAAGACTCCATCTTAGTAGTCTACCATTCATCTTATCCATTTGTGCCAGCCAAACCGGGGGTTGTGTTCAGTTTATATTTCAAAATGCTGCCCATATAAGTATGGCTCTAACTTCTTTAGGGCTCACACCATGGCAAGACACTGTTTTTCCACGGTAGAGTGAGCCTGCTCCCCGGAAGTAACTTTTACTCAGGTACACTATGGGGTGATCCTTCCCTTGGTTGGATGTCTGACTTAGCACTGCCCCAATACCCACATCTGAGGCATCAGTCTGGACTATAAAGGGTCTGCTATAGTCAGGACTTGTCAATACATGAGCACTGTACAGTGCCTTCTTCAGTCTGGTAAAGGTTTTTTCACAGGCTGGTTCCCAGGTAATTGTCTTAGATATCCTTTTCTTTACCAGGTCAGATAATTGAGTGGCCAGGGCACTGCAAATGTGTACAAATTTCCTATAGTACCCTGCTGTTCCCAGAAAACTTATGACCTGCTTCTGTATTTCTGATCTGGGCCATGCCTTGATCACCTCTATTTTTACTTGGTTAGGACGGAGTTGTCCCTGGCCTATCACATGCCCAAGGTAGGCAACTTCAGCCATGGCTACCTGGCACTTCTTTGCTTTAACAGTGAGCCAGGCCCTTTGTATCCTGCCCAGCACTTCCCTAAGGATGGACAGGTGTTCCTTCCAGCAGACCAGTCTAGGAGAACACTAGTGAGTGGCAATGTTTTCTCTTCCCAAGTGAACCCATGTACAGTCACAAATTGATTGGGTATAAGCCCGACCAGGCTCTACCAGATCCCCTTTTACCAAAGTCAGGGATGCCCCTGTGTCTCCTAACCATTGTGTCTGTACACCATTCACAGTGACTGGGTGCATGTGTTCCCTCATGTTGACTGGCATGCTTTCAGGGACACACAAGCAACCCATTTCCTTTCGAACACCACTTTGTGTACTGCTTGTCCTTTTGGGACACTGTCTGGCAATATGCCCAGTTTCTTTGCAAACCCAGCTTTCATTTCTTTTCCCTGATAAATCTGTCCTTTGAAACCTGTGGCTACCTGGCTTTGGTGGAGTCAGTGAGGGTTCTAGCTGCCCTGTAGGTGCACTTTTCCCTTTTTGCAATGCTGTGCCTGCTCCATTTGCTCTCAAAGCAGGTCTGCTCCTGGGATAGCGTTCCGAGAGTTCAGCAGCTTCTTGCATGGTTTTTGGATCTTGGTCCTCCAGCCAGATTTTCAGCTCTGCTGGGTGTGCCCCATAAAACTGGTCTAACAATACAGCATTTTCAATTTTTTCAACAGAGCCTGCTTCAATTCATTCACACCAATGTTTTAAAAACTAACATTGTTTCGTGGCTATCTCCTCATAGCTTATGTCAGGGCTTCTCCTGAGCTTACAGAATTTAGCTCTGTATGCCTCTGCTGTTAGCTCATATGTTTTAACTGTGCAGCTTTAAGTGTACTGTAACCATTACTGTCCTCATTGTCCATGTGACCTAATGCATCTTGAGCTTTCCTGGTAACTAGCGGGATAGCTGGAAGCTCCAGGACTCTCTAGGAATATTTGCCTGAATGCATACCTTTTCAAAGGAATTCAAAAAGTCATCCATATCTTCCTCCTCTTTAAATTCAGCTATCAATTTAGAACGTAATTTATAACCTAGTCCTGTCATTCCAGTTAAACCCAGGCCACTTACCTGCTCTGGTGCTGATGGTTGGAGTCGTAGCTTCTCCAGTTCATGTTGCCTCTGGCACTCATGCTCTTCATGTTCCACGTCTTGCTGTTCTCACTTCTCTTCTCTCTTGAATTCCAACTTCCCTGTTTGAACTCCAGTTCCATTCTCTACAGTTCCATTTGCAGCTTGATGGCTTCTGGTTCTAGAATGCTGGTAACCTTCCCCTGCTGTTGTGGCCCTTGGCTTACACTGGCTCTGCTGTTCTCTTTACTGGAGCTGGATACTGCACTTGACTCTGGCCCCTCCATGCCCAAGGTTTGGTCCTTTTCAGTCACAGGCTGTGGCTTGAGGCTCTTGGCATGTGCTGCCACCAGAGCTTTTATGAGTTTCTGCTTGTTGACTTTCCCCTCATGCTGGACTCCTCTGTCCTGGCACAACTGCCTCAAGTAGTCTGCAGTGTACCCACTGTAGTTGGAAGACATCTTCTTCCCTAACTACGGCTACTCTAACTTGCACTCAAAAAAAAAAAGGGGTAGGAGCTTTAACTGTAGAGAAACTGATACAGTTCTATTTACTTTTTAAAATAAATTACTGCTTTATTTTGTATGTGAGCTGTACAGTATTAGTCTGACACCCTGAACTGTTAAAGCTTGTGTTACCAACACTTTAAAGTCACACCTCTGCCAACCAAATCTGTCACAGACACATTCCGCAGGTCAGGCCCTCTGCTCCCACAGTGCCAACCTTAGAGTGCAATAGGGTGAACAGGTAAAAGACAGAGTAACCCTCCTGTCTGTTTTGGGTCTGAATCACCTGTTTTCAAGAGAACAATAAGTTTGCTGATAGAGGGGGAGAGTAACAGGTTTGATATTTACAGTGAAATAGAGAATTAGACAGATATCTTGTGAGTGCAGCCAAAGGAGGCATTGTTAATAGGTAATGTTTGGTAGCCCTATAGGTAGGAACTCAGTGGCGGGGTGGTCCTGTAAGATGATAGATAGATGGCCCGGCATTAGCGGGTACATTGGCAGCGCCGTGAAGATAGAATGTGCTGTTTGAGGGTTGATGTGAAAGGTCCTAATTTGGAGATGGAGGAGACATTGGAGGGGACTTTGTTGTACCAGACTGGGGCTCTGTGTGGAAATGACCTTTGGGCTAAGGAGGTTCTAATCCTCAGGATGGACCACACCTGTTGGTTGGCAGTGCAGCAGTTCACCAAGGTGTGGGAGGACAGGATGGAGGCAGAAACAACCAAGGGGGTAAGCCCCAGGTGTATTTTCTTTGTGAGGAGACATGTTTGATAAAATAGCTTTTCATCCAGGGTCAGGGGATTTGTCAGAGCATATAGGGTACAAGTATGCGTAAGCTTGTCTGCCCTGGAGAGGAGTCTGCACATTTTGTTTATGGCCAGGTGGATTTTGTTAAGGGCTGTGTGGTCAGCATCCAAGTAGATAGTGAGCCCATAATTGACTAGGGAGAGGACTGAGGAGGTGACAGCCAGATTAAGGGCTTCCGGAGGTAGGCAATCCTTGTGCCGATACAATAGGCCTATACGGACATTTATGGCTGATGATAGAATGTCAATGTGTGAATGGAATGAGAGGCTGGAATCAAATGTAAGGCCCAGGTATTTATATATATGAACCTGTTCTAGAGGAAGGAGAGAGTTGGGGAGAATTGTTAGTTGCTCATTCTTGGTCTTATTCAGTTGGCGGGCAAAGAGCATGGTCTTTGTCTTTTTTACATTGACCACAAGTCTTTGGTTTATGAACCAGTTTTCAATCTGGTTAAATGCATGTTGGAGGGAGGACTGCAATACTGTGGGATCTGGGTGCGAGGCAAAAAGAACCGCATCATCTGCATAGAGTAGTAAGTTGCCGGAGCAGGAATTGGGCAGGATGTTTAGGTAGATGCTGAATAATAGAGGGGCGAGGATGGATCCCTGGGGAACCCCAGAGTGGACTGGCAGGGTGGTTGACAGGGTGTTGTTTATTTTGACACATCGTGATCTAGCTGTGAGGTAACTGGTAAACCAGGAGACAGGTCCTTGGGACAGACCTATGTGGTGGAATGTGCTTAAGAGTAAGGGGTGGGAGACTGTATCAAAGGCCTTTGACAGGTCGATGAAGACAGCTCCAGCTAGGTGTTTTCTATCCAGGGCAGAGTGAACAAAATTAGAGCACGCAGTGAGAGCCGTAGTTGTACTGTGCCCAGATCTGAAGCCATGCTGCTCCCTGCAAGTAAGCTATGAGCAAGCAGGTACTCAGTGAGTTGGGTTGCTATAATTTTTTTCGAGGGCTTTTGAGAGTGGTGGGAGAATGGATATGGGACGGTAGTAGTTAACTGTAAACCTGAGGCTTTCATTAGAATGCTCAGTCCATCCCAGGTAACTTACCCCCGGTTTACCTAGCATAATAGCTAATAAAATTCCCCAAAGCCACAGCTAAGGGGTACTTACAGTTCAGCAGTCACTGGGGATTTCAGCCAGCTGGTTTGGATATTGTACTGTGAAGATGTCCAAAGCTGCTGGTGGTGCACCATGATGCAGGATACAACTTCCAGGAGGGTTCCAGAAGTGAAGTACGCTGTCTTCATCTGCCAAGCCTTGTTATCTTTGTCTCAAAGGTCTTTATAGACTGTTTTCACTAGGCAGGCCTCTTGACATCTTCCGTCACTGGTTGTCTTCCTTTTTTTTCAGTCTAGGGATAGGGTAGACATAGTCCCATAGACCCCTGTGTTGCACACCTGGGACACACAATTAACAGCTGGGCTTCTTCACAGTTGCTTATCCCAGCACTCTCTCTTTTGCCTTCTATATACACAGCAGTGCTGGGTCCTCACACAGCCTCCAGCCACAGCACTCTTGGGTCTCCTCTTGCTGAAATGTACACTCACCACAATTACCCTTCTGAGGGGGAACATAGTAGCTCAGTCTTTGTTCACGGGTTGCAGTGCTTGGAAAATCAGGCAGCACACACACAGTCTCTCAGCTCTCACTCCAGCTTTCAGCTCTCTCTCTGTCTCACTCTCTGGCTGAAAACTTTGGCTCCTGGTCATCTGCAGCAATCTCCAGAACTTTTCTCTTGCTTCTGCTGCAAAACTTCAAGTTCTTTATCTGGCTGACTTTTCCAGTATCTCTCTGCAGGACAGGCTGTTGGGGCCTGAATGCTGGACAAGGGCTGGGAAGCCCACAGCAGTCTTTTCTGCACTCACACTGTGCTGAGCTCCCCTATTGGTGGGCTGGCAGTCCAATTTATACTTTTTTCACAGTCCTCCACCAATTGGCTGCAACAATCCTGGGTAAATTCGGAGCCCTCTCACACTATTACAGCAGCCCCCTTGCTTCTGAAGTTCTGGTGGCTACCATTACTGTGTACATTGTTTTCCCAATCACACACTGCCACCCACTTTAATATCTAGCCCCTTTGGGGGCTTACACACTCCCATTGCTGAAATCTTTGCCCCCCCCGGCAAGCCGTTACACCCAACAATTAACAACACTTCAATACATTGCTAACTATATACATGATTCCTGTCTAAGATCATGGTCATAAACAGTAAAAAACACATAATAAATCAGAATCTCGCTACACAACAGATACAGATACACCAGATATGAACAACTCGGCTCAGTGCAGGAAGGTGGTAGCAAAAGCCAGTAGGATGCTGGGATGCATAGCGAGGGGAATCTCCTCTAGAAATAGGGAGGTGATCCTGCCCCTCTACAGGTCACTGGTCAGGTCACACCTGGAATACTGTGTGCAGTTCTGGCACCCATTTCTGAAGAAGGACATCAGATTGTTGGAGAGCGTACAGCATGGAGCGATAAAGATGATCCAGGGATTAGAGGGATACTCCTGAGGAGAAATTTGGCAAGCCGAACATGTATTTCCTGCTGGAGAGGAGGGGTTGGGGGAATGTGATCGAAACCTTTAAATACCTAAAGGGGATAAGCAAGACTAGTACAGAAGGAATTCTCCAGATCGGAAGGAAGAGGATCACGAGGGGGGACCAGCTGAGATCGGAGTGGGGAAGATTCAGGAGGGAAGTCAGGAGACAGTATTTTACAGAGAGGGTGGTAGACAAGTGGAATACTCTGCCTGAGCCTAGAGCACAGTAGATGGCCTTAAGAGGGGATGGGACAGAGTGGGGGGGTAATTATAAAGAAGAGAGGGGTGGGTGGGGCAGCTGCAAGGTGAGGGGCTAGCTGCACAATCAAGCAGACTTGATAGACTGTGAGGCCTGTATCTGCTGGCATTTTTGTATGTTTGTCTGTTCATGTGTACTATCTAGTACCAAGTAAATCAGGCATTAACCTCCCCATATATCCCACATTTAGAGAAACTTCAGAGCAGTATCTGGGTATGATATCTTTATGTGTGACATACAGAGGGGTACCAGAGGAGGCACCAAGAGTATTATAAGTCAGTTTGATTACTGACTTGGGATGTCTTTTGGATCTGCAGGGTAAAGATGCTGGGGAACCTGAATCTATGGCAGGAACAGGGTCAGACACTGCAGGATCATCAACTTCCGGTACACATGGGACCGAGTCATTTGCATTGTCCGTATCAATGTCCATTAATGTCTCTGGCACAGGAATACTGGGCTTCCTCACAGGGGTAAAAGGTACTGTTAGGATTCAAAACAGGAACATTGTTCCTGGGGACAGTACTTGTGGAGGGCTACGGATGTCTACAGCCCATTTGCCACTGCAAAAGGGTAGGATCTGTTTCTAGCACAAAAGGTTCGGTTGCTAACTCATCAGTGTCACTCTCTTCAGAAGAACTGCTTAGGGGCCACTTGGAAGGCTCAGTTGGACTAGTATTCAGGTTCAATATGGTCCTCTCGAGAGGCATAGGCAAGACAGTTTTCCTTCTATTGGTCCACTCAGACAGCTCAGTTGGACTAGTATTCAAGCTCAATGTGGTCCTTTCGAGGGACGTGGAGGGAGTAGCACTTCTGTGTTGTTTCTCTGCCATCTGGCTTCTGATTTTGGGTCTCCTCTCAGCTGGCCCCTCACTGTCAGGACTAGGTTCTGCCACAGTCTCTCCAATGGGGAGCAGCTAGTTGCAGAGCAATGTTTTTTCCACACTGCTCCCGTTTTTGGTGAATTCTGTAGATGGGTAGCTCAGGCAGCTGCTCAGTCAGTATGTATACACCAGAGGCCTACTTTTGTAAGATTTTATGTTTACCCTGCACACCAAGATTCCTCATCAGGACTCGATCCCCCTCTTGCAGCACTTGGTGATGTACCCTTTGGTCATATCTTTGTTTATTGCATATGTTGGATTTAGCTGCTGCCTCTGCTATTTGTTGATAGGCTTTCTGCAATTGCTGTCTCAATTTCCTGGCGTTTTCTAAATATGACTCTTCTGAGGTGCCATTGGGCAAAACATCAAAGTACAGATCTACAGTAAGCCTGGCTTCTTGCTGAAACATCAGGAAGAAGGTGGCCCATTGGGTGGCATTATTTTTGGTGCAATTATATGCATGGACAAGGCAGCTGACTTTCCAGTTCTGTTTGACAGCTGGACCCAGGGTACCCAACATATTGAGCATGGTATGATTAAAATGTTCTGGTTGGGGGTCTCCCTGGGGGTGGTATGATGTGGTTCTGGATTTCTTTATGCCATACACAGCAAAGAATTCCTTTACCAGGTGACTCTCAAAGTTTCTGGCTATGATAGGGTGGAACAGTACCCTCTCCCAGTTGTTATGGAAAGAGTTTGAATGCAGGGGTCTGTTCTGTTCTCACCTTTTCTGTCTCTTCTCTGTCTGGTTGCGTAAAGTTTCCTGTGAGGCCTAGGATTTGCTCAGCCCAACAGTATTGCAGTTCTCTGCCTCTCACAGTCTTACAACCTTCACTTGCTGCTTTGTCTTTTCCTCCTTTTCATATCTGCTGATATAAAAATATACTCAAATCATTATGTAGAAATGTAAGTGATTCTGGGAGCCCTTTGTTTAGAAATTATATAGTGTTAATTTTTGGAATGTATATAATTGTAGTTTGAGATGATTGCAAAAAGCTATTGGAAACTCATGAGGTGACTTTAGTGCAATTTTTAAGCCTTTTGCAAAAGCTGTGGAAATGGGGCCTCAGCTCTGGGACACTGTGTTCCTTCCAGCGCATGCCTGAACTATACTAGAACACTTTAGAAAAAAACAGGATGCTTGTTAAGCATGGGGGTTGCAAGGTCTTATAAGAGAGCTGAGCTGTAATTGCTTGCAAAGGGACACAGAGATTGAAAGAAGACTCAGATGGACTTTTTCTGTTTATTTTGCCTTTGTAAATAGTTATGCTGAACAATTTTTTTTATGTTACTGCTAGTACAAATAAATACTTTTGTTGCAAATTTTACAACTGCTGCTGGTTTTTCCTGGGTTTCCTGACCTGTTCCTTGATGGCAGATGGTGTCAGCCTAAGTAGGATTTTATACCATGCATACTTTAAGCTGGGAATTGCACAACACACACTATTTGTAATCCAGAGGGCTCAGTTTGTGAAGAAAATACAACAAAGCAATCTGATGACAACACTTTAGATTTAGCTGTTGTTGTGGGAGCTACCCTGATATTTACTCACGATACCCAATACAGGATACAGGTAGGATGAAATCGAGAGTGCAGGTTGTTGAGCTGGAGTGCCAGGAGAAGCAGAGTCCATACGAATCACCAAGGCGTCTTTCCTGTTCAAGGCATTGAGCAGGGGGCTGATCCCCAGGCAGGTCTCTCATTGATGACTTTCTCTGTGTAGTGGGTATTCTGGCTGTGCCAGTGTGGCAAGGCCCAGGCTAAATGGAGATGAGTACAGATTCAGTACATGGGAGCTGGATAGCAGAACACAGTTCAGCACACAGTGGGGAACCAAATCATGACCCACTAACAGCACACAGCACATTTACATGTAAGAAATTTCACTATAGCAGGCAGATTGTTCCCTGGTCACAATTACAGAGTCTCTGTACAATCCGAGAGTTCAGAGGTGGCTGGAAACCCTGACAGGCCGATTGCATTCAACAAATCTTTGGTCTTTTTCAGGTTTGAAGCCTCGTCACAATTCAGTGGCTTAATTCATTCTCACAACTCGTATTGAGTCCAAAATAAACTCTCTTCTCCATTTCAGGGGCAGCAAGCAAACAGGCAGGCCAAAACTCAAGCCTTTCCACACTTTTTCCGTGTGAAACTACGCAGGTCTCCTGCTTGACTATCCTGAGCTGTTATTTCTTCACTTTCCACCTCAGATCTGGCTCCAGCTGCAAGCAGCTTGGGACTTTCCCCAGGATCTAAAAGGTTTGGTTAGCTGATCTGTCTGTCAGTCACAATAAGGGCTCCCCCTCCAGGTTCATTTAGCTGTCAAAATCCCCAAAACTACAATTTCTACAGATATTTGCTCCCACAAAGCCCCTGGGGACAGGCTCCATTTTAGAGTCCCCATAGGTACTAATTGGCCCATTTTGACAGTTCAGGACCAAGATGGTGGTGATTAATGAAACTGTCCATGCTGCAAAGAAGGCAGGTTAGACAAACTACAATATCATTATCACCTAATAGATGATCAGCAAACAGGCACATCTTCTAACAGAGCTCCCTCTGCGCTAATAGCGATGGCAGAATGGAACAATTAGCAGGCAGCCCAGGCGGGACCCGAGCATAGAAACACTCAGCCCCCTCCCAGATTAATTATGACTGCAATCCAGGCATCTCTTAAAGAGACAGTACACAGAAGCTATACAGGCACTATCTAGCAATACATTTAAACAGCTAAAACACAGGACACCAGCCTGGCAGTGAGCATTTAGGCAAGCTCAAGGAAGACTTTTTGGGAACGCCCATTTGTAGGGGGGTTACACCCTTTCCTGCCAGGAGAAAACTTGGCATCCGCATCAAATCTGTACCATCACACTATTTAAAATGCAATATAAATGAGGCATATATGACATTAGCATGCTATGCAAATACTATCTGATACATCAATTAACATAAACTTATCACATTACTATACATATTCACTATACTTCACAATACTGTATTTATAATGACAATACTAATGCATGTTTCATACATGTAATACTGATTTTACTATGATTGACATACTTTGAACATCACCATAATAATTCATGTTGTAACAGGGAAAACCCTAAGGGACCTCCAAGGAGAGGCTGGCATCCCTCCTCGATACTTTATTAAACCACCTAGATATATTTAAAGACCACACAGAGAACGGGGGAGATTTTATGAAGCTTTACTTGTTCAGGATACATTTTTAAGGTGGTACAAAGATGATAGCTTCAGTTGTAAAATAAAAAGCCGTTCTGTCTTTAGGCAGCACTTACAAACCTTATATATGATTAAACAAACACAGGACATACATCCTGTCTCCAAACAAGGTAATGTTGATAAATTAGTTCTGTCATTGGAGAGTTAACATCTGCAGTTCCTGTAGTCACACTGTAACGAGCATAAATGAATGACGTAGAATCTTACAAACCAAAAATAGAATGAATGTCTTCATTGAGAGTTTGCTTTTACATCCTCTATTATGATACATTCATAGTAACTTTACATGAGAATTGCATTGCAGTTCAATCTATGGCATTAATAAAATATACCATAACTGGTTTTGTTCTTAATTGTCTCCTTTTTCCTGCTATACATAAAACATACATCGCAGTTTGAACTACGGTATCAACAGGATATATGGTTCAAATTCTTAGCAGACAGTTATTAAGAAATGCAATATGATTTATAACCACATATGAACTTCTTCCTTAGCAAACTGCTGTTACATTCTGATAGGTCACTGTGTACACTTAGCATTTATAAGAAATGCCTACATCATTTTGGGGAAATGTAGCACATAAGTTTAATTTTCTCCACCATTTCACACACATAAGTTTTTTTTAAACACCATTTTGTAATATATCTGTATTGTGACTGCATTGTATATACATAATTTTTTATACACTTGTCTTTCTGTGTATTTGCTCATGCACCCACTTACTGGCTTTATCAGATTGTACTTGGGGTTTTGTAGCCTGTCCCCTGCCAACCATTAAAATTTGTGCAAAGACACACATTACAGTAAAATTACTTTCTACATGCCCCCCTTTGGGGCTTTGTCATAAATTTTAATATTATTTATTTACACGTCATGCCTCTTGTATATTTATGCCATTGCTGACCAAGGGCAAACAATACATTACCTTCCCACCCTTCACTAATAATAGGGCTTGGGACAGAGACTCCAAACCTAGTTGGCAGCCCCTGTACTGGTATTTGTTTCCCATGTGTATATTCCTGCTTAGGGCTCATACACCACAGGCATACTGATCACAGCCGCATGACAGGAAATTAGTACCATAACTTCTTAGGTACTCAGCCTGATTTAAGCGTAGGCAATACAATTGACAAAGTCACCAAATGCAGTGCATGAACATTTAAAAAAAAAAGAAAAGAAATGTAAAACATATTCAAGGTTTTAGTATTAGTGATGCTGCTTTGACTAGTTTAAATGCAGTTTCATACAAAAACATTATGCATTACATATGCAAAAGTGACCCATGGGACAATCCCATTGGTTTTTTTTTTTTTACATGCAATCTAAAAAAAACTATATTATCTTCTAGCAAATATAGCAACACTTTTGATTATATAATGGTTTATAAAACAATCTGTTGCAATTGCAGAGCTGACATTGTATTTTTGTATCATTATTTTACCTAGATTAACGCTTGACCTTCCCTTCTTTGAGCAATTTTGGTTATTATTCTTTGTTTAGTCTGCAGTTCATGTATTTCATGGGTTAGCTTAAATAGTCCTTTACAACTTTGTATACTTCTGGAGTTTGGGAGTTTACTCTGTGCACTCTTCTGATGAGTATCCAACTAACATAAATTCCATCTGTATTTGCTCTTTTGATGTTCTGATGCCATTTAAATTCATATTTCCAGTCATTTAAAAAGGGTGGCATGTGTGTTGGCTCATTGATTTCTATCCACTCCGACAGCAAGTTTGGGTCCTTTAGATACCATTTCAGAAAGTCAGGTTGTTTAAAACCTCAAGTATTGAGAAGCCAGAATAGTCCACACATTGGTCTATTGCCCCCCCCATTTCCTCTAAGCATATACTATAATAATTAATGTCCAATAGGCCACTGTGAGTTCCATTATTTCTTGCCTGCCAGAAGTATGATATGGTAATGTCATTTTATTATTACACTTGCTTGTTATAGTCCAAATAGGCCACACAAGGTAGTATAGTATACAGATGCTGGTGATGGTCTCCTTTTTTTGTGGCTTTGATTGCATATCTGGAAAGAAAATCAAATGCAGTATTTATTCTTTTGATAGTTTATCTGACACCTTTTTACATTGGTCCACATAGACCCATTTGTGTTTTACTTTTCCCTTCCCCACTCTTTCAATGTATGCTGCTGTATTGTCTAGGACCTCTGTAACTTTATATGGCCCTAGCCAATTGGCATCTTTTCAAGGTATTTTCTGATTCCAATTTTTAATCATCACCATGTCTCCCACTTGCAGTGGCTCCTCCCACTCTATTTTGGGTTCCCTTTGTTTCACGTTCCTTTGGTATGCTTGTGACATGTGCCAACAAGCATGTGGTAGATGTTTCTTTAACTGTTCTTGAACTTGATGTAAAAGGCCACTATGCTTGGCACTGTCCTTTAACACACTGGGAGGTTCTGGTAATTCCGATGGATAATTCAGTCTCATCCTCCTCTCTGTCATGAGCTCGTAAGGAGACAGGCCAGTACTAGCCTGAACTGTTCCCCATACAGCCATGAGAGTTCCTAGAAAGTGAGCAACCCAGTTTTTCCCTGAGTCCATCATTGCCTTTTTCAAGGCATTTTTCAATGTCCTGTTCATCCTTTTCACCATCACTGATGATTGTGGGTGGTATGATAGGTGGAATCTTTGTTGTACTCCAGTAATTTCACAGAGGTATTTCATTGTCTCATTAACAAAATGGGTACCTCTGTCAAATTAAATTATGTTAGGGAATCCCCATCTACTACAAACTTGGTTAAACAAGATTTTTGCAGTCATTTGGGCAGTATTGTTTGTAGTAGGGAATGCCTCTACCCATTTTGAAAACATATCCACTATAACTAGTAGATATTTATACCCTCCTTTTGCAGTTGGGAATGGCCCCACATAATACATCCCATGTGCCATCTGCCAACGGCAACCTATTTAATTTAGGTTTTCCTCCTTTTGGGTCTTGCTGGGGACATACAAGACAAGTATCCAATGTATCATTTACAGTGGCCTCCAATTTTGGCCACCAATACTTATTTTTGATGATCTGCAGGGTTTTGTCTTTACCACAATGGCCTGCCCATCTGTGGTTCTCTGAAACAATTTGTTGTTTTACAGTATCTGGGGGCACCCATTTGGCCTTTTTAGTATTTGGGTTCATCCATCACAAAACCTCTTCTTTCTTAAACATGTGATCTTTGTTATTAATTCCTCTTTCCTTTATTTCTTTAATTTTCTAATCCATTAGTCTGTACTTTGTAGTTTACCTATATCTATTTCCTGGACCTCTTTTGAGATGGCACTACTCACAGTGGCATGTCAGTGGCTCAGTAGGTAGCACACTCGCCTCTGAGGCTGGGAGATCAGAGGGCTGTGGGTTCAGTTTCCACATCTGGCACTTGGGTTAATATCCCAGGACTGACACTGTAGTGCAGCATGAGAGGGATGCTGTACTTCTGAGGTGCCATCTTTCAGATGAGACATTAAACCGAGGTCTCATCTGCCTGGATTGGTGGTAGTTCAGGTGGATGTTAAAGATCCCATGGCACTTATTGAAAAGAGATGGGGAAAAGTTTTATTGAAACAAAAGAAATCGTACAGTACCAAAACAAAAGCAATTTGCAAAAACTCATGTGGACTCAAAACAGAAGTAAACAAAAAAAAACAGAACAGAACTATGCATATCAAGAGACAATCCATCAGGTCACTGCAAAATCAGAGTTTGTGATCCAAGGAAGAGCTTTCCAAAGTTCAAGTAATGTCTCCTTGGAAAATAATGTATGTTCATGTACATAAATGTTAGTTAGGTCTGTTATGATTTTCTTCTCAAGCTCTGAATAAGAACAGGTTTTTTGCTGTAGAGCAAACAGACAGTGAGCCATCCAAATATTCTATTTAATTACTACAAAAACTAGATTTAACGTGTCCAGATTCCAAATGGACCACTGGGGAGAAAAAACATCATACATAATATTCTGGTAAGAAACCATTTGAAATAATGGAGTGGCCCAGACTTTTGCCAAAAAAACCCACCAGTGCCGAATAAAAGAACACTCAAAAAATAAGTGCAATATAGTTTCCAATTTAGAAATGCACAATAGTCTAGAACATTGTCAGTCTTGAAACTGCTTGTGTTTATGATTATCTTTGATGTTAATTCTTTCATGACACGACAGCCAATGAAAGTCCCACATGTGAGCAGGCACCCTTTTACTCTGTAACAAAACCAATAGGGAAGGAAGATGTTGGCTAGGGCACTTTTCAAAGGGCAACTGTATTGCACAAATGGTCAGGAGCAGATTATTATATAATACTTTATGAGAATTCGTTAACAACATCTGGGTAGATATCCTCCACTGTTTCAAATGTAAAAACATGTGTTTAATATATACCGGTATACCCAAAGTTTGTCGTATCACAGTTAATGAATCACATTCCCATAAATGAAACCATAATCTGCAAGAATCATAGAACCAAGGTTCCCACCCTCTCTGAGTGTTTATCAATAGAGGCCAAAGATTTGCAGTCAAAAAAATACATGAAAAAAATAACAGAGGATTAATCATGTTAACACCCCCCCTCAGAAATAGATAAGTAAGTAACATTCCATTTTACCGGATTAAGCCGACTTCCCCACAGAGCTTGAAAGAAGAGACCAAGAACTGCAGTTTATAATTGTTTAGGAATTGGGAATGCATAGCTTAAATAAAGAAAAGTCAGTATCAGATAAGTCTTGATTAGGAAAATGCGCTTCTTCTTCCCAATCTGCCCCTTATTCCATGAGGCAATCTTAAATTTGCCTTGTTGTAATTTAGCAGACCAATTAAAAAGGTCAGAATCTACAGTCCCAAAATAAACTCCCAAAATGCGTTGAGGCCCCTCAACAAGTTGTAAAGGACCAATATGTGAAAAAGGGACTATTTTCGATCCTAACCGAATACCAAAACTTTTGATAAAATTTAAACTACGCACCAGAAAAATCACCAAAGGAAGAACATTCCTGGAGGCAGTAACCACAGAGGCTGCATTAGTCACAATAATGCAGACATCGTTTACATATGCAATTGCCATATCTGATTGAGATTAAAGTAGAACTAGAAAGGGCATGAATCTGAGGTGAGTATTCAGGCAGTGAGCAAAACATCTAGAAAAATATATATAACAGAGGCTCAAAGGACACCCTTTGAACCCCTCTTTTATGGGGATCTATAGGTCCAACCAACCATTCACAACAGGCTCAACAGTGGCAGTCCTATAAAAAGTCTTAATCCAGCAAATCATTTCACCAGGCACATGCGTAAAATGTAGTGCCTTCCATAAAAAATCATGGTTAACTGAATCAAAAGCCGCCTTCTGATCTACCCATACAATAAAACCCGAAACAGAGTCTGCGTAGCCATGAGAAAATAATTCTCGAAGGAGAATCAAATGGTCAGAGATTCTCCTGTTTGGTACAGAGCAAGACTGAGCAGGGTGCAAAACCACTTCAGCTATCCTCATAAGACGTTGTACAATGATTTTCATTAATAACTTGGAGTCAGTGTTTAGCATACATAAGGGGCGCCAATTCTCAAGAGAATGTATATCTCCTTTCTGTTTATAGATATAAATCAAAGTACCCTTAGTAAAATCTAAAGGGATAAACTCACTAGCTAACAGGGAGATAAATACTGAAGTTAATTCAGGGATCAGGTGGTCACCCAGTACCTTATATAAGGCAGCGGGGAGTCCATCTGGACCAGGAGTCCTCCTTAAGGGTAAGGAAGAAATAACCGACTTCAATTCTAACTCAGTAACAGGTATACAGGCTGAGTCAGAACATGACTGTGAAGGGATAGGGATGTCAAGGTCCCTATACAACACTGCAGGATCAACATCTGCAGCTGAAAAGGAAGAAAAGAGGGCAGTTGTGTAACATGTCACTATCCGACAGATGTCCGACTGAGAGGCACATAAGGTGCCATCAGAATCAACAAGACACAACATATTCTTTTGTGTAATTTGTTGAGAATTTGACTCAAAGGGGCAAACAACAGCCCTCGTGCCTACCACATTAAATTTGTGTTGATGATAAAGTTGCTGTGATTGTCTAGGTTGGAATTTCAACATATCATTCTGAATTAAGTGCAATTGTTGAGAAAGACCTTGTCCTGACGTATAAACTATTGTCAAAAAGGACTGAAAATGTACCCTTTTCTGTAAATATTCCAAATATTTTCTTCGACATTTTTGATGACTATATCTTTTCAAAAAGAGCACCAAATCATGTTTAGTGTCCGTCCACTGTGCAATAGGGTCTGCGTAACAAATAAAAATGGATTTTTTGGCCTGAATAAAGGATAAAAAGGACTGCACGAAAGTCGGAATTTGTAACAGAGATATGTTGAATTTCCAGAGTCCTGGTCCTTTGTGAACAGTGACATCAGAACCAAGGCCTACGGAAAGCAGTTTATGATCAGAAAATTCCACAGCTTGTACAGTAGCAGAGGTAATTGGGAGTGTGTGGGACAAAAACACAAAATCAATTCTGGTAGCCAGCTTACCCTTTTGAAATGTAGGAGTATGTTTTTTAGTAAAAGAGTAATAGGCATCTGTCAGATGAGCAGTACAAACCAACTTCTCTAATTCTTGGGAGTCACAAAACAATTTCTGGGTAGTAGCAAAGAGCTTTTTATCGAAGACTTAAGCCACAATTAAAGTCACCAGAAAATATCAACTGAAAGGAGGTATGCAAATAAAGAGGCGAGTAAAGAAAATAAAGCTATCGTGCAGAGCGTAATTTGGGGAGCATAAATATTAATAACCCGATAAGGGCAGGGTCCAATTAAAAAATGTAAGACTAACACTCTGCCAGGGGCTACGTCAATCAATTTTAGCGAAATGAAAATCTGGGATATTGAATAAGATCCCAAGTCTGGAACAGGAGTCCAGGCCAATGGACCAAAAAGAAGGACCTAGAAGCCAGTCCTGTTGTGCCTGTCAAATCTCGTGGGTGGTATGGAGTCATGTATCCTGCAACAGAAAGATCCCCATAGTTAAAAGCCGTAAACAGGAAAAAATCAATCTTCTTTTTGCCAGACGCTTAATACTATTCACATTAATAATATGACAAACAAAGTGAGACATAACACAAGGAGAACAGAGACATCTTACGATTTCCTTTTCGCTATCACCTTTTTCCCTTTTAGCTTAACCCTGGCCTTCCGCTTCTGAGAAAGACCAGCACCCAGCTGAATCTCAGAATCAGTAATACCATCCGGGAAGGAAGATGCAACAGAGGAAGAGTCAGACTCGCCTCCAGCATCATCAGAAACAGTTTGGAGTAGCTCAAAGGCATTAGACAAAACCACAGGAGGGGGTTCCAAAAGCAAAGGAGGCAATGGTAATGCCAGGGGGTAATTTCTCATAGACCTCCGATGCATAACACTAGTGGGTACTTGGGGGGGTGACATAGTACTTGGGCATGGAACAGGATCTAGGACAGGCTGAGCAGATTTGACAGGGTCAGGGGTAGGAGGGGTTGTCTCAGTAAGTGGTGCCACACAAGTGGCCACCGGGGGTACCACAACCTGATCTACAACAGGCTCGGGGACCTGCAATAGAGGTCGAGTGACTACTGAAGTCGTCTCTACTAAGGTGGTCCTAAGAATAGCCTTCTGGGCTTGCATGACTACAAAACGTTGATCAGCACCATCATCATGTGTGGCCTGATTATGAGCAGCCCACGGACAATTTTGAAAAGTATGACCTTGCTCATCACAAAGATTACATTTACACTCATTTAGACAGTGAATCCCCCACATGACCCTGTTCTCCACAGGTATTACATTTCAGCTTATCACAGTCATTACTAAGGTGAGAGGGGTCTCCACACTGGTAACAAGCTTTCGGTTGTCCAGGGTAAAACAAGACCCCCCTATCACGACCTATAAAAAAAAAGAATTAGGTAGGTGTACTGGACCAGAATCATTAGAGTGTAACAAAACCTTAACCTTCCAGGCTCCAGTCCAAATATTCTCCATGTCCAATATTGCCTCAGGCTGACCCTGAACAGTACAACGTTGTTTTAGCCAATAGACAACGTCAGTGACATCAACACCTTAATTCCAAAACAGGACGTTAATATTCTTAAAGGCTGGTTTGCAAAGCGGAATGGCCTTAAACGGGGTCCACAGGACAGTATTTCTTAAGGCATGATATCGTGACCAAAAACGCTCCAAGCCACGAGGCATTTGGAAGCTGACATCAAACATAGTTTCGCCGGAAATATGAATCGGTGCATATATTTCATGAGAAAAGAATTTCAGAGAGTCCTTGAGTAGTGTCTGAGCTACATACACTCGGTCCGGTGGCTCAGGAAAACCGCCCATATAAGCCAATCGTACCACATTATCCCGCTTTGTAGCCAGAATTAGAAATTTAAACAATGAGGAAAAAGAACGATTTGGCTCTATTTTCTTAGAGGGGGCCTCCACTACTGCAGGAGCTGTATTCTCTGTAATGGTAGTGGGAGAAGCAGCACAAATAACAGAACCCTGCAAAGGTTCCAAGACTGGGTGCTGGGTAAGTTCCAATTCCTTGGGGAGACACAAGGGGTCAGACATAGGCAGACTTCTGTTTGGTGAATGCTGCAGCTCAGGAAAATCATTGAGACAGGGGGACCGAATAGGGGATGGACCAGAAACCCACTTCTCCTCTGTAGGTTCCTGCACCTAGCCAGCTCCTTGTAATGCGGTTTCTACAGACCAGGTAGGTGTTGAAGCAGGATTGGTATCAAGAGATAGCAACTGAGAGGGAGAGTGTGTCACAATAGGCAAACTAGGCACTGTATGCAATGAAGTCACCGTAGTCTGCAGGGGCAGCTGAGAAGCAGGTGGGAGTATTCCAGCTGAGAACTCGCCAGGATGGGCTGCACAGGGCGGCACCTCAGATTCTTGAAAAGGCAATATTGGCTGTTGCAAAGTATTATTGTGGGCTGCAGGAGGCATACATCCTGCCAATCTGACTTCATGAATCCATTGCAGTTCTCTGTTCAGATTCTTCTTTGTAATCTCAAATCAACGTTCTGCATCACCCAAACGGTCCTGAAGCTCCTTTTCAGCCAAACAGACAGTAGCAGAGTCAAAAGTGGAACAATTCCTCATTGGAACGGCAAGGGGTAAAGACGTTTGAGAGTCCATGTCAGGGTGACCCAGCAGAGGTTCTAAAGTTGTAACCTGTAGTGTAGATTCATTTTCTGCAGTAAACACAGAAACCAGCTTTGCTTTAGTAGTTGCAGACGTGGTCTCTACACACACAGAGGTAGGAGTTGAGACCAGGTCTTCCACCTCCATCGCCACCTCCTCAGCAAGCAAGGGTGCGTCCGCCATCTCGGACAGAGGTTCCCCCTCTAAAGAGCAGGGGAATTTCCCCAGTACCCTGGCCAAATTTCCCTCATTCACTAAAAATACCACCAACAGCTTAATCTGGTTCAAGGTCAGTTGGCATTCATCTGTATTACACCTCCCCCAGGTCGTGCCTGAAAATAGGCAGGATTTGTCCAGTGCACTTACCCGGTCAACAAAAACTAAATAAATAAATAAATGTCTTATGTCTGGCCATATTTGTGACCCCCTTGCACCCTCCTTTGCTGCTTGATCACCCAATGGGTTTGCAAGTTTGTGTATGTTTGGGTTTTTGGTTACGTGTGCCCTAACCTTTTGTATCTCCACTGTGCATGAGTATTTTTCTACTAGGTCCCAAATAGCATTAAGTAACTGTGTTGGATATCTTGTCCATTTGCCTTGATCATTCCTCTTTTTCTCCACAAATGTGTAAGATTACCCATTTTGTGGCTCTCTGTTTTGATATGGTCTCCTGTCAGTATATATTGTGGGGCACTGTGTGTAGACTGCACTATAAATTCTGCAAATCGTGTAATTGTTTGTGCCTATTGTTAGCCCACACAATTGTTTTTTTTTTCTACTTTGTCTGTCTTCCTAGACAAGAAATGTATTATGTCACTTAAGTCATTCATCTGATCTGTGGTTTTGTTAACCCTTTTATCTATTTTTTTCTTTTCCATCTTTGACTGCATATGGGGCCATTGGTATTTGGAGTTTCTTTTTTTGGTTTTTGTTCTGACTTTGATTACCTCTTCTTTATCAGGTGCAGCCCTTGGTAATTTAGGATAGATTTTAACTACCTCTGCCACTTGGGTTGCTATGGCTATTGTCTCATCTCTTTCTTCCACTATTTGTAGTTTTGTTTTTAAATAATTTTCTCCTCTGTGTTATTATACTGGCCTTGCAGCGCTTTTATTTTCCTGAGGTCTTCCTGTTGCTTATAAATTTGATTTTCTAATCTTAATTTTTCTGCCTCTTTCTCTAATTCTTTATTTTTTATTGTTATAAACTTAACATCCTGATACCATCTGTCTTAAAAAGCTTTTAATTGATCCCTTTTTCTAATACCAATGTTTTATTCTCCTCTTTTAAGCAAGCCAGTAATTATTTTACCTCCTTGTGTCTTCTGTTAAGAAGGTCTAAATATTGTACTGCTGCCTGTAATGCATTGGAACAATTTTCTTTCTCATTTTTGCAGCCTGCATTTCTTTCTAAGACACATTGATTAAAATATGGTCTTAATTGTTGATCCCTTGTAGGTTTTTCATATGGACTTAACTTATCATATTTCTCTACATATTTATTAATTCTTCCATCTTATCGGTCTGTGCTGGTTTTCCCAACCAGTATAAGATCCTCCTTTCCCTCCTTTATAGAGACTTTCTTCCTAAGTTATTTGTCAGCCCTGGTCCCTCGACTAGAACGAGACACTTCTCTCCACCTCTTGGAGAGTCTCTAAAACCGTGGTCTGTCTGGTCTCCCTCAGCCACGACAAGACGTTTTTATTTCTTGTGTTGTTCCACACGCCTACCTGTTCTGATCTTTTACAAACTAGTATCAGGCTATCCTTTCCCTCCTTATGGAGACTCTCTGCCTTGCATAGCCGCTTGTCTTTTACAAGACAACGCGCTCCCCCCCAATCTTTAGAGGAGTCCTTGACTAGTCTTCCAAGTTCTTCTGACTCAGGACCAGTCCCTTTGAAGCTTTCAGTAAGCCCCCAACTTTCTAAATGTTGCACTCCCAGCCTAGGTTCTGGAATGCCCTTGAAGCTTTCAGTAAGCCTCCAACTTCCTAAATGTTGTACTCCCAGCCTAGGACCTGTAATGCCCTACACCTTCGGTCAACTGCCTAAATGTTCAATTTAGGTTCCCGGGCATCCCCTTTGACCTTAAACTCTTGAAGCTTTCAGTAAGCCCCCCAACTTCCTAAGCATTGTACTCCCAGTCCAGGACCTGGAATGCCCTGCACCTTCGGTCAACTACTTAAGTGTTCAATTTGGGTTCCTGGGTGTCCGTTTCGACCTTACATCCTACTGTATCCTGATAATTACTTGAATTGTCTTAAACTCCTGCCATACAGGCAAAATGCCCTCATCTGGTAGGTTTAAGACCTACGTCCTTACACAACTGTCTTATTATAATTAATCACATAAGTATTCTGAGATTGTTCATTTATATTAATAATCCACCAAAAAGTAACTAAACAAATGCCAAACAAAATCACCAAAACTAAACAATCCCTTCCCTTATTACAAGTCTTCATTTAGATAGTATACTTATACCTGGTTTCTTGCATTTTCCTTCTGCCTTATCTTTGTCACAGTCTGTTCCCCAGTGAGTTGATTAGTCTCTCTGTGGACAAATTACTCCAATAAGGAGAAAAAAAAGTTTTGCCAGCGACAAAAAAAAAAAAAATATCGAATGGCCATAAATTCTAGGTGGTTTTAACCTTTGGCTCTGCCCTTTAATTGCCAGCAGCTTTAATAATCCGACTAATCATGGCACCAATTGTAACAGGGAGAATCCTAATAGACCTCCAAGGAGAGGCTGGCATCCCTCCTCGATACTTTATTAAACCACCTAGATATATTTATAGACCACATGGAGAATGGAGGAGATTTTATGAAGCTTTACTCATTCAGGATACATTTTTAAGGTGGTACAAAGATGATAGCTTCAGTTGTAAAATAAAAAGCCGTTCTGTCTTTAGGCAGCACTTACAAACCTTATATATGATTGAACAAACACAGGACATACATCCTGTCTCCAAACAAGGTAATGTTGATAAATTAGTTCTGTCATTGGAGAGTTAACATCTGCAGTTCCTGCAGTCACACTGTGACGAGCATAAATGAAAGACGAAGAATCTTACAAACTAAAATTAGAACGAATGTCTTCATTGAGAGTTTGCTTTTACATCCTCTATTATGATACATTCATAGTAACTTTACATGAGAATTGCATTGCAGTTCAATCTATGGCATTAACAAAATATACCATAACTGGTTTTGTTCTTAATTGTCTCCTTTTTCCTGCTATACATAAAACATACATCGCAGTTTGAACTATGGCATCAACAGGATATATGGTTCAAATTCTTAGCAGACAGTTATTAATGCAATATGATTTATAACCACATATGAACTTCTTCCTTAGCAAACTGCTGTTACATTCTGATATGTCACTGTGTACACATAGCATTTATAAGAAATGCCTACATCTTTTTGGGGAAATGTAGCACATAAGTTTCATTTTGTCCACCATTTCACACACATAAGTTTTGTTTTTAAACACCATTTTGTAATACTGTATATCTGTATTGTGACTGCATTGTAACTGCATTGTGTACACATAATTTTTTATACTCTTGTCTTTCTGTGTATTTGCTCATGCACCCACTTACTGGCTTTATTAGATTGTACTTGGGGTTTTGTAGCCTCTCCCCTTCCAACCATTAAAATTTGTGCAAAGACACACATTACAGTAAAATTACTTTCTACACATGTAATAACTTCTTGTACATTAAACAATGTAAGAGGGGGCCCTTCCCTATCAGCTAACTTGGGGCTGGGTGGGACAGGGGCGCCATACTGGGAAGGAAGAACAATCAACCTGGAATTGGCCCTTAAGCTCAGTTTGGGTAGTGGGCTCTGAGAAACATAAACACCTTTGTGAACCACATTGAGAGGCAAATCCACTGGCCTCCCGGGAGAATCATAAGTGAAGTGCAATACTGGCATGACAGCTCAGTCAGTCTCTTTGGGGGGAATAGCCACAGTCTCTGTACTTTCAGCACTAGTCTTAGAGCTTTCATCACTCATGAGGGGTGCCTCTGCATGGATGGGGATGTCCAAACTGGGAGCACTGTCAGCTCCTTGCTCTGTAGGCTCTGGTTCCACAACATTTTGCTCGTTACCTTCTGACAAGAGTCTAGCTGGCTCATTTTGAGAAGGTTCAGGCACAACTAAGCCTTGAGGTACTGAAAGGGGACTGTTAGCACTCTCATACTGTTCTTCAAGTTCTGATGTGTCACCAGACAGACTCAGGCCATCAGCCCTTCCTAGGGCAAGTCACACAGTTCCATGAAACACAGGGAGTCTGCAGCCTCAGATGTAATACTTTGCACTTCACTGTCAGGGAGCATTGACTCCAAGGATGAAGCTGGGGGTTTAGGCAGTCCAGAAGGCCCAGCTTCATCCCCACAATTAGTCATAGGGTTACCTCGAAACTGACTCAATTCAAAGGAGGGGTAATAGGCATGGTCACAATCACTATCATCAGAGGTGGATTGACAGTCACTATCATTCAGGGCCTGCTGCGGTGGAAACCTTAAATCTGTAATCACTGGGGTAGGTTGATTCTGTCTCTTTTTTGCAGCAGTATGAGTCACTGGTCCAGGGGAGGCAATGTCTGCTGGCTCAGCTTCAATAATAATTTGGCTGATAGGCAGCAGCAAGTGGTTATAATGCATGGTCTTGACAGCTTTGGAGTTATTCTCTGAGCGTACCTTGTACACTGGAAGATCATCCAACTTTCCAACTACTACATAAGGAAGACGGTGCCTTCTATCAGCAATTTTGTGTTTGCCATGTAGTCCCAAATTGCATAACAACACATGGTCTCAGAGCCGTAGCTCTTGAGCCTTTACTTTTTTATCATGCCTCTCTTTGTTGGCGAGATTTCTCTTGATGGCCATTGTCTGGGCCAGTTGATAGGCATGGTTCAATTGAGCTTTCAGATTCTGTACATGCTGCAGGTAGTTTTCGATTCAGACCCCATCTGGAGAAACCTCAAAGCAGACATCAACTGGCAGTCGGGCCTCTCTCCTGAACACGAGACAGTAGGGGGTAACCTGGTAGCATCATTTTTTGTGCAATTGTATGTGTGTACCAAGATGCTAATCTGCTGGCTCCACTTAGGCTTGTCTTTTGGATGGAGGGTGCCCAGCATGTCTAGAAGGGTGCGGTTAAAATGTTCTGGTTGAGGGTCCCCTTGTGGGTGATAGAGGGTGGTTCTTGATTTCCGCACCCCCCATAGAGAGAGCATTTCTTTGATTAGCTGACTCTCAAAGTCTCTGCCTTGGTCAGAGTGGATCCGCTGGGGGGCACCATAGCTGACAAATACATTTTCCACTAGCATCTTGGCCACAGTGGAGGCCTTTTGCTCTTTGGTTGGAAAAGCTTGTGCATAACGTGTGAAATGATCCATAACCACTAACACATGGCCAATATTCCGCTGATCAGGTTCTAAACACAAAAAGTCTATGTGGACCAGTTCCATGGGGGTGCTGGTAGCAATATTGACAAGTGGGCATCGCTCTGAGGCACAGCTTTCCTTTGCAAGTAACGACTGCAGGTCTTTACATGGTGCTCAACATCGGCCTTCTTCTTGGGCCAGTAGAAGCGAGATTGTACCAGGTTGAGGGTCCTGTCAATAACAAGGTGCTCCATGTGATTCTGGAGGGACCTCAGTACCAAATCTTTAAAGGCTGTGGGCAGGACCAATTGTTGCTTGTCTACCTGACCACTATGACCCACTGTCTCTCTATATAACAACTGATTGAGTAACTTCAACCTGGGGCCTTCTTTTAAACAATCTAGCAGTTCACAAGTCATGGGATAGCAACTTGGACACATCTTTCCCTGCACGCAGGGCATGAAGTGCTGGCTGAATCATAGGGTATTGGGATTGAGTCCACTGAATGCTATCATTGTCAAATTGAGGTAGTGCACTAATATCTAGAGCAGAGAAGTGGCAATAAGCAGCCGGTATGCAGGTATCAGGAGGGCCCAAGCAATCTACTAAACAGTCCACTGTGTCTGCAGACATCTGTTCATCTCTGTCAGACTTTTGGCACAATGCTTGGATATCAGGTTCAGACAGCCTGACCCAATCACTCTTGGAAACTGGCCTTCGTGACAAGACATCAGCATCAATATGGTTCAGTCCTGGTCTGTATTCAATAGCATAATCATAGGTTGATAAAGCAGAAAGCCACCGGTGCACATTGGCGTCTAACTTAGCTGAAGTTTGTACTTAAGTTAACAGGTTATTGTTGGTCTTTACCAATATCTTTGCCCCATAGGGGTGTTCATGAAACTGGTCAACGATGGCTCATTTTAGGGCAAGGAACTCCAGCTTGTGCACAGAGTAGTTTCACTCTGATGGGGTCATGCTCCTACTGGTGAAAGCCATTGGTCTCAAACCATCCTCATAGTCTTGATACAGCACAGCTCCTAGACCCTGCAGACCAGCATTCATATGCAGCACATAGGGCTTGGTGGGACCCACATAGGTGAAGATGGGGAAATGGGTGAGCTGGTATATGACTTCGTGGAAGGCTGCTTCACATTCAGGTGTCCAGCAGGGCCCAAAAAGTTCACCTGTGTGGAAGTACACTTTCTCTAGTTCTTTGACAGCCCCTTTTTTGTATTTACAGTTGGTAGGGGGGTAACCCTGGGTAAGATTCAGGAGTGGGGCGAATCACCTTTGAATAGTCTTTTATGAACTTGTGGTAGTAGCCACAGAGCCCCCGTAAACATTGTAGTTCTTTCAAGTTATGGGACTGGGGCCAAGTAGTCAGTGATTCAGCCTTACTGGGATCGGTATCGATCCCTTCTGCAGATACTGTGTGCACCACATACTTCACAGAGGTTTGGAAAAACTGGTACTTGTCAATGGACAGCTTGAGGCCGAAGTCTTCCAGTCGGTCTAGGATTTTAAACAGTTGGGTCTCATGCTCCTCTAATGTGCACCCAAACACAATGACATTGTCTAAGTACACCAGACATTCCAGCAAATTCATATCTCCCACTGCACGTTCCATCAGTCACTGAAAAGTGGCCAGGTCGCCCAATATCCCCTGTGGCATTCTTGGAAATTAGTAGAACCCCAAAGGACAGATGAAGGCTGTTTTCTCACAGTCCTCTGGGGCCATCAGAATCTGGTAATATCTGCTGCGAAGATCCAATACTGAGAACCATTTGCTCCCATTCAAATAAACCAGGGTATCTTGTATACGGGGCATGGTGTATTGATTGGGAATGGTCTGCCAGTTCAGGGATCGATAATCAACACACATCCTCACAGACCCATTCTCCTTACGCACAACCTCAATTGGAGAGGCATATGGGCTCCTTGATTCTTGTATCACGCCAGCAGCAGGCATTTCTTGCAGGTGTCTCCTCACATCATCTATGTCCGCTGGGGCGAGGTGTGGGATCTCTCTCTCGAAATTGCCTGTCATCAAGCAGGCGTATGTGATGCTCTGCACACTGGACATACACCATGTCCCATTCTTTTAACGAAAACACTTGGTCTCTCTGGGTGAGTTTCTTGCTAATTTTAGCCTTCCATTCAGCTAACAACGTGGGAATCACTAAAGTCAAATAAGTCCGGGGTCACTATCTCCTTCTCGCCAGAGCACTTGTTGCTGGGCAGTACAGCAGTGTCTGTGCAGTGTACTGTAGCTAGGGTGCACCCTCTGTTCACTCGGATCTCCTGATCTGACACATTCTGAATCTGGACCATCACTCATCGTGCATAGGTGTGGGCATGAGCAGGCAAGATGCTGAGTTTGACCAGCAATCCCTCTGGCAACCTTCCATTGCCTGTTGCATCCAACATCAATATTTTGTTCTTGACATCTTTCCAGAGGTGGACCTCCCCGTGAATGGTACACTGGGCATTGGGGGTCAGTACCAGAGAGTCGGGATCCTTTTTCCACACAATCCCTACAGGTTCATCCTGGTCTACTTACTCAGGTCGCCGTTGCAAGTCATAGACCCTCTTGATCAGAGCTGGAATTCTTAGGGCCCGCCCAGTCCGTCGCCCTTGTTTCTTGTGACAGAGTAGTGCCAGTGTCCCAAACATATGGGTGTTGGTCCCAATTAATAGCGGAACCCCATCATATAGTCCAGTGGGGGGGACACACTAAGGTAAGTGTCTCGACTTGTTCATCTACTCCTGCCACGGAGGTAGGGAAAGACAACCAAATCCGAATATACCCTGAGTACGGATAAGACTTCTCGCTCAACCCCTACACATGTAAGCCTTCCAAGGGTTGTAGGGGCACATCAGGCAGGTGCTTTCAGTATCAGTCTTGGAACACTATAGTCACTTGAGACCCACTGTCAAGTATGGCCTGGGAGAACACACCATTCACCTTCACTGTAGTTTGCATTGAAGAGCCCACCACCTTGGATCATTCAGGTGATGCCGGCTTGGATGTCGACTTGGCAGCAGCCTTTGAAGAGTAACTTTTTGAGCAGCTCCACCTGGCAGACAGTTATTGTTCTGTAGAATCAAAGCTAGTAGCCTAATGGTAACCTTTCTCAGGTTCTCCGGTGAGCGACAAGTGAACTGGGTGTGCCCGTCTTCCCCGCAGTGGTAGCAAAAATTGGGTTCTCTAAAGTCTCCGAGTGGTGGTGGGCCTTCTCCCTGCTTGGGTACATCAGGGGCACCTCAGGACCCTTCTTTGACTTGTGACTTATGTTCTTGATCCTCTGGACTTCCACCAAGGTTAGTAGTCTGTGTGGCTTGTATTAGATCCCCCACCAGGGCTATCAATCCTTGTACTTCCTCCAATAGGTTACTCTCAGTCCGGGTTTCTGAGGAGACAGCATGCATCCCCACCCCACTAGGTGGGGCCTCACTTTTAACTCAGGAGGTGCCTGATAGAGGTTAAGATCTCTGGCCACCTTGGTGGCTTGTTGGCTGACCCTCAACTTTGTCAATTCTTTAATCAGCTCTCTCATCTGCTGCACCTCAGTCTCATCACCTCGCTCAGGGGTCTGGCAGGTACAGACAAACCCCAGCATAGGGCTCCCATCCCTCTTCATCATTTTCTGCTTCACGAATCTCTTTTATGAGGTGACAATACTCAGGAGGATTAGCCTTCCTATCTTGCAACTTAAGTCTTAGCATCATCACACTAGAGTACTTGGCAGACTTGAGAATATGGTCCAACCTGACCCGATTCAGTTTACTTGCAGGCACCCCTCCTTTTCAGTGAGCCCTCTGCAGAGCCCTCTTGATTCTGGTAACAAACATCGAACAACTTCTCGTTCTCCCATTGCTTGACCGATTTGAATTTCCACAGTAAATCGGCCCTGAATCAGTGCTTCAAAACTCCCTCCAATGCAGAGGTGTTCAGCTGCAGTAGCCTCCAGGCTAGTGGCTCGAAGGAAGCGAATGGCCTCCAGAGGGCCCCTCAAACTTTCCATGAGTCTTTTCTTTTCTCCCCCTCAGAGCATTGCCACTCCTGGACCGGGGGTAGCATAGTCCATCCATGTTTCCAGGTCATCCTCCCCTACAGGCATTGGGACTGTGCCCGAAAAAAGTCTAAGTCAATGGTAAGAGTCCAGTGCACAGATAGAATTACTATGGGGGGCGGTGACCATGGGGGAGACCCTAGGGGAGGCAGGAGACACTGTCAGGGACTGCAATGGTGTGAGTTCTTCAGAAAGGTCTTGCACCTTCACTAACTCTTGGGCGGTTTGACCCTCAGAAGCTAACAGCTTAAGTAGCTTGTCCTTGAACTCCTCTATACTGGGGGACTCACCCGGGGTAGCCAGATCACTGTGCAAGTGGATGACCCTCCACCTCTTCTGATAGAATAATAGGGGGTACTTTCTCTGGATCTATCAGAAAGCTGCAGGAGAGTAAAACTACCATGGTCTGGTCAAGCAGGTCTGAATCCCTCCCCTTCACTTCAACTTTTCCAAAACACTTAACATGCTCCACAGCTTCTACAATAACAGCCAGTGGTCCCTAATGGGACATCCATTAACAGGAAGGCCTGTTGGGGATCTATCCTTCAGCCTCACTCCACCCCATAATTTGGTGTACTAAAAGCTTATGGGGGCGATTTTGAGCTTAGGCGTAGCAAGATCCTCCATTTTTTCACCAGTTCTGAACATAATGGAGTAATTCCTTCCTCTGGACACTAGAGGATACTAATCCCAGTGGTGCCTCCAAGATGTAACCCCTAGGTGGCACTATCCAAAGGGCTATTATCTCTGCCTGCTTGGCTAGTAGAAGGTTAAGGGGCCAGGGTACTGAAATGGGTGCCTCCACCTGGAGTCAGGGATGTTACTGGTCAAGCTAACTGCTCACAGCCCTCTGGAACACTGTAGCCCCCCTCTTTCTGTTCTAATGGCTGACCTGAACCATACACAATCATCACTTTCACAATGACCCTTGTTCACCATACAATTACCCACACTGTTTGCACTTACCACCAGGGCTGGTTCCTGTAGCTCGATTCTGGAGACCCCCCTGTAAAACAAGGTTAAGCACCACAAACAGCAACAGTACAGTACTTTTGGCACAAACTGGAACCACAGTCAGGTTAAATGCAAAAAGAGTTAGATCTGATTTATTTAGGGGACTTGAACAAGGGAGGGGCATAATCAGGTTGATTTGCTTAAAGGCTATATCAGTCAGACAGTTATGCATACACTTCAGAGTCCCTACACAGTCACACATTCTGGGTACCCAGGTGGGGAAGAGGTGGGCTAGCCATGAGCGTTGCCGGGTAGGCTGGTGTCGCAGCTGGTTGGGGCCATGTGATGGAAGAAAGCAACATCCACAACACACACTATTTGTAATAGAAACATAGAATTTGATGGCAGATAAGGACCGCTTGGCCCACCCAGTCTGCCCATTTCCCTACCTAATGGATAGGCTGCAGATCCTAGTTAACCAGCAGCCTACTTCTTTCTACCCCCCCCTAGAATTGCCTTATGACTGTCCCATGCATGCTTGAATTTCACCACTGTTTTGACTCCACAACCTCCTCCAGAAGGCCGTTTCATGCATCCACCACCCTCTCTGTGAAAAAATACTTCTGTACATTACCTCTGAGCTGCCCCCCATCTTCAAATTGTGCCCCCTTGTTCTTGCACACCTCTTTTTCTGAAAGATGGTACCCTCCTGGACTTTGTTGATTCCCCTGAGGTACTTGAAAGTTTCTATCATGTCCCCCCTCTCCCTCCTTTCCTTGTGGCTATACAGATTAAGCTCAAGTCTCTCTTCATATGTTTTCCAGTGCAGACCCTGCACCATTTAGTTGCCCTCCCCTGGACAGCCTCCATCCTGTCTATGTCTTTGCGGAAATTTGGTCTCCAGAACTGCACGCAGTACTCCAGATGGGGTCTCACCAGCTGTCTGTACAGAGGGATGACAACTTCCTGTTTTCTACTGATGATGCCTCTCCCTATGCATCCCAGTATCCCCCCAGCCCTCCTTACTGCCCTCTCACATTGCTTGCCCACCTTTTGGTCTTTTGAATGGCTACCCCAGGTCCCTTTCCATTTTGTTGTTGTTAGTATTTCCGCCCATTGTGAACTCTTCCCCTGGGTTTTTGTTTCCTAGGTGCATTACCTTGCACTTCTTAGCATTGAATCTAAGCTGCCATACATTTGACCATTCCTCTAACCTTGCCAAGTCCCTTCTCATCCTTTCCACCCCACCTTGTACATCAACTCTGTTGCAGATCTTTGTGTCATCTGCAAATAGACATACTTTTCCTTCCAGTCCTTCTGCAATGTCACTTCTAAAGACATTGAAGAGGACCGGTCCTAATACTGAACCCTGCGGTACCCCACTAGTAACCCCCCTTTCTTCTGAGTGAACTCCATTTACTATTACCCTCTGTGTCCTATTCTCCAGCCAATTCTTTACCAGGCTGTCATCTCGGGACCCACTCCCAGGCCCACTAACATACTAACATGCTAAAATGCCAGCAGAATAGGCCTAATGGTCTTTCGTGTCTACTCGTTTGAGTCAGCCCACCCTGGGTGCTGACCTTGCTATCCCCTACCTTCTCTGGCTTCTCCCTTCCCAGTTCCAGATATTCTTGCTGCATTGGATTTTGCTTCCAGAACCCTTCCCTGTACCTGTCCCACCCCTCTTGAAGTACCTCCACTGTCTCTGCCTCCACCCAGCCCCCTGAGGTAATGCATTCCATGGCTCCACCACCCCTCTCAGTGAGTAGCACCTCCTCCTTTCTCCCTGAGATCTTCCCCCTCCAGCTTCCACCCATGCCCTCTAGTGGCCCCCTTCCTCCTTCCTCTGAAGCACCCTCACTGTTCCTCCCTATTTACCCTCTTCATGTACCTGAAGACCTCTATCATGTCCCCCCGGTCCCTTCTCTCTTCCAAAGTGTACATATTTAGCTCTTCAGGCCCTCACTCCTCCTTAGGTCCTGTCCCCCAAGCCCCAAATCATTTGGTTGCCCTCCTCTGGACCCTCTCCAGAGGTTAATATGTCCCTCTTTAAGTATGGCCTCTCAAAACTGCACGCCCAGTACTCAGATGCGGCCTCACCAGCAGTTATACAGAGGTATCACTTCCTTCTGGAGGTGTCCCCTAACGATGCATCCCAGCATCCTGTTGGCCTTAGCTGATGCCCTCCTACAAGTCTCAGAGTTAGTTCATCTTGACATCCACCACCACCCCAGGTCCCTCTCAGCCAGTGAGACAGCAGTATTCCCCCCCAGGGTGTACATAGCCTGGGTTTCTGACCCCAGTGTGAGTACCCATTTCCCACATCAAACCTCAGCTTCCACTTTCTAGACCATCTTTCCAGAGCCTCCAGGTCCCCTGCAGAGCCACCCCCCCTCCCCATCCACCCTGCCCCCCAGTTTCAGTCATCTGCAAGAGACTCATCTCTCACTCCTGATTCCTGTCCTTATGTCAGATACATGGGCGTTGAACAGAAGGGGCCCAGGACAGTCCCTGTAGGACCCCACTGGCAAACCCTCCTTGGGAAGAGATTATCCCACAACTACGACCCTCTGGGTCCGGTTCTGGAGCCAATTGCCTATCCATCGGATCATCAGTTTCCCACCCCCATTTCTCCTAGTTTGTCAACAGGACCCACGTGAGAACAGAGTCAAATGCCTTGCTGAAGTCAGAAGAGGACATCACTGGTCTACCCAGGTCAGGCACTTATGCCACTCATAGAACTCCACCAGGTTTGTCTGACATGCTTTCCCAGGATGAATCCAATGCTGTCTATCGTCCAGCACCCTGACCCATCAGGGAGCCCCCAGCCTCTCCTTGACAATGCCCTCCATCACGCGCACCACTGATGTCAGGCTGACAGGCCTGTAGTTCCCTACCAGCTCCTTGGTCCCCCACGGCGGATAGGCACTGCAGGGCCACCTTCCAGTCCTGCGGGCTGCACCTCTCCTCAGAGATGGTGAAAAGCTCTGCCAGGGGTTCACCCAGGACATCTGCAAGTTCCTTCCAGCACTCTAGGATTAGTAATCATAAGGCCACGGTGCTTTCTCCGTCTTAAGGGAGACTGGGGGCTTCCCTCACTCTCTGCTGTGATTCCCCTTACCAGTGCCTCTTCTCCTGCTTCACCCTCTCCCCACCTGCCAGTGATGCCCCCCCAGACCTCCCGAGTTAGTGAGGGCCCCCCTCCTCATTATCTCTGTCTCATCCCATGTAGATGCAGCATCCCCCATTTCCCTGGTGACTGAGGTGAGTACTCATTTAGTACCTCAACCTGCTCCTCTGGGTCTTGTGCCATCTCCTGATTTAATCCTGCTAATCTGCCCCTTCCCATCGTCTTTCCCCAATGTATCTAAAGAACCCTTTTCCTCTCCTAATTTCCTGGCAGGTTCTGCTCCTTCCGCACCTCGCCCTCACCACTCTAGTAGCCTTCGCCAACAGCTCATACTCCCGCAGTCCTTTCCTCCTTGAGCACTTGAATCTCTTGGGCTTGCCTGCTTTCCCCCCTCCACCTCCTGGACCTCCTGGTCACCAACAAGTTTTTAGACATGCCCTTTAGTCTTACTCTTGCACAGGTGCTGGGCATCTACACCCCTCTCTGATGATTTCCCACCTGTAATCCATGTCTGACCCAATCCATCAAATGCTCATAGGATCCTCCATTTCCTTAAAATCACCCCTAGTAGTTACTTCAGGCTTTGTTGAGCCTTCTACCCTCTAGGTCCAGGCAGAACCAGACGTGCATGGTCCTCCCCGCCAATGGTCCCCACCCAGGCCCCAATCTGATCATGTCTGCCGGACACATCAGTACCCATGCCTCCCGGTGATTCCTGCCTGCTGGGTTGGGCGTCTTGAAGACATCCAACAACCTCTGTTCCTAGTCACAGAGGATGTCATAATCTCCAAGTCTGTTCTGTATTTAATCCCCCTTCCACCACCTTCCCTCTGCCCAGTCCCAGTGTCTCTAACATCTACCAAGACTGTCCTCCAGCTCCCGCGCCAGAACAGGGGTCTACACACTCCTATTTTTACTCTCTTGCCCCTTGTTATCAAGGTGAAATCGCCTCCACGGTTCCTCCGCCTCCTCAACTCCCCCTATACCAATACAGTTTTTACTATCCTACCCCTCCTCCCTTCCCTCCCCTGTCCTTCCTGAACATGGTATAACCACCAGGTTCAGGTCCCAGTCATGTCTTGCAGTGGCCCAAGTCTCAGTGACAGCTGCCACATCCACTGCTCCCTCAGTTAACTCGACTGGAGCTCAGGCATTTGTAGCCCAAGCTCTGTAAGACTACTTCCACCCTTCCATGTTTCATTTCCCTGCTCGTGTTCCTTGAGATTCTGTTTTCTGGTCTGCACTTTGCCCGTGGTCTTTTCCTGCAATCCTCCTGGTCCCCAGGGGGAGAAACAAGTCCCTCTTCTCGGCACACTTGACTGCCTTTTCTCCCATCACCCCCTTCAGTTTAAGCCCACTTTCCCAATGAACTCCTCCATTTTCAACAGGATTCCCCTCCTCCAATTGAATATAATCTCTATACATACAGCTCTTATCTCCGGTCTCCCCAATCCCCATCAACCCATACCCTCCAGCTCACACCTCCTGAGCCACTGGTGTATCCCTAATTTTTCTTTTGTTTCCCGGTACTTGTCAATGGACAGCTTGAGGCGAAGTCTTCCAGTCGGTCTAGGATTTTAAACAGTTGGGTCTCATGCTCCTCTAATGTGCACCAAAACACAATGACATTGTCTAAGTACACCAGACATTCACAAAATTCATATCTCCCTGCACGTTCCATCAGTCACTGAAAAGTGGCCAGGTGCATACAATAACCCCTGTGGCATTCTTGGAAATGAGCGAAACCCCAAAGGACAGATGAAGGCTGTTTTCTCCACGATCCTCTGGGGCCATCAGAATCTCTGGTAATATCTGCTGCGGCGAAGATCCAATACTGAGAACCATTTGCTCCCATTCAAATAACCAGGGTATCTTGTATACGGGCATGGTGTATTATTGGGAATGGTCTGCCAGTTCAGGGATCGATAATCAACACACATCCTCACAGACCCATTCTCCTACACTTTAACCTCAATTGGAGAGGCATATGGGCTCCTTGATTCTTGTATCACCGCCAGCAGCAGGCATTTCTTGCAAGTGTCTCCCACATCATCTATGTCCGCTGAAGAGAGGTGTGGGATTCTCTCTCGAGAGTGCCTGTCATCAAGCAGGCGTATGTGATGCTCTGCACACTGGACATACACCATGTCCCATTCTTTTAACGAAAACACTTGGTCTCTTGGTGAGTTTCTTGCTAATTTTAGCCTTCCATTCAGCTAACAAGCGTGGGAATCACTAAAGTCAAAATAAGTCCGGGGTCACTATCTCCTTCTCATGCAAAGCACTTGTTGCTGGGCAGGTACAGCAGTGTCTGTGCAGTGTACTGTAGCTAGGATTGCACCCTCTGTTCACTCGGATCTCCTGATCTGACATCATTCTGAATCTGGACCATCACTCATCGATGCATAGGTGTGGGCATGAGCAGGCAAGATGCTGAGTTTGACCAGCAATCCCTCAGCAACCTTCCATTGCCTGTTGCATCCAACATCAATATTTTGTTCTTGACATCTTTCCAGGTTGGACCTCCCGTAAATAGTACACTTTGGGCATTGGGGGGTCGAGCTACCAGAGTCGGGATCCTTCACCACACACAATCCCCACAGGTTCATCCTCCTCTACACACTCAGAGTCGCGTTGCAAGAGTCATAGACCCTCTTGATCAGAGCTGGAATTCTTAGGCGCCCAGTCCGTCGCCCTTGTTTCTTGTGACAGAGTAGTGCCAGTGTCCCAAACATATGGGTGTTGGTCCCAGTGTGGCGGAACCCCATCATATGAGTCCAGTGGGGGGACACAAAGGTAAGGTCTGTCTCGACTTGTTCATCTACTCCTGCCACGGAGGTAGGAAGACAAGCCAAATCCGAATATACCCTGAGTGCGGATGAGACTTCTCGCTCAACCCCCTACATATACGCCTTCCAAGGGTTGTGAGGGCACATCAGGCAGGTGCTTCAGTATCGGTCTTGGAACACTATAGTCACTTGAGACCCACTGTCAAGTATGGCCTGGGAGAACACACCATTCACCTTCACTAGTTTGCATTGAAGGCCCACCACCTTGGATCATTCAGGTGATGCGGCTTGGATGTCGACTTGGCAGCCTTTTGAAGATAACTTTTGAGCAGCTCCACCTGGCAGACAGTTATTGTTCTGTAGAATCAAAGCTAGTAGCCTAATAGTAACCTTTCTCAGGTTCTCCGGTGACGACAAGTTGAACTGGGTGTGCCCGTCTTCCCGCAGTGGTAGCAAAATTGGGTTCTCTAAAGTCTCCGGTGGTGGTGGGCCTTCTCCTGCTTGGGTACATCAGGGCACCTCAGGACCCTTCTTTGACTTGTGTGACTTATGTTCTTGATCCTCTGGACTTCCACCAAGGTTAGTAGTCTGTGTGGCTTGTATTAGATCCCCCACCAGGGCTATCAATCCTTGTACTTCCTCCAATAGGTTACTCTCAGTCCGGGTTTCTGAGGGAGACAGCATCCCCCACCCCACTAGGTGGGGCCTCACTGCTCAGGAGGTGCCTGATAGAGTTAGAATCTCTGGCCACCTTGGTGACTGTTGGCTGACCTCAACTTTTATCCAATTCTTTAATCAGCTCTCTCATCTGCACCTCAGTCTCATCACCTCGCTCAGGGTCTGGCAGGTACAGACAAACCCCAACATGAGGCTCCCATCCCTCTTCATCATTTTCTGCTTCACGAATCTCTTTTATGAGGTGACAATACTCAGGAGGATTAGCCTTCCTATCTTGCAACTTAAGTCTTAGCATCATCACACTAGAGTACTTGGCAGACTTGAGAATATGGTCCAACCTGACCCGATTCAGTTTACTTGCAGGCACCCCTCCTTTTCAGTGAGCCCTCTGCAGAGCCCTCTTGATTCTGGTAACAAACATAGACAACTTCTCGTTCTCCCATTGCTTGACCGATTTGAATTTCCACAGTAAATCGGCCCCTGAATCAGTGCTTCCAAAAACTCCCTCCAATGCAGAGAGGTATTCAGCCGCAGTAGCCTCCAGGCTAGTGGCTCGAAGGAAGCGAATGGCCTCCAGAGGGCCCCTCAAACTTTCCATGAGTCTTTTCTTTTCTCCCCCTCAGAGCATTGCCACTCCTGGACCGGGGGTAGCATAGTCCATCCATGTTTCCAGGTCATCCTCCCCTACAGGCATTGGGACTGTGCCGGAAAAAAGTCTAAGTCAATGGTAGAGTCAGTGCACAGATAGAATTACTATGAGGCGGTGACCATGGGAGACCCTAGGGGAGGCAGGAGACACTGTCAGGGACTGCAATGGTGTGAGTTCTTCAGAAAGGTCTTGCACCTTCACTAACTCTTAAGTGGTTTGACCCTCAGAAGCTAACAGCTTAGTAACTTGTCCTTGAACTCCTCTGCTGGGGGACTCACCCGGGGTAGCCAGATCACTGTGCAAGTGGATGACCCTCCACCTCTTCTGATAGAATAATAGGGGGTACTTTCTCTGGATCTATCAGAAAGCTGCAGGAGAGTAAAACTACCATGGTCTGGTCAAGCAGGTCTGAATCCCTCCCCTTCACTTCAACTTTTCCAAAACACTTAACATGCTCCACAGCTTCTACAATAACAGCCTTAGTGGTCCCCAATGGGACATCCATTAACAGGAAGGCCTGTTGGGGATCTATCCCTTCAGCCTCACTCCACCCCATAATTTGGTGTACTAAAAGCTTATGGGGGCGATTTTGAGCTTAGGCGTAGCAAGATCCTCCATTTTTTCACCAGTTCTGAACATAATGGAGTAATTCCTTCCTCTGGACACTAGAGGATACTAATCCCAGTGGTGCCTCCAAGATGTAACCCCTAGGTGGCACTATCCAAAGGGCTATTATCTCTGCCTGCTTGGCTAGTAGAAGGTTAAGGGGCCAGGGTACTGAAATGGGTGCCTCCACCTGGAGGTCAGGGATGTTACTGGTCAAGCTAACTTGCTCACAGCCCTCTGGAACACTGTAGCCCCCCTCTTTCTGTTCTAGTGACCTGAACCATACACAATAATCACTTTCACAATGACCCTTGTTCACCATACAATTACCCACACTGTTTGCACTTACCACCAGGGCTGGTTCCTGTAGCTCGATTCTGGAGACCCCCCTGTAAAACAAGGTTAAGCACCACAAACAGCAACAGTACAGTACTTTTGGCACAAACTGGAACCACAGTCAGGTTAAATGCAAAAAGAGTTAGATCTGATTTATTTAGGGGACTTGAACAAGGGAGGGGCATAATCAGGTTGATTTGCTTAAAGGCTATATCAGTCAGACAGTTATGCATACACTTCAGAGTCCCTACACAGTCACACATTCTGGGTACCCAGGTGGGGAAGAGGTGGGCTAGCCATGAACGTTGCCCGGAGTAGGCTGGTGTCGCAGCTGGTTGGGGCCATGTGATGGAAGAAAGCAACATCCACAACACACACTATTTGTAATAGAAACATAGAATTTGATGGCAGATAAGGACCGCTTGGCCCACCCAGTCTGCCCATTTCCCTACCTAATGGATAAGCTGCAGATCCTAGTTAACCAGCAGCCTACTTCTTTCCACCCCCCCCTAGAATTGCCTTATGACTGTCCCATGCATGCTTGAATTTCACCACTGTTTTTGACTCCACAACCTCCTCCAGAAGGCCGTTTCATGCATCCACCACCCTCTCTGTGAAAAAATACTTCTGTACATTACCTCTGAGCTGCCCCCCATCTTCAAATTGTGCCCCCTTGTTCTTGCACACCTCTTTTTCTGAAAGATGGTACCCTCCTGGACTTTGTTGATTCCCCTGAGGTACTTGAAAGTTTCTATCATGTCCCCCCTCTCCCTCCTTTCCTTGTGGCTATACAGATTAAGCTCAAGTCTCTCTCTTCATATGTTTTCAGTGCAGACCCTGCACCATTTAGTTACTTACTCCCTGGACAAGCTCCATCCTGTCTATGTCTTCTGCGGAAATTTGGTCTCCAGAACTGCAGCAGTACTCCAGATGGGGTCTCACCAGCTGTCTGTACAGAGGATGACAACTTCCTGTTTTCTACTGATGATGCCTCTCCTATGCATCCCAGTATCCCCCAGCCCTCCATTGCCCCTCTCACATTGCTTGCCCACCTTTTGGTCTTTTGAACATGACTACCCCAGGTCCTTTCCATTTTGTTGTTGTTAGTATTTCCATTCATTGTGAACTCTTCCCTGGGTTTTTGTTTCCTAGTTGCATTGCCTTGCATTTATGCATTGAATCTAAGCTGCCATACATTTGACCATTCCTCTAACCTTGCTAAGTCCTTCTCATCCTTTCCACCCCACCTTGTACATCAACTCTGTTGCAGATCTTTGTGTCATCTGCAAATAGACATATTTTCCTTCCAGTCCTTCTGCAATGTCACTTCTAAAGACATTGAAGAGGACCGGTCCTAATACTGAACCCTGCGGTACCCCACTAGTAACCCCCCTTTCTTCAGAGTGGACTCCATTTACTATTACCCTCTGTGTCCTATTCTCCAGCCAATTCTTTACCAGGCTGTCATCTCGGGACCCACTCCCAGGCTGACTAACATACTAACATACTAAAATGCCAGCAGAATAGGCCTAATGGTCTTTCGTGTCTGCTCGTTTGGTCAGCCCCCACCCTGGGTGCTGACCTTGCTGTCCCTCGCCTTCTCTGGCTTCTCCCTTCCCAGTTCCAGATATTCTTGCTGCATTGTTTTGCTTCCTGAACCCTTCCCTGTACCTGTCCCACCCTCTTGAACCCCTCCGCTGTCTCTCTGCCTCCACCAGCCCCCTAGGTAGTGCATTCCATGGCTCTTCACCACCTCTCAGTGATAGCAGCCTCCTCCTTTCTCCCTGAGATCTTCTCCCTCAGCTTCCACCCATGCCCCTCTAGTGGCCTTCCTCCTTCCTTGAAGCACCCTCACTGTTCCTCCCTATTTACCCTCTTCATGTACCTGAAGACTCTATCATGTCCCCCGGGTCCCTTCTCTCTTCCAAAGTGTACATATTTAGCTCTTGAGGCCTCTCCTCAGGTCCTGTCCCAAGCCCCAAATCATTTGGTTGCCTCCTCTGGACCCTCTCCAGGAGGTTAATGTCCCTCTTTAAGTGTGGCCTCCAAAACTGCACGAGTACTCAGGTGCGGCCTCACCAAGCAGTTATACAGAGGAGTATCCTTCCCTCCTTGGAGGTGATCCCCTAGCGATGCATCCCAGCATCCTGTTGGCCTTGGCTGATGCCTCCTACAAGTCTCAGAGTTGTTTCATCTTGACATCCACCACCACCCCAGGTCCCTCTCAGCCAGTGAGACATAGTATTTCCCCAGGGTGTACATGGCCTGGGTTTCTGGCCTCAGGTGAGCCTTGCATTTCCCTGCATTAAACCTCAGCTTCACTTTCAGACCATCTTTCCAGAGCCTCAGGTCCCCTCGCAGGCCACCTCCCTCCTCCCCTCATCCACCACTGCCCCCAGTTTCGAGTCATCTGCAAAGACTCATCTCCTCCTGATTCCTGTCCTTATGTCAGATACATAGGCGTTGAACAGAAGGGGCCCAGGACTGATCCCTGTGGGACCCCACTCATGACCCTCCTTGGGAAGAGATTATCCCACCAACTCGACCCTCTGGGTCCGGTTCTGGAGCCAATTGCCTATCCATCGGATCATCGGTTTCCCACCCCATTTCTCCTAGTTTATCAACAGGCCCACGTGAGGAACAGGAGTCAAATGCCTTGCTGAAGTCCAGAAAGAGGACATCACTGGTCTACCCAGGTCCAAGGCACTTGTCCTCAGTCGAACTCACCAGGTTTGTCTGACATGCTTTCCCGGGATGAATCCATGCTGCTGCTATCGTCCAGGGCACCCCTATCTATCAGGGCCCCCAGCCTCCTCCTTGACAATGCCCTCCATCACCTTGCCCACCACTGATGTCAGGCTGACAGGCCTCTAGTTCCCTACCAGCTCCCTTGATCCCCCCTTGTGGATAGGCACATGAGCCACCTTCCAGTCTTGGGGCACCACCTGTCCTCAGAGAGATGGTGAAAAGCTCTGCCAGGGTTTCGCCAGGACATCTGAAGTTCCTTCAGCACTCTGGGATGTAATTTATCCGTCCCGGTGCTTTCTCCGTCTTAAGGGGCTGAGGGCTTCCTCACTCTCTCTGCTGTGATTTCCACTTCCAGTACCTCTTCTCCTGTAGCCCTCTCCCCACCTGCAGTGATGCCCCCAGACCTGCCGATTGGTAAGGGGCCCCCTCCTCATTATCTCTGTCTCCTCCCATGTATGATGTAGCATCCCCATTTTCCCTGGTGAAAACTGAGGTGAAGTACTCATTTAGTACCTCAGCCTGCTCCTCTGGGTCTTGTGCCCATCTCTCCCCTGATTTAATCCTGCTAATCTGCCCCTTCACCCTTCGTCTTTCCCCAATGTATCTAAAGAACCCCTTTTTCCCTCTCCTAATTTCCCTGGCCAGGTTCTGCTCCTTCCTTGCCTTAGCCGCCTCACCACTCTAGTGGCCCTTCTAGCCAACAGCTCATACTCCCCTTGATCCCTTTCTCCTTGAGCACTTGAATCTTTTATGGGCTGCTTTCTTTCCCTTACCACCTCCTGGACCTCCCTGGTCCACCAACAGGGTTTTAGGCGTCCGCATTTTACCGTCTTACTCTTGCACAGGTGCTGGTGGCATCCTGCACCCCTCTCCTGATGATTTCCCACCTGCCTCAGCATCCATGTCTGACCCAATCCCATCAAATGCTCCATGGATCCTCCCATTTCCTTAAAATCCCCCTGAAGTCGGTTACTTCGTCTTTGTGCAGCCTTCTACCCCTCTAGGTCCAGGCAGAACCAGACCGTGTATGGTCACTCCCCGCCAATGGGTCCCCGCCGCAGGCCCCAATCTGGTCACTGTCTGCCGGACCACATCCAGTACCCTGCCTCCCTGGTGAGGTTCCTACACCTGCACTGAGTTAGGAGCAGCGTCTTGAAGACATCAACAACCTCTGTTCCCTGGTCACAGAGGATGTCATAGTCTCCCAGTCTGTTCCTGGCATGTTTAGTCCCCTAACACCACCACTTTCCTCTGCCCAGTCTTCAGTGTCTCCTAACATCTGCCACCAGACTGTCCTCCAGCTCCATCGGAACAGGGGTCTATACCACTCCTATTTTACTCCTCTTGCCCCCTTGTTATCAAGGTGACCCAAAATCGCCCCTCCACGGTTCCCTCCGCCTCCTCAACTCCCCCCTATGCCAATGCAGTTTTTTACTATCACTGCTACCCCTCCTCCCTTCCCTCCCCTGTCCTTCCTGAACATAGTGTAACCCTCCAGGTTCAGGTCCCAGTCATGTCTTGCAGTGGCCCAAGTCTCAGTGACCGCTGCACATCCTGCTCCCTCAGTTAACATCGCCTGGAGCTCAGGCATTTGTTGCCAAGCTCATGTTTAGGGACTACCTTCCACCCTTTCCCTATAGTTTCATTTCCCCTGCTCGTGTTCCTTGGGGATTCTGTTTTCTCTGGTCTGCTTTGCCAGTTGGTCTTTTCCTGCAATCCTCCTGGTCCCCAGGGGTGGAGACAAGTCCCTCCTTTATCGGCATCCCTTGACTGCCTTTTCTCCCATCCACCCCCTTCTCAAGTTTAAGCCCCACTTTCACCAATGAACTCCTCCATTTTCAACAAGGATTCCCCTCCTCCAAATTGAGATGTAGTCTGTCTCCTAGCATACAGCTCCTTATCCTCCCAGGTCTCCCCCAATCCCCATCAGCCCCTTACCCTCTGGCCTCACACCACTCCCTGAGCCACTGGTGTATCTCCTAATTTTTTCTTTTGTGTTCCCCACTAGCCCTTGGCATTGGCAGATTTCTGAGAAGGAAACTGCATCCTATGTCATGACAGACCCTGGCGAGCTCCTGGAATCTTGCCTGTATCTCTAGCTCGCTATTTCCTCAATGTCATTTGTGCCCAGGTGGACCAGTATGTCTGAGGAACCCCACAGTCCTTTGCAGCTGATATACCTCATTGTAGCCCTGTACCCGTTAGTCAGGGGAAGCATCTTGTTCCTAACTTTGGCCAGGCTTCTCCTCCCTATCCCATTTTGATACCCCTGATCATAGAATCCCAGCAGGAGCACTCTGACCACTCCTTTCCTCCATTTCCCCCTTCATGTCCCTCATCCTTTCTACCGGCCCCCTCCACCCAGCTGGCTCATGTTCCTCCCCTATCTGGGTGCCCACATGCCACCATTCCTTATTTACCTGGCCTCCCTCCCCTCAATCCTGCCTCTCCTCCTCCTCCTGAGTATCCTTCTGTGCCTTGTTAATTCCCCCCCTCCTGCTCACAACTGGTCCTTCTCCCCCATCTGCTAAACTTCAACAGCAAATCATCCTCCCTTCCTTCTGTCTCCATTCAGTTCCTCCTTGCTCATCCTGCTCCCTGGCCTAACCTCAGCTCTCTTTACTGAATCATCCTTGACTTCTGGTCCTTAGTTACCTTTCCTCCCAACTGGTCCTTCTCCTTGCGCTTTCCTCCCTCTTCCCCTGCTCCGATTTACTGCTCCCCCATTCTCCTGCATTCCAGGTCCCCCTGTTCTTCCTGCTCTGGCCCTGCCTCCTGCCCCCACTCCCACACCCTTTCCGTCTCTAACCACCTCTGCAGTGGCTCATCCCCCCATCCTTGAGCAGAAGAAGGGTGGGCGGTTACTAAGTATAGGTCTGATCCACCTCCTGCCTTGCTTCCTTCTGTCCAGCACTGGCTATCCGCCTACTTCCCTGAGAATGTTGTCCCTCCGTCCCCTTTGTGAGGTTCTCCAGTTACCTGCCTGCTTCCTTGGTAGTGTCCTTTTGGGCCCCTCTGCCAGGGTCCCTATGTGACCCTAGGTATTCTCCTGCACTCCTTTCCTATACCCCACCCCAGTGCTTGGTGCAACCCTGTGAGATTTCCAGCCCCCTTCCCCAGCCATACCACCCCTTCCCCCAGCTTTCTCCTCATCCATAACCTCCTCCCTAAGCTGTGCCCAGCTGGTAGCACACTGGCAACCACCAAACTTCCAAGCCCAGTCCAGTATCATGGCTGCTCCACACCTAAGCACCCCACCACCCTCCCAAAGATGCAGAGCCCTAATGATGTGTGGTTCCATCCCCTTTCAAATAGTTTTCCTTGGGTGAGCCACCAGGTTCCCCTATTCCAGATACCCCTACTGCCCAATCAGGTCACTTACTAATCCTAGAGACAGTCCCACTGTACACCAGCACTGTTACTAGGTGCAGTACAACACATTATACATAAGGAAAATGAACAACTCTAAGCTCCTCTCTCCGGCCTTTAAATCCAACCCCAGTGGCTAGAACTACATGAGCTGCACCAGCGTTTTTCCTCAATTGCAGGGCAGGTCTTCCCCTATAAATTTGCAGACTTCTGGGAGGGAAGGTCTTGGGCAGACACCTGACAAGAGAGAGTGTATCAGCCCTGTGTCTCCCTCAAGCCCTGCAGCTAAAGACCATCTCCAAGCAAATCCCACCAAACAGGTTTAACTCAGAAGAAATAGGCCTCTACCAGTGCAGCCTGTTACAAAGTGAAACATCCACAAAAGAGCCCACTTACAGCCACTAAATCAGTTTACAAACATCCAGGATCCCCAGAACAATGCCCTGCTAGCCCCTTAGAAGCAAGAAGAAAGAGAACTAACCTACCAAGTAATATCCACAAGAACCCTGTGAAACAGCAGCAGCTACTGTCCTGGAACACAACTGATCCTGCCCCTTCCAGTTCTTTCTGAGAGACAAAACAGCTAGCACCTCAACCTGATTCAATCCTGCCTCCACTCAATTGGCTGAGTGAGACCTGGCTGAACCATTAACACCCCTCCCCACTATGACTAACCTTTACAGCTAATGGAGTCAGCACAAGGAATCAAAATTCAAGTCAAAGCCCCAAACTATGTTTGCTGCCAAAACAGGTCTCCAATTTAATCAGCTTCACTAACACCAAATCAAACTAGGCTTGAAATTAACAGATATAGGCCCCAATTCAAATAACTATCTCCAAGCAAATCCCACCAAACAGGTATTTTAAATCAGAAGAAATAGGCTCCTACCAGTGCAGCCTGTCATAAAGTGAAACATCCACAAAAGAGCCCCACTTACAGCCACTAAATCAGTTTACAAACATCCAGGATCCCCAGAACAATACCCTGCTAGCCCCTTAGGAGCAAGAAAGAAAAGAACTAACCTACCAAGTAATAGCCACAAGAACCCTGTGAAAACAGCAGCAGCTACTGTCCTGGAACACAACTGGTCCTGCCCCCTTCCAGTTCTTTCTGACTAACCTGTATATTAATCTTTTGTGTGGGACTGTGTCAAATGCCTTGCTAAAGTCTAGGTAAGCCATGTCCACAGCCCTTCCCTGACCTACTACTTTGGTCACTCAGTCAAAGAAATCTATTAGATTCGTCTAACATGACCTTCCCACTGTGAATCCATGATGCCTTGGGTCCTGTGCCCCTCTGGCATCTAGGTACTCGACAATTCTTTCCTTCAGAAGTGATTCCATCATTTTCCCTATCACTGATGTTTAACTAACAGGTCTGTAGTTTCCTGTTTCTGCCCTGCTCCCACTTTTGTGATTCCCAATCACATCTGCCTTCCTCCAGTCCTCAGGTACCACCCCATCCTCCCATGATTTGTTAAAGAGGGTAGTCAGTGGTGTCACCAGTTCTACCCTTAGTTCTTTTAGAATTCTGGGATGAATCCCATCAGGCCCCATTGCTTTGTCCACCTTCAGTTTTAAGGAATTCTTTCAGAACCCTTTAGGTCTGAAAATGGGCTATGATATCAACTTTTGTATCCAGAGTGTTTCTGTTGTTTGGTTTAGGTACCTCCCCTCTTCATTTGTAAATACTGAGCAAAATATTTGTTTAGTATCTCTGCCTTTCACAGTCACCCTCTGCCCACCCTTCCCTTTATTAAAGCCTCACTATCCCTCCCTTGGTCTTCCTTAGCTCCTGATGTACCTAAAAAGGTTTTATCCCCTTCTTAACTGGGTTGGCTATTTTTTCCTCAGTTTGGGCCTTTGCTATTCTGACTGCCTTCCCAGCTTCCTTTTGCTTTAACTGATACAATTGTCTGTCCTGCTCCTTCTGTGATTCCTTGTACTTCCTGAATGATTTCTTTTTCTCTTGAACCTTCACTGCCATCTCCTTTGAGAACCATAGTGGTTTCTTGCATCGTTTTGTTTTGTTTATTTGCTTCACACAAAGGCTTATTGCCTCTGTGATGGCAGTTTTGATTATTCCCCATTGTACTTCCATCCCTCCTTCCTGCCCATTTGCTAGTGCATTCCTTAGGCACTCACCCATTTCGGCAAAGTCAGCCCTCCTAAAGTCCAGTACTTTTGCCTTTGTATGGCTTGACTCTACTGCTGTGTTTATTGTGAACCATACTGTTCGATGGTCACTAGTTCCCAAATGTCTACCCACTTCTACATCTGTGATCCTCTCTCCGGAGTCGGATGACTCAGTTCATGAAGCAAAATACAACAAGGCAATCAGATGACAGCACTTTAAATTTAGCTATTGTTGCAGGGAGCTACCCTGATGTTTGCTCACGATACCCAAAACAGGACACAGGCAGGACGAAATCGAGACTGCAGGTTGTTGAGCTGGAGTGGCAGGAGAAGCAGGGCCCATACAAATCACCAAGGCATCATTTCTGTTCAAGGTGTTGAGCAGGGGGCTGATCCCCAGACAGGTTTCTCGTCCACGACTTTCTCTGTGTAGTGGGTATTCTGGCTGGGCCAGTGTGGCAAGGCCCAGACCAAATGGAGATGAGTACGGATCCAGTCCGTGGGAGCTGAATGCAGCCTCCTGCAAGCAGAACACAGTTCAGCACACAGTGGGGAACCAAATAATGACCCACTAACAGCACACAGCACGTTTACATGTAAGAAATTCCACTATACCAGACAGATTGCTCTCCGGTCGCAATTACAGTCTCTTTGCACAAACCAGGAGTTCAGAGGTGGCTGGAAACCCTGACAGGCCAATCAAATTCAGCAAATCTTCGGTCTTTTTCAGGTTTAAGCCTGGTGACAATTCAGTGGCTTAATTCATTCCCACAACTTACATACATATACATATACATATACATATACATATACATATATATACATATACATATACATATACATATACATATACATATACATACATACATAGATACATAGACAGTGTCGGCAGATAACTTGGATTCAGTCTGAAATAAACTCTCTTCTTCCTCTCAGGGGCAACAAGCAAACAGGCAGGCCAAACCTCAAGCCTTTCCACAGTTTTCCCACATGAAACTATGCAGATCTCCTGCTCAACCATCTCGAGCTGTTACTTCTTCACTTCCCACCTCAGATCTGGCTCTAGCTGCAGCAGCTTGGGACTTTCCCCAGGATCCAAATGGTTCAGTTGGCTGATCTGTCTGTCAATCACAACAAGGGCTCCCCCTCCAGGTTCATTTAGGCGCCAAAAGCTCAAAACTACAAGTCCTACAGATTTTTGCTCCCACATAGTCCCTGGGGACATGCTCTATTTTAGAGTCCCCAAAGGTACTGATTGGCCCATTTCGCAGTTCAGGACCAAGATGGTGGCGATGAATGAAACTGTCTATGCTGCAAAGAAGGCAGGTTAGACAAACTACAATATTATTATCACCTAATAGATAATCAGCAAACAGGCACATCTTCTTACAGAGCTCTGTCTGTGCTAATAGCGACGGCAGATTGAAGGAAAACTCATGGAATTTTTCTGTTTATTTTGCCTTTGTAAACAGTTGTGCTGAACAATTTTATTTTTTTATGTTACTGCTAGTACAAATAAATACTCTTGTGAATTTTACAATTGCTACTGGTTTTTCCCATGCGTCCTCACCTGTGCCTCGACAACACTGACCTGGCCTGAGTTTATCCACTGGGAGATACCATAATGAATGACAAACTGTTGCCTGACACTGACAACTGTACTGGCCTTTTGATCATGGGGGTATAAGCTTGGGCATACCTAATATAGTGGTCTATGATGACAAGAATGCTGGATTTGTTTTTTCGATCTGGTTCCAGTGACGAAAAGTCCATGCATACAAGATCTAACGAGCAGCTGGTCTGAAAGTTTACCAGCTGGGCAGCTCACTTGGAAGCCAGTAGAAATGGTCTCTTGCAAGGTGAACAGTTCCTTCTTACCCCAGATGGCCCATTTCATCATCTTGACATTAATAGAATACCAGCTCTTTCACTGAGGGAAAAGTATTTATGGGAAGAAATAGGCTTCATGAAGTCCAAATGGCTGTTAGGGCTTAATGCTATTCTGGAAGCTGCAGGTTTAACCTTTTTAAGGAAATATGTGGTCAAAAACATAACCATTAGCCTTAAATATAAATCATATATCATAAACAAGCATTTGTCAATGCCGAATGTTGATTGTGTTGGTCTGTTGAGCTCGCTCAGTGGGCCTCTGTCAGTGGCTCAGTCTGTTAGTCCCAGTGCTGCAGGCTGCTCTTTTGTACTGGGCTTTTGCATGCGTTGGCACCTTGTTCTGCCGAGAAAGGAATACGCAGCTGTCCCGAGAGAGCTCCATTGAGGTGGCTCACTCCCCCTGTGTCACTCACTCATTCTGTGTCTCCTGGCACTGCAGGCTGCCTTTTTGTACTGGGCTCCTGCCTGTGTTGGTGGCTTTTTCTACCCATGAAGAAATCCACAGCTGTCCTGGCAGAAGTCCATTGAGTTCGCTCAATCCGCCTGTCTCACTCACTCATTCCGGTTCTCCTGGCGCTGCAGGCTGCCCTTTTGTACTGGGCTCCTGTCTCTGTTGGCGCCTTTTTCTACCCACAAAGAAATCTGCAGCAGTCCCAACAAAGCTCCGTTGAGCTCGCTCACTCCGCTTCTCTCACTCGCTCATTCTGTTCTGCCGGTGCTGCAGGCCACCCTTTTCTACTGGGCTCCTGCCTGTGTTGCTGCTTTCTTATGCCCATAAAGAAATTTGTAGCAGTTACAATACAGCTCTGTTGAGCTCACTAACTCGCTCATTCTGGTTTTCATGCCACTGCAGGCTGCCCTTTCGTACTGGGCCCCTGCATGCATTGCTGCCTTTTTCTGCCCACAAACAAATCTGTAGCAGTCCCAATAAAGCCCAGTTGAGCTCACTGACTCCCCCTCCCACGCTTGCTCATTCTGTGTCTCCTGGCGCTGCAGGCTGCCCTTTTGTACTGGGCTCCTGCCTGCAGTGGTGGCTTTTTCTGGCCAGAAAGAAATCTGAAGCAGTCCTGACACAGCTCCACTGAGCTCGCTCATTGCCCATCTGTCACTCTTGCATTCCATTTCTGCCGGCACTGCAAGCTGGCCTTTTGTACTGGGCTCCTGTCTGCATCGCCGCATTTTCTGCCCACAAAGAAATCTGCAGCAGTCACACTAGAGCCCCGTTGAGCTCATTCAGTATCACTCTGTCACTCACTCATTCTGTTTATCTTGGTGCCGCAGACTGCACTTTTGTATGGGGCTCCTGGCTGCATTGGCACCTTTGTCTGTCCACAAAGAAATCCGCAGCTGTCCTGACAGAGCTGCGTTGAGGTCGCTTAGTCTCCCTCTCTCATCGCTCATTCTGTTTGTCCTGGCGCTGCAAGCTGCCCTTTTGTATGGGGTTCCTGTCTGCATTGGCCCTTTTCTGCCCACAACAAATACCAGCAGTCCTGACAGAGCTCCGCTGAGCCTACTTCAAGTCCCTCTTGTCTCACTCGTCAAGACTGTTTGTTGTCCCACTGCTGCAGGATGCCTTTTGTACTGGGACCCTGCCTGCATTGACTCTTTTTTTTGCCTAAAGAAATCTGCAGCAGTCCTGACAGCTCTTTGGTGAGTTCGCCACTCCTCCTCACTCGCGCTCTCTCTCGTTCTGTTTCTTCCAGTGCTGCAGGCTGCCCTTTTGTACTGGGCTCTTGTGTTGGGGCCTTTGTTTGCCCACAAACAAATCCACAGCAGTTCTGACAGAGCTCAGTTGAGCTTGGCCACTCCCCTCTGTCACTCAGTCGATCTTAATCTGTCCCAAACACTGATTTCTCAGAGTGAAAGTGCTATTGTGTGGCAGGAGTGCAGAAACATATTTTAGCCAGGATGTGCAAAATGACAGCTGTAGTGTTCATAAGGATTTGTGAAAAAATGCCACTGTTGAAAATGTGGCTTGACAGTATTACAAATTTGTGAAGTTACAAGGGTGCGTGGAAACAGTTCAACGCACGCTTGTAACACAGTCATGTTATGGCAGTCCCAACAGAGCTCCGTTGAGCTCGCTCACTCCGCTTCTCTCACTCGCTCATTCTGTTGTGCCGGCACTGCAGACTGCCCTTTTCTACTGGGCTCCTGCCTGTGTTGCTGCCTTCTTATGCCCACGAAGAACTTTGCAGCAGTTACAATACAGCCCTGTTGAGCTCACTCACTCGCTCATTCTGGTTTTCCTGCCACTGCAGGCTGCCCTTCTGTACTGGGCCCCTGCATGCATTGCTGCCTTTTCCTGCCCACAAAAAAATCTGCAGCAGTCCCAACAAAGCCCCATTGAGCTCACTGACTCCCCCTCCCTCATGTGGTCGTTCTGTGTCTCCTGACACTGCAGGCTACCCTTTTGTACTGGGCTCCTGCCTGCACTGGTGGCTTTTTCTGGCCAGAAGAAAATCTGAAGCAGTCCCGACACAGCTCCACTTGAGCTCGCTCACTCGCCCTCTGTCACTCTCACATTCCGTTTCTGCTGGCGCTGCAAGCTGGCCTTTTGTACTGGGCTTCTGCCTGCGCTGCCGCATTTTCTGCCCACAAAGAAATCTGCAGCAGTCACACTACAGCCCCATTGAGCTCACTCACTACCGCTCTGTCACTCGCTCGTTCTGTTTCTCTTGGCACCACAGACTGTGCTTTTGCATGGAGTTCCTGGCTGTGTTGGCAACTTTGTGTGTCCACAAAGAAATCCACAGCTGTCCCGACACAGCTCTCATTGCTCATTCTGTTTGTCCTGGCGCTGCAAGCTGCCCTTTTATATGGGGCTCCTGCCTGCATTGTTGCCTTTTTCTGCCCACAAAGAAATCCCAGCAGCTTTGACAGAGCTCCATTGAGTTCACTAAGTCCCCTTGTCTCGCTTGCTCATACTGTTTCTCCCACTGCTGCAGGCTGGCTTTTTGTACTGGGCCCCTATGCCTGTATCGACGCCTTTTTCTGCCCACAAAGAAATCTGCAGCAGTCCTGACAGCGCTTTGGTGAGTTCGCTCACTCCCCCTTCCTCACTCGCTCTCTCATTCTGTTTCTCCCAGTGCTGCAGGCTGCCCTTTTGTTCTGGGCTCTTGTGTTGGGGCCTTTGTCTGCCACAAACAAATCCACAGCAGTCCTGACAGAGCTCATTTGAGCTCGGTCACTCCCCCCTCTCACTCGGTCGATCTTAATCTGTCCCAAACACTGATTTCCCACAGTGACCGTGCTATTGTCTGCAGGAGTATAAAAACATATTGTAGCCAGGATGTGAAAAATGACAGCTGCAGTGCTCATAAGGAGTTGAAGAAATGCCACTGTTGAAAATGTGGCGTGGCAGTATTATACCTCTAAGGGTTACAAGGGTGCGTGGAAACAGTTCAACGCACGCTTGTAACACGGTCATGTTATGGAGTTTCGTCACCAAATTTTCAACACAGGGATTTTTGCACCTCTGCTCATGAACAGTACCACTGTCATTTTCTTAATCTGTCTCGAACACTGATTTCCCACAGTGACCATGTTATTCTGTGCCGGAACTATGAAAACACATTTCGGTCAGGATGTGAAAAATGACAGCTGTACTGCTTATAAAGAGGTGTGAAAAAATGGCACTGTTGGAAATGTGGTGTGACAATATTACAAATCTGCGAAGTTACAAGGGTGCGTGGAAAGTGCGCAACGCTCACTTGTAACACAGTCCATTGATGGGCTAGCATCACTAAATTTTCAACATAGCCATTTTAGGACCTCGGCTCATGAACAGTACCATTGTCATTTTCTTAATCTGTCCCGAACAGTGATTTCCCACAGCGACCGCTCTATTCTGCGCCGGAAGTGCAAAAACACATTTTGGCCAGGATGGGAAAAATGGCAGCTGTACTGTTCATAAGAAGGTCTGGGAAAGTGGCAATGTTGCAAATCTGGAGTGAAAATATTAGAAATTCGTGAAGTTACGAGCGTGCGTGCCAATTGCGCAATGCACGCTCGTAACACAGTCATTTTTTGGAGTATTGTTACCAAATTTTCAACATAGGCATTTTAGGACCTCTACTCATGAACAGTGTCACTGTCGTTTTCTTAATCTGTCCTGAACACTGATTTCCCACAGCGACCACACTATTCTGCGCCGAAAGTGCGAAAACACATTTTGGCCAGGATGTGAACAATGACAGCTATACTGCTCACAAGGAGGTGTGACAAAATGGCAATGTTGAAATCTGGCATGAAAAGATTGTACATTCGCAGGGTTACGAGCGCATTTAGCAACTGTGCAACGCATGCTCAGAAACAGTCATTTTTTGGATTTTTTCCACCAAATTTGCAACATAGGCTTTTTGAGAGCCCACCTCATGAACACTGGCACTGTTGTTTTGTTAATTGGTTCCAAAGGCTGATTCCGCACAGTGACCGCGAAACCACCTTTTGGGGCAGATTAACGCCATGACAGTTCAAGAATTCATGAGGAGGGGTCCCAAAAACCCCATGTTGAAAATTTGGTGAAAAAATTCCCAAAAATGCCCGAGATATGCACTAAAGTTGAAAAATCTCTATTCATTACATTATACAGCTTACCGGCATTTCCTCAGTTCGCGGTCGGTTTGAAGAGTGCAGACGTGTTCCCGGTGCAGCGAAGATCGTCGCGCCATGCCCCAGAGGTAAGTATGGGGTGAAGGGGGGGTTGTGGGGAGGCTGGGTGCACAGTGGATGGGTGCTGGTTGTGGGGGTGCGGGAGACTACAAGGACTGTTTCCTTTCTTTCAGGTACAAGAAAATGTGGCAGACGCTTTCCATATTCCGGGGGCATGAGGCACGCTGGGGTGGGCTCCCAGCGTGCCACCAGAGTCTGAGGGGACAGCTGTAGCCAACGGAGGATTGGGTACCCCCATCGGCAAACAACAAAAGGGGATTTATTTCGCCGACGGGATTGGGCACCCCGCTGGCAAACAACAAAGGGGGATTTATTTCTGCCGACGGGATTGGGCACCCTGTCAGCAAACAACAAAAGAGGGGGTTCTTTCTGCCGACAGGGATTGGGTGCCCCTGCCAACAAACAACAAAAGGGGATTTATTTCTGCGACGGGACTGGGCATCCCTTGCCGCAAACAAAAGGGATTCTTTCTGCCAACAGGGAGTGGGCTCCCCTGTTGGCAAATAAACATTGGGCGGGTACATATTGTTTGTGAATACGGTGGCAAGCTGCCGCCATGTTCACAAACAATACCGCAGCTGCTACATCCCGCCCTGCAATGACGAGTCGCTCCCTCATTGCAGCGGATGGCTGACGCTGCAATGACGAAGGGGCCCCTGATTGCAGCGGCTATTTGTTTTAAAGTTGTGGCACTGCTGGCTGAACTAGTGTCAGCAGCAGTGTGCCACGGCATTGGGGGATGGGGGACAAGTCTTTGCAGGCTGTGGGGGCATTGGGCACAACAGTGCCACGCCTCCACAACCTGCTTCTGCAGAAACCTGCCGCAACATGTTTCTTGTGCATGCGCACAATCAACATAAAAAAGTTGTACATCTTTATAAAGTTTTGGACTTATTAACTATCTTAAAGCTGAAAATAACCCCATGGGTACACTCTAATGATGCCTTACTTCAGTACAGAGAGTACTTGGGTGTACTAACTGATCTAAAACAAAGGCAGCTTTTCACCAGGTTAGATTGGAATTGTTTCTGAACAATGCCTTATTGGCTAGATATAACAAAGTCTGGGACACCAGTTCTTCTTCCTGTTCATGTACTAATGATTGTTTGGAAGATTTGTATCATGTAATTATGATCTGTCCTTGGTATGAAAAACCAAGGAAAGTTTGGCTAACTCCAATTTGGAATAATATTGTGACAACTGATTTGCCCTTGCTAATGAAACATACATAATTTAGAAAACTGAAGGTTATTAAGGGGCAATATCAAGAGTCAAAGCCAAACAAAAGTAAACTGCTGTCTTCTCACTTCCAGATCAAATATTTGTAAGGATAGGATATTAATGTGTCTTGTAATAACAGGTTTATAGATGCACTATTCTCAGTACGGTATTTACTTACTGATGTAAATGCACTGGTCGCCTTTCAATATCTTTATCAACGGCTGTCTATTTATGTTTCTGCAATATTGTTCTTAGATATTATATTGTCTGTCATCTCTTCTTTTTATTTTGTTATATGTATTTGTTTATAATATTGTAATGGTCTATGACCGATCAATAAGCATTCATTCATTTACCAGTTCATCAAGAAGGGAGGCCATGACAACTTGTTAGTACTTCTAGGGCAAGGCAAGCTGGGTTCTCACACTTGAGCTATCAATGTCCTGCACTTTCCTGACCAGTAACCAGTCCTTCAAGTGAACTTGTTTCCATCTCTCATCATTAATCTGGTGTCTGCATGGATGGCCAGTACTTGCTCGAGGCTAATTCCCACCTCTAGGACTTTGATAATATCCTGTAAAGCGGGATCCTCCCTCTTTGTCTGCTCAAGCTTGAAATGACTCGTGGGGAAGTGAGGACAGTTCAAGTCTGGCAAAATTGAGGTATGCTTCTGGAATAGCCTCTGGGGATGCTCCCAGCTGGTCTATAGCTCTTTTTTTTTTATATACTTTCTTTTTTCTCCCACACTACAGAAAGCTGTACCCAACTCCCCTGGCCTAGCCTCACGTCCACACAAGGTCTTCTCCCATACAGCCTTGGCTTACCTCCCAGGTGACGTGGCAGTGGGCCTCCTATACTCCCAATCCCAAGGAATCAAGTCTTTGTTGGGGACCTTGATTGGTAGCAGGCCAACTGGAGGAGTGCCCACTATCAGGCCCTTGCATCGGTGTTGCTCCGAGAAGTGAATTTTTCCTTTTTGTATGCCCCCAAGTGTGACATGCCATGTGATGCCAAAGCTTGCACTGGCATCTATCTCGCTTCCCCTTTTGGTTTGGGTACTGGGGCTGCTGTAGCTCCTGGCCTCCACCAGAGATCAGACCACTCCAGGCCAGGGAACCCCCCCTGCCCTGGAGGAGCTGAGTAGCCCATTGAACACTCAGGCTGCCTCCCCTTGCTGACTCCAGTGAGCCGGGATCATTCCTGAACCCAGGTTGCCAGTGTAGAGATGTGGTGTCCAGTGCCTCAACCCTCAGCACCACCAGGCCAGCAGCTGGTCTATAACTCTGACTCAATTGCCTGGAGTACCTTCTGGTGACACAGAAAATTTAGAGCATAGCACTTTCATGGTGGCTCTGGAGAGTTGTACACTGGAGTCAACTGCATCATACTGTGGATGCCAGGAGAGGGCACTGGTATTTATGTTGGTCTTGCTGCTTCGGTATTCCAGGGTGTAGTTGTACAGGGACAACATGGATAGCCATCGGTGCCAGCTGTGTCCAGCTTGGCCATAGTGTTGATGTATGTCAGGGGATTATTATCCATCTGGACTGTGAAAGAAACCCTGTACAAGTAGTCATGAAACTTCTCCGTGATGGCCCAGTTTAGCATCAGCAATTTAATTTTGTGGACTGGATAATGCTTCTCTGAGTTAGACAACCTACAACTTGTGTTGGCCACCAGCGGTAATCCTTCCTGGTGCACCTGGTGAAGCATAGCTCCCAACCTGTTTAAGCTAGCATCAGCGTGGAGGATGTATGGCTTATAGGGGTTGTCAAAGGCTAGTACAAGTGCATCACACAGCTGCTTGATAATCTCACAAAAAGCAGTTTCACACACCAGGGTCCACTTGTCTCAGAAGGGTTCATTCACCTTAAGATATTTTCTTTGTGGGCTGTCTCTGGCGGTCTGGCTCTTTTTTTTTCTGATTGGTATGTGGGTAAACCTTTGTCAGCTCATGATATGGCCACACTACCATTCAGTCGTCTTTTGCAACCCACTGGTAATACCCATAGATTCTGAGAAATGACTGGAGAGCCTTTAAATGATGTGGCCTGGGCTAGGTGGTGAGAGCCTCTACCTTAACATGGTCAATCTGCATGCCATCCTCCAATATGCTGTATCCCACATATTTCACTGAATGCTGGCAGAACTGGCATTTAACTACTGATACATTTAGTCCAGATTCCTCCAGTTTGTCCAGTGTCTTCATGAGCTGGTGTCCATGCTCTTCCAGGGTGCTGCCAAAAATAATGAAGTCATCCAAATAGACAATCACCTCCAGCAGATGCATGTCCCCGGTGGCCTTTGCCAGTAATCTCTGAAATGTGGCTGGGCACCAGAGATCACTTGGGGCATTTGCTCAAAGTGATAAAACCCAAGGGATGAAAGTGCTTTCTCCTTGTCACTTTCAGTCATAAGGATTGGGTAGTACCCACTCCTTAGGTCTGGCACAGAGAACCACTTACTCCCTGACAGACTGCCATCTGCATCCTCCACCCAGGGCACGGTGTATTGGTCTGGGATGCTTTTCTTATTCAGAGTGTGATAATCTATGCACATTCTCACCGCCCTATTTTTTTCTCACCAGAACAACGGGGGAGGCATATGGGCTCTGGGATTCATTAATGACACCTGCCCCCAAACGCTCCTGCAGGTGCCTCCATACATCCCCTATGTCTCCTGAGGCCAACTGTCAGGACATCTCTCCAAAGGGGCATTCATCACTTAGATGGCTATGGTGTTGCTCCCCTTGAACGCACCCCACATCCCATTCATGGAGGCAAAACACGCACCGCCTTTTGGCCAAATTCCTGCTTAGGCTCCAATGATAACTGTCAGGGATGGGAACGTTCCCAAAGTTAAAAATGGCTGGATCTGTTCCCTCTTCATACCTTTCCAGTGGGTTCCCTTCGACCACACTATCTGTACTGTACATATGAGCCAGCACTTGTCCCATTCGGATAATCACCAGCTTTCCTGACTCATTCTTTGCTTTCACTATGACTTGTGGGCCTGGGGAGTCTTGGGGGGGGGGGTTGGCAATACCTCCTGCTGCATCATTAAGCCTTCAGGTAGTTAACCTTTTGCTGGGGCATCAGTGATGAAAGCAGGTCCTTTGGGTGAGTTGGCAAAGTCAGCAATCCCCACCACTCAACACTCTGACTTTGGCAGCAGAATTATCTCTCTTCTCAAGCCGGCCTTGTGGTGCTGAGGGTTGAGGTGCTGGACGCCACATCTCACACCTCACCGGCGACCTGGGTTTGGAGACAGACTCAGGGAGCCGGAGGTCAGTGGGGCAGGAAAGGATTGAGCATCTGGAGGACTGCTATTCTTTCCTGGGTGAGGGTTCCAAAAATGACCGCTATTCTAGCGGACTCCAATGGAGATCGGGGGCACTGCAGGTACATGGTCTACATAGGGGAAGGAGTGCGCAGATGCCAGCAGGGCAGCCATGTGCAGACATCATTGCACGCCACACTCCTGGGGGAAAACCAAAGCAAAAAAAACCCTGCCTGCTGGGTGAGGCGACGGCAACCTCCAGGAGCTGCAGCTCCACATGACCAGTGCTGACCACAAACCTGACTCTACCCCTTGGGGATCCACAGCCTTCTCTGTGGGGCAGGGAAGAGGTGGGGATCCTGAACCCAATGCAATTGTGGGGTAGTAGTTCGTGCAGGCAGTAAGGGGCTCCAGTCGAGTGAGCTAGCCCGAGAGATGCCCTAACATGGCAGGCAAAAATAAAGATTTAAAAAAAAAATTATCTCTCAACTCTCGACTCTCCGAATCACACCAACAGGCCCATCTGCCAACATAGCTGCTGGTTCTCTAGCACCACGGATAAGCTGACCCTCCTCACAACTGCTCAGACTGTGGGGTTTAGCAAGTGTTCCACTCTGCCCCTCTCTGACACTGTTTTGCCAGCCTCCTGAACCTATTGGCATTGGTTCCAATTAAAACTGATGTGTCATTCATCTCCTTGGATGTGGTGCAGATTAACGGCATGATTTCTATTGTGGGCAGTTCACTATGGCTCTTTGAGACAAATGCAATCCGTACTATGCAATATTCTTCGTACAGACAACTCTCAGCCCCTATCCCCCACACCGATAAGCTTGACAGTGGAGGGAGTGGTAGTTGCTTGAGGTACTGTTCATAAAAAGTTCTGTGGATAATTGTGACTTGTGACCTGTTGTCCAGTAGGGTGAAGCACAGCACCCCTTCAATGAGAATTTCGATGTCGATACAGGGTCTCACTAGCCCAGAGGATACAATACTCCCAGATGAGATCTTTGTTTCTGTCCATTTAGTGGAGCTTACTATTTCTGGAGACCCAGTTCTCTCCTTCACTAGACCCCTCTCTAGTTTCCCGACTGCTTGGATTGCCTGTTCACTTCAACCAGCCTGGGGCTCATTGTCAACCACATGCATGGGCTGTCTGGCCATCTTCTGTATAATGACAGCAAAAAATATTTGGGGGTTGCTTATTTGGACAAGACACTCTGGTGATGGCCCTTGGAGGTGGCTGGGTGGGAGGTCGCCAGAGACTGTCATTCATCTTCAGTTCTGTCAACTGTACATACACTTCTCTAAGCACAATTGCATCTACAGCTTGGGCCCCAGATTCCAAGAGAGGTACAGCCACTTTGGCCTCCACTGGCACACTAGATACCACCAACTCAGGTTCCACAGGGGCAGTGCTAGATTTGCTCACTTGATGCATAGCAGCCTTCAGTTCTTGGATCAAATCCTGACATTCAGCATTTGTGCATGTATCCCCACCGTCTGCCACCTGGGTACTAGCAATAGCAATGGAAGTGTGTTCACAGGGTCCATCTTGCTCTTCAGCGGCCATTACAGGCTTGAAATAATGGCCTCAAGGGTACATTTCCACCAAAAATGTGGGTGGTTCACCATACATTTCCAGATCAAATGATACATTCCCAGAAATAAAATAATAGAATGTAATAAAAAAAACTAAACAGTAAAAACAGAGTGGTCTAGGAACATAATTTACGCCTCCCTTTGCTGTCTCCCTCAGAGGAACTGCTTCATAGGTTGCATTCCATGCGTTTTTGTAACACTTTGTCTTTTCTTTCACACTTGTAAGTCTCTGGTCTCCTTTCTTTCTCCAGTATCCATAGGGTCAATGCAACAGTTGGATCAAACTCCATTATTTGTGTAGGAGTTAGTTTGACATTCATCAAATCACCCAGCATCTTCAGAGTCAGCATGATCTCCAGTCAGTTTTAATGCATTTTATTACTGAAAACCCAGACTCAATAATACTTGAACTTGAGCTTAAAAATCACTGGCAAATATAGATATTCAAATGTCAAATTTCAGCTTTTTTTGTGTAGGTTCAATAATACATATTGTGTATAAACCATTATATACTCAATCCTGTGATTATTTCCAGTACATCCATACCAGCAAGCTCCTGTTTGTGACTCATCACTCACTGAAATGTTCTCCATGTTTTTATGATCTCGGCTGACAGTTGACTACCACTGATGTAATTTAAGAACTGACACCAACTGCAGCAGCCCAAGAATGTCATGTGGTAAGCACACCTAAGCAGATGTCTCCAGGTGCTCATGTGTATTTCCTATCAAAATATCTTAATTGTCATGCCAGTTTCTTGCGTTACATTACTAATCTCAATATAGTGCGAAAGGAGCACAACAAAAATAGTTTAGTATTCACGTTCTACCCGCTGATGCTGACAGTTCTTTGCAGTTAGGAATACTTTTTTAACTAACGGCACTCATAACACCTAATATTCTTTTTTTTTTCCTATCTCTTTTTTACCTCCTTTTTCCTGGCCGCCTGGTCTGCTCCCCTTTTGACCTCGTATCCTTCTGTTGATTCCATCTGCCGTCTGCCTCTACCCTGGTCTGTTAGGCACCGTATTCTCTGCAGTTGTATCCTCCACAGCAGGGCTGCAAGGATTCCTGACTCCTCACAGAACTTGGATCCAGCTTGAGTGCCCAACAGCCGGGCAAAGCTCATGGACGGCCATCAAGCCACTCAACTCAGGCGCCGTCCTCCATTTTTTACCCCGGAGCCAAGGACATGCAATGACATTGCTGGAGGGGAGCACGCACGCATCCGCACATGCTCTCTGCAGGCATCTGCCCTCACTTCCACCCCTACGTGCAGCGGAGCATGCAGTCCCTCTGTCTCCGCCAGGAGGCAACCACGTACCGACTTCTGTGGACCCCCTCCCCAGAGAAGGAGAGCAGTCTTTCAGATGCTCAATCCTTCTCCTCCCCTGCCAACCCCCAGTGATCTGTGCTTGTTCCTGAACACCAGCCATTGGCATGGCACGAGGTGAGGCAACCAGCACCTCAGCCCTCAGTGCCACCAGATCCGTGACAGCTAATATTCAACCCTGGTAATGCCACTAATCTCATGAGAAAACTCAGTAATTCAAAGTGAGCTTGCATCATAAAGTTGGCTGTGGTGAAAACAAAGTAGAATAAAAAGAGCACTTGCAGTGTGAGTGTCAGATAACACGGTTTTACTGCAGGTCGCCAACACTGAAAACTGAAGCAGTTCTATCGGTGTTGCACCTCTGTAAATGCACTGCGTAATTCATTTTTATTTATTTATGTATTTTGCTCATACTGGAATTACAATCCTTTGAGTCATAGACTCATTTCCAAAGGCTCCTCATCAGGTAATACATAGACAACAAACAGTTATAGGTTCCATGTACAAAGCACATAGTTACAAGAAAATACCAGTTACAGGTTCCATGTACAAAACACATAGTTACAGGAATACAGTGCATACGTTGTTGCATAGTTACATCGCAGCAAGTTTGCAGAGGCAGGCACTTAGTTACATCCAGCAAGGTTCCAGAGGCGAGTTGAGTAGGCAGTAGATATACCGTTGATGAATCATTGGCATGTGCAGTACAGAGTGCTTTCAGGACAGGTTGTAATGACAATGTGACATTAATTAACTGCTTTGTAATCCTATACATTCAGTAGCTAAGGTAATAGTGTACCAGAGGGAGATTAGAAATAGTGATGAGGGGTTTAGCAGTCCTGGGGACATTGTCAGTAGGTATGTCCGACCGTGACCTGAGTGGTAACTGGGGGGACAGGAATTTGTGGTCCTGAGGATAACTTAAAGAGGCCTGTAGGTAGGCGGATAAGGTTACCCACTATAGGGCAGAATATTGAATGGTTTATGGGCCAAATTATTCACACTTACAGCACCGTGAGGCTCATAGGTGGTTTCTTAGCACAACTTTGAATTGTCTGATTTTAGGAATGTTTGTGATGGTGGCTGGGAGGGAGTTGAACCAGAATAGGGCTCTGTAGCAGAAGGACCTCTGTACAAGAGATGTCTTGGCTCTAGGCACCCGGAGGGTGTCTTGCAATCCCTGCATGTGGTGAAGGTGGTGTTAGCATGCTGGAGTGAGGAGGTCACCCCAGGAGAGAGAGGCCAAGGAGTGTTTTTTTTGTGAGAAGAAAAGTCTGATAGCAGAGTCTCTCCTCAAACTTGAGCACGTTGGCGGTGTAGTAGAGCGTGCATGTGCATGTGAGCCTGCCCCCCCTAGTCAATAGTCTGCAAGCCTTGTTTATGGCTAGTTGGATATTTTTATAAGTGCAGTCTTGTCTGCTGCTGCTTACATAAGGAGGCCATAGTCCACAAGGGAGAGAACTGAGGAGGTGATGGCCAGCCAAAGGGCCTCGGGGGGTAGACAGTCATTGTGGTGGTAAACCAGGCCAAGCCATGAGTTTGTGGCAGAGGAGAGGGTGCTAATGTGAGAGTGGAAGGTAAGGTCTGTGTCGAAGGTAATACCCAGGTATTTATAAGAGGACACTTGTTCAAGTGGGTGCTGCATATTGGGGAGTATCTAGGGGGTGAGTTTCCGACCGTGCTCTGGTGATGAGAGAAAAGCATAGCTTTTGTTTTTTTCAGGTTGATGACTAACCTGTGGTCTGTGAACCGTTGTTCAATCTGGCTGAAAGACAACTGGAGGGAGGCCTGAAGGGAGGCAAAGTTTTGGTGTGAAGCAAATAGAACTGCACCATCCCGCATATAGCAGGAGTCTTCCAAAGCAGTTGCTAGGTAGAGTATTGAGGTACAGACTAAAGATAAGAGGGCACAGTATGGAGCTCTGGGGAACCCCAGAGTGGACAGGATGAGTGTCGGACAGGATAGTGTTGATTTTTACGCACTGGGACCTGGAGGACAGGTAGCTGTTGAACCAGGAGAGGGGCCCAGGGGTAAGGCCAAGCTGGAGGAGGAAGCTGAGTAAGAGGGGGTGGCAGACCATGTCAAATGCCTTGGAGAGGACAATAAACACGGCTCCAGCAAGGTTCCCGGAGTCTAGCGTGGAGTGTAGGAAATTGGAGAACTCCAGGAGGGCAGTGATAGTGCTGTGACCTGACCAAAAACCATGCTGCTTACTGCATATTATTTCATGTTTGGCCAGGTATTCTGTGATCTGGTCAGCAACTATTTTTTCCAGTGCTTTTGAAAGTGGTGGCAGGATGGAGATTGGCCTATAATTACTGGGGGGAGGAGCAGTCTCCACTTTTGAATATTGGTGTGATGACTGCTGTGTTCCAGGCAAGGGGGGAACTGGCCCAGACACAGGGAGTGATTGAGTAGATCCGTAAGAGGGCAAAGTACCATGCCTAGGACCAGACAATGCAGCCTGGTATCCAATTCAAACATCATGTTTTACATTAGCAAGCAATTTAAACCTATATCCAGTTTGGTATGGCACCATATATAACTGTGAAATGTTAATGTACAGCTAGAACAAATTGATGCCAGAAACGTACATAAGTACTATACAAACCTTGGTTAAACCCCTTATACATGAAAAAAGGCTAAGCATTTATAATTAACTGAAATATCTATGATAAACCCAGACAACGTATTGCTGTCTGCAAATATAAATGGTCAGAATTCATTTTCTGGTAATTAGGTGAGTGCACAAAAATGGCTGGAGTGGCTATATTTGGGCACTGTCTAGGACAATGTTACAATACAACAGATTCAGGAACTACATGCTGTATAATGTGCACAAGAGAAGGCAATGATAAAACTGAACTGGAATCATTTTAAAAACAGTTTCATACATTGCATTTTAGCAGTCACTTATGGAAGGCTGCTGTCAAGTGTTTATGCCTGTCTAAGCTTCGCAGTTGCTCTGGAAACAAATTCCACAAATAATAAACCTTGACAACTCCAATGCATAGATCATAAAAAAATGGAGAACCTTTCAGTGACTGATAAGTCACAAACAGGAGCTTGATTGTATGGATGTACTGGAAATAATCTTCCTGGTTTCAGCCTTATCAGGCTTGACCATGCTGGGAAAAAATGAGGGGATGGGATACTGTTCTAGTACAAAAATTGCCTAAACATATCCTCTATACCCCACCAGCAACCCCCCTTGCTCTCAAGTGAGTTCTTTCATGTACTTCTTCTGCTGGGTAATACAAAAAAACTGCATTTAGTTTGCATATATAAGGGTGGTGTGCAATGGCTAACATACCTCCTTGACTCCATAACTCCTATGGTCCATGAGAATGAATTGTCGCTACTAGGTGACCTTAACCTCAATTAGTTAGGGGGCAACGCTAGACAATATGAGCCCCTGCTGGCTGGGCTCTCCCTCTCTCAACTTATCCGTGAGCCTACCAGGCTTCCAACAACAAGAGGGGGAAGTAGTCTCCTTGATTGTGTGATGTCTAACAGACCAGAGATGGTGGTCTACTCTCATACATTCTCAGACTCGATCTCAGATCACACCCCTATCTTCTGTGTAGAGAAGGTCTCCCCTCCAAGGATGCCATACAAAATCCTCCTTATGAGGTATTTCTCCAACTTTTACTTGGAATCCTTCCACACAGACCTGGGACATACAGATTGTTCCCAGTACTTCATTCTCCTGACACTTCTACTGCCCTAAACAACTGTCTTGACATTTTCTCTGCCCTGCGGAACAAACATGTCCCTTTTATTAACTCATTGCCTCCACAGGAGCTTTCTGAAGTTGCAGCACTTGTCTCCTGTATACTGTTAACAGTTAATCCTGGGCCCATCTAAGTAAAATCAAGTCATAATTGGCATGCCGCAAACAAATGCTAATACCACAACAAGCATTTGTCAATGCTGAATGTTGGCTTGCTGGCATTGGCATTTGTAATGCAGGAGTTAGACAGATGCATCATAGGAATGGCAGTGAAGTATTGAACTGATGCCAACCCACCCCCACCCTGCAGAGAGTGACAATCATTAGGGTGTCCCTTTGGGTGTTTGGTAGTGCAAAAGGGAAAACATGGGCAGGATGTGAAAATGACAACTGTACAGTTCATAAGGAGGTGTTAAAAAATGCCAGTGTTGAAAATGTGGCATGTAAATGTACCAAATTTGCCAAGTTACTAGGGTGTGTGGGAAATATGCAATGGACACTTGCAACACTGCCATTTTATGGGCGTTCGGCACGAAATTTTCAACATAGGCATTTTAGCACCTCTGCTCATGTACAGTGTCACTGTTATTTCCTCAAAGTGTCCCAAGATGTGATTTCGCACAGCGACCACGCTATTGCGTGCCGGAAGTGCGAAAACATATTTTGGGCAGGATATGTGAAATGATGGCTGTACTGTTCATCAAGAGGTGTGGAAAAAATGGCAATGGTGAAAATCCAGACTGAAAATATCACAAATGCATCGACGGTACGAGGTGTGTGCAATCTGCCAACGCATGCTCGTAACACAGTTATTTTATGGAGTATCATCACCAAATTTTCAACATAGGCATTTTAGGACCTCTGCTCATGAACTGTGTCACTGTCATTTTCATAATCTGGCCCAAACACTGATTTCCCACAGCGACTGCGCTATTGTGCGCCGGAAGTGCGGAAACACTTTCCGGGCAGGATGTGGAAAATGACAGCTGTGCTGTTTACAAGGAGGTATACAAAAATGACAATGCTGAAAATTCTGTAGTAAAATATTGTGAATGCGCGAACTTACGAGCCTGCGTAGCAACTGCGCAACACACACTTGTAAAACAGGCATTTGTTAGATTTTTTCCACCAAATTTGGAACTTAGGCTTTTTAAGAGGGCACCTCATGAACACTGCCACTGTCATTTCATTAATGGGCCATTAAAGGTGATTTCACGCAGTAACTGTGAAATCACCTTTTGAGGCTGATTAACGCCATGACAGTTACAGAATTCATGAGGAGGGGCCCCAAAAACCACATGTTGAAAATTTGGTGCCAAAATTCAAAGAAATGCCTGAGATATGCAGCAAAGTTGAAAAACCCTATTTACTCCATTATACAGCTTACCGCATTTCCTCAGTTCGCGATCGGCTTTGAAGAGTGCAGACGTGTTCCCGGTCCACTGAAGATCGGCTGCGCGGACCTCGGAGGTAAGTATGGGGGGTGAGGAGGCAGGTGCGCAGTGGTGGGTGTGGGTGGGGGCATTGAGGACTACGAGGGACGTTTTTAATTTTACAGGGGAAAACCAAAGAAAACCATTGCGGACAGTTTTCCTGTTGCAGGGCATTTGGCACGCTGGGTGGGCCCCAGCATGCCACCCAACTGTTTTGGGGGTCAGTAGCCGACGGGATTAGGGCACCTCATCAGCTCCTCAACGGGAAATAATGCCGGACGGGATTGGGCACCCGTTGGCAAACAAAGACAGCGGTGGGGGATCGCTGAGCCGAGGGGATTGGGCAACCCTCTTGGCATTCAAAAATTGGGAGGGAGAGGGATGCAGATGGGCGGGGCTCCTCGTCAGCGATAAACACAGTGGGGGCACCAGCTGAGGGGAATTGGGCACCCCATGGCATTCCAGATTGGGGGTATGCTGATGGGGAGGGCTCCCCGTTGGCACAGTGAAACAGCGGGGGGTTACAGACAGAAGTTGGGCTCCCCGATGTCGACAGCCATAAACGCTCGCTGACCATGCTGATAATGGCGGCAGCCTCAAGCAAAGGGTCCGCTGATGATGTGAGCTTTGCTCGGATTGCAGTGGACTTTGTTTTGATGTGCTCATACACCATTATGTATGCATGGTGTGGCTTGGCATGCAGGCTGATTAGGGAATAGAAACATAGAAACATAGAATTTGATGGCAGATAAGGACTGCTTGGCCCACCCAGTCTGCCCATTTCCCTGCCTACTGGATAAGCTGCAGATCCTAGTTAACCAGCAGCCTACTTCTTCCTACCCCCACCCCCTAGAATTGCCTTATGACTGTCCCATGCATGCTTGAATTCTACCACTGTTTTTGACTCCACGACCTCCTCCGGAAGGCCGTTCCATGCATCCACAACCCTCTCTGTGAAAAATGCTTCCCAGCAAATTATCTCTGTACGCCCCCTCTATCTTCAAATTATTGCCCCATACCTACTGATCGTGCCCTGCATTCGCCTAACAGCGAACCCCCAAATCTGCACTTTCCCTATATGTTGGCTTGCGCCTGCGGCAAGCCAACATAAAAAGGAGAGTAAGGGGTACTGTTACAGAATGGCTCCATGGTAATCTATTTGCCCTTTTGAGATCTAGGGATAAATGCTGGGCTAGTTTCAAGGCTACACATGACATACCTATGAACCAGGAGTACAGACGTCTCAGAAATGTGTGCTAAAATTATTAGATCTGCACAGAGTATACCCGGCACTGATGGATCCCCTGTGTTGGTTGCTGACTCTGTAAAATACTTGGGAGTCACCCTTGACCCTCAGCTTGACCTCTCCCAGCATATTCACCATGTATGCAGAGCTGTAAACAGCAAGCTGGACCTGGCTTATGGAGCAAAACACAGTCTTACCCCCGCCACTTGTATTGCCCTGGTGAGAGGGGTGTTCCTCCCTACGCTCTGCTATGGTATCATCACTTTTGCTCACACTGCTAAAACTCACCTCTCCAAATGGGACGTGGCTTACAATAATATATGCCACTTTGCCCTTGCAGCCCATCATCTGACTCACCACAGCAACCTTTACAACAAGCTTATTTGGCTTCCACCAGGCCATCATCGGAGCTTTGTCATAGGTAGTTTTACTGACAAGGTGTCAGAACGGCCATGCCTCCTGTTCTGGCAGCGCTCCTCAAACCTGCCCACTCCTCTTGTTCCCTAAGGTTGCATGGTCCTGCAATATTCCTGCACCCAAATGGGTGACAGAGCATCTGCTACATGTGCTCCAAGATTATGGAATTCCCTTGGTGCCCATGTTCATACTACACCCTCCCATACCTGTTTCCAAAACTCCCTCTGGGATCTCTTGCTGTTCTCCTCGGCCTGCAGTTGCACTTAAGACATCAGTGGCCCTCCTAACAAGTATCACACTCAATACCTTGGTCCTCTATGAGGGCACCTACCTGAGCTCTGCATTTGGCTGTCCTCCCAGCCATATCTGTGCACTGTATTCCTTGTTTATGTACTCTATGTTATTCTGAATTGCCTCTCTGTCTCATTTTGAAATGTCTGCATGTTGTTTACCTGAGCTCTGTAAAACCTGTTTGTAATTTGCTTCCTTATTTTTTTGTAACCTCCCAGGTCGCACCTGAAAATAGGCATCTGTTTTTGTCTAGTGTGCTTACCTGGTAAACAAAAGCTAAATAAATAAATAATGTTTTATTCACAATATTTATTATTGAGCACACACAAAAAAACTGAAATTTGACATTTTAATTTCTATATTTGCCATTGATCTTTAAAACTAACACAATGATCAGTAGAGCTATGATGTTGAGCAAGTCATTCTGTTTTCTTTTTTTTTTTTTTAGACTTTTTCTCCCTCGGCCCCCTTGTCGGCTATGTCTGATGTCCCCCTGTGCCATCCTTCATGAATCAGACTTCCTTCCCTATTGCCCCACAACTTGCCCTTTGTGGCAAGGGTTGGGGAGCTCCATGACCCACCACAATGGATCTAGCTTGGGAGATGCCCTCTCAGGGCAGCACTGTGGGGGACAATCACCATTCTTCCATGGCAGGGGATCACTTTCTACTTTTCTTCTTTGTGGAAGGAAGTGTGCAATGATGTGCAGCTTGGGCATCTGCATTCTGCATGCTGGGTGGCTGCTCTGCCTCCACCCCCACGTTTGAGGGACATGGCATGCCCACCCCCAGCCGCCGCTAGGGGTCAGGTAAATGCTGATCTGTGTTCCTGACCAACCTGGGAGAGGAGAGCTGTCCCTCAGATGCTAAATCTTCTCCTTCCCTGGCTGACCTCTGGTGACCTGCTCACACTGCGAACACAGGTCGCCGGTATGGTAGGAGGTAAGGCAGTGATGGCTCAGCCCACCAGGCAACAGGGCCAGCTAGTCATCCTGTTTTCTAAACAACATTTTAAGTAGTATGTGAGAATTGTTAGCCAGTATTGGTTTGAGAGCAAGCAGGCGGAATGCATATTTCATTAGCAGATGAATTCCCCAAAGCATAATGTTGGGTTAAGCCCTTCCCCATCCCTACCGGGTCATAATATCGCATGCTTAATAAAGTACAACAGTATGGCTAACCCGCTACAGTGCTGCAGTAGTGAGCGAATGGTGCAATACCGTGTATACTGCTGTACACGGTATTGCACCATTCTCACTTTTCCAGGCAGAGGATAAGACCTCTGCTGGGAGTGGCTTCTGTCAACCAGCTGCTGTGGCTCAACGGACTGAGCCACAGCAACAGGGAATCCAGGCAGTGCTTCTGGGACTGAGTTTGATTCTCGGTCCCAGAAATCTTATTTTTGTTAATCTTTGCGTGCTCCTCGACCTGAACCCCCCCCAGAGTAGAATCTATATGGGGGGGTTTGCGGTGCAGCCCCCTGTAACAGTGAGTATGGCGGGGGAGCCCCACACAGAAAAGAAAAATATGGCGCATGGCAAGAATCGCTCTGTATTGGCAGCGTGATTGTGCCATGCGGCATAGTGTTCTGCATGGTGTTGACCCCGTGCCTTGACCTTCTAGTGCCTTAGAAACGTATTCTGCTAAGAGTGTCTCATCTTTTCTGCCATATGAAACATCATCATTTCTAGGAGTCATACCAGGAGGTAAGGAGCAAAGAAGGCCATCTTAAGTCCATGACCGCTCCTATTGTTTTACCCATAATAAGTCAATACATGTCCTTTCCGGATGTAGGAATTGAGTTTGTTTTTTAAACTGGGCCTTATTTTTTGAACACATAATTTCCTCAGATAACTCATTCCATGAGGCCAACACTCTTTAGGCGAAAAAAGCCTTAGTGTCTGGTACAGCTGCTGGCCAGTTGTTTGGACTAAAAATCTGACACACTTCTACAACATTGAACTGTTCATTACATCTTCTCCTGGTGAAGGACTTATCATATTACCGAAATGGTTTTTCATGGATTTCATCTCTGAAATGGGTAATCTCTTTTGTAACAATATGTAATGTGCCAGTGAACTGTTGTCCCCGCAACAACACAAGTACCTCATCTTTGAATTCCATTCTGTCAGCAGAAATGTTGTTGGCAGCAAGGAAGCACTCCCCAGCATGTAATATGTCATAGTGTTCTGAGGAAAGAACTGCAGCCTCAACCTTTTCTGCAATGTGGAACATGAGTAGTTTTTTCTGTTGCTTGCACACATGTGCAAGAAACATAGTGCCATCATCCGAGTTTTTGAAGGTGTGTCAGCTCGTCTTCCAATACAGTCAGTGTGTTTGCAGGCACGGCCCCAGTTCCCCAATCACTGCTGCAACTGTCTATGACAAGCTGAAAATGCAGTGGCATACAGTTGAAAGGGAGAGCTCCGCTTGAGTGAGCAGAGCTCTCCCCCTCCACACATGCGCGCACGCACACACACTGCATGCTCATACGCCTTACCCCTCACTGTACGTCCGACATGGCTACCCAATCCCCCGTCAGCTCCACGCCCCCCAAAGCATCCAGGTGCCATGCTAGGAGCCCACCCCAGTGTGGCAAAATCATGTTATGGCCAACAGGGGTGCCCAATCCCCCATCGGCTCCACTGTCTCCCCCCCGTACAGGGTGCCACGCTGGGAGCCCACCCCAGTGTGGCTACAGATGCCATGGCCGATGGGGGTGCCCAATCCCCTGTCGGCTCCACACACCCCCAAGTCATCCTTCTGCTATGCTGGGAGCCCACCCCAGCGTGGGCAAAACATCCTGCGCTGGCCATTTAAAAACAAAAACTAAAAACAAAAATGGTCCTCGCAGTGTCTGCACCCCACCCACGCACCTGCCTCCCACACCCTCCCTCACCCCATACTTACCTCTGGAGTCCGCGCGACACTCTTCGGTGGACCGGGAACACGTCTGCACTCTTCAAAGCCTACCGCGAACTAAGGAAATGCCAGTAAGCTGTATAATGGGATAGATAGGGTTTTTCAACTTTGTTGCATATCTCAGGCACTTTTTGGAATTTTTGCACCAAATTTTCAACATGGGGTTTTTGGGACCCCTCCTCATGAATTCTTGCACTGTCATGGCGTTACTCGGGACCGAAGGGTGATTTCACAGCCACTGCGTGAAATCACCTTTCTGGAATGATTAATGAAACGACACTCCCAGTGTTCATGAGGTGGGCTCTCAAAAAGCCTATTTTGAAAATTCGGTGGAAAGATTCCTAAAAATGACTGTTTTACGAACGTGCGTTGCGTAGTTCCTACGCATGCTTGTAAGTTTGTGAATTTTCAATATTTTCACTCCAGATTTTCAACATTGTTATTTTACCACACCTTCTTATGAGCAGTACAGCTGTCATTTTTCACATCTCACCCAAAATGTATTTCCGCACATGTAGCGCACACTGGGACACATTAAGAAAACCACAGTGACACTGTTCATGAGTAGAGGTCTTAAAATGGCTATGTTGAAAATTTGGTGAAAAAATTCCTAAAAATAACTGTTTTATGAGCATGCATTGCGCAGTTCCTATGCATGCTCGTAAGTTCACAAATTTTCAATATTTGCACTCCAGTGACTTCCAAATTCCTAAACAGCACATAGAAGCAAGCAACATTCGGCATTGACAAATGCTTGTTTCTTATTGGAATGCCAAGAATGCAGATACAATCATCTGAAAAAGTTCATGAGTTAGTTGTATTGTAATGAGGTATTTTAGTGAGAAGAAACTTTTTCTCAGCTTAGCTGCTTTCATTGGGGTGCCCACATGGTCTCTGGTAAGGCCTCATCTAGAGTATGGAGTTCAGCACTGGTGCCCACACCTCAGAAAGGACATTAACCTGCTGGAGAAGGTCCAGAGGAAAGCTACAAAAATGACAGCAGGTCAGCAGGGTAAGACATATGAGGAGAGATTGAGAGCACTGAACATGTACTCCCTGGAAGACGAGAGAGAGAGAGAGGGAGGAAGGGGGAGAGAGAGAGACAGAGAGAAAGAGAGAGAGAGAGAAGATGATTGGGACCTTGAAGTACTTGAAAGGGATAAATAAGGCAGATAAGGAGAGTCTCTTTCAGCTGAGTGGCAACCATAACATGAGGGGGCACAGTCTTATTCTGGAGGGTGGGAAGTTTAACCCGAGGAAAGTCAGGAAGCACTTCTTCACAGAAAGGGTGATGGACACTTGGAATGTGCTGCTGGAAGAGGTGATCTCATTGAAGACATTGGGCAGCTTTAAGAGAGGCTGGGATAAGCATAGGGGGAAGGTAAGGATCATGTGTAGGGTGGAAAGGAGGAGTGGGGAGGGGACATGGACATTAGCTCATGCTGTGGACCCTGCAATACAAGTAGACTAGATAGACAAAATGACCTTCCTCTGCTGGCTTCTTCAAATGTTCATATCTACTGACCTTACCATCATTAACCTGTTTTACGTGCATAAGAATGCTTTTCCACATTCTCATAAGCCTATTTTATGCTCTAACTCTGTGGGCTAGCCATCTGGTTCCCAACACATTTACAGAGACAAGGTACTAGAGACCAAGAACAGAGGATGTTTGTTTCAGTCCATTTCACATCACTACTGATGAATGGTAGTACCGGAGAATCTGCTGTAATAGGTCATCAATTTGCTGCACTAAAGAGCAAGGCTTGGCTGCATCTCGTAATGCCACTTTTTAGTTATTTAAGTCTAGTAATCGGGTAAGTGCACTGATCCAGGGGACCATTTTCAGGCACGACCAAGGCAACACAGGTGGCAGTTACAAAGGTAGTGACAAGTTATACAATGAGTACAAGCCATGTGGATATATAGACATCATTGGTGAACAAAGTGGATATACAGACATCTCTGGTGAACAAAGTGGATATACAGACATCAATGGTGAACAAAGAAAGTGACATTGAGTAAAATTGATGAGAAGCTGAAAAAAAACAATCAGTACATCACAATAAATAACAGTTATTATACGAATTAATTACTAATGATAAGCGGCCAGTGCAAATTAATGCATGATGGAAAACAAACAAACAGAACCGGCCCCCCCCCCTAATAAAAACAGACAGGACAATAGCCAAGTGGGAGAGCCCAAAAAGCAAGCAGTGAGGGATGTAAGACAGAAGTCCAAAGAAATGAAAGAGGGCAGGTGAGGCCAAAGCAGCCCAAGAGGGAAAAGTCAGAAAGGTAGGGGAGGGTTATCCAGGCTTGCAACGGCATGTGATCTCATCAAGCAGCCAAGGTTTGAGATGTGTCTTGTAATTGGCATGGGAATCCAGAAAGCGGATGGGCATGAGGATTCTGTTCCACAGAGTGGGAGCAGCCACAGATAACGCTCTGCTACCCATAGCCGAGGAGACTTTCAGGAGATCCATGGAGGGGACTGAGGATGCACGCAGACACTGTGAGGGAGTTCTGGTCTTGAGGACAGACATACTGTATAAGGGGAGGCTTCACAATGCCTGATGGTATTGTCCAGGAGGCAGCCAAGCCCATGATCAAATCTGCAGTGTAGTGGGAGCCAGCTAAGTGCCTGGTAGAGGTGGTAGTGGTGAGTGGAATATGGTGCCAGGAGAATGAACAAAACATATGTTATTGTAAGTGGAGCAGAGGTGCACACGCAAGGCTGAGGATGTGTTTCAGTAAACAGGGAAGCAGTAGTCAATCAAGGGTAGAATGTTGCCTCGGGCAATGGTTAAACAGGCTTCCCTGGTCAGGAGTGACTTTATCAGATAAGTTGCACCATGTTTCTGGTTAATACTGTGGATAACAGAGGAGATATACTTACTGTAAGCTTCTTACAAGCACTGCCCATCTAACTCACACCTGTGACCTACATGCTCAGGCTGGGTGGCTTCCGCTCCTTAGTAGGATCCCATATCAGACCTGCCTGTTAACCAAAAAGGTGCTCCTTGGTCTCATGCCACCAGGTTTGAAAAAACTCTTAAACACCCACTGTAGCTACTAGCATATCCGAAGTTCTGGCTATCAAACCATCCAGGTTCCCAGATGTCGGGCCTTCATGGGATAGAGGTCAATCGCTTATAGGGCACCTCATTGGTACAATGTGCTCAACAGAGAAATTCTGACAACTCCCAAATTTGGCCCTTTCAAATGACTACTCCGGCAGCAGCTCACCTCTACCAGTAGCTGTGACTGTTTCTCCTAAGGGGACCACCTCACTCAATGCTCTTCCGCAACTAACTAATTGCTACCACAGTTCCCCCTGTTCATCCATTTTCATCCCTTCCTCCTTCACCTCACTTCTCCCCTCCACCCCTACCACACATACTCACACCCCAAAACTGGCACTTCTCTGACCTCTGTCCACTTTCCACTACCTACCTGAGCACTTTTCTGCCCCTCCTCCCACAATGACAATGGCCCTCCAGCCTACCTACTCTTCCCTGGTCTACCCCATACTGTCCTCATACTACATGTGCTCCTCCAAATAGTTTGCCTTAGAACTCTGTATAGTTCTCAGCCATAAGTAGTCTGTCCTCGTGAATTATTGTTACAGTTATACTTTTGCCTTCTCTGTGTTATTGGATACTGTGTAGCTGTTTTGACCTTTGTATGTTTGTTACCCTCCAAAATAACGTGGAACCTTTGTAAATGAGCTGCTCTTGCTCAAAGGTAATGTAATCTGAGAGTTAAATAAATAAATAAATACTACTAAAATATGGTCAGAAAAGGAGAAGAATGGGTCCAGGATAACTCCCAGATATTTCTCAGAAGGTTTTATCTCAGAAGAAGCCATAAGGGGAAGGAAATATATTCATTTCAGTGCTTTACAGTAAGTGGTAATTGTTATTTTTATTATTAAACTTAGATTGTGGGCTTTTAGTGACACTGTGATTTCTTTGCTGTCTTTACTTAGAATTGTTTTTAGGCTGTTGAAAATTTAAAACGTAGTGGTGGTATATTTCTTTGCTGTCTTTAATTGCTGCAAATTGTCACCCCCCTTCCCTTTCCCCCACCACTTAATTATATGCTCTGTTAAATCTGATTGACAGGAGCTAAACACAGAGGATAATAGGTGGTGTGGAATAGGAGGGGCATAAGGGGAAGAAGCCCACCCTCAGCATGACAAGTGTTTTGACTCATTTCTTTCTTTATTTATTTTCTTTTTTTAAAAGAAAAGTATCTGAGGATCAGTGGCAGGATTTTTAGGACAGTAAATTAATATTAAGGGAACTAGGAGAGCTTCAGTAACAGGCAAGTAGTGGAATAGCAGTATAATTGAAATATAATGTGGGGAGTGGTACAATGCAGTAGCTGTGGGGAAGCCATATTCAGGCAGACCTTCTGGACACTGAGGTGCTGCCCTACCTGCATACATCTTTCTGGACTGCGGGATGAGGTAGCCAGACTCAGAGCGGAAGTAAACTGGGTCAGGAGTACTATCACCCCTATCCAGAGACCACCCAATCCAATGCCTCTGTCTCAAAGGATGCCAAGAATGAGGAGCACTTGGATGACAGTGGGCTCAGGGCAGGTTAAGACGGTCAGGCAGAGGCACATCCCAGATCCTATTCCACTCAAGAAATGATACACCACACTGGCAAATGGGGGCAACCAAATAGAGGTACCTAGAGAAGTGGAAGGAAAGGATGTGGAGGTTAGCCAAGGAGGTGACCTCAGCGGGGAGAGCAGTGGACACCAGAGGAGGAGGAAGCAAATCCTGGTGGAGGACTCCATCATAAGAGGGATCCAGTTAGGAACACAGGAGGGGGAGGACAGGAAGGTGAGGTGCCTACCAGGTGCCATGGCATGGAGGGATGGAAGGAAGATCCTGGGATCGCTGGGAAGGCAAGACGGGAGGGTGAGCTGGATGTCATTATCTACCTAGGTACTAATGACCTGGCAAATGGGGAGCCAAAGGAAGTTCAAGAAGAGTTTAGAAATTGGGGAGGTCTCAAGCAAGTAGCTACTCTGTCACCTTCTCAGAAGTACTACCTGCTAGGAGGCATGGAGAGCATAGGGTGTATGCACCAGGAACTTTAACTCATGGTTGAAGAACTGGTGCTGTGAGGAAGGGTTTGGATTCTTTGGTGACTTGGGACCCACCTGGAGGGATGGAGGTTTGTTCAAGCCTGATGGCCTGCATCCATCCTGGAGGGGAATCCAAGCACTGAATGATAAGTTTAAATGCTACATTGACAAGCATTTAAACTAGCCAAGGGGGGTGGCAGGCCAGCAAGGAGGGTACCTACTTTCTCACCCCTCATGGCTAGCAGTGGAACCAGTGAACCGGAGGAGTGGATATCTCAACAAAGCAGTGTGCAAAAGGTGTAGATTAGCACCCAAGAGGTGGGTAGGCAGAAAAGGGGCAAAAATCAGCAGAAGAGCAGACAGCAAGGAGAACCAGGAATAAAAGACAACCAAGGAAGGGGCTGGAGTAGAACAGCTAAACAGTCTAGGGAGGTCAAATCATGGAAAGCCATGTGTGCCAATGCCAGGAGCCTTAGTAACAAGATAGAAGATCTGGAGGCTGTCATGGTGCAGTCAGACCTGGACATTGTGGCCATCACAGAAACCTAGTGTAATGATAACCATGACTGGGAGATGGCCATTCCTGGCAACAACATATTCAGAAGAGACCAAGCAGGTAGGAAAGGAGGAGGAGTGGCACTGTATGTGAAAAATTACATGAGGGCCACAGAGATCCAGGAGGAACAAAACGGGGGAGAGGTACTGTGGGTTAAGCTGGAAAGGAAAATGGGGCCAGCCATCTGCACAGGTGTGGTCTACAGACCACCAGCCCAGGAGGAAGAAACAGATAGGGAGCTGATACTAGCCATCCAAAGGATGGCAGACAAGGGTGAGATAGTACTGGTTGGAGACTTCAATAGTCCAGATGTGGACTGGAGCATCCCAGCAGCAGCAGCATCAACTAGGAGTAATTTATCCTGAACTCCCTTCAGGGTGCCTTCCTCAAGCAACTGGTCATGGAACCAACTAGGCAGAAGACAATACTGGACCTTGTACTCACAAACAGGGACAGTGTGATGGGGTAACAGTGGGGGAGCACCTGGGGAACAGTGACCACCACTCTTTGTGGTCTGAAACCACAGAAGGAGCAGAACCAAACCACACAAAAACACGTATCCTGGATTTTAGGGGGGCAGACTTTGGGAAAATAGGGAGATACTTGAAAGAGGCATTAAGGGGAATGGGGCAGGAATCAGGGGTTGAGGAACAGTGGGCAGTATTTAAAACGGGGATTACAAGAGCTACAGAAGTATGCATTAAGCAGGTTAGCAAGGGGAAAAGGAAGAGGAGACCATTACGGTTTTCCAAAGAGGTAGCAAAGAAAATGAAAGCCAAAAAGACTGCATTCAGGCAATGCAAAATGACACAGGCAGAAGGGGATAGGGAGAAGTACCGGGAGAAGCAAAGGGAGGCAGGGAGGACTGTAAGGGAAGCCAAAGCTCAGACAGAAGAGCACATTGCAAAATCAGTGGGTAGAGGGGGCAAAACCTTTTACAGGTACATAAGTGAAAAAAGAAAGGCAATGGGGGGATAGTGAGACTGAAGGGGCAGGATGGGGGGCGTGTGGTGGATGACAACAGTAAAGCTGACATACTGAACTAGTATTTCGCTAGTCTTTACTGAGGAAGAGGAGGGTAATGGGTCTGAAGGGAGTACAAGGGGTGAGAATGGTGCAGAAATGGACACAAGTCCCTTTACACAAGAAAGGGTCCTGAAGGAACTGGAAGTACTAAGAGTTGATTAAGCAATGGGGCCAGATGGGGTGCACCTCAGGGTCCTTAAAGAACACAGAGAGGTGGTGGCTGAACCTCTGGCCACCCTGTTTAGCCAATCACTGGAAACAAGAGAGGTACTCAAAGACTGGAGGACAGCAGATGTAGTTCCCTTATACAAAAGTGGGAACAAAGAGGAAGCAGGGAACTACAGACCAGTCAGCCTCACCTCGGTAGTGGGGAAGATCATGGAAGTGCTACTGAAGGAGAGATTGGTGGAACATCTGGTTGTCAATGGACTGCAGGATCCAAGACAACATGGTTTCACCAGGGGGAGGTCATGTCAGGCCAACCTCATTGAATTTTTTGACTGGGTGACTAGGGAGGTGGATCAGGGGAGGGCAGTGGACATGGCCTATCTGGACTGCAGCAAGGCCTTTGACACTGTGCCACATAGAAGACTATTACACAAACTAGGGAATATGGGTGTGGGCAGGACAGTAGTGTGGTGGGTAGGTAACTGGCTGGGTGGCAGGACACAGAGGATGGTGGTAAATGGCTGTCACTCCACAGAGGGAAAAGTGACTAGTGGGGTACCACAGGGATCAGTGCTGGGACTGGTTCTATTCAACATCTTCATCAGTGACATTGCACAGGACCTAGAAGGCAGAATTTCACTGTTCACTGATGGCACAAAGCTCTGTAACAGGGTAGACACACCAGAGGGTGTAGACAGAACGAGAAGAAACTTGCAGAAACTTGAAGAATGGTCAGGGGTTTGGCAGTTGAAATTCAATGCAAAGAAGTGTAAGATAATGCATATGGGGCACAAAAACCCTGGCACAATATATCATTTGGGGGGGGGTGAGGATATAGCATGCACTAAGCAGGAAAGAGATATTGGGGTTACCATCTTTGATGACGTCAAGGAAGGGAAACAGTGTGACAAGGCAGCAGGTAAAGCAAACAGGATACTGTATAGGCAGGGGCGTCACCAGCAGGAAAAGGGAGGTCATGATTCCACTATACAAGATACTAGTGAGGCCCCACCTGGTGTACAGTGTACAGTTCTGGAGACCTTACCTACATAAGGATATAGACAGGGTTGAGAAGGTTCAGAGGAGGGCAACAAAGACGGTACATGGATTGCATCACAAGTCCTATGAGGACAGGTTGAAAGAATTGAATATGTACTCCCTGGAGGAGAAGAGGGAGAGAGGGGACATGATAGAGACATACAAGTATCTTATAGGGAGGAACAGGGTGCAAGAATACAATATTTTTAAGTGAAAAAGATGTTCCAGGACTAGAGGGCATGGGATGAAGTTGGAGGGAGGATGATTCAGAGGAAATGTGAAGAAGAATTTCTTCACAGAACGGGTGGTGGACAAGTGGAACATCCTGTCAGAGGAAGTGGTAGGGGCTGAAACAATCACGGGATTTAAGAATGCATGGGATATACATGAAGGAATTCTGGAGGTCAGGGGTAAGGGGTAACAGAGTTCTAGGAAAACAAACTGAAGTTACAAATTCTAATGGGCAGACTAGGTGGGCCATAGGCCCTTATCTGCTGACACTGTCTATGTATCTATATATTTGAAAGTTAGTACATTTTAAAGTATAGTGTCATCAGGTGAGACTACTGAGAGGGTGGCCTCAGCTTTGGCAACCTTAGATAGGAAGGGTTTAGATACAAATAGCATTGATTTAATTTTTTTAGCATTAACAATTAGGCGATGTGAATGGAATCAGGTGTGTGCTGCAGAGTAGTTATTGGATGAAGCCCTGGATATATTCTCAAGAGCCTTGTCATTAGTGAAGAGGACAAGGCCATCAGCATAGAACAAGGCATCACAAGTGAGACAGTCAGAGGAGAGAGAGTTTATAAACAAGGAGAATAGGAGTGGGCCCAGGATGGAGTCCTGGGGTACACCAGTAGTGACTGGGAAGGTGGGGGAGGTGGAAGGTCCTACACATATTGACTGAGCACTATCTGAAAGATAACTTTGGAACCACTGTGTGGCCTCAGTAGAGAAGCCAAGGGTACAGAGGGAGGAGAGTAAACAGTATGTGTTTGACCATGTCAAAAGCTTTAGACAGGTCATCAAAGATGGCAGCCATTGCCCTTCCAAGGTCCACGTTCCTAAGAATATGATTGGTAAACAGGGCAAGGGCAAATGTGGTGGAGTGATGTTTACGGAAGCCGTGTTGCTGTCTGGACAGTAGACTGTGTGTGTCAGTATGGTCAGACAGTTGTCGGTGAACAATCCTTTCCAGGAGTTCACTAAGGTGGGACACCAAAGATATAGGCAGATAGTTATCTGGGGATAGCAGGTCACCAGTCTTAGAAATTGGGACCACCCTAGCAAGCTTCCAAGTGCTGGGCACTGAGGAGGTAGTCAATGCCAGGCAGTGTTGGGTAAGTTACTTTTAAAAAGTAATCAGTTATAGTAACTAGTTACTGTCCCAAAAATGTAATCAGTTATAGTTACAGATTACTCAGATACAAAAAGTAATTAGTAACTGTAACTGTAATGCATATTACATTTCATATTACTTTATATTACTTTTAATATATGAAGTTTGTTTACTCATGGATTGTATTTATGAGGTCTTGGAACACCCAAAAATAATCAAAAACAAGATAAATGGAGTCTTAGACAAGAAATCAGTTTGTGTTATTTTATTTCATGTTTTCCATGGAAAATAGGAAAACAGTTGTTGCACATAAATAATGTAAACATGTCATGTCACATTATAATAAAGCAGCACATCACATAATGACAGGATGATATATTTCTTAAAAATATGAAGAACCATATTGCTACATATTATGTTATGTATTATTAGTACAATATAGTATAGTATGTCAAATTGTCTTATTACATGGATGCTGCTATTCCCTATTGCCATGTGTGGAAAGCTGAAAATATATGCTATGATACAACTGTCAATGACAGAGTATGATAGTACATACGGCACCTCATCTGATTTGTCTTTCTCTGTCTCTCCCTCCATTTCTCTCAGTCTCCCTTTCTCTCTCTCCCTTTCTTTCTCTTCTTTTCTCTCTATCTCTCTTTTTGACTTTCAGTCTCTCTCCCTTTATGTCTCTCTGTGTATCGCTCTCTCTCCTTCTCTCTCTCTCTCTCTCTGTCCCTCTCCTTATCCCTCTCTCTCCCCTGACCCTCTGTCTATCTTCCTCTGTCCCTCTCCTTTTCTCTGGCTCTGTCTCTCATTCTTTCTTTGTCTCTCCCTCCTTTCTCTCTCTTTCTGTCTCTTTCTTGCTCTCGTCTTACTCTGTCTGTCTGTCTCTTACTCTCTCTCTCTGTCCTTCTCTCTCTCTTTCAGTTTCTATCTCCCTCTCTGTTTCTCTCTCTCTCTCTCTCTCCGTCCCTCTTCCTCTATCCCACTCCCTTTCTCTGACCCTCTGTCTTTCAATATTTCTCTGTCTTTCTCTGTCTCTGTTTCTCTCTCTCCCTCCATCTGTCTCTGTTTCTCTATCCATCTCTCTTTTCTCTCTCTCTCTCTCTCTCTGTCTCTTACTCTCTCTCTGTGTCTCTTTCTCTCTGTCTCTTACTCTCTGTGTGCCTCTTACTCTCTCTCTCTTTTACTCTCTCTCTCTGTCTTTCTCTTTCTCTCTCTCTCTCCAGCTCTGTCTCTTTCTCTGTCTCTGTCTGACTCTCTATCCATCTCTCTCTCTCTCTCTCTCTGTCTGCCTCTCTCAGTCTCTTTTGTTCAGTGTCAATAAAAAAATAAATAGCGTGTTGTTATGTAGTACCCTAATGCTTTGTTTGTCATGGTGGGTTACATCAAACAAAATAAAATACTAGGAATCAAAATGTTTCACTTAGTAAAACAGTACAAGCATAGTATCATATTTAAGTGCCTTTTTTGAGGGGTTGGGGTACTAGGGGAGAAGGGAAGTTTGTCTATATAGTCTGTGCTCATTTAATCAAACTGGTACATTCCCTTGAAGTGTCCCTTCATAGTAGCTGTGAAGTCATCAACTTCCCACGCCCGTGGTGAAGTTGTTGAGTTTGCCTCAACTATGACTGGTAGTGGTAGTGGGGGACATGTAATCATTGTTAAATCCTCAAAATATTTTGAAGACCCGAATGTGGCTGTAGCTGAGATGTTAACAGTGCCACTGTACCAGATTGTCATGGCTGCAGACGTGTAGTGACTAGTTTATATTTCTTCACACCCATGGAAGTACGAGGTGGCAGTGGCAGGTTTAGCCAGTGTCAGTGTGCAGTGTGTGAGTAATGTGGCAGCTGTGGTGCTCACCATGCCCTTTCATGTGTGGCCCATTCCCCAGTCACATTACTGGTTTCTTAGTGCATGATCATCACAGCTGCTTTCTGGCATGATTTTGTGATAAATGAGTGCCTTTTGGGCCATTGGCTGTACTCCGTGGAGCAAGATGATGAAGGATGATGATGATGACTATGGCATTACCATTATTATGACTGTCTGCAGACAGAAGACCTCATGAGGACAATGATGAATATTACAACAGAAGAAGAAGCAGAACATTTCAATTAAAAATGCTGGACAGCCACAGGTCCTTACAGCTGACAAAATACCTGTTAGTATTGGAACGGAATGACACTGGATTGTTGTTTTGCTTGCTCACCTTTGGTTTTGGTGTTCATATTTTGGTTAACTCAAAATGTAAAAGTAGCCAGCCAGCAAGTGATCCCTGAAAGTGAAGCAACCAACAACCATAATGTGCTCTTGTGCTGTGGTAAAAGTGAAAAGCATCAGTACAATGCACGTTCACCTCACATCAGATCATGTAAAGATGAATAACATCAGAGCTACAGTAGTCTGTAATCAGAACTTATGAGTATTGGAAAAATTAAGCTTGTCGTTTAGGGTGAGATAAGTGCAACTGCAAGACAACATTATATGCCCATGCCTGATGATGTTAAGCTACTACCACTGTCGACAGTCTAGTGAAGACTGATAATAGAAGTCGATAATACGCTTGTTGTCTAGGGGGAGATAGTAATTGGGTAATCAAGTTTGTGTGTGTGTGCTGCTACTATTACTGCTACTACTGTTGCAACCGATCCAATGGCTGTTACTCAGGTGCTTGTTAGCTACGTACCGACAACAACAGACTAACTGTATCTTGCTCATTGACTGACTTGTCTAGACAGCAGCAGGGGAGGGGACAGAAGACAGGGCTGATAGGCAAGTGGCACGGCAGACAGACAGTGCCTGCTGGTAAGCTGCCTACAGCAGACTTGTAGACTGTTAACAGACCTAACTATAATGCTCACTGACTGACTTGTCTACCACAGACAGTGCAGGACAGAGATAAATGACTTGTGGCATACAGAGGTGGTGGTGTCTGTTAGACTGTCTTTTTAAACTAGACAAGGAGACCATCATGATCATCAAGAGACTAAGGCCCAGATTTTCAAACTGCGCCATTCTGAGGCGCAAGCCCCTGCGCTGCTCAAAATAGTTGCGCAGGGGTGAGGCCGGGGTGATATTCAAAGGAGTTGCACTATTGCACAACCCTTGAATATCACCCCCAGCCACAGCACTTCTGTGCATGGCGCAGTGAACTTGGCGCCACCACAAGTTGCCAGAATTGAGCATTAAACTTGCGGTGGCGCAAGTACCATTGCGCCATGCTCAAATTTCCGATATTCAAAAGGTGACATGCAAATGGGGCCATAATTTATGCAAGGTGCAGGGGGGGCCATTTGCATCTATTTATGGCCCCATTTGCATGCCATTTGCATGTAGGTGCGCCGATCCCCGAGGACTTGCTCCTGGCCACCCTGCCAGGCAGCAGCCGTGGGGACCGATGCAATGCAGCCCGATCAGCCGGGCATCACCAGTTACATGAAACCCCCACATATCCCAAAGCCCGATCGCGGGCAGTACAGTGAAACCCCCACACATATCCCACAGCCCGATCGCGGGCAGTACAGGTAATGAACCCCCACCCACATCTCCCACAGCCCGATCGCGGGCAGAACGCGTATGAACCCCCGAAGTGCCCGATCGCGGTAGATGTCACATCACAACCCCCAAACATCTCCTGATGTCTGATGTCCCCCACCCACCCCGCGAAGCCCCTCCACCCGCTCCCCAGCCCGATGGGTGATAGCATCCCACCGCCTGCTGCCCCGCCGCGCCCGCCGACCGATCTGTCCAGTAGAGGCTGCACGCCCATTGGTGCAGAGCTACAGCCAATGGGTGTGCAGCCCATGCGTACATGATAGTCCAGATTTGTGAATGATTTTCATTCACAAATCTGACTGTCATACAGGCGGGCTGCACGCCCATTGGCTGTAGCTCTGCACCAATGGGCGGCAGCCCACCGACAGTCAGTCGGTGGGTGGCAGGGTGGCAAGCGGGTGGATGCTGTCGCCCACCAGCCGCGGGGAGCGGGTGAGGGGCTTCATGGGTGGGTGGGGGGACACTAGACACCAGGGAGATGTTTGGGGGTTGTGATGTGACATTCTGCCCGTGATCGGGCTTTTACGTCCACTGGACCACCAGGGAGATATTCGGGTTGGGGAGGGTTACATTCTGCCCGCGATCAGGCACTGGGGGTTCATATACGTTCTGCCCGCGATCGGGCTGTGGGATGTGTGTGGGGGTTTCTGTACTGTAATGCCCGCGATCGGGCTGTGGGATATGGGGGGTTTCATGAACTGTAATGCCCATCACGGGCTTCGGATATGTGTGGGGTTTCTGTAACTGTGATGCCCGCGATCAGGCTGTGGGAGATGTGTGGGTGGGGGTTCATGTTACTCTATGCCCGCGATCGGGCTGGTGGGGGGTTGATACAGGTTATGCCCGCGATCGGGCTTCGGGAGATGTGTGGTGGGGGTTGTTTTACGCTCTGCCCGGATCGGGCTGGTGGGGGCTAGGGACCGAGTTGGGGCCAGCCAGTGGTGGCAGCTGCTGTGTTCGCCCTGCAATGCAGCAGCTCACCTGTGGGTGGCCCTCACTTGATCCTTTTTTTGGTCTGGTTGTGCAGGGCGCAGGTTAGTTGCGTGATGACACTTCTGCACAACCCGACTGAATATCGGGTTTCGCAGGTTATGCATGGTTCCTCCCCCTCCTGTTGAGCATGCATTCATTTGCATTGCTCTTTTGTGCAACCTGTTGTCAGTGGCGTAACTGCCTCCTGCTGAATATCGCAGAATGGCGCATTTTTGGACATGGCGCAACCCTTTTGAATATCTGGGCCTAAATGTAATCACGCTCATTAATGACTAGTCTACCGTAGGCAGTGGGGGAGAGTTGAGATAAATAGGTTAAAGTTGTGGTGACCAGAGGTGGTGTGACCATGGTGGTGTCTGTCAGTGTGTATTTTTAAACTGGACAAGTAGACTGTCATTGACTAGAGACTAAACTTAATTACGCTCATGAATGAATAGTCTACCACAGACATTGAGGAACAGTTGTGATACATGACTTGAAGTGGTGGTGCCCAGAGGTGGTGGTGGTGTCTGTCAGTGTGTTTATAAGATGGACAAGAAGACCGTCATCAAAAGAGAAGAGACTAAACTTAATCATGCTCTTTGATAGACTTGACTATAGACGCAAGTGGAGAGATCACAAACAGATAAGTGGCCGCCGGTGTTGCTCAGGCCATGCCTGCCTGTTAAGCTACTTAGTAGAGAGGTAGACTGTTGAGAGACTTAACTTAATTATGCTTTTGATAGACTAATCTACAGACAGCAGGGGACAGATCAAATAAGCAAGCATTGGCATCTAGATGGTGGCACAAACCTGTCACTGTGGTAACTGTTATTTGGATAAGTATTTTTTTAATTAGGTGGCAAATAACAAGCACTAGTATAGCAGTAGCACATACTGTCGACAACAACATTGTGTCATACGTTACAGCATTGCTAGAGATTCTAGGTAGCAGTCCATGACCACGACCAGAATACAGCTATTTATTCCCAGTAAGTTTTGTTGCAGTGTAAAAGTAGCTACATTTCAAAGACCTGTCCACCAACACTGAATAGTCTTTCTACAGTAGCACTTGATGGTAGTGCTGTACTGTAACACAGGAATATTTTCTTGACTGTTGGGAAGTTTTGTTACCTTTCAACATTTTTATTTGTGTCTTTCAGGTACTGCTCCAGTTCATTAATAAGTCCACCATCATGGGTAGGTTGGTCAGTTTCGTCAAATTTGAAGAAATCATCATCATCCTTAGGACTGTCTTCAGATGATGGGCTGCCACAAAAAGTATCTTCCTGATGTGACAACAATGGCACTTCATTCTCAAGCATGTTTTTCACAGCTCTGTCTTCCCTATCATTCCCTAGCCATCTTAGATGAAATTGTGGTAACGTTACGCTAGCGAGAATCAACTCTCTCTGCTCAAAACTGGTACTAAACCGAGTGTCTACCACTTTCAAGATTGCATCCAGAAGTGGCAATGCATACCGTAATGCTGGTCTCATATCAAGCAATTTTTTTTCCAAAGCAACCAATGTTGGAAGAAGATAGCCCATGTAACATTTTGTTTCTGCCTGCAAAATATCCAGTGAATTGGCTAAAAGCTGCATTACTTTACAGTACTCTACTAAGAAAGCAATATCATTTGCTCTAAATTTTGTGAGAACAAGTGCATCGCATATGTTATGCAAATCTTCTTCATCTTTTTCGACAATAGACCTTATTTTGTCAACCGCTCTATAGTATGAATTCCACCTTGTGTCATTGGGGACAACTAGTTTGGTGCCAATCGTGTCAGAGACAGTTTCATTGGCTTGAGAACTTCGGTGTACTTTGTTCCAAAGAGCTGAACATTTGGCCATTGTGTTGTGGAACACCTTTTTGTAGGCAGCATTGGATGTAGCAGATTGTATATCCTTCACTGCTATTAAGTTCAGGGTATGAGCTGCACTGCGCTGATGAGAAGGAAGATTGTATGTCTCTTCCATGTCTTCATCCACATCTTCTAAAATGCGGCTTACGTCAATGAAGCTTACAACATCTTCTGTGTCATTGTCTTCTTCAGCAGTATGACTGCTGATTCCCCCTGCCTGCTGCTGCTGCTCATGGTCATCATCATCATTTTCCTCATCGTGAACCATGACAGTGCCAATGGTGGGTGTGATAGAGCCAAACACGTGAAAAGCCTTCAAAGTTTGATCCATTATCCGTGACAGTGTTAACAACCTTGTTCTGAATGCGATATCTCAATTGTAACTGCTTCAGTTTTGAGGCAAGAGCATCATAAGTGTGTCTGCCTTTTATTCTTATGCATGCCAGTGCTGCCGATTTTCTCAACAATGTTTTCACATCTATCCAATGTGCAGTGCCACCTAGATAGCTCCTATTAAGTGCTGTCCAAATGTCAGGCATGGTACAGATGTGACAAAGATTAGTGAATTCAGAAATCAAGTCTGAGTTGATGTTTTGGTACAGTTTCTCTATTCTGTCTGACAGTGTTTTACGTGTCATGACTTTCTTATTTGGCTGCAGACATGTGACTAATTTGACAAATGAAGACTGTTCAACAACATTGAATGACTGTAGATCTTCTACGACAAACTGAATAGTAAGTTTGTCAATGTAAGACTGACTGACAAAGGAACTCTTTGTGGACTCAAATAATTGTTGTTGTAAAAAGCATTTCTTAATTTTATTCACAGCTGCTTCTGATGACACAGACTTTCCACTGCTGCTTGAGCTGGAAAAGTCATCATCCACCTCTTCTTCATGATCATCTTGTGACCTTTTGTGAGCAAGGGTGGTCATGTCTGAATCTGTATTAGTGTGACCATTGCTGCTGCCTTTTAACACAAGTTTTTTTAATTTTTCCAAAGATGAAGAATGGATGCGTTCCATATGTTTTTTTAAGTTTGACGTACTATTTTTTTGAGGTTGACAGCAGCTTCACTTTCGGCAAACAAAGTTTACACTGAACAGAAATGTTTTTTCCCTTATCAGATTTTACCTCAAAGAACTCTCCCAAATGCCACTTTTGAAAAACAGACACATCCCATAACCGTGATCCACTATGTGGCGGTGGCGGTGTAAAAGAGGATGATGAAGAGGAGAAGGATGCATTTTGCCGTTCAGCCTGGTGATCAGCCTCATTGTCTTGTTGTGTTTCTTGCTGACTAACAGACATGCTAACTACAGAGAACACGCGATAACTTTGATGACAGTGACAGAGAGAGATAGTGACACACTGGACACTGGCAAAATCATCAGTAATCACAATTATTACAATATGATTTCCCTACAACAAAGATTACAGTTTAGAGACAAATTCAGAAGTATGACAATACCTACATACTACTAAATGTAAGTGTTTCAAATAGTAACAGTGGTTATAGTGCATCTACAGTAAAGGGGCAATCTATATGTATAGCTTATGGCTTATTATTACTCTTGACTGAGAAAACCCTGTTTTTCTTTCACATGCTCTGTTATGTATAAACACTAAATGACCCAGCCCAAGACTGCTAACATGGAGACATGGAAAACAATCAGGGTCTTGGTGTTAGAAATTCTGAACGATTGCAATAACTTACAAGACTAATGCTCACACTGTATGACTAACACATTGTGAAATTGTCAATAACACTGTCCTTGTTTTTACTGGCCTGATGCAACAAAATGTGATGCCTGCTATGTATCTCCTGGGTTCTGTCTGTGATATCTGCCTTAGTCTTGCTGAAGCCTGAAGATTTGGATGATGATGGATACTTGCATAGTTAGTTCTGTTTCTCAGGCACCTTTAAAAAATGACAAATAAGAAGAGCCATGGTGCGCACAATCAGCACAGTGTGCCACCATGTCTGTTCTAACCAGTACAGCACAATCTCTCTCAATTAGCTGAACCCCAATTACCCAGGCCATACCACTCTATTATCTGAACTCTGTGACATTGTCCCCCCAACTATCATTTGGTTAATGTTATTTGAACTCCTGATTATCCCAGGGGGAAGGGGGGAGGGAACCAAATACAGTACAGACTGTATGAAAATGACAATACAATGATAACATACATTTTACCTGTAAACAAAACACATTTTTATGCATTAATAACAGCATAAGGTGTCGACTCAAACCAGTATTCTGATACAAGTTAAGTTTTGTGGTGAAAGATCAATACATTTTTCATCATGACTCATGATATGATATGATACTATAGTCTCTTGCACAATTTGCATTTCCTGAATCTGTCTGAACATTAGTGTTTGTCATGTGCTACTTACAAGACCGTAAGTGATTTTTTTTTACTGGTAAAGAAATCAAAAATACCCCCCCAAAAGCATGTGTCTGTCTCTCTCTTTTTTTGTATAATGAACATATACCGCAGGGTTCAGTACTAGGACCAGTCCTCTTCAATGTCTTTATAAGTGACATTGCAGAGGGACTGGAGGGAAAAGTATGTCTCTTTGCAGACGACACAAAGATCTGCAACAGGGTTGGTACACAAGGTGAGGTGGAAAGGATGAGAAGGAACTTGGCAAGGTTGGAGGAATGGTCAAATGTATGGCAGCTTAGATGCAATGCTAAGAATTGCAAAGTAATGCACCGGGGAAACAAAAACCCAGGGGAACAGTACATAATGGGAGGTAAGATACTGACAACAGTAAAAATAGAAAGGGACCGGGGGGTAGTCATATCAGATGATCTAAAGGTGGGCAAGCAATGTAAGAGGGCAGTAAGGAGGGCTGAGGGGATACTGGGATGCATAGGGAGAGGCATCACCAGTAGAAAACAGGAAGTTGTTAACCCTCTGTACAGAGACCCCATCTGGAGTACTGCATGCAGTTCTGGAGACCCAATGTCCGCAAAGACATACACAGGATGGAGGCAATCCAGGGGAGGGCAATTAAAATGGTGCAGGATCTGCATGAGAAGACATATGAAGAGAGACTTAAGGAGCTTAATATATATAGCCTCGAGGAAAGGAGGGAGACGGGGGACATGACAGAAACTTTCAAGTACCTCAAGGGAATCGACAAAGTCCAAGAGGGAAGCATCTTTCAGAAAAAGAGGTGTGCAAGAACAAGGGGAACAATTTGAAGATAATGGGGGAAGGCTCAGAGGTAATGTGAGGAAGTATTTTTTTGGCAGAGTTGGTTGTGGATGCATGGAACAGCCTTCCTGAGGAGGTTGTGCAGTCAAAAACACTTGGTGGAATTCAAGAAAGCATGGGGCAGTCAAAAGGTAATTCTAGGGGTTGGGGGAAGGAGAAAGTGGGCTATTGGTGTGTTGTTGGAGCTGCAGCTTATCTGTTAGGTAGGGAAATGGGCAGACTGGGTGGGCCAAGCGGTCCTTATCTGCCGTCAAATTCTATGTTTCTATGTATTCAGCAAATTTTTTCTATGCAGCTTGTACAATTAAAAATACGATACTGGGCCGGCCCAGTGGCACTGAGGGTTGAGGCTCTGGACGTCACACCTCATGCCACACTGGTGACCCGGGTTCGGACGTGAGTCCGGGCTGCTAGGGGTTGGCAGGGGAGGGATAGGATTGAGCATCCAGAGGACTGCTCTCCTACCCTGGGGAGGGATCCAGGGAGCTACCGCTTTGTAGTGGCCCCTGGTGATGACCGGGGGCACTACTAGAGTGGTGCCAGCAAGGCGGCAGAGTGCAGCAGACATCGGCACACTGTGCCTGATGTCACTGCATGCCTGCACTGAGGGCGAAAAACCAGGAGGAAAAAACTAGAGGGGGCCATCTCTGTGGCTGATGGCTGTGCCCCCGCACCTGAGAGAGGCACCTGACCAGGGTACAGCGTGATGTTGGCCTGGCCCTGTGTATGTGGGTTCATGTGGCCTGCATGCTCATCCAGGTCTGGGGGTGCAGGTGATGGCAGCAGGAGATCTCGGGGGTCTGCTCAGCTGAGGTGGAGAAACAGAAAGAATAAAGAAAAGTCTGATACTGTGTAATTAGTGCATCACTGTGATGGACATTAATTATTCTCCATTCCACTGTACACAACAGTTGTGTGTGATGGAGTGGATGGGACGGGAGAGTAATAATCAACTCATCACAGTGATGCACTAATTACTCAGTATCAGACTTTTCATCATTATTTAGCAAACAATAAAATTTCACGTATTGAATTTTGATTACCAGTACTGCAGCATTCACTTGTGTTTACATGATGATGTAACCCCTAGATGGCGCTATCCCAGGGGCTACTACCCCTGCCTGATTTGCCACTAACAGGTTGAGGGGCCTGGATCCAATGGCGGGTGCCTCCACCCAGAGGTCAGGGTTTGCAATAGTTAAACTAACTTGGTCACAGCCCTCTGGGACACTGCAACCCCCCTTTCTTCCCACTAGTGGCCCACACAGTATATCAGAATTACCTTCACAGTATACACTTACCCCCAGGACTGGTTCAGGCACTGGGACCCTCTGTAAAATAAGAAGATACAGTGCAACAATCACAGTACAATACTTTAACATAGACAAATACCTCAGGCAGTATAACTTTGCTGAAACAAGCAGCTCTGATTTATTTAGGGGGATATAACAAGGACAGGGGAAATCAGGTTAATTAGCTTATCACTTTACTCATCTACCTATGGCTCTGTGCACGGGCCTATCCCTACCAGTTACTGTCCTGGGTACCCAAGCCCTAGTGGCTAATCCAAACCGTGGCAGCTGGTAGGGCCCTTTCACACAGAGAAAGAAAATTAGTTAAACAGTCAGCAGTACAGTAATTCCATTTGGATTCAATGTGGCAATTCAACAGGGGCGACCCTGAATTAATACTCGACCTCCAAACAAGATAGGGTCCTTCAATGTCAGCAGGGCTACTCTTGAGCTCCACGAGACTCCTCACACATTTATATGACAAACTGCAACAGGCAAAAGTCCTTTAATGGCAGCAGGATTCACTTGAGCTACACAAGCCTCCTCACACATTTATATGGTAAACAGTAACAGGCAAAAGTCCTTTAATGGCAGCAGGATTCACTTGAGCTACACAAGCCTCCTCACACATTTATATGGTAAACAGTAACAGGCAAAAGTCCTTTAATGGCAGCAGGATTCACTTGAGCTACACAAGCCTCCTCACACATTTATATGGTAAACAGTAACAGGCAAAAGTCCTTTAATGGCAGCAGGATTCACTTGAGCTACACAAGCCTCCTCACACATTTATATGGTAAAAAGAAAGTACTATACCAGGCAGGCTGCTTCTCTATCCCGATTGCAATTACTGCACAATACCCGGGAGAACACACAGCAGATTCAGTTCCTGACAGACCGAGCGCAATTCAGCAATTTCTTCAGTCTTCTACAGGGTGAGCCTGGTTTCTACTCTTCAGATATCCTTTAATTCTCTTCACAGGACGGATTCAGTCCTAACAAGCAGTTACACAAGCTGCAGACCGGAACTCGGGGCCTTACACGCGTTTCCCGACTAAAACTGCACACCGAAAAAGCACAGGGATCCTTCCCTCTTCACTGCCAGAGCTCAACTGAAACTCCAGTAGACAAAACCGGGCACTTCCTTTGAGTTCCTCCCAGTTCTTGGCTGGATTGGCTGTCACTCACAATAGACTGCCCTGTTGGTCCAAAAGGTGCCGTCAAACTACATCTCCCAGAGTCACTGCCCATACAATCCTCTTGTGGCTGGCTCAGATTATGAGTCCAAGTTCTGATTCGTCCAAGGCACCATTTTACAGCTACCTAACCCACACTGATTGGTCCAGTTCAGCAGTTCAAAACTAGAATGGGGAACTAGGCAAACACAGTTCTGACTGCAAAGAAAGCAGGTTAGACAAACTGTATTTTCATTATTACTCTAAATGATTTCTGGCAAACAGTTACATCTTTCAGATAGGTTCCTTTGCACTCCTAGTGACTGCAAAAATGGAGTGAATTGGCAGCAGCTTAGTGGTACTCAAGCAGAGAGACCTTACAGTCCCATAAAACTAATTATGTCTGCAAGCAGACAACTCTTAAAGAGACAGTACCAGAGGCTGTAAAACACTCACAGATAAATGGCTTAAACGCCAAACACCATTCAGGCTTGGAGCATTCAAGCAAGCTCCTGAAGTCTTTTGAACCCCCATTTGCAGGGGGTTACACCCTTCCTGGCCTGGGAAAGCTTGGACGTCCGTGTCAAGCAAGTACCCCTATAAGTTTCAACTGCAACCATATACATTTGCATTAGGCTCACACATGTAATCATCAGTCAATATATCATTTTACCAAGAACACATTTCTGAAACATTGCAGTCACACTTTACACAGTATTATACCACATTGTACCATAACTCAAGTTATTACCTCTTGTACATGAAACCTGAAGAGGGGCCCTTCCTATCAGTTACCTTGGGGCTGGATGGGGCAAGGGCACCATACTTAGAGGGCAACACAAGTAACTTGGAGTTAGCACTGATGCTCAGTTTGGGCAATGAGCTCGGGGACACATACACTCCTTTATGGACAACATTGAGAGGCAAGTCCACAGGCCTCCCAAGGGAATCATAACTGAGGTGCACCACAGGCTTTACAGCTCGACCAGTCTTTCTAGGGGGAACTGTTACAGTCTCTGCACTCTGAGCCTCATTTTCAGCATTGTCCTCACTTGTCAGGGGAGTATCCATGGGGGTAGAGAGGCTAGAACTTGGGGCACTTTCAGCTCCAGGAGTTACAGTTTCTGAGTCCTCAACATTTGGCTCACATGGAGAGCTTTCGGACACTGGCAGTGGACTGTCAGGGCACTCAAAATACTCTTCTTGTTCTGGTGTATCACCAGTCTGCCCCAATCCATCATTTTCTTCCCCTGAAAGCTCAAACAGTTCAACCATGCACAATGATTCCATTTCATCTGATCTGATGCTTTGCACTTCACTTTCTGGGAGCATTGGCTCCAGGGATGAAGCTGGGGGCTTAGACAGTCCAGAAGACCCAGCTTCATCTCCAGTATTGACTAGGGGATTGCCCCGAAACAATTGACTCAGTTTGTAAGAAGGATAGTATTCAAAGTCACTCTCACTTTCTTCTGATACGGACTGACAGTCATGCTCAACTGGGACTTGTGGAGGGGAATACTTTAACTCTGCTTCTGTAGGTGCAGACTTTCTTGATCTTTTCTTAGCAGCAGCTCTAGTCACTGGTCCAGAGGGGGCATCTTCTGGGGGCTTGGGCTCAATCAAGATTTGTCCAATGGGCAGTAAATGATTTCTATGCATTGTTTTTACATCTTTTGAATTATTCTCAGGCCTTACTTTGTACACTGGCAGATCATCTAGTTTGCCCACTACAATGTGAGGAGATGGTGCCATCTGTCAGCAATCTTGTGTTTGCCATGCAGTCCCAGATTTCTTAGCAATACCGATCTCCATCCTGGAGTTCCTGTGCTTTCACCTTTTATCATACCTTTCTTTGTTGGCCAGATTTCTTTTGGCAGCCATGGTTTGAGCCAGTTGGTACGCATGAGTTAGCTGGGCCTTTAACTTTTGCACATACTGTAAATAGTTGTCAGCTTGAACCCCATCAGGAGAGACCCCAAAACACACATCACCCGGTAGTCGAGCTTCTCTTCCAAACATCAGGCGGTAGGGGGAGAACCCAGTGGCATCACTTTGGGTGCAGTTATAAGCATGTACCAGGGTGCTAATTTGTTGGCTCCATCTAGGCTTGTCCTTTGGGTGCAGGGTGCCTAGCATATCTAGCAAAGTGCGGTTGAAACGTTCAGGCTGTGGGTCCCCCTGGGGGTGGTAAGGAGTGGTTCTGGACTTTCGCACTCCCCACAGAGAAAGCATCTCTTTGATCAGACGACTCTCAAAGTCTCTCCCTTGATCAGAATGGATTCTTTGTGGAGCCCCATAGTGAACAAACAAGTTTTCTACAAGTACTTTGGCCACAGTGGATGCTTTCTTTGGTGGGGAAAGCTTGGGCATATCTCGTGAAATGGTCAGTGACCACCAGCACATTACTGATATTTCTTTGATCTGACTCCAAACTCAGAAAATCAATACAGACCAGCTCCATGGGTGCACTGGTGGTGATGTTAACAAGGGGGGCAGCCCTCTGGGGCAAAGCTTTCCTCTGTAAGCAGCGACTACAAGTTCGAATGTGTTGCTCCACATCAGCCCCCATCTTAGTCCAATAGAATCTGGATCTCACCAAGTCAAGTGTTCTGTCTATACCAAGGTGCCCCATGTGGTTGTGCAAGGACCTCAATACTGAGTCTCGAAGGCAGTGGGCAGCACTAGTTGTTGTTTGTCTACTTGTCCCCTCTGTCTACTGTTTCTCTGTATAACAGTTTATTGATCAGTTTCAACTTAGGACCTTCTTCGTATAACAGTGCAGTTCTCAAATCAGTGGAGCATAATTTGGACACATTTTTTCCTGCACAGAGAGCTTCTAAAGCTGATTTGATCATGGGATCGCGGGACTGAGCCCGCCGAATACTGTCATTGTCCAGCTGAGGCAGTGCACCAATGTCTAGTGCAGAAAAGTAGCAATAAGCAGCAGGTATGCAATTCTCAGAGGGTCCCAAGCAATCCACCATGCAGTCCATTGCGTCCGTGGACATTTGTTCCTCCCTGTCAAACTTCCAGTAGAGTGCCCGAATGTCAGGTTCTGCCAATCTAACCCAATCATTCTGGGGAACAGGCCTCCGGGAGAGAGCATCAGCATCTATGTGGTTCAGACCTGCTCGGTATTCGAGAGCATAGTTGTATGTAGATAATGCAGAAAGCCACCTATTTCCAGTGGCATCCAACTTAGCTGAGGTCTGCACATAGGTCAAAGGATTATTGTCAGTTTTTACTAGTATTTTAGCCCCATACAAGTACTCATGGAATTGGTCAACAATAGCCCACTTCAAAGCTAGGAACTCTAACTTATGTACAGGATAGTTCTTTTCGGATGGGGTCAGGCTTCTACTGGCAAAGGCCACTGGTCTCAGGCCATTCTCATGCTCTTGGTACAACACCCCAACCCTTGCAAGCTAGCATCAGTGTGCAGGACGTAAGGTTTTCTTGGATCAGTACAGGCCAGTACTGGAGCATGGGTAAGTTGATATATGATCTCATGAAAAGCAGTCTCACAATCAGGAGTCCAGCTGGGCCCCAAATACTTCACTCGGATGAAAATACACTCTTTCAATCTTGAGGACACTGACTTTTGGTATTTTTGTGGGTTGGGAGATACCCTTGAGTAAGGTTAAGTAAAGGCGGATCACTCTTGAATAGTCCTTGATGAAGCGCCAATAATAACCACAGAATCCCAGGAATCTTTGCAGTTCTTTTAGATTTTGGGCTGTGGCCAGGTGGTCAAGGCCTCAACTTTACTTGGTCGGTCTCTATTCCCTCGGTGGATACTATGTGTCCCACATACTTTACTGATGTTTGAAAAGAATTGACACTTATCAATGGACAGTTTAAGGCCAAAGTCCTCCAGTCAGTCCAATACCTTAAATAATCTGCTCTCATGTTCCTCCAGTGAGCTGCCAAACACAATAACATCATCTAGGTATATCAGGCACTCTAGTAAGTTCATGTCCCCCACTGCACGCTCCATCAATCGTTGAAAAGTGGCTGGGGCACCTGAAATCCCTTGAGGCATCCTCATGAATTCATAGAAGCCAAGCGGACAGATAAAGGCTGTCTTCTCACGGTCCTCTGGGGCCATCGGGATCTGGTAGTACCCACTACGGAGATCCAACACAGAGAACCACTTGCTCCCGTTTAGGCAGTCCAAAGCATCCTGAATGCGGGGCATTGTGTACTGATCAGGGATAGTCCGCCGGTTTAAGGTGCGATAATCCACGCACATCCTTACTGTCCCATTCTTTTTCCTCACTACCACAATGGGGGAAGCATAAGGGCTTCTGGATTCTTGTATTACGCCAGCAGCTAACATCTCTTTGCAGATGCTGCCTCACATCATCTATGTCAGCAGGTGCCAGGCATCGAGACCTCTCACGAAATGGTCTTTCGTCATGCAGCGGATATTGTGCTCAGCTCCTTGCACGATCCTATGTCCCATTCCTTTAAAGAAAACACCTGGTCTCTGGGCAAGCTTCTCACTGATCCTCACTTTCCATTCAGCTGGCAACGGGGAGTCGCCGAAATCAAACAAGTCAGGCGTTACTCTGTCATTCTTCCTCGAACTCTTGCTGCTGGGTAGCACTGCAGTGTCTGCACAATGCACATTAGCCAGGATGCAACCTCTATTTACTCGAATGTCTCTTTCAGACACATTATGAACTTGGACCATTACCCTTCTGGCATAAGCATGGGCTCTAGCGGGCAAAATACTAGGCTTGACCAGCAGTCCCTCTGGCAATTTTCCATCTCCTGGTGCATCCAACATTAATATTTTATTCTTAACATCCTTTCTGATATGGACCTCTCCCTGTAAGGTACACTGGGCATTTGGCGCCAGGATCAGAGACTCAGAATCCTTCTTCCATACGATTCCGACCGGTTCCTCTGGTTCTATTTTTTCAGCAGCCCTCTGTGCCTCATAGACCTTCTTAATTAAAGCCGGAACTCTTAAAGCTCTACTAGTCTTTGACCCCTGTTTTTCATAACACAACTGTGCCAGCCTTCCGAACATATGAGTATTTGTTCCAGTCAACAAAGGGACACCATCATACAGTCCAGTGGGGGGACACACTAAGGCTAGGGTCTCTACTTGTTTGGCCACTCCAGCCACGGAGGTGGGGAAAGACAGCCAAATTCGGATATACCCGAAATAGGGGTAGGCCTTCTCACTTAACCCCCATACATGCAGTCCTTCTAATGGTTGTAAGGGTACATCTGACAAATGCTTCTGATACCAATCCTGGAACATAATTGTCACTTGGGAGCCACTGTCTAATACAGCTCTTGTAGACACTCCATTCACCTTTACAGTGGTCTCCATGGAAGGTCCCACTATTCTGGACCAGTCTGGAGAGGTGGTAGTGGGGGTCTGGGCAACTGACCTTGCCACAAAAGGACATGAGTTAGCATTTTTGGTGCCCTCACTGGGATCATTTCGTGCACCTCTTAACCACTGATTTGTTCTCCGAAGCTCTCCTTGTAGCCTATATGCAACTTTGTCAGTGCCTTTTGGGGACCGGCATTCCCTTTTCATGTGCCCATCTTTCCCACAATTATAGCAAAACATACTTTCTGGAGTTTGAGCTGGCCGAGGCGCCACACTGGGAGCCAGGGTGGGGGTATTACTAACTGGAAACTTGGGTGCCATCTCTGTCTGTGGCGTGATAAGCATTTGGAGACATCTCGTCAGTTTCTCCACTTCCATGGTCAAGGAATTGAGTTTGGAGCTGTTATCAGCAGGAGATACATGGGTGGGTAAGCCCCACCCTCATAGCAGATGCAGTCGGATATAGGTCGGGGCCCGTACTTGCAGGCGTGACCTTCATAAAGGGACTGTTTTTGAATTCCCAGATCTCTCTCAACAGTTTGCCCCATTGTGGCATATCTTTTTCCTTGTCAGAGCACTCATTGACTGCCAACCTCTGCCCCTGAACTTCACTTGATGGGTCACCCTCAGTCACTTGGGTCGTAGCCGCAGCTATTGGTGCAGGTCCCTCCCGAGGTCGCCTTTTCTCAACTCCTCGAATTTCTCTCATTAACTCATCATAGGAGGGTGGGGATTCCAGTCAATTTGCCAGGCATAACTGAAGCAACAGCAGTTCTGACAAGGGGGCAGACTTAAGGATCCTGTCCAGCCTGGTTCAGTCCAGTTCAATCGCTGGCAAACTACCCTTTCTGAGGCATTCTTGCAACAATTTTTTCAGCCGAGATACATACACAAACAACAACTCCCCTTGGTACTGTTGTGCATTTCTTACTCTCCACCATAGGTCCTCATCAGAATCTGGGCTCCCATACACATTCTCCAAGGCCTCAAGATAGGCCTGTGCAGTCACTTCAGGGTTACTTGCCTGTTTAGCATGGATGGTAGCCAGGGCAGGACCTCGGAGGCTCTCACTAACCCTCTTTCACTTTTCGGCTTCTGAGCATTGCCATTCTAGCACTTGGGGGGCATCATAGTCTATCCAGGTCTCCCAGTCATCCTCCCCTTGGGCGGTGGGGAGGGTGCCAGAGAAGATCCTCAACCTTCGTTAAGAGTCGTGACTAATGGTAGGTGCAGAAATAGGAGTCTTCATTGGCTCAGCCACCATTACGGGTACTGGAGCGGGAGAGGGTGTTGGGGGAGGAACACCCCCAGGTGGCAAGAATAGTTTCTTCAAGTCCTCCACAGTTTTCCCTTCCCCCAGCAACCATTTAGCAAATTTCTCCTCAAAGGTTTCAGACAGTGGTGGGGGCTCATTCCCCCTGGGTCTTTACTGTCCTTAGTTATCACTCTCCAGGCAGTGAGGGCTCCCTCTGGGGTAATGGTCTGTGGCACTTTGGAGCTATCTATGGGATCCTTAAACACTACTAGGGCCAGGAAAGTGTGGGTGAGCAGATTAGCATGCCGACCCACCACCACAGGGTTTTGTAAACCTTCCACCTTGGAAAGTACTCCCTGTACAGTGTCCGTATTGATACCCAGGGGGATGTCCAGGATAAGCATAGCATTTAGGGGGTCAATCTCCTCCCCAGTACACCACTCCACCAGCCAGTGCACAGCCACTTCTGTCGGGGTACCCGTTTTTTTCTTAACAGTGGTTCGGAAATATGGCCACTAGAGGACACACAATCCCAGCAGTGAGCCTCCAAGATGTAACCCCTAGATGGCGCTATCCCAGGGGCTACTACTCCTGCCTGATTTGCCACTAACAGGTTGAGGGGCCTGGATCCAATGGCGGGTGCCTCCACCCAGAGGTCAGGGTTTGCAATAGTTAAACTAACTTGGTCACAGCCCTCTGGGACACTGCAACCCCCCTTTCTTCCCACTAGTGGCCCACACAGTATATCAGAATTACCTTCACAGTATACACTTACCCCAGGACTGGTTCAGGCACTGGGACCCCTGTAAAATAAGAAGATACAGTGCAACAATCACAGTACAATACTTTAACATAGACAAATACCTCAGGCAGTATAACTTTGCTGAAACAAGCAGCTCTGATTTATTTAGGGGGATATAACAAGGACAGGGGAAATCAGGTTAATTAGCTTATCACTTTACTCATCTACCTATGGCTCTGTGCACAGGCCTATCCCTACCAGTTACTGTCCCTGGGTACCCAAGCCCTAGTGGCTAGTCCAAACCGTGGCAGCTGGTAGGGGCCCTTTCACACAGAGAAAAGAAAAATTAGTTAAACAGTCAGCAGTACAGTAATTCCATTTGGATTCAATGTGGCAATTCAACAGGGAGCAACCCTGAATTAGTACTCACGACCTCCAAACAAGATAGGGTCCTTCAACGTCAGCAGGGCTACTCTTGAGCTCCACGAGACTCCTCACACATTTATATGACAAACTGCAACAGGCAAAAGTCCTTTAATGGCAGCAGGATTCACTTGAGCTACACAAGCCTCCTCACACATTTATATTTATTTATTTAGTTTTTGTTGACCAGGTAAGTGCACTAGACAAATCCTGCCTATTTTCAGGCACGACCCGGGGGAGGGGGATACAGATGAATGCCAACTGACCTTGAACCAGATTAAGCTGTTGGTGGTATTTTTAGTGAATCAGGTATATTCATTCAGGTATATGGTAAACAGTAACAGGCAAAAGTCCTTTAATGGCAGCAGGATTCACTTGAGCTACACAAGCCTCCTCACACATTTATATGGTAAACAGTAACAGGCAAAAGTCCTTTAATGGCAGCAGGATTCACTTGAGCTACATAAGCCTCCTCACACATTTATATGGTAAACAGTAACAGGCAAAAGTCCTTTAATGGCAACAGGATTCACTTGAGCTACACAAGCCTCCTCACACATTTATAGGGTAAACAGTAACAGGCAAAAGTCCTTTAATGGCAGCAGGATTCACTTGAGCTACACAAGCCTCCTCACACATTTATATGGTAAAAGAAAGTACTATACCAGGCAGGCTGCTTCTCTATCCCGATCGCAATTACTGCACAATACCCAGGAGAACACAGCAGATTCAGTTCCTGACAGACCGAGAGCAATTCAGCAATTTCTCCAGTCTTCTACAGGGTGAACCTGGTTTCTACTCTTCAGATATCCTTTGATTCTCTTCACAGGACGGATTCAGTCCTAACAAGCAGGTACACAAGCTGCAGACCCGGAACTCGGGCCTTACACGCTTTCCTACTAAAACTGCACAATCGAAAAGCACAGGATCCTTCCTCTCACTGCCAGAGCTCAACTGAAACTCCAGTAGACAAAACCGGCACTTCCTTTGAGTTCCTCCCAGTTCTTGGCTGGATTGGCTGTCACTCACAACAGACTGCCCTGTTGGTCCAAAAAGGCCAAGTCCAAACTACATCTCCCAGAGTCACTGCCCCATACAATCCTCTTGTGGCTGGCTCAGATTATGAGTCCAAGTTCTGATTCGTCCAAGGCACCATTTTACAGCTACCTTAACCCACACTGATTGGTCCAGTTCAGCAGTTCAAAACTAGAATGGGGAACTAGGCAAACACAGTTCTGACTGCAAAGAAAGCAGGTTAGACAAACTGTATTTTCATTATTACTCTAAATGATTTCTGGCAAACAGTTACATCTTTCAGATAGGTTCCCTTTGCACTCCTAGTGACTGCAAAAATGGAGTGAATTGGCAGCAGCTCGAGTGGTACTCAAGCAGAAAGACACACAGTCCCCCCCATACAAACTAATTATGTCTGCAAGCAGACAGCTCTTAAAGAGACAGTACCAGAGGCTGTAAAAACACTCACAGATAAATGGCTTAAACGCCAAACACCATTCAGGCTTGGAGCATTCAAGCAAACTCTTGGAAGTCTTTTGGGAACCCCCATTTGCAGGGGGGTTACAATGAGAAATGTGCACATTGGTGTGCTAGTGCGTTGCCTTGTTGCTGCACGTTGCCAGTGAGCCAAGTAGCAGACATTTAGAAGTTTCTAGAGCAGATAACCTGTGAATGGAGAAGAGCATGTGTTGGTCTGGCCTGGTGTGGTCTGATAATCATCATTACATGATGTTCTAACCACCCCTACCCTGTGTGATGGATCTGATCATGTGTGCCTAAGGGCAGCAGATCACACAGACAAGCAAGGTGCAGTTTCAAACATCGTAGAATAAGGATGGTCAGACCACACCAGACCAGCACATGCTCACCTCCACTGGCAGATTATGTGCTTACTACTTCTAAGTGTTTTGGCAGTTGACTGGAAGAGGGGATTGAACACTCCTTCCTGTCCTACTACATTTTGTGATGACATTGAAAGAAGAATTCGCAAAACCCAACAATTAAAATTAACAAAAGTGTACCTCACTAGGCTTTATGACAGCTCCCTTCCTGACTGGACCAAATCACGGAACACTGAAGCTGTTGACGTTGTTCACGTTCGGTTCACACAGTTGACCATCGATCACAAGTGACGAACAAAGGCCCACGTTCAGACAAATTCTGTAATGGAAAAATGTACTGTAATTAACTTGGTTCAAAAAATGCACTGCTAGACTTGAGACAATGCTTCACTCACTACCCCCTCCCGCCCTAGCTGTGGCCCTGCCATGACCCACCACCTGCACAGCAAACAAACGACATCAGCAAAAAGCCATCATGGTCTATCTAGGTTGCTCAAGATTGCAGCTAGCTTCATATTCAGCAGCTGCCCTGGCCCCCCCCTCCTCCCCTTTCCTCCATTTACCCTTCCTTTTGCCCTGTCCTACCTCTTCTTATAGCATTCCACTATGTAACGTGCCACCACCTAAGCTGGTAGTGCACTCCACTTTGCCACCACCCTCTCCACAAAGAAATGCCTACTCACATCCCTCCTGAATCTACCCCCCTAATCTCATGTCATGGCCCACAGTGTCTCTCCCCACAATGACTTGTTGTTAGCGGATCAGCAGTTGTCTGGCTGCATACACACACAGCTCAGCAGACAGCTCACATGGTGGTTGGCGGTGAGGAGGGAGAGAATGCCGTGCCACTTGTTTGGTCCAACATAATGTGGGAATGTATATAGGACTGGTGGACATGGGGAGGGGGACCACTGCACACCATGGATTCCCCTGCATTCCATACAGACCATGAGTCTGGAGGGGTATGGAGGGAGGAGTGATACTAACCGTGCCCTGATTGACAGACAATGGAATATATATAATAGGCAGCACTATGGTATGATTTAAGATCAGGAATAGAATCAGGATTTTTGGACTGCATCTCTGAAAAATGCAACTCTGCTAATTGGATCATTAGATGCTCATGGGATGCATTTATCTCTAAGTTGTATTCACCACCCAAGCATCCCTAAAGGTAACATAAAAAGACAGTCACACACTGCACGACTCCACCTTCAGCTCAAGAGTGAAGATCAGTGGTGGTGGTTGTATGACTTACTTACCTTATATGTCTTCTTCTCCCTGTAACTTCACTCTGAACATTCAATCCACCTAAGAATAAATTAATAGTAAAGAAGCATTGAAGTACTGGAAAGTAAACTTAAAACAGGTAAAACAAAACCATACCAACTTCCAAATCCCCAAACATTACACCATTTTAGTCGCCCTCATCTAGACTTCCTCCATCCTGTCTGTTTCTTACTCTGTTCTTTTTTTGATACACAGTGCTTCAGTGAGGCATCCCTCCCTGTCAGAAAGCCCATTCAGAAAGCACTCTTCCAGCCGTACATGTACAGTGGCAGTAGTTCTGATGCGGTGGTTCTCTCATCTCTCCATCCCATAAGGAGCCCTAAGCATCCGTCCATTGACATAATGCTCCCCAACTGTCCTGCCATAGAATAACTGAGCTCATTTTCAAACCCAGATCACCGGTGTAGTGACATGTACCCCTACTGAAGCTTGTCAAGTAAAAAAAAAATGTATCTATTTATTTCTTGGTACCCTGTGGCACCATCACCACCCGCCCCTTGAACAATACTAAAGGAAAAAGAATACTGGGCATCTTGAGTCCCTTCCCCCTCCATTATCCCTGACAAGCCTACATGCAGGTATGAAACACCAATAATGCACACCCTCCAGTCATCCTCCATCACGGTGCCCGCACAGGGCAATGAGACGAGGCAGTTTGTGCTAATTGTTAAATCAGTGGATAAATAAGCAGAGCAGCACAGATAATTATACTGTTAGCAATACACTGAGAAGACTAGCCAAGGACGGAGGATAACTGGGGGGCTGTGCTGCCACCAAGATGGGGACGAGACAGGACAGGGTGTGCACTAAAAGCATTTGGATGCATGGGGGCTTACCTGGGATAAGAGAGTTGAAGGGGTGCCACTCAACTTCAGTGAACCAAGACATGCTCATTTAGTACTGTTCAATGAGATGAGTGAGGCTAACAGCACAGGTGGGAGGGATGCTGTGCTGCTCAATAAGTACCCATGCTCACATTAGCGTCCTCAGCCCAAATTGCTGGCACAGCAAAAGAAACAGTGCCTGGAAAACTAATGATGGTGAAATCCCCCCTCCACCCTCAGTTCCTTGAAAGCTGCTATATCCAGGTCAAAGGCAGTACATGACAGTGAGCAACAGGAAGAATCCATGTGCCATAGTGATCAGGCTGTGCAACACAGTGTAACTGGAGTGGAGCTGAACTGGCTGGACATCCATACGCCACTTTGCACTCACAGCAGGCATTTATTTCCGACATTTCATATTTTTGGGCATAGCATGGTGATTCATCAGGGGCAGCAGGCAGGGGAACACAGCCTGGGGTACACACAGACTGCACATTACAATTTTACAGAAAAAAAACAATCTGCCCTAGCATGTTGTGAGTGTGTGGGAACATACTGACACCGGTGAACGAGCAGCACTGACTTGCAAGCATCACTCCATCCACCCTTCCCCTCCTCCAACCACAAAGGCACCAAACTGACCCGCCATACAGCAGAGCACTAAGCAAGTGTGGAGTCCTGACTCTGCTGCTTCCTGCTCTTCAGAATACAAAACTCACACTGGACACTGGAATAACTAAAACTGGAGCTGAACTGACTGCACATGGTGGACAGCTGGACATGGACACACCCATATTCAAGTAATATGCCTGAGGCTGGCAAGGCTGCCAACCTGCCACCGCCATCATCAACCAAGGACCATCACAACATGCCACAGTCTGAGGCTGCTGTCTACCAGCCACTCCAGTAGCGTGCGTCACTGTGTAGTCCAACAATCCGAACCAGACAACACTGGTCCACAGCCTACAACTACACAGGCTGATAAATGCACACACGTGGATGCATCATCTCCTAATTATCATTTACTCTGCTACTCTAGTCTGGTCCACACTCTTTAGTACAAAAAGTACCAAAAGTGCAGCGAGCATGTTTGTAACAACCAGAAATTCGCCAAAAAGTCTCCACAGGAATTAAATGTAGTCTGTGTTCCCTCAACCTCAGCAGTCAGCACCAGCAGTCAGAGTATGACGAGGGTAGCTAAAATGCTTAATGCTTAAAAATATATATTCTCTGTTTTTTGCATTAGGTAAACTGCCACTCACTGGTGGTGGTCAGAAACCAGAAACAGATGGCTCTTGTCTCAGAAAATTGCTCTAGTCTGCATACTGCATCGTATAAAAAACCATAGATCCAGACTCTTCTGACTGTTTCTAACTGACCACCACAACACCTGTCCTATTGCATTAATAGGCCTCCAAAAAAAAAAGAATACTTTTGTACAAATGTTATGATTTTTAGCTGGATTCTTTAAACACGCTTTCCACACTTAGTACAAGACTCTCCACCAGGTTTATATGATTCATTTCACCACATCAATAATGACTGTTAGAGTGTTAGTGTACACATTTTTAATTAAATACCTCACATTCTAGGCTGTTATTGTGATGATGTATCTTCCTGTCATCGTCGACTCCGAGTCCCTCCTGCCTGGGTCTGGTGGCGACCCATCTGAGGTCCTCTTCTCTCTCTCTCCCCAGTCACAGAAGTCAAGCCCACCCTGCCGATTGTTGCCAGTGACTGTCTGTTGCCTTGTCATGCCCATCAGGACTGTCCAACTGCCTGCCATGTACGCAGAGAATGAGCTGGGTTTCTCTCCCCAGCAGTTGCTTGAGCCTCAAGCTGAGGGTAGTATCTTATTTTTTTAATTTGTACGTCTGACCTGTGGTTTTGGACCCGCCGGACTCCACTATATGGTCTACTGGCTAGGATGGAGGACCAGCACCGAACCAGCGCAAGCTGAAGCTCTGCTCCCACTATGTCCCACCACGATCTCACTCACTGTGTTTCCTTCCTCCCAGTCCCAGACTCCGACCTCCGCTCGTTCACAGAATGGTGAATGGTGCCAATATGGCTCGCGTGGAAGGCTGCAGTCTGACTTGCTCACTCCGCCTCATCACTATGGCAACAGACTGACAGCAATGCTCACCCAACCACTGGCTGAGCCTGAGAATAACCTCATCTTTGTAGCCATACTCACGTACCAGCAGCAGTCCATACAGCAACAACAACAACACACAAGGAAGTCAGTTTCATAAATTTGGATTGCTTTTTTAGGTTCTTGGAGCGCGGAAAAGGGAAGATTGAAAGTAATATATGGTAACATATTACAGTAACACATTACTTATACGAAAAAGTAAACAGTAACTTGGGAGAATTACTGTTTCGTGTAAGTAATCTGTAACTAGGACGTGTTACTAGTGCATGTAATTTAATTACAATAACGCGTTACTAGTAACACATTACTACTCAACACTGATGACAGGTTAAAGAAGTAGGTGAGTGGTTTTAACATGGCAGGAGATATAAGTTTAAGCATAGCATGGAAAAGATCATCGCTGCCCAGGCTGCCCAGGCTAGGCAAGGTCTTCAGCAGTTTGGCAGTGTCCCTGGGGGTAATGGTCTGGAAGCAGAAAGAGGGGAGGGGAGGAGTTTGAGGGGTATGGGTGGGGGGATGATCAGAGAGACCAGTGGTCACCAGGGGTGGTAGCTTTCTAAGGAGTGCAGACAGGTCTGTGAATTTTTTATTGAAGGCCTTGGCCACAGTAACAAGGTCGGTCAGATGTCCAGATGCAGTGTCAAGGTAAATAATGGGGTCATGAGTGTGTGGATTGAGTAACGAGCCAACCTCGGGCCCAGAAGAGATGGTGGGCACCAAGACTGTCTCTTTGTTTGCCCTGAAAGAAGGCACACTTTTGGCAAGGGCTGACTGTTTACAAAGGTTCTGTAGCTGTCGATATTCATTTCATCAGGCAGGAGAGGGGCCTTTTTTTGTAGGCTGACCACAGCTTATCCCTTTCTCTCATCAAGGACAGGAGATCTTTGGTAACCCAGCATGTACAGCCACCCCTAACTCGGTGAGTAGTCAGGGGGAAATGTTGATTTTGGAGATGGAGGAGTATGGCTGTGAAGAAACTCTCAACCTCTGATACATCAGAGAGGATGTAGAAGGCTGACTAGTTTATCACTCAAACATCATGAAGGAGGGAGGGGATATCTGGGTGACTGAAACTATGGATGGAGAGTAGTTTAGGGGGAAGGCTCTTGTTCTTAGAGGCCCAGACCAGGTAGGTAGGGGAGTGATTGCTAATGGCATCAGAAAGAGTGCCCAATAGGAACACCCTGTCCTCTGTATTAGTGACTACCCAGTCAAGAAGAGCATGGTTTTGGGTACCAGGGTTGTTCCTGGTGGGGATGGTGATAATATGGTCTAGGTTATGGAGCTTGAGTTGGTTAGTGTAATCAGGTTCCTGGGCACTAAGTTCAGGTTGAAATCCCCTAGGAAGATGGTGTCCCTGGTGGGGGAGAGGCTACCCATCCCTTCAAGGTGGGTGGTGAGATGTGCTGAGCGTCCTGGAGCGGGGTTATAGCAGCAACCCACATACATCTTTTTTGCTGCACCTGTGGTCAGTCCTACTAGGAGCCACTCACAGGGTGAGCTAGGGTCAGAGTGGAGGACAGGGGCAGCAGAGAGAGGCTCACAGATGTAGATAGCCACCCCACCACCCCTTTTCTTACCAGGCCTGTCATGCTTCAGCAGAGAGTATCCTGGGAGATAGTCGGCAGAATCAGAGAGATGGGGTTTTAGCCACATTTCAGAGATGCCTAGCACATGTGGCTTGTACAGAGCAACCCAGGACTCAAGGTCAATGAATTTGGAGGACAAGCTGCAGAGGTTGATGTATGCGAACTTCAATCCAAAGGAGTAGTTCCATATATGATTTGGATGATCAATGGTGGTACAAAGGGGGCCAGGATTGGTCTCAATGTCTCCTGCTAGTAGAAGCAAAGAGAATAGCAGGTGATATGCCATGGGCAAATGCGGAAGGGGGATAGTAGTAGAGAAAAGAAGGAAGACAAGATCGCAGACATCCTGTTTGGAAAGAAATGCAAAAAAGCAAGGCCCATGGGGTACCCTCCCACCTGTCAGTGGGACAGGGGACATCAGGGGTGAAGAGGGGTTAAGGTAGGATAGTTTCTGTTCTATGGCAAGTATGGATGTACTAAGATCTACAAGGAGTAGGGTGCCTAGCAGTTAGGCTGTCAGCAGCGGTAGCATAGCCCACCTCATACTGGAGAGCAAATTCAGTGACAAGCAATTAGATGGTCAAAGTACTGGGGGGTGGCTTTAGACAAGAGTGGATAGGAAAGTTAGAAGGGTAAAAAAGTACACAGCCCAAAATGGGTGCCCCAGTGGTGTAGCAGATAGGGTGTAAGCCTCTGTACAGGTGGGTCAGGAGTTCAAAGCCAGGGTGGGGACACAGAAAACACACCTGACTTAGCAGGAGATGCGTGTGTGCCCTGCAGGGGATGCAGTTGTTAGAGCAAGGGGAGAAGTACAGGTAGATAAAAAGATGTAGGAAAATTGAAGGGACAGGAAGTTTCAAAAGAACTAATATCCCTCTAGTGGCAGATCTTTATAATCTGCTAATGGGAAACTGGACAAAAAAAAGCAATGGGCTGAGCAGTGGACTGAGACTGTGTGAGGAACCTGATCCTGAACTTTTTTGGCAACCCCATTATTAAGTCCAAAATTTACTGCTGCACAATCAGCGCAGAATCCTACCATGCAGGAGTAATCCTCGACTTTTGTATTTTCTTTTATACTGTTCATAACTACATGGAAAATATTATCTGAAGTAGGCCTGCCTGTGTCAATGACGGTGAGGAATTTTGTCACAGGTTCACCATCCTTCACATAGTGTATGTAAAGTAGCTCTTCTATTACAGCTGGGTTGGTACTGCCATCACAAAACACTGAAAAATACTTGGACTGCCTGACCTCCTCTGTAGGTTGTGCATTTATATCCTTACTGATACATTTTATGAAACTGGCACAGGCCTTGACACTGGTGTACCTCAACCCAATCTTTTCCTGTTTCCCTGTCTGTGACTGTAATTATATATAAACATAGACAGTGTCAGCAGATAAGGGTCTATGGCCCACCCAGTCTGCCCATTTGAGCTCATAAGATTACTTTAGGTTTTTCTAGAAGTCTATTGCCCTTTACCCCTGATCTCCAGAATTCTCTTATGTCTAGCCAATGCATTCTTAAATCATGTGATTTTTTTTCAGCCCCCACGACTTCCTCAGGCTGGGTGTTCCACTTGTCCACCACACTTTCTGTGAAGAAATTCTTCCTCACATTTCCTCTGAATCACCCTCCCTCCAACTTCATTCCATGCTCTCTAGTTCTGGAACATCTTTTTCATTGGAAAATAGTGTATTCCTGCACCCCATCCCTCCCTGCAATGTACTTGTATGTCTCTGCCATATCCCCTCTCCCTCCTCTCCTCCAGGGAGTACATATTCAAGTCCTTCAGCCTGTCCTCATAGGACTTGTGATGCAATCCCTGTATCATCTTTGTTGCCCACCTCTGAACCTTCTCCACCCTGTCTTTGTCCTTACATACTGGATGCTGTACTCCAGGTGTGGCCTCACTAGTGTCTTGTATAGTGGAATTATTACCTCCTTTTTCCTGCTGGTGATGTCCCTGCCTATGCATCCCAGCTTCCTATTTGCTTTACCTTCAGTCTTGTCGCACTGTTTCCCCACCTTGAGGTCATTGGAGATAATAACTCCAAGGTCCCTTTCCTGCTTGGGGCATGCTATATCCTCATCCCGCAAACTGATATGTTGTTCCAAGTTGTTTGTGCCCCATATGCATTATTTTGCACTTTTTTGCATTAAATTTAAACTGCCAAACCCTTGACCATTCTTTAGGCTTCTGCAGGTCCCTCCTCATTCTGTCTACACCCTCTGGTGTGTCCACTCATGTTACAGAGCTTTATGTCATCAGCAAACAGGTAAATTCTGCCTTCTAGGTCCTGCACAATGTCACTGATAAAGATGTTGAATAGGACTGGTCCCAGCACTGATCCTTGCGGCACCGCACTGGTCACTCTTCCCTTTGTGGAATAACAGTCATTAACCACCACACTCTGTGTCCTGCCACCCAGTCTGTTACCCACCCACCACACTAGTGTCCTACCCACTCCTATATTCCCCAGTTTGTTTAACAGGCACAGTATCAAAGGCCTTGCTGAAGTCCAAATAGGCCACATCCACTGCCTTCCCCTAATCAACCTCCATTGTCACCCAGTGGAAAAATTCAATGAGACTGGTCTGGCATGACTTCCCCCTGGTGAAACCATGTTGTTTTGGATCCTGTAGTCTGTTGGCAACTAGATGTTCCACCAATCTCTCCTTCAGTAGTGATTCCATGATCTTCCCCACTACTGAGGTGAGGCTGACTGGTCTGTAGTTTCTGCTTCCTCTTTGTTTCTGCTTTTGTATAAAGGGACTACATCTGCTGTCCTCCAGTCTTTGGGTACCTCCCCTGTTTCCAGTGACTGGCTAAACAGGATTGTCAGAGGTTTGGCCACCGCCTCTCTTAGTTCCTTTAGCAGCCTGGGGTGCACCCCATCTGGCCCCATTGTTTTATCGGCTCTTGTTCCTTCCAGTTCTTTTAGGACCCTTTCCTGTGTAAAGGGACTTGTGTCCATTTATGTGCCCTTCACATCCCTTGCACTCTCTTCAGGCCCATTATCCTCCCTTCCCTCAGTAAAGACTGAGCTGTGTCAGTGGCTCAGCAGGTTGTACACTTGCCTCTGAGGCTGGAAGATCTGTAGGCTGTGGGTTCTATCCCCACGTCAGACACCTGGGTTAAAATCCTAATACTGAAACTGTATTGCAGCATGATGGGGGTGCTGTCTTTCAAATGAGATGTTAAACTGAGGTCACAGCTGCCTGTGGATGTTAACGATCCCATAGCATTCTTGAAAAGAGTAGGTGAATTTTTTATTATAACTTCAAAATAAAGCAAAACAGCAGTATTAAGTCATACAGAAAAGGAAAATACAAATCAATTTAAAAGGAAATTAAAGTTGAAAACATTTCAAATATACTGCCAATAGTTTCATTTTAAAAGGGCAAGGAAAAAATACCTTCAACCAAAAATACATATTTAATGCATACTGATCCCCGTAAAAGAAATGTTAAAACAAATGTTCCATAGTACAACATATCCCCCTCCCTCCAAAGGGTCACCATTTTTTTTATTTAAACTACAAAAAATTATAATACAGTACCAAATAACAAAAAAAAAAATCATGATCACAGAATAAGTATTTAAGGCATGCAACCTCATCTATAAGTCTGAAAAAGTATTCTAAATTGTAAAATGAAAAAAAAGATCCTTTCATCAAAACAAAAAATTACATATTACTTCATACATTTCATAAAAGTCTCCTCTCTCCCACCCCAAAGAGTAGGGAAAACTTTGTTTTTCAAAATTCTAGGAAATTATAATATATAACAAAAACATTAACAGACAAACAAAACTGTAAAGCAGGATTGGTATTAATGCATCTCTCCTGTTTAGGAAAAGGAAAAAATGAAAACCATTCCAAACAACAGTAGAAGACATCACCCACATATCAAAAATATTTATTATTTTATATACCTCATACTCTTCCCCCTCCTGCCCCGGAAGGGTAATAGAAAGAGTTTCCCTTTTTCTTCTGCAGAATCTCACATCATAATATATATGTTACTGAAACATAGCAGCAGCAATGTGTCAAAATCCATCTCTCCCCTAAAGGAAAACGTGCAACAAATTTCAGGGAAAAAAAAGTGAAATCAAAGACTAAAGTCCCCTTTTTCTTCTCTATTAGACACTGGAGGATATTCAAAGGGTGCATATGGCACAACAGTGTTGTGCCATGCACAACAGTGATGCACCCAATAGCGATATTCAAAAGGGGGATGAAGCGCTGCATAATTCCCAATGCGCTGGGGTGCAATTAGTAATGGCGCGGGCGTTAAGTGCGGGAGCCTTGATGCATATGTGGCACATCCGATATTCAGCTTGCATGTATACATATGCAGGCACAAACCTGTCTTGCACCACACAGGGGGGTACAAAGATCCACCCATAAAAAGCAGGAGCGAGCCGAGGGACACCTACAGACAGGCTGCCGTATAGCCATGCACAACACAGCAGTTACCTGCTGTGGGTGGCCACCTGACCTCCTGGGACACAGTCCGGGAATCGTGCCCCCCACTTGCTCAATCGCGGGCATACGTGTCCATACATATCCCTGGTGGTCCAGTGGACTCTACCCCATCGCCCGATCATGGGCGAATAATATAGAAAACCCTGGTGGTCCAGTGGACCTGCTCCCCTGCCCAATCGTGGGCTGTAGTTAAAATCACATTCCCTGGTGGTCAAGTGGACCCGATTCCCAGCTTGATCGTGGGCTTTAGTTGTAAATATAATTCCTGGTGGGCCAATGGTACCCCCTCCCACCCGCCCTCAGACTGCCATCCCACTCCCCCAGTCATGGCAGACCGTAGCTCCCTCCCGCAAGCCACCTAGCTGCCCGCCAACAGAAAGCGTACAATGCGGCTGTAGCCCATTGGTCCCCTCGTGGGCCAATGGGCGTGCCATTTCGTACTATACTACACAGTCTTGAAATGTGATGGTTCATTCACATTTTGGGACTAAGTAGTACAATGCGGTCTGCGCTCATGTACGCACGAAATCAATGAGTGTACAGCCATACTGTCGCTGTCAGTCGGCGGCGGCGAGCTGACTGCGGTGGGCAGCTGCTGCCCGCCGCTGACCGGGAGGGAGTGGGGTGGTGGTTCTGAGTGGGCAGGTAGGGAGGGGGTACTGCTGGCCCACCAGGGACTATATTTACAACTAAAGTCCGCGATCAGGCTGGGGATTGGGTCCACTGGACCACCAGGGAAATTTAGTTTCATTTTGCCTGTGATTGGGCTGGGGATTGGATCCACTGGACCAATAGTTTCATTTGCCCATGATCAGGCTGGGGATCGGGTCTACTGGACTGCCAGGGAATGTGATTTGAACTACAGCCCACGATCGGGCAGGGGGAAGGTCCACTGGACAACCAGGGTATGTAGTTTTTACCAAAAGCCCTCGATCGGGCAGAGGAGCAGGTCCACTGGACCACCAGGGAATTTAAACTTTACTAAAGCCCGCCTTCTGGCGCATTGCCTGCCGAGAGACAGGGGGCATCGGTTCCCGATGGCTGCAGCCTGGCAGGATGCCAGGCGCAAGTCGCTGGGGATCAGTGCACCTGCATGTAAATGGGGCCATAATGACATGCAAATGGCCCCATTTGCACCTTGCATGCATAATAGCTTTATTTGCATGCCCAGCGCTGAATATCGCAGTTGATGCGCCTAGCGCACCTGCACTTGTGCTGGCACATCCCCCTGCTCCTTGCTTGCTTCTTGTGCTGGTGCAGTGCCACTGCACCGTGTGCAGTGCAGGTGGCCCCAGTGCAATATTCAACAGTGCTGAGCCATGGTGCAGCACCGTTGAATATTGCCTGGGCCATGCCCTGGTGCATCCCAGTTGCACTGCGCCCAGGCTTGTGCCCATGCCTGGTGCAGTCTGAATATCCCACCCATTGTGTACAGTCAAGACTAATTAAATCAACTATGTGGCAGATACTGTCAATTATCCTGCCATGACATATCCCCTCCACCATAGTCTGAAAAGTTTTGGGGAGAACTGATTTTGTTCAACCAAACGAAATTTCAATATAGCCGATCGCACAGCATAGAAAACTTGGTCAACTGTTTTCTGCTGTTGTCTCAGCATTAATGCACATCTCGCTTGCCATAACTGGAATTTGATAATAAAGTAATCTGCATGGCAGTGGTACCATACATCACCCAACTTGCAGGGAAAAACCCCGAGTGCAGAATTTCTGGAGTTAAAGCAGCAAAAATTAAAGCATGCCAGCGCAAATGTACCAGGTTCCAAAAAGATATTGCAAAAGGGCAGTTTATAAATAAGTGGTCCATCGTTTCAGGGAGACCTGTACAAGTTGTCAGTCTTGGGCAAACCCTGTCTGATTGCACCTCATGTATTAAGTTATTTTTAACTGCCAACTTTTGGTGGACACAAAGCCACATAAAGTCCCACATATACTGTGGATGTCTTTTAGTGGTTAACATGTCAGAAATAATTTTCTGTTGTTTTGGAGGTAATATTCCATACCAAGGATATACTACATAATGAGTAGTCAATTCTCCACTGTATAGCTCTTTTTTGGATTTTCTAACAAATTCTCTTTAGAAATCAGACCTTTAATTTCCCTACAACTTCTCAAACGTGTACTGGTAGTCCTAAAACATGGGATCCCAAACCTAGGGTTTCCAAATTTTGTCCGTATTTGTCAAGAATGGCTTAAGATTGTAATGAAAAAAAAGCACAATATAAAAAGACAATTGGATTCATCATATTTAAACCACTTGAGCAATTGAGAGGTACATGGTTCCCCTATTTAATGGATTTAAATGATAACCCCAGAGTCCTTGAAAGAACAAACCATATAGGGTAGTTTTGAAATTTTCTTGGGGTGGATAAACTTCACTCAAAAACTGAAAAATGTGAAATGAAGTAAAAAGAATTTACTCATAAAGGTCCGTTTTGGTTTTGACAATTTTCATGCGTTCCATACAGCTATCTTTTGTTTCGCATCTTGAATCTTAATTTCACAATTACTGTATATGTCTGAGGCTCTAGCCCTCCAAATTGTATCCCCAAGATTCTATGATATCCCATAGATGATGGTATTCCCAGGATTTCCGGAATTCGTACATCTCCCTGCCGGTTCTAATACAACAGCCTTTTTGTATGTTGATTACTGGCCCAGAAAAAGCACAGAATTCTAATACAATGTCTTTATCTATCCTCACCATCATTGCATCAGTAATAATAAGGCCTAGGTCATCTGCGTACACCACGGTAACTATAGGTGAGTCCTCACTATTCACTGTTACCCCATAATAGCTTCAGTAGAATTGAGTTTTCTCAACAATGGGTTGACTGTTAAAGGATATAGCAGCAGGTTGAGAGGGCAACCTAGATATATCCCTCTGGAAATTTTGCATGTCTTCCCAATCCAGTCATTAATATTAGGTATAAAGTGAATATCTTTATAATATAGCTGGATCCATGAGATAAACTGTCAGTGAAAACCATAAATTTTTAGTATTGTCCATATATATTCAAATTCAATATGGTCGAAAGCTTTTGTCTGATACAAACTAACAAACTGTCCCATTAAACCCCCAGCATCTCCTTTATGCAAGATCTCCCTTATTAAAATGAAAGCATTGTGAATTGTCTGAGAAGAAACTCCAGTAAATTGAGTTGGGCGAATAATGAAATCTAGTACTGCTGACAAACGAATGTGCAAAAGTTTGATTAAGATTTTACAATCAGAGTTCAGTAATGAAATTGGGCACCAGTCTCTGAGGTTACCTCTATTTCCAGGTTTAAAAAAGGAGTATCAACACTTTTTCATACTTATTTTTTGGCAGGGAATCATTTAGTAGGCAAGTATTAAAGATTACCATTTCATCTCCCAACATATCAAAAAGAAATTTATACATTTCATTTGTAATCCCATCTGCCCCGGGGGAGGAACCTGTGGTTAGGGATCAAATGATCTGCATCAGTTCCATTTTTATGTTGGCTTGCAGCACTTGCATGCAAGTCAGCATCTTGCGATAATGCAGCTTTGGAGGCGCGGCTGCTGTTGGGTGAATGCAGGGCACGCATCAGTAGGTGCATCCCTCATTTCCCAGTCAGCAACACCACATCATGCATGCTAATGTGGTGAGCACATCTAAGGAAAGGTCTGCTGCAATCCAAGCAAAGCTCATCAGACGCAGCAGACCTTTCCTGCGTGCCCGCCACATTAGCAGCATGGCAGGCGGCCACCCAATGGCCGACCTCGGGAGTGCCCAATCCCCCAGCAGGCTTATGGTGGCCACATAAATTTGCCGATGGAGGAGCCCACCCCTTCGCATACAGCAACTCTACTTCTATATGCTGAGGGGGTGCCCAATCCCCTGGGTTCTTGCCTCCTGCTTTCATTGTGTGCTGATGGGAGGGCCCTCCCGTGGCATGAATCAGCCCCACATTTCTTATATGCGAGGTGCCCAATCCCCCTCGGCTCTTGCCTCCCCTCCTGGCTGTCATTGTGTGCCGACGGGGGTGCCCAATCCCAGCCGGCATAAATTCACCCCCCAAGCCCCCATTGTCTGCTGACGAGGGTACCCAATCCCCTGTTGGCTGCAGCAACCCTCCCAAAACAGTTAGGTGGCACACTGGGAGCCCATCCCAGCATGCCAAGTCCCCTGGAAAAAAAAAACTCTCCCGCGATGTTCGTTTTTTTTTTCCCTGTAACAAAAAAACGGTCCCTTGTAGTCTCCTGCCCCCACCCACACCTACCCACTGCACACCCTGCCTCTCCACACCCCCTCACCCCATACTTACCTCTGGAGTCCAGCATGATGATCTTCGCTGGACCGGGAACACGTCTGCACACTTCAAAGTCGACCGCGAACTGAGGAAATGCCAGTAAGCTGTATAATGGAATGAATAGGGTTTTTTCGACTTTGCTGCATATCTCAGGCATTTGTTGTAATTTTGGCACCAAATTTTCAACATGGGGTTTTGGGGGCCCTTCCTTATGAATTCTATCACTGTCATGGTGTTAATCAGCCTCAAAAAGTGATTTCGCAGTCACTGCATGAAATCACCTCTCTGGACCCATTAACAAAATGACAGTGCCAGTGTTCATGAGGTGGCCTCTCAAAAACCCTATGTTCCAAATTTGGTGGAAAAAATCCAACAAATGCCTGTTTTAAGAGTGTGCATTGTGCAGTTGCTACGCAGGCTTGTAACTTCATGAATTCACAATATTTTCATGCCAGATTTTCAGCACTGTCATTTTTGTACACCTCCTTGTGAACAGTACAGCTGTCATTTTCCACATTCTGCCCGAAATGTTTTTCCGCACTTCCAGCGCACAATAGTGCCGTCGCTGTGGGAAATCAGCGTTTGGGCCAGATTGTGAAAATGACAGTGATGCAGTTCATGAGTAGAGGTCCTAAAATGCCTATGTTGAAAATTTGGTGATGATACTCCATAAAATGACTGCGTTACGAGTGTGCATTGGCAGATTGCACACATGCTCAAACCATCGTGCATTTGTGATATTTACACTCTGGATTTTCACCATTGCCATTTTTCCACACCTCTTGATGGACAGTAGAGCTATCATTTCACATATCCTGCCCAAAATGTGTTTTCGCACTTCTGGCACAGAATAGCATGGTCGCTGTGCGAAATCACTTCTTGGGACACTTTGAAGAAATAACAGTGACACAGTACATGAGTAGAGGTGCTAAAATGCCTATGTTGAAAATTTGGTGCTGAACGCCCATAAAATGGCAGTGTTGCAAGCGTGCGTTACATGTTTCCCACGCACCTTGTAACTTTGCAAATTTGCTATATTTACATGACACATTTTCAACACTGGCATTTTTTTACACCTCCTTATGAACTGTACAGCTGTCATTTTTCACATTCTGCCCAAAATGTTTTCCCGCACTGCACTACCAAACACCCAAAGGGACACCCCAATGCCTGTCAGTCTCTGCAGGGGGAGGGTGGGTTGGCATCAGTTCAGTACTTCACTGCTATGCCTATTATGCTTCTCTCTAACTCCTGCACTACCAGTGCCAATGCCAGCAAGACAACATTCGGCACTGACAAATGCTTGTTGTTACAGGAGCTATAACTGTAGAGTGCAGACATTGATATCTGAGCACCTCTGTTCAGTACGTGCTGATACTGGACTCAATCAGCGGCTGGCCGTGGTGGTTAGAGGTGGGCTGTGCCAGTCGCCGGCTGGGGATGGGTGGGGGGTGCTGGGTGGGCTGGCACGGCTGGGTGGGGCGCCACTTGACTACCAGGGATTGTGTGTACATTATGTATTCTATATTGATCGGGGGGGCGCTAGACTACCAGGGATACGGGATCTGTATATTTATTTTATTACAGTTCGGGGGCGCTCCTAGACTTCCAGGGATACTGGATCGGTGTGTATTTATTTTATTACAGTTCGGGGGGCTGCTAGGCTATCAGTGATACTGGATCTGTGTGTATTTATTTTATTACAGTTCAGGGGGGCCACTAGACTACCAGGGATACTGGATCTGTGTGTGTTTATTTTATTACAGTTTGGGGGCCACTAGACTACCAGGGATATGGCCTGGATCTGTATATTATTATTTAATGGTTCGGGGGGGCCACTAGACTACCAAGGCTAGCGTTTTGTCACATTTGCAGCTGGTGACCCATAGTTCGGGGCACGGGTGGGGGGATGGCAGCGTGTTGGCATGTCTGCAGGTGGGTCTACAGGACCCTTGGGGGGGCGGCTGTAGGTTATACCAGCTAAATGCCGGTGTAAGTTATAATGCCGGATGTCCTCCGGGGGTTCTTGTAGAATCCCGATGTGGGGACTTTGTGGCTGCCCTTCTAGAATGGGGTGCATCTGCTACTGTAAATCCCCTAGTGCTATGTTGCAGGGGGTCTATGTGGCATAACTGCTGTTCAGCACAAGTAGCCTGCGACATGTCACAGGCCACTTTGTAGAATCGCACATGTCGCAACTGCTGGCGTAAGTTGCTACATACGCCATTCTACCTGGTGCAACTACTGTTGCACCAGGCATAACCCTACTAGAATCTGGCCCAAATTCTTCACCTAATACGACATTCAGTGAAGTAAATAAAAATGGTTTTAATTTACGGATCAGGGCCACTCTGCAAAAGTGCAACTGCTGGCCGCATACATTTTTGAAACTGAAATCTATCCCCTTTATGGACACTTCTAAAAGGAAAGCTCCTCCTGGCCATATAAGAGTCAGGTTCTTAACCAGTATTTGTGCACAAAAACAAATACCCACGCCTGAGCAAGTATCCTCCCCTACCGACCAAAAGCTTTTTCCCCTCAAATCCAATTCCTTGTAGCCTTTGAAATGTCAGAAAAAGTATGCAAACGTAAGTCCTGAAACATAACTACGTCTATTCCTGAGTGATGAAATAAAGAAAATGTGCTCAAACATTTTGTTTCTGACAATAAGCTGTTAGTATTAAGTGAGGCCACCTTAAGACGGTAATGTTTCTGTTCACTAGAAGCCAGAGTAAGTTATACAGCACATCAGTTAATTTTGCTTGAAGCCTTGTCCCTCTTCCAGACGTTTGTGGGGTCAGGCAAGAATCATCCATATTCTCTGATTCAGACAACACCCCATGCAGAGAGGAATGAATGGAGACATTGTCTGATTCCATCTCCATTTCAGAGTCAATCTCTTGCAAACCTGAAAATCTATTAGTAGCAGAAACCTCAGAACCAGATACAATCTGACCAGGTGGTTTGTGCTTTGCCGAATGTTTCTCTCCTTTCATTTTCACCATTGTATAGTTCAAACTTTGTACTGGAAAAGTGTGTGGGGGGCATATCAACCCTTGTGGACTCATGCTCTGGTTGCTGACCCTGCTGCCCCCCAGTACCTGAGGGCACCATTCTAGGTATAATCAGGTGTTCCCCCCTCGTGCATTGGTCTACGGGTACCAAAGTTTGCTTTGCTGTGGTTTTTATGTAAAAATCTTGAACGGCAAAGTCCAAATTACCATTGTTTCTTGATGCCCAGGGACAACCGGTGAAACAATGGCCTAGATCACCACATAGGTTGCACTTCAGGACTTTAAAACAATGCGCACTTGGATGTCCTAATTCTCCACAATGCACACATTTAAGAAGTTCCCAATTTGTACTAATGTGTGTATTTGAACCACATTTGAAACATGTGCATGGTTGACCAGGATAAAACAGAAAACCTTTGTCCCATTCTATAAAAAAGAAATTTGGGAGATGAACAATGTTAGATTTGGTTTGATTTAATTTGACTTTTATTTTCCACCCCTGTTCCAAAAGCCTTCGTTTTCAAGGATGGGGCTTGGATTACCCTGGACTTCATAGTATTTCTCTAACCAATAGATTGCATCTGTTATGTTGTCCCCTTCATTTCTAAAAAGAATAGTGATCACTCCAAAGGGTTGTTTTGTTAGAGTTATGACCAAAAAATCAGCCCACAAGGAATTTGTTTTCAGGTTTGCATTCTTGATCCAAAAGCATTCTAAAATAGATCTGAAACTAATATCATTGGTAAACTCCCCTGAGGCATGAATCAAAGTAGAAACCTTAGTAAGAGTGAACCCCAATGACTGTTTTAGCAAAACTTTGCCAACATACTGTTGGTCTGGGATATCAGTTCTATTACCCAGGAAACGCAAGTGAACAGCACTGCATCTTTGAGCTAGCTCCACCGGTTTATGAAATAAGCTAACATACAAAGGTGGAGCAGTAAGGTATTGATCAGTCTCAGAAATGTTTACTGGAATGCTGCCCTCAGTATTTGGAGCCAGCACTGGGGATACTATAGTCTGACCCACATTAGGCCCTGTATGTAAAGTAAATGCATCACTCTCCCTGTCTTCTATTTCCTCTGGTGACAATAATGGGTCTGATTCTGCAGCCCATTCCCCATTAGCCTCTTGTGCCCATCCTGCACCATGCAGTGCTGTTTCTGGAGACCAGTTTGGTTATTTGAAAACAGGGTTTGATGTTGGCATTTGGGGTGCAGTCCTTAGCTTGGCATCCATGCTAGTAGGTGAATTAGCAATGACACAAATCTTGGAAAACCTTGCATTTCTGACAATGTGGGGATGTGGTAGAATGCTTCTATTTTTTCTCCTTGTCAAGTTTAGCAAGTTCAATTAATTTGCTTACATTTTGCAGTTCTATTTCAAGACATTTTTGTTTTTCTTGCAAAGTAAGATCCATCCATGGAGATATCGCCTCTGTATTTGATTGAGCCTTAGCCAGGTTCTCTGTAGAAATATGTTTTTCTGAGTCTAGGGCATTTTGCTGGCCATCCAGTTCATACATCTCAGCTACCCTCTAAGACTCCTGCAAAACCTGCGCCCCTCCATTCTCAGTCAGCATCTCTGGCCAACTGTCAGAATTCTCCATTGACAAACTGGGATGCAGTGCACCCTACCAAAGAGTAGGGGAATTTTGTATTCAAACTTCAAAAAAATCATAATACATAACAAAAGATAACAGGAAGAAAAACTGTGAAGAAAAATAACCATTAATGCACACACACTTCTGGAAAAATAAACTATATTCTAGACAGCAATATAAAACTTAAACCCTTATACTGAAAAATACATATTAATTCAGACAACACATACAAATCCCCCCTCCCCAGAGTAGGGGAATTTTTATTCAAACTGCAAAAATTGTTTCATACAATACTTTATATATATGGGCCCGTATATTCAAAGGGGTTGTACCTGGCGCAACAGAGTTGCCCCAGTGCAACTCCACATTGTGCCCTGGTGGGATATTGAGAAGGCTGCCTGGCGCAGCGCAAATCTCAATACGCCTGGACGCAATGATAATGTATGTGGTGTAGATGCAGTGGGCATGCCCATGCATATGCAGCACATCCTGATATTCAGCCCGGAATGTGCGCCGCATATGCTGGCACAACCCTGCATTGTGCTGCATGGAGGCTCAAAGTTGAGCCCGTGAATTTTGGGAACAAATTCTGGCCACCCACAGGTGGGCTGCTGTATTGCATGGTGCAACACAGCAGCCACCAGCTGATAAGTGGCCACCTCCCAGCCAGCACACCATCATGAAGCACCCACACAACCCCTGGTGGTCTAGTGGCACCCCTCCCACTTATGTCCCCGATCGCGGGTATCTGATGTATAGTTACATCCCAGGTAGCCCAGTGGAACCCCCCCCACCCAGTTCCATTATCATGGTAAATGTAAAATTAAACATGCCCTGACCATGGTACCCCACTTCCGCCCATGTCCCCGATCACTGGTATTGGACATTTAGATGAATCCTTGGTAGTCTAGTGGAACCCCACTCCCTCCCTCATCCTCAATCACCGGTATCTGTCATTTAGGTAAATCCCTGGCAATCTAGTGGACCCTCCCTCTCACCCGTTGCCGCAATTATGGTAAATCTCCATATAATAAATTCCTGGTGATCAGTGGCCCCCCCACCCCACACCACAGAACCCTTGCCCCCGGCCCCCTGTCATTGGTGCGTGGCAGCAACCCACCCATATACAACCCGGCCACCCGATCGAATGACAGGTACAGTATGGGCTGTAAGCCCATGGTCCCCAGTGTGTGGACCAATGGGTTTGCAGGGCATACTGTACTAGACAAGTCCCAAATATGTGAATGAAGTCATTCATATTTGGACTTTATCTAATACAGTATCCCTGCAAGCCCGATAGTCCACTTGGGATCAATGCTCACAGCCATACTGTACCTGTCATTCAGCAGGCAGATGGGTGGTATGTGGGTGAGTTGCTGCCACCCACCGATGATGGGGGGCAAGGGTGGGGTTCTGTGGGGTGCCACTGGATCACCAGGGTTTTATTATATGGAGATGTACTGTGATTGGTGTAATGGGCGGGGGGGGTTCCACTAGACTACCAGGGATTTACTTACATGACAGATACTGGCGATCGAGTCATGGGTGGGAAGGGGGACCAGTAGACCACCAGGGATGGTCATCTTTTTTTACATTTATTGGGGAATCAGGAGGAAGGGGGACCACTAGACTACTAGGGATTGTTTTGTTGTACATCTACCGTGACTGCGGTTCTGGGGTGAGGGATGCCCTGGGATCCCAACTGCACACGTCACGCTGTGCAGGGTGCCAGGCTCAAGTCGCCGGGCTGCCCTGCACAAGAGATGCAAATGGGGCCATAATGACTTGCAAATTGCCCAGTTTGTGCCTTGCATATATTCTGGTCTCATTTGCATGCCCCCTCTGAATATCGCGGGTGATGCACCTAGCGCAACTGCACTTGCGCTGGTGCATCCCTGTGCTCCCTATCTGTGGCTTGCACCAGCACAGTGCCACTGCACTGTGCACAGTGTATGCCAGATTCAGTGGTACTGTGCCATGGTTCATCACCATTGAATATCACCTGGTCCTGGCCCCATCGCATCCCAGTTGCGCTGCACCCAGGTTTGCGCCACTGCCTGGCGCAGTCTGAATATCTAGGCCATGGTGTACAAAAATTGATAAAACAGTAAAGTAAATACGTATTAAGGTATACACTCCCCTTTTTGAGAAATAATAATAATAATACAAAACTATAATAAGTTCTTAGAGAAAAGGAATCCCAAAACAAATGTGTATTTCTACATACCACTCCAAAACAAGCATTTGTCAATGCCGAATGTTTGCTTGCTGGCATTGGCAGTGGTAGTGTAGAAGTTACAGAGCTGCATAATAGTAATGGCAGTGAAGTATTGAACTGAAGCCAACCCCACCACCACCCGCAGAGAGTGACAGGCATTGGGGTGTGCCTTTGGGTCGTCAGGCATAACGGCCACGCCATTTCAGTACACCCCCACCCTGCAGACACTGGCAAGTGTCATAGTGTTCCTTGGGGTCTTTGATCCTTATGCGCACCCCATTCCATTAGGAAATACAGTGAGATGGGTGCAATATAGGAGATTGGGGTGAACTTTGGGGCTGAAGAGTCCAAGGCATACCTCGATGCTTCTCACTGGCTGCAGGGTGTGGAATGGTATGAGCATTACAGGCAAGAATCCCAAGTCACACCCCTGATGCCTGTCATTCTCTACAGGGTTGGGCGTTATGGTTGGAAACCCTTATACCTCAGGCATTCATTGGTATTTTCACTCCAAATGTTCAACATGGTTTTTTTGTGACCCCACCACATGAACAGGGGATATCAGTTTATTAGCAAAGCTGCTTATGCACAGCGACTACGGCATTTAGCACCACAGGTGCAAAACATTCGAACAGGATGCAAAAATGACAGCTGTACTGTTCATGGGGAGGTGTAAAAATGGCGATGTTGCAAATCTGCAGTAAAAATATTTTAAAAAATGGTGAAGTCACGAGCGTACACTGAAACTGTGCAACGCACACCCGTAATATAAATAGGTTGGGGATTTTTTACAGCAGATTGTCAACTCAGGCATTTTGGTGCCTCTGATCATGAACAGTGTCACTGTGATTTTCTTTATCTGTCCCGAACAATAATTTCCCACAGCGACCACGCATCTCTGCACTGAAAGTGTGAAAACACACTTCAGCCATGTTGAGAAAAATGACAGCTGTACTGTAAATAAGGCAGTGTGGAAAAATGCCACTGGTGAAAATCTGGACTGAAAATATTACAAAGTCATGAACTTACGAGGGTGCGTGGAAACTGCAATGCTCACTCGTAACACAGTCATTTTATGGACTTTGTCACCAAATTTTCAAAATAGCCATTTTAAGACCTCTGCTCATGAACAGTGTAACTGTGATTTTCTTAATCTGTCTCAAACATTGCTTTAGCACCAACAGCACCATTGTGTGCTACGTAATGCTGGAAAACACATTTAAGGCGGCATATGAAAAATGGCAGCTGTGCTGTTCATAAGGAAGTGTAATAAAATGGCAATGTTGAAAATCTGGAGTGAAAATATTAAATTTGCAAACTTATGAGCATCCATAGGAACTGCACAACGCATGCTCGTAAAGCAGTCATTTTTAGGAATGTTTTCACCAAATTTTCAACATAGCCATTTTAAGACCTCTGCTCATGAACAGTGTCACTGTGATTTTCTTAATGTGTCCCATACATTGATTTCGCACATTGACTGCGCCATTGTGCGCTACATGGGTGGAAACACATTTTGGGCAAGATGTGAAAAATGACAGCTGTACTGCTCATAAGGAGGTGTGGTAAAATGGCAATGTTGAAAATCTGGAGTGAAAATATTGAAAATTTGCGAACTTACGAGTGTGCGTAGGAACTGCACAATGCACGCTCGTAAAACAGTCATTTTTTGGAATTTTTCACCAAATTTTCAACATAGCCATTTTAAGACCTCTGCTCATGAACAGTGTCACTGTGATTTTCTTAATTTGTCCCGTACATTGATTTACCACACCGACTGTGCCATTGTGCGCTACATGGGCGGAAACACATTTTGGGTGAGATGTGAAAAGTGACAGCTATACTACTCATAAGAAGGTATGGTAAAATGGCAATGTTGAAAATCTGGAGTGAAAATATTGAAAATTTGCGAACTTACGAGCGTGCGTAGGAACTGCGCATATCTACGGCTACAAATAAACAGTGGTTTTTGAAATTTTTCCACCAAATTTTCAAAACAAGCTCTTGAGAGCCCACCTTATGAACACTGGCAGTGTCATTTCATTAATCAGTCCCAAAAGGTGAATTCGCACAGTGACTACGAAATCACCCTTCGGGCCCGAATAACGCCATGACAGTGACATCATTCATGAGAAGGGGTCCCTAAAACCCCATGTTGAAAATTTGGTGCAAAAATTCCAAAAAATGCCTGAGATATGCAACAAGGTTGAAACCCCCTATCTAGTCCATTATACAGCATTTCCTCAGTTCGTGGTCGGCTTTGAAGAGTGCAGACGTGTTCCCGGTCCACCGAAGATCATCTCTGGAGGTCGGAGGTAAGTATGGGGTGAGGGGTGTGGGAGGCAGGGTGCACAGTGGGTGGGTGCGGGTTGTGGGAGGGGCCAGGAGACTACGATGGGACCGTTTTTCTTTACAGGTGTTCTTTGTTTCCAATGATGACGCGGGACGTTTGCCATGCTGGGGTGGGCTCCCAGCGTGGCACAAGGATGGTTGGGGGGTGTTCAGCTGATGGGGGATTGGGAACCCCCTTTGGCCAAAGCATCGATTGCCACGCTAGGGTGGGCTCCCAGCGTGGCACCCAGTACTCGGGGGGGGTGAGGACATTGCAGCCGAAAGGATTGGGCACCCCCATTGGCTATATCATGAGTTGCCACGCTGGGGTGGGCACCCAGCATGGCATTTGGAAACTTTGGGGGCGGGGGAGTGCAGCACAGCCGATGGGGGATTGGGCACCCCCGTCGGCTATACAGTGTGTGCGTGCATGCGGGGGGGAGCACGCACGCCTGCGTGTGCCTGTGTGTGTGTGGGGAGGAGCTGCACATGAGCAAGCGATATCTTATCGCTGCTCACTGAAGAGTAGCTCCCCCTTTGAACTGAACGGCCATATGTTGTGCGGGTGGAGGGAGTGCATGAGCACCCAGGGTTGGACTGTTAGGCGGCTTCAGATTCGCCAGAGGAAAGGGTGGATTCGATTGTGAGCTACAGTTGAATTTGTGTTTTCTTTTTCTATACCTAGTTTTCGATATTTTGTTAGGGCACATGTCCAACCCTAAGATGTTTAGGGTCACAAGGTGATGTGACTTCATTGAGCATCTGATTTGAGAAAGAGCTGTGTGATTCTATCTAAATGCCAGCTCATGGCAATTCAGAGAAAAAAAAAATATTTTGAAGCTGCATTACCAGACTAAGTGTGCAGTTTAGTGAAACACCACACAGGGGTGTGTATATGACAGCACTAAGAGACGCATTAAAGTGCTTCAGTCATGAAAACCTCCCCCACTGGCTGCTGCTGAAATGCATAGCAGTATGTTCTCCTTTGTGCATTCTGGCTGTTCTCTGCTTCAGCTGCAGGTAGTACAGTACGCTCAAGTTCGTTTGCATAGGTTTTAGCAGTGGGAAGTTCACATTGACAGAGTCTAGTAAGAGAAAACACTTGGAATTACACATACAACGAAGTCTGAGTTTTCACATCAAATGCTGAGGTATTTTTTTTCTGGAGGATTAGAACCCATGGAGTCCATGAAGGTGTGCTTTGGAGAGCTGGCGTGTGTAAGGACTGTTAGGCACCCACACATTTTGGTGGTCCTGCTGTGGCAGGGAACAGTTTATTAAAGTAATGATGTGTGGCTTGTCTCTCTAAGCTAGACAAGACTACACCATCCTATCAGGTAACCGACACAGTTGATCTGTGTGTGTGTGTGTGGGTGGGAGGAGCTGCTCACTGAAGCGTAGCTCCCTCTTTCAACTGTATGCCACTGCATTTTCAACTGCTGTCATAGACAGCTCCAGCAGTGATTGGAGAACTGTGACTACGCCTGCAAACACACTGATTGAATTGGAAGATGCTGACACACCTCTGAAAAACTCAGATGATGGCACTATGTTCTTGCACATGCGTGCAAGCAAACATAAAAATAGGAAAGGAGCAGAAAAACTTTTATAAACAAACTTCAAAATTCATAGTACAATATAAATTATCTGAAAAAACAAAACCAATAAAGTAACATGTGTATTTAAAGCATACAATCACTTCTATAAATATTTAATACATAAAAGAAAATCTAATACTAATCAAAAAACGCGAAGTCCAGATTTGCATTATTTGTATTACATCATATAAAATATAGACCCACCGCCCCACCCCTAAAGAATATGGGAGTTTGTTTATTCATGCTTTAAAATTATTTAAAATACAATACAGACTACATTGGTGTAAAGAAAGTGAGAAACATTGTTCAAATTAAATAAGTATTAAGACATACCATACCCTGTTGAAAACAATAATACAAGCCTATAGGAGAAAAAAATAAATTACTTTCACGAAAAACAGAAGGCTTGGAAGGAACATGAGACATAATCAATAAATGGTTTCAAGTAACCCCCAAAAGGAGTCATATTGAGGGAAAAAAAGGCATGACATATTAACATCCCTTCCCTCACAACAGGGGCATACATTTCACGGAGAAATAGGGTATAAGCTAAAAAACAAAAATACAAACTAAATATCATACATCTCCAGTTGATGTAAAACCTCTAGAATCAATCTGGTGTTCAACCAGGTCATTTTCCTCCACCATAATTGAAATAAATCTGGAGAAACCTACCTCTTTTCTCGATGGTACCAATTTTTCAACACTAAACTAACAGAATGAAAAATCTGTTCCACTGTTTTAAGTTGCTGCCATAAAATCAAGGCACAATGTGCCTGTGGTAATTTAAATTTAATGCACAACAAAATTATCTGAATAGTTCCAGTGTCATCGATAGCCCAATGTCCAGGAAAGAGTCCCAAACATAAAATGTCTGACATTAAGAAAGAAAAGGGGGAAAATTTCCATTATAACTGTAAATACTGCAAAAAGGAGATTGTGAAGGGCAATGGAAAAACAGATGGTCCATAGTTTCAAGTTAATCAATCAGTCAATCAATAAATCAATCAAATCAATCAATCAATTAAATCTTTATTTAGCCAGGCGATCACCATTGAGCAAGCTCATTTACAAGGTGGACCTGCTGTTGGCAGGGAAAATTGTACAGTTACATATACATATACATAATACAAAAGGAACAACAATTTACAATACTGATGGGAGCAGAGTATTTACATTCCAAGTCACATGTACAAGAAAGATATACATAACACAACCCCGAACATAATATATATATAGTTCTCAGAGGAGCAGGATGTGTATGGATGTCATATACAAACCACAGAAGAAAAAAAGAAAGATTAGTTATATTCCTGTCCAGTAGAAACACGTTACAGGCCTGAATGGAAATTCCTAAGCTATGGAGGTGCGCATAACAGTGTGTAAGCCTTAGGTAAATGCGGCAGAAGGGGGGGGTGGTGAATAAGAGGGATGCAGAGGGTGCTAAGGGCAAGTGGGGCAGAGGAGGGGGGAGTAGTAGTGGCAAGGGCTGATTTGGATAAGTAGCTGGGACTAGTGTTGAAGAAAAGAGGAACACAAGTCAAGCTGCTAGGAGCGATAGAAGCAATTACAGATTTCAGCAAATGTTTTGTCATAGAGGGTCTTAAAGAAGGCAGGACTGACAGGTTAACCAAGTCTCAACAATTTTTGTATCCTATTCCAGAGCGTAGGTAGGACATAGCTTATGGCGGCCCTTCCAAAGCGAGTGTTGGCCCTTGGGACATTCAAAGAAATCTGCGATTGACTTCTTAAGGCATAGTTCCTAATAGGACTAAGGGGGAGACAGTCAACAACGCATTGTGGGAGTTTGTAGGTAAGGGCTCGGGGTGTCCATAGGGCTGCATTTCTATATTGCCTGTATTGAAGGGAGAGCCACCCTACGGCTGCGTATAAAGAGCAGTGATGTGTGGAGTACGGGACGCCAGTTATAAATCACAGTGCTCTATGATTGTAATACATCCAATTTTGCAAGATATGAGGCAGGGCAATGGCCATAAATGAAGCCGCCGTAGTCAATTAATGAAAGAAATGTAGATTGGACAAGCTGTCTTTTTGTATCTGTGATCAAGAGGCATTTAATTCTGAAAAACAGACCAAGTCTCTGCCTCAGTTTTTTCAGCAGTTCAATGTGTTCCACAAAAGAGAGTTTGTTGTCTAGCCAAATACCAAGGTATTTGAGTTTAGTCACAAATTCAAGATTTTCTCCTAATAAAGTAGAGATTGATGGTAATGGACTAGCGAAAGCAGAGTAAGCCCCTGGGCCTGATGGTGAGAAAAGAATGGCCTTGTTTTTTTTTTTGCATTTTGTAGTAACTTTTTGATAAGGAACTGGTACTACAGAGTATTAAAGTCAGCTTATAACACAGTGCAGGCAGCTTCAGGAGATTCCCGGCTTAAGTAGAGCACTGTGTCATCAGCAAACAAGTGAATACTGGCATCTTTGATGCCTACGTCCAAGCTGTTGATATAAATGGCAAACAGTAATGGGCCCAGTATAGAGCCCTGGGGAACACCTCTTTTTATCGGTTTAAGTGGAGAAATCTCTCCATCAGTCTTAATTTGTTGCTGTCTATCAGAAAGGTAGTCTTGGAACCATCTCAGTGCGGTTGAGCCAATGCCTATAGTTTTTAAGGTGGAGAGGAGCAGGCAGTGGTCAACAGTGTCAAAAGCCTTACTGAGGTCCAGAAACATGGCACAAATGAATTTTTGTTGTCTAGGTCCCGTTGCCAGTCATTAGTAACTTTTGCCAGTGCTGTAATTGTACTATGCTTAGCTCTAAAGTCAGACTGCATTGGGTTGAGCAGCCTAGCATTGTCTAAGAAAGATCTCAGCTGCGTATCCACAATTTTTTCCAGAAGTTTTGAAAGTATGGGAAGACGGGAGATTGGTCTATAGTTATTTAGGTCACAGGGTTCCCCTGCTTTAAACAGGGGAATGACGTGAGCAGTTTTCCATGCCTTGGGGATGGAGCCTTGTGCTAGGGACAGTTTGAATAGGTGTGTTATAGGTGTAGCAAGTATATGGTATGCTATTTTCAAGAAATATGGGTCGAAGGAGTCGGCCCCAGCACTTTTTTTGGTATCTAGTTGTGGAAAAAGAAGATCTTCAACTTCTTTTATTGTGGTAGGTGAAAAGGAGAAGTCCATGTATTGCTACTTGGTTCTGAAGGCTGGGTGTTGGTCTGAGAAAGAAGGCTACTTACAGCCGTGTTATCAAACGCCAGACCAGCAGTGGCAAAGTGATTGTTGAAAGCCTGCAGTAGCTCTAATTTATCATTAATGATAATATTATCAGTGGTAATTTTGGAAGGAAGTGCACTTCCAGGAGAGTGGCCAGATAGCTCTTTTATGGTGGACCAGAACTTGGTAGGGCAGTTTGACGCAGACAGTAGCTCGGTTTGATAAAAGTTGGCTTTGGCCTCTCTGACCAACTTAGTACAGACGTTTCTAGATGCCCTGAAGAGACACCAGTCTGCGCTGGCAGGAGATTTACGAGCCTTTTTCCATAGGTAATCTCTTTAGAGAAAGGCAGCCTTCAGATCCAGTGAGAACCAACGACAGGTTCTGGCTTTTATTCGTGCTTTAACCAGGGGAGCATGGCTGTTTAGGGTGCTGGATATGATTTCATGGAGAATGTCATAGGCATCGCTCACTGACTTAGCCAGGTAGAAACTCTGCCATAGTAAAGAGTTTTTTAGATCATTGAAGTGTGCAATAGGATCAAAGTTCCGTCTGGATCTTTTAGTGGAAAACTTTGATGTAGATAGAGGTTTGGTAACAGTTCTTATGCCACCAATAAAGTAGTGGTCACTAATGTCCGCTAAGAGGATACCAGCATGGGAAAAGGAATGAGGTCTGTTAACAAGGAGAACATCCAAGAGGGTGTTTCTCATTGGATTTTTTTTTGTTGATGTGAGTAGGCTCAGTAATAAGTTGAGTGAGCCCATGAGAGTCGCAGAATTGTTTCGGGGGTAATGAGACTTTAGTCAGCCAATCATAGTTAAGGTCACCTAGTATGATTGTTTCCATTAGGGTAGTATCCAGGAGAAATGACAGGTGTGTCAGAAGTTGCGGTCCTGCTGCTGGAGGTCTATAGCAGTCTATGATGTGGAACGCCTCTGATGGGGAAAGTTTGACTTTAAGAGACAGGCATTCAAATCCACAGGCAAAGGAGATAGCATCTAATATAGATACTGAGAATTTGTTTTTAACATAAATGGCTACTCCTCCAACCCTGGTCTGCCTGTCGGTTCTGAAGAGGAGGTAGTTAGGGATGTTTACCTCTCTGTCTGGGGTGGACACCTGGAGCCATGTTTCCGAAAGCACGAGTATGTCTGGTGCAGTATGAATAATCCAAGCCTGGAGTGAATCGAGCTTCTTTAAAAGACTACACGTTAGCATGCAAGAAGCTAATTCCTTTCAAAGTTGTGATTTCAGAAGGAGATGATAGCACTTTCATAAGGCCAGGGTCAAGTTCGATGTCACCTGAGCATAGGAGTAGAAGGAACACAATTTTCCTCAGAGCAGCAAGGAGAAGTTTAAAGGCACAAGTCTTTCTACATCTAGTATAGGTTTGAGTACATGGTTCCAAAGACTGAATCATCTTATTGTGCTGCCCTACGGATACATATCCTAGGATCCATGTAGAATAGCACCAAGCCATACCTAGTTTGAATGGATGGGGTAGAGGACCACGTGGAGGATATTGGTTAGCCGTTCCACTTCAAGGAGATTCTACAAACTGTGAGGTGATCAAAGGCGTACAGTGGCAGCATAATTTGTTCATAGTGTTGGTATATGGGGAGACTAGCACGGTAAAGCATGCACCTTTGTTGGAATCAATTCTGTCAGGTTGCCTAACCACATAGGGTATTACGCAAAGGCTGACGATTAAGCGTAGCCAAACAAGGCCTGTCATGGTTGCCCTTTATGTAAGTAAGGAGCGTACTGCAGTAGCTTCTGCTATCTAGGTTATATAGGTCCCAGGGGTTGTTGTTCCGTATGCGACTATTTGGGGAAGTTTAAAAATGGAGTTATGCAAGATAAATGTATACCAGCCTCGGCAAGTGTCACTACAAAGGTAGAAAGTCACAGACAGACCCTTTCGGTCAGCCCTATATGCTTCCAATTATTTTTAACAGCCAGTTTTAGGGGAACGCATAACCACATAAAATCCCACAAATGTCATGGGCAGCATTTTGAAAAGAGCATATCTGAAACTATCTTTTGTTTAGTATGTGGCAAGGTTATATACCAAGGGTGAACAGTGTAATTTGAGATTATTGCCCTCATATATAATTTTTTAGAAAAAACTTAATAGCTCTGTTTTAGTAATGTGGCAGATTTTTTATTTTTCAATAGCAGTTTGAAAGTATACAGGCAAACACGAGATATGTGTCTGTTTTGGAATGCAAGAATGCTCTTCCCAAGCTGCAAAAAGAGTTCCCAGGTGATCCCATAGCCAGGGCCACCATATCTTATTTTTATTATGAAGTACTGGAAGAAAATTGTGAAAAAGAAAGTACAAAATAATAAAACTAGCGGGTTGAGCATATTCAACCCACCCTGGGCTATTGGAAGGTACATTGTCTCTTGCTTTAAGATGGTTTCCCCAGGGTCCCTGAAAAAATATACTATAAAGTATAGTTTCTACTTGTTTGGGGGGCGGAGGGGGATACCAAACTGAGAAACTGAAATATTGGAAGAAGAGAGGATTTTATCATCAAAGTTATTTTTTGTTTGGACATCTTCCAGGAGTTCCATAGCAAAAGTTTTTGTTTCCCTTCTTGTGTTTTACACTCCCAGTTATGTGCCTGAGGGTCCGGGCCACCAAATTGGGACCAGATGACTGTTTTTAATTCCATTTTTGTCAAAGACGGGAGACAACATGTATTGAGCCAGTCCATCATTTTTTGTGAAGGTAAATCTTGACTCGTAAGACACGAGGTAAAAAAGATTTCAATTTTAGACAATATAGCCTTTTTTCCTGTTAGTGCATTTCCTTTTCATCTAATAAATATGAAATAAATTTTTGTTTAGTATTAACAGTATAATATTCTAAAGGCACAGTGTTCCGTTTTTCCCCTTTTACCTGATACTGTTGTTGGTGGTCCAGATTTTTCAATTCTTCCTGTTGCAAAAAGCTAAGATTAGTTTTAAGTTCTTTAATTTGAAGGTGAAAATCCCCTACTTCTTCCCTGTATAATGTAAAATATCCCAGAAATTTCTCACAGAGGTCTCTATACTAATGTGTATAAAAAGCACCATTGAGTTTACCCATGGTTAGGAAATATTTCCTGATATCCTGTTTGGTCTCCTCCCACCAACTACATAAATCACCATAAAGGCAAAAAAACAGATTTGCGAGCTTCTAAAAGATACATAAAACCCTGGAGTATAGGTGGTTTATCTAATATGTCTAAGTTGTTACCTAATGCCTTTTCCCCTTTTAAGGTTAGGGAGGTGAAGGTTAGCATTCCATGGTCTGAAGTAGGAACAGTGGATACTGCTGCCTTTTGTATCTCTAAAGCAGGAGAAATAAAAAAGTAATCAATCCTAGTGGACTGATTACCACAAAAATAAATTTTTGGAGCTGGATCATACAGGGTAGAAAAAACATCCACTAGGCCAATATCCTGTATTAAAGAAACTAAACAGTTATCATCACAGAAAAGCTTCTTAGTGTGGAGGCCTCTATCCGCTACAGAAGTATTGCAATTAAAATCCCCTCCCAAAATTAGATTTCTAGAAGTCAGGAGAAAAGGCCTCAATTTAGAGAGTAGAGCTACCCTGTCAAAGCATGATTGAGGACCATAAACATTCAAAATCCTGAAATCCAACTCTTGTATAGTGACAGCCATTAGAAATGACCACCCCAGCCATATATCAAACTTCCATACCACCGTGACTTTAGTGCCAAAGCAAATGTCCACCCTAGAGCACGTATCGTATCCCATAGACCAAAAGCTTTGTCCCCAAATCCAATTCCTAGAGGCCTCACAGATATCAGAAAAAAGTGTGTAACCGCACATCTTGTAAAAAAACAATATCCATTTTCAGCTGTTGGAAAAGCGCAAATGTGCTGAGACGTTTTCTTTCTGATAATAGACTGTTGGTGTTCAACTTTGTTCCCATAAGAGTGGTTTACCAGCCATACCACTCTAGTTTGCCTGAGGTCCTCATGATTCTGTTCGATGTTTGAGGTGTAGGCTGGGAATCTTCTATGTTTTCTGAGTCAGACAATATTCCATGCTGTGAAGAGTGGACATAAATGTCTGATTCCATGTCCACTTTAGAATCAACCTCAGGGAGATTCAAAAATCTGTTTGAGAGTGTTACTTCTGTAATAGGAGTATCTCTGCCCTGTGGTTTATTTCTCATCGAATGCTTCTTCCCTTTCTTTGTAACTACTGTAAAAGCAGGTTTTGGAGTTGTGGACATGGGGGGGGTCATATTCAACCTTGTCACCTCTTCCTTGAGAGACTGCTCAGGGTGATGGTTTTGTTCCACTGTGGCCGTAGGTGCCTGTCTTGTAGTGGTCAGGTGCTCTCCCCTAGGTCTCCTATCAGAGGCCATAGATGTTTGCTTGGCTGCAGTTTTGATATAAATATCTTGGATGCCAGCCTGGCTCGGTGGCACCGAGGGTTGAGGCGCTGGACGCCACACCTCGCGCTGCACCGGTGACCTGGGTTTGGAACCGAGCTTGGGTGCCGAAGTCAGCGGGGGAGAGTTGAGGATTGAGTGCCCTCGTGGTGCTCTCCTCCCCGGGGAGGGTGGGGTAGGATGGCTTGGCATGCCAGTGACCCCTGATGGAGATGGGAGGCACTGCAGCAAGCCTGGTGGCACGTAACTTGCGTGGCTGACGCAGGCAGGGTTGCAGTGCAGCAGTGCGTTGAGGCATGTACACACATCAGGGGGAAGTTTAAGCACAAGAAATACCCTCCACAGGATGGATAGGCAACAGCTCCATAGTGCCTGCTGCCATACGTCCTGAACTGGTCCTTCGCCTCTGTCCTTTGAACTCCCCACGGACCTAGGGGGCCGGGATCTTGTGGGAAGAACTAACGCCTTTGAGGTACATTTTGTGTCCTTAAAACAATGAGTACTGGGATGTCCAAACTCTCCACAGTGCATGCATTTCATTTCATTATCTCACAGTTTGTACTAATGTGGCTTGTAGATCTGCATTTAAAGCAGGTTTGAAGCTGGGCTGGGTAAAAGAGGAAACCCATATCTTGTCTGATAAAAGAACAGTTTGGCAAATGAATGATATTTGAGTCAAATTGATCAAGTTTAATATTATTTTCAAGCCACCATTCCAGAAGCCCTCATCATTTAAGATGGGGCTAGGGTTCCCTTGCACCTCACATCTCTTCTCCAACCAGTAAAGCACATCTGTGATATTTACCCCCTCATTCCTAAATAATGTGGTCACCACACAAAAGGGTTGCTTTGTTAGGGGAATGACCAGAAAATCAGCCCACAGGGGATTGGTTTTTAGATTGATATACTTAATCCAAACACGTTCTAAAACATCCGAAGACCGAAAACTGATGTCGTAGGTAAACTCTCCAGAGGCATGGATCAAAGCATAAACATCAAGTGGAGTAAAACCTAGAGATTGCTTCAGCAAGGTTTTGCCTACATACTGCCTGTTAGGGCCATCATTCCTATTTCCTAACAAACATAGTCTGACAGCATTTCATTGCTTTGCCAGTTCCACTGGTTTGTGGAAAAGGTTAGCATATGTAGGTTGAGCATTAGAGGGATTTTCATCAAGTACAGAATTAGGCAGGTTTAAATCAGTCACATCGTGTGCTATGATATGAAAGACAGTGTCAACATTTACTGTAGGCCGTTTGTAAAGTGTCTGCATCACTCACCTGTTCTTGTGCTTCTGCAGGCGAAAGAGGGGTTTCAGATTCCGCTATCCATTCTCTGGTTGATGATTATGTCCACCCTGCTGATTGCAAAGCCAATTCGGGGGACCAGGCTGCCTGCTCTGTCGCAGGAGCCATAAGTGGTTTTTGGAGTGCGGTTAGTGCAGAAGTCTCCGGGCCAGTTGGTGAAGCAAAGATTGCTCTGATCTTGGAGAAACCTTGCGAGTCTTATAAAGCAGGTGATGTTGTGCAGCATTTTCTTTTCCGTTCGTCATCCAATTTTGCAAGCTCAGTTTGCACGCTGACTTACTGTAATTCCAGTTCAAGGTATTTTTGTTTCTGTTGCAAAGTTAGTTCCTGAGAAGAAATATCCCCCTCCTTGGTTGCAAGTAAAACCTCTGGAGTTCTTCCATCTTTAGTCTGCTTCTGAGTCTGGGGCATTGTGCTGGCCATCCAGCTGATGCATTCCAGCTGGCCCATTAGACTCCACAGAGGCCTGTACACCTCTTTCCAAAACAACTTCCAGCTGAATGCTGGAGTCCTCCATTCTGTTCACAGGAAACCAGACCCCCTACTGATAGAGTAGGGGAATTTTTTATTGAGAGGACTTACAAACAAATATAAACCCTATCACACATATTTACAGTATTTATACATATTTGTACTGATGCAGTTAAGTCATTTACATTTCAAGGAGGCATAGCCCAGTGTTCGCAATTTATTCATAACATTTTCATCCTCTCTTCTGTGCAGATTTTCTTATCTGAAGCATATACTTTCCATACCGAGATACCAATATTTCTATATATTTCAATATATGGTGTCACTTTCTGTTGTTTTATCCAAAGACATCTTGCTTGCCACATGTAACACCTTACTATGGTCAATATTATATACATAGTTTGGGGGAAATATTTCCTCATACCTCCTTCAAATACTCCGTATACCAGTGCACTATATGTTAAGGAGCTTAGCAGTGGTTCCTTCCATGCTTTCGCTATATAAGCCCAGAATACTTTTGCGTACTCACGTTCTTTAAAACGATGTTCCTGTGTCTCTAATTCCTGAATACATGACTGTTTTAGACAATACCTTTCCTGCACCTGTTTATGTTTATTATTATTACCCCTTACCCAAACTTTCCATGTAGGCTAAGCTGCTCTGTTTCCCATGCAAAGGCAGGTATGCACTTTGAGGTTAATGTTTCTAAAAGTTTTGCAAATTCTCCACAGGACATGACCCCAAGATAATCTCTTCTCTATCTTCATTACTAAGTATAACAGCGTATAATTATTTTCAGGACTTAAGTTGTACTTGTTCTTTAGTAATTCCCCATTTAATAAGATTCCTTACTTGCTCCAACCCGTATTTAGTGGCTTCTTTAATTTTGCTCAAAGTGCTTGTTTTCTTTACTCTCCATGCTCTAAAGCATGCTTCTAATCATTTCAAAACTTGTATTTTCCATATTTTAAATCCTGGACGCACTGCACTCTCAAAATTATATGCTATAAAAATGCTACTAAAAAACCCCGCTGGGTTTATCATATTCAGTCCCCCTTCCTCCAGTTTTCTGTAAGTCACTGTTCTTTTTACAGGGTTTAATCTACTACCTCAAAGACCCTGAAAGAACACACTATTTATTGAGACCGACAGGGACATAGGGGGAGGATACACATAACTGACATACAAAAAGTTAGGGATTACAATGTTTTAATAAGCATAATCCTCTTTTTCTTCCCAATTTGCTGACCCTTCTAGGAATTTACTATGTTATATCCTCTTTTTATTCCCTCCTCCCACTTCCGTTTAGCCATATCTATATCTTCGTAAGTTATTCCTAGTATTGTAATACAGCTCTTTTGCACTGGACTGCTTGAGTAGGTGTTGCTGACTGGTATCTGTGTATCCCCAAGTATTACTCCATTCAGGGGCGGACTGGCTGGGTCACAGGCCAGGGTGCTACCTAAGGAGGACAGGCCATATCAGCCTGAGCTGACTGGCACCTTCCTATATGAATTGTAATTATTCTTACAGTAACTGCAGTAGTAGAACTTGTCCTAAAATGACAAGACCAAGTGCAAATGCATCAATATTAAAAATCACTACTTGTTAAACTTTACATCAATTTAAAATAAACAACCATACACATGAAGACTTTTAAAATCTTTTCTACTGCATCATGCCAATTATATTGATGCAGAGCAAAAGTGTTTGTAAAGATATCTGACATGTCAATGCCACATTTTCAGAATTAAAAATGATCTTTTATAATAATCGGTATTTTAAGAAGGAGGACTGCATTTAAATCTTAAGTCATTTGGTCCCAAATAGCTGTATGTTAAATACTGGAATAACATTCTGGTATTGTTCCATCTTTGCTGAACATGTCTTTCACTTAAAGAGCATCTTTCTTGTGATTTTTCAAATGTAAAAAGATAAAACAAGGAGCTCCCGTACCCATAGGAGCCAACTTTTATTTTTCACATGAGGGGCTAAACAAATGGCTGGGGGTCTGGGGGCCACCAGGCCCCCAGAAGCTCTATATTTTTTGGTGTTCTGTGGTGCATTTTGAGAGTTCCACTGAAAAGACGACACAGTGTAAGCAAACACCCTTGAAATCATAGCTTAGTACCCAAATTTGCCAGTATTTTGGGTGGTTCAGCTTACTTCTAATAGCAACCATTTGCCCATTCACTATGTGCAAATGATATAGAAACCCAAAGCAATCACACATAGTACATTTATGTTCATACTGTTTTCCTGGTTTCAACTGTATGTCTCAAACATTAGAGAAAGAAAATATAATATAATACAAAACAGCACCATACATTGAAAATAAGTAATAATTAAAATAAGTGGGTGGGGTGGGGCAGCTGCAGTAGGGATGCTAGCTGTGCATTTGAACAGACTTGATAGACCGTGGAGGTCTAGTTCTGCTTGCAAGCTGTGTAGTACTTTAACGGCATTGGTTGAGTTTATCGGTCATATCCATGAAGCACTTGACCGAGGGCTCTTGGTGGGGGCCACTTTCATCGACCTCACCAAGGCCTTTGACACGGTCAACCATGACTTGCTTCTCTCACAAATCTCTAACATTGGTATATCCTCTGCCTCTCTAGGCTGGTTCCCAAGTTACCTCTCTAACAGGACCCAGCAGGTCAAGATTCTTGATGTTAATCTAACCATTGGCATGTCAACATGGGGGGGTGCCCCAGGGTTCCATTTTGGGCCCCCTGCTGTTCAGCATATTTCAAAATGAACTCCCCAAAGTCTGCCAGGATAAGATCCTTCTATATGCAGATGATGCTGTTCTCTACATGTGTCACTGTACTCCGGAAGAGCTGGAAAAAGGCATGCAATATGACTTTACTGCTGTGGAAAAATGGTTCCTTCAGTCTAAGCTCTTGCTCAACTACACTAAGACTAAAACAATGTTGTTTACCTCCCATCAAAACCATCATAAGTCCCATCACCTCAATATCTACAATAACAAGTTTGATGCACTCAAAATGGTCACCACCTTTAAGTAGCTTGGTGCCTACCTTGACAGCTCTCTCTCCTACAGCCAGCACATAGACCATGTTGCCAAAGTAGCTAGTACCAGACTAGGTCAGCTGTACCGGCATAGGCAGTGCCTCACTGAAAGTGCCATTAAGCTTGCAGTTAATAGCTCTGTGCTCTCTATCATAGATTATGGACTGGTAGTCTATGGAGCCGGTACCGATACAGCACTTAGGTAAATCAAGATTGTCCTAAACAAAGCCTGCAGACTAGTCCTGGCTGTGGACTGTTTAACTCACACTTGTGAACTATACTCAAGCACTGGTTGGTTAAGCCTGAATAGCAGAATTCGGTACCAAGTTTGTCTATTAGCGAAAAAATCCACCCTAGGTCTTGCTCCTCCTGGAGTGAGGCAACTGCTAAAAACTCCGCTTCCTCCAGACTAACTAGGGGCTTGAGTAAAGCTGCCTTCATTATCCCATTCTGCCAGACCTCACTAGGGCAATGGTCCTTTGATTACAGGGCCCCTGCTGGATAAATTCCCTTAACTTTGAGCTGATTGAAGAAACAAAACTACACCCATTTAAGGCCAAGCTGCTGCAGTACCTGGCCACTCTTGGTAATTGCGACTGTGTCACCTGTGCATAATCCTACTATATTTAATGGCTTCCTCTTTTTCCCATAGGGAAACTGTGGCATAATTTGCAGTTATAAAGGAGCATTTATAACAGCAAACACACGCACAGTTTCCCCCACTCTGCACATGCACCTCCTTGTGCTCCTCAGTGCTCGATCATCGTCTCCTTCCCAACCGTATGAGTGTGTGGATTCAGCAGGCAGTTTAACATTTAAGCTAAATCAGTTCCCGAGTAGTTTATGTTTTAGATTCGTCCTGTGAAAACATTGTTTTGAACGTCTAAAAACACAACGCGTTACTATGAACAGTATTAAGTTGAACTCGGTGGGTGATGAAGAGATACCGGGGTGTTTTGCTGTGCTTAAGTTACAAAAAATCGGGTCCACACATTCAGTGCAGATTGGTGTACCTTTCACTGAAAGACCAATTTTGCCATCAACCTTAGTAACTAGAATATATGATTTATATTAAAGTGAAACTGAATCTTGCACAATAGTTTAAAATAAAAGTGAAAGCTGACTGCGCGCCATGACCTGATCGGACTGCAGCGGCAGGGCAGCCTTTTTTATTTTATGTAATTGCTGAGGGGAAAAGAGAAACCCAACAATTATATAAAAATAAAATATGGGTCTGTGTGTGTGAAAGAGAGATTTACACCCATGGAGTTGATGCTACGATAAACCCTCAAGCTTCCTCTCGGGGTTTATGTAGCATCAAACCCCTCGGGTGTGTGTAAATTCTCGTTACACACACAGACCCATAATTTATTCTCTATGTTATTGGTAGCTTATCTGTCCTGCATAGCACCCATTCCACCCCACTTCCTCCCCTGCCTGGTGTGATCCCACTGAGCACTTAGCTCCATGTCCCCTCCTTATCTCCCCCCGCCTTCCTGCTTTCTGTTCACAAATACTAATCCCCCAATTTTCACCCTGTTTCCCTCACCTTACCCCCACTTTAAAACCCTTTCTCTTATCCTTCTCTCCCCCACATCAACCAGCCCTGTCCTATCACCTACTTACGGTAACCCTGGGTAGATTCCTGTCCAATCCTATCCCTCTGACTACTCAACCCCCTTATTCTGTCACCCCTTTTGTCTCTGCCACCACCCTCCCCCTGCTCTCATCTATTCTGTCCTCCCCCTCCTTTGGTCACCACCACTTCTGACCCTCCATAACTCTACCTGCATGCTCTAAAGCTCAGTTGCCACTATAAATTGCTTGTCCACCTTAGGTATGCTCTTAGTACTGTTGCAATAAAGTTGACCTCTCCTACCTGATGTATTGTATCTGTACTTGCTTGAATCTGTATATGTATGTACCATAATGTACTTGCCTGCTGTATATACCCCTATCTGTTTTGTAATGTCTGTGGACCTTGCCTATTGCCTAATGACGTGGAACCTTTGTAAACGAGCTTTTAGCTCAAAGGTGTTATCCGAGATTCCAATAAATAAATAAATGTTCATAAGTAATACATTCAGAGACCAGTATATAGTCTAAGAAAAGGGACTTGCATTTGTTGCATAAATAAACAACTATGTTTACAATCCCAGTTAAAAGGGAAAAATATTTAGGAAAATCTTAAACAATTACACCAATCAACAAAGGTCAAAATACAGCAACTCTACCACTTGGACAGACTGATAGCAGTAGTCTCCACTCATCTGTTTTTATACTGCTGTAATCTCAGATCCCATATGCCAGGAAATGGGGTAACACTGCACTGGAAGCCAGGAGTCAACAGAAACCGAGTACCAAATCCTACACCAATACTAAAGCCTTACAGCAAACTATCCTGTTTCATTTTTCTAGGCTGACAAGTAGCATACAGACTGTAGAAATTCCTGCCTGCTTGAGGTTGCTATATAGTGCTGTGGTTTAGGACTCTGAGCTGCAAACCTGGGTTTGAATCCCACAGCCCCCCTTGCATACTGTGTGACCCTGAGCACGTCACTTAACTTCTTTGTGCTCCCAGGTTGCACCTGGAAACAAACTTTGACTTAGTGTGCCTTTCCTGGTTAAACAATTGCCCCTTTCCCTTTTACATATTTTTGCTGTATATTTACTCATCATGATAGGCCAGCTGAGATGCAATACCTAACTTCCAGTGGTGTCCTTCTTTTGCCCATTTGACAATGTATTTACCCAGGATAGGCTAAGTGAAAGCCAGTATCTCACTTGGGTCCTGTTTTTATACATTTTCACACTATGGTTATCTAGGATAGCACAGAGGAAATGATACATCTCATTTTTCAGTGGTGTCCACATTTTACCCATTTTTCCACTCCATGCATTTAACCAGAATAGCCCAGCTGAGATGTAATTATTTGTTTTCTGTGAGATCCCGTTTTTACACATTTTTATGTTTGCTTGTATGCATGTGCAAGAAACATAGTGCCATGAACGGAGATTTCGGAGGTGTGTCACCTCCTCCTCTAATTCAGGCACTGGGCTGGCAGGCGCGGCCCCTGTAAGCCAATGCATTTTGGAGCTGTCTATGACACGCTCCAAAATGCAGTGGCATACAGTTGAAAGGGGGAGCTACGCTTGAGTGAGCAGCGATAAGAAGCTGCTCACGCCAGCAGCCCCCCCCAGCCGCAGATGTGCGTGCCCCCCGCACGCAGCATATAGCTGACGGGGTGCCCAATCCCCGTCAGCTGAACACCCCCCCAAGTCCTTGTGCCACGCTGGGAGCCCACCCCAGCGTGGCAAACGGTGCCGAGATTTTTTTATTATTTTGCCGACGGGGGTGCCTAATCCCCGCCGGGCTGAACGCCCCTCCCAGTCTTTGTGCCACGCTGGGAGCCCACCCAGCATGGCAAACGCCCCACGACGCCTTTTTTATTTTAACACCTGTAAAATAAAATCTGTCCCACGCGCGCCTCCCAACGCCTCCCACAACCCGCACCCACCCACCGCGCACCCAGCTCTCCCCACACCCCCACCCCATACTTACCTGCGGACTCCGCGCGATCTTCGTGGACCGAACACGTCTGCACTCTTCAAAGCCGACCGCGAACTGAGGAAATGCCGGTAAGCTGTATAATGGGTTACATAGGGGGGTTTCAACTTTATTGCATATCTTGGGCATTTTTGGGAATTTTTGCACCAAATTTTCAACATGGGGTTTTTGGGACCCCTTCTCATGAATTATGTCACTGTCATGGCGGTATTCGTGCCCGAAGGGTGATTTTGCGCAGTGACTGTGCAGTGACTACGAAATCACCCTTTGGGCCTGAATACCACTATGACAGTGAAATCATTCATGAGAAGGGGTCCCAAAAACATCATGTTGAAAATTTGGTGCCAAAATTCCCAAAAATGACTGTTTTACGAGGGTGCATTGCGCAGTTCCTACGCAGGCTCATAAGTTCGCGAAATTTCAATATTTTCACTCCAGATTTTCAACATTGCCATTTTACCATACCTTCTTATGAGCAGTACAGCTGTCAGTTTTCATATCTCACCCAAAATGTGTTTCCACCCATGTAGCGCAGAATGGCGCAGTCGGTGTGTGAAATCAATGTACAGGACAAATTAAGAAAATCACAGTGACACTGTTCATGAGCAGAGGTCTTAAAATGGCTATGTTGAAAATTTGGTGAAAAAATTCCTAAAAATGACTGTTTTACGAGCGTGCGTTGCACAGCTCCTATGCACGCTCGTAAGTTCACGAATTTTCAATATTTTCACTCCAGATTTCCAACATTGCCATTTTACCACACCTTCTTATGAGTAGTATAGCTGTCATTTTTCACATCTCACCCAAAACGTGTTTCCGCCCATGTAGCGCACAATGGCACAGTCGGTGTGCGAAATCAATGTACGGGACAAATTAAGAAAGTCACAGTGACACTGTTCATGAACAAAGGTCTTAAAATGGCTATGTTGAAAATTTGGTGAAAAAATTCCTAAAAATGACTGTTTTACGAGGGTGCATTGCGCAGTTCCTACGCACACTCGTAAGTTCACGAATTTTCAATATTTTCACTCCAGATTTTCAACATTGCCATTTTACCACACCTCCTTATGAGCAGTATAGCTGTCATTTTTCACATCTTGCCCAAAATGTGTTCCCACCCATGTAGTGCACAATGGCACAGTATGTGCAAAATCAATGTATGGGACACATTAAGAAAATCACAGTGACACTGTTCATGAGCAGAGGTCTTAAAATGGCTATGTTGAAAATTTGGTGAAAAAATTCCTAAAATGACTGTTTTACGAGTGTGCGTTGCGCAGTTCCTATGCATGCTCGTAAGTTTGCAAATTTAATATTTTCACTCCAGATTTTCAACATTGCCATTTTATTACACTTTTTATGAACAGTACAGCTGCCATTTTTCATATGTCGCCTAGAAATGTGTTTTCGGCATGTAAAGCATAATGGTGCTGTTGGTGCGAAAGCAATGTTTAGAACAGATTAAGAAAATCACAGTTACACTGTTCATGAGCAGAGGTCTTAAAATGGCTATGTTGAAAATTTGGTGACAAAAGTCCATAAAATGACTGTGTTATGAGTGAGCAATGCTCAGTTTCCACGCACCCTCGTAAGTTCATGACTTTGTAATATTTTCAGTCCAGATTTTCACCAGTGGCATTTTTTCACACTTCCTTATGAACAGTACAGCTGTCATTTTTCACAACATGGCTGAAGTGTGTTTTCACTTTCAGCGCTGAGATGCATGGTCGCTGTGGGGAATCATTGTTCGGCACAGATAAAGAAAATCACAGTGACACTGTTCATGATCAGAGGCACCAAAATGCCTGAGTTGACAATCTGCTGTAAAATATCCCCAACCTAATTATATTACGGGTGTGCGTTGCACAGTTTCTATGTACGCTCATGACTTCACCATTTTTTTAAATATTTGTACTGCAGATTTGCAACATTGCCATTTTTTACACCTCCCCATGAACAGTACAGCTGTCATTTTTTACATCCTGTTCGGAATGTTTTTGCACCTGTGGTGCTAAATGCCGTACTCGCTGTGCATAAGCAGCTTTCGGCTAACAAACTGATATTCCCCCTGTTCATGAGGTGGGGTCACAAAAACATGTTGAAAATTTGGAGTGAAAATACCAACGAATGGCTGAGGTATTAGGGTTTCCAACCATAACGCCCAACCCTGTAGAGAATGACAGGCATCAGGGGTGTGACTTGGGATTCTTGCCTGTAATGCTCATACCATTCCACACCCTGCAGCCAGTGAGAGGTATCGAGGTATGCCTTGGACTCTTCAGCCCCAAAGTTCACCCCATTCTCCTATATCGCACCCATCTCACCGCATTTCCTAATGAAATGGGGTGCGCATAAGGGCCAAACACCCTGGAACACCATGACACTTGTCAGTGTCTGCAGGGTGGGGTGTGGTGAAATGGCAATGCCATTATGCCTGATGACCCAAATGCACACCCCAATGCCTGTCACTCTCTGCAGGGTGGTGGTGGGGTTGGCTTCAGTTCAGTACTTCACTGCCATTCCTATTACGCAGCTCTGTAACTTCTACATTACCACTGCCAATGCCAGCAAGCAAACATTTGGCATTGACAAATGCTTGTTTACAATGTATTTACCCAGACCATGCTTCTTGAGCGTACCTCTCAACCTCGAGAAGTGAACACCAGTTATGGTGTTTACTGTTGCCCATCCATTGTCTTGTATAGTGTATGGGCAACAGTAAATTAGTCGGTGATCACTTCTTCCTTAGCCGCAAAGTCAGACTTTGTTACCACCCTTCACCCTCTTCCCAACCCAACAACAAGCCCTACTCCGTCCTGGTTTCCTTCTTCTTAGAGCATCTGTGTTTAAAAAAAAATCTATAGTCTTCGGCTGTAAAGGGCAACAGTAAAAGGGAAATATGCCCTTACTTTGAGCCTGTAAGCACTGACTCACCGCCGTGGCCATTTCCCGAGGTCTGGAGCATTGCAAATTGTGCATGTGCAAAGACATTCTAAGCTGCTGTACCATCAATGTGATGCACTCATGATGGTACAACAAGACTGGGAAATGATGGAGTTCAGGTAACAATAACACTCTCCCATATACTATTAACTACTTCTTAAAATTCGTACCATATTCTTGTCCTCTATTTTGGTTCCACTAGTTCTTTAATAACTGTCTTTAAGGGAAAATACAATTATAGATAGCATGTAAGTAGAGAAAAACTAAAGCTGGTCATGTGAAACAGACAGGCTTCTGTGGTACAGTCAGCCTGTACACAGTGCACCAGTTGCTCAACTGAGCTTCACTTTAGCACTATCTGTCAATATACCAGCCACCTTCTTCAAAGATGTCCACACACCAAGGGACAAACCTTTTTTTCCTCTGCCATCCTTAACCCAGCAGTCTCCCCCTTGTAAGTGCATGGGGTCTCACTCCCCATTACTTCACCAGTCCCCCTTAACTTCCACCCAAACTAGAGGGTAGTGCCATTTATTCTTGGAGTACCTGGTCCCTCAAACCCATATCCACAAAGGGAGGGGCACTTTCAATGGCACTTACCTACTGTACTGCCAAAATATTAACACCACACCCTTTTGTGAAGCATCCCCCGTATAAGTTAATTTAGAATAATAGATTCAGAGCTTCCAAGTCAGCACTTCCCAATTAGGGTGATTTTTTGCTTTCCACCAAGATCAGAGACTTTCACAGGGACCTAATGTATATTGTGCCCAACACTAAGACGCTAAAAATTATTTACTAAACTCATTTGAAGACAGGACTGCCCCCCCCACACACTTTGGCAGATGCACCTACAGACCTCTTTGGCAATCAAACCTGGGACTCATCCCTGAGTCCTGATGGCAGTGACTCCAACCTCCCAGCTGGGGGTGGGGGGAAGGATTTTCACTGATAGTTCATTGTTATTAGCTCAGGGTTTAGAAAGGAGGATTAGAATTAGATTAAAAAGTTGTGTAGTGTGATTCATTCTTCAGGGAGCATCAGTGATTCAGCGGACAGTAAATGAACCATCACTGATACCATAAGGAGAATGAACTCATAGAAATTGCGTTGTACGCCTGAGGGGGAAAGTGCTACCTCCATCAACAACACCACAAAATGTAGACACAGTTACACCCCCCCCCGACCCGACCCCAACACCACAAACTAACACCCCAGAGTCGGACAAACAATAATACTTCCATTTGAAGTTCCATCCCTAAAAAACACAACCTGACTGCTCTTTACACCAGCAGTTGGTTTTTGTTCTTTGTCTCCCTGCTGTGCTTAGCACACCTCTCAAACAAGAGCTGCTCCCCCTTGAACCAGATTTTGTTTTCTGCCCCGACCATGTACACCTGCCCAATACCCCACCACAACCACTGCCCCTTACAACTTTCACCCACTCACTCGCACCCTGCTGCTGCTTTATTACCCCTCCCAGGTTAACCCACTACATGGAAGAAACAACCGCTCTGGTATAAGGTATCTATGGCCTGGGTTGGGCACCCCAGTGCTGCACCCGCACAGCACAGGCCAGGCCGCACAGCGAGCCACCCCTTGACTCGTCCTTCCACTTACTTTTAACCTGGTCATCACCACACACCACTGATGACTGTCTGCTCTGGGTCTGGAACCTGGGTGAGTCTGACTCTGAGACCCCACCGCCACTCTCATCCTCTCCAATCTCCACAGCCCGACACCGCCACCACCAACCAACAACTGCATCTGCTGTGTTCTCTGTTGCAAATGGCACTCCCTCACTACTCAGACTTTGCTGCTTTCTCACCATCGCGGGAATGGTTACGGGACTTACGGCAGTAAGCAGCGTGCGCAGCTCCGTCCCCCCCTCACCCAGTAACATGTCTTTCTCTGCTGCAGCTAAAAATATACTGGCTATTCAGGCCTGCTAGGTTTTTTGGCATTGGCTTGCTTAGCTGACAGGCTGCCTCATGGCACACGGGCTGACAGGGAGGGAGGGATCATTCTGGCACTGCAAATATGTGCTGTATGCTATTGGTCGGCAATGTGGCTGGTGGCAGCAGGTCGATTCATATTTTCTAATTTCTATTCTAATTTAGACCCTACGCTCCCTTCCCTGGGAAGAAAACTTGACTGACATGGTGATGGTCAGGCGGGGAAAAAAAAACGAGAGAGAAAAAAAGGACACACAAAAATCAAGCAGCACAGGCCACATACCGACTCAGGCCAGGATGCAATTAGCATCCCAAGCACCCTGGGCCAGTCCGCCAGTGACCCCCTTGCTTTTCAGGAAATTAATTTGTGAGCCTGACCATCTAGAGAATGTTTGATACATCTCTATCGATGCCTCTTCATTCGTTGTGTAAGTCATCTGCGTAAGCAAGACTTTTTATTGTAGGCTCACTTGGACCCAATCCTATTCCTCTTATTCTTTGGTTTAATTCTATTTTCCTTAAAAATACATCAATACAATACACATATAACAATGGGCTGAGTGAGCACCCTTGCTTAACTCCCCTTTTTACGTTCGACTGGCGCATGCGCAAGGCGTCTTGGGAAGAATAGGACTTTTTGGAGGTGTGACTTTTCCTGTGCAATGCGGGTGCCCGTTCAGCCAGGCGCAGCCGTCCTGCACCAATGAATGCGGGAGCTGTGTATGACAGCAGTGGTCTTCAGTTCAAAGAAAACCACCGCTGCAGTCGGTGGTGGTAACGTGTGTGTTTAGCATAAAGACGCCTCTGTATGACCTGCCGAAACAAAATCCCTCCAGCTTCCTCCTCCTGTTGCTGTCCTCCCCGTTGTCTTAGTGATTGCCTACTCATCATTTAGTTCAGCTGACTGGTTCTAATAGGTATGATATCTGGCTGTCGTGTTTTTTGAGTTAGCTGTTCTAAATAGTTAGCGGTGAGGGTAAAATCAGTTAGTCTAGTACAGTTCGTGTCAATTTTTTGTGCCATTACCTTGCTATTTTTGGTTAACGTTTCTGCGGAGATTTTGATGTTACAGATGTCCGTCCAATGCACACACACTGTATAGTTACAGCAGGACAGCCGGCGGGTTTACCATATTAAGTGTGATCCCATGTCTACCTTCTACAACAAAGCAGGTGCACTACGGAGTGTTAGGGTTTCCAAATCTACTTGAACTGGCCCGCCGCCCTGGGGCCAACAAGTGGTAATGAGCCCTTGGGGCTGCCACATGAGGGGAGAGGCCAGGGTCCAACTTCTGAGTGAGATAAGCCAAATGAAACAGAGCGTAACCCATGCAATTGCTCAGGGGAACGGAGCCTCATCGGGTTCCCCAACTCGGTGGATAAATACAATGCAAGCGCACCACATATGCAAACTGCATATAGGTTCTACTGCAATCTCGCCACCCAGTGTTTCAGCCAGGGTCACACGCCCAGGGAAAACCTCCAAACCAAAATCCTCTACCGTTCAACCAGGCAGAAAGGTATGTTACTCACCTCAGTACACCACCATGGAAATTTCCAACACTTGGTTTCAGTCCTGCCGTTCCTGTTGGCAATGCAACGCTTCGTTAATCAGGGACAGCAGCCCGTGTGTCACCTCTGCTCCCGGTCTGAAAGATCCCAGCTCAGTCCCATCTCCGCTGCATGTCGGTGCACTGAACGAGTAATACACTTCTTATAGGGTCATCTCCATCTGCTGTCACCAGTTGTTCATCAAGAACGCGCCCCCGCTTAATTGACTCCCTAGATGTCCCAGGTTTGCAGTGAAGCCTCTGCACTGACTCAGGCTCTCACCCTTCTCCGTCCCATCGCAGCATACCCTCTCGCAACAGCGCTCCTGCCGCCGGCTTCTTCCACCTGTAGCACTTGACCTACAGTACTGGAACAGGGAATAGCTGATTGACGGCCGGCGTAGGCCAGAATACCAGCACAAGAGTCGCAACCTTTTCAGCCCACCTCTTTCTAAAATCAAGATTCAGCCTGGTACAGCTCTCCTTTAATTAGTGATTGGGTTGATTAGGACTTGCGTTGTGTGGGGACATTTCAGTATATTACAGCATACATTTTTTTTAAGTGATTATCATGAAATGACCATGATAGACGGTGTATTGATTTCTGTGTTCAATGTTTGATTTCTTCATCTATTTAGAATTTTATATTGATTTCTATTCCACTTGATGTTGCGACCCCCGGTGATTATTTAGATTAGGGGACACATAGTGCCCCTGTTTTGGAATTTAGCGGATTACGGTACAATGTCCTCCTACTGGCATCAGTTAGCTCCGCCCTCATACACACCTCTTGCCATACCTCTCAACCTCTTGAACAAGCAGGTAAAAAAACAGCTACACTGAAAGCAGCAGGCATGTCACCAAGTTATTATAACTTGAATTGCATGTGTTTCTCAGAAGAAAAGGGGCTGTGGAGGTAGCGTGCAAGATTTGTTCAAATCTGTCAGTGGTACCATACCTCTTAAAAAGAAAACAAATCTAAAAAGCATCCCACACATTTAAAAAATTTGAAACTCATCCAGAGGCGTAACCTGTGATGGATCTAAATCTAGCATTCTTCATCACATCTTTCCATCAGGGCATGATCCTCTACGAATTGAGCTCCTTAGGGTCGGTATTGTGGGAGGTGAATCAGTATATGTGAGGATTATACTCACGTTCATTTCTAAGGGGGAGGTTACTTCCTGTGATGGGTGCTCAGGGGGCCAACACAATGCCATTTTGTTATGTGATAATGTTATTTGCCTGCCCTCCATCCCCCAGCTTACACACATGAGTTGAGATGTTCAGGCTCAACTTCAATCACATCACCCAGTACTGTCATGCTACACAGGCTGGTTGACCAAAGACAATATATTGGGTTCACCTGCTACCATCCCCCACATAGCGGATTCTCAGACCCCTTCCTCTCAGCACATCATCCGGAAACTACAGGACTCACCAGCCAAGAGATCACAGTGGTGAAGACCATTGGTATCCATGTTCAAGTGACAGACCCCCTCCCTTCTATTAATGGTACAGGCCTGCCCATCTTTCAGAGGTATAAAGCCCCCAAATGGGACAGCCAGTGAAACCACACTTTCAAGCCAACCCTCCCCCATCCCTTGTAATTGGCAAATTTGCAAAGCTCCGTTTTAAAAACAGATGTAACTTTAATTACCCAATCCAGTTTGTAAACCCACAGCATCAACTACATATCCTAGGGGTGGTTGCATCACTCGATTTAAATCATCCCAACTGCAAACTCTTTCCCCATATCCAATATATATCTGCTGTAATTTACCTGCCTGCCCACCAACCTCCCACAAGTTTGGAGAGGACTGCATTGAATAGACTTCACAATTGTCACCCAGCACTGTCAATATGCATAGGCTGGACAGAAAGACATGATGAGGTGGGTTAGCCTGACACGGCCTTCTCACAAAACAGAATTCTGGCCCCCCGCTTCTTCACTCAAACCAGCAATGACCAGAGCAGGCATTACCCGCTCACCTCGGAGGGCTGGCATAACCCAAATATGAAGGGTAGCTAAATCCTCAGACTAGTGGGGTCAAGGGACTGCAGTCAGGAAGACCTATGGTTACCCCACTCGAGGTACAGCCCTCCCCTCTCCTGATAACTGATTAGAACCGCCCATCCCCCTGAACTGACAAGCCCTTGAAAAATAATGCCAGCTAAATTGAGTCTTTGGGAACTGCTACTCACTGCCCCTTGCAATTGACAGCACCCAGTGGCATTCATCTACTACTACAGAAACATTTAGTGAGATTTTAAAGGGCAACCAAAACTCCCGTGGAGGTGGTCATACCTTAAATGTACACACAAGAACATTAGCCGTAACCAACGGTATTCCCACTCCCTGAACCATCCGATCCCTTTTTCATACATTGTATAGTCCCAATAAAATGTATCAATGACTGTAGGTAGTCCAGCATATTTAGGGGAGCAAAAAAGTGAATGTACTGTACAGGGCCAAGGGGGATTTGATTGAAGTCTTAGCAGGGTACAAGAGCGCCATTGTTACCTGCACTACCAAGGGATTATACAGTGTGGGCAGAGCTTGCTCGTGGGCCCAGAGAAGCAGATGATGTAACAGAGATGGGTCCTCTAAAATTGGGCATGCCAACCAGGGGCAGAGCTGCCACATCTGCAAGTGGGACACACAAATCGAAGGACTTAACATCAAGCTGCTATGAAAGTCACAAAGTCAATTCTACCAAAGCATCCAGGTAGACGCATGTATACAAGGCGGCAGATCGACAACCAGTCATGTAAGTTAAATATTTAATTTGGAATATTTCTGAGGCATGCACATTGGAAAAAAGTGGAAAGCAAACTTATGGGACCAGACTTGAGATTTTAAAATTGACAACAATAGATGTAACTCTCAGGTAGCTGATGACTCCCCCTCCCCGAATAACTTATTTTTTCCAAAAAGTATTAACTTGTAGCATTCTTCTAAGCACAGAAACTTGAACCCTACACTCAGACATTTCCCAGTGTGAACCACCAGATGCATGTCGGTTATGGTACTGCAGATAAGGGACCCCCCCATTGCTATGTGACAGTCATTTCAACTTGCCTTGAGCTTGGATCTTTGTATCTGATGATGTCTCCCTCATTCTGAGAATCACATCCCACTACTGTTTCCCCCTTTTAAACTACTGAAACATTAAAGAGTAGTCCTGGCTATGTGTCCCCCCCCCAGAAAACTTCTCAAACTCTGTAAAACAATCCCTCTGACACTTTGAAATGTAAATACATGCACCATAAAATGCGGGCTATAGATACATACACAGCATTCTACATTGTCATGATTATGTGACTGGCTGTTTGCTGTTTAAATTCTGCCCCTGAAACTGCACACATCACAACTTAAATCAGAAGATTCAGTGCAATACATGCTGTACAAATGGCAAAACAAAAAAAAATGTGACAGGTGCTGGAAAATAAATTCTCATAGCCCATATCTTTAATGGCTGTACTATGTGACACTTTTACACCACTTAGTTGTATTACGTATGCTGACCAATTTATTTATTTATCGTGTTTTTGTTACCTGGGTAGGTGCACTACACAAAGGCATTCCCTTTTCTCAGGCAGGACCTGGGAGAGTTACTTACAACAACCAAGATACATTAAATGGCAACACAAACTGTTACCGTTTAACATATGTCAGTTGCTGTATGTACAGTAACTGTCCCGGGTCGTGCCTGAAAAAAGGGAATGCCTTTGTCTAGTGCACCTATCCAGTTCACAAAAACACGATAAATAAATAAATAAATAAATAAACAACTAAAAGGATCGGAGTGCTTGGAGGGGCCAGGAGAGAGACACTGCTCATCGGGACCGGAAAATGACTGGGGAATTGCTTCACACAGTGATCATAACTTTGGAGAGAGATTGTTAACTATACAGACCTTAATTTTAGGTATCTCAACATAAGCGGACCTGCTAAACAAAATATGTGGAACACATTCACAGGTGAAAACAGTACTAGCAGTGTATTGTTCTACATGCTGTTATAAAAGTCTGCTAGAAATATTATTATTACCAAAAAAGTACCAGTTTGATAAATATTTGTTAAATGTTATTAGAATATATCTGTTTGCCCCTGTAAAAAGTAAATGAACACCTCCAATAATTTTAAATATTCCTTATCATATTAACAGCTTTAAAAACATCTTTGCCTTTGTGTGTAAAAATTAAGTCCTTACAGTTGTAACTAGCGCTGCAGTAAATAGACCATAATCACATACCCCTGCACTTCTTTTGCTTACATACACTAGCTTTAAAAGTGATACTACCGCACACAGCTAACTCACCAGAAATTATTGTTTGCTACACATCTGCATCCATTCAAATAAATATTTTTACTCTAATAAATATATGACAAGCTCGGTGTTTTGAAAGAAATGCAGTTAACAAAATTGTTATATAGGTGTGCTTACTGATCTCTGTAACTGTGTAATATTTTTAACAGGGAAATACTGTAAGTTGTCCAAGGAAATCAGGGAAAATAAATTTTTTGTGCTTGTTTTTTGTTCAGTTTTTTTTCAAAAGACATTATATCTTTACTAAATTTTAAAGAAAAAAACCCAGCGTGTTGCAGCACTGCGATCTGTACAAAATGCCTGGCAAGTTACTCAGAGAAGCATTTGGGTCATTGGGAGACTGCTTGTGGGGCTGACACTGTCACCGATAGCACTGTCTCTCTCTCTCTCTCTCTCTCTCTCTCTCTCTCTCATATATTACTGACATGATTGCAGGAAAATGGGAAAGTTTGTTACAAGCCCCAATAAAATTAGCACAACAGATGCTTTACAAGGTCGGAGCTGAATGATTAAAGAGGCTGGTGAGTTAAGGAATAGTAAGAGTTTGAGGGGATTCTTTAGAGTGTGGGAAAATATTTTGAGCTGACTGGTTTGTGCTAGAAATAATACTCAAAATCTGTAGTATTAAATAATTCAGCTGCTGTGTCCGGCACTCTTCAGTATTGCTGCAGTCTGTAGGGCAGGGTGAGAAATGCATATCGTGGTTCAGCCATCAAGATTGATATTTTATGCTACTGTACCATGCTGACAAAGAGATTATGGAGTTTACAGTATACCTGTTGCCTCCTCTGAATGAAGAACATAGCGCAGCGTGCAGTGTTTTCATTCTTCAATCTTGGGATGAGACAATTAACATTTTGTGATGGGAGTGCAAAAACTACTTTTGACCATGATAAACACACAACCCTTCCCTCACCCCCACAAACAGTGACAGACAGTGTATTGGGACAGTCTTAATTTATTTAAAACACAAAAGTCTGGTTCCAAACATCATACTCCTTTAAGTAGTGTGGCCTTTCGTGAGGAAGGGGTCAGCTAGAGGTAAAGCTAAAGAAACAGGAGGTCACAGATTTAGGTCTCACCATAAAAGTAAAAAAAAAAAAATCTACAAAACTTAAGTAATTTAAATTGTCATTTCAGCTGTGCACTATACCCTTCAAGCTTGGAAATGCTTTGTTGGAAACAGCAAACACAGGCTACTAGGAAGAAAAAAACATTTTAAAAGTAACTAACCTGTACCCCATTTTTAGCTAGTAACTCACCTCTCCCCACCCCCCCAAAAAAGTTTTAGCTGCACAGAGTGCTGTTGTAACCTTATTCCTCACCATGTCATCAGTATCCCAAAAGGTATTACTGTACCCATATTTCAACCCAGCTGTATATTAGTCGGCAAAGAATGTAATCATACCACATGTATTTCGGACATCCTTAGATTCATGCTGGACTCATTTTTTTGTTTTCTCAAATACTGCTAAAACAGCCTTTGCAGCCACTTTTGTAATTAATGACGACTCATGTAATTAAACAAGCATTTGTCAATTCTGAATGTTCACTTGCAGGTATTTGCAATGGTATTTGGCACTTGGACATGGCTTAAAAAATCAGTGACGAAGAAGTACAAGCATTTGTCAATGCCGAATGTTTCTTGCTTCTATGTGCTATTTAGGTATTTGGAAGTCATTGGAGTGTAAATATTGAAAATTCACAAACTTACAAGCGTGCGTAGGAGCTGCGCAACGCACGCTTGTAAAACAGTCATTTTTAGGAATTTTTTCACAAATTTTCAACATAGCCATTTTAAGACCTCTGCTCATGAACAGTGTCATCGTGATTTTTCTTATGTGTCCCATACATTGATTTCAGACACCGGATCTGGCGCGACAGCGCTACATGGGCGAAACACGCTTTGAGCAGGATGTGAAAATGATAGCTATACTGCTCATAAGGAGGTGTGGTAAATGGCAATGTTGAAAATCTGGTGAAAATATTGAAATTTGCAAACTTATGAGTGTGTGTAGGAACTGCTAATGCACGCCAGAACACAGTTGCTTTACACTCATTTTAATATAGCCATTCTGTTTCATGAATAGTAAGCTGCTGTGATTTTCATTATTCCATACATTGATTTCAAGATACCAAAATTTGGTGAAAAATTCAAAATCAATGTATGGGACACATTAAGAAAATCACAGTGACACTGGTCATGAGCAGAGGTGTTAAAATGGCTATGTTGAAAATTTGGTGAAAAATTCTAAAAATGACTGTTTTAGGAGCACACGTTGCACAATTCCTTTAAGTGCACGCTGGCAAGTTTATTTAATTTGTGGTTTATTGACACAGATTTTTTAACAGTGCCATTTTACCGCACTTCCTTATGAGCAGTACAGCTACCATTTTTCACATCTCGGCCTAAAATGTGTTCCCGCATATGTAGCGCATAAATGGTACAGCTTGGTGTGTGTGAAACAATGTTTGGGACAGATTAAGAAAATCTCATGGACACTGGTCGTGAGGAAGAGGTCTTAAAATGGCTATGTTGAAAATTTCGTGATGAAACTCCATAAAATGACTGTGTTACGAGTGAGCATTGCGCAGTTTCCACGCACTCTCATAAGTTCACGAATTTGTAATATTTTCAGTCCAGATTTTCACCAGTGGCATTTTTCCACACCTCCTTGTGAACAGTACAGCTGTCATTTTCCACAACATGACCGAAATGTGTTTTCACACTTTCAGCACAGAAATGCATGGCTGCTGTGGGAAATCATTGTTCGGGACAGATAAAGAAAATCACACTGCCACTGTTCATGATCGGAGGTCCCAAAATGCCTGTGTTAACAATCTGCTGTAAAAAAATCCCCAAACTAGTTACATTACGGTGTGCATTGCACAGTTTCTATGCACCGTGACTTCACCAGTTTTTAAGATTTTCATAGCAGATTTTCAACATTGTCATTTTTTACACTTCCCCATGAACAGTACCGCTGTCATTTTTCACATCGTGTTCGGAATGTGTTTTTGCACCTGTGGTGCCAAATGCCATAGTCACTGTGCAAAAGCAGTTTTTGGCTAACAAACTGATATTGCCACTGTTCATGAGGTGTGGGTCACAAAAAAAAACATGTTGAAAATTTGGAGTGAAAATACCAATGAATGCCTGAGGCATTAGGGTTTCCGACCATAACGTCCCACCCTGTAGAGAATGCCAGGCATCAGGGGTATGACTTGGGATTCTTGCCTGTCATGCTCATACCATTCCACCCCCTTCACCCACACCCTGTGGCCAGTGAGAGGCATCAAGGTGTGCCTTGGACTCTTTGGGCCCAAACTTCACCCCATTCTCCTATACTGCACCCATCTCACCATATTTCCTGATGGAATGGGGTGTGCATAAGGGCCAAAGACCCCAAGGCACACCGTGACACTTGTCAGTGTCTGCAGGGTAGGGTGTGGTGAAATGGCGTGGTCGTTATGCCTGACGGCCCAAAGGCACACCCCAATGCCTGTCACTCTCTGCAGGGTGGTGGTGGGGTTGGCTTCAGTTCAATACTTCACTGCCATTCCTATTATGCAGCTCTGTAACTTCTACACTACCAATGCCAGTGCCAGCAAGCAAACATTTGCCATTGACAAATGCTTGTTACTGCAGATTTGCAACATTGCCATTTTTTACACCCCCCCCCATGAACAGTACAGCTGTCCTTTTTTACATCCTGTTCGGAATGTTTTTGCACCTGTGGTGCTAAATGCCGTAGTCGCTGTGCATAAGCAGCTTTCAGCTACCAAACAGATATTCTCCCTGTTAATGAGGTGGGGTCACAAAAAACCATGTTGAAAATTTGGAGTGAAAATACTGAGTGCCTGAGGTATTAGGGTTTCCAACTATAACGCCCAACTCTGTAGAGAATGACAGGCATCAGGGGTGTGACTTGGGATTCTAGCCTGTAATGCTCATACCATTCCACACCCTGCAGCCAGTGAGAGGCATCGAGGTGTGCCTTGGACTCTTCAGCCCAAAAGTTCACCCCATTCTCCTATATTGCACCCATCTCACTGTATTTCCTAATGGAATGGGGTGTGCATAAGGGCCAAAGACCCCAAGGAACACCGTGACACTTGTCAGTGTCTGCAGGGTTGGGTGTGGTGAAATGGCATGGCCATTATGCCTGACGAACCAAAGGCACACCCCAATGCCTGTCACTCTCTGCAGGGTGGTGGCGGGGTTGGCTTCAGTTCAATACTTCACTGCCATTCCTATTACACAGCTCTGTAACTTCTACACTACCACTGCCAATGCCAGCAAGCAAACATTCGGCATTGACAAATGCTTGTTTTTAAATTTACAGTCAGAGTCTAGCACATAACTAAATGAAAGCTCTGAAAGATAGAAAAGTAGAGCTTTAACATGCACTGTGTGTGATGTTTGTGTTGTATTGAAGCTAGCTAGTGCAGGTCAAAACACAAATGTTTTCTCATATTTTTCTGCCCTGTGTTGGCAAGTTTGCAAGTGGTTTTGCCAGATGTTTAATATTCCTATGTAGTGCAGTGTTAGATATCTAAAGGCGGTGATATTTATGGATGCAGTTTGACAAAGAAAGGTGAAAGCATTTTTACTGGATGCACTTTATTGAATGTGAGGTTTCTTACAGTTTTTTTCTTTGATGTTTAATAGCCCCACATGCAGCTATTGTATCTTGCTTGGTATTTAATGGAATAAATGAATGAATTGCTAATGAGATTACTGGGTATTACGGAAAAAAAACATAAAAATGCATCACATCTCAGTATCTGGGAGAATAGGACTGAAGTACACATTATTAATGCATGTACTGTACATTAGGTAGAACTTGAGTGGATTCTTTTTTTAATAACCAGACTGGAGAGTGAGTGTCTGAAGTAAAAACAAACTAAATAATGTGTATACAGTAAAAGTGTCTGTGTTGAGTAGGGAGAGTGGGGGACAGTTGATAGAGACATGCTGCTAAATAGAAATCATGTGAAACTGTTGAAATGGTCTACCTGCCTATATTGGCTATGTGTGTGTGTGTGTGTGTGTGTGTGTGTGTGTGTGTGTGTGTGTGTGTGTGTGTGTGTGTGTGTGTGCGTGGTGTGTGCATGTGAATTTAGTGTTCATGAAAGGTACTAGATTGATAGCACTGTAACCTGAAGTCCTCTGTTTATCCACATGACAGGTAGAGTATGGGCAATCACAGTGCAAGCTTGCGCACACTGCCCCACCAGTGTGCCTCAGCCCTGCCATGGAGGGACCACCACGTATGCAAGAGGGTAGTTCAGATGCATTTACATTCAGTCCTTGGCCTCTCAAGTGAGACTGCCAACACGGTTGCATAGCCTATGCATGAATGCATTTTACAGGTTAATACATACAGGCCCTGTTGAAATCGACCGGTGAGCCGAAGGGTGAGAGAAAGTCTGAGTCAGCCCAGCCTAGCCTAGTTCTAGTGCTGTAGTGACCATCCGTCATGACATCGGATCACTGAAGACTGGGATAGAGTCAGGAGAGTTTACGGGATTTCTGGAAAGCTTACAGGATTTCTGGAATTATGGTGGAGGAGTCACTGGCTGCTGCTGCATGCTGAGATCGACCGTCGAGCTGAGTGGATGAGAGAGTCAGTCCAGCCTAACCTAGTTCTACTGCCATGGTGACCATCCATCACAACATCGGATCATGGAAGACTGGGATAGGGTGAAAGCGGCGATGAGACAGCCACTGCTGCATAGCATCGGAGTGAAAGAGTCGGACTACTAGAGGAGACTTTGAGCTGAGGCAAGTCCCTTATAATCTTCAGGGAGGGTTGAGAGGTATAAGGCTGGCTGAGCGCTGCCCAAGTGTGGTTACAGTGGGTTATTTATTATTACTTTAGTCTTCTAAGTGGTGGCAGTGTGGCATGGCGTGGTGAAGGGCGCGCTTCAAACAGAATGGGTCGGACAGCTGTTTTGTGCTTCCTGCTTCCATCATGAAAAGCATTTCATGGCGCTTCGGCTTCATGCAAATCAGAACTTTTTTTTTTTGTTTAGTTTATTTAATCTTTGGATGACGTTTGGCCTGCTTCCACGATAAGAAGCATTATGTCAGTCGGATCACTGATCCGATAGAGCAGCAGAATGCTGGGGGGTGTAATGGATCTAGAGTACCTCAGTTTTTGATGTGTTGACATTACAGACTGTGAGGGACCCAAATGTAAGCAGGACCTGCCAAAGACTTGAAAGTGAAATCTCGGTTCCACAGAGACACCAACAGATTATATGCATAAAGAGCTAAGGTTTGATGTCTATTGCCTAAACAGGGGTCCTGTAAATCTGGATGGGACCTGACAGCTTGGGTGACAGGTTCCAAATATAAAAGCAAATAAAGGGCATCCCTGACAGGTGCTGTGTGGTGTAATGGGAGGGGATTGGAAACATGACCATTAACTTTAATATATGCCTTGGGCTCGTGATAAATTACCCCCAGAATTCTGATAAAAGAGAAGGGATTGGGTTATACAGCAAGCCAGCCAGTTACAACTTGCTATGTTACAGCCCTTACTTCCCTGGTGATAGCAGTTTACTAAGCTTAGCAGGCATCACACAGTGTGTCACTGGCAATTAGGGTTGTCAGAACTAGTTCGTCAAAGATTCGAACCCTCCTCGAACCCTGGTGTTCGAGTTCTAACTTAGAACTTGAACACTAAAAGATTTGCAAAAGGGTTCGAATCTGAGTCCCAGCGTGTGTGTGGGAGAGGAGGGCGGAGGAGGCACGTCCCAGCAGGCAGCCCCGAAAGGGGGGGTGTAGGGGTATGTGTGGGGACTGAGGAGGCATGTCCCAGGCAGCAGCAGGCAAGTGGCAGCCCCGATGTGGTGGCGGGGGTGCAGCAGCAGCAGCAGTGTTGTTGGGGGGGTTGAACTTATTTGCCATCCACTGCGAGTTGTCTGTTTGCGCTTGCGTAATGTACTTATGTACGTACACTCAAGTGAAGTCATCCTCTTCACCGCCTGACCAATACTATGTGGTCAGGTGGGGGTCAAGTAAGCTGCGCGAGCCGCGGGATCTGTGGGGGTATTCATAGGCAGAATGATGCAAGCTGAGACAGAGCGCCGTTTGCTGAGGATTCAGGAGGCAGCAGCACGCAGCAGCCTACTTAACTGTAGCATTAGCAGTTAGCGTACTGCTACTCTACTACTGCAGCCAGGTATTGTCTTGTCCAGGTCGGTGTGGTTGCAATCAGACTGCAGCGAGCAATTGATAGTTGCTGCAGTGCTATTTAAAGAATTCCATCATCCATTTTCCTGTGAGACCGAGACCGAGAGAAAGGCTGAAAAAAAAGGCGCAAAATTAACGGTCGGGTGGGAGTGGGACTAGGGGGAGGTTCCAGTGGAGGGATTAATCAAGAATTAGGAAGGGATTGGGGAATAGGGAGGGATCGAGATCGAGATCAATCAATATCAGGAGGACTCAGGAGAGAGAATAAAAATATAAGAAGAAGTAAAGAACCTTTGTGAAATATGATTGTGATTATTTGAAACTGCAGCACTGCACAGTGGTGCACACTCAGCAGCTGCCAGCAACAAGCATATAACAAGGGGCGCAAAAAAAAAGGCAAATAAATCTGTACCCTACCCAGTGTGTTACAGAGAAGCCCAGTGGCCAGTTGTGTGGTGGCATTAACCTTACATGGCAGAAACGAGAAATACAATTCTCATTCCCTGAGTTGTGTGTGACTGTCTCCTGTGGTCAGCTCATCACCTGCTGCTGTGTGCCCTTGACTGCACTGTACCCTACCCAGTGTGTGTTACAGAGAGAAGCCCAGTGGCCAGTTGTGTGGTGGCATTAACCTTACATGACAGAAACGTAGAAATACAATTCTCATTCCCTGAGTTGTGTTTGTGACTCCGTCTCCTGTGGTCAGCTCATCACCCTGCTGCTGTGTGCCCCTTGACTGCACTGTACCCTACCCAGTGTGTGTTACAGAGAGAAGCCCAGTGGCCAGTTGTGTGGTGGCATTAACCTTACATGACAGAAACACAGAAATATAATTCTCATTCCCTGAGTTGTGTGTGTGACTCCATCTCTTGTGGTCAGCCCATCACCCTGCTGCTGTGTGCCCCTTGACTGCACTGTACCCTACCCAGTGTGTGTTACAGAGAGAAGCCCAGTGGCCAGTTGTGTGGTGGCATTAACCTTACATGACAGAAGTATAGAAATATAATTCTCATTCCCTGAGTTGTGTGTTGGTTATGTATGTGACTCCGTCTCCTGTGGTCAGCCCATCACCCTGCTGCTGTGTGCCCCTTGACTGCACTGTACCCTACCCAGTGTGTGTTACAGAGAGAAGCCCAGTGGCCAGTTGTGTGGTGGCATTAACCTTACATGACAGAAACACAGAAATATAATTCTCATTTCCTGAGTTGTGTGTGTGACTCCGTCTCTTGTGGTCAGCCCATCACCCTGCTGTTGTGCGCCCCTTGACTGCTATGTGTATGCCTATGCCCAGCAGCCCAATCATTCTGTAAGCCTTGAACCTGGGATCCTTTAGTTGCAAACTGTCATATTCTTCAATTGCTTTCAGTCCACGGTATCACAGTGTCACGCAACCAAAATAAAATTTGGGAGTTGTAGCCAGCAATCACAGATCACATTGCTTTCTTACACAGGAATTGTTTGGGTGTGGGTGTGTTCACCATAGTATACTGGTAGTACTGATACTGTCTGTTATGGCTGACACCAACATAGATGAAGCATCTAGTGCTGGTGTTGGAGCAGGTGTTGGTGGTAGTGGTAATCCTGGTGCTAGCAGAAATAACCAAAATGTTTCACGTGATAAAAATTCAACAAACAGCAAAAGAGCAACAGTGAAGTGTGGTAGGGGGACCTTTTAAGAAAACCTGTACAACTGCGAGGGTCACACAGAGGCACCATAAGGTATGCCATTCATGCTGTTAAGATCCTGTAACTAGCAGTAATAATGCAAGTGACAGTGAGTCCTCTCTGACTCAGACAGTAGCTCTTTGTCTCAGTCTGACACTGTTGTGTCTCGCACTAATCATTACTTCCTCAACAAAGTGAAATGAGCAAGTCTACTGACAATGAATCAGGTAGTGCACTTGCAAATACATCCAGCACTGTTGGCAATGAAAAGGACATATCCATTGAATCCACCACTCTGTGTTGGCCAGCAATGAAAATCCATCAGAGTCTTCTGCCCACTCTTCTAGAACCAAGAGCATGTCCTGGGTTCTGTTAGGACAGGTGAAAAGACACAAACAGTCTTTAGCTATCTTCCTAGCACTCAAACTAAATCTGTCACATCTGAGATGTGGAATTATTTCTCTGTCAGTAAAACTGATCCATGCAGAGCAATTTGTTCCTGTGTAAACAGAGTGTAAGCCTGGTAAAGTTGTGTCATGCCTTGGCTACAGCTCTTAAACGCCATCTGAAAAAGCATTCAGTTTTGCTTGATCATCCAAAACCCATGTCCTCCATCTTCCAGACCGCACGTGAGAAGGGTCAGAATCAAAATGGATACTGAATTGTCTGAACTTGATGCGGCAGGATCACTGCCAGCCCTAGGATCACTGTTACCACCAATGCCAGCACCATTAGTACCAGTTGCACATCCAGTGATGGCACTGAATGTATAAGTCCTAGTCCACCATCTCGCGTCCCATCTGCCCATCGAAGCACGGTGTATAATAAACCAGCAGGGACATGTTGTAAACAGCTAACACTGTCTCAGGCATTTGAAAGGAAGAATACCTTTACTAGAAATCATCAAAGACCCTTCATCTTAATCACCGAGTTGGTGAACTGTTAGCTGGAGCCCTTCTCCCATACTCTTTGGTAGATCCTGAGATTTTAGGAGCTCATGACATTAGCAGAGCCTCACATAATGTTCCTCATCGAAGGTACTTTTCCTATGTTGAAATACCAAACATTTATCAGGCTTTTAAAAGTGACAGTGATGCTTGCACTTAAACTGTGGAGGGTGGGGTTATTCATGTCACAACAGATATGTGGACCAGCACTCAAAACATAGATTACATGTCCCTCACGTCATTGGGTCACGCTTTTTTGTGCTTCTTCAAAAACAAAGACACCTCAAAAGATGGCACTGCTGCATATAAAGAGTTTAGGCAAAGTCATACTGCTGCAAACATTTTGCAGGAACTAAATGACCTCCTTGACGAATGGGTTTATTCTCACGGTCTAAAATGTGGCTTCATAGTAAGTGACAGTGGAGCCAACATCTTGAAAGCAGTACAGGATGGAGGATTTCTGCATGCTTCTTGCTTTGCACATTGCTTACACTTAATTGTCACGGGATTTCTCAGCAATGAAACACAAGTGGATGGTATGACTGCTGTTTGCAAAAAAATTGTGACTCACTTTTCACATTCAACCAAGGCTACAAGGACATTGTCCGAAATGCAAAAACAGTTGCTGCTACAAAAGCTGATTCAAAATGTTTCCACTTGTTGGAACTCAACGCTTTTATATGTTGCAGCCTCTTGGAGCAAAAGCAAGCTGTACATGAGTATTGCCCAGTTACACTATTGGAGATGGCTTATGCTGTCTGTGCTGCAGTGGAAATTAATGGAGACAGTGTGCTGTATCCTACTTCCTTTGAGACAGCTACAAGGGACATGTCTTCTGAAGGCGCATCTGTGAGTCAGGTTATCCCACTCATAATGCTCATTTCACATCATCTTAGTGTTCTAAATCTACAAATAGAAAAAGACAGATCTGAAGCTCAGACAACATGTTGCCTTTATCATGGGAATCTCGTAAAGAGAATGAGCGAGTGCTTCAAAACCAATGACAAATTAGTTGCAATGACGAAATCAAAACACTAGATCATTGCAACTCTCTTAGATCCCAGGTTCAAGGCTATACATCTTCCAAAAACAGATGATATAGAGCAGTACAAATGTATGTTGCTAGATGAGCTGCAGCACTCACAGGAGTCAAACACAGACACGCACAGTACACTCAGGTTGTCATCACCACAACATGCAGGTTCATCTTCAAAGGGATACAGAACTGGAAAAGTCACCAAACATTAACAGTAGTTGTTCCACAACTGCCACTTTTTCAACCCTTAGTAGCAAGCTAAATCTGTGGCAAAACCTTTCCCAAATTGCTGCCATACCTGCTTATGCTGATTCCTCTTCTGAGGTCTCTGTCCATCATGGTAGACAGTTACCTGCAAGAACTGCCTATTCCTATTGATGCATGCCCCTTTGAATACTGGAGATCAAAATGTCAATCTGTACAGAGCTGTATGATGAAGCCTGTAAATATCTTGATTGTCCTGCAGTCAGTGTCTCTTCAGAACGATGTTTAGTACAGCTGGCAATATTGTGACAGACACCAGAAATAGGTTGCTGCCAGAAAATGTACACACATTAACTTTTAAAGTTAATAAGTCAAGATTTTCATATCCTAGCAAGAGTATACAAACTGATCCTGAAGTGACTGATGTTCTGGATGTTGATGGTGATGACAACTCAGATGGTGGTGGCTGGTAAATACTGTGTGGGACAGAGTATCTCTGCACCAAAAAGGAAACTTTTACAGACTGTGATGACTTTGGTTGTCTCTCTCCTTTCTCGATCTACTACCTTGGACTATATATCCCCCAAAACTTTCACCATTTCATGACAAACTGCTTTGTAGCTAGGGTCTAAACTAAAGACAACAAGTTTTATATACAGGGCAATTTTAACATCAGTGGGAATAGGCCCAAATTTGGCATAAAAGGGACACTGTCATGTCAATCCTTTTTGTATCATATTATTTATAGTTAAAGTGCAAACATATATTTTTGGATTTACCTTCTGTGACTTTGTGGTGTATCAATATGGGCCAGGACTGGGGGCAATCTATTTTTCAATTTTAAAGAGGACAAAACAATGAATTCTAATTGGTAGCTGTTCATTATTTTTTCAATTACAGAAATGTTAGCCATAAACAAAAAATGGATGCTAGTACATGGGTGAGGGTTGTGGGTTGGTTTTAACATGGGTGTAAGGGTGGTATGGGTGCTACTGCACAGATGAGGGTGGTGGAAGAAAAGTGGAATGGGTGATGGGGTGAAAGGTGGGTGTTGTTTTAGTCCTTTCATTTACAGATTCGTGATTGGCTGGGGATGGTGAGGAAAAAATGATGACAGACTGAACCTATGTGTACATATAATATATATGTATATATATATATTTTTTTCTTATTAAATACATTGCAAACTGCTGCCACCTAGCACAATTGTCCTGTCCCCTTTAAAAAAGAATAAAGGAATCAGAAATTAAAGAAAATCTGCATCAGCAGTTTTCTCAGAATGTGACCTATCATAAAGTGTTTTTGCTTTACAAGTAGTGATAATTTGATACATAATGGGGTTGACAGACGCTGTCCCTTAAACATCACATGCCAACTGCTGCAGCTACATTAAATGTTCCTTAGTATGTGGTGAGAAAACCACTTTTTTTATTTATGTGACTGAAATACAGATTTTATTGAAGTATCAGCTGCACAAATGCATCATCTTAGAAAGTTGTATGCATTACTTCAATTTGCCAACACAAATGTTGGTATATGTATGCATTATCTTAGAAAATTGCATGCATTTTTTGCCAGCAACAATGACAGGCATATTTTTTTTATTCAAATGTCTTGACTGGCTACGTTATGACATGATGTGTTTTGCAACAGTTCCACATGCTACTGCTGTAGTACCTTGGCTTGACTTTGTTATAAAAGCTTTCTTTTAAACATAGCAACTTTTGATTTACTCATTTAAAACAGAAAGCAAATAGCTGAGATTAGGTAATATAAGTTATTTTTTTCTCACAAGTCATGATGGTAAGTATATATAACTGAGTGCATAAATGGCTAGTGTGCCTCTTTCTTTCACTAAGGAACTATGATGCAGCTGCAGCAGGAAAACGTTTAACATATGGGTGGGTTGGTGGGCCTGTTACGTATTAAGTTGCTGGCTTTAGCAAACAGAAGAAACCATAGATAAACCTAGTTGTATTCCTATCAATGTCACACATGATAATTTCTCTCCCTCTTATATTGAACAGTTTTCCTTTACATGTATTTTATTACTATCTTCATTACTGGCAGCACAATAAAAAAATCGGGTTCGAGTTCTAAAAAGTTCTAAAAAAGATTAGAACCCTAGAACTTTTTCAAAAGTTCTAGACTAGAACTAGAACCCAGAACTTCAGAGGGTTCTGACATCCCTACTGGCAATGCTAGAACCTGCGACCTCAGGCTGTACAGTATGTTCGTCACTTTATTTAGCAGCCCTGCCCTAGCAAGCTTACACGCGTATTCCTGCCTCTTAGGCCTTCGGATCTTATTGTTATTCGCTGTTTGTCAGCCAGGCACTTTTTTTTTTTATAAATAATTGTTCATGTACATGAGAGGAGGGGGGCACCAGAGTGCAGACAGGATCGGGTCACGATGCTTGCCACAGTAAAAGGTAACCAGCAACAGTAAAACCAGAGATTTTTTTATGTTCTATATAAATTCTAGCAATGTACAGGGGTCAAAATTGGCACCAGCCCACTAGCCAAATGCTGGTAGATTTTCTTTCGGATAGTAAATAATATTTCAGTAAGTACTCTACCTGGACCAATGGAAATGTCTTTGGGCTATGGATTTTCCTGTCATCAGCCCTGCTGGTTAGTGGCTGCAAACTTAATTTCAACCCCTGATGTATTACTGCCTCCTAAAGCTTTGTATATCTTTTCAAAGGCTGGCTGCCATCCTGCGTCTGTGAGGCAGGCATCTAAAAAGAAATGTGTATTGTTAAAAGATGCATACAATGTTCCTTTAGTTGTTTCTGCATCTGACACACATCTTGCCACGCGAATGAAATCAGAGCAACAGGGTATATCAAGGCTAAAACCCTTCTAGCAAAAATGAGATATGGAGATGAAACAACAAAGTATTTATTTTTAAGGGTGCAAAGATAGGATAAACCAGTGTAATGTACTCACTGTAAAATTGTTACAATACTTTTCTTGAGCTCCATACCTCCTTTTTGCTACAAGGGTTTATGCCCTGCCATACTGTGTAGCTCTTGACTGTCTTACTGTTTACCTCTGATTTCAGTCACTGTTTTTTAGTGGAAAGATGTGTTAGATGCAGAAATAAGGGAAAGCAGTACACATTTCTTTTTCGATGCCTACTTTACCCACTGTAACTAAAAGCCAATAGTTTGATAATTGTTGGGGTTGTGGCTAGTGGTGTGGTGGCATGGCTGGTGGTGTGAATGGACCTCTGTGGGACTGGCTACCTTGACGTGGTACAGAGGCTTGTCACAATGCAATATTGTAACTAAAAGCCAGTCTGTTACTTTGACAACTGTTGGAGGTGTGGCAAGTTGTGTGGTGGCATGGCTAGTGATATGTGAATGGATGGCTAACTTGATGTGGTAGAGGCTTATAACTAAAAGTCAGTCTGTTAGTCTGACAATTGCTGCTGGTGGTGTGACTAGTGGTGTAGTGGCATGGCTAGTGGTGTGTGAATGGTCTGGCTAGTGGTGTGGCGACATGGCTAGTAGTGTGTGACTGAATCTCTGTGTGACTAGCTGCCTTGATGTGGTACAGAGGCTTGTCATTATACTATGTTGTAACTAAAAGCCAATCTGTTAGTCTGACAATTGCTGGTGACAGCATGGCTAGTGGTGTGACAGCATGGCTAGTGGTGTGCTGGTATAAAACACAGGAAATGACGCTTGCGTCAGCTGAGACGGCACGAACAGGGCATGGACACTGCGGGGAAGGGGAAGCCGGCCCGAACAAGGGGGGCAGTGAGTCCACTTGGCATGCAGATCTGAAATTCCTGGCTACACCACTGATGCAGGGCCCTTATCAGAGGATTTTTTTTTAACTTTTCAACAGTCACATTGAAAAAGTAAAATGATGCTGTATACATTTATAAACAAGCACACATAAACCATACAGGCCCCTTACCTGAGGGACATTTATACATTTACACAGGCTTACTCTCTTTTAATAAATGTTTTTTTTAAAAGAGTTGCATTAATATAAAGGATTTATGGATAAAGACATGCATGTTAAGGTAAATGAAACAGGTATTTAAAGGTAAATAACCGTAAGGTACTTCCATGCTTGGAAAAGTTTGTTCGCCCCATCCTCCTCAGAGGTTGTACTTTAATTCCTGCCTGTATGTAAAGTTCCTCACTTGTCCCATCTCCATCTCTCCCTCCCAGCTGGTTCCCCGAGAACACATCCATCCATCCATTCTGGATTCCTCCCCATATCCCATCGGGCCCCTACCTGAAGCAGCAGGGCAGCAGGACACTCCGGTTCTGCAGGCGGGATTCAGGTGAGACAAACTCACACTCCGGGCTCTGCTCTCTCATACTCAGGGCTGGGAAAAGTGCTTGGTACAGCTTGGTGCTGACACTACGGGGCCAGTAATGTTCACTGCTGCTGTCTGTCTGTAGCTCCTGTCCCTCTGTCCGCCTCCGCTTTTGTTCCCCAAAACTTCCAACTCAGGTCGCAAATGGGAGCAGTGAGAGGCTGCGGCTGTCTGATAATGATGGTCCTCCCCCGCTGTGCGCAAACAAAATGTTTCAAACCACCAGCCCAGTGAGTGCTGAGCAACGACAAACCAGCACAGGCAAGCAGGGATACATACTGCCACAAGAATCACTGCAGAGGCAAGTCAGTGAAAAACTCCAGCTCCACTACAATATGGGAACTTTGAGCTCTTTGATGGAGGGGGAGGCACCCATTCCAGTGACAGCCGAGCCTGGTACTCCAAAGCACTGACTCTGTGTTGACAGTTGGATCTGCTAGCCCCCACCACCACTGCTCTCAGCCTCTCCCAGTGACCAGTGGTGGGCACGGCGGGGGGAGACATCAGCGCACACATAGCGATCACCATTCCTAGCCTGACAAGGGAACTGGGGCTGGAATCTCTCACTTCCTGTGATACCTACCCAATGCACCCATACTACTGCTAGCAAGGTTCACACGTCCATTACATCACAGCGGGGGTCTGAGGAAAAAACAAGTTGCATTTTAACGGCACCGTTTAAATGGATTAGAATGTGAGATACTGACACAAAAACGTGGGATGTCATTGGTCCTCAGAAAGTGATGGACTGGCTCTCAAAATGTAGGACAATGGCCCTCACAATGTGGGACACAGACACTCATTAAATGTGGGATAGTGGCCTACAGCATGTGGGACACTGACACCAAAATGTGGGAAACTGACACTCAGAAGGTATAACACTGACACATGCAACACTAGCCTCCCAATGTGCAACACCAAAAGAAAGGAGATTCTGGCTCAGTATACTGGAATCTAGTACCATTGCTTATCAGATTTACTTTTGCTTTAGCAAAAGAGTTATGAATTCCTGATTTAAGAGTTTCCAGCATCTTCATTGCATGGGCAGTGCCTTTTTTATGTGGGACACAGTAATACTTGGAGGTAGAATGAGGGTGATCCCTCATAAAGGGGGGCAACTGAAAGAGTATATATTACAGGAGAAAGTGATGCAGCTTGACTTTAAAGTTTCAGCACTCTTGACTTACACCACATCATCTGGCACCTTCTTCCATACATTTACCACTCTCCATGAGTAAATAAAAACAAACATTTGTCAATGCCGAATGTTTGCTTGCTGGCATTGGCAGTGGTAGTGTAGAAGTTACAGAGCTGCATAATAGGAATGGCAGTGAAGTATTTAACTGAAGCCAACCCCACCACCACCCTGCAGAGAGTGACAGGCATTGGGGTGTGTCTTTGGTTCGTCAGGCATAACGGCCATGCCATTTCACCATACCCCACCCTGCAGACACTGACAAGTGTCAAGGTGTTCCTTGGAGTCTTTGGCCCTTATGTGCACCCCATTCCATTAGGAAATACGGTGAGATGGGTGCGATATAGGAGAATGGGGTGAAGTTTGGGGCTGAAGAGTCCAAGGCATACCTGGATGCCTCTAACTGGCTGCAGGGTGTGGAATGGTATGAGCATTACAGGCAAGAATCCCAAGTTACACCCCTGATGCCTGTTATTCTCTACAGGGTTGGGTGTTATGGTTGGAAACCCTACTACCTCAGGCATTCGTTGGTATTTTCACTCCAAATTTTCAACATTTTTTTTGTGACCCCACCTCATGGACAGGGGGAATATCAGTTTGTTAGCTGAAAGCTGCTTATGCATAGCGACTACGGCATTTAGCACTACAGGTGCAAAAACATTCTGAACAGGATGTAAAAAATGACAGCTGTACTGTTCATGGGGAGGTGTAAAAAATGGCAATGTTGCAAATCTGCAGTAAAAATATTTAAAAAAATGATGAAGTCACGAGCGTACATAGAAACTGTGCAACACACACCCGTAATATAATTAGGTTGGGGAGTTTTTACAGCAGATTGTCAACTCAGGCATTTTGGTGCCTCCAGTCATGAACAGTCTCATTGTGATTTTCTTTATCTGTCCCGAACAATGATTTCCCACAGCGACCACGCATCTCTGCGCTGAAAGTGTGAAAACACACTTCAGCCATGTTGTGAAAAATAACAGCTGTACTGTTCATAAGGAAGTGTGGAAAAATGCCACTGGTGAAAATCTGGACTGAAAATATTACAAAGTCATGAACTTACGAGGTTGCGTGGAAACTGTGCAATGCTCACTCATAACACAGTAATTTTATGGACTTTTGTCACCAAATTTTCAACATAGCCATTTTAAGACTTCTACTCATGAACAGTGTAACTGTGATTTTCTTAATCTGTCCCAAACATTGCTTTCGCACACCAACAGCACCATTGTGCACTACATGTGTGAAAACACATTTTGGGCGTCATATGAAAAATGGCAGCTGTACTGTTCATAAGGAAGTGTAATAAAATGGCAATGTTGAAAATCTGGAGTGAAAATATTAAATTCGCAAACTTACGAGCATGCATAGGAACTACGCAACGCATGCTCGTAAAACAGTTATTTTAGGAATTGTTTTCACCAAATTTTCAAGATAGCCATTTTAAGACCTCTGCTCATGACCAGTGTCACTGTGATTTTCTTAATGTGTCCCATACATTGATTTCGCACATCGACTGCGCCATTGTGTGCTACATGGGCGGAAACACATTTTGGGTGAGATGTGAAAAATGGTAGCTATACTGTTCATAAGGAGGTGTGGTAAAATGGCAATGTCAAAAATCTGGAGTGAAAATATTGAACATTTGCGAACTTATGAGCGTGCGTGTAAGAACTGTGCAATGCACGCTCGTAAAACAGTCATTTTCAGGAATTTTTTCACCAGATTTTCAACATAGCCATTTTAAGACCTTTGCTCATGAACAGTGTCACTGTGATTTTCTTAATTTGTCCGTCAGAATTGATTTCGCGACACCAACTGCACCATTGTGCACTACATGGGTGGAAATATGTTTTGGGTGAGATGTGAAAATGACAGCTGTGCTACTCATAAGAAGTGTGGTAATGGCAATGTTGAAAATCTGGAGTGAAAATATTGAAAATTATCGACTAACGAGCGCATAAGAACTGCGCAACGCACGCTTGTAAAACAGCCATTTTCAGGAATTTTTTCACCAGATTTTCAATATAGCCATTTTAAGATGTCTGCTCATGAACAGTGTCACTGTGATTTTCTTAATTTGTCCCGTACATTGATTTCGCACACCGACTGCGCCATTGTGTGCTACGTGGGTGGAAACACATTTTGGTTGAGATGTGAAAAATGACAGCTATACTACTCATAAGAAGGCATGGTAAAATGGCAATGTTGAAAATCTGGAGTGAAAATATTGAAAATTCGCAAACTTACCAGTGTGCGTAGGAACTGCGCAACGCTCACTCGTAAAACAGTCATTTTTAGGAATTTTTTCACCAAATTTTCAACGTAGCCATTTTAAGACCACTACTCATGAACAGTGTCACTGTGATTTTCTTAATTTGTCCTGTACATTGATTTCACACACCGACTGCGCCATTGTGTGCTACGTGGGTGGAAACATGTTTTGGGTGAGATGTGAAAAATGACAGCTATACTATTCATAAGAAGGTGTGGTAAAATGGCAATGTTGAAAATCTGGACTGAAAATATTGAAAATTCACAAACTTACGAGCATGCGAGAACTGCTAACCGACGCCGAAATAGTACTTTTTTTGATCGTGCTTCCACCAAATTTTCAAAATAGGCTTCTTTGAGAGCCCACCTTGCGAACGCTGATAGTGTTGTTTCATTAATCAGGCTTCGAAGGTGATTTCATGCAGTGACTGCGAAATCACCCTTTGGGCCCGAATAATGCCATGACAGTGACATCATTCATGAGAAGGGGTCCCAAAAACACCATGTTGAAAATTTGGTGCAAAAATTCCAAAAAATGCCTGAGATATGCAACAAAGTTGAAAAACCCTATCTATCCCATTATACAGCTTACCGGCATTTCCTCAGTTTGCGTTCGGCTTTGAAGAGTGCAGACGTGTTCCCGGTCCACCGAAGATCGTGGCGCCGAGCTCCGGAGGTAAGTATGGGGTGGGGGTGTGGGGAGGAAGGGTGCACAGTGGGTGGGTGTGGGTTGTGGGGAGGGGGCAGGAAGCCTGCTGGACCGTTTTTCTTTACAGGTATTTAAAAAAAAAAGACAATGCGGGGCGTTTGCCATGCTGGGGTGGGCTCCCAGCGTGGCAGAAGGATGGCTGGGGGGTGTGGAGCCGGCGGGACTGGACACCCCGTCGGCCATGTGCATCTGCTGCCATGCTGGGGTGGGCTCCCAGTGTGGCACCCTACTCGGGAGGAGACAGTGAGCCGGCGGGGTTTGGCCGCCCTTTGGCTGTAACATTGAGTTGCCACGCTGGGGTGGGCACCCAGTGTGGCATTTGACGGCTTGGAGGGGGAGCACAGCACAGCCACTGGGGGATTGGGCACCCCCGTTGGCTATAGAGTGTGTGCGGGGGGAGCATGCAGTATGCGTGTGTGTGTGTGTGTGTAGGGGGAGCTGTGCATGAGCAGGCGATATCTGATCGCTGCTCACTGAAGCATAGCTCCCCCTTTCAACTATACACCACTGCATTTTGGAGCTGTCATAGAGAGCTCCAGCATGCATTGGAGGACTGGGGCCGTGCCTGCCGACACACTGACTGAACTGGAAGAAGGGGTGACACACCTCCGAAAACTCGGATGATGGCACTGTGTTTCTGCTACATGCGTGCAAGTAAACATAAATGCTTTCTTGCTAACTAATCCCTCCCCCCTTCCCACCACCCCTGTATGCCCTCTTGTCCTTCAGTCCCAAATACACTGTATTGCCCTGATCAAGTCAACTGTTCCTTTTTTTACTTATATTTTTAATACTCCTCTCTGGTGCAGCCAACATCCTCCACGTCTTGCCCACTCCCCCTCCCCAAACGCCTAATGCACTTACCCCTCTGCCTTTCAACTCTGACCTTTCCTGTGGCAGAGTACGGCCAAGCCTGAAAAGCAACTGTAGAAGAGGGGGTTTAGGAGGGGTGGGAGGGAGAGAGGGAGGGAGAGAGGGGGAGAGGGGGAGATGTATATATGTACATTCAGGGATGTCCAAGACTTTGCCTTAGCATGTTTCTGTCCCTCCTACAATTTGTTTCTGTGACTGAACAGTGGGTAACACAGTTACAAACTTGTTCTTTTACACCAATACTGCAGTGCTCCCATATTGTTTTGGTATTTTCCCTGTAACTCCAGGGTGATATTCCTGTGTTTTCCTGTAGATTACATTATTTCCTATGGAAGCAGAATTGCCCTGTTTTCCTGTATAACCAATGCAAGTCTATGGGAAGAGTTCTCCTGTAGATGCCTCCAAATCCCTGTAAAATACAGGAATCCCTGTAGATATGGGAGCCCTGATACTGTTATGCTGCCTGCTTCAGGCAATATAATCACTTGTGAAACTGTCTCCCTCATTTTACTTCTTTGTGACTGATTTTTTTAAGCCATGTCCAAGTGCCAAATACCACTGCAAATACCTGCAAGCGAACGTTTGGCATTGACAAATGCTTGTTGCTTTAATGTCTTCTCCTATCCATCCGTTAATATTTGGTGTTAATATAGCTTCCTCATTCAAAACGGAAACCCATCTAATCTATGCACTAGAATACCATACACCTTGAGTACTGAAAACATATATGGTGTGAGATTCTGTCAAATGCCTTCTCCTGGTCTATTCCTAATATATATCCTTGTAACTCTTTTCTCTCTACTGCATTAAACATTGCTCTTAACATTATCAAATTGTCTGTTTTCTTCCTGGAATTGCACGTGCTTGATTTGGGCAAATCAGTTGTCCAGAAATGGCTGCTAGTCTATTCAGTAGGATTTTACTCAGTATTTTAAAATCTGTATTTAGCAGACTTATGGGTCTCCAGTTTTTCAAGTCTTCTTTTTCTCTTTTCTTAAAAAATGAATATTAAAGTAGCCTGGTACACTGATTTTGCCAATCTCCCTTCTTGTAACATGTGGTCATACACTATTTCTAAAACGGGCACTAATTCTTCACCAAAAGTTTTATAAAATTCAGCCCCTATCCCATCCTGCCCCGGGGGGATCCATTTTTTAGTCCTTGTATTGCTGTTTTGACTTCTGCTGCTGATATTGGTTCAGTTAAAAATGTACTAGTGTTTCTCTTCAATTTTGGCAAGTCTTGCAGCATTTCTTCACATTCTTCTATCCGGGCTTCCATCCCAAACATTTTCTTAAACTGCTTGTTGACTATCCTTAATATTTCTTCAGGTGTGGAAGCAATTTGTCCTGTTTCTGCTTTTAAACTCTTGATTATCCTGATTTCTACTCTCTTACTACATTCTATGAATGGGTCCAATGTTCCCTTTTTATGTTCGCTTTCGCGCATGCGCAAGAAACATCTTGGGAGAATGGGACACTTTGGAGGTGTGCCCCTCCTCTGCAATCCCCTGCTCCACTGAGCAGGTGTGGCAGTCCTGCACCAATCGGATTCGGTGCTGTGTATGACAGTGGTGGTCTTCTCTTCAAAGAAAACCACTGCTGTCATACACAGCACCTCATCACGCTGCCCCCCCAAATCTTTGCTGCCACGCTGGGAGCCCATCCCAGCGTGGCAAACATCCGTGTCATCTGCCGATGGGGTGCCCAATCCCCGTCGGCTCCATGACCCCCAGCCATCCTTCTGCCATGCTGGGGAGCCCGTCCCCCAGCGTGGCAACGTCCCGCGTTGTCGACGGGGTGCCCAATCCCCATCGGCTCCACGGCCCCCAGCCATCCTTCTGCCATGCTGAGAGCCCACCCAGCATGGTAAAAGTCCACGTCATCTTTTTTTTTTTTAAACCTGTAAATTAAAAGCGGTCCCACGGTGTTTCTCCCAGACCCCTCCCACAACCCGCACCCACCCACTGCGCACCCTGCCTCCCACACCCCTCACCCCATACTTACCTCCGGAGCTTGCGCGACGATCATCGGTGGACGGAATGCCTGCACTTTTCAAAGCCGACCCATAACTGAGGAAATGCCAGTAAGCTGTGTAATGGGCTAGATAGGGGTTTTCAACTTTATTGCATATCTCAGGCATTTTGAATTTTGCCAAATTTTCAACATGGGGTTTTAGGATGCCTCGTGAATGATGTCACTGTCATGGATGTTATTTGGCCCGAAGGGTGATTTCACAGTCACTGTGCAAAATCACCCTCCAGGCCTGAATAACGCCATGACAGTAACATCATTCATGAGAAGGCCCACAAACTCCATGTTGAAAATTTGGTGCACAAATTCCTAAAATGACTGTTTTATGAGTGTGCATTGCGAAGTTCTTATGCATGCCTCGTAGGGTTTGCGAATTTTCAATATTTCCACTCCAGATTTTCAACATTGCCATTTTACCACACCTTCTTATGAGCAGTACAGCTGTCATTTTCACATCTCACCCAAACGTGTTTCGCCCATGTAGTGCACAATGGCACAGTCGGTGTTGAAATCAATGTATGGGACACATTAAGAAAATCACAGTGACATTGTTCATGAACAGAGGTCTTAAAATGGCTGTGTTGAAAATGTGGTGAAAAAATTCCTAAAAATGACTTTTACGAATGTGCGTTGCGCAGTTCCTATGCACGCTTGTAAGTTTGCAAATTTTCAATATTTTCACTGCAGATTTTCAATATTGCCATTTTACCACACCTCCTCATGAGCAGTACAGCTGTCATTTTTCACATCCTGCCCAAAATGTGTTTCCGCCCATGTAGCGCACAATGGCGCAATCAGTGTGCGAAATCAATGTATGGGACACATTAAGAAAATCACACTAACACCATTCATGAGCAGTGGTCTTAAAATGGCTATGTTGAAAATTTGGTGAAAAAATTCCTAAAAATGACTGTTTCTGATGGTGCACAGAGTTCCCTCACGCATGCGCAATGAAGTTTCATAATTTTCAATATTTTCACTACAGATTTTCAACATTGCCATTTTACCACACCTCCTTATGAGCAGTACAGCTGTCATTTTTCACATCCTGCCCAAAATGTGTTTCGGCCCATGTAGTGCACAATGGTGAGTCGGTGTGCGAAATCAATGTATGGGACACAAGAAAAATCACAGTGACACTGTTCATGAGCAGAGGTCTTAAAATAGCTATGTTGAAAATTTGGTGAAAAAATTCCTAAAAATTACTGTTTTACAAGCGTGCGTTGCGCAGTTCCTACGCGCGCTCGTAAGTTCGCGAATTTTCAATATTTGCACTCCAATGATTTCCAAATACCTAAACAGCACATAGAAGCAAGCAACATTCGGCACTGACAAATGCTTGTACTTCTTTGTCACTGATTTTTTTAAGCAATGCCCAAGTGCCAAATACCACTGCAAATACCTGCAAGCGAACATTCGGCATTAACAAATGCTTGTTTATGTTGGCACCAAACCTAGATTCTTGTATTAATGTCTTTGCTCTATCATACTGTAATAGAAACATTTGTTTTTTTTTATCTCTCCAATTTGAGCATCTACATTTGATTTTGTTTGCTCTGCTTGTGAAATTAATTTCTGTAAATTAGCTCTTAATTGCAAGTATTTTAGGTATTTGTCATTCATGTTCTCTCTTGTAATCTTTTGAAATAGTAGTTTCCATGTCATTTTAATGTCTTCCCACCAGAGGGCAGCACTATCATACAAAATTGCCACTGATATTCTGGTTTGCCATTCTTGTCTCCAAAATATTTATATTTGTTCATCCATAGTACTGAACTATTCAACCTTAATGCATTATTTTTACTTCTAGGTTTTCCTGCCCAGGTAACACTTATTGTTATAGATTTATGATCAGAATATTCTCTAGCATGCATATTTACTGTTAAGATATCTAAGACTGCAGAAGTAAGCACAAAATCTACTCTTGTGGACAATTGCCCTTTAAAAAAAGTATTGCCTCCCATTGGAAATTTAGTTCTACAGGAGTCCACCAGTTTGCCACCTATCACTATTTTATTTGAAACTATTTTATCACAGAATAGTCTGTTCATTTTAACCCCCATCTGCTTTTCCCATCCCACAATTAAAATCACCTGCCCAAAGTATCAACCTAGTTGAACAAAGAAATGGCTGGATTTTGTTAAATAGAGCTACTTGTAAAGTTTTAGTCTGGGGAGCACAGATATTGATTACCCTGAATCTTTCTGTGTGAAAGGAGATATCTAACAATAGGGCTCTCCCAGGCTCGATATCCACTAGCTTGGTTACTTTAATATTAGGGTTATTCAGCAATATTCCTACCCCATCACATCTTTCTCATCCTGTGGACAAAACGCAGATTCTTTCATTCACCCCCTGGTGGCCATTTTATTTCTGCAATTGTTTTGAGCCTAGTGTCTTGTATGCAGATGAGATCACTATTGTCTTGTGCCAAAATAGTTAACACTGATCATTTTGCTATTCCCTTTTATGCTATTTACATTAATTGTCATCAGTGTGAAGGAATCCATTTTCTTTCCTTACTGAGTGGAAGATCTATCAAGAAGTTTTGCTGCATCTTCTCCTCCTAGTTCTCTGCGACATATTAGAGTTCCCCTCCCCTTCCTCACAATCTGACGTTACTTCTGTAGTTACTGATGTTACAGATGAAGTATCAGACATCCCCCTCATTTCCTCATCAGATTTCTCTAAGCTCAGTGCAGAGCATTTGTTCCCTTTTCCCTAAGAATTCTTTATTGGATTGTTTCCCTTTTTATGTTTGCTTGCACGCATGTGCAAGAAACATAGTGCCATCATCGGAGATTTCGGAGGTGTGTCACCTCCTCCTCCAATTCAGTCAGTGTGCTGGCAGGCGTGGCCCCTGTAAGCCAATGCATGATGGAGCTGTCTATGACACGCTCCAAAATGCAGTGGCATACAGTTGAAAGGGGACTCGGCGAGTGAGCAGCGATAAGATATCACCTGCCCGCGCAGCTTCCTCCCCCACACATGCGCGCGCCTCCACGCAGGCGCAGCAGGCCGCGACGCGCTGAATAGGCGACGGGTGTCCAATCCCTGGCCGGCTGTGCTGCTGCCTCCACCTCCCCCAAAGATTTCCAAAATGCCACGCTGGGTGCCCACCCTACGTGGCAACTATCATTATAGCTTGACGGGGTGCCCAATCCCCATTGGCTCCACAGTCCTCCCCGAGTAATAAGTACCACGCTGGGAGCCCACCCAGCATGGCAATCTATCCTTAGGCCGACGGGGTGCCCAATCCCCGCCGGCCGAACGCCCCACACACCGTTATGCCACGCTGGAGCTCCACCCAGCGTGGCAAACGCCCCACGTCCACTCTTTTGTTTAATTTGTACCTGTAAAGAAAAACGGTCCCACGCAGTCTCCCGCTCCCCTCCCACAACCTGTTCCCACCCACTGCGCGCCCTGCCTTCACCCCACCACCCCATACTTACCTCCGACCTCGGCGCAACGATCTTCGGTGGACCGGGAACACGCCTGCACTCTTCAAAGCCGACTGCGAACTGAGGAAATGCCGGTAAGCTGTATAATGGGCTAGATGGGGGTTCAACTTTGTTGCATCTTCAGATTTTTGGGATTTTGCACCATTTTCATGGCTTAGACCCTCTTCATGAGTGATGTCACTGTCATGGCGTTATTCAGGCTCGAAGGGTGATTTCGCAGTCACTGCACGAAATCACCCTTTGGGCCTGAATAACGCCATGACAGTGACATCATTCATGAGAAGGGGTCCCAAAAACCCCATGTTGAAAATTTGGTGCAAAAATTCCCAAAAATGACTGTTTTACGAGCGTGCATTGCGCAGTTCCTACGCAGGTTCGTAAGTTCGCGAATTTTCAATATTTTCACTCCAGATTTTCAACATTGCCATTTTACCACACCTTCTTATGAGCAGTACAGCTGTCATTTTTCGCATCTCACCCAAAATGTGTTTCCGCCCATGTAGCACACAATGGCGCAGTCGGTGTGCGAAATCAATGTATGGGAAAAATTAAGAAAATCATAGTGACACTGTTCATGAGCAGACATCTTAAAATGGCTATGTTGAAAATTTGGTGAAAAAAGTCCTAAAAATGACTGTTTTACAAGCATGCATTGCGCAGTTCCTACGCACGCTTGTAAGGTCGTGAATTTTCAATATTTTCACTCCAGATTTTCAACATTGCCATTTTACCACACCTTCTTCTGAGTAGTACAGCTGCCATTTTTCACATCTCACCCAAAACGTGTTTCCGCCCATGTAGCGCACAATGGCGCAGTCGGTGTGCGAAATCAATGTACGGGACAAATTAAGAAAATCACAGTGACACTGTTCATGAGGTGAGGTGTTAAAATGGCTATGTTGAAAATTTGGTGAAAAAATTCCAAAAATGACTGTTTTTCGAGCGTACGTTGTACAGTTCCTATGTACGCTTGTAAGTTCGCGAATATTCAATATTTTCACTCCAGATTTCCAACATTGCCATTTTGCCATGCCTTCTTATGAGCAGTACAGCTGTCATTTTTCACATCTCACCCAAAACGTGTTTCCGCCCATGTAGCGCACAATGGCGCAGTCGGTGTGCAAAATCAATGTACGGGATAAATTAAGAAAATCACAGTGACACTGTTCATGAGCAGAGGTCTTAAAATGGCTATGTTGAAAATTTGGTGAAAAAATTCCAAAAATGACTGTTTTACGAGTGTGCGTTGCACAGTTCCTATGCATGCTCGTAAGTTTGCAAATTTAATATTTTCACTCCAGATTTTCAACATTGCCATTTTATTAAACTTCCTTATGAACAGTACAGCTGCAATTTTTCATATGTCACCCAAAATGTGTTTTTGCACATGTAGTGCACAATGGTGCTGTTGGTGTGCGAAAGCAATGTTTAGGACAGATGAAGAAAATCACAGTTACACTGTTCATGAGCAGAGGTCTTAAAATGGCTATGTTGAAAATTTGGTGACAAAAGTCCATAAAATGACTGTGTTACGAGTGAGCATTGCGCAGTTTCCACGCACCCTCGTTAGTTCATGACTTTGTAATATTTTCAGTCCAGATTTTCACCAGTGACATTTTTCCACACTTCCTTATTTACAGTACAGCTGCCATTTTTCACAACATGGCTGAAGTGTGTTTTCACACTTTCAGTACAGAGATGCGTGGTCGCTGTGGGAAATCATTGTTCGGCACAGATAAAGAAAATCACAGTGACACTGTTCATGATAGGAGGCACCAAAATGCCTGAGTTGACAATCTGCTGTAAAAAATCCCCAACCTAATTATATTACGGGTGTGCGTTGCACAGTTTCTATGTACGCTCGTGACTTCACCATTTTTTTAAACATTTTTACTACAGATTTGCAACATAGCCATTTTTTACACCTCCCCATGAAAGAGTACAGCTGTCATTTTTTACATCCTGTTCGGAATGTTTTTGCACCTGTGGTGCTAAATGCCATAGTCACTGTGCATAAGCAGCTTTCGGCTAACAAACTGATATTCCCCCTGTTCATGAGGTGGGGTCACAAAACAAACATGTTGAAAATTTGGAGTGAAAATGCCAACGAATGCCTGAGGTATTAGGGTTTTCAACTATAACGCCCAATCCTATAGAGAATGACAGGCATCAGGGGTGTGACTTGTGATTCTTGCCTGTGATGCTCATACCATTCCACACCCTGCAGTCAGTGAGAGGCATCGAGTTATGTCTTGGACTCTTCAGCCCCAAACTTCACCCCATTCTCCTATATCGCACCCATCTCACCATATTTCCTAATGAAATGGGGTGCGCATAAGGGCCAAAGACCACAAGGAACACCGTGACACTTGTCAGTCTCTGCAGGGTGGGGTGTGGTGAAATGGCGTGGCCGTTATGCCTGATGACCCAAATGCACACCCCAATGCCTGTCACTCTCTGCAGGGTGGTGGTGGGGTTGGCTTCACTGCCATTCCTATTACACAGCTCTGTAACTTCTACACTACCACTGCCAATGCCAGCAAGCAAACATTCGGCATTGACAAATGCTTGTTTATGTTTGCTTGCACGCATGTGCAAGAAACATAGTGCCATCATCCGAGTTTTCCAGAGGTGTGTCCAGCCTCTTCCAATTCAGTCAGTGTGTTTGCAGGCACGGTCGAAGTGCACCAATCACTGCTCCAGCTCTCTATGACAGCAGTTGAAAATGCAGTGGCATACAGTTGAAAGGGAGAGCTCTGCTTCAGTAAGCAGAGCTCCCCCCATCAACACGCATGCACGTGTATTGCGTGCTCACGCGCTCCCTCCCCACGCACATACTGTATAGCCGACAGGTGCCCAATGCCCTGTCGGCCCATGCTGCCCCTCAAAAAGTTTCAGGTGCCACGCTAGAGCCCACCCCAGCGTGGCACAAGTCTGGTGGTATGGCTGACAGGTGGCTAATCCCCGTCGGCTCCAGCCCCCAAACAGTTTTCTAGCTGCCACGCTTGGGAGCCCACTCCAGCATGGCAAATGTCCCCGCATGTCTTCCTTAGAAAAAACTTGCAAAAGAAAACGCTTCTCGGCATTCTCGCAGCCCACCCATGCCCACCCACTGCGCACCCTGCCTCCCCCACAACCCCTCACCCCATACTTACTCCGGAGTCGATGCGACAATCTTCAGTGGGCTGGGAACACGTCTGCACTCTTCAAAGCCGACCGCGAACTGAGGAAATGCTGGTAAGCTGTATAATGTAATAGATAGGGTTTTTTCAACTTTGCTGCATATCTCATGCATTTTTTGGAATTTTTGCACCAAATTTTCAACATGGTGTTTTTGGGACCCCTTCTCATGAATGCTGTCACTCTCATGGCGTTAATCAGCCCCGAAGGGTGATTTCACAGTCACTGCGTGAAATCACCTTTCGGGACCAATTAACGAAACAACACTGCCAGTGTTCATAAGGTGGGCTCTCAAAAAGCCTATTTTGAAAATTTGGTGAAAAAATTCTTAAAAATAACTGTTTTACGATCATACATTCTGCAGTTCCTACCCATGCTCGTAAGTTTGCAAATTTTCAATATTTTCACTCCAGATTTTCAACATTGCCATTTTACCACACCTCCTTATGAGCAGTACAGCTGTCATTTTTCACATCTCAACCCACAATGTGTTTCCACCCATTGTAGCGCACAATGGCGCAGTTGGTGTGCGAAACCAAGGTATGGGACACATTAAGAAAATCACAGTGACACTGGTCATGAGCAGAGGTGTTAAAATGGCTATATTGAAAATTTGGTGAAAAAATTCTCAAAAATGACTGTTTTAGGAACACACATTGCGCAGTTCCTACGCACGCTGGCAAGTTTGCGAATTTGTAATATTTGCACACCAGATTTTCAACAGTGCCATTTTACCGCACTTCCTTATGAGCAGAACAGCTACCATTTTTCACATCTCGCCCAAAATGTGTTTCCGCACATGTAGCTCACAATGGTACAGTCGGTTTGCGAAAACAATGTTTGGGACAGATTAAGAAAATCACAGTGACATGGCCGAAATGTGTTTTCACACTTTCAGCGCAGAAATGCGTGGTCGCTGTGGGAAATCATTGTTCGGGACAGATAAAGAAAATCACACTGACACTGTTCATGATTGGAGGTCCCAAAATGCCTGAGTTAACAATCTGCTGTAAAAAAAATCCCCAAACTAGTTACAGTACAGGTGTGCATTGCACAGTTTCTAAGCATGCTCGTGACTTCACCAGTTTTTTTAATATTTTCACAGAAGATTTTCAACATTGCCATTTTTTACACTTCCCCATGAACGGTACCACTGTCATTTTTCACATCCTTTTCGGAATGTGGTTTTGCACCTGTGGTGCCAAATGCCGTAGTCGCTGTGCAAAAGCAGTTTTTGGCTAACAAACCAATATTGCCACTGTTCACGAGATGGGGTCACAAAAAAAACATGTTGAAAATTTGGAGTGAAAATACCAATGAATGCCTGAGGCGTTAGGGTTTCCGACCATAATGCCCCACCCTTAGAGAATGACAGGCATCAGGGGTGTGACTTGGATTCTTGCCTGTAATGCTCATACCATTCCACCCACCCACACACCTGCAGCCAGTAAGAGCATCAGGTGTGCCTCGGACTCTTCGCGCCCAAACGTCACCCCATTCTCCTATACCGCACCCATCTCACCATATTTCCTGATGGAATGGGGTGTGCATAAGGGCCAAAGACCCCAAGGCACACCGTGACACTTGTCAGTGTCTGCAGGGTAGGGTGTGGTGAAATGGCGTGGTCATTATGCCTGACAACCCAAAGGCACACCCCAATGCCTGTCACTCTCTGCAGGGTGGTGGTGGGGTTGGCTTCAGTTCAATACTTCGCTGCCATTCCTATTACGCAGCTCTGTAACTTCTACACTACCACTGCCAATGCCAGCAAGCAAACATTCGGCATTGACAAATGCTTGTTTCCCTCTGTATTCTTGTCTGTTAGAGCTTTCCCTGACCTATTTCTTTTTTTTTTGCAGTGACCTTCTTAAAACTTTCTCCTGGATTCAGTGGGGTCCGGGGTTGGGGGCATTTCTTCTATAGCCACCTCTTCTGCAGTAGCGTTTTCTTCAGTGCTAAGTGCACTTTCTGTGTGCTGCTGTAGGTTAGGAGCTGGGTCTTTTGTTGCATTCCCAGACTGTTCTTCCTCTACTACCATGTTAGATGGCCCTGCACCTGAATCTGAGGACAATTACTAGCTTCCTTCGCTATTCTCTGCGCATTCATTTGTTACGCTCTATTAATCAAGCCTTCTTGTGGGGGTCAGTCTTCATTGTTATGTGATGCCCATGGGCATTTCCCATAACCATGACCGGCGTTCTCACATAAATTACACTTGAAAAGGTTAACACATGCTGCCGAAACATGCCCATAATCTCAGCAATGAGTGCATTAGGCATATCATATGCTGAACTTATGTGTGTACATGAACTGCACTTAAAACAAGATTTGGGTTGCCCCATATGAAACAGAACACCTCTGTCTCTGCCCAGATAAAAGGTACTTGGTAAATGTACTGGCCCTGTGTTGATTGAGTACAGTTTTACTTTAATCTTCCAGCCCCATCAGATCTGCTCGCTATCTAGAATGGGAGCTGGTTTGTCCAATACTTCACATCGCTGCCTTATCCAAAACAGAATGTCCTCCACATGGACTCCCTCATTCCGAAACATGACCGTAATATATTTAATAGCAGGCTTCGTGAGAGGGACGGTCATGTAGGGAATCCATAATGGTTATTTTTTAAATTTTGATGCTGTGCCCAAAACCTGTCTAGACTTGAAACTGTCTTAAAACTGGCATCAAAATTGCCATTGCCAAGGTGAATCAATGCAAAAATCTCAGATAAGAAAAACCTCATTGTACCCTTTAAAAGTTGCTTTGCGACATACAGTCTGTCAGGAGGATTTTCCATTCCCCCTTTATAAATCAACCTAATAGCATTTCTCCTTGGGGCTGGTCCCCCTTTGTTTTGGAATAAGTCTGATAGTTTGATCATAGGGCCCAACCAGGCTTTTTTATTGGGTCTTGTAATATATGTTTTGCTGGACCCATTCTATGTAGAGGTTCTTTTTGCAAGTCCAATAATTGTGCTGCAGCTGTTTTTATTGAAGGGGCCCTTAATTGTTCCAGTACTGTGCTCCTTCCTCGAATCCTTGCTACTTTCAGCAGGGGGTTTAGGGGCATCCTGCACTAGAATCTCTGTCTCTTTGTGATATCTTTGAAAAGTCCCATCCCCTGAATCTGGGGACCAGTGTCGGTTTTTATCTTTTAACTATCCTTCCAATGCGTGGGCGGGGGATCAGTAATGTTGCAGGCTCTCTAAATCTTTACTTACTTCACTCACTGCCGGTTTTTGCACATCTCTAAGTCCCAGTTCCATTTTTTATGCTACAATCATTGGGGCTTCTTTTGCAGGCATAGCTGTTGCATTTTGCACCCCTATTATTTTTGCTAGCCCCAATCGGTGTCTTACTGTTCTCAGGGGTTTTACATTAACCACTTGCTCTTCCGGCTCTAGGCACTCAGCAAGCTGTTGAATTTCACTGCCGGCCAGAAAACATTTTGCTTGTCTCTGTCCATTTCAGGGCCCTTGGCTTCTCCTTCTGCTGCCACGTCACCACTCAGCTGTTTCTCCAGTGAGTCGTTTAGCGTTTCTGACACTGATTCATGCCGCATGTCTGACAGTTCTTTTTGCAGTGCCATTCACTGCATCCTACATTCTTCTTCTTTTTGCATTAACATTTTAAGCTTAACTTTTTTCAGCTTCTCCTCTGTATCAGTTATGAAAGAAGGTGTTACCTGCTCGGAGCTAGTTGCTTCTTCCATTATCTGTGACCAGTCCATATCAGTATCATGAAAGCTGACTGGTACTTTATCATCTTGTTCTTCTTCATAAACCAATTGCAAATCTACATTATCCTTGGGAGAAATTAAATCCTAAAGGGGTTCATTTTCCTCTGCCTCTCCTGCATGTAGACCTCCTCCTCCTCCTGGATCCACCTGGGCAGCCATCTTGCCGGCCAGAGGTTCCCCTACAGGTGAGTAAGGGAATATCCCAGGTGTCCTGACCAAATTTCCCCCATTCACTGGAAATACCACAAACAGCTTAAAAATGTGGTTCAATTTCAGTTGGCATCCATCTGTATTCCACCCCCCCCCACCCCAGACAAGGCGGAAAATAGGCATAAAATTGTCTAGTCCTCCTTCCCGGTCAACAAAAGCTAAATAAATAAATAAATGATAAATATCTGTTCAGTACGTTAGTTTCACTGTTGTCATCCTCCACGCTGCCCCCATCTTCCCCCTTCAGTCTCACTATCCCTCCCTTTGCCCTTCTTTTTTCACTTATGTACCTGTAAAAGGTTTTTTCTCCTCTAACCACTGATTTTGTGATGCGCTCTTGTGTCTGAGCTTTGGCTTCCCTTACTGATCTCCCTGCCTCCCTTTGCTTCTTCTGGTACTTCTCCCTATCCCCTTCTGCCTGTGTCTTGTTGTATTGCCTGAATATGATCTTTTTGGCTTTCACATTCTGTGCTACCCCCTTAGAAAACCATAATGACCTCCTCTTTCTTTTCCTCTTGCTAACCTGCTTAATGCATAATTCTGTCACTCTTGTAATCCCTGTTTTAAATATTGCCCACTGTTCCTCCACCTCGATTGTCTCTCCATTCCTATTAGTGCCTCTTTCAGGCTTGTCCCCATTTTCCCAAAGTCTGCCCTCCTAAAATCCAGGATATGTGTTTTTGTGCGGTTTGGTTCTGCTCCTTCTGTGATTTCAAACCACAGTTCTCTAGGTGCTCTCCCACTGTCACCCCTATTACACAGTCCCTGTTTCTGAGCATGAGGTCCAGTATTGCCTTCTGCCAAATTGGTTCCATGACCAGTTGCTTAAGGAAGGCAGCCTGCAGGGAGTCCAGGATAAATCTGTTCCTAGTTGATGCTGCTGATAAAAGGCTCCTGTCCACGTCTGGAATATTGAAGTCTCCAACCAGAACCACCTCCCCCTTGTCTGCCATCCTTTGGATGTCTAGCATTAAACTCTTAATCTATCTCTTCCTCCTGGGTTGGTGGTCTGTAGACCACTCCTGTGCGGATGGCTGACCCTTTTTTCCTTTCCAGCTTAACCCACAATACCCTTCCCCCATTTTGTTCCTTCTGGATCTCTGTGGCCTTTATACCATCTTTCACATAAATGCCATTCCTCCTCCTTCCCTTCCTTCCTGCCCTGTCTCTTCTGAATATGTTGTAGCTAGGTTGACCATCTTCCAGTTGTGGTCATCATTACACCAGGTCTCTTTGATGGCCACAGTGTCCCGGTCCAACTGTGCCATGGCAGCTTCCAGATCCTTTGTGTTGTTACTAAGGCTCCTGACATTGGTACACATGGCTTTCTATGATGTGACCCTCATGGTCTGTTTTGCTGTTCTACTCCAGTCCCCTCCCTAGTTGTCCTCTATCCCTGGTTCTCCCTGATGTCTGCCCTTCCATTGTATTTTGTTCTTTTTCTGTCTATCTTATTTATTTGTTTAGCTTTTGTTTACCAGGTAAGTACACTAGACAAGTATTATGCCTATTTTCAGGAACCACCCACGAGAGTACAACATGAGGAACAACAGTCAAGGAGACATGGCAAAGAGAGTACAGTTTTTTGTCACAGTAAACAAACATGGGAAATACATCATTTGACACTGGGGAAAACATATAGTAGTAAGCACATTTCAGATTATACACTCTAGACTAGCTAGTTCAACTGACAGATATATACAGGTCATCATACATAGGAGTGGAGCATAGCTCAAGGACTGGATTGGTCATAATATAACTTATAACATCGTTGTATACACCCCCTAGGCTAGTTGGATCACGGACAGGTATATACAGCTCATCACATTTTTCTAAATATGCACATGTTAGACAGAAACAGAAACACTTGGTAGTACAAGTTTCTACCAAGTGACCAAGGTGCAATATGTCATGGTTAGCCTATGACCGTGGAGCAATAATGGGTGTAAAAATGCCCAAGGCTTTTTAGGCAGGAGTATTTAGAAGTCATTGACACAGTGGGGAAAATATCTCCAGGAATTCAATGGTGACACCTGGGGGAGGTTCAGACAAAACAATTTGACACTTTACTCTAGGGAGGTTTGGGGCAGTCACACTCTGATGCTAGTTTTAGGAAACCCCACAGGGAATTTCGAAAACTCAGATAGGAGGGGGCAGCTCAGATATCCATAGGCAGCGAATTCCAGAGTCTGGGCGCACTTATGGCAAAGTCCCAATCCCCCATGAGGGTCCGGGCAGGAGGGATTTTGAGCATCCCTGATGTGAGAGACCTAAGTTGATAGAGGGTGGGATTCAGTTTAGGCAGAAGCTGGGCCAGCCCCTGGGGGGGTACTAGTTCTGATCACTTTCCCAGAGAGGCATCCCAACCAAAATCAAGGTATCTAGCTGGTGAGAGCCAGCAGAGTTTCTCATATAGCTCACAATGGTGGGTGAGTCGGGGCAGCCAAGGCAAAATGACAAATGTTATTGTAAGCAGTGTACCACCGGGTGAGATGTGTCTTTGGAGAGTGAGCAAATAGGTGCAGCCCATAGCTGAGGGAGGGAAGGAGCACACCCTTCACTAGGGCAAGCCTGGCTGCCGGTGTAAGGTTATACTTGGCTCTATAGGCCAGACCCAGTTTGCAGTTTGCCGCCCTGCAGATGTTAAGGATATGATTACCCATGTCAAGTTGGGGGTCAAGTGTTACCCCCAGATATTTGATGGAGCTCACTATGGGTAGTGAGGATCCATCTGCACTGGTGACGTGTAAGCAGGCCGATGAGGCTTTGATTTTAGTCATTGAACCAAAGACCATAGCCTATGTCATATTCAGGTTCAGGACCAGCTTGTGACTAGTAACCCATGACAATACCCTGTTAAAGTCATCAGTCAGGTTCTGGTTTAGGGTAGTGGTATTCTGGGAGTGAGCCAGGATTACCTGATCATCTGCATACATGGTGGCGCTACAGCTGGTAGTAACCATGGGTAGCTGATTGATGAAGAGGGAGAAGAGGAGGGGACCCAGTACCAAGCCTTGAGGCACTCCAGAGGTCATCGGTAGGGGCTCGGAGAGGACTTTATTGAAGCAGGTATGCTGCATTCTGCCATGTAGATAACCCATTAGCCATTTCATGGCATGGGGGGAGAGACCAAGTGACCACAACTGTGCACCAAGCAGTTTGTGGTCAATGAGGTCAAAGGCTTTGGACAGGTCGATAAATATTGCACCAGAGAGTTTGCTCTGGTCCATGGCTGTCCGGATACTTGATGTAACCAAGATTAAGGCTGTGGTGGTGCTGTGTCCCTTACAAAAGCTGTGCTGGGCTGGGGACAGAAGTTCATGAGAGTGGATATATTCCGAAAGCTGCTCAGCCACTACCTTTTCAAGGAGCTTGCTAAGGGTTGGGAGAATGGTAATCGGTCGATAACTGTCAGGCAGCTTGGGATTTCCTTGCTTCAGTACAGGAACAATCCTTGCCTCTTTCCAGATGTTTGGGATGGTCCCCAGACCAAGGAATAGGTTGAAGATAAAGGTTACTGGTGAGGCAATGTGTGCTGCACCAAGCTTAAGGAGTTTAGGCTCCAGGTTGTCTAGGCCAGGACCCCTTGGGTGCCTGTCTCCATCTTTTACACGCTACTTTGTAATGATATCTCCTCCTCCTCCTGTTCTCTGGATCCACTGCTAGCTATGGGCAATTAGGTACCCTCCTTGCTGACCTGTCACCCCCCGGCTAGTTTTAATGCTTGTCCATGTAGCATTTAAACTTTTCATTGAGTGCTTGGATTCCTCACCAGGATGAATGCAGGCTGTCAGGCTTGAACAAGCCCCCATCCCCCCAGGTGGGTTCCCAGTCACCAATGAATCTGAACCCTTCCTCGCAGCATCAGTTCTTCAACCATGTGTTAAAGTTTCTGGTGTATGCACCCCTAAACTCTCCCATTCCTCTCGCAGGTAGTACCTATGAGAAACTGATGGATGTAGCTACTTGCTTGAGACTCCTCTCCTTTTCTAAACTCTTCCTGAACTTCCTTAGAGTCCCTGTTTGCCAGGTCATTAGTTCTTTGGTGGATAATGACATCCAGCTCTCCATCCTGTCTTGCCTTTCCAGTGATCCCCAGGATCTTCCTCCCATCCTTTCACATCATGGTACCTCATAGGCACCTCACCTCCCTGTCCTCCCCCTCATATGTTCCTAGCTCAATCCCCTGTATGATAGAGTCCCCCACCATTATTTGCTTCCTCCTCCTCTGGGGTCCACTGCTCCCCCAACTGAGGTCACCTCTTAGGCTGACCTCTGCATCCTTCCATTCCACTTCTGCAGGTGCCTCTGTCCAGTTGTCCCCATACGCCAATGTGGCATATGAATTCTGGAGTGCAATAGGATTTTGGAAGTGCCTCTGCCTGAACATAATAACCCTCCCCATGCCCACCATTGTTCAAGTGCTGCTCATTCTTGGCATCCTTTGAAGCAGTGGCATTGGACTGGGTGGTCTCTGGAGGTTGTCAAAGGTACTCCTGACCCAGTTTACCTCAGTCTGAGTCTGGCTACCTCATCTCACAATCTAGAGGGAGGCCTGCAGATAGGGTAGCACCTCAGCATCCAGACAGTCTGCCTGAATACAGCTGCCCCGCATCCACTGCATTGCACCACTCCCCACATTATTCTGCACTTCTACAGCTATTACACTATTTGTCTGTTAGATATTACACTAGTTGTCTGTTTCTTAAGCCCTCCTTCTAGTTCCCGCTAGATGTGTAGCTCTCCTTCTAGGTCCCTGTGTTTGGTTTTTTGGAAGTATTTTTACTTGGTGTCAGTTTTTGTTTTTGTAATTTATACTACGGTAGCACCCCGAGTTGATTGAAATTTTGCATTACTCCAACTTGATCTGAGGGAGGGCTTACTCCCCCTTGTTCCCCTTCTAGTCCACAGCCCCAGCTATTCTGTATGCGTGGCTACTGTCAATCAGATTTAATAGGGCATTTCATTACCAGTGGGGGTGAGAGGGTGAGCAAAAATTTGCAGCAAGTTAAAATAGCAAGGAAAGAACAGTCCCACTTAAATCACACCAAAATAGGTTTCAAATTTTCAACAGCAAGGAAATATCAGCCCCACTTAATTCACACCAAAACAGGTTTCAGATTTTCAACCTCAAGTAAAAACAACAAGGAAATAACAGCCTCATTTAAATCACACCATGTCTTGAATGAAACATTTGGATGATTGCCCTGTTTTATCAACTTTAAAAGCCATCAGGAACCTGTGTGTTATGATGATTTCTGTAATCTCTCTGTCCATTGACAGCAACCCTCTGACAAGTGGGCTTTTGTTAGGCTGACATTGAACTGCAGTATGACTGCTTGTCTCCCAGAGAATGTGACTAGTTTCTTGTGTTTTATTGTACCGGTCATCATGGTTTTGCAGCTGACAACAATGGAACCTTTGCCATTTGGAAACATTTTTCTCCAATACTCACATTACACCTCTGTCCTGTCATTATTTACTAAAATCCATTAGTTATCTGTCTTCCAAGAGACTTGAAAATGTTGGGTTCTTTGCTTTTCGTACTCTTTCTTTTTTGTGAATATTTTTTTGCATGGCTTAGGCAATTTTGTTTTGGGGGTCCCTCCACAGGTTGGATACTCGCCTCCACAAAAGACATGGAACTACTGTCAGGGATGCTTTTAGGTTCTGTGGAGGACGATGTGCCTGCTAGCTGTGGTACAGGAGCTGTATTTTTTTGGTAAACCCAAGAAGAGACATGTTTATTGATCTGAGAAACAAGTTGTGTTAATAAAGTTGCTTTTAAATGAGTTGTGTGAGTGTCTTTATTTAGTCAAGAAATCACAATACTTCAGAACACACTGTTCTCTCCTCTGAATTAGGACAGCAGAACTGACTTTTTTGAAGTAACAGGTCGGATGGACAGCTCCCCACACTCATAGACTAGTTCTATGTCTGCCACAGATGAGCTGGATTTTCTTATTTTTTTTCTTCAAAAGACTGACTGTTCAGGCAGGTACACTTCTTGCCCCCTCATTGAGCGTGTGTGCTTTTTTGTTTTTTAATCTGACCACATTCTGCATCTGCTTGATTATCCCACTAGGTATTTTCCACTACTGAAGGGCATCACTGTGCACTACACATGTGCAGCAATTTATAGGCTTTATTTTATTCCATCACAGATCAGACTCTCCACAAGGACTTTCCCTTATACTGTAGGGCAACGTGGAATGCAGTAAATTTAGTGGTTCTTTTTATGTTTGCTTGCATGCATGTGCAAGAAACATAGTGCCATCATCCCAGATTTCGGAGGTGTGTCACCTCCTCCTCCAATTCAGTCAGTGTGTTGGCAGGCGCTGCCCCTATAAGCCAATGCATTCTGGAGCTGTCTATGACAAGTTCCAAAATGCAGAGGTATACAGTTGAAAGGGGGAGCTACGCTTGAGTGAGCAGCGATAAGATATTGCCTGCTCATGCGCAGCTCCTTTTACACACACACACACACACACACACACACACACAGAAACTCCCTCCTCCTCACACACATATAGCCAACGGGTGGCCAATCCCCGTCGGCTTGTGCGCGTCCCCCAAAGCCTCCCAAATGCCAGCTAATAGCTGGCCAAGTGCCAATCCCCATCCCGGCTTCAATGCTATCTCCCTCTCCCCATACTACTCACCCCGATTGGGGTGCCCAATCCCCATCAGCTTCACTCTTATCCTCCCCGAGACAAGGTGCCACGCTGGGAGCCCACCCCAGTGTGGCAACAATGTCATGTATGACGGGGTGCCTAACTCTGGCCGGCTTGAATGCCCTCTCCACTATCCTTGTGCTATGCTGGGACCTCAGTGTGGCAATGTCCTGCTGCTTATTTTTTTTTTTCAACCTGAAAATAAAAACGGTCCCACGTGAGTCTCCCAGCACACCTCCCACAACTCCAGACTCCACCCACTGCGCACCCTGCCTCCTCATTACCCTCAACCCCCTCACCCCATACGTACCTCCGGACCGGCGCGATGATCTTTGTGGACCAGGAACATGTCTGCACTCTTCAAAGCCGACCGCGAACTGAGGAAATGCCGTAAGCTGTATAATGGGCTAGATAGGGGTTTCAACTTTATTGCATATCTCAGGCATTTTTGGAATTTTGCACCAAATTTCAACATGGGGTTTTAGGACCCTTCTCATGAATGATGTCACTGTCATGGCGTTTTTCGGCCCAAGGGTAATTTCACAGAGTGACTGTGCAGTGACTGCAAATCACCCTTCAGGCCTGAATAATGCCATGACAGTGACATCATTCATGAGAAGGGTCCCAAAATCCCATGTTGAAAATTTGGTGCAAAATTCCAAAAATTACTGTTTTATGAGTGAGTGTTGCGCATTCCTACGCAGGCTCGTAAGTTCGTGAATTTTCAATATTTTCACTCCAGATTTTCAACATTGCCATTTTACCACACCTTCTTATGAGAAGTACAGCTGTCATTTTTCACATCTCACCCAAAATGTGTTTTCACCCATGCAGCACACAATGGCGCAGTCGGTGTGCGAAATCAATGTACGGGACAAATTAAGAAAATCACAGTGACACTGTTCATGAACAGAGGTTTTAAAGTGGCTATGTTGAAAATTTGGTGAAATAATTCCTAAAAATGACTGTTTTACAAGCGTGCATTGCGCAGTTCCTACGCACGCCGGTAAGTTCACGAACTTTCAATATTTTCACTCCAGATTTTCAACATTGCCATTTTACTACACCTTCTTATGAGTAGTACAGCTGTCATTTTTCACATCTCACCCAAAATGTGTTTCCGCCCATGTAGCACACAGTGGCGCAGTCGGTGTGCGAGATCAATGTACCTTGACAAATTAAGAAAATCACAGTGATGCTGTTCATGATCTGAGGTCTTAAAATGGCTATGTTGAAAATTTGGTGAAAAAATTCCAAAATGACTGTTTTACGAAGTATGCTAGTTAGTTCTTTGACGCACGTCAGAAGTTTGAGAACTTTCAATATGTTCACTCCAGATTTTCAACATTGCCATTTTACCACACCTTCTTATGAGTAGTACAGCTGTCATTTTTCACATCTCACCCAAAATGTGTTTCCGCCCATGTAGCGCACAATGTCGCAGTCGGTATGCGAAATCAATGTACGGGACAAATTAAGAAAATCACAGTGACACTGTTCAGGAACAGAGGTTTTGTTTGTTTGTTTGTTTGTTAATTTTTATTCTGTATAATCAGTGAGCAATAATGCCCATTTTCACTGATGCCCAGTCACAACATAATACATACATAAATAATATACAACATATAAATATAAGAAACAAACATACATATAAAATACATTATTTAAAACAACAACACTTTGAATTAACAACCAAAAATTTCTTTAAAATCCTCTTAAATGACAAAATCGTAACACATTGCATAATGTTAGAGGGTAATTCATTATACAATTTCACCGCATAAAATTGAAGAGAATTCTGAGCAAAAACACTTTTATAGTAGGGAATCCGAAATTTAAAATTTAGATTATCCTGCGACCTGGTTCCTACACCATTAATCAATTTAGTAAACATATCACAAATAATACCAGAAAAAATTTCCAATTTAATTTTTTGAAGAAATACTAAAATACGTAATCTAAACCTATCAACTAATGACAAACACCCCAAAGAACTATATAATAAACAATAATGAGTTCTTTTCTTTTGTCCTGTAGCAAATCTAATAATACTATGATAAGTGGATTCCAACTTATTACGCATTCTAACTGAAGTAAAAAAAATATATAATTAATCCATAATCAATAACTGAAAACAAAAGACTATTAACCAAAATTATTCTAACCTCATCTGTTAAAAACCTTTTCAATCTATAAAGCATTCCCAATCTTCTATGCAGCTTACCTATTAATTTCTGAATATATATTTCAAATGATAAATTACAATCAATAACCAGGCCTAAATAACAAATTTCAGTAACCCTTTCTATATTATTCCCAAATTATCCTTTAGAATTAGCTCAGAATTTACACTAGATCTTGTATTATTAAATACCATACATTTTGTCTTTACATGATTTAACACTAAATTTTGCTCCATTAACCAACCATGCATCAAACTAAAATCATCCTGTAACCTTTGCTGTACAGCCTGTAAAGTATTACCAATACATAATAAAACTGCATCATCTGCAAACAATATAAGCTCTGTTTCTTTACATACTTTATGCAAAGAATATAAAAATAAAGTAAACAACAAATGACCCAATACAGACCCTTGGGGAACACCACACATCAGAATACCCTCATCAGATAACACACCATTCATCATAGTTTTCTGCACCCTACCAGTTAAATAATTATTAAACCATAATATCACTTCCTTGAGAAATTTACCTCCAACAAACTCATTAACAACTTCCTATGATCAACCAAATCAAACGCCTTGGTGAGGTCCACAAAGCCAGCAGCTACTATTTTACCCTCATCTAAGGCATTGTACACCTGCCCGTGAACCTCACAGGCGGTTTCAGTACTAAATCCTGCCTAAATCCATGTTGTAGGAGACCATAAAAATGTTGATCCAAATAGGCTTTAACCTGATCAGAAACTATTCTCTCTAATAATTTAGATAAAGGAGCCAATAGTGTTATAGGTCTATAATTATTAACATTAATTTACTACCTGTTTTGTAAATTGGCCTTACAACACCACATTTCCATTTTGAAGGATATATGTTATTAGTAAGGGAAAAATTAAAAACTTTAGTCAACATAGGAACAATCATTGACCTAACTTTTATAATTCTGTAATCTATTCCATCCACCCCTAAGTATGGCCTAGGATCAGTCTTCAAAATATACATCAAAACCTCATTTTCAGTAAGCTCCGAAGATGAAATTTAGGCACTCCCATAATTTTCTCAAGTAACTCCTCTAATTCTAAACTTGAAACACGTCCTTGAATATTAAACCTTTCCAAATCAGTAAAATATGCATTAAACCCATTTACTACTTTAATTGGATCACTAACCAATTGTCCATCTAATTGCAACGTAATATTATCCAAACCCTTACTTCTTCCCATTAGATCATTCAAAACTTTCCAAAGAGCCTTAGTATCATCGACCCTTACCCAATTTATTTAATAAGTAGTCCTTTTTGCTTTCTAACCTTTGCCTTACATAAATTCGTAATCTCTTATATTCCTGTTGCATACCAGTTGTCTTATACTTTTAAACTTATTCCAAACCTTATTTCTATCCCTTACAGTTTTCCTTAATTCACAATTGAACATATTTTTCCTCTGCTTTCAATTTAACAGTCTTAAGCGGCAACAACTTATCACAAATGCCAACAAAATAACTATAAAACCTACAAAAGCATCATCAATATCATCAATAACATCTAAAAAGACCAGTCGATTAGCTGAACTTCATCTAAAAGACTGCAAATTAAGGTCCAAACCTTCCTATACTGCAAAGTTCTATACGTGTTCTTTAAAATGTTTAACAGACCATTCACAATAAATTGCACAGTGGTCACTAAGACAATCTGAATAAACTCCTGACTTAACTACATGATCTAGACAATTAGTAATAATCCAATCAATTAGTGACTCATACCCAGTTTGATAATTATATCTAGTGGAATCAGTCACCAACTGAAACATGCCTAAATCTAGAACCAAATTTCTAACATCAATTGCTTGATTTGAAGACCAATCCAAATTAAAATCACCTAAGATTACTAATTCTCTAGAATGCAAAAGTTTTAAAGTGGCTATGTTGAAAATGTGGTGAAAAAATTCCTAAAAATGACTGTTTTGCGAGCGCATAGGTGTTCTATCAAAGACGTCAGAAGTTCATGCAACTTTCAATATTTTCACTCCAGATTTTCAACATTGCCATTTTACTACACCTTCTTATGAGTAGTACAGCTGTCATTTTTCACATCTCACCCAAAATGTGTTTCCGCCCATGTAGCGCACAGTGGCGCAGTCGGTGTGCGAGATCAACAAATTAAGAAAATCACAGTGACACTGTTCATGAGCTGAGGTCTTAAAATGGCTATGTTGAAAATTTGGTGAAAAAATTCCTAAAAATGACCCAGACACCCCAATGCCTGTCACTCTCTGCAGGGTAGTGGTGGGGTTGGCTTCAGTTCAATACTTCACTGCCATTCCTATTATGCAGCTCTGTAACTTCTACACTACCACTGCCAATGCCAGCAAGCAAACATTCGGCATTGACAAATGCTTGTTTTTATCCACCACACTGCACCTCAGACAGAAATTTCCCCACAACGACTTTTCCTCACTGGGGACTTCCCCCTTACTCTGGGGCAATATACAGGAGTTAGTATGCAGGAATTAGTGTTTTTTTTTTTTTATCAAAACATAGCAACTCAGACAGAGATTTCCCCACAAGGACTTTTCCTCACTGGGGACTCCCCCCTTACTGTGGGGAGTTAGTATGCAGAAATTAGTGTGTGTGTTTTTTTTTTTAACAAAACATAGCAACTCAGACAGAGATTTCCTCACAAGGACTTTTGCCTACCGTAGGACAATTTGCTTACTATGCAAAATGCATTTTTATGTTTGCTTGCATGCATGTGCAAGAAACATAGTACCATCATCTGAGATTTCGGAGGTGTGTCACCTCCTCCTCCAATTCAGTCAGTGCGTTGTCAGGCGCGGCCCCTGTAAGCCAATGCATGCTTGAGCTGTCTATGACAAGTTCCAAAATGCAGTGGCATACAGTTGAAAAGGGGGAGCTATGCTTCAGTGAGTAGCGATAAGATATCGCCTGCTCATGCGCAGCTCCCCCTACCTACACACACACACACAAATTCATGCATATTGCGTGCTGCCCTCTCCCCCAGCACACACGTATAGCTGACGGGGGTGCCCAATTCCCTGTTGGCTTGTGCTGCGCTCCCCCCCAAAGCCTTCCACATGCCACGCTGGGTGCCCACCACAGCATGGCAACTCATAGTTGGCTCTACTGTCCTCACCCCCGAGTATGTGCCACGCTGAGCCCACCCCAGCGTGGCAGCTGATCATATGGTGACAGGGTGCCCAATCCCCGTCGGTTCCATGCCTCCCCAGCCATCCTTGGTTACGCTGGGAGCCCACCCAGCGTGGCAATGTCCCACATCGCTTTTTTTTTCACCTGCAAATAAAAACAGTCCCACGGCGCTTCTCCCAGGCCCCTCCACAACCCGCACCCACCCACCCACTCGCGCAACCTGCCTCCCCACACCCCCTCACCCCATACTTACCTCCGGAGCTCGGCGCGACGATCTTCGCTGGACCGGGAACAAGTCTGCACTCTTCAAAGCTGACCGCGAACTGAGGAAATGCCGGTAAGCTGTATAATGGGCTAGATAGGGGGTTTTCAACTTTATTACATAGCTCAGGTATTTTTTGGAATTTTTGCACCAAATTTTCAACATGGGGTTTTTGGGACCCCCTTCTCATGAATGATGTCACTGTCATGGCGATATTCGGGCCCAAAGGGTGATTTTGCAGTCACTGTTAATGAAATCACCTTCAGAGCTGAATAATGCCATGACGAGCCTCATGAAAGGTCCACGCCATGGTGATATGTGATAAATTCAAATGACTGTTTTAACATGCGTTGTGCAGTTCCTACGCAGGCTCGTAAGTTCGCGAATTTTCAATATTTTCACTCCAGATTTTCAACATTGCCATTTTACCACACCTTCTTTTGAGTAGTACAGCTGTCATTTTTCACATCTCACCCAAAATGTGTTTCCGCCCATGTAGCGCACAATGGCGCAGTCGGTGTGTGAAATCAATGTACGGGACAAATTAAGAAAATCACAGTGACACTGTTCATGAGCAGAGGTCTTAAAATGGCTATGTTGAAAATTTGGTGAAAAATTCCTAAAAATGACTGTTTTACGAGCGTGCGTTGTGCAGTTCCTATGCATGCTCGTAAGTTTGTAATTTAATATTTTCACTCCAGATTTTCAACATTGCCATTTTATTACACTTCCTTATGAACAGTACGGCTGTCATTTTCATATGTTGCCCAAAATGTGTTTTCACACATACATGGCGCACAAGTAATGCTGTTGGTGTCACGAAAGCAATGTTTAGGACAGATTAAGTAAATCACAGTTACACTGTTCATGAGCAGAGGTCTTAAAATGGCTATGTTGAAAATTTGGTGACAAAAGTCCATAAAATGACTGTGTTACGAGTGAGCATTGCAGTTTCCACACCCTCGTAAGTTCATGACTTTGTAATGTTTTCAGTCCAGATTTTCACCAGTGGCATTTTTCCACACTTCCTTATGAACAGTACAGCTGTCATTTTTCACAACATGGTTGAAGTGTGTTTTCACACTTTCAGCGCAGAGATGCGTGGTCGCTGTGGGAAATCATTGTTCAGCGCAGATAAAGAAAATCACAGTGACACTGTTCATGATCGGAGGCACCAAATGGCTGAGTTTACAATCTGCTGTAAAAAAATCCCCAACCTAATTATATTACGGGTGTGCATTGCACAGTTTCTATGTACGCTCGTGACTTCACCATTTTTTTAAATATTTTTACTGCAGATTTGCAACATTGCCATTTTTTTACACCTCCCAATGAACAGTACAGCTGTCATTTTTTACATCCTGTTCAGAATGTGTTTGCACCTGTTGTGCTAATGCAGTAGTCGCTGTGCATAAGCAGCTTTCAGCTAACAAACTGATATTCCCCCTGTTCAAGAGGTGGGGTCACAAAAAAAACATGTTGAAAATTTGGAGTGAAAATACCAATGAATGCCTGAGGTATTAGGGTTTCCAACCATAACGCCCAACCCTGTAGAGAATGACAGGCATCAGGGGTGTGACTTGGGATTCTTGCCTGTAATGCTCATACCATTCCACTCCCTGCAGCCAGTGAGAGGCATCAAGGTATGCCTTGGACTTTTCGGCCCCAAAGTTCACCCCATTCTCCTATATCACACCCATCTAACCATATTTCCTAATGAAATGGGGTGCGCATAAGGGTCAAAGACCCCAAGGAACACCGTGACACTTGTCAGTGTCTGCAGGGTGGGGTGTGGTGAAATGGCGTGGCCGTTATGCCTGACGACCCAAACGCACACCCCAATGCCTGTCACTCTCTGCAGGATGGTGGTGGGGTTGGCTTCAGTTCAGTACTTCATTGCCATTCCTATTATGCAGCTCTGTAACTTCTACACTACCATTGCCAATGCCAGCAAGCAAACATTCGGCATTGACAAATGCTTGTTTTAATCCACCACACAAGTGCAGTTTAGACAAGAGTTCCCCACAAGGACTTTCCCCCCTTTACTGTAGGGTAATGTGCTTAGTATTCAGCCAGTTTTTTTTTTTTTTTATTTGTTTTTGGTTTTTTATTCACCACACTAGTGCAGCTCAGATAGATAATTCTGCAGAGGATGTTCCACCCTTATTGTCGGGCAATGTGCCTAGTATGCAGGAATACAGGCAGTTTTCTTTTTTTTCCTTTATTTATCACACTGCAGCTCAGACAGACTGAATTTCCCCACAAAGACTATCCCTCTTACTGTAGAGCAGTGTGTTTGTATGCAGGAATTATTTAGTTTGTTTTTTTAATCCACCACAGAGTGTTAGATTTCACCATGACCCAACTTAAGAGTCTTCAAAAAAATAATCAGTGAGTGGTTTTATTCTCTGTGCAGCAGCTCTTTCCTGACTGCTGCCTGTCTCAGAGGATTTGTTTTTTTAATGTTTGCTTGCATGCATGTGCAAGAAACATAGTGCCATTATCCGAGTTTTCGGAGGTGTGTCACCCCCTCTTCCAATTCAGTCAAGTGTTGGCAGGCACAGCCCCAGTCCTCCAATGCATGCTGGAGCTGTCTATGACAGCTCCAAAATGCAGTGGCATACAGTTGAAAGGGGGAGCTACGCTTCATTGAGTAGCAATCAGATATCGCCTGCTCATGTGCAGCTCCCCCTACACACACACACATACACACACACACACACACACACACACATGCCGCATACTGCATGCTGCTAGCACACACAATGTATAGCCAAAGGGTGCCTTTCCCGCTTCAGCTGTGCTGCGCTCCCCAAAAGCCTTCCACATGCCACGCTGGGTGCCATCCCAGCGTGGCAAGTCATCGTACAGCCGACGGAGGTGCCCAGTCCCCCATCGGCTCCACTGTCCTCCCAACCCAGAATACAGGGTGCCACACTGGGAGCCCACCCCAGAGTGGCAACTGATGTTATGGCTGACAGGGGTGCACAATCCCCCGTTAGCTCCACGCCCCCCTAACCAGCTGTCCTTGTGCCACCCTGGGAGCCCACCCCAGCATGGCAAACGTCCCGCATCGTCATTTTAAAACCAAAAAACCTGAAAATTAAAAACTGTCCCTCAGCGTTTCTCCCTGCCCCCTTCCCACAACCTGCACCCACCCACTGCGCATCCTGCCTCCCACCACCCATGCTTACCTCCGGACCTCGGCGTGATGATCTTGGTGGACTGGGAACATGTTTGCACTCTTCAAAGCCGACCGCAAATTGAGGAAATGCTGGTAAGCTGTATAATGGGATAGATAGGGTTTTTTCAACTTTGTTGCATATCTCAGGCATTTTTTGGAATTTTTGCACCAAGTTTTCAACATGGGTTTTTTGGGACCCCTTCTCATGAATGATGTCACTGTCATGGTGTTAATCGGTCCTGAAGGGTGATTTCACAGTTACTGCGTGATTAATGAAATGACACTGCCAGCGTTCATAAGGTGGGCTCTCATGAAGCCTATTTTGAAAATTTGGTGGAAAAATTCCAAAAAATGACTGTTTTATGAGCGTGCGTTGCGCAGTTCCTACGCATGCTCGTAAGTTCGCGAATTTTCAATATTTTCACTCCAGATATTCAACACTGCCATTTTACCACATCTTCTTATGAGCAGTACAGCTGTCATTTTTCACATCTCACCCAAAACGTGTTTCCGCCCATGTAGCGCACAATGACACAGTCGGTGTGCAAAATCAATGTATGGAACAAATTAAGAAAATCACAGTGACACTGTTCATGAGCAGAGTTCTTAAAATGGCTATGTTGAAAATTTGGTGAACAAAATCCTAAAAATGACTGTTTTATGAGCGTACGTTGCGCAGTTCCTACACGTGCTCGTATGTTTGCGAATGTTCAATATTTTCACTCCAGATTTTCAACATTGCCATTTTACCACACCTCCTCATGAGCAGTACAGCTGTCATTTTTCACATCCTGCCCAAAATGTGTTTCTGCCCATGTAGCGCACAATGGTGCAGTCGGAGTGCGAACTCAATGCATGGGACACATTAAGAAAATCACAGTGACACTGTTCAAGAGCAGAGGGCTTAAAATGGCTGTGTTGAAAATTTGGTGAAAAAATTCCTAAAAATGACTGTTTTACGAGCATGCGTTGCACAGTTCCCACGCACGCTCGTAGGTTTGCGTGATTTTCAATATTTCCACTCAGATTTTCAACATTGCCATTTTACCCACCTCCTCATGAGCAGTACAGCTGTCATTTTCACATCCTGCCCAAAGCGTGTTTCGCCCATGTGGCGCTGATGGCGCAGTTGGTGTCTCGAAATCAATGTATGGGACACATTAAGAAAATCTGACACTGATCATGAGCAGAGGTCTTAAAATGGCTGTGTTGAAAATCGGTGAAAAATTCCTAAAATGTCTGTTTTCTGAGTGTGCATTCGCGGTTCCTATGCTGCACTTCGTAAGTTTCGCAATTTTCAATATTTTACTCCAGATTTTCAACATTGCCATTTTACCACACTTCCTTATGAGCAGTACGGCTGTCATTTTCACATCCTGCCCAAAATGTGTTTCCGCCCATGTAGTGCACAATGGGCGCGGTCGATTGTCTTGAGAAATCAATGTATGGGACACAGTAAAGAAAATCACAGTGACACTGTTCATGAGCAGAGTTCTTAAAATGGCTATGTTGAAAATTTGGTGAACAAAATCCTAAAATGACTGTTTTCACGAGTGTCGTTCGCAGTTCCTACACATGCTCATCGTTTGTGAATTTCAATATTTTCTCCAGATTTTCAACATTGCCATTTTACCACACCTCCTCATGAGCAGTACAGCTGTCATTTTTCACATCCTGCCCAAAATGTGTTTCCGCCCATATAGCGCACAATGGCACAGTCGGTGTGCGAACTCAATGTATGGGACACATTAAGAAAATCACAGTGACACTGTTCAAGAGCAGAGGTCTTAAAATGGCTGTGTTGAAAATTTGGTGAAAAAATTCCTAAAAATGACTGTTTTACGAGTGTTCATTGCGCAGCTCCTATGCACGCTCGTAAGTTTGCAAATTTTCAATATTTTCACTCCAGATTTTCAACATTGCCATTTTACCACACCTCCTTATGAGAAGTACAGCTGTCATTTTTCACATCCTGCCCAAAACATGTTTCCACCCATGTAGTGCACAATGGTGCAGTCAGTGTGCGAAATCAATGTATGGGATGCAGTAAGAAAATCCCAGTGACACTGTTCATTAGCAGAGGTTTTAAAATGGCAATGTTGAAAATTTGGTGAAAAAATTCCTAAAAATGACTGTTTTACGAGCATGCGTTGCACAGTTCCCACGCACGTTAGTAGGTTTGCGAATTTTCCGTATTTCCACTCCAGATTTTCAACATTGGCATTTTACCACACCTCCTCATGAGCAGTACAGCTGTCATTTTTCACATCCTGCCCAAAACGTGTTTCCGCCCATGTAGCGCACAGTGGCGAGGTTGGTGTGCGAAATCAATGTATGGGACACATTAAGAAAATCACAGTGACACTGATCATGAGCAGAGGTCTTAAAATGGCTGTGTTGAAAATCTGGTGAAAAAATTCCTAACAATGACTGTTTCATGAGCGTGCGTTGCGCAGTTCCCATGCACGCTCGTAGGTTTGCGAATTTTCAATATTTCCACTCCAGATTTTCAACATTGCCATTTTACTACACTTCCTTATGAGCAGTACAGCTGTCATTTATCACATCTTGCCCAAAACATGTTTCGCCCATGAGCGCATCAATGGGCACAGTCGATTGTGCAAAATCAATGTATGGGACACAGTAAAGAAAATCACAGTGACACTGTTCATGAGCAGAGGTCTTAAAATGGCTATGTTGAAAATTTGGTGAAAAAATTCCTAAAAATTACTGTTTTACTTAGGCATGCGGTACTTCATTCCTATGCACGCTCGTAAGTTTGCGACTTTTTAATATTTTCACTCCAGATTTTCAACATTGCCATTTTATAACACTTCCTTATGAACAGTACAGCTGCCATTTTTCACGTTGCCCAAAATGTGTTTTCGCACATGTAGCGCACAATGGTGCAGTCAGTGTGCGAAAGCAATGTTTGGGACAGATTAAGAAAATCACAGTTACACTGTTCATGAGCAGAGGTCTTAAAATGGCTATGTTGACAATTTGGTGACAAAAGTCCATAAAATGACTATGTTATGAGTGAGCATAGCGCAATTTCCACACACCCTCGTAAGTTCATGACTTTGTAATATTTTCAGTCCAGATTTTCACCAGTGGCATTTTTCCACACTTCCTTATGAACAGTACAGCTGTCATTTTCCACAACATGGCCAAAATGTGTTTTCACACTTTCAGCGCAGAGATGCGTGGTCGCTGTGGGAAATCATTGTTTGGCACAGATAAAGAAAATCACACTGACACTGTTCATGATCGGAGGTCCCAAAATGTGTTGACAATCTGCTGTAAAAATTCCCCAAACTAATTACATTACGGGTGTGCATTGCACAGTTTCTATGCACGCTCGTGACTTCACCAGTATTTTTAATATTTTTACTACAGATTTGCAACATTGCCATTTTTTGCACCTCCCAATAAACAGTACAGCTGTCATTTTTTACATCTTGTTCAGAATGGGTTTGCACCTGTGGTGCTAAATGCCGTAGTCACTGTGCATAAGCAGCTTTCGGCTAACAAACTGATATTGCCATTGTTCATGAGGTGGGGTCACAAAAAAACATGTTGAAAATTTGGAGTGAAAATACCAACGAATGCCTGAGGTATTATAGTTTCCAACCATAATTCCCAACCCTGTGGAGAATGACAGGCATCAGGGATGTGACTTGGGATCTTTGCCTGCAATACTCATACCATTCCACACCCTGCAGCCAGTGAGAGGCATCGAGGTATGCCTTGGACTCTTCGGCCCCAAAGTTCACCCCATTCTTCTATACCACACCCATCTCACCATATTCCTGATGGAATGGGGTGCACATAAGGGCCAAAGACCCCAAGGCACACCATGACACTTGTCAGTGTCTGCAGGGTGGGGTGTGGTGAAATGGCGTGGCCGTTATGCCTGACGACCCAAAGGCACACCCCAATGCCTGTCACTCTCTGCAGGGTGGTGGTGGGGTTGGCCTCAGTTCAATACTTCACTGCCATTCCTGTTACGCAGCTCTGTAACTTCTACACTACCACTGCCAATGCCAGCAAGCAAACATTCGGCATTGACAAATGCTTGTTTTTCCTATGAGTCTGTGATGTTTAGTTCTAAAGCAAAAAGCCTACCTGTGCAGGCATACAAGGCTCACTGCTGTTCTGCTTGTCCACTGACACCACGCTACACTACTTGAAGGAACCCTGCTAAGTCCCATATCCCCACTTGTGAAATAAAACAAAAAGATCATGTTTCCTCAAAGCAGTAACTCCTGACTGCACTTAGAGGACTTTTTTTTTCACTCAGTACAGATTCTGGTTATTTATTTCCTGAACCCCAGAGTACTTCTCCTTCTCCCATCTTCTGAAAAAAAAATGTAGAGTTTTTCTCCGAGTGCAGCAGCTACTACTGATGTTGTGCACTGAAACAGATTGTTAAGTTTTTTTAAACTATAAATACAGCTCCTATTTTGCCTTGACACCAACTAGAATTCGCTTTCTTAGAGCGCTCCTTCCTCTCTTGCTGCCAACTGACTACTGCAGCAACTCATGGTCAGTACAATGGGAAGAGCTCCTGGCAAGCCAATCAGGGAAGCCAGCAGTAGTGTCAGTCACACGGGTCACGCTATGGTAAAGACCCACAGCTGACCAAGGAGTGCCTGGTTGTATCCTGATGCATTCAGCTCTGAGCCATAGAATGAGCCCTGACAGCCCATGCTGAGAGTCTATGATGGTGCACTCTACCTGCCCACCCCCTTGCCAGAGACCTGAAGCAATAGTGCAGCTGCGGAGAGAGAGTTGCTTGCACGCTCCACCAACAGACCATAAACTGAAGATGGCAGCAAGCAACAGCATTTTCAAATGCAAATACTGAACTGAATCTTACATTTCCAGTAGCTTGACGGCATTTTCATGGAAATGTGGAAAGGCTATATTTCAAGCCCTACATTACCTCTCTCAATAGTGCACTGTGGGAGGGGGGATCAGTCAGTCTCTCTTCCCAAATGCAACTTTAACAACAATATTTCTGAGAACCAAGTAGCCTTCACCACTAGCTCAAAATGTACCCATTTCAGATCTTTAGCAGCTATTCTTCCCTTACTGTGCACTTTCTGCAGCACCCTGTCCAATCTATGGAGGTAGGCTGAGAGGGACTCCCCCGCTGCTGTGTGGTGATCGTGAATCTCCAATAGAGATCATCACAGGACTCTGTGTTTCTAAATACACTGTCCAAGGCAACAAGGTAGTCATCCACTTTCGCCTCAGGATCTGTAGCCCTCAATAAGCAAACGGCATCCAGTGCAGGCCCTTTCAGACTCTCCACCAGCCATTTTTGTTTCTCGGCCTCTGAACACTACTACCCCTGGAGCCTAGGGATATCATAGTCGACCCAAGTCTCATAACCATCTTCTCCAGTTGGTGTGGGGAGGGTACCAGAGAAAACCCACAGACCTCTATAGTAATCAGAAGTAGCAGATGGAGTCAGCCTGGGATCAGCAGGGGTTACTCCCAGTGGCAGCAAGGCTGTTGCATCCTTGAGAGTCTTTCCTTCTTTGGCCAGTAGGGACTCAATCTTCTCTAGGAAGCTTAAACTCCAGAGCTGGAGAAAGAAAAGGCAAGGGCTGTGTACTGCTCCTGTTGCTGAACAGTCTCCAGGTACCTTCTGGCCCGTCATAAGTAAGGATGGCAGGTAACTTGCTAGAGTTCACATATTTGTCACTCTGTATCAAGGCCCCAATACTCTGTGTGACTTATACCTCAGGCCTGGACCTTTAGGTTTCCAACATCTGGTATCATCTCTAGAGTGGCTATACTGGCCTCTCAATCTGTTTCTTTGGGAAACCCCTTCACCTGAAATGCCTTTTCGGGGGTTAGGCACTCCCCTCTGTACCAATCAATCAAATCTAGATGCTCCATTTTAAGTTCTCAGCACTGTGCTTTTCTGGGGGCAGATATCAAAAGTTTTCACAAATCACAATTTCAGGAATGGCCACTAGGGGCAGTAATCCCAGCAGTGTCTCCAGTAACAGCCCTCTGACTCACCTTGGCTGCTCCAGGGCTCCTTGGGTCCACACTGTACACACCTCTGAAGGGCTTGGCCTGGGTTCCATAGTGAAGAATAAGTTTAGCACGGTGCCTTCAGCTGGGGTAGTGGCAGGGAATACCTGCAGGCAATTTGCCGGTTACCTCCCCCCAGGAAATAACAATAATTGCTCTAATACATTCCCCATACTGTAACAGTCCCCCCACACACATTAGCTATAACCCAGAGAATCACAGCAGCAAGAGTTAATACGCAAACACTAGTGATATTGATTTGGGAAAGGCAGGGAGAGAGACATATTAAACAACACTACCACTTTAAACACTTGAAACCCCAAGCAATAACCCCCACATTCCACTTGTGGGTGCACCATGGAATGTCCGTGAGTGAGGTGGGTACCACGCTGAGGATGTGTTGCAGGCCTGGGGGATGTCTTTCTTCGGGGCACAAGAAACTTTACTCACACCAGTAACACTTAAATGTAAACCTGGGGCTTGCTTTAGATTGCTTAGTCCATCCCAGGTAATTAACCCTCAGTTTCCCTAACGTACTAGTTAATAAATTTCCCTAACGCCTCAGCTAAGGGGCACTGTTGGAATTAGGCCAGGGTCTGCTATGGCTCAGCCCCCTTAGCTATGAAAAATAAATCTACATAGTAGGGCCAGAGCCATGACCCTGGCAGCTCTTCTTTCAGTGGGAATTCACAAGTTAACCCCTCCTACCTAAGAAAGAGACACTTTTGAGACATGAATCTACGCAAGGCTATTGCTGCGGTGGGAAGCAAGACATTAATGTGTTAAGGTCCCAAAACAGTTAGATGCGTTATTAGGCATCTCAAATGAAACATAGCTGTTTTTAAGTCCTGTAACATTAAATATGTATGTTCCACTTCTGTAGCCAACACCAGGACCAAAGATAAGACAGACACTCCCTCTAATAACACAAATGAGAAGATTCATTATTTTGAAGGAGAAAAGCCCTTCTCTTCATTGCATTGCTGCTTAAAAAAAATCGGTTTAATTTAAGTTACAAAACTGAAATTACAAAACATGATGGTTTGGATACTGTAAATGTTGGGGCCTCCAAGGGGAACCTCAAGAGAGGAGATTTTGATTACATAGAAACATAGAAACATAGACTTTGATGGCAGATAAGGACCACTTGGCCCACCCAGTCTGCCCATTTCCCATCCTATTGGATAAGCTGCAGATTCTAGGTAACCAACAGCCTATTTCCTGCAACCCCCCCCCACTACAATTGCCTTATGTCTGTCCTATGCATGTTTGAATTCCCCCACTGTTTTAGACCCAACAACCTCCCCAGAAAGGCGGTTCCATGCATCCACCACTCTCTCTGTGAAAAAAAATTTCCACACATTACCCCTGAGCCGTCCCCACTCTATCTTTAAATTGTGCCCCCTTGTTCTTACACATCTCTTTTTCTGAAAGATGCTACCCTCCTGGACTTTGTTGATTCCCTTGAGGTACTTGAAAGTTTTTACCATGTCCCCCATCCTCCTTTCATCATCAAGGGTATACATATTAAGCTCTCTGTCTCTCTTCATATGGTTTCTGATGCAGACCATGCACCATTTTAGTTGCCCTCCTCTGGACTGCTTCCATCCTGTCTATGTCCTCATGAGATGGGGTCTCCAAAACTGCACACAATATTCCAGATGGGGTCTCACCAACTGTCTGTACAGAGGGATAACCACTTCCCTTTTTACATTCGCTTGCGCGCATGCACCAGGAACGTCTTGGGAGAATAGGACACTTTGAGGTGTGACTGTCCTGTGCAATCCACTGCTCCATTGAGCAGGCGTGGCAGTCCTGCACCAATGGATGTGGGTGCTGTGTATAACAGCAGTGATCTTCACTTCAAAGAAAACCACCGGTGCGATCAGTGCTGGCAGCGCTTCTGTATGAGCTGCTGAAACAAAATACGTCCAGCTTCCGCTTCAAGTCTGCACACCCCCCCCCCCCAAAGCTTTGGTGCCATGCTGGGAGCTCACCCCAGTGTGGCAAATCTTATTTTGGCTGGCTCCACATCCCCCAAACAGCTTTCCCTGCTGCCATGCTGGGAGCCCACCTCAGCGTGGCAAACGTCCCTGTCGTAAGAACAAAAAAGAAAAAACCTGTAAATAAGAAAACGCTCCATCGCTGTCTCCCACACCCTCCCACAACCCACATCCACCACTGCGCACTCCTGCTCTCCCACACTCCTCACCCCATACTTACCTCCTGAGTCCGCACGATGATCTTCGCTGGACTGGGAACATGTCTGCACTCTTCAAAGCCGCATCGCGAACTGAGGAAATGCCGTAAGCTGTATAATGGGATAGATAGGGTTTTCAACTTTATTGCATATCTCAATCATTTTTTGGAATTTTTGCACCAAATTTTCAACTTGGGGTTTTTGGGACCCCTTCATGATTGCTGTCACTGTCATGGCGTTATTCGGGCCCGAAGGATGATTTCGCAGTCATTGTGCGAAATCACCTTTCTGGAATGATTAACGAAATGACACTGCCAGTGTTCATAAGATGGGTCTCAAAAGCCTATTTTCAAAATTTGGTGGAAAATTCCTAAGAATGACCGCTTTTACAAGCGGCATTGCGCAGTTCAGACGACGACGTCAGTAGTTCATGAATTTTCAATATTTTCACTCCAGATTTTCAACATTGCCATTTTACCATACCTCCTTATGAGCAGTACATCTGTCATTTTTCACATCCTGCCCAAAATGTGTTTCCGCCCATGTAGCACACAATGGCGCAGTCTGTGTGCAAAATCAATGTATGGGACACATTAAGAAAATCACAGTGACACTGTTTATTAGCAGAGGTCTTAAATGGCTATGTTTAAATTTGGTGAAAAATTCTAAAATGACTGTTTTACAAGCTGCATTACACAGTTCCTACGCGACGTCAGAGTTTGCGAATTTTCAATATTTTCACTCCAGATTTTCAACATTGCCATTTTACCACACCTTCTCATAAGCAGTACAGCTGTCATTTTTCACATCCTGCCCAAAACGTGTTTCCGCCTATGTAGCGCGCAATGGTGCAGTCGGTGTGCAGACTCAATGTATGGGACACATTAAGAAAATTACAGTGACACTGTTTACGAGCAGAGGTCTTAAAATGATTATATTGAAAATTTGGTGAAAAATTTCCTAAATGACTTTATCAGTCGTATGCCTGAAGTTCCTATGCATGTTCAGAGGTTTATAATTTTCAATATTTTCACTCCATATGTTCAACATTGCCATTTTACCACACATCCTTATGAGCAGTACAGCTGTCATTTTTCACATCCTGCCCAAAACGTGTTTCCGCCCATGTAGCGCACAATGGCTAGTCGGTGTGGAACTCAATGTATGGGACACATTAAGAAAATCACAGTGACACTGTTCATGAGCAGAGGTCTTTGTTGAAAATTTGGTGAAAAAATTCCTAAAAATGACTGTTTTACGAGCATGCGTTGCGCAGTTTCTACGCACGCTCGCAAGTTCGCAAATTTTCAATATTTGCACTCCAATGACTTCCAAATACCTAAACAGCACATAGAAGCGAGCAACATTTGGCATTGACAGATGCTTGTATTTCTTTGTCACTGATTTTTTTTAAGCCATGTCCAAGTGCCAAATACCACTGCAAATACCTGCAAGTGAACGTTCGGCATTGACAAATGCTTGTTCTACGTGTGATGCCCCTTCCTATGCATCCCAGTATCCCCCTGGCTCTCCTTACTGACTTCTCACATTGCTTACCCACCTTTAAGTCATCTGATATGACTACCCCAAGTCCCTTTCCATTTTTGTTGTTGTTAGTACCTCCCCAGCTATTGTGTACTCTTCTCCTGGGTTTTTGTTTCCTAGGTGCATTACTTTGCATTTCTTTGCATTGAATCTAAGTTGCCATATGTCTGACCATTCCTCCAACCTTGACAAGTCCCTTCTCATCCTTTCTACCTCCCCTTGTGTATCAACTTTGTTAACAGATCTTTGTGTCATCTGCAAAGAGGCATACCTTTCCCTCCAGAACCTCTGCAATGTCACCTATAAAGATGTTAAAGAGGACTGGACCAGTACTGAGCCTTGGGGTACTCCACTAGTAACCCCCCTTTCTTCAGAATGTGTTCCATTCACTATTACCTTCTGTGTCCTGTTGTGCAGCCAGTTTACTACCCAGGCTACCACCCTAGAACCCACTGCCAGGCTGGCTAACTTGATTATTAGTATTTTGTGCGAGACTGTGTCAAATGCCTTGCTAAAGTCTAGGTAGGCCATATCCACAACCCCTCCCTGGTCTATTACTTTGGTCACCCAGTCAAAGAAATCAATTAGATTCATCTGTCATGACTTTCCTGCTGTAAATCCATGCTGCTTTGGGTCCTGTGCCCCGGTGGCCTCTAGGTACAGAACAGTTCTTTCTTTCAGAAGTGATTCCATCATTTTCCCTACCACTGAGGTCAAACTTACAGGTCTGTAGTTTCCTGCTTCTGCCTTGCTCCCACTTTTGTGAAGGGGAATCACAGCTGCCCTCTTCCAGTCCTCAGGTACCACCCCATCCTCCCATGATTTGTTAAAAAGTGTGGTCAGTGGTGTCACTAGGTCCTCCCTTAGTTCTTTTAGGATTTTGGGATGAATCCCGTCAGGCCCCATTGTTTTGTCCACCTTGAGTTTTAGGAGTTCTTTCAGGATTCTTTCTTCTGTAAATGGACTGGTGACAACCCCCCTACCCAGAGTGCTTCTATTGTCTGGTTTAGGTAACTCCCCCTCATCTTCTTTTGTGAATACTGAGCAAAAGTATTCATTCCGTATCTCTGCCTTTTCACATTCTTCCTCTGCCCATCTCCCCTCTCCTTTACTAATCTTCACTATTCCTCCCTTAACCTTTCTATGCTCCCTAATGCACCTATAAAAGGTTTTATCCCCCTTCTTAACTGAGTTGGCTGTTTTTTTCCTCAGTTTGGGCCTTTGCTATTTTGACTGCTGTTACACGAGGTCCTTGCACCCTAATTGATACCCTCAGAGGTACACCGTAGACAGCCAATATTTATGCATAGGTTACACTAATACCTAGGGCTAAGGGCATCTACCATATAAGAGCAGATGTCAGGATATGAATGCATATTGTTGTAATCCACTTTGCTTGCTAATGCACACATATTATACTATGTATTTTCTGTTTATTTCTTACTTGTCAGATGCCAAGACACCTGTCCTTGAAGTAATTATAATATGTAAGGCAACATTGCCATTCTTTGGTGATGTGCACCACTACACTTTGTTGTGTAAGATTCTGTATAAGAACTTCTTTGTTCTAAGACTGATGACTTTACAGAATTGTATAATGTTATCTTGGACCGTGGAGCCACCTCTAATTTAGCCAATAGGGCTCATCTCTGTAACTAGAAATGTTTTTATCTTTTGGTAACTATAGTAATTATCACAGGTATATAATGTTATGCACAGGCTTTACACCTCGGAGACCCGAGAGATCCCAAGAGACTACAGAGAAACCTTGATGTATAGGGAATGCTTAGCACTGGCTCCCGGTTCGTATTGGTAAGAACTACTTAGGGCAACTGTGATTTATCCCTTTTGTAGTAATAAACTTGTTTATTACTTGAATGCAACTTGTCTGTGATTACTTACATTTCCAATATCGTCAAGAATCTGAAGGAGTGGTTCAGACCCCTCAACAAATTGGCAACCGTGTGCAGGTGATATTTGGTATTTGTAAGTTTTCACTTGTTGCTTAAAATCTCCCCTTTCCAACGGGGACTGTAGGTGTACTTTCCCGTATCACCTCTCCCATTTTTACTAAACTGGTTTGTAGTCACTTGCAAAGTCTGGCTGACTTTTTGGGTGGGGTCGATGCCATCTCAACCCACTCCATAGCGGCTTTGAATTGCAAGCCTGCAACTTATACAGTAGCCCGGCTGTGTTTAAAGTACTTGTGTTGTGGATCGATACGCAACACGCTGTCTTTTTCACAGTTTTAATTTTCGTTCTCTCCCACATAATGGCCATAGTATCAGATATCTGTGCAGAACTGAGACTCGATGTCTCTAACTTCCTTGCCTCCCATGGAGGATGGGCTGACTTCGCGCGGGACGCCATTCAATCCGACAACCCTGTACTGGGGATTTCAACCCAGTATGCAGAGACGCGACAGTCAACCAATAAGCGTTGTGCTAAAGGGTTGATGGTCCCCGCTCTCTACGCTGCTTTGGAAGCCTCCAAAGCGAGGTTTTGCACCCTTGATCTGCAGATCGTATCTCTTAAGCAAGAGATGGGTTTACAGGAAACAGAATGTATTAGACTGCAGCAGAACTTGGAGTCTGAACTTCAAACTCTGTGAAATGAAAAGGATTTACTATTGCATCATTCAGCGCAGACTGGTGAACAAGAAATGTGTACTTTGAAGCAAGAATGTGAAAGTTTGAAACAGGATAAGAGTCAAGTTGTGCAAATGAATGATTTGTTGAGTGCTGCGAATGCATAGTTCAGTGACGAAATGGGTGAGCTTCAGGATGAGATCAACCAGGTACGTAATGATTTAGAAGTAGCCTACAGGGACAATCGCGACTTGAGCGCCGCATACCGAGTTTTGCAAAAGCAGAAGCAGGATCAGGTTGATATGGATGTTGCAAGTGTGAATCATGATGAATGTAGAATTAAGATGGACAAACTGCGCCATCAGCGAGAGGTTTTGGCTGGCTATGTTAAGGCAATGGGAGGCATAGCCCCTGCCTTTCACTCGTCATCGGAAGGGGAGTTATCTGATGATGACATCTCACAGTACACCGCCCAGTCACGCCCCTACTATGGCCCAGAATCCCCACCCGGCCATCCACAGCATGGCGGGTCCCCACCCCCAACTCCCCACGTCACACGTCGGCGATGTCGTGACACTCATCATGGGAATCGCCAACATGGCGGCGCCCATGGTGGGGGGGAGCAGGCCCAAGCCTGGTCCTGACGGCGCCTCCGGTAGCCATTATTAGTGTGGAAGACAGTCAAGAGATAGAAACCATGATTGATAGAGCATTAGGTAATGTCCCTCTTCCTGAAAAGAGCATGAAAGCTATTAAAAGTCAGATTCGACAAATTTTTCAAGATGCTGGCACTCAGAAAGGTGTTGAAACAGGATAAGAGTCAAGTTGTGCAAATGAATGATTTGTTGAGTGCTGCGAATGCATAGTTCAGTGACGAAATGGGTGAGCTTCAGGATGAGATCAACCAGGTACGTAATGATTTAGAAGTAGCCTACAGGGACAATCGCGAATTGAGTGCCGCGTACCGAGTTTTGCAAAAGCAGAAGCAGGATCTGGTTGATATGGATGTTGCAAGTGTGAATCATGATGAATGTAGATTTAAGATGGACAAACTGCGCCATCAGCGAGAGGTTTTGGCTGGCTATGTTAAGGCAATGGGAGGCGTAGCCCCTGCCTTTCACTCGTCATCAGAAGGGGAGTTATCTGATGATGACATCTCACAGTACAATGCCCAGTCATGCACCTACTATGGCCCAGAATCCCCACCCGGCCATCCACAGCATGGCGGGTCCCCACCCCCAACTCCCCACGTCACACGTCGGCGATGTCGTGACACTCATCATGGGAAACGCCAACATGGCAGCGCCCATGATGTGGGGGGAGCAGGCCCAAGCCTGGTCCTGACGGCGCCTCCGGTAGCCATTATTAGTGTGGAAGACAGTCAAGAGATAGAAACCATGATTGATAGAGCATTAGGTAATGTCCCTCTTCCTGAAAAGAGCATGAAAGCTATTAAAAGTCAGATTCGACAAATTTTTCAAGATGCTGGCACTCAGGAAGGTGTTGTTCACACTGCAGCAGAAGCTGCAGCTCACGTAGCTCTGGATGGTGTGTGAGACGCATTACCTATGCCTGATTGACCACCTACTAATCCTCTACAAATGGCCTACTCTGTCCAGCAAATTGCTGACAGTATCGGTTGGATGAGCCCGTCTGATAACCTCAGCTGTCACTTGGAAAAGGTGCATTCTAAATGCAAGATGCTCAGCCTCGCTGCAGAATATCAGGTCCAAATACTACACCAGACCATCGATCCTGGTTTATGGGCCAAACTCCCCGAAGCAGTTCGACAGGATGGGAACACTACCTTTGACGAGGTTGCAGCTAAGCTAATTTCCGCTCATAGCCCAGGTGTAGTAAGAGTGATGCTGGCATACCCCATAAAGCAAAATGCAAAAGAAAGCCCAGCGACCTACCACCAGAGACTCTGGATGGCCTACCGAGCAGGAAAACACCTGGCAGAAGAAGCCGCGGATGTAGATCTTATTGAATATAAGATCTTGTTCCTTAGGAACATAATCCCAGAGGTAAGAGAAAAGGTAGAGCCAACCACATTTCCCAAACACAGATAGGTTTGCCGATATTCTTTGGAAAACCGAGAGGGTTTATCAACTGTACATCCGCGATTTGGGTTCCGGTTCCAAAAAGGTAGCTGCTGTAGAACCCGCCTCCGGGCCCACAACACACTATACAGTGGAAGGGCAGGCCCAACACCAACAGACCAAACATTCATCGGCCCCTCCAGCTGGTAACCAACAAAACCCCCAACAGGTCCAACAACAACAACAGCAGTGGGGTGGGAACTGGAATTGGCCTAAAAACAGGAGACATAAGGGCAGAGGGAAACCATCACCGAGAATGGGTCCTTTGTATAGGGAGATAGCTGAAGAAAACCAAAAATTCTGAGAGCTCCTGGGACAAGTACGCTCTGTAGTGGATGCTGTTCCCCCACAGACTCTTGCAGCAGTACAACTGGCAGCCCAGGCCACAACCGGCCATGGAGACAATGGAAGTACAAGCCCACAGGCCCATACAAGCCTGAACCCAGAAGCTCCTCCCTATATCACATCAGTACAGCACTGTGAAGTCATTCATGCAAGTCAGGCCCAACCTCTGCATGCCTCTGGCAATACAGATTGACAATTACAGGCCCCAGTCCGTATTGTAAACAAGCTGGTCTTGGATACAAATGGAAGGCCCTGCACTGAGGCCGAGGTCGGGGTCTGCCAACTAGTAGTCCTACTGGATACAGGTGCAGCTGTATCTGTACTGCATGATGAACACTTGGACACGTCCCCTTGGTCTACCGGACGGAAGACCAATATGTCAGAGTTGATGGTACTAGGCTGCCTGCATACCGTTCTCTACCTTTACCGGTAGAATTAGGCCACCTGAAGGCCTCACATACTTTCCAACTGATGGTACTGCGTGATCATCCTAGTATCATAGGAATTGATTTCCTTGCACCACACGGCTGTGTGGTGGATCTAGTTAACATGCTACTGATACAGATTCAGGGTCAATACCATACCATCTTGATTCCCGATTCACATGCTGTGGCAGCAATATCTATCAATAACAAAGAATATGACATTATAGATTTGTTCAAGAATCATGAATTCTTCCCAAAACTCTTACCTATTCTGCAACAACATTTGAAAACGTTTGCAGTTAACAAGCATGACTGCGGTAGAATGTATACCGTCATTGAAGTGCCCGGTCCGGCACATGAAAAGCAAAGGCAATACCCTTTTTCAACTGAGGCCTTGCCTTCCCTCAGAGAAAAGATCAAGTTGCTCCTCAAACAAGGAGTAATCAGAACTTGTATTTCTACTGCCAACTCCCCAGTATGGCCCGCGAAGAAACCCACAGGTGCCTGGAGACTTGCTATTGACTACAGGAAACTGAATCAGGTCACTCCCAGTTGTTCCCCAACTGTTGCATCAGCACCGGATGTGCTCTGACTCCTAACACCTGACCAGAAATGGTTCAGTGCCCTGGACATTTGCAGTGGCTTTTGGTCATTGCCATTGGTCCTCAAGAATCAATATAAGTTTGCCTTCACCTTTGAAGGACGACAGTACACGTGGACTTGCTTGCCACAACGATTCCATAACAGTCCATCCCTCTTCCATCTCTACATGATGGATGCCCTACAGAGTTTCTCTACCCCCCAATGTCTCTTACAGAATGTAGATGACCTGTTGTTGGCCACGGCCACACAGGAACAACATCTGGATCTCTTGGATGAACTACTGACTCTCATCCAGAGAGCAGGCCTGAAATGCAACCTGGCAAAAGCACAATTGTGTCAGAAGGAAGTATTGTTTCTGGGTCTGAAAATAACTGACCAAGGTCGAAGCCCTACCTGGAAAAAGATACAGGGATTACAAGACTTGCCGTTACCTACCAGTGCGGCAACTCTTCGAAGGTTTCTAGGTATGGTAAATTATTCAAGAGATTTTATTTGTGATTTTGCTCAGAAAGCCTCTCCTCTGTATGAACTACTCAAAAATGATGTTCCATGGACTTGGGGTCCTGTTCACACCCAGGCTGTGACGTCACTGAAGCAGGCTCTGGCCTCCGCCCCAGCACTGGTTAATCCCAATCCGGCACTACCATTCCATCTTGAGTGTGCCACCTCTGACATTGCCATGTCAGCAGTGCTGGCTCAGAAGGTGCACGGCACCTTGAGACCAATTGCATATGCATCGCAGCTCTTGACCCGAGTGGAATAGAAGTATGGTCTTTGTGAAAGGAACCTTCTGGCCACCTGCTGAGCTGTCAAGCACTTCTTGTATATCATTGGGTACTCACCATTGATCCTTAACACTAACCACATGACAACTACCTTCTCTTCCAGGATAGAGATATCCAGGTCCACCCGACCAAAGTTCCGTCTCTACTAGCATATGGTCTCCTTTTCCAGGGAGAACCCCATGACTGTACACTACAGTCTTCCAGATCCAGGTCCTTTCCTCCCCGCCACACCACAAGTACTCGAGAGTACCTCTTTGTGCCGTATTTTTACTGATGGTTCAGCATCTTACTATCAGGGAGAACAAATTGCAGGGATAGGTATTTTGGTAATCCACCCTTATGGAAACACTGTCAAGATATCTAAACGCTGTAGTGTAGCTTCATCACAGTATGCAGAGATGGCAGCGGTGGCCTGTGCTCTTGAGTTTATCCAACATGGAACTCAGGATAGTATCACCTTTACAGACTCTAACTGGGTTTGTTGTTCCCTCACAGAATTTCTTCCTTTCTGGCAGAAGAACTCCTTCCTATCTTCTGATGGCAGCCCAGTGAAGTACAAAGAATTGGTAATATACATACATGCATTGGCACAGAAGTTCACACACCAACTTTATGTTCACAAGGTCAAAGTCCACTCTCTTCATGACCCCTATCATGCTTTCAATGACACCACAGACACTCTTGCTAAGGAAGGGGCCCGAGGAGGGGGGACGTCTGGATGATGGACCATCCAGAAACTAATGCAGCTGTACATGTTGCAGCCCTCAAGAAGAAATCTGAGCCCTTTTCTCCCCTGGACCTCTCAGCAGCCCAACATCTGGACATTGAACTAAGAGAGGTGTTCAGATTCCTTGGCAAAGGTACTGAAGAAAGACTACCTACACATAACCCATATCGAAGGCATGAAGGTAAGTTGCACTTATCCCCTGATGACAAGCTCATTTGGTTTCAACCAGATGACACTACCACCAAGTTGTGGGTAGTCCCCAGACACCTGAGATCTGAATTTTTGCACCAAGTACATGATACTCCTACTGGTGGACACCAAGGAGCAGAAAACACCCTCCAACGACTCAAGACCACTGCCTGGTGGCCTGGTATTACCAAAGACGTTAAACAATACATAGACAATTGCCTTGTTTGTGCACAAAACAATCCCATACCCACAAAACGAAATGCCAAACTTTTACCACAAAGACATTCTGGCCCTTGGCATGCCATTCAAATTGATTTTATTGGCCCTCTGACCAATACCAGCAGAAACAACAAGTATGCTCTTGTGGTAACTGACCTAATCTCTAAGTGGGTTGAGACTTTCCCCACTAAGACATGCACTGCAAAGACAACTGCCAAAATCCTGGTGGAACAGATTTTCTCCAGGTGGGGCCTGCCTCTTAAGTTAGACTCTGACAAAGAAACTAGTTTTACAGGTGAGTTGATGAAAGAGTCCCTTGAACTCCTTGGAGTTCAACAAAAGTTCCACATACCCTATCATCCTCAATCCTCAGGTCAAATAGAAAGAGCCAACAGACAGAGTAAGCAAATGCTTTCCAAATTCATTGAGGATAATCCCAAAACCTGGGATTCCCTGTTGCCTTTACTCCTTGTGGCAATCAGGGGCACACCCTCAGCCACTACCCAGCTGACACCCTTTGAGGTGATGACTGGTAGACAGATGAGATTACCTGAATACTTGCTGTTTTACCTGCACACCCCCACTGCAGACCACGTGTCTGTGGACCAGTATGTGGAAAAACTCAGAAAAGACCTCATACACACACACTTATATGCTGCAAACTGCATGGGCAAAGCCCAGCAACAGACCAAAATACAATTGGACAAACATGCACAAGAAGTGGATTGGCAGGTTGGAGATCAGGTAATGGTACTTCGATTTGCACATCCCACCCACTCCTTCTCCAATAAATGGCAGGGTTTTAAATAGCCGGTATCGCATCGCACTTTGCGATGCAAACCGGCTGGACGCGCTAGTCAAATTTAGCTTGAATCGCAAAAAAGTGCGATCCATTTGTCTGGCCTTTTTTTTTTCTCACTGTTTCAACCTGTAGTCCCGCATAGCGCCAACCGGAACTGGAAATACAAGGAAGCAGTCAGCAGGCGCGCGGCAAGGCATACCCACAAATGTGTTTCACCGTGTAGTCCCGTGTAGCGCCAACCGGAACTGGAAATACAAGGAAGCAGTCAGCAGGTGCTCGGCAAGGCATACTCACAAATGTGGTAGTTGGAGGACATGTAGGGACTGCGAGTGAGTAGGCGGGCAGGCTAGTGGGTGAGCAAGCAGGTGGCAGAGCGGGCAAAACGGACAACCAGCGTCATCACCATCAGCCACTAGACCACCAGGTATGTGAAAAAAACGTAAGCTTGCTGTTAACCTGGGCTGTTAACCTATTCTTCATGCCCCTGTGAGACAAGCCCACCGCAAGAGGCATCAATTAAAAGGATGTAGCAAAGGACCCTTCTTTCCTTTTTTAATGCTGTTCTGTTTCTTCAGTCATGCTCTCAGATATTCAAACCTGTCAGCACCACAATCACTCTGAGACACTTTCAGTTATGTTGGGCATTCCTCTCAGCCGTCCCTGATTATGGGGGTGTCTCATTTTACTTATTAAAACTAATCTCTCCCTCATGGAAAAGATGCAGCCCACAACTGCTGCTAATTCAGAACTTAAAGCAATAATTCATAATATCCCAACTCATCTAAGGAAGAATACAGTGATTCCACAGCATTATCTTGTCTGCATGTCCCTCAGTTCAGTGCCCTTGTCCCTCTGTGATGGTCACTGTCCCTCATTTTGAGTGTCCATGTCCCTTATTTCAGTGCCAGAGATGGAGATGTATGGTGGGGTCAGGGTTGTGGCAGGTGACTCATATGTTTAGATTTTGGCAAAGGGGACATCTGGCTGGGGAGGCGAGATATGTTTTTAAAAGTACCTAGTCTGGCAAAGGGACAGATGGGTGTGGATGGTGGTTAGGCACTGGAGGGTTTTAGTAGTTCTGGCAAAGGGGGACAAGGGTGGGAAGGGTGTGGTACTGAAAAGTGTGTGTGTGTGTGTGTGTGTGTGTGTGTGTGTGTGTGTCTCGGGGGTTCTGAAACAGATAAAGCAAAGGCAGGTTGATTTTAATTACAGATTTTATTTAGATTACAGTATTTTTATATTGCACACATTTTGGCATTTTAAATTTTGCTAATCAAATTGAGCTATGTGCTATTCATTTTCACAATTGATTAGCAGTTTGTGCTAACCAATTTTCAGAGCTTATTTAAAACCCTGAATGGGAAGGCCCTTACCCCATTGTCAACAAGCTCAGTCTGGCAGTCTATCAAATTAGACTCCTGCACAACAACAAATTGACTGACAAATGGTTGCATGCAAACCAGTTGAAACTGTACAAAGGAACTTAACTTACTTTTCCTAACCCCATTGGGTGGAATTGTACTAATACACTAATCTTTGATCTTCCTTTTCAGATACACTGACAAGATGACTATCTTGTTCCTATATTTCCTCCTTTCAGGCATGATCCCCTGCGTCCAAGGCACGGTACCGGACCTCTTCTGACAACTGGATCCTCCAGCACCTCCTACAGAGGGAGTTTCCATCAAAATACCAGATACTATGATCACTGTCCAGGAAGGTTCCGATGCTTACCTTACTGCCTTGGTCGTTGCTCCTGATAAATCTACCCTTCAGATTGAGTGGCAAACCACATCACAAGGACAAATCCTCCATATGGCCAAACTCTCCAAAGGAACTTTTCAGGGTTGGCCCAATGCTAAAATATCCCCAAATGGTTCACTGTCCTTGTTACAAACTGCATTAAGACATTCTGGTTTGTACAATATTACTGCCTTAATAGATCCTTCTTACTGTAATTCTCTATCCAAATATTCCGCTTGCAGATTTTGTGCCGTACACCACATGGCCTCTGCTGCCATATATCTCTCTGTATTACCGCCTTCTGATAAACAGCTTGTGGAATGTCCAAAACATAACCCTGGTCCCCGTAGTGGTCTAACAGCCACTGCCCTCCCAGGTTCTTTGATTAATAATCTACAATTTATGCATATACCTGTTTTGTTTAACCTTATTTACTGGAATATGAAAGAGTTTGGTACGTGTCACAATACTAATACATCTGCATTTTATAGTACATTACTACTTGATAGTTTAGCTGCATTTCAGATTCATACAAAGGATCCCTTCACTGGGGTCTATTCTACTGAACACAGAGGTAATTTCTGGAGGAAAACTCCTCCTGGTACTTTCAATCATAAACGTAATAAACGTGAAGTTGACGGTTCTGATGTTACAGGTGCTACAGGCACTGTCACAAGTCTTTTTGGTACTGCTATGTCTATCTGGAATAAAGCAGACATTGCTGCTATCAAAAGCCATGCTGCAAAATTTTCCACTGGCTTGGTTAACAATGTTTTACTTCCATTATTGCATGGTGTGGATGGTCTCAGTCAGGAAGAAAGATACACTGTATACAACATGCACGACATTGCTAAGGCATTCACTGATTCAAAAGATAAGATTAACGCACTTATACAACAAAATAATAGAGAAGCTGATAAACAATATATTACTAGAGAAATACTCTGCTCCACTTATGGCTCATACATTCTCACTACCATCAACAACCTCTTCCGTGATTTAGAATCTGGAAGAATTCCTGATATCATACATGATAGATGCATTTCCAAATGGTATTGTCCAAAATGTAAACTTTCTAGTTGTGTTTCCATGTGTATGCAACAGAATTTATCTATTCCTCTATCCACAGTGAGAAATTTGGGGTTCGTGACCAGACACCCTAATACTGGTCCTTATTTTTCTACTAAGAAATGTTCCATAACAGATATCATGTTTGTTTCTTTTACTGTCTCCTTACCACACTTTGATCCCACTACAGCTTTGTTCCACAAACTTGCACTGGCACACTCCATGGGGCATTTGGATGAAGATATTTACAGAGAATGCCAGGATCTACCACCTCTATTTGTCTACCATTCTTTCCTGGATGCCTGGGTGGCACCGCACATGGACTGCTGTGCGAAAAAGCAATACATCTACCTGTGCCGATGTGATGTGTTTGATGTTATACGCCCTGTTTGTGGCTACTCTCCAGACAGCATTGATTGGACTTTCACTATGAATGATGACATCACTGAAAATGGCACCAACTCTTTCGACTCAACCTTGTCTCCGGATCAACTTTACCAATCCTATCATGAGGAAGCTCATCGCCTGTCAACATGGATTTTGAAGACGACCTACACATGCCCTGTCCAGTTGCAAAAATGGAGACTGCCTACTGTACGCTCACAGTACAACTCTGATGGCGAATACTGCATTGTTACTAATTACAAGACTTATACATATGGTTCTGTTACTTGTGCTATTGATTACCCCAACTTCTGTTTTGTTCCCCACCAGAAGACTGTTATTGGACAAACTGTTATAACCCCCATCCCCCTTATGGATGCAGACATTATTGATGGTAACCCAGATTATCTACTCACACTGTCAGAATACTTGCCATACTTTAACGTACACATAGACCCACTTACACTCACACTGAAATCAATTTAGACAGAAAGGACACACACGTCATCCACATCAGCAATAATATTACCAAAGCCACCTAAGCTGTTCTTGACCTGATTAACGATGGAGATATGAATAATGCCTTGACTAACACTTGGTTAGAGATCACTATTAAAGGTTTTGTTATTATACAAGCATTTTTGATATTCACTTTGATTATTATGCTTTGCTGCCTACGACATACACTACACCAACACCATGAGCAGCTTGAGTTCCTTTACAAGGCTTTCGCATCGGGATTGTAAATGACCACTGCTCCTGTCCTTTCCCTGGATTTGCCTGTGTTGCCGTTGGAGACAACAAGGGGGGGGAATTGTTACAAGAGGTCCTTGCACCCTAATTGATACCCTCAGAGGTACACCATAGACAGCCAATGTTTATGCATAGGTTACACTAATACCTAGGGCTAAGGGCATCTACCATATAAGAGCAGATGTCAGGATATGAATGCATATTGTAATCCACTTTGCTTGCTAATGCACACATATTATACTACGTATTTTTTGTTTATTTCTTACTTGTCAGCTGCCAAGACACATGTCCTTGAAGTAATTATAATATATAAGGCAACACTGCCATCCTTTGGTGATGTGCACCGCTACAGTTTGTTATGTAAGATTCTGTATAAGAACTTCTTTGTTCTAAGACTGATGACTTTACAGAATTGTAAAATGTTATCTTGGACCGTGAAGCCACCTCTAATTTAGCCAATAGGGCTCATCTCTGTAACTAGAAATGTTTCTATATTTTAGTAGCCATAGTAATTATCATAGGTATATAATGTATTGCACAGGCTTTACACCTCGGAGACCCGAGAGATCCCAAGAGACTACAGAGAAACCTCGAGGTGTAGGGAATGCTTAGCACTGGCTCCCAGTTCGTATTGGTAAGAACTGCTTAGGGCAACTGTGATTTATCCCTTTTATAGTAATAAACTTGTTTATTACTTGAATGCAACTTGTCTGTGATTACTTGCATTTCCAATATCGTCAAGAATCTGAAAGAGTGGTTCAGACCCCTCAACACTGCCTTCCCCACTTCTTTCTGCTTTAATTGATACAGTTCCCTGTCATGATTCTTCTGTGATTCCTTATACTTTCTGAATACAGCTTTTTTCTCCTTAACCTTCCCTGCGACCTCTTTTGAGAATCATAGTAGTTTTTTAGTCCACTTTGTTTTCTTTATTTGTCCCACATGAAGGCTTGTTGCCTCTATGATAGCAGTTTTGATTTTTCTCCATTGTTCTTCCACCCCTCCTTTTTGGCCATTTGGTAGTGCATTCTTCAGGTATTCACACATTTGGCCAAAGTCAGCCCTTCTAAAGTCCAGTATCCTTGTTTTTGTAAGGCTTATCTCCATGGTTGTGCTTATTGTGAAGCACACTGTGCAGTGGTCACTTGTTCCCAGATGTATACTGACTTCTAAATTTGTGATCCTTTCTCCATTTGAGAGTACCAGGTCTAGTATTGCCCCCTCTTGAGTGGGTTCCAACACTAGCCGTCTAAGGCCTGCCCCCTGCACGGCATCAAGAATGACCCTGTTCTTGGATGTGGCTGCAGTACATGTCAACCAGTTAACATCTGGCATATTCAGGTCCCCCATCAACAGTATCTCCCTTATTTCAGCCATTTTGAGAATGTCCTCTATCATTTTCTTGTCCGTTTCCTCCCCTTGAGATGGGGGTCTGTATACAACCCTTGTGCAGACTGTGATGCCATTCCCTGTCTCCAAGGTGACCCAGAGTGCCTCTTGTCCTTCCCCTTTACTTTTCAGTTCTGTAGCTTTGATCACTTCTCTTATGTATAGAGCTACACCACCTCCTCTTTTACCTCCCTGTCCGTTCTGTAGACTGTGTACCCTGGTATGTTGACATCCCAGTCATGGTTCTCTATGTACCATGTTTCCGTGACTGCCACAATATCCAATTTTTCATCTTCCATCAGGGCTACTAGCTCAGGAAGCTTGCTTCCCAGACTACGGGCATTGGTACTCATTGCCCTCCATTTAATGATGGCTTTATCCTTTTCTCCCCCATCCTTGCTCTTATTGCCCTTGACTATTTTTCCATTTACCTCTGTCCTGCCCTCTGTTGAGCTCTGTACCTCAGTGTTTACCTTACTACCTGCCATGTTTTGTGAGGGGAGGCTTGAAATTTCCTGCCTCTTATCAGCACCTCCCCCCCTTGGCTAGTTTAAAAGCTTGTCAAGGAAGCATTTAAACCTGTCACTTAGGAGCTTGGTTCCCTTCATGGACAGATGCAGACCATCGTGCCAGTACAGACCTTCATCTCTCTAGGTGTATCCCCAGTCCCCAATGAAGCCAAAGCTCTGTGCTCTGCACCAGTTTTGCAACATTCATTAAACTGCATGGTGTGCAGTACCCTAGCCTCACCCCTGCCATGGACTGGCAGCACCTCTGAGAAGGTAACCATGCTTGCTACCTGTCTGAGGCCCCTCCCCAACTCCACAGATTCATCCTGCACTGCACTGATTCCATGTCTAGCTAGGTCATTTGTCCCAAGGTGGACAATGATATCTAGTTCCCCTCTCCTGTGATGCTGCTTCTGCAATCATGAGGATTCACTTCTTGTCCCTCCAAGCCATGGCACCAGGCAGGCACCTTACTTCCCTCTCCTCTCCCTTCCCCAGTTCTACCCCCCAACAATTGAGTCCTCTATCAGAAGTTGTTTCCTTCCCCTGTGGTGTCCCTTGCCACCCTTTTGTGAGTCTCCCTTGTGGATGTCCTCAGCATTCTTCTTGGTCTCCATTGAGGGTGCCATCATAGAGGAACCTTGCTCTGCCAGACTGTCATATGATTTGTGTAGAGGTACAACTAGGGGGTCTTCACCTCTGTTCCACCACAAGCATGCTCCCAGAACCCACTGTGGTCCAACTGCTCTTCATACTTGGCAACCTCTGTGGCAGCGGTTGTGGCAGTGGTGCTGTTTGGGTGGGGGAGGCCTCCTTAGCCCTTGCCAGTTCAGCCTGGAGGTGGGCAATCTCCTCCATCAGAGCTGACAGTTGCCTGCAAATAGGACAGCAATGCAGTTTCCAGAATGTCTCCTGGAAAACTGCTGTCCCACAGCCAGTGCATTGCACCACTCCCCACGTGTCTCTCTCCCTTATAATGTACAGTATGTAATATATATAATTTTTTTTTTGGTGTTGTGTACTTACCCTTTATGCACTGTGATGGGTTATTAAGAATATGTCAGTTCTGCCCCAAGACCTGTTGAGAGTGATGTCAGAACTTTGGCTATAAAGGAAATGCCATGCCTGGGGGTGGGGTGGGAAGTGGGGGTGGGTAGTTCACAACCACAGGTGACTGTTAGAAACAATCAACTACACCACTGCTCCACCACCCCCCTGGTGAGTACTGCCCTTTGTAGTAATTCAGCTAACCTCCAGTAACTTATTTAAAAATAGATTAACTATCACAAAATCCTACGCACCGGTAAATTATTTAAAAATAGTTTCTGTCACAAAATCCTAGTAGCCAATCCAGCTACCCCAAGGGACAACCAAAATGCAGTGTTCAAACCCTTGTGAAGTTACTTCCCAGATAAGCAGAGTTTGCAAGCTCCTTATTCACTCCTCAGCCACCTATAATTTATTTAAAAATAGTTTAACTGTCAGAAAATCCTAGTAGACAATCTAGCTACCTCCAAGGATCTACCCAAATGCAGTATTTAAATCCTTCTGAAATTACTCACAAGATAAACAGAGTTTGCAAGCCCCTTCTAGGTTAAACACTAAATAAATATGTAAATGGAAGGCAATTACCAAGGGTAGTTAGTTTCACCTCCCACAGAATTGAGGAAAAGTGCACGTTGTTGCAGATGTCACGTGCAATATAAAATTTCCCACACAGCTCACAGCTGAATAAAGAAGTAATGTCCTTCCAGGTCAAGAAGATGTGCTTTGTGAAGTGGAGGCTGTGGGAATTGTATCGTACCATAAGACACACAACAGGGACTCTGTTAACTTATAAACCTCTTAAGCATAAAAAAAGTATGGGAAATAAAGCACCTGACTTTGGATTTTTTTTTTCATTTTAGTTTAGTCTTTGATAACTGGGTAAGGATCAATAGGCATAAGTGCCTGTTTTCAGGGGTGATCTGGGAGCACTAGGGAGGTTAAATGATTTGCTCAGAGTCACACAGCATGCAAGTGGAGGCTGTGGGAATTGCATCCAGGACTGCTGGATGTGCCAAGCTCATTTACAGGTCATTGCTCTAACCTCTAGGCTATACTGCCAACCCTGTCTAAAACATGGAGTAGGAGGAGGGAATTCAAACGTTATAAAACAAGGGGAAAAGGTTTTAGTGAGCTGGTGTGGAATGAGTCTTTCATGATCCAGCATGTAATAATACATGACAATGTGGTGGTGGGCCTTATGCACAGATGAATGGCTGACTAACTGCCTAGGGGATCTGTAAGGCCCAGCACTGAAGGCAGAGGGCTTTATATCCCCTGGAAATGTGGTTATCTCAGCACATGGGCCACCATGCTATGTTTTGTTACATTTACAAAATGGGTAATAAGTAAGTTCTTTAGAGAAGCTTGGGGGGTTGCAATGGATCATGTCTGTTCTACAGCTGTATCACACACACAGCAGAGATGGTACCCCATCAAGTGAGTGCTACCAGAATAGCACTGCACTATATGGTGCTAGTCTGGTAAGTGCTGACACAGACAGTAAGGGAGTATTTATAGCGCTTGCTGGAAGCACTTACCTGGTTGCTGTCTGTGCTGCTGACAACAGACAAGAGCACCAGGAGCCAGGAGGCTGGCCAAGCTGCCCCCAGGGCATGGAGGGCTGGTGCATCAAGCGGCTTGCCTGGTGCCATTGGAGACCAGGGTTCTAGTCCTGGTCTCCAAAATGTTTAGAGCACTCGGGACTTATACTCTGCTACATGGGGCCATAAAAACAGTATTCCATGGCCCCACGATTTTTAGCTTTCCCTGATATATCAGTGTCAGATGCTCAGTAGGTAGCACACTCGCCTCTGAGGCTGGGAGATCAGAGGGCTATGGGTTCAGTTCCCACATCTGGCACTTGGGTTAATATCCCAGTACTGACACTGTAGTACAGCATGAGAGGGGTGCTGCACTTCTGAGGTGCCGTCTTTTGTATGAGACGTTAAACCGAGGTCCCATCTGCCCGGATTGGTGGTAGTTCATGTGGATGTTAAAGATCCCATGGTGCTTATTGAAAAGAGTAGGTGAATTTTTTATCAATACATAATGAAACAAATACAGATCAACAATATGTCATACAAAAAAAATCATCAAAAGAAAGAAATCAAACAGAAATAAGTATTGAGTCATACAAAACCCTAAACATAAGAACAACTGACAAACAATATCAATAACTGAGAAGTACCCCACCATCCCACCATAAAAATAATCATTGAAATAAAAAAATCAAAATAAAACAAATTTATATTTAAAGATAAATACACAAGTCAGTTTTTCCATCATAACCTAACCATATTACAGATAGGAACATCTAATCATATCGAAAAAATCTTTTAAATGTGAACCAAATTCTTCCAAAATGCTGTCCAAACTAACTTATCATAAAGTAAACGTTCTGCTTGTTTCCATTTAGACAAATCTTCACTAATTATAAAGAAATGTTCTAAAGGGGAAATAAACTGTTGTTATAATGTGAAACAACATCGCCCAATCCACTACCAGTATAAAAAATGAACATAAATCACCTGTAGTACACGCTGATGTACAGTCACTGGTAAAGGTGGGACAATCCCAAAATATAATAAACTAGGATCTGGGGAGACCGGATTCAACCATTTCCATCTACTCTTTACTATTTCCCAAAACTATTCAGCAGCATAAGGGCACATGAAATATAAATGATCCATTGTTTCAATTTTCATCATTCAGGACTCCCTGGAACAGTAACGCTCCGTCAATCCTTTATGCTTGTGATTCCCTTTGAAATTTACTCGCCCATGTATTCCCACCCTTACCGTATCCCACATACTAGTTGGAATATGGGCATCAGAAATATAGGCCAACAATTGTTTTTGGTCTTGCTATGTAAAACCAGTAAACAATGGCTCATCAAAACATCTCTGAATAATATCCTTATAAAGAGTCTTCCTTGTCATAGAAGGACAATCTGGCAACTGTACTCCCTACCTCTTAATCACATCAAACACCCCATCCCATCTCTGTGCTAGGCGAGGACTGCATTTATTTTTATGCAAAAAGGATTTATTCGACCATTCTCAGATAACTTCCTGTAAATCTCCTAACCCCATTTGGTCCATAAGGGAACTGTAACCTTCACTAATGGAAGTATATTATTATAAAGAAGTATTTTAAAAAAAAAGATACACAGGGATGCAACATATTTAAACCTCCTAATTCCTCAGGTTTATAAAGAATATTCTGTTTAATTAGGTTCAACTGGCTACCCCATAAACCATTAAAAAAACAACTCAGTAATGAAGCTTCTAGCTTAGAAGATATAAAGAAAATAGAACTAATAAATAAAAATACTGGCACCAAAAAAGATTTTAACAAAGAAACCCATCTTTTATTTGCCAATTTCCATCGATTCCATAACTTAACTTTTGTATGTCCTATAGCTAATGCCTTATTCCAATTATAATTGGCCATATCTCCTCCACCAAAATAAATCCCTAATATATGGCACAGGGTTTGTGAAACTGGAATATTACCTACTAACTCTTCAGAATCTTGGAAACCTAAAACATCTAGGCATTTTGATTTTGCCATATTCAATTGTTTTTGTAATTGTACCTACCTCCTGTAATAAATGACATGCCAACTGAGCAGAAACATCATCATTTACCAATAAACAGACATCATCAGCATATGCTAATACTTTATGTTTAAACACCTTCTGCTGTCCTAACACATAAATGTTTGGAGAATTCTGTATCAAACATAGCAAAGGATCCAACATAAACACATATAATAGACAGCTCAGTGGACAGCCCTGTCTAACTCCCCTCTGTACAAAAATATTTTGCCCCATCCATCCATTATCATACGGTTTCACATAAGCCAGAGCATAACATAATTGTATTCCCTGAATAAATAAATCTGGAATACCATATGCTGCCAAACAATTCCAAAGAATTGAATGAGAAACACCATCAAATGCTTTTGCTTGGTCTAAACTTATAACATACCTATTTTCCATGCTTCCTATTGGGGAATGAGAATGTTCCATTATTCTCTTAACAATAAAAGAGCTTCTGTCAATCTTCACCCAGGAACCAAGCAAAACTGAATGGTAGCAAAAAGACTTTCCATAACGGATGCAAGTCTATTACTCAATAGTTTTGAAAAAATATTAAAATCCACATTTAATAAAGTGATTGGTCTCCAATTTTGGATATCTTCACAGACCCCCGATTTAAATAAAAATATCATAAGTCCCTTGTACACTTAGGTCAGCAAAAAATATTCCAACAAAAAAAATTATACATCGCAAGGAGTTCCTGAGAAATAAATGACCATAAAAATGTGTGCAATTCCCCAGTTAGTCTGTCAGACCCTGGTACAATTTTCCCTTTTAAGGATTTTATAATTCTATTCAGTTCCTGGTAAGAAAACAGCAACACCAACGAGGCCTGAACTTCAGAAAGCAGTTGTGGAAGCAAAGCAGAATCCAAAATTTGAAAATGAAAGCCTAGATCAGGGACTGAAGTTCCTAAAGCCATTTTTACATATTCTTCCAAAACCAACATAATCCCAAAATTATCAGTTACAGTGTCTTCTTTTAGTGTAATTAATCCTTTCATTTCCCATTGAACCCTTCTCTGATAACAATCTACATAAGGATAACCTTATTCAATCTTTTCTTGTGTACCAAAGGCCTGTTCCTGTGTCAATGAATACAAGCGATCATATTGATAATGCATCATCTCATTCTTAGTATTCTGAATTTGTATAGAAACATTTTCCCGACCCAGATGTTGTATAGTTAGTAACTTCCCTAACAATTTTCTTAAACCCGTATATTTGGAACATGTTGTTGCTCATCTGTGCTTCCCTATTTCCTGAAAATAATCTCTTAAACATAACTTAAAATCCTCCCACCATAGACCAACATCGTTATATAGAAATCTAGTAGAAAGTCTATCTTGAATCACCTCTTTTGCTCCTAATATCATATCTGGGACTGTCAAAAGAGAAGAATTTAATCACCAATAACCTGGACCCACATGCCTTTGAGGTGGAGAATCCACTACAATCCCTAATAAAACATGGTCTGAACACTCAATTGGTATAATGGACATATAATATTCAATTAAAGACTTCTTAATAAAAATCATATCTATACAGGAAGAATGTCTACCCCTATAATAAGTTGGCTGAACTGGCTTATTCCCACCTGTAATAGCTCTCTTTAAACCAGCCTGATTCATGATAGCGCATAAGAAAGTTTTATCACAATACTGTTTGTCTAAAGGACCATCTGGAAATATTGTTCTTATAATCCCCCGCAAAAAACAATGGCCTACTAGTGAACAAATATGGTTGTATCTAGTTTAACAAATCTAAGCGAGAAGCTTTTGTTTGATACCCATAAACATTGATTAACATATATTGTATGTTTGCAATCTCAACATCCACCCTTTCCTTCCTGGTTCTATGTCCACTAACCGGTGGATCCAGACACCAGGTACTGTGAAACAAAACCCACTCCACTACAGATATCCAAGCCCAAAGACCAAACAGATGCACCCCATTTCCAATCCCTAGAAATCTGTTCAGTATCCTCAAGTGTTCGTAATCTGGTGCCTTGTAAAAAAAAAAAGTCATAATGCAACTGCTGCAATATCCTAAAAGTAGCTATACGTTTCTTTTTAAAGATAAAACACTGTTCGTATTCAATGTAGCAATCCTTATACTATTGGAATCAGGGAGGATATGTAACCAATTTGCCACTAAATCTTGTTATTCGTTTCTGTGGGGTTTGCGTCTGAGGAGGCCGTATCTCCACCTGCGACTCGTGGCCCAGTGTGGAAGAAGAATCAGGATTTGGGTCCTCCATAGGTAATGCTGTATCTACCTGTTCACCCCATGAGGTAAAGGCAAAAAATCTATTAGACCGTGGCAAGGGGGAAAGTAAAATATCTCCTTTTTTTTCTTACAGTTTGGTTTTTGAAGGAGATAAAAAATTCATCACCTCCAGCAGATTTTTCCTAACCAGCATCCAAGGGGTGGTCAGCAGGAGAACCAAATTACAAATTCTCAATTTCTGGAAGATCCAGTACTGGGGGGTTTGAAACATTTGAATTCTGACTCTGTAAATAGGATGACAAAGTCACTGTTCTTAAGGGAGAGCCCTGTGGAGTGACAAAAGAAGTCACTATTTCTTCCTGTCCAGGCATCTGTTTGGATTGAGGTTTACCTGAAAGGGGATCCAAAAGAATAACCTCTCCAGGTTCCGGCCCTACATGTTGGGGTATAGTGTGCTAGTACCTACCCCTATCGGTCACTCCAGTCCCTTTACCTTGACCCCAACCCCTCTGAGAAGAGCGGCCTTCTGGGAAAGAAGTATTGGATTTTCCAAAATACTCTTTTGCTTTAAACAAAAAATGATCTTGATCTGATTCCCTATCAGAATTATGGGCAGCGCATGGAAAATCCGGAAAGGAGTGATCTCCCCCACATAAATTACAGAAAGGTCGGGCAGTACATTGTGGAGCTGTATGTCCCAAAAGACTACAATTGAAACATCTAATCTGATCACAGTCCACATTAAGGTGGTCCAAAGCCCCACATCTGTAACAACTCTTTGGGTGTCCTGCATAGAACAGGACCCCCCATCATGTACCCAGAAAAAAGTAACTGGGAAGATGCTTTATACCTTCCTCTGTTTGGTATAATTGTACTCTAAATAACCAGCCCCTAGTCCAAAACCCATTCTCATCCAAGATAGGTTTTGGATGTTCCATGACAATGCATTTTTTTCAAGCCAGAACATAATATCATTCACACAAACCCCTTCATTTCAAAACAAAACCGTAACTGTTTTAACCATTGGTTTAGTTATGGGGATTGCCAAAAAATCCATCCAATGTTCTGAGTCTTTTAAGGAATAACATAGTCTCCTAAATTTGTCCAGGGATTGCATGTTACAAAAACTTAAATCGTACCTTTGATCCCCTGGGGCATGAATAAAGGCATAAACCTCTGCCAGTGTAAATCCCATTGAATCCTTAATCAGGGTTTTACCCACCCAAATCCTGTCAGGGACAACAGGAGCCTTCCCTTTATACTGAAGGTGAACCAAAAAAACGACGTTTTGCGGCTACTGCTGGTTTACGAAAAAGGCCTGCAAAAGTCTGAGGAGGCAGCGGTTCAGATTGTTCCCCCCCACTTGCCCTTTATTTCTCTTCCTCAAAGGAGAGGACTGTAATATCATATTCGCTACATTGGGAATAATTCCTAAAGGTGCACAATCCGTAATTTCTATGGATTTTAAAGCCACTCCCTCAATTACCCCCGCTACAATAGACCTGGCAAGAAATACCTGTGGTTGATCCTGCAGTTGCTCCGACGGGGCGTCCATACATTTCAGTGCCTTATTCACAGCCGTAGGATCCGTATCATCCCCTTCGGGTTCCAGAACAGGCCTTTGTAAATCATCTTCCACACTACGAGGTGTACCTGGTAACTTAATCGTCGGGTCCGGAATTCAAAGCTCACCTGAACGAAGCCACCCAGCTTGTTGTAAGGTCGTCCCTGGGGTCCATTCAGCATCCTGAAGCAACGGCTCTATGGCTACGTCATCCGTGTGTATTGTATCCACAGCCAGTAAATCATTCGCTGGAAAAGTAGACAAGAAAGGCACTTCTGGTGGAAACACTTACTGCAGCCAGGTAAAGGGCTAACAGCTGAGCATTTTCGTTTCTTTATTTTTTCCTCTTGCTGTAATTGGCTATTTTCATAATCCTTTTCAGCCTGCGATATCATATCTAACAATCGTTGCTTTTTTCAAGCCAAATCTTGTTGCAGCTCCACTTCTATCTTGTCTGAGTCTAAAATCGACTCCTCCAGTTCTACATACGAGGGCTCCTCTAATGGCACATCCACCCCCCGGATAAAATCCTTCTTACCCAAACTCTGTATCTCTATTACGTCTTCCTCCATCTCCTCCACTATACCTCCTTCCTCCACCAAAGCTTCATCCATACTGAAGGCAGTCCACTCTCCTGCAGTGTTTCAGCACCCTCTGCAGCAACGGTAGGGGAATTTCCCCTGTGTCCTAGCCAAATTTCCCTCATTCACTAAAAATACCACCAACAGCTTAGTCTGTATCCCCTTCCACTGGGTTGTGCCTGAAAATAGGCAGGATTTGTCTAGTGCACTTACCCGGTCAACAAAAACGAAATAAATAAATAAATAAATATCCACTCCACAAGGCTCCATTTTGTCTTCCGTGTTGTTTGCAGTTTATATGCTGCCATTTGGAGATATCATCAGGAGATACAGTCTGAGTTTTCACTGCTATGCAGATGAAGGTCAACTGTATATGTCCTTTCTGCCCAGACAGAATGATGCACTCTCTGTGCTAAATAAGTGCCTTACCAAGATCAGAACCTGAATAAGTTCCAGCAGGCTGAGACTGAATCCGGATAAGACTGAAGTGCTGGTTGTGGACCCTGGTCATCCGGGGGGCAGGTATGGGGGCTGGACAGGCATCAGGTCTACTGATCAATGGCAATTGGCTCACTATCTCAGACCGAGTGCATAACCTTGGCATTATTGTTGACAATGGTCTGACACTTAAATCTCAGGTGTTGGCTGTCATCAGATCCTCCTTTTACCACCTGAGGAATATCGCCTGGGTGAAACACTTGGTTCCTCTGGATGATCTTCCAACATTGGTCCATGCCTTTGTCACTGCCCACCTTGATTACTGCAACTCCCTCTACCTAGGGCTTCCAGAGGTTGATATCCGCTGCTTGCAGCTAGTGCAAAATGCGGCAGCCAGGCTTTTGCATGGGACATCTAGGTCCAGTCATACTATGCCTGTGCTCTGCAAGCTGCACTGGCAGCCTGTTCAGTGGTGGATCACCTTTAAGGTTGGCTTGCCAACCTTTAAAGCCCAACATGATCAGGGACCTGGCTTCCTGCAAGACCTCCTGGTACCCTACTGCCACCTCCACTCTCTCCGATCCACCAATGAGGGATTTCTAGAGATTCCCAAGGTGCGATTAAAAACAACTGGTGCCTGTACTTTTTTATTTTCGGTTCCAATCCTGTGGAATTCTCTACCTTGTCAGTTAAGAGAATGCCTGACCATCGATAGCTTTAAAACTGAGCCAAAAACATATTTATTTACTTTAGCTTTCTCCAACTATGGCTAACCTGTTTTCATTGCTTTTGTTTTAATCTCTGTTTTATATTTGTTCGTATTTGATTTTATGTGCAGTGCCTTGATTCTAAAAGGCGCTATAAAAATAAAGTTTAATTGACTGATATCCACAACCCCTGGAGTTAGAATCCTTTAGTCCAGGGGATGCAGGGACCAAAGCCCCCCCCAAAAGAAAAATCTGTGTCGTTTTTGTCGCATGGTCCATACAAACGCTATTCTTGTTAGCATTTTTTGGACCCAGTGCCTCAGAGACATCCCTAGAAAATTTAGTAACATGGTAAGAAATTTGATTGAATCTTGGTGAATGTACAGCAGTAGACAAGCTTACTTCACTTTGGTTTGCTAACAGATTTGGGTGGCAGAACATGAAATATTTTTGAAAATGTAGATTTTATACTGGCAGTGTGATATCTGAGGTGATGAACCAGGGGCAGGCTGGCACGGGTACACTTTTTTCAGATGGTGTTATGTTATGCAGATGCCGAGATAAATGCCCTGGTGTCAGCCTGTCTATGGCATCAATAACTTGGATTTGTTCTACCCATTTTATGGGTCATATATAATTTATTTATTTATTTTATTTAGCTTTTGTTGACCTGGTAATTACTTCATGCTTTGTTGTCCATTTTTTTGGGGGGGGTGGGGTGCTAACAAGGTTCATACTTACCTTTTTTTTTTGCACTGGTCAGACTCCGAAAACAGTACCCACTTTACTTTTCAAAACCATAACTTTGGAAGAAAAAATATGACTTTCTGCCATTTACTTTAGTTTTGTTTTTAGTTATATAAAATCCTTCTGGCAAGTACCTATTTTCAAAGGATTCAGTCAGATATACAGACATTTAAGTACAGTACATGCAGAGCTTATATATAACTACCACAGATTTGGGGATTAGGGTTGGTGTTTAGCTAAATCAAGTGCAGTATAAAAGAATTCATTGTCAAGAATACAGTATGTTCATGGGAAGCATGTATATACTCCAGAATCAGTAAATGTGGCCAGCAGCTGCATTTTAAATGATTCAGCTCAGCTATGTGATTGATATGCTCTAGGGCTCTGCTGCTATGTACAGGACTACATTTACTCAGTGTGTAGCTGCATTTGCACTGTTTTATCTTTGTATAACTTGTCACTTTCCACATTTGTCCACTATAGGAGAAACAGAAATGCCATTCTATGGGCATTCAGAGCAGTTACCAAAAGGCTTCCATCATACTTCTCAGATTGTATTTCCCTATGTGTGTTAGGCTCTTATGCCCTAAGAAACCACTCCCTAATTGCCCTGCAAATACCTAGGGTCAAATCTCATTCCGGTAGAGCAGCTATAAGTTTTATGCTGCCATCATTGTGGAACAATATGCAAAAACGCTTGAAGCTGAATTGTCCCGTTAGTCTGAATATTTTCGAATCACTCTATGACCGCTCCATGAAGGAATCCTGCAGTTGTTTCCCACATCGCTAGTTTACCTCCCTTCCTGTCTCTCTCCTATCCAACCTTACCTCCCTTTTTCCTGGCCTCCTGCCTCCCTCTCCCTCTCTCTCCTATCTTAGTCCCGTTATAGACTCTCCCTGGATCCATCAGTTGCTGCCTTGGCATTGGCAAGGGGCCACTGCCTCCCTCCCTGCTGTATTCTGGTTAACTTCACCGTCCCCGTAATTATCTTCCTCATCAGGTACTCTCCAGTGAACTTGCCAGCTACATCCACTTTTTTAGCCTATCCATTGAAAAGGCCACTTTGCTCAATATTAATGTATATGTCTTGATTATATGTAAAAATGACTCTATTCTGTACATATGTATATTGTTTACTTCTTTGTTTGATACTGCACCTTGTTTTACTGTGTTACTGTAATATCATTTTTGTTATGACCAGGTCCATCTTGCAAATAAGCCACGCTTAATGGTGCCTGCCTGGATAAATAAAGATTTGATTGATTGACTGACTTTAAAAAGCTGCTGACCACCACCCTCCGGCCATTGTTCTCCCTTGCCCCACATTTACACTGTATACTTGTCCCTCCATCCACCCTCACCAATTTACAGTACTGTTCCTTTTCTGTGTGTGTATAGCTTCTGTACATTTGCAAATGTATTTAACTTCATCCACCTAACTGTAATGTATTTCTCCGCACATGGTATTTGCTTTTTGCACAGTTTTTATTGTTTTGTATGTATTGCACCTTGCTAGATTGTACTGTTCTCCCCACCTCTCCACCCTCAAATAAGTAAATAAGTAAGTAAATAAATGAATGAATAATTAAGTATACATTGTTGCTTTTTTCTTTTTGACTTTGTACTCCCTTGTTTCCCTCTCCTGGATCACACCTAGACATTATAAACTTTGGCTCAGTGTGTCTTTTCCAGATACCAGTAGTTTACCAATAAGTAACATACCATGCTCAAATATATCGTTTATAGAAAATGCATTAAAAGCTGTGTAACACAGGGCTTTGCATTGTATGCTTGTTTTTACTAAGAAAAAATGGGCTGCACAAACTAATGAGTACTGTTTAGTTCAGTGTGCCCTCATTTGGACCCTTTGGTGTGCATTACACAATGATTCAAAACAGCCGCAGATGGTCACTAATCCAAAATGTTTAGGGCCCCAGTAGCTCTGGGAGTATAACTACAACACTGCAATGTAAAAGACATCCTTCAGAGTCCTTTCATTATGTCTTGAAGGGGAAATTCTTGATTTGTCTTAAGAACTGTTTGCAAAAATTTCTTCCTGTATTTCCACTTGAAAATCTCGAGCATGCCCTGATCACTGGGTTGCAGTTCGGAGGTGGTGTTGGGCGAAAAGAAAAGAAAAGTTATGGTGCCATCTCATATTTTCATCTTTGGCATCCCAAGATGAGCAGGGGATTGTCCAGTAACAGAAGGTCTTTAATAGGCAGAGCCTTAGAATGGAGAAATTGTTTCACACTGGGTTCAAAGTCATCCGTGTACCAGTGCAAAACAAATGCCATCATCCGTCCATGAGTTGTTTGTGGATTCATTGAGAAGGAGATTTTTCATGTTTAGATGCCAGAAACACCATGATTCCCTGGATCTCCCTATGAGTAGGGGCCAAAACTTGTGACTCCTTTTGGAACTCAGGAGAATCCTTTTGAGTGCTGCCAACAACGGTCTTGTTGTAGAGATAGCACTAGAATAATCCCGTCTCATCAGCGTAATGCAGCTGATCCAGAGCGAGGGATTCCTGAGCTATATTTTTTTTTTCCAATTATTTAACCAGGTGAGAGACACTGACTTGCTTAGGGTCACACAATATGCATGTAGGGGCTGTGGGATTCAAACCCAGGTCTCCAGCTTTGCAGCTCAGAGCCTTAAACCACTATGCTGTACTGCCTCCTTAAATTGACAGTGCTATGTGGTCATCTGTGGCACTAAGCTTCTCCCCACAGAACTGTAGCTTTCTAATTCCATGCCTACATTTAATCTGGTCTAGCCACCCATCATTGGTGGCAAAAGGAGACTGGCATCCAAATTTTCTTTGATGGAACAACATAGCTTTTTTCTTCAAAACTGGCCCTGAGAGTGGTGTTCCAATCTCTCTGTCTCTATCTCTCTCTTTACAGAACCAAAGGCTAATCACGGCATCACAGCTGTCCACAGCACACATTTTCATGTTCTTCCTGCTCTCTGTGCTGAATGTACCCTCCATAGTCATAGCAAGAGACCTAAATTCATATTTCCCTGTCTTGATGTCAGTGATAGTGGACTTTCCAATTCCATATTCCTCAGCAAGGGCAATAGGGCATTTAATGCTTTCAAGCCACTCCACAATTCACAGCTTCTGTACCACGGTAAGCACTATATGTTCTCTTTTCTAAGCCTTCTCAGCCATGTCTTACAAACTAGGGATTCATTTATTCTTTTTTTTTTCTGTTATTAGCAGTCAGATGAGTCATAGCTGATCAGTGATCCTGTTTACATTTAGGGCTATAGCACCATACATTACAGTGGTGAAGTTGGGTAACACAGCCGGAGTTTCTTAGATAGGGAGTAGAGAGGTTTGGATATTTGGGGTCCTACTGTATTGAAGGTGATAGGAAACAGTTTTTACACCTCTATAAGCCATGTAGTTGTTCTTTTATTGTTTACCCAGTATTCTGATATGTTTTTGAACTTTTTTATTAAATTGATAATCTAATTTTGTTGCATTTTTAAGGACCCTGAATCCCTCTCTCCTCAGCAGTTGCTGCTCTCTCTCTTTTCATACTGCTTGAACATTCTGTGACATCACAAACACCTTCCCAGGCCATTCAGGTGAATAGCATGAAATGGGAGTTTCTGATGTCATAGAATGTCTTAGAAATATGAAAATCAAGAGCAGTAGCTGGTGAAGAGAGTGGAGCTTAATGTAGATCTGAGGACACCCCAAAGCTAGATTATTTATTAATCCAAAAATCATCAAAGCATATCAGAATACATACAGTAACTGGTATGGAAAGGAAGATGGAGGGGCAGTTAACTATGTAAAAATCATTTCCTATCTACTTTAAGGGTTTTAAATACTAAATAAAATATGTTTTTTTTGTTGTTGTTCAGACATTTAGAAAACGGGAGATGCCAGCCTTGAAAGCAAACTAATTATTGTGACGTACATCTTAAAATGTTTAAGAGATGACAAAATGAGAATGTGCTGCTGATAAGAATACATGCGAAATACATGGAATTGTGACACATGACATCTGCCTTTTGAAAGGTACAATGTGTTTCTTTTCTGCAGGTGCAATGAAACAATATTACTGCTGTGCTGAGAGGCATGACTTTTATTTCTGTTTATTTTACCCCTTTCAGTGTTTTTATCTTTTCCTTCTCTATGTAAGCAATAATACCCGACAGGGTGGGCGGTATTGGGAAATACCGGACCGCCCATGGGCGTAATGAGGCCCGACGCCTCAGGCGGAGGGCCTTATAGCCCCTGGAAGGTCCAGTATTTCCCAATACCGCCCACTCTGGAGGGTATTATTGCACTTAGAAAATGGGCTATAGGCAACATTTTTATTTAATATTTAAAAAATAATTAAATAAATAATAACTGAAGTAAAAAAAACACTGAAAAGTCAGTTTTGCTGTAAAGTAGCTCCTCTACCACAAGAGGGTGCTGATGCTCTTGTTTGCTGTCCCTCTAGGCAGCCCCAACCCCAATAGCAGTTGTCTAGGGAAGTGGTCACATATATGTTTATGGCAGGCTGTTCATTGTGTGCTTTTTATTTTTTGTTATGAAAATGTATGGCTGAGCAGAGCTTGGGGGTGTTATAATTAGTACACAACCACTGCAGTGACATTAAGCTAAGGTGAAACAAAATGGTTATATTAAATGCACGCTGAAAATAGAAAATAGAGTTAAAAATCTACGTTTCGACCTTAGGTCTTCTTCAGGAAATATCTAAAAGAGAAAAAAAAAACCAAGTTAGTGTAGAGGAGAGGTAAAATGAGAGAGATATATATGTGGAGAAAGAAGAAGGGGGAGGCAAAGGGAGAAGAAGTGATAAATGGTAAGATTAAGAGAGAATCTGTGAAACAAAAGGTGATGATGGAAAGATAAAACATAATGGGAGAGAAAGAGCTGGGAAGTTCCCAGGTAGAGACTGATTAACAGGGCCTTGCAAGAAGGCTGAAAGGTGACAAATGTGAGAAGGAGACAGAAATGGAGACATATGGTGAAAATGAAAAATGAATCAGTACAAAAACAAATTGACTTTAGGGAAAAATAGGGAGGCTGAAAGATGTTAGTGGAAAATAAGTCTATCATTTAAACCAGAGGGCTGCTGGAGACCAAGGCAGATGATCAGCTTGGCTTCCATGTTTTTTCTATGGTTAGGATCCCGGAAGCCCTGCTGAAGGACACAAACAGAAAGGTCATTGACATTGTGGTCCCTGGAGATAAAGTGGGATACAATGGGTTTAGCAGTTTCACCATTCCTGACCGCTCTGTAATGTTCCCTGAAATGGTCAGCAAGACGCCTACCAGTTTCTCCGATGTAAATAGCTGAACACCTCCTGCAAAGAATACAGTACACTACATTAGTGGAGGTGCATGAGAACTCCTTGGTGATGGAAAACACCTGTAGGCCCCGAATCTCAGTTACACTGGAAATAAATTTGCAGTGTGTAGCGAGCCCTATTGCAAGGTTTGGTACCTGGGGGCAGGAACTGTTAGGAGTGGGTAGGCTGCTTTTACCAGGAGGATTGCGCAGGTTAGGTGGCGGGTGGGAAGGCAATAGGTGGTTCTGTAAAGGAAGCACCAATGTTAGGTCAGTTGCAAAATGGGAAAGTTACTAGTGATGATCCTGTGAAGAAGGTGTGCTCTGATGGAAAGGAAGAACTAGTGGAATTATACGTTGTTCTTGTGTGGCAGTATCCCTCCTGCGGGTCAAGGTTACGGGCATGTTACTGACCCGGAGAGTGCTCTGTCCACTGTGCTTTTAGGGTATCCCCTGTTGATAAAAAACTATGCATTATTTGGGTCTGCTCAGCAAAATCATCCTCTTCACTGCATAACCTGCGAAGTCTAAGAAACTGTGAATAAGGCAGGCCATTCTTGACATGTTTAGGATGGAAGGAGCTATGGAGGAGGAAACTGTGAGAGTCAGTGGGTTTGTAATAGACTGATGTCTTCAGACCAGTGTTCTGGACTGAGAGCTGGATATCCAGGAAAGGCAGTGTAGAGGAGGATACTTCAACAGTGTACTGAAGGGAAGGATGAGCCATGGTGAATTTGTCAAGGAAGACTTGGAGGGTCTCCCTGGAGCAGGAGGTGGAAGCTAAGGTAAGCTGTGTCAGTAGCGCTATTGTTATTTGCTCCTAATAAGACTGCAGAAAGGAAAAACTGCTTGATATTAGTTATATTCTCCTCCCTAACCCCCCGCCCCACCCCGCTCCTGCTCCTTTTTTAGGCTGTACACAGTTATTGTCACTATCCAAAAGGAGCAATCTCCTACAAGTAGCTGCTACCAGCGTAGCTTTGAAGTGAGCAACACTGTTTTCAAATGACTTTCTTTTCTGGTGGGTGTCGTGAGAGAAGGAGTGAATTAAAAAAGTCAGTTTGTGTGTGGCTCTGGGTTGCTGTTGCCAGTAAGGTACCCAGCCACTTCTTATAAATGCAAGTATCACAAATCAAAAGTAATTTTAAATCTGGATGGAGTGGGCAGCTGAGTAGAAGACTGGGAGTGCAGTCATCTGTTTGACAGTTGCGGGGCATGAAACAAGAGTGCAAGCTGTACATCATGGTAAGGTTCGGGTGAAGCCAAAGGTTTGAGGGCAGTGGCAGTCGGGTATGGCAAGGCAGTTTATCTGGGCAGTCTACACAGGTTTTGTTAGGTTTGGTTTGTTTCTGGGAGGCAGACACTGTTTGAAAGGTGGTTCAGGCTATTAACACTTCTAACTAGCTTCTGTGACAAGTCGTGCGCTGCGCATTTTGAAAGCTGAAGTAACAATAGGCAGTTCCATGAAGACAATCACTATGACAGTTTCCTTTTTCTCTTTTTGTGGCTAAGTCTTTATTTTATATTATTGAAATTTCTTGGGGATTGATTGTGGCTGACATGATGGGTCTCGCTAAGCAATGAGAAAAAAGATGGCGGCAGTTCAAATTTGTGTGCTCAGTGCCTCAGCCAATGGAAAAGCAGGCTGGGCACTAGGGTACTTGTCTGGGTATAAGGCAGGTATGTGCTGGGGCTTTTTATTTGGTGGCCATCTATTGTCTGATAGATGCCCACCTAAATAAGTGTCCCAGTCAATCAGAACAGATAATAGTCTTTGCCCATTTTCTAATGTACTATACACTAAAGTTTGTTTTCTGAAGAAGATTAGAACCCTAGAATTATTTGCAAAGTGTTAAACTAGAACCAGAACCCAGTGCTTCAGAAAGTTCTGACAATCCTAATACCCAGGAGGCAGTTTGGAAGAACAGCAAATCAGAGGATCTAGAGGTATGCATGGCCTGAATATTAGTTCCTACAGTAAATACCACAAATAATGAGGTATGCAGCACTTGTGATCCAGTACCAAGTACTTCCCACTATCTGAAAAACAAAGAACCTTAGTGTGCCAGCACAAAGGCAAGGGTTACTCCAAAGGGCATTGTCTGGGAAGCCAAGTTTCAAAGAAATACAAAATCACACATACCCCCATAATACAAAGCATCATGAGCTACATATGCAAATCACCACAAAATATTATGTTGGTTTAACTTTAAACAGAACTGCATGGTGCCGAAAGGCCACTCACACAGTATGCAAAGGGTGCCAACAGAAGACACAGGCACCTGTTTCATCCTTCAAACAGAAAAAGCACAGCACCAACAATTTGATAAATATAAATATAAAGTTTACTTACAATCTTAGGAGTCAACGCAACACAGCGCCATACAAGGTGATGACAAGCTCCTCACACAACGAAAAATGCCCGACTCGTTTCACGCATGCGCGCTTCGTCAGGTACTACCTCTCCATTCACAAAACATCATTTAAATAGTAAAACAACCTTAAAGTGAAAGTGCACCAAATCAATATTAGTATTGTAAAGAAAGACTAATATTGTGGTTAATAGTACTATAATAATAATACCAACTCATTTAAATATATATATATAAATATATAAAGGCATATAAATATGTCCATACCAAACCTAAATATAACAAGCATTTGTTAATGCTGAACGTTCACTTGCAGGTATTTGCAGTGGTGTTTGGCATGTATGGTGCTTTACCCTAATGCCCTGTGCGATTGCTGGTATTTGCACAATAAATTGTCAGCATGATCTTTTTGTTACCCCCATTGTGCGCTACATAGGCGGAAACACGTTTTGGGCAGGATGTGAAAAAGCTCATAAGGAAGTGCGTAAAATGCCAATGTTGGAAAATCTGGAGTGTAAATATTGAAAATTCGCAAACCTACGAAAGCATGCGTGGAACTGTGTAACGACGCTTGTAAAACAGTCATTTTAGGAATTTTTCACCCAATTTTCAACATTGCCATTTAAAACCTGTGCTAATGAACAGTGTCACTGTGATTTTCTTACTGTGTCCCATACATTGATTTTGCACACTGACTGCGCCATTGTACTACATGGGGGAAGGCGTTGGGCAGGATGGCAAAATGACAGCTGTACTGCTCATAAGGAGGGTGTGGTAAAATGGCAATGTTAAAATCTGGGTGAAAATATTGGAAATTCACAAACTTCTGACGTGCGTAGAACTCACTAGCATGCGCTCGTAAAACAGTTATTTTTGGAGGAATGTTTTCGCCAAATTTTCAACATAGTGATTTTAAGATCCTGCTCATGAACAGTGACACTGTGATTTTCTTAATGTGTCCCATACACTGAGTTCGCACACCGACTGTGGCAAACGCTACATGGGCGGAAACACGTTTTGGGCAAGATGTGAAAAATGACAGCTGCACTGCTCATAAGGAGGTGTGGTAAAATGGCAATGTTGAAAATCTGGAGTGAAAATATTGAAAATCTGCAAACTTACGAGCGTGCGTAGGAACTGTGTAACGCACACTCATAAAACAGTCATTTTTAGGAATTTTTTCACCAAATTTTCAACACAGCCATTTTAAGACCTCTGCTCATGATCAGTGTCACTGTGATTTTCTTAATGTGTCCCATACATTGAGTTCGCACACCGACTGCGCCATTGTGCGCTACATGGGCAGAAACACATTTTGGGCAGGATGTGAAAAACGACAGCTGTACTGCTCATGAAGAGTTGTGGTAAAATGGCAATGTTGAAAATCTGAGTGCAAATATTGGAAAATCTGCAAATGTACGAAGGCTGCAGTGTAGGAACTGTGTGTAAATGCACGCTCAGAAACAGTCCTTTTAGAATTTTTCACCAAATTTTCAACATAGCCATTTTAAGACCTCTGCTCATGAACAGTGTCACTGTGATTTTCTTAATGTGTTCCATACATTGATTTCGCACACCAACTGCACCATTCTGCGCTACATGGGCGGAAACACGTTTTGGGTGAGATGTGAAAAATGACAGCTGTACAGCTCATAAGAAGGTGTGACAAAATGGCAAAGTTGAAAATCTGGAGTGAAAATATAGAAAATTCGCGAACTTACGAGCCTGCGTAGGAACTGCGCAGCGCTCGTAAAACAGTCATTTTTTGGAATTTTTGCACCAAATTCTCAATATGGGGATTTTGGGACCCCTTCTCATGAATGATGTCACTGTCATGGTGTTATCCAAGGCTGAATGGTGATTTTGCGCAGTGACTGCGCAGTGCTGGCGAAATCACCTTTGTGGCCTGAATAATGCCATGACAGTGACATCATTCATGAGAAGCGGTCCCAAAAACCCCATGTTGAAAATTTGGTGCAAAAATTCCAAAAAATGACTGAGATATGCACTAAAGTTGAACCCCCCCTATGTAGCCCATTATACAGCTTACTGGCATTTCCTCAGTTCGCAGTCGGCTTTGAAGAGTGCAGACGTGTTCCCGGTCCACCGAAGATCGTCGCGCTGGAGTCCGGAGGTAAGTATGGGTGGGGGGGTGGGAGGCTGGGTGCACAGTGGGTGGGTGCGGGTTGTGGGGGTTGGGAGGCGCCGTGGAACCGTTTTGTTTACAGGGGAAAAAAGAAAAAGACTACGAGGATATTGCCACGCTGGGGTGGGCTCCCAGCATGGCAGAAGATGTGGGGGCGAGGAGCCGATGGGATTGGGCACCCCATCAGCAAACTTCTGGAGGAGGGCGAGAGCCGATGGGGATTGGGCACCCCGTCGGCAAACCAACAAATGGTTTTGCCACGCTGGAGTGGGCTCCCAGCGTGGCGGCAGGATGGTTTGGGGGCCGTGGAGCCAACGGGAATTGGGCACCCGCCGGCAAACAAACAACTTTGCCATGCTGGGGTGGGCTCCCAGCGTGGCAGGAAAGCTTTGGGGGGGGCGGCGTGATGCGCGGGGAGGGGAGCGCATAATGGAGGGGACGGCGGCGGCGCTCAGTATGGCAGCAGTGTTTTCCTTTGAAGCAGAGGAACACCGCTGTCATATTGAACTCCTGCACCCATTGGTGCAGGACCGCCACGTCTGTTCAAGGGAGCAGTGCATTGGTTGGGAGAGGCACACCTCGAAGTGTGCTACTCTCCCAAAACATTGCTTGCGCATGCACGCAAGCGAATGTAATAATGGTTTATTAGGTACATTCTTATCAGTACAACAACCACAGAAATGTATACTACACAGCAGTGCTCAATCAGATAGGAGCATTTAAGATGCAGATGATCCAGCCATCATATATCAGACTGCTCAGATACATCCAACCTAAAAAAGGAGAGAAAAGAGAGAGGAGGAAGAGAAAATGAGAAAAAGAAAGATAAAGAAAAAAAACAATATTATGTCACCATATCACTTAAGCTATTCAGCATCTAACATACTGGCTTCTTAAAAAAAGGTACACTATCAAAGGCATCATTTAATACTAGATTCTCTGAAGCACCTAGAGTGTAAATCTAAAAAGATTCTCTTTAGAGAATTTCACTGTCAAGGTCCCCTCTTCTAGGGCTAACACTAATGTTCTCTACATCACAAAACTGAAACTTGTGATCTTACTTCGAGAGGGCTGTTGCAGAAGCTACTAACAAGTAGGACTAAGCTGGCAGGTGTCAGGACCCCGCAGAAAATCTTCTAGCCAGCAGTTTCTGGAGGGGACCGCCCCCAGACATCAGGTGATTGACATCAGCGGATGTCAGATAAAAGGGGTGGTCCTGCACCAGCCCTCCAGTTCCATCCCGCCATCAGCTACTGTTCAGTCGCCTTGAGAAAGATCTCTGCTCTAGCAGTTCAGCTAAATGCTTTTTTTGCACTTTTTTCTGAATTTGTTCTCAAATTTAGATATTGACTCCAGCTGTGCAGGTCGTCCCATACTCCATCCGAGTCACATAGGAACAAGTGCAATTCCTTTGGGGGTCTCAACTCCCACATAAAGACAGCCATTCCCTGTGCCTCTTTTGCCTCAACCCAGACCACCATGTGGACGAGTGTGATCACTGCTGAAAATTTAACTCCACTACTCGGATGGGAAAGCAGCAAGCCCTGGAAGCCCACACCTTTCCTATGACTGGAAAGCTGTAGATCAGGATGTACAGTGCCAGCATCTCGCAGAACACTTGGACCTTGAGAAGTCCCCTCCCACCCTTATCCCACCATGGCTGGAGACTCACGAAGACCTGTTGATCATGATCTGGAAGCAGCTGGCATCTTTTGCCACTGCAGCGCGCAAGGCGGACAGACTTTATCAGTCCCCCGAGGGCAAAGAATTCTAAGACCGATTCCGAAGTCATCAGTGCTGCCTTTGATAGAACTACCAACCAAAAACACTTCAGTTCTATCCCCCCTGACAAAGACTCCAAAGTCATGGACCAGTTTGGCAGGAAGATATTTTCCTCCTCCACTCCAGGTCTAAGGGCCCTTAATTATGTGGATCACGTGGGGGACTATCAGAAGTCCGTCTTAGGGCAGCTTGGCCTCTAAGCGCGATTCTATGCCAGACTCATCCCTTAAGCAGGAGTTAGGTGAGCTGGTTAGGTTAGCTCGGTCAACTTGTTGGCACATGCTGAGAGCCACCTACAATGCTGGTCACTCTTCAGCCTTTGCTGTGGGCTTGTGCAAACATTCTTGGCTCCATCTCCGCCTTAGCTCAAGAGGTCCAGACAGCCATTATGGATGCCCCCTCCAGAGGGTCGGTACTGTTCATGGGCTATACAGAAGATATTATCCAGATTTTCAATATTGCAATTTTATCACACTTTCTTATGAACAGTACAGCTGTCATTTTTCACATCTCACCTGAAATGTGTTTTCACACATGTAGTGCACAGTGGCGTGGTTGGTTTGCGAAATCAATGTTCAGGACAGATTAATAATATCACAGTGATACTGTTCATGAGGTAGGCCCCCAAAAACCCATGTTGAAAATTTGGTGAAATAATTCCCCAAAATGTCTGTTTTATGAGTGTGCATTACGCAGTTCCTACTCACGCTCGTAACTTCAAGCATTTTTAATATTTTCACTCCAGATTTTCAGCATTGCCATTTTACCACACCTTCTTATGAACAGCAGAACTGTCATTTTTCACATCTCACCCAAAATGTGTTTTTGCATATGTAGCACACAGTTGCGTGGTCGGTGTGCAAAATAATGCTCAGGACAGAGTAAGAAAATCACAGTGACACTGTTTATGAGTAGAAGTCTTAAACTGGCTATGCTGAAAATATGGTGACATAAAGTCCGTAAAATGACTGTGTTATGAGCGTGCATTGTGCAGTTTCCACGCATTCTCAGAAGTTCACAAATTCGTAATCTTTTCAGTCCAGATTTTCAACATTGGCATTTTTTTCACACCTCGTTATGAATAGTACAGCCGTCATTTTTCACATCCTGGTCGAAATGTGTTTTTGCACTTCTGGTGCAAAATAGCACGGTCGCTGTTGGAAATCAGTGTTCGGGATACAGTAAGAAAATCACAATGATGCTGGTCATTAGCGGAGGTCCCAAAATGCCTATGTTGATAGTCTGCTGTAAAAAATCCCAAAACTAATTGCATTACAGGTGTGCGTTGCGCAGTTTCTTCGCACACTCATGACTTCACCAGTTTTTTTTTTATATTTTCACTCTAGAATTTCAACATTGCCATTTTTACACCTCTTCATGAAAGTACAGGTGTCATTTTTTCACATCCTTTCAAAATATGTTTTTGCACCTGTGGTGCCAAGTGGCATATTCACTGTGCAAAATCACCTTTCGGCTAACAAACTGATAGTGTCACTGCTCATGTGGTGGGATCACAAAAAGCCCATGTTGAAAACTTGGAGTAAAAATACCCAGAAACACCCAGGGTGTTAGGGTTTTCGATCATAATGCCCTACCCTGTTGGGACTGACAGGCGTCAGGGGTGTGACCTGGGATTGTCGACAGTAATGATCATGCCATTCTACCCCCCACCCTACTGCCAGTGGCATGCATTGAGATGTGCCTTGGACCTTTTGGCCCCAGATTTCACCCTATTCTCCTATACTGCACCCATTTCAGTGCACTTCCTTATGGAATGAGGTGAGTGTAAAGCCCAAACACTTCAAAGCACACCTCAACACTTGTAAGTGTCTGCAGGGTAGGGTGAGGGGAAATGTCGTGACCGGTATGGGCGATGACACAAAGGCACACCCCAATGCCTGTCCATCTCTGCAGGGTGGGGGTGGAGTTGGCATCTGTTCAATACTTCACTGCCATTCCTATACTGCGTCTGTCTAACTCCTGCACTTCCACTGCTAATGACAGCAAGCAGCACTTGGCATTGACAAATGCTTGTTTTTATCTTAATTTGAACCAACCAATGAACAGATCTTGTGTAAATTGGTTACCTACCCCCAACCCCACAGGGCTGTTTTAACTGTGGCCATTGTAAGTTTTGTGTGGCCATAGTTAAAAATACCACTTTTGAAACTGACAGCAGGAAGCAGTATGAAGTGAAACAGTTTATTTACTGTTCCACAACAGATGTAATTTACCTGGTCTTCTGTACTTGCCAAGCATTTTATGTGGGCAAAATGACTCAGGCTTTCAGATCAAGAGTGTGTGAACACCTGAGTGACATAATAGATGCCATAATGAGAAAAATGCTTTGGCAAGACATTTGAGGCTGGTGAATTTCAACACAGAACACAAGTTTCAGTTTTGTGGTGTAGAGAAAGTTAGTATTAGTTGTAGAGGAGGGGACCTCGGCAATAAAATTCTCTGTACAGAATCTTTTTGGATTTACATTCTAGGTGCTTTAGAGAGTCCTGGATTAAATGATGCCTTTGATAGTGTACCATTCTTAAGGAGCCTGTATGTTAGATGCTGAATAGCGTACGTGATATGGTGATATAATATTGCTTTTTACTCTTTCTTCTTCTCCTTTTCTCTTCCTCCTCCTCTCTCTTTTCTCTCCTTTTTATGTTTGCCTGCATGCATGTGCAAGAAACATAGTGCCATCATCTGAGTTTTTGGAGGTGTGACAGCCCTCTTCCAATTCAGGCAATGTGTTTGCAGGTGCGGCCGCAGTTCTCCAATGCCTGCTCGAGCTGCCTATGACAGCTCCAAAATGCAGTGGAGTACAGTTGAAAGGGGGAGCTATGCTTCAGTGAGCAGCGATAAGATATCACCTGCTCATGCACGCTCCCCATACACACACACACACACACACACACACACACACACGCACGCATACTGCATGCTGTCCCCCCCATGCACACACTGTATAGCCGCCGGGGGTGCCCAATCCCCATCGCTTCACTGTCTCTCCCCAGCGTACGGGTGCCATGCTGGGAGCCCACCCAGTGTGGCAACAGATGCTGTTGCCGACAGGGTGCTCAGTCCCCATCATGGCAAAATGTGTTCTAGGCGAGCGGGGGTGCCCAATTCCGTGGCTCCAGGACCCCCCAAACAGCCTTTCAGCTGCCACGCTGGAGCCCACCCCAGCGTGGCAAACGCCCTCGTCATCTCAATAAAAATAAACCTGCAAATAAAAACTGTCCTCTGAGCTTCTCCTGCCCCTCCCACAACCTGCACCCACCACTGCGAACCCTGCCTCTCACACTTCTGCATTTACTCTCCGGACTCGGCGACGTATCTTCGTGGACCGGGAACACGTCTACACTCTTCAAAGCCGACCACGAACTGAGGAAATGCCAGTAAGCTATATAATGGGATAGATAGGGTTTTTTCAACTTTGCTGCATATCTCAGGCATTTTTTGGAATTTTTCCACCAAATTTTCAACATGGGTTTTTTGGGACCCCTTCTCATGAATGCTCTCACTGCCATGGCGTTAGTCGGGCCCAAAGGGTGATTTCGCAGTCACTGCGCAAAATCACCTTTCAGGACCAAGTAACAAAATGACACTGCCGCTGTTCATAAGGTGGGCTCTCAAAAAGCCTATGTTGAAAATTTGGTGGAAAAATTCCTAAAAATTACTGTTTTACGGGAGTGCTTTGCACAGTTCCTATGCACGCTCGTAAGTTCACGAATTTTCAATATTTTCACTCCAGATTCTCCACATTGCCATTTTACCACACCTCCTTATGAGCAGTACAGGTGTCATTTTTTACATCTTGCCCAAAACGTGTTTCCGTCCATGTAGCGCACAAAGATGCAGTCGGTGTGCAAAATCAATGTATGGGACACATTAAGAAAATCACAGTGACACTGTTCATGAACAGAGGTCTTAAAATGGCTATGTTGAAAATTTGGTGACAAAAGTCCATAAAATGACTGTGTTACGAGTGAGCATTGCGCAGTTTCCACTCACCGTAAGTTCATGACTTTGTAATATTTTCAGTCCAGATTTTCACCAGTGGCATTTTTCCACACTTCCTTATGAACAGTACAGCTGTCATTTTTCACAACATGGCCGAAATGTGTTTTCACACTTTCAGCACAGAGATGCATGGTTGTTGTGGGAAATCATTGTTCGGGACTCATAAAGAAAATCACAGTGACACTGTTCATGATCGGAGGTCCCAAAATGCCTGTGTTGACAATCTGCTGTAAAAAATCCCCATACTAATTACATTACGGGTGTGCGTTGCACAGTTTCTATGCACGCTCGTGACTTCACCAGTTTTTTTAATATTTTTACTGCAGATTTGCAACATTGCCATTTTTTACACCTCCCCATGAACAGTACAGTTGTCATTTTTTACATCCTGTTTGAAATGTTTTTGCACCTGTGGTGCTAAATGCTGTAGTCACTGTGCATAAGCTGCTTTCGGCTAACAAACTGATATTGCCATTGTTCATGAGGTGGGGTCACAAAAAAACCATGTTGAAAATTTGCAGTGAAAATACCAACGAATGCCTGAGGTATTAGGGTTTCCAACCATAATGCCCAACAATGTAGAGAATGACAGGCATCAGGGGTGTGACTTGGCATTCTTGCCTGTAATGCTCATACCATTCCACACCCTGCAGCCAGTGAGAGGCATTGAGGTATGCCTTGGACTCTTTGGCCCAAAAGTTCACCTCATTCTTCTATACCACACCCATCTCACCATATTTCCTGATGGAATGGGGTGCACATAAGGGCCAAAGACCCCAAGGCACACCATGACACTTGTCAGTGTCTGCAGGGTGGGGTGTGGTGAAATGGCGTGGCCGTTATGCCTGACGACCCAAAGGCACACCCCAATGCCTCTCACTCTCTGCAGGGTGGTGGTGGGGTTGGCTTCAGTTCAATACTTCACTGCCATTCCTATTACGCAGCTCTGTAACTTCTACACTACCACTGCCAATGCCAGCAAGCAACATTCAGCATTGACAAATGCTCGTTTAGGTTGGATGTATCTGAGCAGTCTGATATATGATGGTTGGATCATCTGCATCTTAAATGCTCCTATCTGATTGAGCACTGCTGTGTAGTATACATTTCTGTGGTTGTTGTACTGATAAGAATGTACCTAATAAACCATTATTATATTTAGGTTTGGTATGGACATATTTATATGCTTTATATATTTATTTATATATACATATTTCAATGTCTTGGTATTATTATTATTATAGTAGTATTAACCACAATATTAGCCTTTCTTTACAATATTAATATTGATTTGGTGCACTGTCACTTTAAGGTTGTTTTACTATTTAAATGATGTTTTGTGAATGGAGAGGTAGTCCCTGATGAAGAGCACATGCGGAAAACCAGTCGGGCATTTTTCATTGTGTGAGGAGCGTGACGTCACCTTGTATGGTGCTATGTTGTGTTGACTCCTAAGACTGTGAGTAAACTTTACACTCACATTTATTGAAGTGTTGGTGCTGTGCTCTTTCCGTTTGAAGGTTGTAAGTGGGATATGTACAGCAGGGGCAGGAGCCATTTTCTTTCTGCTGTCACGTGTTTCACCCTACCAGAACTTATCAGGGTGCCTCACCTGTATGACACCCCAGTGAAATGAACCAGCTACACTAAGTTGGTCTATCTGGGTTGGGTTGTGTTGAGCCAAATAAAACCAAAAAACTAGCTAAAAGACAAAGAATCTCAGTGTGCATGCACATAGGCAAGGGTTACCCCTAACGGCATGGGCCAGGAAGCCAAGTTTCAAAAAAATCTTCAAAGTGTGATTTTGAAAGTTTCTTTAGAAGAGGAGTTGTAGGGATGCCATTCTTAGAATCAAAGGAGAGGGAGGATGGGCAGAACAAGGGGAAGATCAGGCAGAGGCACTCAATAAGTATTACTGCTTGATGTTCACAAAATAAATGGATGTCCCAGTACCACAGGGAAAAGGGGGGCCAGGATGGGGGGGGCAGAGATAAGAGACGAGGTCATCCAAGAGGATAGAGTTCTGAAGGGCCTTAAAGGCTTGCTAGTAGACAAGGCACTAGAACCAGAAGGTGTACACTCAAGGGTCCTAAAGGAACTTGGCAGGCCCTCTGATGGATCTGTTCACTATCTTCTGGAGATGAGGAATGTACCCTGGGACTGGAGGACAGCTCACGTGGTGCCGCTTCTCAAGAGTGGACCCAAGGACCAACCGGGTAACTATAGACTGGTGAGCTTGACTTCTATAGTGGGGAAATTGATGGAGACCATTCTGAAGGAGAGTCTGATAACCTTTCTCAATAGCAATTGTCTGCAGGATGAGAGACAGCATAGGTTTGTCACAGGAAGATCTTGCCAAACTAACCTGATCCACTTCTTTGACCGGGTCACTAGGGTTGTTGACAAAGGCCACGCTGTGTATGTCTTGTATATGGACTTCAGCAAGGCTTTCGACTCTGTGCCACACAGGAGGTTAATGTGCAAGCTGAGTGACATGGGGGCAGGGGAAAAATGGTGGAGTGGGTTGAGAGCTGGCTGCAGGGCAGACAACAGAGGGTAGTTGTAAGGGGGTAGACATCCAAGCTATAGCCAGCAATGAGTGGAGTACTGCAGGGTTCAGTGCTTGGCCATGTTTTGTTCGATGTCTTCATTGGAGACATTGCAGAGGGGGTCAAGAGCAAGATCTGCATGTTTGCAGATGACACTAAGATTTGTGCAAAAGTAGACAATGAGGAAGAGAGGCAGGCACTCAGACAGGATCTAGATAACATTGAACACTTGTCTAGGGAGTGATAGTTGGGGTTTAATGCTAAGAAGTGCAAGGTCATGCACCTTGGAGATAGAAATCCCAAGAACAGATACTGGCTGGGGGGAATGCAGGTAATGGCTTCAGAGGAGGAAAAGGACCACGGGGTAATAGTTACAGGGGACATGCAAATATCTCCACAGTGTAGGAGAGCTGCAGCAAGGGTAAATAGGATGCTGGGGTGCATTGCAAGAAGAATAACCTCGCGAGAGGGGGCGGTCATCCAGCCATTGTATAAATCATTGGTGAGGCCACACTTAAAATACTGTGTTCAGTGCTGGTGCCTATGCCTCAAAAAGGATATGAGATTACTGGAGGGGGTGCAGCATAGTGCTATAAAAATGATCATGGGACATAGGGAGTTGCCATATGAGGAAAAGTTGAAAGAGCTCAACATGTACACACTGGAAGACAGAAGGTTAAGAGGGGCCATGATAGAGACCTTTAAATACTTGAAAGGCATAAACAGAGTCAGGGAGAGAGGATTGTTCTGCTTAAAGGGTGGAAGGGTCACTAGAGGGCACAGTCAGGAGTTGGAAGGGGGAAGGTTTAGGAGGGAGATTAGGAAGCCCTACTTCACAGAGAGTGTAATGGCAGGTTGTAGTGCAGTGCTGGAGGAGTTAATCGCTCAGAGAACAGAGGATAGCTTTAAGCAGGGTTGGGATAGAGTCAAGGGCAGAGTTAGTACAGACAAAAACACAAAGGGGGGAAGGACCAGGAAAGAGAAGGAAGTGGGGGTTTGGGTAGGGTGTGGCAGCAGTAGTGATATGAAACTAAGAGCTGCACAGTCAGGCAGTCTTGATAGACCTGTGGGCCTTTTGCTGACTTCAATTTTGTATGTTTGTAAGTTCGCACTGATGCAATTAGTCAGCTGACTATACTACTAGCATTATGGGTGTGCGCTAACAGGAGGAAGGGGATGTAGCATCATTAATGATGCTACATAGACAGACCAATCCGACTGCCTAAATTCATCAATTAAATGCTCTTCCCCCTCCTGCCATTAGCATTCTCTATTGGTAGCAGAATAGTCAAATGACTTTCATTTTTTCAATGGGATTTGCGCGTTACTGAAGGGGGTTGACTGGGTTAACTAGGAAATAAGAATACTGCCCCCCAATCAATGATCAAGGTAAGGGGAGAGTACATATATTGAAAAGAAATCTGTAGGGTTAAGTGTTTTTGTTGAGGAGGGGGATTACTGTAAAATATGTTGGCTCCTGAAAAACTGTCAGGAGTAAGGACGGGCATATCAGGACATGTTTTTAATGTGTGTGGGAGGAAGTAGAAGGGATGGTGGTCGGAAAATGAATGGAGTGGGGAGTGTGTGGAACAGGAACTAACCCAGGCCAACTGGGGCGATCCAGAGATTTATTTTCAAGCTGTCCTGCATATTGAGTACCGAATAATAAGTACTGGAGTATCTTTGGGTGCCAAACATGAATACTCACCCAGCATTCGAAATAAAAAGGATTGAAGCACTCCTTGCTGGAGCCATAAAAGATGACAGGAAAGAGATGATTACCAAATTGTTCAGTCTTGGTAAACCCCAGTAAACCACCCACACATATATACACTTAAATGCCATAATCCCAGTGATAACCACCATGAGTATGCTAATCCTTGTAAGTGTGTGTGTGTGGGGTAAAAGTACAAGGTTCCACTAAAATATTAAAAAACAACACCTTCTATGCAGGTGATTACATGTTTCAGCTAATGCCAAGCTCAAACACTTTCTGACTTGTCATGTTCTATTAAGATCACTGAATAGTTGATTAAACCAGGGAGTCAGAAGAATAGCTGACTGGTAAAACAGTGCTATAACTCTTACAGAGTCATGTGTTGAATTTCTGTCCGACTGAAAGACTTCTTTTTATTATTATTTGTAGTCCTTTATAATCTACTTTTTATGTTTGCTTGTGCACAAGCGCAAGAAACATCTTGGGACAGCGCAACTTTTGGAAGGTGTGTGACTGTCCAGCCCAATGCATTTCTCAGTGTAGCAGGTGAGTCCTTTAAGCACCAATGGATGGGTGAGCTGTCTATGACAGCAGTTTGGCAGCAGTGGTCTTTACTTGAAAGAAAAGCTCCGCTGCAATCAGCGATCATAACGTGTCCCTAGTTAACATATTTACATCCCCCTTCTCTCCAGCCGTCCTCCACACCTATGACATTAAAACAAATGCCTTGCTTTGCCTCTTGTAATCAAACAAAACATAACCTTTTTTTTTCCCATAGTCCCCATGAATGCTGAAATCGGGGGTGCCCAATCCCCCTGTTGGCATGCCCCTTCCCCAGTTCATTTGCTGATGGGGGAGTCCAATCCCTGACAGTCTAATGTCCCCCTGTTAGTAGCGTGCTGAGGGGGTGCCCAATCACCCTCAGATCATGTGCCTCCCTCCCCAAAGACAGACATTTTTTATGTGCCAACAGGGTGCCCAATTCCCATCGGCTCCAGGTCCCCCCCAACAAACACCCAGGTGGGTTGCTGGGAGCCTGCCCTAGCATGCCAGTTGTCCCTGTAAAAGAAAAAAGCCCTGCAATGTAATTTTTTTGTTTTTCCCTGTGAAAACAGAAAACAGTCCCTCGTTGTCTCCAGTGGCCCTCTCCAAACCAGCACCCATCCTCTGCACACCCTACTTCCCAACCCCCTCACCCCATACATACCTCCGGAGCATGGCGCAATGATCTTCGGTGGAGCAGGAACACATCTGCACTCTTCAAAGCCGACTGCAAACTGAAGAAATGCTAGTAAGCTGTATAATGGCATAAATGTTTTTTTTCCAACTTAGGTAGATATCTCAGCCATTTTGGTGTATTTTGGCACCAAATTTTCAACATGGGGTTCTTCGGACCCCTCCTCATGAATTCAACCAGTGTCATATGGTTATTTGGTCCCAAAAGGTGATTTCATGATCACTGCGTGGAATCACCTTTCGGGACCAGTTAATGAAACAACAGTGCTCGCTCATGAGGTGGCCTCACAAAAGCCTATGTTGCACATTTGGTGGAAAAATTCCAAAAAAGGACTGTGTTACGAAGGTGCATTGCACATTTTCCACGCACACTCGTAACTTTAAGAATTTGTAATATTTGCACTCCAGATTTTCAACATTGGCATTTTTTCACCCTTCCTTATGAACAGTGCAGCTGTCATTTTTCACATCCTGGTCAAATTTGTTTTTGTACATCTGGGCACAACAGCGTGGTCACTGTGGGAAATCAACATTTGGGACAGATTAAGAAAATCACAGTGACACTGTTCATGAGCAGAGGTCCCAAATGCCTATGTTGAAAATTAGGTAAAAGTATTCCAGAAAATAACTGTTACGTGCACTCGTAAGTTTGAGAATTTTTAATATTTGCACTCTATATTTTCAACATTGCCATCTCTTCACACCTCCCTATGAATGGTACAGCTGTCAATTTTCACATCTGCCCAAACTGTGTTTTTGCACATCTGGAGCAGAATGGCATGGGTCGCTGAAAATCACAGTACCACTGTTCATGAGCAGAGGTCCCAAATGCTTTCATGAGGTGGGGGTCACAAAAAGGCCATGTTAAAATTTTGTAGTGCAAATATCAACAAATGCCTGGGGCGTTAGGGTTTCTAACCATAACATCCCACCCTGTACAGACTGACATGCCTATCCATCTCTGCAGGATGGAGGTGGGGTTGCCGTAACTTCAGTACTTCACTGCCATTCCTATTATGCATCTGTCTAACTCATGTACTTCCAGTGCTAATACCAGCAAGTAAATATTAGGCATTGACAAATGCTTGTCATAAGGGTTGTGCATGGGGCTGAGTTTTGTTATCTGTATTTGTGTCTCCGGAATTTGTATGCGAAGTTGTATTTGTTTAAACATCTGTGTTAAGGGGAACCATTTTGATGTTTGCTTGTGCGCATGTGCAAGAAACATTATGTGGCAGCTTAGGGGAGAAGTGGGTTGTGGAGATGTGGCACTGTGGCAGCCAGTGCCACCACTGCATTTGTGGGCTTGGTCCTCTTTATCCAATGTAGCGGCATGTTGCTGCTGATGCTAGTTCAGCAAGCATGCCACCAACTTAAAAGAAATTGGCTGCTGCAATGAGGGAATGCCCCATCACTCAGGGAGTGCCTGAAAGAAACTGGCCTCTGAAATGAGGGAGTGCCCCGTCACTGCAGGGCATGCCTTGCTTGCCGAAACATTTCTGTTCAGTCCACTCCCTCCATTCCCTATTGTGGCATCAGAAGTGCAAGTAAACCCTCCCACTCCCTCCCACTGCATGCTGTCTACCCCACTCCCTCCACTCCCCCATCCCGGCCCCCGGAGTGTCTGTAAATCCTCCTACTCCCTCGCACTGCTGTCTGCCCCACTCCCTCCACTCCCCCATCCCGGCCCACGGAGTGTCTGTAAATCCTCCTACTCCCTCGCACTGCTGTCTGCCCCACTCCCTCCACTAGCCCATCCCGGCCCCCGGAGTGTCTGTAAATCCTCCTACTCCCTCGCACTGCTGTCCGCTCCACTCCCTAATGCTCAAAAATAGAAAAGTGAGATACAGACCTGCCTGAAGTTATTGGTAGTTGCTTAACTCTATCTTTTTGCATATTTTTTTGATTATCTTCTTTTCTCTGTTAATGTTATTACATGACATGAAATTAAAGACCATTGTAGTATGATCTTGTACAGTAGCTAACAATTTTTGTACAACACTTCTTTTTTTTCTGTTTGTCACTTAAATCTTTTAGGGTCCTTGATTTTAGTCCTCGTAGAAATTGAAGTCATTTTTATGTTTGCTCACGCACTTGCGAAAGAAACATAGTGACACCATATGACATTTTGGAAGTGTGCCACCTGCTATGCCAATACCCTGATCCATTTTGCAGGTACAACCACACTGCACCAATGAATGGTCTGGCTGTCTATGACAGCAGTTCAGATGCGGTGGTGTACAGTTGAAAGAAAACCACCGCTGCAATCAGTGGTGGTAATGTGTAGGCAATTTGCATATTGATGGCAAGTGGGGACTGTTGTCTTCTGCCTCTCAGTCCCATGAAATCCAACAGGGGTGTCCAGTCCCCCTGTTGGTATGCCCCTTCCCCAATTCATTTGCTGATGGGGTAGCCCAATACCCATCAGCATAATGTCCCCCCCATTTGTTGTGTGCCAAGGGTGCCCAACCCTTCAGCTTATGCGCCCGCCAAGCACACTTTATAACTGACAGGGGTGCCCAATCCCTGTCACCTCCAGACCCCCTGCCAACAAACACCCAGGTGGCATGTTGGGAGCCCACCCCAGCATGCCAAAAGTGTCCTGCATTGTAGTTTTTTTATTTTTCCTGTAAAACAGAAAACTGTCCCTTGCTGTCTCTGGTGCCCCCTCCCCCAACCTGCACTCACCCTCTGTGCACCCCACATTCCCACACCTCCCTCACCCCATACTTACCTCCAGAACCTGGCGTGCCGATCTTTGGTGAACCAGGAACACATCTGCACTCTTTAAAGCTGACCGCGAACTGAAGAAATGCAGGTAAGCTGTATGCTGGCATAAATGGGAACGCTTTAGTGCATATCCTGGCCATTTTTGTTAATTTTGGCACCACATTTTCAAAATGGGGTTCTTGGGATCCCTCATGAATTCAGTCGCTGTCATGTCGTTATTCGGTCTCGAAGGTGATTTCACGGTCACTGCTGGCAGGAATCACCTTTAGGTCAATTAGCAAAATAACAGTATCACTATTTCATGATGTTGGCCTCCACAAAAAGCTTATGTTGCAAATTTGGTGAAAAAATTCCAAAAAATGAATGTTACGAGTGTGCATTGCACAGTTTTCATGCACACTCGTAACTTTGCGCATTTGTAATATTTTCACTCCAGATTTTCAACATTGCCATTTTTTCTTACCTCCTAATGAACAGTACAGCTGTCATTTTTCACATCCTGACTGAAATGTGTTTTCGTGCTTCCAGCACACAGTCGCTGTGAGAAATCAGTGTTCAGGACAGATTAAGAAAATTACAGTGACACTGTTCATGAGCGGAGGTCACAAAATGCCCGAATTGAAAATATGGTGATAAAAGTCTATAGAATGACTATGCTATGAGAATGCATTGCACACTTTCCATGCACACTTATAACTTCAAGAATTTGTAATATTTTCACTACATATTTTCAGCACTGTCAATTTTGCACACCTCCTTATGAACAGTACAGCTGTCATTTTTCACATCCTGCCCGAAATGTGTTTTCGTTCATCTGGCGTACAATGGCACAGTTGCTATGAGAAATCAATGTTCAGGACAGATTATGAAAACCATTGTGACAGAGGTCACAAAATGCCTATGTTGAAAATTTGGTGAAATAATTCCACTAAATGACCGCCTTATAAGTGTGTGTTTCACAGTTTCCACGTATGCTTGTAACTTTAAGCATTTTTAATATTTTCACTCCAGATTTTCAACATTACCATCTCTTCACTCCTCCCTATGAATGGTACAGCTGTCATTTTTATGTTTGCTTGCACACATGTGCAAGAAACATAGTGTCATCATCCGAGTTTTCGGAGGTGTGGCAGCTCTCTTCCAATTCAGGCAGTGTGTTTGCAGGCGAGGCCGCAATTCTCGAATGCCTGCTGGAGCTGTCTATGACAGCTCCAAAATGCAGTGGTGTACAGTTGAAAGGGAGAGCTATGCTTCAGTGAGCAGGGATAAGATATCGCCTGCTCATACGCGCTCCCCTACACACACACACAGGCACGTTTACTGCGTGCTCGCCCCCCCACGCACACACTGTGCAGCTGACAGGGGTGCCCAATCCCCAGCTGGCTGTACATTTGGTGGGTGCCCCACCAAAACAGAGTTCCTTATACCACGCTGGGTGCCCACCCCAGCGTGGCTACACATCAGTATAGCCGGCGGGGTGCCCAATCCCGCGTCGGCTCCACTAGTCCCAGAGTGCAGGGTGCCACGCAGGAGCCCACCTAGCGTGGCAACACATCTTATCACCGTCAGGGTGCCCAATCCCCATAGGCTCCCGCCCCCCCCACCAGCCGTCCTTGTGTGCCATAGGGCCCACCCCCTAGTGTGGCAAATGTCCTTGTCGTCCCTCATTTAAAAAAAAACCTGAAACTCAAAAACGGTCCCTACTGTGTCTGCCCACCCTCGCCCACCCACTGTGCACCCCACCTCCCGCCCCATACTTACCTCTGGACTCTGGCGCGACGATCTTCGGTGGACCAGGAACACGTCTGCACTCTTCAAAGCCGACCGTGAACTGAGGAAATGCCGGTAAGCTGAATAATGGGATAGATAAGGTTTTTTCAACTTTGCAGCACATCTCAGGCATTTTTTTGAATTTTTGCACCAAATTTTCAACATGGGGTTTTTGGGACCCCTTCTCATGAATGCACTCACTGTCTTGGCGTTAATCGGTCCCGAAGGGTGATTTCACAGTCACTGTGTGAAATCACCTTTTGGGACCAAGTAATGAAATGACACTGCCACTGTTCATAAGATGGGCTCTCAAAAAGCCTATTTTGAAAATTTGGTGGAAAAATTCCTAAAAATGACTGTTTTATGAGAGCACGTTGCATAGTTCCTACACACACATGTAAGTTTGCGAATTTTCAATATTTTCACTCCAGATTTTCAACATTGCCATTTTATTACACTTCCTTATGAGCAGTGCAGATGTCATTTTTCACATCTTGCCCAAAACAAGTTTCCGCCCATGTAGCGCACAATGGCACAGTCGGTGTGCGAAATCAATTTTTTGGGACACATTAAGAAAATCACAGTGACACTGTTCATGAGCAGAGGTCTTAAAATGGCTACATTGAAAATTTGGTGAAAAATTCTTAAAATGACTGTTTTCTGAGCATCTCGTTAAGCAGTTCCTCATACCTTTCGTTAAGTTCACAATTTTCAATATTTTCACTCCAGATTTTCCACATTGCCATTTTATTACACTTCCTTAAGACAGTACAGCTGCCATTTTTCACATGTCGCCTAAAATGTGTTTCTGCCCATGTAGCGCACAATGGTGCAGTCGGTGTGCGAAAGCAATGTTTGGGACAGATTAAGAAAATCACAGTGACACTGTTCATGAGCAGAGGTCTTAAAATGGCTATGTTGAAAATTTTCGGGCAAAAGTCCATAAAATGACTGTGTTATGAGTGAGCATTACGCAGTTTCCACGCACCCTCGTAAGTTCATGACTTTGTAATATTTTCAGTCCAGATTTTCACCAGTGGCATTTTTCCACACTTCCTTATGAACAGTACAGCTGTCATTTTTCACAACATGGCCAAAATGTGTTTTCACACTTTCAGTGCAGAGATGCGTGGTCGCTGTGGGAAATCATTGTTCGGGACAGATAAAGAAAATCACAGTGACACTGTTCATGATCGGAGGTCCCAAAATGCCTGTGTTGACAATCTGCTGTAAAACAATCCCCAAACTAATTACATTACGGGTGTGCATTGCACAGTTTCTATGCTCGCTCATGACTTCACCATTTTTTTTATATTTTTACTGCAGATTTGCAACATTGCCATTTTTTACACCTCCCCATGAACAGTACAGCTGTAATTTTTCACATCCTGTTTGGAATGTGTTTTTGCACCTGTGGTGCTAAATGCCATAGTCACTGTGCATAAGCAGCTAACAAACTGAAATTGCCACTGTTCATGAGGTGGGGGTCACAAAAAAACAATGTTGAAAATTTGGAGTGAAAATACCAACGAATGCCTGAGGTGTTAGGGTTTCCAACCATAACGCCCAACCCTGTAGAGAATGACAGGCATCAGGGGTGTGACTTGGGATTCTTGCCTGTAATGCTCATACCATTCCACACCCTGTAGCCAGTGAGGCATCGAGGTATGCCTTGGACTCTTCCCAAAATTCACCCATTCTCCTATACCACACCCATCTCACCATATTTCCTGATGGAATGGGGCGATAAGGGCCAAAAGACCCGGCGTACACCGTGACGCTTGTCAGTGTCTGCAGGGTGGGGTGTGGTGAAATGGCGTGGCCGTTATGCCTGACGACCTAAAGGCACACCCCAATGCCTGTCACTTTCTGCAGGGTGGTGGTGGGGTTGGCTTCAGTTCAATACTTCACTGCCATTCCTATTACACAGCTCTGTAACTTCTACACTACCAATGCCAGTGCCAGCAAGCAAACATTCGGCATTGACAAATGCTTTTTTACATCGTGTCTGAACTGTATTTTCGACATCTGGTGCAGAATGGTTCAGTTGCTGTGGGAAATCAATGTTCAGGACAGATTAACAGAATCACAAAATCACAGTGCCATTGTTCATGAGCAGAGGTCCCAAATGCTTTTGTGAGGTGGGAGGTCCCAAAAAGGCCACATTAAAAATTTGTAATTTAAATGCCAACAAATGTCCAGGGCATTAGGTGTTTCTAACCATAATGTCCCACCCTGTACAGACTGACAGGTGTCAGGGTGTGCCTTTGGACTGCCAGCTGTAATGTTCATGCCATTCCACCCCTACCCACTCCCTGAAGCCAGTGACAGGCATTGAGGTGTGCCTTGAACTCTTTGGACCCACAGTTTACCCCATACTCCTATACTGCACCCATTTCAGTGTATATCCTTATGACATGGGGTGACTGCCAAGCCAAACACCCCAAGGCACACCTCAACACTTGTCGGTGTGTGCAGGACAGGGTGAGGTGAAGTGCCATGAGTGTTATGGGTGACAACTCAAAGACACTCCCCAATGCCTGTCCATCTCTGCAGGGTGGAGGTGGGATTGGTGTGAGTTCAGTACTTCACTGCCATTCCTATTCTGTATCTGTCTAACTCCTGCACTTCCAATGATAATACCAGCAAGCAAACATTTGGCATTGACAAATGCTTGTTTATGTTTGTTATGTAGGCGCGTGCATGCACAGCCAACATATTGCGGTAGTAGCAGATTTGGAGGAGCGGTCACTGTTAGGCGAATGCAGGGCACACATCAGTAGGTGCGTCCTACATTCCCCAATAAGCCTGCATGCTGGTGCTACACCGTGCATACATAATGTGGCAAGCACGTCTAAGGAAAGGTCTGCTGCAATGCGAGCAAAGCTCATCACACGCAGTGGACCTCCCAACATGCTTGCCCTGGTCAAAAAAAAATTTAACATGGCTGCACACTGCCTGCCATAATGCCGACTTTGGGGGTGCCCAATCCCCCTGTCAGCATGCCCTGCCCCAATGTATGTGCCAATGGGGAAGCCCACTCCCCGTTGGCATAATGCACCCCCCAATTTGTTATGTGCCAAGGGGGTGCCTAATCCCCCTCGACTCATGCCCCACCCAATTTCGTTGTGTGCCGACAGGGGGTGCCCAATGGCTGTTTTACGAGCATGCATTGCACTGTTTCCATGCACGTTCGTAACTTCATTAATTAGTAATATTTTAACTCCAGATTTTCAAAATTTACATTTTTCTACACCTCCTGATGAACAGTACAGCTGTCATTTTACATATCCTGGCCGAAATGTGTTTTTGCACATCCGTCACAGAATAGTGCGGTCGCTATCCGAAATCAGTTTTTGGGATAGTTTGAGGAAATGACAGTGACACTGCTCATGAGCAGAGGTCCTAAAATGCCTATGTTGAAAATTTGGTGCCAAAATTCCATAAAATGACCGTGTTACAAGCGTACATTGCGCAGTTTCCATGCACCCTTGTAACTTCGCAAATTTGCAATATTTCCATGGCAGATTTTCAACACTGGCATTTTTTCACACCTCCTTATTTATTATTTATTTATTTTATTTGCTTTTGGTAACCGGGTAAGTGCACTAGGCACAAAGATGCCTATTTTCAGGCACGACCCAGGAGAGTACATTTTAGATATACAAGACTGTGTATGTGACGCAGCACATAAAAGTAGTACAGTACAGAGTTAATTTTGACAACAAATACAAATACAAATATATTTACAACAGTATGATGAGAATACAGCACAGTAGTACAGGGAATCTCAAAATAACGTTAGGTGGGACATATTGCTAACAATAGCAGGCATTCAGAGAGACAAGATATCAAGTAACAAAAGAAATGCGAGAGAGCAGAGAGAGGGAGGGAGGGAATGGGATGAGTGAAACAGAGCAACAAGGAAGGAGAGTGTAGCTAAGGTGGATTATAGCAGGTGCAGGGGTTGGTAAAGCGTAAGTGTTCTTTGTGTAATGACTTAAAAGTGGCATGGGAGGCTGTTTGTCGAATAGTTTGGGGTATAGAATTCCAGTATTTGGGAGCAACATTGGAAAAGGCGCGTGCACCCATATTGGTTCTATGCCTAGGTATGTGAAAGAGAGCTTGGTTGGTTGAACGAGCCATAAGAGAAAGGCTGAGCATCCAGTAGGGAGGAAAGGATTGTGGGAGGCCAGACCTGACAATGTTGTCAATTAGCGAGCCGAAGGCCTGGAGTCTATGGACAGAGGGGCATGGCCATTTTAGGTCACTATAGAGCTGGCAATGATGCTTGAAGCATGGAGATGCTGAAGCATAGCGGCAGATGCTGTTGTAGGTTGTGTCCCATTTGTGGAGGGATGATTTGGAGGCAAAGAGGTAGGTGACTGAGCTATAAGCAAGTGCAGGGAGGAGAAAGCCTTGCGCCACAGCAAGTCTGGCAGAGGGGTAAGGGCATATCTAGTTCAGTAGGCACTACCTATCTTGGCATTAACGGATTTGCAGGTGGTTGTAATGTGTAGGTCAAAGTCGAGGGATGGGTCTAGAGTGACACCAAGGTATTTAAAGGAGTTTGTGCTAATCAGGGAAGATCCGTCTGTGCAGGGGATAGTTAGTGCATTTTGAGTCGGTTTGAGTCTGGCAGCGGAGCCAAAGAGCATAGAGTAAGTTTTACTGGAGTTGAGGATGAGTTGGTTATGGGTGAGCCAGGATTGAATATTAGCAAAGGCAATGGCAAGAGGATGGGTCAAGTCTGCAACAGTTTTGGCACTGTGATAAATAACTAGATCGTCAGCATAAAGCAGTGATGAACAATTATCTGCAAGGAGTGGAATGTCATTAATAAAGATAGAAAAGAGTAGGGACCCAAGGATAGAGCCCTGGGACACTCCAACGTTAATGGAGGAAAGGTCTGATATGGCAGAGTTAAACACTACCGCTTGTTTTCTGTCGGACAGGTAGCTTGCAAACCAGGCCACTGTGTCGGTGGTGAAGCCCAGGGAGCGTAGTTTAGTTAGAAGAATAGAGTGGTTGACCAGGTCAAATGCCTTAGTTAGGTCAATGAAGACTGCACCTGTTAGGAGACCGGAGTCCATGGAGGCATATATATCATTGGTGAGTTTGAGGAGGGTGGTAGGTGCCTTTGCGGAAACCATGCTGTGAGCTTGATAGAAGGTTATATCTATGGAGGTAATCTATGGATTGGGTGGCCACTAGTTTTTCCAAGAGTTTGCTAAGTACAGGGAGAACTGCAATGGGGCGGTAGTTATTTATTTTCATTGGGATCACCCTTTTTTGGGATTGGTGTTACTTTGGCTGTTTTCCATATATTTGGTACTAGGCCATGGCACAGAGATAAGTTGAAAATTCTGGTTAAGGGAGAAGCAATGAGTTGGGCAGCGGCTTTTAGGAGCCATGGTTCAAGTCCATCAGACCCTGTGCTGGTGCTGTCAGGAATAGCGAATAGAAGTTTTAACACTTCACTTCTCTTTATACTCCGGAACCTAAAAGGTGGGTGCGTGAGTAATGGGCTGATGTCGCCAGAGGGTATGGTGCTGGAGACAGGAGGGAGGGAGGTGAGGTAGTTAGAGATCTGAGAAGTGATGATTAAAAGCATTAGCTATGGTTGTTGAGTTATTGCAGTGAATGCCATTTAACAGCATGTCACTGGTATGTGCCCTGTTGCTTGCACCGAGGAGTGATTTGTGGTGGACCAGTATTTCCTATGAGTCACCTGAGGCTTTCATAAGCAGGTCCTTACGTAGGAGCTTTTGGCTATCTGTATGTTTTTGCAGGAGTTTCTAGAGAGTGATATAGGTTGTGGTCAGTTTGCAATCCAGAGATCTTGAAACGCCGCCATTGTCTCTGTCTCTTATTTGTGAGAATAAGGCTTTTGTTAACCATTTAGTCTGGGTTCCACGAATCACGGGCGAGTGACACGGGAGCATGGATGTCTTGGAGAGGACTAAAGTGTCTCAGGAAGTAGTCAAAGGCAGCCTGGGCATTAGTAGAAGCGTAGATCGGGGACCAGTCTATCAGTGAAAGATCATAAGTAAACTGCTGTAGGTTAATATTGGCCAAATTCTGGAAGGTAATGAGTTTTGGGGGTGGAGATGGTTTACTAGTAGAGTTCCAGATACAGTAGATAGGGGAGTGATCACTAATAGCATCAGCAAGGGTGCCTGCACCTATTATGCTGTCTGGCCGGTTAGTTAGTACCCAATCGATCAGAGTACTGTTCCGAGGGGGAGCCATGATCCTAGTTGGGTCTGTGATCATTTGGTGAAGGTTGTGGCCGTGTACCAGGGTGTGGGAGGACTGATTTAAGGTACTAGACCAGTTCAGGTTGAGGTCACCCAGAATAAGGACTTCTGCTATGACTGACAGTGCAGTCTATTAAGGAGAGGAGTTCATCAAGACCCTTATAGCCACTAGCAGGAGGGTTATAGGTGCAGACTATGTGTAGCTTTTAGAGCCTAGCTGCAGTGTAGCATGAAGTGCTTCCAGTGAGATAGTGTAGACAGTTCATTATGGGATAGTGACAGGTGTGGCTTATAGAAGATGGCAACACCTCCTCCACGCTTGGGAGAGGTCTATCTTGTCTGATGATATCGTAGTTGGGCAGGGGAGAGAATATCAGGGGTGGAGGTTTTAGCCAAGTTTCAGATAGGCACAGGATATCAGGGTGGTGTTGAACAGACCATGCCTCAAGTTCAGCAATATTTGAAGGAGGCTCCTTATGTTCATGTGTGCGATGCGAAGGCCTTTGGTATCATCCCAGGTAATGTTATATAGAGGAAGGGTACCCACTGGTCCCGGGTTTAGTTCAACATCACCAGCAAGCATTAGGGCCAGGAGAAAAAGGTACCATAGCTTCCGATGAATAAAAGGGGAGGGCAGGGTTATGGTGGGTACTGGAGATTTTTGCAAGGTATAGGACAGGTGGTAGAAGAGTTTGCGAGGGACAAGAAGAGGGAAGGTATTGCACGGCTAGTTTGAGGGTGATCCCAGTATGGCAAGAGTACCGTCATCTGGGTGGGGGTGGTGATGATAAGATCTTGGCAGGAAATAGAAAGTAGACAGCCATATAAGGTTGGGAATAGAAAAGATTAGTAGTATCGTACAGCAAGAGCTTAAGGCCATGTTGAAATACATCAAGTGGGTTATTTGTGAGGAGGGATAAAGGCAGTTCTTGCAATGAGAGACGCAGTGCTTATTTAGCCAGACACATTGGTTTTGAGCCGAGGTGAGAGGAGCTAAGACTTCTGGGAACACTCAGAATGTGAAAGGAGCTAAGACTTTTGGGAACACTCGGAACAGATAGAGATTAGTGGGAAGGTGGGTTGAGTTAAGGAATTTTAACAGTAGCTATCACTTTATTGAGAGGAAATAAATGAAAGGAAGCTAGACAGAGAGAGAGAGCTCAAATTGGTTACAGTAAGGCTAGAATGGCAATCGAGAGACCGATAACCACTGCAGATTTAGGATAGCAGAATGTATGAAATAGGAGCAGTATTATTAACAAGGAGTCAGTCATCCAGCGCAGCTTCAAAAGGGAACTGAAATTTATACCGCAGGTATTGAGGCTAATTTGTGGAACAGGGGAAGTAGCTTCAGCTTGGGGATTGTGGCGAGCGTTAGATTTAGATGGACAGAGCACAAGCTGCTGAAGGCTGTCCTAAGAGCACAACAGGTTGTTGCTCTAAGCTACCTGAGATTATTGTTACAAGTTTCAGGTGATTGTTGTGAATGGTGGCACATCAACTGGACGAACAGAGCTCAAAAGACATATGTTAGAGATAGGGGAAAGGCGGTGCTGCCTCAAGTGGTGGAAAGTTATAACCTGCGGGTGCGAAAGTGAGCTGATTGGTTAAATCGCATGAGCAAACCCTATATAAGGGAGAGCCGACCAAGGGTGGTGGTGGGGGTGGTGGGGCGGCAGAGGTAGCGAGGTCTAAACTGTCTCCTGCAAATGCTGCAGTAGCTCTCTGCTGGCTCAGCTATCCGTACCTGTGGCAAGGTGTTTCGCTTGAGGAAGGGAGGGCTTCAGGAGTCGCCTGGCCCTCGCGACCACTACCGCTCGCCGCTTGAGGGGGTCCAGGTAAGCAAGCTGAGGAAAAGCAAACAATTTAAGTCAAAGGGTCTATTGTTAGGCACACAGGGGGAGGGGGTGAGAGAAAGGGGAAGGTTGTGAATGTAGTAAGAGGAGAGATTGAAAAAAAGAATTAAAAGCTTTTACAGGGTTTTACACAAGAGAAAAGGCGCCAATTTACAAGCAGATTAGATTTCAGGCAGATAAAGTTAACTTTAACACCAGGCTTCATATGTTTCAGCCAGCTGCAGGGTAATAAAATTAACTCTTTTAAAGTTTAAAGTTATGAACAGTATGGCTGTCATCTTTCACATCCTACCCAAAATGTGTTTCCACCCCTGTGGCACACAATGACATGGTCGCTGTGGGAAATCAACTTTTGGGACAGATTAACAAAATCACAGTGCCACTGTTCATGAGGGGAGGTCCCAAAATGCGTGTGTTAAAAATGTGGTTAACAAACTCCCCCAAATAATTGGGTTACAGATGTGTGTTGCGCAGTTTCTATGCATGATCATGACTTCACCAATTTTTTATATTTTCACTCAGGATTTTCAGCGTTGCCATTTTTTTTTATGCTTCCTCATGAACAATACAATACAGTTGTCATTTTTCACATCCTGCTCAAAATGTGTTTTCGTCCCTGTGTCGTTAAATGGCATAACTGCTGTGCAAAACCACCTTTCAGTTAACAAACTGATTGTGCTGCTTTTCATGAGGTGGGCTCACAAAAAGTCCATTTTGAAAATTTGGAGTGAAAATACCAACACACGCCTATGGTGTTAGGGTTTCCAACTGTAGCACCCCACCCTGTAGAGACTGACAGGTATCAGTGGTGTGACTTGTAATGCTGTGACTTGTAATGTTGTAATGCTCACACCATTCCACCCCACCCCACCCCACCCTGCAGCCAGTGACAGGCATCGTAGTGTGCCTTGTACTGTTCGGCCACAAAGTCCACCTCATTCTCCTATACTGCACCCACCTCAGCATATTTCCTTATGGAATGGGGTGAGTATAATGCCCAAAGACCCTAAAGCACACCACGACACTGGTCAGTGTCTACAGGGTAGGGTGAGGTACAATGGCATGAGCATCATAGCTGATGACTCAAAGGCACACCCCAATGCCTGTCAGTCTCTACAGGGTGGGGGTAGGGTTGGTGTCACTTCAGTACTTCACTACCATTCCTATTATGCATCTCTAACTCCAGCACTACCAATGCCAATGCCAGCGAGGCAACATTCGACATTGACAAATGCTTGTTTTTATAATGCCATACTCTCTTCAACAATTCTGGTTGACACCCTGCTACAGTACCCAAAATATTTTAATTTACTGCTACTCTCTTGTCTATTCACCTGGCTGTCTTATCTTTTACAAAAAGAATATCCATTTACTGCAGCGTGCAGTTGTAGCAGATCAGTTTAAATCCTGCTGATGCTGGCTTCTTTCTTCTGTTGTGAAGAACAATAGTCAGAACTATTACTTTACAGATGGGGCATGCAAAGCATGAAAAGTATGCTAGAGTGATTTATTACCCTAGAATTCCTTTTAAGTGTGAGGAAAGCACAAGATGAGAGAACACTGCCACAGATACAATCTTATCTTGTATCCAGAAGAAACAAAGTAAATGGTGATGAAACATAGAAACATAGAAACATAGAAGTTGACGGCAGATAAGGACCTCAAGGCCCATCCAGTCTGCCCATTTCTTTTTCTATCTTATAAATGTGCCATCGGCCTTTGCTATGTCAGTGACCTATCTATTCATAGTCATTTGTATTGCTCCCTTATGCCTATCCCATGCCTGTTTGAAGCCCTGCACTGTATTCATAGCCACTACTTCTTGTGGTAAGCCATTCCATGCATCTACCACCCTTTCTGTGAAAAAGAATTTCTACATTCCCCTTAATCGGCCTCCCCTAATCTCATGCTGTGTCCTCTTGTCCTGCTATTTTCTTATATTTAAACATGTTAGACTCTTTTCACCTTGTTTATGCCCTTAAGGTGTTTAAATGTCTCGATCATATCACCTCTCTCCCTCCTTTGCTCAAGGGTATACATATTGAGCTCCGTTAATCTGTCCTCATATGTCTTCTGATGCAGTCCCTGCACCATTTTGGTGCCCTTCTCTGGACTGCCTCAATTTCAGTTAATGTCCTTGTGGTGTGGCCTCCAATACTGCAGTACTCCAGATGGGGCCTAACCAATGTCTTGTACAGAGGGATTATTACCTCCTCTTTACGACTTGTGATACCCCTACTAATACACCCTAACACCCCTAGCCTTACCTACTGCTTTAGAGGTCTGCTTGATGATTTCAGGTCATCAGTGATGATGATGCCCAAGTCTCTTTCTTCCTTTGTGACTGCTAGCAACTCCTCCCAGCCTATAAGTGGCTTCAGGTTTCTCTTCCCTATGTGCATGATTTTGCACTTCTTTGCATTAAATCCCAGTTGCCACTCTTCTGACCATTCTGCTAGTTTATCCAGATCTCTTCTCATTCTGCCCACCCCATCTGGATCATCTACTCTGTTGCAGATCTGGTGTCATCGGCAAACAGACAAGCTTTTACCTCTAGTCCATCTGCTAGGTCACTAATGAAGATGTTGAATAGGACTGGCCCCAGGACTGATCCCTGAGGTACCCCACTTGTGACTTGCATCTCTTCTGACTGTATACCATTTACCACCACTCTCTGTTTTCTGCCAGTCAACCAGTTTGCCACCCAGTTGACCAACTTCTGACCCACCCCGATGGATTACATTCTGCGTTTTCTTAGATGGAAGATAATAGCTCTGTGGTAGTTGATTAAGCAGCAGCTTGTGGTAGGGAAAAAAGTGCAAGCATGCATAAACATTTGTTTCTAGGATGCCCTTGATTTTTATTTATTTAAAAGTTTTACCAGGAAAGGCGTACTGAGCAGACTACTGCTCGATTCCAAATATGTCCTGGGGGTTGTTGGGAATGGGATGATACATACAAATAAATAATACAGAGGTACAATTACAGAATACCATAACTTACATAGGTTATATACAAAAGGTACTAACGTACTAAAATATAATAGTATATACAGGAATATAAACAGTATGTACACAGCAAGCAGCAGGCATTAATTAGTAGAAGAGGTATTGGCAACTAATTGGGATGGTTAAGCATTTGGGTGAATACCATAGTTGTGCAACTGGCAAGTTGGCCCATACTAGTGCGAATCTAGGTGACATGAGCAGCTTGTGGGGACTTGCCCTTTAAGTAGAGAGATTTGTTGCCAATAGGAGGGGGAGAGCAGGATGTCAGCAGGCAGGGAGTTCCATAGTAGTCAGGCTCTAAAAGCCGACTGTCTGGCAGAGGTAGCCATGTGCAGGATTTGTAGTAGCCATGAGTCGAAATTTCTGAGTATGTAGATGGTGTTTAAGCAGTTAGGGTGGAAGCGAGGTAGGAGGGCAGTAACTGGGCCCAGAATTTGGCTGTGAGTCTGTTACAGTGGTACTGGCGCCTATTGAAAAGTGAGAGTAGGTTAAGGTACCTGTAGAGGTCGCAATGGCGAGTGGAGGGTGGGCAGTTCAGTGCGAAACGAGAGAAAGAGTTAAAAAGAGAATCCAGTCTAGCCAGGGTGGATTTAGGGGCAGCACTGTAGACTACATCCCCATAGTCAAATGTAGGGAGGATCTATTGTGTTTACTTGGGCTGGCAGAGGAATGCAACTACGGTTCCAGTATAATCGCCCAGTCTAGGATGCAGTTTTTTGTGGGTTGCTTCAATGTGAGTAGAAAAGTTGAAGTGTTGGTCCGGCCAAACCCCTAAGTATCTGAAGGAGGTGCAGACTTCCAGAGGGGTCCCATCAAGTGTTTTGAACATGGGGAAGGCGGGAGGCGGGAGAGTCTCTGTCTCATGCTGAAAGTCAGGGAGACCGTTTTCTTAGTGTTTAAAATAAGTTGATTTTTGCAAAACCAGAGCTGAACTTCGGTGAAGTCTTGCTGGAGTCTGGATGCTACTTCTAGTGGGGAGTGGCCTGGGGTGTACAGGACTGTATCGTCTGCGTACATGTAAATGGCTGTATGCAGGCAGGTTGATATTTAGGTCGTTGAGAAGATGGAGAGAATAAAAAAGGGCCAAGGACAGAGCCTTGGGGGACACCAATGGTGACAGGTAGGGAGTTAGAGGTGGAGGCACCAGTTTTTACCGATTGGGACCTGTCTGCCAGGTATGACTTGAACCAGTTTTTGGCTGCACTGGAGAGATGTGCGTTGGAGAGTTTCGACAGGAGAAGGGTACGTGAGACTGTGTCAAAAGCCTTCGCTAGGTCAATAAAAATGGCAGATGTGATGTGACCTTTGTCCATACCTGTAAAGATGGAATCCGTGAGTCTGAGGAGGGAAGTGACAGTGGAGTGAGATTTTCTAAAGCCCGACTGGTATGGGGTAAAGAAGGAGGAGGAGTCAAGGAAGGTGGTGAGTTGCAAGAGTACAAGATGTTCCTGGATTTTGGCTAGCGTGGGTAGGAGGGAGATGGGGCAGTAGTTCCTAGGGGAGGATGGGTCACCACCTTTCAGGAGGGGGATAACTGTGGCATGCTTCAGTCTGAAGTATGGCTGTGGTGAAGGAGAGGTTGAGAAAGGACACTAGAGGCATGGCGTTACTTGGTGCAGAAAGGGTAGAGCATTTTGGCATCCATACCTGAGGGGCATTTTACCCTTGGAGAGTTTTGGGCAAGCAGGTCTTTGAGTACTTTGGATGAGGTAACCGGAGAAGGAGAAAGCGGGTAAGGGGTTTGCGTGGGTGGGGATGTGGATATTGGGTTGTGTGCTTAGCGGTGGTAGAGTTAGAGGTAGTAGGGGATTACGGCTAGTAGTGAATACTGTAGTTGAAAACCGTGGCAACTGCTTGCCATTCCTACTGCTATGGTGTAGCTGCCTCCATTCTAGGGCTGGAGTGGGTGGCTGGGTGGGAGGGAAGAAAAGTGAGTTGATCGACCTTCAGAACTTGGCTGGATGGTTTATATTTTTTTGGAGGGATGATGTGAAGTAGTGAGCTTTTGCCTGGCGGATAAGCTTGGTGCAGGCATTTCTAAACGTTCGATAGTGTAGGTGACCGGTGTGTGTCCCCAATGACTTATGGGCTTTCCACGCCTGGTCTCTGGCATGGAGGTGATCCATGAGGTCAGCAGTGACCCACAGCAGATGTGCTCCCTTACTTGAGCCTTTTTGGGTGGGGCATAGTGGTCCCAGATGGAAAGAAATTTCAACTGAAAGAAGTTTAGGGTAGAATCCATGGATGGGGCCCTAGGGATGTAAGACCAATCCAAGTTTGCTAAGACTTTTAGGAGATCATCAAGGTTAAGGGATTTATATGACCTAGTAAGGAGAGTTTTTGGAGGGGGTGACTTAGCTTTGAATATTTTGCGTACTACATATATCATATGGTGATCGCTCAGGGAGTCTGGTAAGAGATCTGAGGCTATAATCCTGTGTGGGTGAGAAGTGGGGGCCCAATCGAGCAGGGAGTAGTTCTGAGTTTTATGGTTTAGATGCGTGGGCTCAGTGATGAGTTGCGACAGATTTAAATCTGCAACACGGTTTCGGAACTTGGTGCTGGTATTAGTGAGCCAGTTTATGTTGAAGTCACCAAGGATGTGGAGCTCCACTCCTGAGGTTATGGTTTTTAGGGTGTCCAGGTATGTTATGACAGAGTTTAATTGGGAGTCTGGGGAACAATAGGAGCCTTCTATAAAAATGGGGATTGAGTGAGGTAAGGAGATTTTTATTAGTGAGGTGTCGATGTTTTCTGGGAGGGCGGGTAGCGAGACCAGTGAGAATTTTACCAGAGAAGGTATGTAAATGGCTATGCCACCACCTCTCTTTGTGCCCGGGTGGTCATAATGAGTGATAGAGTAACCAGGAATAACTACTTCAGCATCCAGGTTATGTGGTTTCAGCCAGGCCTCGGTGATAATCAGGATGTCAGGACACAATGTTAGTACTAGTGTTTGTAGTAAGGGCATTTTTTGTAGGAGGCTGCGTATATTTAGGTAGGCTATTTTTAGGCCTCTGGGTAGTTGGCCAGTGGGGGGGGGGGTTGTGACTAGTGCAGGTGGCTGGTCTGGGATTTAGCTCGATGTCACCTGCGAGTAGGAGTACTAAGGTTAGTACCAGTTTTGAGTTTGCCAGAATTTTTATGGGCCTGCAGTCGGACAAGAGAGTCTGGGAGTGCTGTTTGAAATAACATGACATGGGGAGTTTCAGTACTGCCAGCCCAGTGTGAAAGGATGGGGGGAGGATGGATGGCCCAGAATTCCAGGAACAGTGAGGCCTGAGGGGGGTACTGGCCAGTCATGGTGGTGGAGCTGGGACTAGGGTGGACGTTTTGTGAAGTGAATTTTAGGAGGCCAGGCTGTGGTTTAGGGAGGAGCGAGGGTGGGAGGGATGCTAGTGTGGCAACAAGGGAAATCCCTAACATAGATTTATAGGCTATGTGTAGCATGGCGTTTCAAGAGGGGGATTTGATGCAACAATTTGCTGTAGCGTCCGCTACTGGTGAGAACTGATAAGCTGCAGATGAGAAAGTAGGGTAATTGGTCAAGATTGTCACCTGATGCACACTATATAGTGGAGTGCTCACCAAGGGTGGTGGTGGTGAGGGCGGTAGGGCAGCTGACACGAAGCATCAATGGGGACAAACACACTCGACTGATACATAGTGCAAAATCAGAGCTGTGTGCCCTCTCTGCCATTTATCCTTACCTTCGGCTTGGTTGCATTAAATTTCTCAGGGAAGGGCGGCTCCGTGAGCCCTCATGACCACCAGCATCGCTATCTCCATGGGGGCTGCTGAGAAAGGACAAAACAGAGGTATTTATAGTAAAAATGTATTGCGGGGGTGGGGGTAGCAAGCAGAAAGTATGTTTCAGCAAACAAGATTGTATGCGTTTGTTTGGAAAAGCTAGGGTCTGCCTCAGGGATTGCTACCAGTTTCCTCCGCAGTACAACTAGTTCTCTGTGGGAAATTTCAGTGACTTTACCGTATGGGGCTTTGAGTTCGAATCATTAAATGTGCAGTTTTATTTTTGGGGCACAGTTAAATTTAGCACTAAAGGCACGTTAGTAGACAGGTAGAGAACAAAACTAATGCAAGAAACAACAGAAATACACTCGGTGCTGCAAATTTCAACAGTATTCAGGATGGCAGTACAAAAATAATGGCAAAGAAACAGCTTAAAAAAGGAAAATTCAAAAAGTGAGTTGGCACCAAAACACTCCATCTCCAGCTTGCTTCCAGATGCAGACACACCAGATCTTAAAGTATACACAGTAGCAGCTTGTATAGGTTTCAGAAATTTGAAATAGTTAACTACAAAAATGATCTACATTTGTGTGGGGTTCGAAAATCCTTAAGGCAAACAAACACACTCAACTGATACACAGTGCAAAATCAGAGCTGTGTGCCCTCTTTGCCGTTTATCCATACCTTTGGCTCGGTTGCTTTAAATTTCTCAGGGAAGGGCGGCTCCGTGAGCCCTTGCGACCACCAGCGTCGCTATCTCCGTGGGGGCTGCTTCAGCTCGGTTGCTTTAAATTTCTTGGGGGAGCGCGGCTCTGTGAGCCCTCACGACCACCAGTGTCACTGTCTGCATGGGGGGTGCTTCGACTTGGTGGCTTTAAATTTCTCGGAGGAGGGCGGTTCCGTGAGCCCTCACGACCACCAGTGTCGCTATCTCCGTGGGAGCTGATTACACTCTGGAAGATTACAGTAGTTTCATGGCATTCAGAAATAAAAGCAAACGCTATATTGTGAACATAGATAGTTGAATGCTGGGTTACAAAGTGTGCAATCTGACTATGGCTATACTAGCAGGCATTTACTGCTAGGAAATGCCCAGTAGTAAAGCAGGGCATGGCCCACATACTGCTTGAAAAACAGCAGAACAAATATAAAAAGTTTGTACCAAGGAGTTTAGTTTCTTATATCTGAAATGTATTTATTGTTTTTCTAAAGTTTCCTCAGGAAAGACATATTGCTTGATAAAAGATGGTTTCCACGTGTGTCCGGGAGTGTAAACAAAAATAGTAGAACAGTAACATATGCAATAAATCATCCTACAGAGCTGTAAACTTTATAATACAAAAAGAAGAAATGAACTTTATCAAACAAGCAAAATTATATGAGTACAGGGCACGGGACCTGTCCCATGGGTTTAGGAGAGAATAAATTTCAAGGTGAGGGCACTAGGGTGTTTTCACTCCAGATTTTCAACATTGCTATCTTGTCACACCTCCCTATGAATGGTACAGCTGTCATTTTTCACATCCTGCCCAAACTGTGTTTTCGCACATCTGGCGCAGAATGGCGTGGTTGCTTTTTTGGAAATCAATGTTCAGGACACATTAACAAAATCACAGTGCCACTATTTATGAGCAGAGGTCCCAACTGATTTCATGAACTGGGGTCACAAAAAGGTGATGTTGAAAATTTGTAGTGCACATACCAACAAATGCCTAGGGCATTACGGTTTCTAACCATGATGTCCCACCCTGTACAAACTGACAGGCATCAGGGGTATGCATTTGGATTGTCAATTGTAATGCTCACATCATTCCACCCCTACCCCCACCCTGCAGCCACTGACAGGCATTGTGGTGCGCCTTGAACTTTTTGGCCCCAAAGTTCACCCTGGATATGGTGAGGTGAAATGGTGTTAGCATTATAGGTGACAACCCAAAGGCACACCCCAATGCCTGTCCATCTCTGCAGGGTGGGGGTGGGATTGGCATCACTTCAGTACTTCGCTGCCCTTCCTATTCTGCATCTGTCTAACTCATGGACTTTAAATGCTAATACCAGCAAGCAAACGTCCGGCATTGACAAATGCTTGTTTATATTCCTGACGTGTTTCTGTTTTTAAAGATCCTGTAGCACCAAGACCAAAGGGTTGAAGCCAGTGAAGTATGTAGATTTATCAGTAAAATATGTAGATGTAGCGATGAAAAATGCATTTGTGTAATCAGCAGTAGAGATCATACATGTGTCTCTGAGCCTCAGCTCAGGTCTGCTACTACTTTTTAAGGGAATTCAAGAGTGGTACAGGGTTTTTATATTTGTGAAAAAGTGCAATATGTGTGTGCATTTTCCCCGAATAATACTTGTTTTACATTACCCTACTTTTTATCACATACTTAAAGTCAGTCTTCCTTAATTTACTTTGTTGGTCCTCTGACCATTGTACTCCGTATGAAGGCATGTGGTCTTGTGGTTACACCACCTGTTTGAGAAGGAGGAGATCCCAAGTTCAAAACCTACTGGAGCCAAATACTTACTGTGTGACTGTGGGCAAGTCATTTAACCTCCCAGTGCCCCAGTCTACACAGCTGCAGAACTGGGTAGAAGCAGGACCCCATGGAAATTTTGTTTTTTATTTTTTATTTATTTATTTGTTCTAGGATTACAAATACCTTTGAGCTGAGGCTGTTTTACAAAGGTTTCACGTCACTGGTACAATTGAGAGAATTATAAGCAAAGATAACAGTTTATAAAATAAAAAAAAAAAAAAAACACATAGTTTGTAGATGAAAAAAGAACAATAAGGTGAAACTTTGGGGAAGGGAAAGGGAAAGGAGGAGGGTGAAATCAGGGAGACTAAGTGGATGGGAGAAAAGGGGAGGTAGGTTGGGGGGGACAGAGAGAGGAGGGGTGGAAGGCAGATAAGAATAGAGGTAGTGCAGCTGGGTGGCATTTGTCATGGGCCATCAGGGGAGGTGAAGATAGGAGGGGGGTGCTGGCAAAGTGCAGGAGTAGATGTAGATCCAAAAAGGGCATCTTCAGCTATGGAACCAAAAGACATGTTTAGCCACAACAATCACAGAAGTTGGAGGCAGTCAGTGATAGGCGGAGACGAGTCTTAAAAGTGTTGAGCGATAGTGAAGATGAGATGTCACTGGGAAGACCATTGTACCAACTAGTGGCCCGGTAAGCAAAGGATCTTTGGCCTTGTGCTGTGCGGCAATGCAGGACTTGCAGAAGCTGAGGTTTAGATTCCCTGGTATGTCGGGTGTGGATTCTCGGTTGTATGAGGGCACAGACTCCAGGAGAGGCAAGGCCCAGCAAGATTTTGTTAGTAGTAATATAAGTTTGGTGTTTTATTCGATTGGCAAGATTCAACCATCCCATTTCAGAATGGAGGTCACAGGTGTGAGTTAGGCGTTGGGAGCCAGTGACAAGTTGACAGGCCTTGTTGAGGGCGGTGGATACACGTTTGAGCGGGGTGGTTGTAGCAGAGCCGTAAATGATAATGCCATAATCAATTATGGATATGGAGCTCTGGACAGCGACAGTGAGGGCTTCAGGTGTCCGGTGTTTCCTATGACGGAATAGCAGGCCTAGCCGGGAGATGTTGCATCTCAGCTGGGCTATCCTGGGTAAATAAATTAAACTGAAAAATAATTAAATAACTAACACCTGCCTGGGATAAAGGCTCACTAACTCCAACCTAGACCACTGTCCTTGGAAGCCCCTTATTGCTGGTACTGGGTTTCAGCAGGCCCTGAGGAAGGTGGAGCCATTCCATCAAAACAGCAGCAGACGTGTGTACGTCTGCCACACACCACCTAGTTGCACAATAGGGAGGCAGTTCAGCAGTGAAACCATTGCAAAACAGCCGTGTGTGGTAACCTGAGAGAAAGTTTTCCTGACTGCAGTAAGTACTTCTGTGAGTGATATAAAGGTTTAACAGCATGAGGCAAGACTATAACAGAACTTGAGCTTCAAGTAAGTGCCCCTGTTCTAGTGCTGATGCTGGTTCTGTTGTGATGTTGATTAAATGATAGAAATGTCAGTTAGAGATCACAACAAATAAGGATCTGCTGCAATGGTGTGTTTTATGTGGTAGTAGTAATAAAATGTTTATTTACTGTATACAGGACATTTGAAGCACAACTCCAATCACCTTAGGGCCAAAAAGGTCCTCTTTACAGGGAGCACTTGTTTGATGTTATGACATGAATTACAGTAAATATAAATCATACATAATAATTATCATCTTACATTCAATAATTACTACTTAGACAATACAAAGAAGCAAAACATGATATTTATCGATTACATACACAAGAAAAGCCTAATGCCCATTTAATTGCAATTGTAACATTTTTAAGACTCATATCTTGGATTTCTACCCCTAGTGGTAAATTTTTCCAAGTTACAACAGCCTTGAACTGAAAAGTTAGGTTACCGAATTTATTTATAATCTTTGGGATTACCAAATCCCTAGTAGTTTTTTTCTTAAATTAAATCAGTGTTGAGGAGAAACAAGTTTTTCAGCTAAAACTAGTGGAAAGCCTGATCTATGTATTTTAAGAACAATATTAGCCCAGATTTCCTGTCTATGGAGTTCTAAAGAAGTCCAGTTTAGTTCTGTAAACATGTAACAATGATGGATGTCGTATTTACATCTCAAAATATATCTTGCTAACCTATTATAACATTTATTCAACTTTCCAAGCAAAAATTTATTGGTATGGGTATAAACACGAGATCCATAATCAAACAATGGCAAAATTAAATGATTTGCTATATTCATCCTATCTCCCCTTGTTTATCAATTTGTCGATCTCCTTAAGGCCCCTAGTCTAGAGTTTAATTTCTTAACTAGCCCATTTATATGATGTTCAAAGGTAAGATTTTGATCTATTGTCACCCCTAAATATTTATATGTTGAAACATGGGTTTGCACTGTTCCAATAGTATTCATTATCTTTAGATCATCTAGTGTTTGCTTTTTCCTCAGTGACCTAGGATTGAACAACATTGTTTGTGTCTTTTTAGTATTCAAAATCAGGTTTGAGGAATGGAACCAATTTTGTAAAATCGTAAAGTCAGCCTGGAGTTGTGTTCAACCTCTCTAATATCGAGTCCCTCAGCTACCAGAACAGTATCATCGGCATATAGCCAGATTGTAGTTGAATTCATACAGTCTGTGAGTTTGTTTATATAAATTATAAATAACAGAGGTTCAAGTATGGACCCCTGTGGGACAGCTCGTAATACTGGAAGAGGGGTCAAACACCTTCCTTCCACCACAACCATTTGCATTCTCTTTTACAAATAGGAGTGGAACCAGTTGAAAGGTTCCTCTGCTACTCCCAGTTTTCCTAATCTACCCACCAAAGTGTTGTGGTCCACTAAATCAAAGGCCTTTGATAGGTCAATGAACACAGCACCCATGGACTTTGACTCATGTAGAGGAGATGTTACTAAATCTATTAAATCTATAAAGTCCATGAGTGCGGTGTCAGTTGACATACCCTTCCTAAAACCCGATTGAGAATGATCTAATTTGTTATATTTATCCAAATAGCTCATAAGCTGTCTATGGACTAATCTCGCCAAGATATTCGAAAATATAGATAAGAGAGCAATTGGCCTATAATTCGTGGGATCTACATACGGGTCTTCTTTGTGGATAAAGATTATTTTAGCTAATTTCCATGATACTTGAAAACGGTTATCCAATAAACTCCTGTTTAACAAATCTGTCAAGGGCTGAGCCACTTCATAGAAAGAATCCATCAATAGTCAGACTTCTACATTATCCAAACCACCCGCCTTATTTGGTTTAAGTTTATTTATTACAGTAAGTACCTCCGATGTTATAATAATCTTAAACCTAAATGTAGGAGAATTTCCTATACCATTTTGATCGCTTTTTTTCTCTGGTTTTATAGTTCCTCTGCTCTTATTATTTCTATCTGGAATATTTAAATCTGGTAAATTTGTAAAATAATTATTTAAGATATCAACAACTTTATCAGGCTTTTGCAGAACTCCTACCTCTAGAATTTTAGCTTTTTGAAAATTATTTGTCTGATTTGTCAATAATTTTAAAAGAGCTCAATACTGCTTTGGATTGGTAGTTTCACTAATTTTTTGCTTATGATGTTATTCTTTAATTTTCCTAACGTCTTGATGAATTTTGTTTCTTACTTTTTTAAAACTATCCCAAATGTCATGATTTAAGGTCTTATTTGCTTTTTTTCCAAAGGGAGTTTTTCAGACGAATCAGCCTTTTCAACTTTCCATTGATTCATGGTAGTTGATTTGGTTTATTAACCCACTCTTTAAATAGTGCAAATTTATTACAAACCTCCAAAAAACATATCTGTAAATTCTTCCACAGCCAGATTTAAATCTGGTATGAAGGGAATCCAATGCCATTTTTGTTTTGACATGGGTAGTTGGAAAAGCTGCTCGTCATACCTTTTATATGACATTTTATTGGAATGTACTCTCTAGGAAGTTTTGAACTCAGTACTTCTAGATCTGAAGTACATGATGTAACACTGTGGTCCCCTAAATGTGGGGTACCAGTACATATTTTCCAAAAATGTAATCCAACAGGACACAAAAATCAGATCTAGGATATTTTCTGGACTATCAAGTTTTCCTTTCCAGTTTGGATTTTTAATGATTTGTACTAAGTCTATACTTTGAAAGGATTGTTCAAGCTCTGAGCCTCTTTTACCTCCCCATGCTACATTAAACTCTCCCACTAGGACAATGTTTTTATTTTTCGTATGCTGAAGTATAACTTCTGCCAATTTGTTAAAATGAATGGTTTTAATCTTAGGAGGGGAATAAACTTATCCAATCACCAGGTCCAGTGAAAATATATGCAGTAGTATGCATTCTATACCTTCAATATTGTTTGAAAATAACATTTCAGAATGCCTTAAGGTAAGTTTTTAAAAAAGCATATCCCGTCCAACCCAGGGCTCCTCTATCCCTTCTAACATGATAATAGTTCAATAATGCAAACTCTTATTCATCATGTCTCTGAGTTAACCAAGTCTCAGATAATGCAATTATTTCAGGACTTTCCAATTTGACCCAAGAATTTAAAAGGTCCATTTTATTTACTGAAGTACATGCATTATCATGCATTATTTTTACAGGCCTGGTTTCTGGGCCTGGGTTTACTTCGATGTCCCCACTGAGAAGCAATGCCACCCAGAGCATATCTCCATTTGATTTACCTTTAAACTTATCTGAAGTTTGATTATTTTTTTCCTGTCTATATTCCAATTTAATCTTAGTGTAAAAAAAAGAGTTTCTTCTTTTTAGCAGTTCTTTTCCATTATTTAGTTGCTGATCTAATGGAAGGAAGCTCTGATGGAATTGAATTTTCAGGGGGATCAGATCTGTTCAGCTGATAGAACATAACTGAGATAGACATATTATACAAACAATTAAACCTAGCATTTGAAAAAACTACTAAGTGGTCTAGTTTTCACTCTCCAGCTTACAATGGTCAAAAATAGGTTTCTCAAGACAAACAGCCAATACAATAGACATATTCAGATAAAAATAGTTAAATATCTGCTATGTCAGGTATTTCCTCTAATTTTACTAAAATTCTACTTACATTTATTCCCCAAACAGCCACTAAAACATTTAAATAAGAACTGAACTGTAAGTTTAATATATCTATTTCATTATATTTATACAAAACCCCTTAAACCTACTTTAAGTCCAACTCCCGTATAGGCAGTCCACGACTTTGTTATAACTGAAACTTTTACTCTTCTCCAAAACTTTCTCTGTCGAATGGTACTCGTGCCACTCACGCTCGTGCTACTGTGCTCATGCTTGTAGCAGCTTGGTCCTTTTATCCACAGACGTCCCACCTCTGAATGATGTTGCAGCTCCCTCGGTCTCCTCCCTTTTCAAGGGAGTGTAGATGGTGTTCTCTGGTAAGCTTTTGAAGTGATAACATTCAGTTAGTTGGAGTATACAAAGCAATAACCAGCTTCTGTGAATGATTAAATGCCAAAGGTGAAGCCGAGGTGTTTAATCACCACAGAAGCTGGTTACTGTGAGTATACTCCAACTAACTGAATGTTATTACTATTATACTAGTTGGAGTTTTTGTTTGGAGTGAGTCTGGATCCAGTAGGTTACCTCAGCTGGTGCAGTGTTTGTGTGAAGCAGCAGCAATAGAGTAGTGGGGAAGTCAGGAAGTAAGATAATATCTGACATGTGAAATTGGAAGCATTGGTTTGGCAGGTAAGGTAGACGTAGATCTCAGTTTGTTTGTTTTTTTAAAGCACGAACTGTAGCAGTTGTTGAGAAGAAAATGTGCAGAAGTATTTGAGCCATGCATCACAGCTTTTTAGTTGTTAATCTTGACTCCGCCTCGACGCTCACTGATGCTACTCTTTAGTGGCATGGAAGTTTATGATACTACTACCGACAGACCAAAGTATTTACTTTTTTTACTAATATAGTTAAAAGTAGAGTGTGTTCTGTTAATATGGAGAGTGTTTACCAAGTGCCTGGTCTGACTGCAATGACCAGCAGAAAAAGCAGGAAAGTGGAGCTCTACGCATCTTGTCATTGGATTACAGGATCAACAGAAATAAATGCCACAAAGGTAAAAATAGGTACCTGTGTTTGTTAAATAGGCACTCTGTGATGGCTTGATTGTTTGGCTGCCAGTGTTACACATGGGTATCTGTACTTAATCTAGAAATGTCTACCATATTATTCGGCTATGGGGGGGAGGCGTGTCACACGCACAGCATTCAACTGGTTGAGACAGGTGTCAGGAGCACTTGTTTCACTGCTCTTTTTTCAGTCAAAAAAAAAAAAGGGGGACGATACAGTATAAAGGACAGGGTGACCATTAATAAACAAGGATATTTTGTATGCCAAGAAGCAGATTTTTTTGATATGAGGTGTGGAGGGAGGGGGCAAGGGTTGTGTTTGGTGCTGAGGGGGATGGCTGTTCCAATGCCATTTTTTTTTTTTGGCTTTGAATGCTTGAGATTTGATTAAACAACTGTGGGTGTGGTTTGTGTGTCTGATAAAACAACTGTGGATGGTGTTTTTCTCAACAAATGGCTCTGAGGTATTTTTTAAGGGTTGTAGTGCTATAAATTACAGTGGTTCTGGTTTCTGATTGGATAATAGAGGGTACCTCTTATATAATTGGGGATATAGGAACAACGTGGGCACAGTTCTTAGTAGCAAAGCAGGAGTTCTTGAAACAAAACAGCAGTCATCAGTCGCAAGTCAGTAAAAGGCAGTGCAGGACTTCTAACACTACAGCCAACAGTTCAGTACACTATTTCAGTTCGGTTCAAGCTGGTACAGGTTATGGATGTAAATTAAACTATGTGATGTGAACTGATGGGCAAAAAGTTCTAAAGTGAATCTAACGCTTCACAAGTAAATGCTGGCTACTGTGGCATTGAAAGCCACAAGGTTAATGAAATCATTTACATAGAAACATAGACAATGATGGCAAAAAAAGACTCATGCGCCATCCTGTCTGTCTGAGTTCTCTATTTAGCCCTGGGCTCTGCTGTCCCTCCAGGGTTCTAGCCCTCCCTAAACCTCTCCCCATGTTCCTCCCTGTGTCTGCCACCCCAAGCAACCACTATACCCTTCATTCTGTTTCAGCCATACTTGAAACCAACAGATTTTGCACCTACCTCTTTGGATGGTAGACTGTTCCATGGCTCCACCACCCTTTTGGTAAAATAACACTTCCTCATGTCCCTCTTGAACTTCCCTACTGTTTGTTTCCGCTCATGTTCCTGTGAACGTGAAACCATATTCAAGCTAAATAGCTCCCTGCAGTTCACTTTAATTACTTTTAAGGACTTGAAGATTTCTATCATATCCCCCCTCCTTTCTGGTTTCCAGTTAGCATGCGTTCAGTGTCTTGAGGTGCTTTTCATAGGGCCTCCCGTGTTGGCGCTAAATAATTTGTGCTACCCTGTGCTGCACCATCTCCAGCCTATCTCTATCTTTCCTAAGGTGAGGACTCCAGCACTCCAGGTGTGGCCTCACTAAGGCTCCATATAGGGGTAAGTATTACCTCTTTCCTTCTGCTATCAATTGCCCTCATAACACAACTCAGCATCCTACTTGCTTTGCTAGTATGCCTTGTTGTACTGACTCAATTGTTTGAGGGAGTCACTGATGATAACTTCAAGGCCCCGTTCCTCAGCTGCAGTGTTAAGTCTCACCCAAGTCATTTAGTACTCTGTTCTGGGATTCTTGTTCCCTTGGTCCATCATCTAGCTATTCATGGCATCGAATTTCAACTGCCATATCACAGATCCCACCCTCTAGATTTCTAAGTCCCTATATATTTTCTCATTTCCCTGTTTGCCATCTATCCACCCACAGAGCTTAGTGTCATCCACAAAGAGACACAACCTGCCCCAGATTACCTCACCAATGTCACTCATGAACATATTGAAAAGGATTGGACCCAGGACAGATCCCTCTGGTACCCTACTCATGATCTCCTTCTCTTCTGATTTGATCCCATTGACCACAATTCTCTGCTGCCTCCCCGTTGGCCGGTTACCTACCCAGTTTACAATTACCTTAGCCACACCCAGATCCTCCATCTTTTTCAGCAAACATCTATGAGGCACCAAGTTGAAAGCCTTGATGTTGTGGAAGTAGAGTGAATCCACAGCATGACCTTCAACCTATTCCCTCATCACTGAGTCAAATAAAACTATTAGGTTTGTCTGACAAGACCTCCTGCCACGAATCAATGCTATTTACTTTCTTGGAGCCCATTGCTCTCCAAGGAGTCCACAAGGTCCTCTTTGACCAGTGACTCAATGAGCTTCCCTACAAGAGAGACAAACAGATCTGTAGTTCCCTGCTTGTTTCTCTCCTCCCCCCATCCTTATGCAGTAGAACCACATCTTACACCCTCCAATCCATTGGAACCACCCCATCCCCAGTGAGCTGTTAAACAGACCTATGGTACCTGATGTTCATCCAGTTTCATTGTCAGTTCCCTGAGTAACCTCAGATGCAACCCATTTGGTCCTGGGCCTTATCTATCTTTAGGGCAGTCAGCCCTTCCTGGACCCTTTCACTTATAAATGTTGGCTGCCTCATCTCTTGGACCCCTTTAGTAGCTGCCATTCTCTGCCAAATACCCACCATCCTCCCTAATGAAAACTGAGCAAAAGTAATAATTAAGAATGGTGACCTTTTGCCCATCATTCTCTATCACTGTACCCCACTGCTAGCCTTATGATTCCTCCTTCTTTCTTCCTTTTCTTCCTAATATATTGAAAGAACTGTATTTCTTGCTCTTGACCCCTCTTCAATATGCAGCTCTGTATCTGCCCTTGCTTCTGCAACTGCCTTCCTTACATACCTATTTTTCAGTAAATATTTTTCCCATTCTTCCTCCCCCCCCCACTTACCTTTATACTTGTGGGAGACTTTTTCGTTGACCCTCGCTGTTTCCCTGAGCCTTGCTGATATTAACAGTCTCTTGAACCTCTTCTTTTTGTTTACCATTCTCATGCTTAAGTCAGATGCCTCGAACATGGCCTCTATAATTGCCCCCATTTCTCATCTACCCCTCCTTTGTTGTTCACCCTGACTGACTTTCCTTGACCAGCTGCCTCAGCCTACTGAAGTCTGCTCTTCTAAAATCAAGGATTTCAGCTTTTGATTGGGGTTTTCCAGACCCAAAAGCCTGTTCAAACCAAATGGAGTTTGGTTGTCATTTCCCAGTGGCTCCCCTATTCTCATTGCTACTACCACCTCTGAGTTAGTGACCACCACATTGAGAATCACAGTCTTCCTGGCAGGTTCCTTAACTAGCTGTACCAGTAGACAGTCCTGGAAGGAGTCCAGCAAGACCTGACTTCTGGTAGTCCTAGCCACTGGAATATTTCAGTCAATGTTTGACAGGTCCAGGTCACCCACCATCACTACTTTCCCCTTTGCCACCCTTATTTCACCTTCTTACCTGAGCTGTCTGTTCCTCTCTTCCCCTTGCCCTTGAGATCTATACTGTGGACCACCCCCAAGTCTACCCTTTTGATCCAGCACATGCTGGGAGTGCCGCTCTCTATGGGAAGTTAGAATCTTGAATTGTCCTGTTAAAAATCCTCCTGAACTGAGAACATTCTGTAGTTTGTGTGACTAGTGAGCAATGCACAACCTTTGCAGTTTCTTATATCACAACTTTAGTGTGTGTGTGTGTGTGTGTGTGTGTGTTTGGGGGGACCAGAGTTTATTGACATACACACTGTTCAGGGATACCACAAACAGCTGTTGCATTTTCCCAGTTTTCTACCCTCCCACCTTCCCTGCATGTGGTATCCTTTTGCTGGCCAGCAGCGAGGCAGCCTCATGTAGTCATCTGTAAAGTCCAGTGCCACCCCAGTTCCACTGAAAGAGCTTCTAGAAGAAGAGGCAAGCAACTTTTCTTTTCCAAGAGCCTGAAAATACTCACAATACGTCTATGGCCCTGATCGTGTAGTCCCACAGTTAGCATCCAAGTCTCTTACACAGTAGCAAAACGTAATCCAGCTGGTGCCACCAGGCTGCGCTACAATTAGACTTTTATAGCTTAACTACCCAGGATGGCATCACCAAGCTGCTTCATATCATGTTCAGTGAGGCCCTGGCTGAGATGGCTATAATGAAAATTGCTTAGTGACATAACAACACAGCCTGCAGCAAATTTTACTTTCCATTGGTCTACGAAAAGAATGTTGTACTGGCTAAATAGCACATGGACAGTAAAGAGTTAAACTTTGTTCTGTGACAGGGGTGTGTTTTGAATCTCAGGCTGCACTTACAAGATCCTTCTGGAATTTGCCTTTGCAGTGCACTTGTGATATCATCGGGGGTATGGCTTTAACATCTCTATATCTTCAACTGTTTGGCAAAGCCTTTTTTTAACTTGGAGAGGCGACAGTGTTTAAGGTGCAGCAGAATGGCTTTCCTTGTCCCAGTCCTTCTAGCTCTTCTAATGTTTATCCTCAGTGGGCTTTATCTGTTGGGGACATTTCATAGGAGGCGTTCCAATGAGCCCCCCTTTGGACAAAGGTCCATTACTCTGGCTTGGCCATGTGCTGGAGTTTAGAAAGGACACTGCAAAGTTCTTGCAGGGTATACAGAAGAAGCATGGAGACATTTTCACTGTGTAGCTAGGGGGCTATTATTTCACCTTCTTGCTAGATTCCCTTCCATTTGGAACTGTTGTAATAGAAGCCAGGGCAAAGCTGGATTTTGAGACATTTATTTATTTATTTAGCTTTTGTTTACTGGGTAAGTGCACTAGACAAGTATTATGCCTATTTTCAGGAACGACCCGGGAGAATACAACATGAGGAATGAGTCAAGGAAACATGGCAAAGAGAGTACAGTTTTTTGTCACAGTAAACAGACATGGGAACTACATCATTTGACACTGGGAAAACATATAGTAGTAAGCACATTTCAGATTATACACTCTAGACTAGCTAGTTCAACTGACAGATATATACAGGTCATCATACATAGGAGTGGAGCATAGCTCAAGGACTGGATTGGGCATAATATAACTTATAACATTGTCATATACACCCCCTAGGCTAGTTGGATCGCAGACAGGTATATACAGCTCATCACATTTTTCTAAATATGCACATGTTAGACAGAAAGAAGAAACACTTGGTAGTACCACTTTCTACCAAGTGACCAAAGGTAATATGTCATGGTTAGCCTATGACGTGGAGCAATAATGGGTGTAAAAATGCCCAAGGCTTTTTAGGCAGGAGTATTTAGAAGTCATTGACACAGTGAGGAAAATATCTCCAGGAATTCAATGGTGACACCTGGGGGAGGTTCAGAGAAAACAATTTGACACTTTACTCTAGGGAGGTTTAGGGCAGTCACACTCTGATGCTAGTTTTAGGAAACCCCACAGGGAATTTCAAAAACTCAGATAGGAGGGGGCAGCACGGATAGCCACAGGCAGCGAATTCCAGAGTCTGGGCGCACTTATGGCAAAGTCCCGATCCCCATGAGGGTCCGGGTAGGAGGGACTTTGAGCATCCCTGATGTGAGAGACCTAAGTTGGTAGGGGTGGGATTCAGTTTAGGCAGAAGCGGACCAGCCCTAGGGTGCTAGTTCTGATCACTTTCCCAGAGGCATCCCAAACCAAAATCAAGGTATCTAGCTGGTGAGTAAGCCAGCAGAGTTTCTCTTATAGCACAACGGTGGGTGAGTTGGGGGGCAGCCAAGGCAAAATGACAAATGTTATTGTAAGCAGTGTACTACCGGGTGAGATGTGTCTTTGGAGAGCGAGCAAATAGGTGCAGCCCATAGCTGAGGAAGGGAAGGAGCACACCCTTTACTAGGGCAAACCTGGCTGCCGGTGTAAGGTTATACTTGGCCCTATAGGCCAGACCTAGTTTGCAGTTTGCCGTCCTGCAGATGTTAAGGATAAGATTACTCATGTCAAGTTGAGGGTCAATTGTTACCCCCAGATATTTGATGGAGCTCACTATGGGTAGTGAGGATCCAACTGCGCTGGTGACGTGTAAGCAGGCCGATGAGGCTTTGATTTTAGCCATTGAGCCAAAGATCACAGCCTGTGTCTTTTTCAGGTTCAGGACCAGCTTGTGACTAGTAACCCATGACAATACCCTGTTAAAGTCATTGGTTAGGTTCTGGTTTAGGGTAGTGGCATTCTGGGAGTGAGCCAGGATTACCAGATCATCTGCATACATGGTGGCACTACTTGCTAATGAACTGGTTATGAGAGTATTTAGCTACCATCCCATTGAAGGGGATTTATTTATTTATTGAATTTTGTTGACCGGGTAGGCCCACTGGGCCCCGGAGGTCCCTTTTTCAGGGGCGACCCGGGGGTAAAAGTAACATACAGGTAAGCAGAACAGTACAAAATGGGTAAATTCCATAATGTTTGACAGTAAAAGACTTCATAGGGTTACAAGCAGATAAGTGGCGGGGGAACATACAGGCAGTGGGACATAAAGAGTTAGACATATATAAAACATTTTTCATACACATATCATCTAGAACTAGGGAGTGCTCGAGATATAGGCTAGTAGTTGCCAAAGAATCAAGATACCTTCCTTAGGGCTTAGTGGAAGGGGGGTATGCTGTTACAATAATGCTCACCTTCGTATGAGGGAGGGGCAGTGATGTAAAGGTCAGGTCCTGAGGCAATGGCATATGCTTCTGTCGAGCAGGTGTGCTTTGAGTTTAGACTGGAAGCAGAGGCCAGACCCTTCCTCCCATACCTCCAGTGGGAGGTTGTTCCAGTTGGAAGGGGCTGTGAACGCAAAGGACCTGGACCTAGCTTTAGTCCTCATTTTGGGGACCATGAGGAGAGTTTGGCCTGAGGTACAGAGACTCCTCTGATTGGTTTTAACCCTGACTAGCCCTTTGAGACTAGAGGAAGGTGAGGGACCCAGTAGCTTAAATGTAAGGCAGAGAGTCGGGTAGATGAGGCGAGCTTCCAATGACGGCCACCAGAGCCTAGATTGGGCCTCGCAGTGGTGGGTCCTGGGATGTGATAGAAACATAGACTTTGACGGCAGATAAGGACCACTTGGCCCACCCAGTCTGCCCATTTCCCTACCTACTGGATAAGCTGCAGATTCTAGTTAACCAACAGCCTGTTTCCTGCAACCCCGCACTATAATTGCTTTGTGTCTGTCCCATGCATGTTTGAATTCCCCCACTGTTTTAGACCCAACGACCTCCTCAGGAAGGCTGTTCCATGTATCCACCACTCTCTCTGTGAAAAAGAATTTCCTCACATTACCCCTGAGCCGTCCCTCCTCTATCTTTAAACTGTGCCCCTTGTTCTTACATCTCTTTTTCTGAAAGATGCTACCCTCCTGGACTTTGTTGTTCCTATGAGGTACTTGAGCGTTTCAATCATGTCCCCCTGTCCCTCCTTTCATCAAGGGTATACATATTAAGCTCTCTCAGTCTCTCTCTCATCCTGGTTTCTGATGTAGACCCTGCACCATTTTAGTTGCCCTCCTCTGGACTGCTTCCATCCTGTCTATGTCCTTGCGTAGATGAGGTCTCCAAACTGCACACAGTACTCCAGATGGGGTCTCACCAACTGTCTGTACAGAGGATAACCACTTTCCTTTTCTACTTGTGATGCCCCTTCCTATGCATCCCAGTATCCCCTGGCTCTCCTTACTGACTTTTCACATTGCTTACCCACCCTTAGGTCATCTGAGATGACTACCCCAGGTCCCTTTCCATTTTGTTGTTGTTAGTACCTCCCGCTAATGTGTACTCTTCTCCTGGTTTTTGTTTCCATGTGCATTACTTTGCACTTCTTTGCATTGAATCTAAGTTCATATGTCTGACCATTCCTCCAACCTTGCCAAGTCCCTTCTCATCTTTTCTACCACCTTCTGTGTATCAACTCTGTTACATATCTTTGTGTCATCTGCAAAGAGGCATACCTTTCCTCAGAGACCCACTGCAATGTCACTTATAAAGATATTAAAGAGGATTGGACCCAGTACTGAGCCTTGAGGTACTCCACTAGTAACCCCCCTTTCTTCAGAATGTGTTCCATTCACTATTACCTTCTGTGTCCTGTTGTGCAGCCAGTTCGCTACCCAGGCTACCACCCTGGGACCCACTCCCAGGCTGGCTAACTTGATTATTATTCTTTTGTGTGGGACTGTGTCAAATGCCTTGCTAAAGTCTGGGTAGGCCATATCCACAGCCCCTCCCTGGTCTATTACTTTGGTTACCCAGTCAAAGAAATCAATTAGATTAGTCTGACATGACCTTCCTGCTGTAAATCCATGCTGCTTTGGTCCTGTGCCCGCTGGCCTCTAGGTACTCAGCAATTCTTTCTTTCAGAAGTGATTCCATCATTTTCCCTACCACTGAGGTCAAACTTACAGGTCTGTAGTTTCCTGCTTCTGCCTTGCTTCCACTTTTGTAAAGGGAATCACATCTGCCCTCCTCAGTCCTCAGGTACCACCCCATCCTGCCATGATTTGTTAAAAGTGCGGTCAGTGGTGTCACTAGGTCCCCTTAGTTCTTTAGGATTCTGGGATTGAATCCCGTCAGGCCCCATTGCTTTGTCCACCTTGAGTTTTAGGAGTTCTTTCAGTACTCTTTCTTCTGTGAATGGACTGGTGTCAACACCCTACCCAGAGTGCTTCTATTGTCTGGTTTGGTAACTGCTCCTCATCTTCTTTGGTGAATACTGAGCAAAGTATTCATTCAGTATCTCTGCCTTTTCACTGTCTCCCTCTGCCGACCTCCTCTCCTTTATTAATCTTCACTATCCCTCCCTTAACCTTTCTATGCTCCCTAATGTAGCTATAAAAGGTTTTATCCTATCTGACCGAGTTGGCTATTTTTTCCTCGGTTTGTGCCTTTTGCTATTCTGACTGCTTTTTCCTACTTTTTGCTTTAATTGAAACAGTTCTCGTCGTGTTCCTTCTGTGATTCTTATACTTTTTGAATGAGCCTTTTCTCCTTAACCTTCCCTGCCACCTCTTTTGAGAACCATAGTGGTTTTTTACTCCGCTTTGTTTTCTTTATTTGTTTTACACAAAGACTTGTTGCCTCTATGATGGCAGTTTTGATTTTTCTCCATTGTTCTTCCACCCCTCCTATTTGGCCATTTGCTAGTGTATTCTTCAGGTGTTCACCCATTTTGCCAAAGTCAGCTCTTCTAAAGTCCAGTATCCCTGTTTTTGTATGGCTTATTGTGCAGTGGTCGCTTGTTCCCAGATGTCCTCCGACTTCTAAATTTGTGATCCTCTCTCCATTTGAGAGTACCAGGTCTAGTATTGCTCCCTCCCGAGTGGGTTCCAGCACTAGCTGTCTAAGGTCTGCCCCCTGCAGGGCATCGTGAATGACCCTGCTCTTGGATGTGGCTGCAGTACATGTCCTCCAGTTAACATCTGGCATATTCAGGTCCCCCATCAACAGTATCTCCCCTTTTTCAGCCATTTTGTGAATGTCCTCTATCATTCTCTTGTCCATTTCCTCCCCTTGAGATGGGGGTCTGTATACAACCCTCTAAGTGATTGTGATGCCATTCCCCATCTCCAAGGTGACCCAAAGTGCCTCTTGTCCTCCCCCTTTACTTTTTAGTTCTGTAGCTTTGATCCCTTCCCTTATGTATAGAGCTACTCCACCTCCTCTTTTGCCTTCCCTGTCCCTTCTGTAGATTGTGTACCCTGGTATGTTGACATCCCAGTCATGGTTCTCAGTGTACCATGTTTCTGTGACTGCCACAGTATCCAATTGTTCATCTTCCATCAAAGCTACTAGCTCAGAAATACAGGTTACTCACCTGTAACAGGAGTTCTAGGAATGGTATATGTTGTTCATCCACACTCATTGGCAGGTATCCTTGCCGCTTTAAATCTTGCCGGAAGGTCTTCAAGCTTGCTCCTCCCACCCACCGGGTGGTATAACTCGGCTCCGCCCCATGAGCGTAGATCTGGCCGGCTGGAAGCTCAGGTTGTCGTCGAGCGGGAGGAGTCGGGTGGGTCGTGTGGATGAACAACATATACCATTCCTGGAACTCCTGTTACAGGTGAGTAACCTGTATTTCTAGGGACATGGATATGTTGTTCATCCACACTCATTGGCAGACTCCTAGCAGTTCTCCGGGAGGAGGGAGGCAAGACGCACACCCCCAATACTTACTTGGGAAAGAGAGACTGGAGAACCGAGGCCCCAAAACCAGCATCCCGCGTGACTCAAGGTCGATGTGGTAATGGGTAATGAAGGTGTTTGCTGACTTCCAGGTAGCAGCCCTGCAGATTTCCTGGATAGGGGCGTCCTGGAAGCAGCCACCGTTGCAGCAGTATCGGGTAGAATGAGCTCTTATCCTCTGGGAGGCTCCATGCCCGCCAACTTATAGCAGAGATCTATGCAGGAGGTTACCCACCTGCTTATCGTCCGCTTGGCTGCAGGTCTGCCAGATGCGGCTTCAGCGAGGGTGGCGAACCTCTCCCGAATTTCAGCCGTGCGCCCTTATAATAGCGGCGCCCTTCTAGGGTCCAGAGTATGGAGCCCATATTGGCCTCCGAGGTGTGATTGGGGTAGAACACCGGCAGAGTCAACACCTGGTTAAGGTGAAACTCCGACACCACCTTCGGAAGGAATTTCGGGTGGGGGCGCAGGACAACCTTGTCCCTGTGGAAGACCAGGTAAGGAGACTCGCTGGAAAGCGCCTGGAGCTCTCCCATCCTTCTGGCTGACGTGATAGCCACCAAGAAGGCGGTCTTCCACGACAGGTGAGAGAGCACACCTGTGCATAGGTTCAATGGCTTGCCCATGAGCTTTGCCAGTACCAGCAGTAGATCCCACGGAGGTGGGGGTTCCCACTGGAGGGGAAATGTGATCAAGGCCTTTGAAAAAGCGCCAGACCACCTTCTCCTGCGCCACTGACTGCTTCCCGGCCCGCGCCTGTAAGCAGAGATGGCTGCCAGGTGCACCCTTTAGGTCGCCGACCTAAGCCCTTGACTAGAAAGGGACCATAAATAGTCCAAGATGCTTGCTAAGGAACAGGAGGAAGGTCCAAGCCCTGCCCTGACACCAAATGGAAAACCTTTCCATTTGAAGGCATAGCATTTTCTGGTCGACTCCTACGGACGCCTCAACTACATTGAGGACCTCGTCGGAAAGACCCAAGGCCTGGAACTCTAGCCGCTCAGGAACCAGGCCGTCAGGTGCAGGAGATTGAAGGTCCGGATGGAACACCTTCCCTGATTGACTGAGGCAGGTCGGGCGAGCTGGACTGCCTGCGGAGTCCTGGAGCCGAGACTGAGGAGATCTGGGTACCAGAACTGGCGAGGCCAGTCTGGGGCTATCAGAATCACCTGCGCCTTGTCCCTCCTCGCCTTGAGAAGCACCTTGTGGATCAAGGGAAATGGGGGAAAGGCGTAGAAGAGGCCCAGGGTCCACTGCCTCGAGAAGGCATCCCCCTGCAGCGAGCCCTGCTGAGGGGGCGGATGGAACAGACTCAGCTCGTTCTCCCTGGAGGCAAACAGGTCCACCTGAGGTGTGCCCCAAAGGGAGAACAGATGCTGTACTACCTCCGGCAGGAGAGACCACTGTGGGATGCAGCCCCTATCCGGCCCAGGGCATCGGCCAGGGTGTTGGAGGCCCTGCCACGTGAATGGCTAGGAGATCCACCTCCAGGCTGCGCCACGAGTGACCAAATGCGGAGAGCTTCCTGCATAGAAGCATGCGGCGCGCTCCCGCCCTGGCGGTTTAGATAGTACATAGTCGTGGTATTGTCCGCCTGGACCGGACCACTTGACCCCGAGGAACAAAGCAAAGGCGGTGAGAGCTAGGCGGACCGCTGGAGCTCCAGCAGGTTGATGTGGCATCGGGACTCCCGTGGGACCAGAGGCCATGAGCCCGTGTGTTCCCCAGATGGGCACCCCAACCCATCAGAGAGGCATCGGTCGACAGAGACCGTCGGCTCGGTGACTAACGGGATGCCCTCCTGCAAATGATCTGGAACGGTCCACCACTGGAGGCGTCTCCACATCCCCTGTGTCACCGGCTAAGCTGGTCCAAGGGATCGCAGCATTGTGACCACTGGCTGGCCAGTCCCCACTGAAGGGGCGATATTCCAGCGGCCCAACGACCACGCTGGTGCAGGCCGCCATGAGACCCAGGAGGCGAGGAAGTCCCGGGCAGGGCGCGGTGCCCAACCAGAAATGATCGGGCAAGGAGGAAAGAACCTCGGCCCTGTCCGCCGGGGCCGCTCTGGCTCGAAGAGAGTCGAGCTGCTCGATGAATAGAATCACCTGCTTCGCCTCGAGTTCCGACTTGGCCTCTTGATAAGGAGGCCCAGTTGAGAGCAGACCTGGAGGGCCAGATCTCTGACCACTCCGCCTCCTTCCTGGAGGGAGCTGCTATCAGCCAGTCGTCCAGGTAAGGGTACACCGGACCCCTCGGCGCAGAGAATGCTGTCACCACAGCCATGCATTTGGTGAAGACCCTGGGAGCTGGAGACAAGCCAAGGGCATGGCTTGAACTCAAGAGGATCCTTCCGCTCGGAAGCGAAGGAATCTCTGGTGAGACGGACGGATAGGGACGGGAAAACAGCCCTGCAAGTCCAGAGAGCAGAACCACACGCCGCGTTCCAAGGATGGTATTATCTGAGCCAGAGTGACCATCCTGAAGGTTCGAGACCTTAGGAACTTGTTTAGGTCGTGTAGGTCGAGAATGGGGCGCCAGCCCCCCGTCCGCTTCGGAACCAGGAAGTACCTGGACACAAACCCTGGGTCTGAAGGAGGGTCCACCACCTCTCTTACCACCTCCTTCTGGAGGAGGAGAGCGATGTCGGCTCGACGAGCCACCAGTGAGGCTGGGGATCCCGAAGCCCCTCGAGGGGCGACGGCTCTGAAGGGTGGTGCCTGCTCGAATTCCAGAGGCAGGCCTCTTCCCACCACCTCCAAGACCCACCTGTCCGTGGTAACAGCGGACCAGGCGGAACGGAAGTGTTAGAGCCGCCCCACGGGGACCTAGGGAAGGTGACGGGATGGGCGCACACCTCAGCCCGTCACTGGGCAGGCTTGGAGGAGGACCGCCGAGGACCTCCTGGGCCTTTCCTCCTTGCCTCCTGTTAGAGGAAGCCGGCGGTTTGGGTTTGGGATGCCAAGGCCGAGCCTGCTGGCCCTGACGTTTGGGCCGGGCGCGCTGGGGCACAGAAGGACTAAAGGGCTTAGGCTGTGGTTTGCGGCCTTTGTCCTTCTGGAGCGGAAGAGACCGAGCCAAGGTGGCATTGACTCTCGATCCTCTGCAGGTGACCTTCCACCCCAGGGGCAAGAGGTCAGTCCCAAAAGGAACATCCGCCAACTTGTGCTGGTATCCGGGTAAAGGTGGATATCTCTGCCAAGCCGCGCCGACGATAGCCACTGCGGCCGCCACCGATCTGGCACATGAGTCCCCTACATCCAAAGCAGTCTGGAGCTGCTGTTTGGCCACTGCCCTGCCCTGGTCCCGCACCTGCTTAACCGTAGTCTGCAGATCGGCGGGAAGATGAGGGATGACCTCATCCAGGGAGCCCAACAGGGCATGAGAAAAATGTGCCATGAGGACGGCCGAACTGGCCTGACGAAGGCCGAGAGGACGAGCGAGACTTTTCGCCCGACATAGTCCACCTCTTGGACTTGTCAGGAGGTTTGTCCACATCCCTGGCGTTGCCGGCGCGCTGGAAAACGCTGTCGGTAACCAACCCCTCAGCAGAGGGGTGTTCCGAAAAACCGGACAAGGAACCGGTAGGGACCGCATACTTCCTGGCCATCCTGGCCGAAGGCGCAGGGCAGGAAGCAGGGCGCTGCCAAAGCTCCAGTGCCGGACCCACTATGGCCTCGGCCACCGGAAAGGCCTCCGTCGGAGAATCCCCTCGGTCCAGAATCTCCGTGAGGGGATACCTGGCCCGTTTGGAACGGGTTCGAGCTCCATCCCGGTAGACTCCGAGATGAGCCGAGCAGTCCTAGGAAGGACGACGGGCTATCGTCCATTGACTGACCTCCTGAAGACTCCAAGTCCAGTCGCTGAGAAAAAGGAGGAATCATCTTCGACTCGGAAGAATCCTCGAAGAGCTGCCTCTGGCCTGAGCCACCCTTCACCTGCCGAGGCCGGTCGGGAGTGAGGTAACTGACAGCCGATGGGTAGACCTTGCCGTAATCGAGAATCCTTGGTCGGAGCCCCAATTGGTGGCTGTGGAGGCAGAGGTTCCACCGAATCGGGTGGAGCTAGTTGTTTGGCCAACAACCGCCTGTATAGGCCTCAGATAAGTCGAGGGGTTGTGTCGGCTGCCCGTGACAGCCACTTAATGGCCGGGAAGCGACGGGGTCGGCTTATTCCTGGCCAGGAGGAGCTGTTGCAACATAAGGTCCTCGTACCGTCGACGTAATTTACGCCGAAGCCTCCCCTCATCCGAGGAGGAGGACGAGGACGAGCGGCGACGCCGCTTACCGCGGTGCCGAGACCGAGACCGCCTATGACGGTGGGATCGGCTGGACCGCGAAGAGGTCCGAGACCGAGACCGAGAGTCCCGGAATTTCCGAGGTCGGTGCGGGGAGGTGTCGGCCGGAACCGGCACTCCCTTCGCCTCGGATGGTCCATCCGAGGGCTCCGGAACCGGAGGCATAGGCGAGCCCACGGGATCCTCAACTCCTCCCGGGAACCGGGAGAGGGAATCTCTGCTAAAGCGACAGCCCGTCTAATGGGTCGAGAAAATCCTCGACTTCATCGGTGGGAGTCTCGGTCAACTGACCTGACGGGACACCGTGAGGCCAGTGGTCAGTGAGCCGGTCGACCGAGCCGACGGTCGACGGCCGGGAGAGGGACCTTTCCGGCCCCAAGAGCTGCCGACGAGGGACTCTACCCTGTCCTCTTTTGGACCGAGAATAAGGTCCAGCAGACACAGGCCCTTTCCTTTAGTGGAGAGGGACAGACAAAGCTCCTAAAAGAAGCCGTGTAGGAAGAACCCAGAGAGAGCGATAAATGCCGCGCCGAGGAAGATGGCTGCCCGCTGGCCTGCCTCTTCGAGGCGCATCATCCGCCGAGCTGATCCGCCGAAATACGCCGCTTGACACCGCCAACCGGGCCTCCTTGACTTCACCGAGGAAACGCCGGGACGGCCCAGTTGCAATCGGGCAGCACGGCTTCGAGGACGTCGGCCGAGAAAGATGAGCACAGGTCGCAAGCCTGCGGTCGTGTCAAGGCCTAAGCAGTGAACACAGGTGGAGTGTGGATCCGTCCGAGACATCTTCGACCGCATGGGCATCTCCGAAAACCGGAGTCGATTTGTCCATCGCAGTGCCAGGGATAGAAGACTGAAGTCTTTTTGCAAAATTTAATTATAATCCGCAAACGGAGAATAGAACTAGTCAAAAACGAGAGCTGCTAAGGAGGGAACCTGAGCTTCCAAGCCGTAAGGAAGATCTGACGTCATGGGGCGGAGCTCGAGAGTTATACCACCCGGGTGGGTGGGAGGAGCAAGCTTGAAGACCTTCCGGCAAGATTTAAAGCGGCAAGGATACCTGCCAATGAGTGTGGATGAACAACATATCCATGTCCCTAGAAAGCTTGTTTCCCAGACTACGGGTATTGGCAGTCATTGCCCTCCATTTAATGTTGGCTTTATACTTTTTTCCCCCATCCCTGCTCTTATTGCTCTTATCTATTTTACCATTTACCCCCATCCTGCCCTGTGTTGAGCTCTGTACCTCAGTGTTTACCCTACTACCTGCCATGTTTTGTGGGGGGAGGCTTGACTTTTCCTGCCTTTTATCAGTACCTCCCCCTTTTTCTAGTTTAATGTGGCAAATCAGACAATCTTGTTGTATAAGGTCTGGAGCCTGCCTAGTTCCGTAGAGGCTATGCCTTGGAGAACAGGGACCGCATAGGTGAGCTTAGGGAGAAGGACGCTAGTTGCGATGGCTACCCTGGCTTCGGGGATAATCTGGTCCTTTATTCTGTAGAGGATACCGAGTTTCCCATGGATGGCTTTGGTGAGTTGGTCAACATGATTTTTTAGAGTGAAGCCTTGGTCCAGGGTTAGACCAAGTATTTAGTGGAGGTAACCACCTCAAGTTTATCTCCCCCTCTAGACTGCAGCTGAAGGAGCAGCGACCGCTCAGTTCCCACGGATCTGGGCCCGAACAGCATCACCTTAGTTTTGCTGGTGTTTAATACCATTTTGTTCAGAGTGAGCCAGTCCTCCATCTGAAGGATGTCCTCTTGAAGGGCATTCTCCAGTTCTTTTAAGTAGGGGAGGCTCGGTAAATGACAGCATCGTCCGCGTATTGGATGACGCTGCTACTCCCACAGTGTAAATGCAGATTGTTTATGAACAGTGTAAAGAGAAGGGGGCCAAGTATAGACCCTTGTGGTACCCCTTCTTTGAGCGGTGCAATCTGGGAGACATTATTCTTCCACTTGACCCTCTGGGTACGGCCAGTGAGGTAACTCGCAAACCATCCTAGTGCATGGGTGTCCAGCAAAGAGAGCACATTTTTTGTAAAAGGAGGTTGTGGTTTACCAAGTTGAATGCTTTAGAGAGGTCAATGAAGACCGCACCTGTGCTGACCCCTGAGTCATTATTACACAGGATTTCTGCCGAGAATTTGGTTGGTGCAGTATCTGTCTCATGCTTAGCTCTGAAGCCGTGTTGAGACAAAGAGATTACCTGGTGAGTTTCCAGGTATTTTCGTAGTTGGGAGTAGACTAGCTTCTCTTGTATTTTCGCTGTAGCACACAACAAGGAGATAGGCCTGTAGTTCCATATAGGCTCGGTAGACCCTCCTTTGTGAATGGGAATCACTAGGGCCTGCTTCAAAAGGCTCAGGGACCGACCCCTCCAAAATGGACCGGTTTATCAGCCAAGCTAGTGGCTTTGCTAGTGCTGGGGCACCCTCCTTAAGGATTCTTGTCTGGATCCAGTCAGGGCCCCCAGTGCCTCTCGACTGCAGGGATTTAAGGATGAGCAGAACCTCCTTTACCCTAACCAGCCACAGATGAAACAATGGGTGGTCTAGTTCTCGGGGCAGGTGCACATTAGGCTCATTCCTGTTGTCAATGGGTCCTGCCTTGTACGCATCCAGGATCGTGAAGTAACCGTTTAGGGCCTCTGCGATGAGTGGCCCCTCATCAAGTACTTGCCCGTTCACCAGGATAGGGCCGGTTGTTGATTTATTATGTCCTTTTAGGAGTTCCTTAATGTGTGACCAGAAGAACCTGGGGTTTCCCAGGTTAGTTTGTTGGAGATTGGTGATATATTCTTTCTTAGCTTTCTTTATGGCCTGTTTGCATTGGTTTCTGAGGGCCCTGTAGCTGGCTAAGTCCACAGGAAGCTTTGTTTTCCTGAACTTTTTCCAGGCTTTGTCCCGGGTAGACATCATGGCTTTTGGGGAGGTGAGATCCACTTATAGCAGCTACCCCTTAACCCTATGGGTTTTCATAAGGGCTACGAGGTCAGTGATTCTAGTGAGGGTAGTTTGGAAAAATTTTACAGCTTCCTCCAGGTTAGGTAGGTGTCTTATGGGGTTCCAGTCAATGCCATTTAGGTAGCCTATGAACTGGTCAGGGTGGAAGTTGGAGTAGTCCCTAGCAGTGATCGTTCTAGGCGGTACTTTGATCACATTATTCTTCCATATGGCAAATATCTGCGAGTGGTCGCTCAAGGCATCTGCCAGGATCCCGGCCAACTGAACATTACTTGGGGATGAGGTCAGGACCCAGTCTATTTTAGAGTGCCTACCTGATTTGTGGTTCATTCTGGTGGGTAGGGAGATAATTTGAGCGAGGTGGGAGTCGTGTAAAACTCTGTTAATGGCAGACTTCACCTCTAGTGCCCAGTTTAAATTGAAGTCACCCAATAGGATAATCTCAGATGCAGTGTCAACCACAGGGCTATTCAGGAGCGTATCCAGAGGGCATTGGTTGGGGTGCTGTATACGCAGCCAATTGTGAAGTGTTTAGCCCCTCCTATTGTTCCTATTGTGAGCCATAAGAAGATTGCTTCAGAGTCCTGGGTCATGTCCAGGGGCAGCCTGATGAGGGAGGAAGTAATAGTGTCCTTAACATATATAAGCACTCCACCCCCTCTTTTTGAGGGTCTGTCCTCTGTGAAAAAGACGTAACCGGAGATTGCTACCTCGTGATCCAGAATGTGGGGTTTTAGCCAAGTCTGAAAGACTGCTAGTATATCTGGTTTGTATACTGCCAGCCATGCTTGTACCTCAGAGATCTTCGGTCTCAGGCTGCAAATGTTCATGTGCACCAGCCTCAGACCCTTAGCTCCATCCCATGCCTTATCAAGGGGGGAGGAGCTAGAGACATTAGTGGTCATTGGGCCTGGGTTAGGTTGGATGTCCCCCGCCAGTAGTAGTAGGGCAGCTAGTAAGCTCAGGAGAGTGAGGGTTTGAGGTGGTAGAGCCAGTATCACCTAACATGGGGTTGGGCTCTAACAAACTTTTGATGGCAGCAAGCAACAAGCACCTGATGGGGAATAGACTGGCAGTCACTACCCAAGCTACCATGGAAAACTTGCAAAACCTGATGCTCCACAGTGTTGGTAAATGGAAGAATGAATGGAAGCAAGATGGACTTTTTATGTTGATTGTGCACATGTGCAAGAAACATATTGTGGCAGCTTTCTCCAGAAGCAGGTTGTGGAGGCATGGCACTATTATGGCCAATGCTCCCACATCCTGTAAAGGCTTGGCCTGCTTCCCCCAATGCCATGGCACACTGCTGCTGACACTAGTTCAGCCAGCATGCCATCAACTTGTAAAAAATTAGCCACTGCAATCGGGGCCGCCTCGCCATTGCAGCATCAGCCATTTGCTGCAATAAGGGAGCCACCTGTCATTGCAGGCAGAACCTTGAAACATTGATATTGTTTGTGAACATGGCGTTAACTTGCCACCGTGTTCACAAACAATATTCACCCCCCCCGCCAAGGGGGTGCCTAATCCCCCTTGGCAGCATGTGCCCTCCTCGCGGTTTATTCTTGCCGACAGGAGCCCCAATCCCTGTTGGCTTCAGTGCCATAATGTTGCCGATGGGATTCCACTCCCCACCGCATTATGTAAGTCCCTCCACTTATATTGTCTGTCTAGGTGCCCAATCCCCTCGGCATAATGTAACACCCACAACCCTTTTTCTTGTATGTCATTAGGTGCCCAACTCTGTCGGGCTACAGCTGCTCCCCCAAACAGAAGACTCCATTGGCATACTGGGAGCCCACCCTGGTGTGTCACATACGAACATATGAAATTTGCCAGCAGATAAAGGCCTAGAGGTCTATCAAGTCTGCTCGAATGTGCAGCTAGCACCCCTTATTCTGCAGCTGCCCCTCCCTTCCACCCTTCCCCTTCATTAACCCTCCCCCTTGTCCTGTCCCATCCTCATTTGAAGCAGTCCACTGTTCTACTGCATACCACTTCAGCAGGTAATGCATTCCACCCAGCCACCACCCTCTCTGTAAAAAAGTGTCTCCTCATCTCCCTCCTGATCCTTCCTCACTCCAGTCTCATATCATGGCCCCTGGTGGCCCTCCCCTCCCTTACTTTGAACAGCCCCTCTGTACCCGTCTTGTTTATTCCTTTCATGTATTTAAAGGTTTCAATCATGTCACCACTGTCTCTCCTCTCCTCCAGTGAGTACGTGTTCAACTCCTTCAACCTCCTTTCGTATGATAAGTCCCCCAGCCCCTTGATCATCTTTGTCGCTCCAGTAACTTAATGTCCCTCTTCAGATATGAACACCAGTACTGTACGCAGTACTCCAGGTGTGGTCTAACTAATGACCTATACAGTGGCAGAATCACCTCCTCCCTCCTCGAGGATATATCCCTTGCAATACAACCCAGCATTTTGTTGGCCTTTGCAGCTGCCTTCCTACATTGTGCCGAGTTGTTCATTGACCCTGTAATGAGCACACCCAGCTCCTTCTCCTCCTCTGTCTGGCCTAGCTGCACTCCCCCTAGCTGGTAACTCCTCCTTGGGTTCTTCATCCCAAAATGCAGCACCTTGCACTTTTTAGCATTAAAGCCCAGTTGCCAGGTGTCTGACCAGGTTTCAAGCTTTGCCAGATCATCCTGCAACCCCTGTCTTCCCCTAGGTCATCCACCATCGCGCCTACCTTGGTATCATCAGCAAACAGACTGATCTTGCTCTTGATGTCCCATGATATGTCTGCAATGAATATCCCAAACAACACTGGTCCCAACACTGAGCCCTGTGGAACACCGCTCGTCACTGCCCTTGGGTGTGAGAGCTCCCACCCACCACCACCCTCTGTTGCCTTCTCTGCAGCCAGTTTCCTACCCATCTCACCAGCTTTGCACCTGCCCCTGTGCCTACTAACTTCCTTCCCAGCCTTCCATGTGGCACTGAGTCGAATGCCTTACTGAAGTCCAGATACAGGACATCCACTGCATGGCCCCTGTCCAGTTGCCTAGTTACCCAGTCATAGAACTTGACCAGGTTGGTTTGGCAGGATCTGCCACGTATGAAGCCATGCTGTCTGCTGTCCTGTAGTCCTTTGGCCTCTAGGAGGTCCACCAGCTTCTCCTTCAGGATAGTCTCCATTAGCTTACCCACGATGGATGTGAGACTCACTAGTCTGTAGTTTCCCGGTTCATCCTTGGGGCCACTCTTGTGGAGGAGCACCACATGAGCCATCCTCCGGTCCTGAGGTACACACCCCAAATGTAGTGAGGCATTAAATAGGTCTGCCAAAGGTCCTGCAAGGACCTTTGCCAGCTCCTTTAGTACCCTGGGATGGATGCCATCTGGGCCTGGCGCCTTGTCCACCCTCAGTGCCTTCAAACCCTCTCGAACTCTACTCTTCATGATTTCCCCATCTGTCACCACTTCCACCCCTGCTTCTGCCATTTCTCCCACCTTGGGTGTCACCCCCCTCTTTTCTTTAGTAAATACTGAGCAGAAGTACTCATTTAGTGCTTCCACCTTATCGCACCCTGCTTCCACCCAACCCCCCTCCTTCCTAATCCTTACTATGTGGTCCTTACAGCTCCTTTTCTCCCTGATGTACTTAAAGAAGTCCTTCTCCCCCTTCTTAATGCCTTGTGCCAGCCTGAGTTCCGTAGATGCTTTGGCTCCCCTTACTGCCCTTGTCACCTCCTTCAATTCTGTCAAGTACTCCTCCCTGTCCTCCCCACTCCCTGTTTTCTTGTACTTCCTAAAGGCAGCTCTTTTCCTCTTTACCTTTTCCATGACCTCCTTGCTCAACCAGATTGGTATCTTAGCCCTAGCCTTCTTGCTCTGGGCTTTGCAGCAGGTTTTGGTTGCCTCCACTATCCCCAGCTTTATGAGCTCCCACCTCTGTTTAGTGTCCATACTAGATTGAATTCTGGCCAGGAACCCTTTTACCACTACCCCCATCCTCCCAAAGTCAGCCCTCCTGAAGTCCAGCACTACTGTGCCAGATTCCACTCCTTCCTTGCCCATATCCAATGTGAGCCATACTGAGCGGTGGTCACTCCCTGACAGCGGTTCCTCCACATGCCCCTGTAAAAGAAAAAAAAAAACGGTCCTGTGATGTCATTTTTTTTTTTTTTACCTGTAAAAATGAAAATGGTTCCATGGCGGTCTCCCTGCCCCCCTCCCACAACCCACGTCAACCCACTGCACACTCTGCCTCCCCACATACACCTCACCCATACTTACCTCTGAGTCCGCGCCACAATCTTCGGTGGACTGGGAACACGTTTGCACTCTTCAGAGCTGACCACAAACTGAGGAAATGCCGATAAGCTGTACAATGGAATAAATAGTTTTTTTTTTTCAACTTTGATGCATATCTCAGGCATTATTTGGAATTTTGGCACCACATTTTCAACATGGGGTTTTTGGGACTCCTCCTCATGAATTCTGCCACTGTCATGGCATTATTCAGCCCCAAAAGGTGATTTTGCGGTCGCTGCATGGAATCCCCTTTCGGGAACGATTAACGAAACGACAGTACCAGTGTTCACGAGGTGGGCTCTCAAAAATCCTCTACTGCAAATGTGGTGGGAAAAATAAAAAAAATGACTGTTTTACGAGTGTGTGTTACGCAGTTGCTATGCATGGTCGTAACTTTGCGAATTTGCAATATCTTTACATCAGATTTTCAACACTGACATCTTTTCAGACCTCCTTATGAACAGTATAGCTGTCATTTTCCACATCCTGGCTGAAATGTGTTTTCACACTTCTGGTGCAGAATAGCACAGTCACTGTGGGAAATCGGTGTTCAGGACATATTAAGAAAATGACAGTGGCACTGTTCATGAGCAGAGGTCCTAGAATGGCTATGGTGAAAATGTAGTGATGATACTCCATAAAATGTCTGTGTTACGAAGCACGCACTGCACAGTTTGCACACATGCTCATAACTTCACGAATTTATAATATTTTCACTCCAGATTTTCAACATTGCCATTATTCTGCACCTCCTTATGAACAGTACAGCTGTCGTTTTTCACATCCTGGCCAAATTGTATTTTCGCAGTTCTGGCACAGAATAGTGTGGTTGCTATGGGAAATCCATGTTTGGGACACATTATGAAAATGACAGTGACACTGTTCATTAGCAGAGGTCCTAAAATGCCTATGTTGAAAATTTGGTGATGAAAGTCCATAAAATGAGTGTATTACGAATGTGCATTACGCAGTTTCCATGCACGCTCGTACCTTTGCAACTCTGCAATATTTTCACTCCAGATTTTCAGCATTGCCATTTTGCCACACCTCCTTATAAACAGTGCAGCTGTCACTTTTCACATCCTGGTCGAAATGTGTTTTCGCTCTTCAGGCACACAATAGCGTGGTCGCTGTGGGAAATCAGTGTTTGGGACATATTAAGAAAATCACACTGACACTGTTCATGAGCAGAGGTCCTAAAATGCCTATGTTGAAAATTTTGTTATGAAACTCCATAAATGACTGTGTTACGATTGTGTGTTGTGCAGGTTCCATGCACCCTTGTAAATTTTTTAAAATTAGTAATATTTTCATGCCAGATTTTTGACACTGGCATTTTTTCACACCTCCTTATGAACTGGACAGCTGGCATTTTTCACAACCTGGCCAAAATGTGTTTCCGCACTTCCAGCGCAGAATACCGCAGTCACTGTCGGAAATCAGTGTTTGGGACAGATTAGCAAAGAGTGACTGGGAGGGAGGGGTGACCGAGCTCAACTGAGCTCTGTCAGGACTGCTGCGGATTTCTTTGTGGGCAGGAAAAGGTGACAATGCAGGCAGAAGCCCAGTACAAAAAGGCAGCCTGTAGCGCCAGGAGACACAGAATGAGTGAGTGAGGGAGGGAGGGGGAGTGAGTGAGCACAACGGAGCTCTGTTGGGACAGCTGCGGATTTCTTTGTGGGCAGCAAAAGGCAGCAATGCATGCAGGGGCTGAGTACAGAAGGGCAGTCTGCAGTGGTGAGAGAAACAGAATGAGCGAGTGACAGAGGGGGAGTGAGCAAGCTCAATGGAGCTGTATCATGACTGCTGTGCATTTCTTTGTGGGCAGAAAAGGGTGGCAATGCAGGCAGGAGCCCAGTACAGAAGGGCAGCATGCAGCATCAGCAGAAATGGAATGAGCGAGTGAGACAGGGGGAGTGAGCGACCTCAACGGAGCTCTGTTGGGACAGCTGCAGATTTCTTTGTGGGCAGGAAAAGGTGCCAACACAGGCAGGAGCCCAGTATAAAAGGGCAGCCTGCAGCGCTGGGAGAAACAGAACGAGTGAGTGAGAGAGGGGGAGTAAGCGAGCTCAAATGACATCTACTGTGACTGCTGCGGATTTCTTAGTGGGCAGGAAAAGGCAGCAACGTAGGGAGCTCAGTACAAAAGGCCAGTCTCCAGCTCCAGCACAAACGGAATGAGCGTGTGAGAGATGGGGAGTGAGCAACCTCAACAGAGCTGTGTCGGGACTGCTGCACATGCCTTTGTGGGCAGACAAAGCTGTCAATGCAGTCAGGAACCCAGTACAAAAGGGCAGCCTGCAGCAGTGGTAGACACAGAATGAGCAAGTGAGGGAGGGGGAGTGAGCGAGCTCAACTGAGGTGTATCATGACTGCTGTGGATTTCTTTGTGGGCAGGAAAAGGCAGCAATGCAGGAAGGAGTCCAGTACAAAAGGCCAGCCTGCAGCACTGGCAGAAATGGAAGGAGCGAGTGAGAGAGGGGGAGTGAGCGAGCTCAACGGAGCTGTGCCGGGACTGCTGCAGATGTCTTTGTGGGCAGAAGAAGCTGCCAATGCAGGCAGGAACCCAGTACAAAAGGGCAGCCTGCAGCAGTGGGAGACACAGAATGAGTGAGTGAGGGAGAGAGAGTGAGTGAGCTCAACAGAGCTCTGTTGGGACTGCTGCGGATCTCTTTGTGGGCAGAAAAAGGCAGCAATGCACGCAGGGGCCCAGTACAAAAGGGCAGCCTGCAGTGGCGGTAGAAACAGAATGAATGAGTGAGAGAGAGGGAGTGAGTGAACGAGATCAACGGAGCTCAATTGTGACTGCTGCAGGTTTCTTTGGGAGCAGAAAAGGGAAGCAACACAGGCAGGAGCCCAGTACAAAAAGGCAACCAGCAGTGCTGGCAGAGACGGAACTAGCGAGTGAGACGGGGGAGTGAGTGAGACCAAAGGAGCTCTGTCGGAACTGCTGCAGATTTCTTTTTGGGCAGAAAAAAATGCCAATAGAGGCAGAAGCCCAGTAGAAAAAGGCAGCCTGCAGCGCCAGGAGAAACAGAATGAGCAAATGAGACAGGGGTAGTGAGCGACCTCAATGAAGCTCTGTCAGACAGCTGCAGATTTCTTTGTGGGTAGGAAAAGGTGCCAACATAGGCAGGAGCCCAGTACAAAAGGGCAGCCTGCAGAGCTGGGAGAAACAGAATGAGTGAATGAAAGAGGGGGAGTGAGCGAGCTCAGCTGATGTCTATGATGGCTGCTGCAGATTTCTTAGTGGGCAGGAAAAGGTGGCAATGTAGGGAGCTCAGTACAAAAGGCCAGCCTGCAGCCCTGGCACAAACGGAATGAGCACGTGAGAAAAGGAAAGTGAGCAACCACAACAGAGCTGTGTCGGGACTGCTGCACATGTCTTTGTGGGCAGACAAAGCAGGCAACACTGGCAGAAACCCAGTACAAAAGGGCAGCCTGTAGCAGCGGTAGACACAGAATGAACAAGTGAGGGAGGGGGTGTGAGTGAGCTCAACGGAGCTCTGTTGGGACTGCTGCAGATTTCTTTGTGGGCAGAAAAAGGAAGTAATTCATGCAGGGGCCCAGTATAAAAGTGCAGCTTACAGCGGTGGAAGAAACAGAACGAATGAGTGAGAGAGGGGGAGTGAGCGAATGAGCTCAATGGAGCTCTGTCGTGACTGCTGCAGATTTCTTTGTGACCAGAAGAAGGAGGCAAAGCAGGCAGGAGACCAGTACAAAAGAGCAGCCTGCAGCACCAGGAGAAACAGAATGAGCTAGCAAGTGAGTCAGGTGGAGAGAGAGACCTCAACGGAGCTCTGTCGGGACAGCTGCAGATTTGTTTGTGGGCAGAAAAAGGTGCCACCGCAGGCAGAAGCCCAGTACAAAAGGGCAGCCAGCAGTGCTGGGAGAAACACAATGAGTGAGTGAGAGAGGGGGAGTGAGCGAGCTCAACAGACCTCTATCATGATTGCTGCGCATTGCTTTGTGGGCAGAAAAAGGTGGTAACGCAGGCAGGAGCCCAGTACAAAAGACCAGCCTGCTGTGCCAGCAGAAATGGAATGAGTGAGAGAGGGGGAGTGAGCTAGCTCAATGGACCTGTGTCAGAACTGCTGCAGATTTCTTTGTGGGCAGAAGAAGCCACCAACAGAGGTGAGAGCCCTGTACAAAAAGGCAACCTACAGCGCCAGCAGAAACAGAACGAGCGAGTGACACAGGGGCAGTGAGCGACCTCAATGGACCAACACAATCAACATTTGGCATTGACAAATTGCTAACTACAGCTATAGCACTGTTTCAGGGGTGGATATCTGGCTTTGTTTGGCAAGGAGTCTGAAAAAACAATGGGCAGCCTAGAAAGGGCAAAAGAATATGATCGAGTTCACTCAGAAGAACTCTTTCATGTTTTTAGGAAGTATGATCTCCTCTCCCCATGGCTTGCCTATGGTGTACTACCACCCACAGGTAAAATAGAAGTTAGAGACTTAAAAGGTTACTATGGAACTTTGTTTCCATGGCAAAAATAAAAAAGAAGGAAAATATTAATTGCTGGATTTTAGACCAAGTACTGAGGAAAGCAGAACTCGTGATGCCAGAATACATGCAGGACAGGAATGTATTTATGCTTTTGTGGGCTTCTCAAGGTAACACAGGACCTTCCTCCTTCTGGCTGCTGCTACACTTCATGAAATATCCTGAAGCCATGAAAGCAGTGAGGGAAGAAATAGAAAAAATTCTCAAAGAAACTGGGCAAGAGGTCAAACCAGATGGCCCTCTGGTGAACCTCACAAGGGACATGCTGCTTAAGACCCCAATTCTGGACAGCGCAGTGGATGAGACCCTTCATATGATGACTGCACCACTCCTGACCAGAGCTGTGATGGAGGACATGACTCTAAAGATGGCTGATGGATGGCAATATGCCTTCCGCAAGGGGGACAGAGGGGCTCTTTTCCCTTATATTGCTGTGCAGATGGACCCAGAAGTGCACCCTGAACCCCACATGTTCAAATAGGACTGACTCCTGAACCCTGATGGCACAAAAACGACTGAACTCTATAAGAATGGGAAAAGGCTGAAATATTTCAACATGCCCTGGGGTGCAGGACTTTCAATGTGTCTGGGACAATTTTTTGCTGTTAATGAGTTGAAACAGTTTATCTTTTTGATGTTAGCTTACTTTGAATTCAAAGTAGTTAATCCAGAAGCTGAAATTCCTCCAATTGACATCAGTCGTTGGGGATTTGGTTCAATGCAGCCAGCACATGATGTCTAATTTAAGTACCGACTCTGATTTTAATATGTAAGAAAATGAAATGCAAGTAGATTGCATTCTCTTAGTAACCCTATCACAACTCTTTGGTGTAAATTCCTATACTTTCCTGTCTTGTCACCTTAGCGCTGTTAAAGGGATGCTATCGACTTTTTTGCATCATATTATCTCCAGTTAAAAACGCAAATTTTATGATTGCTTACTTTCTCTAAAACTCAGAGAAGTGATTGGTTGCTTGGTGTGCTTCTTTTCTTATTAGAACTGAAATGCACAGGAATGGTGAGCTTATACCCAACTGTGTTTTGCTTCCAATCCCTGATCCACTCTTACTGCATACCTCCTGAACATTAGGAACACCCCCAAAACAGAGCATCCACTCATGATGCAATAGTCTCCTCTCCTCCCACAACATTATGAGTGACTATATTGTGTTAGGGGCATTCCCAAGTCCAGGTAAGAATCAGTGGAAATTGAGGAAAAACATGTAAACAATCACATGTTTTGTGGTAACACCAATATGGTGGGTCGTCTGTTTTTTTACTTTGAAAAGGAAAACCAGAATAAGAATCAAACTACCAGCCACATTAGCAATCTCTACAGAATGTGAGTAATCATAACACATGCTTTTCAGTCTAGGGACAATCTGAGGCCTAAGGGGGTTGTCGGTGCCCCTTTAGGCTTAGCATACATGGAATAGCTAATGCACTATTATATATGAGATGATGTGTCATGTACATTTTCCCCAGGCAATATACATCAGCGTTGTGCCCTTATAGTATGTGCTGATTCCAGACATAACTCACTGACATGACAACTGAATGTGCCGTTAGCTCACAGTGTCAGTGCTAAAACTCCAGTTTCAAATACATTTATCAAGCACTGAAGTAAAATGTGTTGCAGTCAATGCTGAATAATATTGTTTTTATCTTTAAATATGTTCTAATTTGTCACATTATTTAGGGTGCAGCTTCTCACATGTATTGCAGAATTTGTATGTTTTGTTGAAATTCTTAGGACTTCTTGTACAGTGTACTCAGGAAGTGAAAACACATTCTAACAAATGCCTATCTTAGATGGTCATGTCTGACAGACAACACTACTATCCCACCTCCCACTGTCAAAGTCGTGTGGCCTTGGTGCCAAATAATAAAGCAGGTACACATTCGGCCCTCCCATCAAGAGCTAATTGTTTTATTGTCAGTTCCTGTCAACATCATATTTCAAACTTGAAATTAAATAAAACCAACCTATTCCATCCTCTGTGCAGGGGCGTCATTTCAGCAAAATCATAGGGGTAGCAAGGTGGGGGGGGCACGATGTGGGTGGGGCCACGTTGTGGGCGGGGCCAGAGAGGGTGGCATTTGTCGATGTGACATAGGGTTAGTTTCCAAGTAATTTAAAAATGGCTATAAATTGAATAATAAAGTTTGAATATAAATCTGAAATGGGTCATTGCAGATGTTGATTCAAATTAAATAGCTAGTTTATCAAATTATGGAATCATCAGTATAGCGAAGTCCCATTCCTCAACTGTACAAATATTAAACAAAACGAACTGATGAAAAAAAAACATCAAAAACCTGTAAAGAAAAAAATAATAAAAGTAAAAGAACCTATGTATGTGCAGTTTGATTGTGTCAGTAGATTTTAAAATGCATTTTATGGCATTCTACAATTTCTACAGCTATCAATATAATTTACAATACTTGGTGATACCTCTGTAGTCTCTCAGCCTATTTTTCTGCTGACAGTGCCCTGAATCCATAGCAACTAAACTGCACATGTAAGTGCTTTATACTGCCCTGGGCCTGCATCCGAATGGTCACAAGATACTCCACATTTCCTTGAGTGTGAATGAATTACTAAAGAAAATTAAGGAAATCTCAGTTTGAACTCTAACCTTTTGCACCGGCTGCATGAGTGGAGACTAATTTTAGCACATATTAACTGGCATAGCAACTGCATTTGAAAGGAATCCAACCAATGGCAACCAAGATATGTAGAACTTTAACCAACATTAAAGGCTGGCATTATATGTACAAGCCACATTACATAAACATAAAACTCTACCTCCACGTACATAAAAACATTCAAGAGATTGTTTAATTTAGTGTCACTGTAATGCCACATACACATATACCATGTGGGTTTTCTCAGACAGTGCCCCCGCCCCCCCGGAAACACCTGTTTTTTCCCCAGTAACAAAGGATTGTGGGTTTATTGTAGGTGGTGACTCCTTGGCACATACTGAAGCTATTATGTGGGTCATATACTGGCACCACTGCTAGAGAAGTCCTGCCAACGTGATACTACCAGCCTTTCTTAATCATACAATCAGGGATTACATGGGCAAGCCATATTTCTACATGCAAAACTGCTGGACTAACACTGCTGACACTATGTAAGCCCTAAAATGAATCCAGATGTAACATCACAGACACTCATTTTCAGTATCTTTATGGATGGCTGCTGGGCTAATATCACTGACACTTTAGCAGACCTGGTAAGTAGCTGGGCTACCACCACAAAAACTGTGGTAGCCTTGGAAGCTACTGATCTAATATCACTGAAATTTAGCAGCCTTGGGGCAAGCTGTTAGACTAGTACTGCTGACATCCTGGTAGCCCTGGGAATGGCTGCTATGCTAGTACTGCTGGCACTCAGCCTTGGTGAAGGCAGCTAGGCAAAATCCTGTCACTGATAGCTATGAGGAATGCTACTGGGCTTACACCACTGACATATGTAGCCTCAGAGAAGGCTTTGGAGACTAATACATGGGCACAACCAATGGGGCAGTCCGCCTCAACTTTTTTAAGCCATGTCAACTGCTCAGTAATATTAGCATCAGCATGAAAGTTCTAGGTAGGATGTGTGCCCCAACTTTTCAGCTGTGGTTGTTCCATAAACACCACGGACACTAATATCCTTGCAAACATCACTGACAGTAGCAACCCTGGGAAGGATGTGGGCCAACATTCTTGCATTCTGTTAGTGCTGATGAACACTGCTAATGCCACCACTGACAATCTTGCAGCCCTGAGAAAGGCTGCTAGGCTAACACTGCTGACACTCTGATAGCCCTGAGAAAGACTGTTGGGCCTGCACCTCTGACACACGTGTAGCCCTGATGAGGATTTCAGACTAGCACTGCTGACATTTCAGTAGCCTTGAGTAATGTTATCTTTGCTTTGATCCCATGCTATTAGCCCTCTTTTAGGAACCTGTTTCTCAAAGTGTAACAATGAGCCAGTACCTAATTTGTATTCAGTGAATTTGCTGAAATTTGCTCGCTTACCTTCAGTTCAGTCCAGCTGAAGTTTTGAGCCACTTTGGATCACTTCAGCCTTGGCCAAAAAAAAATGTTTAGCCCTTCATAATAAGTAGCCCAAACTAGTCCTATAGCCACTTCTTCGTTACCACCCTCCCCCAGACTTTTTTTTTATTAAGAAAACAAAATCCAGCTCCTGGGACAGCACCAGGTATTGAGTTTTGTTTCAAAAACAACTGGAGAAACAGGAGAGGGTGGATGAGGTTAGAACTGACAGGAGTGACCCCAGTATCACTTGATCCTCCGGCATCCCCTCCGCTGCTACTGACCACCCCAGTCTTGACCCCAAAATCAGGTAATCAGCCAGTGTCTTGCTAACTGTTATACATTTGGTGCTTTTTAAAAAGTAAGGATACTGATTACTGGAAATGTAAGCCTCCTTTAAAAAAGATATTCATGAAAACTTGCAGTTAGTTCACATTATGGAAAGAATGGAAGGCTGAATTAATCTTAGTGGGTTTGAATCTGATGATTCAAATGACTAAACTGACACATCCTTCACTTATCATTTAACCACCATTAGAAGGAAAGGAGAATATTTATCATTTAAACAATAAACATTATAGGCCACTTGAGGAGAGGAAGTGCTACAGTTAGATTTATTGCTTTAAATCTGGCAAGCTATCTGTGGTTTGCCCACATGGTCCTTCAGCGCAGTTTATATTTACTGACAATATATATTTAGTGTTTTTTAGTATAACTGTAGTGCTTGGGGGAGTCAGATTGCATCCTTACCTTCTATAGCTTCTGGTCTAGACTGGACTGCCCTGCCCTTCTCTGTGTGACGCAAACAATCAATGCTTGGCTCCTCTTTCCTCACTCTGCTTGCTCGCCTCGCCCGCCACCCGGTTTAAGTAACTACCAGCTGAAAAGCTGAATTTCAAAATCACTTCGAGTCTCTCACACTTAAGCCTCTCGTTGCTCACACCTCAGTCACAATCTCTTCAACTTACCTGGAAGTTGTTTAGGTATAGTGGTGGTTGGGTAGGTTCAGTTTTTTACGCTGCTGCTCGCTCAATCCTCCAGTTTGTCAGGTGACCTCTCTCACGCCATGGCAGCAACAGGATGGATGTTGGGGTCGTGAGTGGGTGGATGGTGGGCTGAGAGTCGAGGCATGCGCGCACCAGGCACCACCATGGATCAGACTCCTTGTTGAAACAGCTCCTCCCACTTGGCAGCACAAGCCACAACAACTTGCTGCAAGCCACAGGTGTGTGCACGGGCAGGCACGTAATGCCAGGAGGCAAAAAAAAATATGTTTAATATTTTTAAGCATCCATTAAGCCATAGCAAGGCAGAGGTCCAAGCCCTGTCATGAGAAGTACTTAAAATTTCATAGGGGTCAAACGACTTCATGGCTCCTAAATGATGCCCCTGAAGGGAGGTGGGGGTTATCTTGGGCAGACTCTATGAGACGAATGGTATTTGTCTGCTGGCATGATTCTAGAATTCTTAGAATCTAATGGTTTACAGGACAGTAAGCAACATGGTTTCCCCAGGGTGAAGTAGTGCTGGGTGACAAGGGAGGTGAACAGGAGGTGTGCTGTCAATGTGGCCTATATGAACTTCAGTAAAGTCTTTTACACAAGTAAGGAGGCCTAGTGGTAGGTGACAAAAAAAAAAAAAGAAAAAACAATGGGTGGAAATTGAAACATAGAAATTATCGGCACAAAGTGCCATTAGCTCCTCAGCCATCCAGATTTTTCCTGCCTGTTCTATCTCTGCAGACCCAACCTGGTCTCCATCTACCTCCCCTCCCTGCCTGCCCTGTTACCAATATTCCTATGCCTATCCCATCGTGTTTTGATACCACTCCCACACTGTTTGTGCTCCCACCACCTCTGCTGGCAGCCTAGTCCAGACATCCACCACTCTTTCACTGAAGTAATACTTTCTTACATCCCCTTAAACTTCCCCAGCTTCATTGCAGTCTCCTTGTCCTGGTGCACTTCCTCATTTGAAATAGACTCCTCTCCTGTACCCTGTTCACCCCATGACATACTGTATGTCTGTATCATTCCCCTCTCCATCCTTTCTTGTAGGGTGTACATGTTGAGATCCATCAGTCTCTCTTCATAGAGTTTTTAATGTAACCCCTGCACTATTTTAGTTGGCTCCTCTGGACTATCTCCACCTTGTCTATGTCTTTCTGAGATGTGGCCTCAGAACTCAGTCACAGTGCTCCAGGTGGGGTTTCATGAGCTTTCCGATACAGTGGCAACATCATCTCCCTCTTCCTGCTGGTGATGCCTCTCCATATGCTCTACAGCATCCAATCAGCCCTGCCCACTGCCTTGTCATACTGCCCCACCAATTTGAGGTCATCAGATATAACACTAAGGCCTCTTTCCTGCTTAATGATGGTCAGTAACTTGCCCCTCATTTATAACCAGCTCCTGGATTTCTATGCCCTATGTGCATGATTTTCCATATTTTAGCATTGAATCCCAGCTAATAATCATACCAGAGGTTGAAATCTCTACCCTGCTCATTTATCAAATTTTAATCACATTTCTTATAAATTCATGCATTTTTCTAGGTGTGCTACTAGTTTGTAGCCCATGTCAAAGCAACCATTATAAAATGGGCAAATGAGTTCAAGGAATCCTGATTGGTTATTAGCCGCCATTAGAAGTGTCTAATACATGGCTAAAACAAAACTCACGTGGAATAAACAACCCCCATTTATAAGCATGACAAGCCACTCTGGGGATGTGTGTTAGACAGTTCTAGGAGACTGAATGCACTCGGCCTGCAACTCAGTACCTCACTCGCCCCTAGCTGTGCATTAGAACTGTTTAACACACACCCTGTTATGTCTTATTGCTTACTCAGTGTTCAGTTCAGTTCATTCCCCAGCTGCTATGCCCACCACTCCTCAAGTTTCCAAGATACCTATTCATTCTCTCCACCTCCTAGGTAGCCACTATTACAGATTTTGATGTCATCTTCAACAAGCATTTGTCAATGCTGAATGTTTGCTTGCTGATATTAGCATTGAAAGTGCAGGAGTTAGACAGAAGCAGGATAGGAATGGCAGTGAAGTATTGAAGTCACGCCAACCCCCCTCCATCCTGCAGAGATGGACAGGCATTGGGGTGTGCCTTTGGGTCATCGCCCATAGCGCTCATGCCATGTCACCTCATTCTATCCTGTAGACACCGACAAGTGTTGAGGTGTGCCTTGGGGTGTTTGGCTTTACAGTCACACCATTCCATAGCACATATGCTGAAATGGGTGCAGTATAGGAAAATGGGGTGAACTCTGTGGTCAAGAGTCCAAGGCACACTCAATGCCTGTCACTGGCTTCCAGGTGGGGGGGGTGGAATGGCATGGTATTACAGCTGGAAATCCAAAGGCACACCCTGATGCCTGTCAGTCTGTACAGGGTGGGACATTATGGTTAGAAACCTAACATCCTGGGCGTTTGTTGATATTTGCACTACAAATTTTCAACTGGCCTTTTGTGTCCCCTCATGAAAGCGTTTGGGACCTCTGTTCATGAACAGTGGCACTGTGATTCTGTGAATTTGTCCTGAAGGTTGATTTCCACAGTAACCATGTCATTCTGTGCCAGATGTGCAAAAACATAGTTTGGCCAGGATATGGAAAATAACATCTGTACCATTCATACGGAGGTGTGAAGAGATGGCAATGTTGAAAATCTGGAATGAAAATATTAAAAGTGCTTCGAATTTATGAGCTTGCGTGGAAACTGCACAATGCACAGTAACACAGTCATTTAGTGGAATTATTTCACAAATTTTTCAACATAGGTATTTTAGGATTCTGCTCATGAACAGTGTCACTATGATTTTCTTAATCTGTCCCGAGTTGATTTCCCACAGCGACTGTGCCATTGTCGCCAGATGTGCAAAACACATTTGGACAGGATATAGAAAATGACAGCTGTACTGTTCATAAAGAGATATGCAAAATGACAATGTTGAAAATCTTGAGTGAAAATATTACAAATCCTCAAAGTTACAGTAGTAAATGAAACTGCACAATGGAATGGCTTGAATCATTTTTGGAATTTTTTCACCAAATTTGCAACATAGGCTTTTTGGGAGCCCACCTCATAAACAGTGATACTATTGTTTTGTTAATTGGTCCCAAAAGGTGATTCTGCACAGTGACTGCGAAATCACCTTTCTTGACCAAATAATCAGATGACAGTGACTGAATTCATGAGGTGGGGTCTCAAGAACCCCATGTTGAAAATGTGGTGCTAAAATTCACAAAAATGGCCAAGATATCCACCTAAATTGAAAAAAAAACATTTTTGCCATTATACAGCTTACCGGCATTTCTTCAGTTTGTGGTCAGCTTTGAAGAGTGCAGACGTGTTCCCGCTCCACCAAAGATCATCACGCCAGGCTCTGGAGGTAAGTATGGGATGAATGTGTGTGTGGGGATGTTGGGTGTGCAGAGGGTGGATGTGGGTTGGGGAAGGGGGCACCGGAGACAACAAGGGACTGTTTTTTTTTTTCTTTTACAGGTTAAAAAAAATACCAGCAGAAAGGTTTTTCCTTTACAGGTTTGTTTTTGGTACACTGGGTGGGCTTCCAGTGTGCCACCTGTATTTTTTAGGAAGGGGAACTGAAGCCGACGGGGGTTGGGCCTCCCATCGGCCAGAAAAAGGGTCTGTATTTGGGGGTCACATGATACCGAGGGATTGGGCACCCTCAGCATACAAACTATTACACGGGGACGATTATGCTGATGGGGATTGGGCTCCCCATTGGCAAATGAACTAGGGAGGGGGCATGCTGACAGAGGGATTGGGCACCCCTGTCGGCTTCCATGGGGACTGTGAGAGGCGGACGGTGACAGCTGCTGCTATGTTTATTGAAATGGGACACCAGACAAGGCAAGTTAGATTCGCCGCTGGAATCAGGGACCACCCCATCAGAAAGAGAGCTGATTGTTAAATGATGGGCGCTCCCTGATTGCAGCAGCAAATTTCTTTCAAGTTGGTGGCATGCTGTAATACTGCTGTCATTGACAGCATGCTCCTCTATTGGTGCCACAGAGACCAGCCCCAAAAAGCACTGCTGACATTGACCACAACATTGCCTCACCTCCACAACCCGCTACTCCAGCAAGCTGCCACAACATGTTTCTTGCACGTACGTGCAAGCAAACATAAAAAGGCATACCTTCCCTTCTAGTTCTTCTGAAATGTGACTTATGAAGACATTGAAGAGGACCGGTCCCAATGGTGAGCCTGCAGCACCCCACTGGTCGCTGTCCCCTAATTAGAATGAATGCCATTTACCATAACCCTCTGTAGCCTATCCTTAACCAATGATCCCCCAGTTGGGTAAGGAATAGAACCCAGAGGATTGTACTAAATAGGGAATTCTCAGGGGAGATGGGAGTCATGAGTCAGTACTTTGCCTGTTCTCCAATATATTCATAGGGGACATAAGGGTGAAGCATGAAGGAATAGTCTATCTATTTGCTGATGACACCAAGATCTGCAATAGTGTGGACATAATCGAGGGAATGCAGGCCATGAGTAGGGACCTGGAAAGACTAGAAGAGTAGTCCAGAATTTTACAGCTGGGATTCAATACCAAAAAAGTGCAAAGTCATGCACATCAGACACAAAAACCCAGAGCCGAGTACAAGATGGAAGGAGAGGTCATGGCATATATCTCATAGGAAAGGGACCTCAGGGTTATCAATCAGATGATCTGAAAGTAGTGGCCCAATGTTCAATGGTGGTGGGGAGAGCAAATATGATGATGGACTGCATAGGGAGGGGGATAGCAAGCAGAAGGAGGTAGGTTATACTCAGTAGCATTATTTCACTAGAATCATAGAGGTTGCAAAGTCCCATTTCAGCAAAAGCATAGGGGTTGTTAAACTCCCCCAACTACCACATTTATATAAATAAATACTAGGGAAACCTTGTTTTAGGGTTCTTAGGGGTTGCAGTGGGCATCATAGGGGTTGCAAAAAAATCATAGGGGTCTCAACCGCAACCCCTGGCTACCCCTAAATGACACCCCTGCCTCTGTGCACTCTACCACTCACCTACCCCAACCTCCTCACAAAAGTATTGCCTGCTTTAATACCTCACGGTGACTTCTCTCATACCTCTCAACTGTACCACATTACGAGGAACGTTCCTCATTTTACTTCACAAAAGCTCCCTGTTCCACATTTTGAGGACTTGTTCCACATTCAGTATTAACATTTTAAAGCAAAAATCTATAGTAAATGTTGCAAAAAATATATTACTCAATTAATAACATACTTTTTAAACATAAATGCAAACATTTTAACAGTGTTCTGAGCCTTCTAGGTAAAGGTTTGATTAAGTGTTCCACATTTTGCTCATTTTTTCCACATTTTGAGAGGCAATATTCCACATTTGGGAGACAAAAGGTTGAGAGGTATGACTTCTCTTGTATTTGGAAGTTAAATCCTCACTGTCTCAAGAAGAAATGCTTCTCCCACCTCTGACTGCACTGAAATGAATACAGCCCATGCAGTTTGATGAATCCATTCATTTCACAGTGTTTTTTCTTCAGTGTGTAAGTTTTTGGTTTTTTTCATATGTTTACCTAATTTATTTTGTCAAGGTCTCATGAAGCATCACTCTGATAACAATATGGGAGTCAGCATTCAAACTGACCCAAAACTGGTGTTGGTTGAGCACGTCAGTGTACTCTGCAATCACAAATTTCAGAGATAGTTTGAATGTTGGCACCAGTATTGTTCATTAGAGTGATGCTAAAAAGACCTTGAGAGAAAAAATAAGTAAAAATATTTAAAACAAAAAAGCCACTTGCTTTTCTCAGGCACTCTGTAGTTTGTTCAATCTGGGGTCTAGACAGGCCACTGGGCAAACAGAACAGGCATTGGAGCTGGGTAGCTCAAACACAGTCTCTCTTGCCTGCTCTCCTCGGATTGTCTCAGAATCATTCCCTTTTTGGCAGGCTTACTGTCTCTTTCATAGATTTTTTGCAGCTTCCTTTTTGATTTGCTGCCTTAATCCTGGGCATGTTCGAAGAGTGCAGTTATTCTAGATGCCCTACAGGGGGCATGCCTTAGACAACTAGTACTGGAGCCCACGCGAGAGGGAGCAATATTAGACTTGATTCTCTCAAATGGAGATGGAGAGAGGATCACAGATGTAGAAGTGGGTAGCCATCTGGGAACTAGCGACCATCGAACAGTATGGTTCACAATAAACACAGCAATAGAGTCAAGCCATACAAAGACAAAAGTACTGGACTTTAGGAGGGCTGACTTTGCCAAAATGGGTGAGTGCCTAAGGAATGCACTAGCAAATGGGCAGGAAGGAGGTGGAAGAACAATGGGGAATAATAAAACTGCCATCACAGAGGTAATCAGCCTTGTGTGAAGCAAATAAACAAAACGATGTAAGAAACCACTATGGTTCTCAAAGGAAGTGGCAGTGAAGGTTCAAGAGAAAAGAAAGCATTCAGGAAGTACAAGGAATGCAGAAGGAGCAGGACAGAGAACTGTATCAGTTAAAGCAAAAGAGGCTGGGAAGGCAGTCAGAACAGCAAAGGCCCAAACCGAGGAAAAGATAGCCAACTCAGTTAAGAAGGGGATAAAACCTTTTATAGGTACATCAGGAAGGAAGGAAGACCAAGGGAGGGATAGTGAGGAACTAATAGGGGAGGAGGGTGGGCAGAGGGTGACTGTGAAAAGGCAGAGATACTAAACAAATATTTTTGCTCAGTATTTACAAATGAAGAGGGGAGGTACCTAAAACAAACAGTAGAAACACTCTGGATACAGACGCTGATACCAGCCCATTTACAGAAGAAAGGGTTCTGAAAGAACTCTAAAACTGAAGGTGGACAAAGCAATGGGCCTGATCAGATTCATCCCAGAATTCTAAAAGAACTAAGGGTAGAACTAGTGACACCACTGACTACCCTTTTAACAAATCATGGGAGGATGGGGTGGTACCCGAGGACTGGAGGAGGGCAGATGTGATTCCCTTCACAAAAGTGGGAGCAAGACAGAAGCAGGAAACTACAGACCTGTTAGTTTAACCTCAGTGATAGGGAAAATGATGGAATCACTTGAAGGAAAGAATTGTCGAGTATCTGAGGCCAGAGGGCACAGGACCCAAGGCAGCATGGATTCACAGCGGAAGGTCATGCCAGACAAATCTGATAGATTTCTTTGACTGGGTGAACAAAGTAGTAGATTAGGAGGGGCTGTGGACATGGCCTACCTAGACTTTAGCAAGGCATTTGACACAGTCCACACAAAAGATTAATATACAAGTTAGCCAGCCTGGGAGTGGGTCCCAAGATGACAGCCTGGGTAAAGAATTGGCTGGAGAATAGGACACAGAGGTAATAGTAAATGGAGTCCACTCAGAAGAAAGGAGGGTTACTAGTGGGGTACCACAGGGTTCAGTATTAGGACCGGTCCTTTTCAATGTCTTTATAAGTGACATTGCAGAAGGACTGGAAGGAAAAGTATGTCTCTTTGCAGATGACACAAAGATCTGCAACAGAGCTGACGCACAGGGTGGGGTGGAAAGGATGAGAAGGGACTTGGCAAGGTTAGAGGAATGGTCAAATGTATGGCAGCTTAGATTCAATGCTAAGCACTGCAAGGTAATGCACCTGAGAAACAAAAACCCAGGGGAAGAGTACACAATGGGGGGTGAGATACTAACAACAACAAAAATGGAAAGGGACCTGGGGTAGTCATATCAGATTACCTAAAGGTGGGCAAGCAATGTGAGAGGGCAGTAAGGAGGGCTGGGGGGATACTGGGATGCATAGGGAGAGGCATCACCAGTAGAAAACAGGAAGTTATTATCCCTCTGTACAGACAGCTGGTGAGACCCCAGCTGGAGTACTGTGTGCAGTTCTGGAGACCCAATCTCCATGAAGACAGACAGGATGGAAGCTGTCCAGAGAGGAGGCATCCAAAATGGTGCAGGGTCTGCACCAGAAATATACATGAAGAGACTTAAGGAGCTTAATATGTATAGCCTCGAGGAAAGGCGAGAGGGGACATGATAGAAACGCTCAAGTACCTCAAGGGAATCAACAAAGTCCAAGAGGGTAGCATCTTTCAAAAAAAGAGGTGTGCAAGAACAAGAGGGCACAATTTGAAGATAGAGGGGGGACAGCTCAGAGGTAATTTAAGGAAGTATTTTTTCACAGAGAGGGTTGTGGATGCATGGAACGGCCTTCCGGAGGAGGTTGTGGAGTCAAAAACAGTGGTGGAATTCAAGCATGCATGCGACAGTCATAAGACAATTCTAGGGGGTGGAGGTAGGAAGAAGTAGGCTGCTGGTTAACTAGGATCTGTAGCTTATCCAGTAGGTAGGGAAATGGGCAGACTGGGTGGGCCAAGCGGTCCTTATCTGCCGTCAAATTCTATGTTTCTACGTTGGTTGCCCTTTCACATTTCCCAGTGGAACCCCACCCCCTCAACTGCAGGGATCCCAATAGGGGCCACCATATTGGTTTTGTTTCTAGCTGCCAGTCCAACTTGCCCCACAGCTATAATTTTAAGCCCTGTCAGGGGCTAGTACTTGCTTGTCCTGGCTCCACTTTCCCAGTGAGAGCCAAGACACCCATTAGTTTACTTGTTGGAACCTCCATTTGCCCATCAGGGCTCCTGAAACACATAACCCCCTTTCACATCCCTTTCGGCAGCTCTTCAAATGGAGCCATGAGTCCTTTAAGGACTGATTGTCTGCGCATGTGCATATGGCACACTGTGGCAACCTTTTTTGTTTACTTATGCTCGGTCTGACTCTTGCTGCCCTTGGACTGAGAAACTAACCTCCACACACCAGTGGCAGAGATGGGGAGGCTGGGGGCAATCCTGGCTGCCCCAGTGTGAGTAGTGGTGTCCCACCACCATCTTTATTCACTGTTTAGTACTCATTGTGTTGCCCATGATTAACTGAAAGCCCCCCCAGCTCCCAAACCTGGTTCCAGCACTGCCTCACATGCCTGGAGATGTGGAAACACACAGCAAACCTCTTTTGGACCGTGGCTCCCTCTATGGATGGGGCTGAGAAATGGAGGATGCTGGTAGCCACAGCCGCAGAATGTATGGGGCTGCCAGGCCCTAATCCCACTCAGGACCACTGGATCTGGACATCATGGGGCAGTAACAGGGCTCTAGCCCACAGGTAAGCTCCAAATTATGGGAGGGGGGCTTACACACTCCTCTTGCCAAATGCTTGGTGTCCCCGACAAGCCATTAAAGGTTACCCAAATATTTTGTACAAGTAAACATATCAAAAAGCACAATGCTAACTAACACCTGGTTTCTGACTATTAAAATATTTGCATGCACAGTAACACAATCACATTAGCATGGCATATTTAGACAATAAATAGCTGTCTATACATATTTTGTAGCATTCAGTATTACTCCACACTTCCCCACATTGAAATGTATCATTGAACAGAACCTGGGAACACTTGGTAAGGCGTACACATGAGATACTATATGCTTATGAGTGACATAAGGGGGGTATTGGAGGAGACACCACAGGTGTCATAGGTGAGCTTGATAATTGGTGTAGGTTTTCTTCAAGACCTTCTAGGCAAAGCTGCATTTTCCCTAGAAACAGGTAGCAGTGCATCCTGTCACAGCTCTGTGTCCAGCATAGGGGCCTAGTCAGGAATTGCTTGCTTGCTTGAATTTGTTCACCACCGGCCAGGTCTACTACATTGTCCATATCAATGTCCATCAGAGGCTCTGGCACTTGGTTAACAGGCCTTCCCTCAAGGACAAAGGGTACAACTTCTGGATTCAAATAATGCAAGGGTTCAATGAGAGCAGTACTTGTGGAAGCGTCGTGCATTTTTCCAGTCCTTTTGATTTGTCTCTGGCACACAGACACGACAAGCAATATCTTCCCCATCACTATCATCAGACGTGTTATGTACAGACTCTGGTTCAGGTGCTGTAGCTAGGGTGCTAGACCTTAAGTGTGCCTTTCCTGTTTGCAGCTGCACGGTTTAACCAGTGGCAGAGCTGGGGGGGGGGGCTGGGGGGGGCGGTCGCCCCTCCTGGCTGTCCCAGTGTGAATAATGGCACTACACCACCATCTTTATTCACTGTTTAGTGCCCATTGTGGAGCTTGTGATTGATTGATTGGCCCACACTGGCTCCCAAATGCTCCCAAACTTGGCTTTGCCACTAAGTTAAACTCCCAGTCTTTGGCCTTCTGGCTACTGGGGTTTCATTGACAGGAGCAGGGTCAGGCACAATTTCTCCAATGAGCAACACAGTTTTCTGTAGGCCTCTTCCATGTTCTTGCTGAATTTTGTACACAGGCAGGTCTGGCATCTGTTTTATCACAATGTAAGTCTCCATCACCCAATGGTCTTGAATTTTGTGCTTGCCTTGCTGGCCCAAATATCACAACAGGACATGGTCTCCTACAGTACTTGAATCATTTGATGTCTGACTCTTGTCATATCTATTTTTATTTGCTTTACTGGTTTTGGTAGAAGCTTCAGATGGGAATTGGTAAGCTTTTTGCAGTTGCTCTCAATCTTTTTATATACTCCAAGTAGTTCTCCTTGGAGGTTCCATCATGTGATACCCCAAAGCACAGGTCAACAGGCAACTTTGCTTCACATCCAAACATCAAATAGATTGGTGATCTCTGTGTGGCATTGTTTGTTGTGCAATTATAGGCGTGCATGAGATAACTGACCTTTTGACTACAACTCGACTTGTCTGCAGGGTCCAGGGTGCCCAACATGTCCAATAATGCACGGTTGAAGTGTTCAGGCTGACAGTCTCCTTGAGAGTGTCTACTCTCAAATCTGCTGCCTTGATTGAAATCAATCCTTTGAGGGATTCCATAATGGTTGACAAACTGCTGTAACACTTTCACCTCTGTACTTGCTGTTTGATCTTTAGTGGGTAGACTTATACCAGGTGGAGCGGTCAGTTATTACCAGGATATTTGACTTGTTTTTTCTGTCTGGTTCTAGCGAGAGAAAGTCCATACACACTAACTGAAGAGGACCATTTGTTTTGATATTGACAAGGGGTGCTGCTCTTTTGGGGGAGAGTCTTTCACTTTATTCATCTTAGACAAGTTCTACAATGCTTGTCTATGTCTCTGTTCATCCTGGGCCAATAGAATCTGGTTCTCACTAAGTCTGGAATGCATTCATAGCCTAGGTGTCCCATTTTGTCATACAGTGAGGTAAGGACTGCTTTGCGGTACTTCCAAGGCAGTACCAACTGTCTTCTCGTCGAGTCGGGATTGTCACTGTTTTGGATGTTTCCTATCAAAAGCTCATCTTGTAAGGATAGCTTGCTCCATTCTCCCAGCAGGAGTTGCCTATCCGAATGGGTTACACATACTTGGTCTGTACTGAGTCCCTTTTCTACAGCTTTAATGACCTCCCTTAATGCATGTTCCTCCCTTTGCACATGCTGCAACTCAGGCTTACTGGGCTGCAGCAGGGAGGACAGGTCCAATCCAGTCAAGTTTAAATAAGCAGTGGGAATGGGGTCTGGTGAAGCTCTCAGCATATCAATGGCCCCGTTGGGATTTGCTGGTACGACTACTTCTGGAGCATTTGAATTAGCATTATTGTCCAACATGCGATCAGATTCACCAATTTCAGATATTTCATCTTTGTCTGGCATTTCACCAATCTGGCTCTCACTTTCTTGGTCAGGGCTTGTTACTTTAAGTTCAGACAGCTCCACAAGACATAAAGAATCAGCTACTTCTCGGAAGTTACACTTTGTACTTCACTGTAAGGGGGTGCAGGGGTAATTCAGAGAGCTGGCTAACCAGATAGTCCTGAAGGTCCAGTATCATCTCCCATGTTACACAAAGGATTTCTTTGGAATAGCTGGCCTAGTTCAAAAGAGGGATTTAACCCCCCCCCCCCACGAATTGGGGTTAACTGCCTTCCTGGACTGCCTAATACCCACTGTCAGGATAGTGTCCTGTGTCTTCAGTAGCTGTATGTGTCTGCATGAGAGTGCTATAGAAAGCCTTCATGCCTGTCTGTTTAATAGAGTCATTATGCTGTGTTAGAAGTTAGTCTGGGCTGGGTCCAAACAGTTTAGGGCTTGTTACCGGCCATGCAAGTGGTATTTCTGCTCCATTCTGCAATCACTATTTGTGCAGAGGGAGCTCTGTTAGGGAACTGTGTTCATTTTCTGTTTCTCTGCCTTATTAAGAATAGTACAGTATAGAAGTGTGTTTAACCTACCTTCTCTTGCAGTTTGGACGTTTTAAACTAGAGTCACCATTTTGGTTCTAGACTGCCAGAGTTGGAACAATTGAACCTCAGGGGACCTATAATGGAGATTGTCCCCAGAGGTCTTGTGGGATTGAAATCTGTAGGAACTATAGTTTTTAAGGTTTGGTGCCTAAATGGAACTGGAGGGGCAGCCCTTGCTGTGACACAGTTCCCTCAGCCAACCAAACCTTTTGGATCTCAGAGAAAATCTTCAGAACTGCCTTCAGCAGTCAGTTGTGAGCTGGAGTTTGGAGAATGAACAGCTTGAGCCATTGAGCAGCTGCTCCTGCGTAGGAGTATGGGAGAATTGGGCGGGAAGGCTGTGCTGGAGAGAAATCCTGTGAATGTGAAAGTTGGAATTAAATCTATTTCCTTTGTTTGAGATCTGAAGCCTGAAGAGAAAGAGAGTGATCATTGCCTGAATTTGGGACCAAAGACTTGCTCCAGAAGCGATCGGCCTGTCAGATACCAAAGTGAGTCACGGATTGAGAGGTTTGCACAGAACTTCTACTAAATTGCAACCATACTTTACCTAAACTGTGACTATGAGTTGTGTTGCTTAGAAGTGTGCAGAATGTGCTGTGTGGGTCGTGATTTGGTTCCCCACCTTCAACTGTGTTACACTAGCTGGAAACCAAATCCAAACTGCCTGCTCTGGTCTGGGCCCTGCCATCTTGGCCTAGACTGCCGCTTGCATCACAGAGACATTTTCCGACAAAAGACCCACTCAGGGATTTGGCTCCCTGCTCAACGCTATTGAACAGGTAGTGACCACCTCAGTGAGTCTTGTGGGCCCTGCTTCCCATGGCAAACCAGAACATTATCCAGAGGTCTTCATCTCGTCAGTCCTGCCTCCTGGTCTGGGTAGCATGAAAATCAAACAGGGTATCTCCCTGCAACAAAGCTGAAATCATTGTGTGCCACCTGTCTTATTTGTTTGGGTTTATTACAATGAACTAAGCCATCCAGCTCCAGATTACAAATTCTGGGTTGATGTGCATGCTAATTATTTTCCTTCCTAAGGGCCCCAACAACAGCTGCAATGCCAGCCTACCCCGGGCATCACTTCAGGCTAGCATGCTTACAACTGGGTACCCAGGGTTGTGTGACTGTATACAAGGGACTCTTAGTGCATGCATTTTCAGCCTGGAATAATCAGATCTATAAGTCATCTGCTAGATTCATGCCCCACCCCTGTTCACATTCCCCTGAATAAATCAGATTGTGTTGTTTTTGCATTTAATCTGGCTAGTGTGTACCTTTTTGGTGTGGGTATTGTACTGTCATCGAACTGTTGCATTACAGGTCTTATTTTACAGGGGGTCTTCAGGGCAGTTGCAGATGATCCAGCCCTGGTGGTAAGTGCAAGGGGTGTGAGTAAGTCATTAATGTCATATGATATGTGTGAAAGTATATCTATGATACTCTTCAATCGGTATTTAGGAAAAGACATAGTACTGAGACTGCCCTTGTCCGGGTTCTAAATGATCTCCTGATAGCGAGAGATCGAAAGGCTCATACTATTCTAGTCCTTCTTGATCTCTCTGCAGCATTCGACACTGTGGACCATGGTGTGCTTCTGGAATGCCTGCGGCTCTATTGCGGACTGTCTGGCACAGTTCTGCAATGGTTTCAATCTTTTCTCACGGGACAAAGACAGAGGGTTATCAACGGAATTTATTCCTCTGATACCATCCTCCTGCCCTGTGGGGTTCCGCAGGGCTCCATTCTAGCATCCATGTTGTTCGCTCTCTATATGCTGCCATTGGGAGACATTTGTTAGGCAATACAGCTTGGGTTTTCACTGCTATGCAAATGACACCCAGCTGTATTTGTCTTTTAGTCCTGGACAGGAAGATGCAGTCTCTATACTTAACAGCTGTCTATCCGAGATCAAGGATTGGATGAGTGCCAGCTGGCTAAGGTTAAACCCGGATAAGACTGAGGTGTTGGTGGTGGACCCAGGTTGCCTTGAGGCGGGTTGTAGGGCTGGGCTTCCTTCGGGCGTATGGATCGATGGTGCCCAGCTCTCAACCTCAGACCGGGTGCGTAACCTGGGCATTATTATTGACGATGGTTTGACCCCGAAATCTCAGGTGTCATTCGCTGTCAAATCCTCCTTTTACCATCTTAGGAATATCGCTCGGGTGAAACACCTAGTTCTTCCGGCTGACCTTCCGACATTGGTCCATGCCTTTGTTGCTTCTCGCCTTGATTACTGCAATGCCCTGTACCTAGGGCTACCGGGGGTTGATATCCGCCGCTTGCAGCTGGTGCAGAACGCAACAGCCAGGCTTTTGCCTGGGACATCTATGAGAAGTCATATTACACTTGTGCTGTGCGAACTACACTGGCTGCCGGTTCAGTGACGGATCACCTTTAAGGTCGGGTTACTGACCTATAAAGCCCTACACGAACAGGGACCGCGGTATCTTCAAGATCTCCTTATTCCCTACTGTCCCTCTCACTCGCTCTGCTCTGCTGACGAGGGATTGCTAGAGGTTCCCAGGGTTCATTTAAAAACTTCTGGAGCATGGGCATTTTCTTATGCCGCCCCTACCCTGTGGAATTCTCTACCTCGTTGGATACGAAGCTGCCTGACCATTGAGAGTTTTAAGTTAGAATTAAAAACTTATTTATTTCAAAAGGCATATGGAGAGTGATTTTTATTGTGATTATATTGTTATTGTTGTTGTTTGTGTTATATGTATGTATTTTAATTGCTTCTATCTGTACAGCGCTTTGGCACTGAAAAGCGCTTAAAAATAAATTTTTACTTACTTAAAGTTTTGCTGTTATACTGTTTAGGCCACTAGAGGGGTTGGTGGGGGGTTATAGCATCCTGGAGGGCTATACCAGCAGCAGTTATGCCACCCCAGAGCCATTCCTCTGGGTGGAGGCACCCGATCAACAAGTTCAGGCTCCTCAACCTACTCATAGTCATGCAGGCAGGAGTTACACGGATAATAGGTAGCCCCACATTCACTATCATCAAACTCAGAACGACTGTCATCATTGATGATAGCAACACTTGTTGATGGGTTTGGCTGTGAAACAGCAGAAGTCAAGTTTAATTGTTTCTTTTTAGCAGCAGACTTGGACACAGGCCCAGTAGCAACATTACTTGGAGGTACAGTCTACGATAATCTGTCCAACAGGCAAAAGGTGATTTCTGTGCATTGCCTTTACAGCTCCGTCATTCTCTGGACACACTTTGTAAACTGGCAGATCATCCAGCTCGCTGATAAAAAATGTATGAGGTATGATTCCACCTGTCAGCTATCTTGTGTTTCCCATGCAAGCCCAAATTTCTCAATAAAACACTATCCCCAGGTTGTAATTCCTGAGCCTTAACATGTGTGTCATGTCTTTCTTTACTGGCTAAGTTTCTCTTGGCAGCCATTGTGTGACCAAGCTGATAAGCCTGATTAAGCTTGGCTTTGAGTTTTTGTACATACTGGAGATAGTTTTCTGCTTTGATTCCATCTGGTGACATGCCAAAATAAATGTCTATAGGTAACCATGCTTCTTGATCAAACCTAAGCTTACATGGGGAAAAACAGTTGCATCATTAGGAGTATAATTGTAAGCGTGTACCAAAGTGCTTTTTTGATGACTCCACCTCGGCTTGGTCCTTGGGATGAAGTGTGCCCAGCATGTCTAATAACGTTCTATTAAACCTTTCAGGCAGTGGTTCGCCTTGAGAATGATACGGAGTGGTTCTTGACTTCCTTACTTCTCAGAGTGACAGCATCTCTTTGATTGAACACCTTTTGAAATCTCTTCCCTGGTTGGACTGGATCCGCTGTGAGACACCATAGTGCATGAAAAATTTCTCAACAAGCACTTGGGATACAATGGCTGCTTTCTGGTCCTTTGTTGGATAGGCCTGGGCATAACAAATGAAATGGTCTGTCATGATAAACACATTGCCAATACTTTTTGCATCTGGCTCTAAGCTCAAAAAGTCAATACATACGAGCTCCACCAGTGGATATATTAACCAAGGGCGCTGCTGTCTGTGGCTGAGCTTTTCTTTGAAGGCAGTGACCACATGTTTTGATATAAGCATCAGTGTCAGTACCCATCTTGGACTAATAGAAGCGAGCATGGGCTAAGTCTGAAATTCTGTTATGGCCCAAGTGTCCCACTGGATCATGGAGTGCTCGAAGAGCCACATGTTAAAATGTAGAAAGCGGCACCAACTGTTGCTTAATGACTTGGCCGTGTCAATCTGTGGTCTCTCAGGAAAGTATCTTGTTTCATAGCTTGAGCCTAGGCCCCTCTCGGAAGAGCAAAGTAGTTCTCTGGTCTTTGGATCGAAATTTGGAAACACTCTTTCCAGCATTTATGGCATTTAACACAAGCTTAATCACAGAATGGTGATACTGCTCCCTATGGATATTGACTGGAGTAAGTTGAGGCAAGGTACTCGGGTCTAATGCTGCAAAGTTTGAATAAGCTGCAGGGACACAGGTTTCTGGGGACCCCAGGCAATCAACCAGACAGTCTACAGTCTCAGAAGATGGGAGTTCATCCTTGTCAGACTTGTGGCATAGGGTCGTATCAGATTGTTCGGACATCCTCACTCACTCAGAATTTGATACAGGCTTTCTGGATAGGGCATCTGTTTTGATGTGATTCAGACCCAGATGGTACTCCACTGAATAATTATACATTGAAAGTGCCAATAACCAACGGTGTTCAGTTGCATCTAATTTAGTTGGAGTTTGGACATACATGAGTGGTTTATTGTTGGTCTTTACCAGAATTTTAGTACCGTAGAGGAATTCATAAAATTAATCTGCTAATGCCCATTTTAATGCAAGGAATTCAAGTTTATGCACAGGGTAGTGTCTCAGATGGCGTTAGGCTTCTACTAGCAAATGCCACAGTGCGTAATCCTTCAGTATATTCCTGATAAAGCACGGCCCCAAGTCCTTTCAATCTGGTATCTGTATGTAACACATACAGCTCATTTGGATCTGCATAAGTGAGTACTGGTCCATGCATAAGCTGATGAATAATATTGTAAAAAGCTGTATCACATTTGTTGGTCCACTGGGCCCCAAATGGTTCATTGGTCTTGAAACAGGCTTTGTCCCCTTCTTTGACAGTACTCTTTTTATATTTCCTATTTGTAGGTTTAGTACCCTTGAGTCAAATTTAGCAGGGGGCGAATGATCTTAGTGTAATCTTTTACAAAGTGGTGGTAATATCCACAGAAACCCTTGAATCTTTGCAGCTCTTTGAGATTATCAGGCCATGGTCAGGTAGTTAAGGCTTCCATTTTGCTTGGACCAGTTTGAATGCCCTCAGAAGACACAATGTGGCCTACATATTTTACAAACAATTTTAATCCAAATTCTTCTAACCTGGACCTTGAACAAGTGAATCTTGTGCTCTTCCAGTGTTGTGCCAAACACAATGACATTGTGTAGATAAACTAAGCATTCAAGTAGGTTCATGTCTCCTACAATTCATTCCCTTAATCTTTGGAAGGTGGCTGGCATTCTGGAGATGCCCTGGGGCATGCACAAGAATTCATAAAAACCCAGGGGACAGACGAATACAGTTTTTTGTCTATCCTCAGCCACCATTGGGATTTGGTAATACCTGCTTCTGAGGACTAAGACAGAAAACCACTGGCTCCCATTAAGACAGAAAATTGAGGGCACCTAGATGCAAGGCATTGTGTACTGATTGGGTATGGCTCTTCGGTTAAGGGTCCTGTAGTCCACACACATCCTCACTGACAGTTTTTCTTTCGGACTACCATAATGGGGACACATAAGGGCTACAGGATTCCTCGATAATTCTAGCTGATAATATCTCCTGGAGGTGGCGTCGAACATCATCAATGTTGGCAGTGCCAATCTGTGGGACCTCTCTCAAAATGGCCTATCGTCATGAAGCCTGATATGGTGTTCAGCACCAGTGACATATCCAACATCCCATTCTTTTAATGAAAACACTTTACTCCACTGTGCCAGCTTGCAACTAACTTTATCCTTCCATTCTTTAGGAATGGGGGACTCCCCAAAATCAAGAAAATCAGGAGTTACTTCATCATCCTGCTCGGTATGGAGCTTGCTTGGTAACATTATGGTATCTGCACAATATACTGTAGCCAGGGTACAACCTTGTTCGACTTTAATATCCTGATCGGACACATTTTGAATTTGGACCACCACCCTCTGGGACTATTCATGAGCATGGGCAGGCAGTATACTAGGTTGAACTAAGAGCCCATCTGGCAACTTTCCTTCCTCTGGGGAGTCCAGCATAAGGTTCTTGTTGGTCACATCCTTTTTTATTAACACTTCGCCACTGACACTACACTGAGCATTAGGTGGCAAGACAAGAGACGCTGAGTATTTCTTCCACACAATTCCCTTGGGCTTGTCCTTGTCAGCCTCCTTGGCCTGCATCTGCATTTCTTATGCTTTCCCACAATGGCATGGATGGGAAATGGTCATCCAGTCCTCTGGCCTTGTCTCTCTAATCGGCCAAACATATGCGTAAAAAAAAAAAAAAAAAAAAAAAAAATCAAGGTAGTAAGTGAGGTAGAAATCAAGATAGAGATGTCGATAGGGAGGAGGATGTGGGTAAATGGAGAAAGTAACAAAGGCAATAAGGACAGGGATGGGGCAAAAAGGGGTAAGGCCATCAGGAAATGGAGGGTAATGAGTACCAATGCCTGTAGTCTGGGCAACAAGCTCCCTGAACTGGTGGCCTTGATGGAAGAGGGATGCCTGGATATCGTGGCAGTCACAGAAACATGGTACACAGAGAACCATGACTGGGATGTTAACATGCCAGGGTGCATAACCTATAGGAAGGGGAGGGGAGAAGAGGGGGAGGAGTAGCTCTCTATGTAAGAGAAGGGATAAAAGCAACTGAACAAAAGAGTAAACAGGGAGGAGAAGAGGCACTGTGGGTCACCTTAGAGACTGGAAATGGCACCACAATCTGCACAGGGGTTGTATACAGACCCACGTGTCAGGGGGAGGGAATGGACAAGGATATGATAGAAGGCATTCTTAGGATGGCAGAGAAAGGGGAGATACTGTTGATGGGAGACCTGAATATGCCAGATGTTAACTGGAGCACATTTGCTGCAGCCACATCCAAGAGCAGGGCCATTCTCGATACCCTACAGGTGGTATGCCTCAGACAGCTAGTTTTGGAACCCACTCATGAGGGAGCAATCTTAGACTTCATACTGTCAAACGGAGACAGTGAGAGGATCTCATATCTAGAAGTAGGTAGTCATCTGGGAACAAGTGACCACCAAACAGTGTAGCTCACGATAAACTCAGCTACAGAGTCAAGAACAAGGCTTTGTGTGAAGCAAATAAATGTATCAAAATGAAAGAAAAAGCCACTATGGTTCTCAAAAGAGGTGGCGGGGAAGGTCAGGGAGAAAAAGATAGCATTCAGGAAGTATAAGGAAAAACAGAAGGAGCAGGACAGAGAGCTGTAACAGTTAAGGCAGAAAAAAGCAAGGAGGGAAGTCAGAACAGCAAAGGCCCAAACTGAGGAAAAGATAGTCAACCTGGTTAAGAAGGGGGATAAAACCTTTTATAGGTACATCAGGGAGTGTAGAAAGACAAAGGGAGGGATAGTGAGGCTGAATAGAACGGATGGTGGGTGGGCAGAGATGGACAGTGAAAAGCAGGGATACTGAATGAATATTTCTGCTCAGTATTTGCAAAAAAGGAGGAGGGGCAGGTGCCTACTCCAATTAACAGAAGCACTTTGGATAGGAGGGGCCAGTTCTTTCACAGAAGAAAGGGTTCTGAAAGAACTCCTAAAACTGAAGGTGGACAAAGCAATGGGGCCTGATGGAATTCACCCCAGAATTCTAAAAGAATTCAGGAGAGAACGAGTGAAACCACTGACTACCCTTTTTAACAAACCATGGGAGGATGATGTGGTACCCGAGGACTGGAGGAAGGTGGATGTGATTCCCCTTCACAAAAGTGGGACCAAGACAGAGGCAGGAAACTACAGACCTGTCAGTTTGACCTCTGTGATAGGGAAAGTGATGGAATCACTTCTGAAAGAAAGAATTGTTGATTACCTACAGGCCAGTGGGGCACAGGACCCAAGGCAGCATGGGATCACAGAAGGAAGGTCATGTCATACGAATCTAATTGATTTCTTTGACTGGGTGACCAAAGTAGTAGACCAGGGAGGGGCTGTGGACATGGCCAACCTAGACTTTAGCAAGGCATTTGACACAGTCCCACACAAAAGATTAATAGTCAAATTAACCAGCCTGGAGTGGGTCTCAGGGTGGTAGCCTGGGTAAAACATTGACTGGACAACAGAACACAGAAGGTAATTGTAAATGGAGTCCACTCTGAAGAAAGAGGGGTTACTAGTGGGGTACCGCAGGGTTCAGTACTGGGTCCAGTCCTTTTTAATGTCTTTATAAGTGACATTGCAGAGGGACTGGAAGGAAAAGTATGCCTCTTTGCAGATGACACAAAGATCTGCAACAGGGTTGATACACAATGAGGCGTGGAAAGGATGAGAAGGTTGGAGGAATGGTCAGAAGTATCGCAGCTTGGATTCAGTACAAAGAAATGCAAAATAATGCATCTGGGAAACAGAAACCCATGGGAAGATTACACAATGGGGGGTAGTAGCAACAACAAAAATGGAAAGGGACCTGGGGTACTCATATCAGATGACCTTAAGGTTAGCAAGCAATGTGAAAAGGCAGTAGGGAGAACTTGTGGAATACTGGGATGTATAGGGAGAGGCATCACCAGCAGAAAACAGAAAGTTGTTATCCTTCTGTACAGACAGTTGGTGAGACCCCATCTGGAGTACTGCGCCCATTTCTGGAGATCCCATCCCCACAAGGACATAGACAGGATAGAGGCAGTCCGGAGGAAGGCAACTAAAATGGTACAGGTTCTGCAAGAGAAGCCATATGAGGAGAGACTAAAGGAGCTTACTATGCATGCCCTTGAGGAAAGGAGGGAGGGGGGGGACATGATAGAAACTTTTAAGTACCTCAGTGGAATCAACAAAGTCCAAGAGGGTGGCATCTTTCAGAAAAAGTGATGGCAAGAACAAGGGGATACAATTTGAAGATGGGGGGGTGGTTCGGGGCAATGTGAGAAAGTAGTTTTTCACAGAGAGGGTGGTGGACACATGGAACAGCCTTTCTGAGGAGGTTGTGGGGTCTAAAACTGTGGGAGAATTCAAGAATGCATGGGACAGACATAAGGCAATTTTTTTGGGGGGGTAGGAAGAAGTAGGCTGCGGGTTAACTAGGATCAGCAGCTTATCCTGTAGGTAGAGAAATGGGCAGACTAGGTGGGCCAAGCAGTCCTTATCTGCCATCAAAGTCTTTGTTTCTATCTTCTATTAGCATCAATTAGCAATGTAATTCCATCATACCAGCCGGTTGGCGAACAGACCAAAGCCAGGGTCTCCACAGGCTCATCCACGCCAGCAACAGTGGAAAGAAAATTATAGCCATATCCGTAAATTGTCAAGGTAAGGGTATGATTTATCACTTAAACCCCATACAGGCAGTCTTTTGAAGGGTTGTAGTGGGTGGTCAGACATGTGTTGGTCAAACTGATCTTTAAATATTATAGCGACCTGAGATTCACTGTCCAATAGGGATAGGGCTGGGATACCATTAATGTGCAACGTGATCTCCATAGAAGGGCCCACCATCTCTGACCAGTCTGGAGAAGCAGTCGCGGCAGGTGTTTTCACAGTAGCCTTAGAGGAAAAATACTTGCAGGAAAGCTTGCCAGAGAACTTGGGATGGTTTAGCTTGACTTGGTTCAACAACTTGGCATTCACCTTTCTTAAATCTTCTGAGAACTGGCAGGTTCCCGTAGTGTGAGCATCCTCCCCACAGTGGTAACAGAACACACCCTCTCTAGGCTGTCTGGGCTGTGATGGTACATTTGGGGTTGGTGGACATCCACGGTTGGGGAGTGGAGAAGAATACACAATTGGGGCTTGAACAGGGGCACCGACATTGGGGGTCTTAGTTCACTCTTTCCCTTTCTCTCTCTCTCTCTCTCTTTGCCAAGCCGGAGGCTGCATACTACATCCTATTAATTCTTTCACCATGGCCGATAATTCACTGAGTTCAGTCTGTATGCTGCCATCTACAGTGGGCATCTTAGCATGCATTCCCCCTCCCGGAGCAGATGCATTTTGAGGGGGCTCGTAGTCTTTATCAGCAACGGCCCTAGTGGTGGTGCAAATTTTTAGTTCTCTGATTTCTTTAAGTATCTCTGTCCATGGTGGAGCATCCTTAACAGTCTCTTTGTGGTTGTCTGGCACTATGTTTGGCCCTCGAACTTCACTCACCTGACCACCATCAGTAACCTGGGCAGCAGAGGCAGATATATGAGGGGTCCACCCTGGTATATTCTGGACTTCTCTTATCAACTCGTCATAGGGGGAGATGAATCCAACCAGTCTGCCAGCCGTAGCTATAGTTCAGAATATGAAGCAGATTTAAGTATCTGGTCCAGCCTAATTCAATCTAGCTCACCTAGAGCCACACTACCTTTCCTAAGACACTTCTGTAGGGCCTGCTCAAGCCAAGGCACATGTAACCCCTAGATGGCGCTATCCCAGGGGCTACTACCCCAGCCTGATTTGCCACTAACAGGTTGAGAGGCCTGGATCCAATGGCGGGTGCCTCCACCCAGAGGTCAGGGTTTGCAATAGTTAAACTAACTTGGTCACAGCCCTCTGGGACACTGCAACCCCCCTTTCTTCCCACTAGTGGCCCACACAATATATCAGAATTACCTTCACAGTATACACTTATCCCCAGGTCTGGTTCCGGCACTGGGACCTCCTGTGAAATGAGATACAGTGCAACAATCACAGTACAGTACTTTAACATAGACAAATACCTCAGGCAGTATAACTTTGCTGAAACAAGCAGCTCTGATTTATTTAGGGGGATATAACAAGGACAGGGGGAAATCAGGTTAATTAGCTTATCACTCTAATAATCTACCTATGGCTCTGTGCACAGGCCTATCCCTATCAGTTACTGTCCTGGGTACCCAAGCCCTAGTGGCTAGTCAAAACTGTGGCAGCTGGTGGGGCCCTTTCACACTGAGAAAAGGAGAATTAAACAGTCAGCAGTACAGTAATTCCATTTGGATTTAATGTGGCAATTCAACAGGGAGCGACCCTGAATTAGTACTCACGACCTCCAAATAAGATAGGGTCCTTCAATATCAGCAGGGCTACTCTTGAGCTCCAAGAGACTCTTCACACATTTATATGGTAAAAAAAAAAAGGAAGTACTATACCAGGCAGGCTGCTTCTCTATCCCGATCGCAATTACTGCACAATACCCGGGAGAACACACAGCAGATTCAGTTCCTGACAGAGTGCAATTCAACAATTTCTCCAGTCTTCTACAGGGTGAGCCTGGTTTCTGCTCTTCAGAGATCCTTTGATTCTTTTCACAGGACAGTTCAGTCTAACAAGCAGTTTACACAAACTGCAGACCCGGAACTCTTGGGCCTTGCACACGTTTTTGACTGAAACTGCGCTGAAGGAGCACAGGGTTTCTTCCTTCTTCACTGCCAAAGCTCAACTGAAACTCCAACCGACAAAACGGGCACTTCCTTGAGTTCCTCCCAGTTCTTGACTGGATTGGCTGTCACTCACAATAGACTGCTGCTGTTGGTCCAAAAGGCACTGAAGTCTAAACTACATCTCCCAGAGTCACTGCCCATACAATCCTCTTGTGGCTGGCTCAGATTATGAGTCCAAGTTCTGATTCGTCCAAGGCACCATTTTAGAGCTAGCTTACCCCACACTGATTGGTCCAGTTCAGCAGTTCAAAACTAGAATGGGGAACTAGCAGACACAGTTCTGACTGCAAAGAAAGCAGGTTAGACAAACTGTAATTTCATTATTACTCTAAATAATTTCTGGCAAACAGTTACATCTTTCAGATAGGTTCCTTTGCACTCCTAGTGACTGCAAAAATGAAGTGAATTGGCAGCAGCTCGGTGGTACTCAGAAAGCACACAGTCCCCCCATACAAACTAATTATGTCTGCAAGCAGACAGCTCTTAAAGAGACAGTACCAGAGGTTCTAAAAACACTCACTGATAAATGGCTTAAACGCCAAACACCATTCAGGCTTGGAGCATTCAAGCAAGCTCCTGGAAGTCTTTTGGGAACCCCCATTTGCAGGGGGGTTACACACATACACAGACAAGGGTTCCCCTTGATATTGATGGGTTGTTCTAAACCTCCACAAAAGATCCTCGCTCGAGTCTGGCCTTCCAAATACATTTTGCAAAGCAGTCAAATAATCATGTGCAGATGCCCCTGGGTTTTTAGGCCACCTTGCATGGATAGTACACAGAGTGGGACCTCCAAGACTTTCAGTCAACCTTTTCCTCTTCTCCACCTCAGAACATTGCCATTCAGGCACTAGAGGGGAAATACAGTCTATTCATGTCTCCCAATCATATTCCCCATTAGGTGTGGGCAAGATGCAAGAAAATGTTTTTAACTTGCAGTACTAGTCATGCCCGACTGAGGGCACAGGCAGGAGTATGGGGTGGAGGCTGCTGGGGCTTGATTTGGAGGGATTGAGAGACATAAGCGTGGTATAAACTTCAAGAGAGGAGAGAGTAGAAAGGAGAAATGAGGTAGCCATCAGGGGAAAGAAATTCTAGACGGGCATGGAGAAGTGACTGGTGTGGAAGCGAAGGGAGAGGCAGGATCTGGTACAGGGGCAGGAGTATCGAGCTTCTACCTCCCATGAACTTATTTTTGGCCCACCTATCCCTTCTCTCCTTTGCCCCCCTCTATATAGGTGCTTTATATGCTCCACCTAAAGCACCACACAATGCCATCATTAATGCCATCTCTTCAGTCTCTACCCTCACTGCAAATGGTGAACTCCTGCTCCTAGGTGACTAGAATCAAGACTGGCTCTCACCCACCACCAGGCATACCACCCTAACTATACAGGCCCTCAACCTCTCTCAGCTCATTAAGGAACCTACCCGTCTGAACCCCTACTCACAAAACCATTCCCTCCTTGACTGGATTTTATCCTCCCACTCCCACAGCATTTTCTCCTCAGGCACCTTTTCTGTCGCACTCAGTATTCACTGCATCACCTATTGTATTTGTAAAATCCACACTCCTCACTCCCCACCCAGATTCATATGGACCCACCCCCTCCACTCCCTCAACATCACTGCCCTGCAGCATGATCTCCTAAATGCAAACTGGCTACTTGTTTTTAGAGCAACAGATGTTGACCTTGCCCTATCCCGCTTTTTACAGATCCTTAACCTCTCCTGGGACAGTCACTCCCTCCTTAGAAAAGTCAGGGTGAAACGACACAACCATCTCTGGTTCTTTTCTGATCCTTTCGCCTTGGGTCACAAAAGGGACAGCCTGGAGACTTTACAAAGCATCCAATGTCCCAAGCGACCTACAAACCTACAAACTATAAAACAGTTGCACCAAGGCTATCCACCTGTCAAAAGCCTCCTATTTCAAATCTCTACTAGACCAGAGCCCGAACTCCCATGCCTCTTTCTGGAAGTGATCCATTCCCTCCTGGATCCCCATACAGAAAGCTTGCCCAGTTTTTAAAATTGATGGCTCCCCTGTCACTGACACTGGTACCATTGCCAATGTGTTCAACAAGTTCTGTATTTCCTGTGCCCTACCCGACTTCTCCTTTACTCCCCCACCAGTCATGCCTACCTAAAATTCTCCCCCCAATGGGTACCTCATTCCTCTTTTCTCCTCTCTCAAGGTTTATACTGTGCTTCTATCTCTCAGTCCCTTCAAATTAAGCCGCAATGGCCTCCACCCCAGACTGCTCTACATCTCTACACCAGCTATTGTCAACCCCCTAACATACATACTCAATCTCTATCTCCTCAGCTACTGTTCCCAAAACCTGGAAATCAGCCAGAGTCCTACCATTGCACAGAGGTGGAGATCCCTCTTCCCCTGTAAATTACAGGCCCATCTTCATCCTCTCCTCCCTTGCCACAGTCCAGGAATCCCTCATTATTGCACAACTCTCAGACTTCCTCTCCTCAAGCAACTCTATATCTTCAGTGCAATCAGGTATTTGGAAAAAAACTCCACGATCACCTCCCTGTTGCGGGTCACTGACTCCATCCTCACCGCAATGGATAAAAGCCAAGTCACTGTTGCTGTCTTTATTGATTTAGCTAAAGCATTTGACTCCAATTCTCACTCACTCCTACTCCACAAACTCCCATCTTTTGGTCTTGTGACACCCACAGTTGACTGGTTTTGCTCTTACCTCCAACACAGACAGCAGTCAGTACTAATAGGCGACACTCTCTCTACTCCTCTCTCTATCCTTTCTGGGGTTCTGCAAGGCTCCATCCTTGGCTGCATCCTCTTCTCCCTTTTCATAAATGATCTTTCCTCAATCTGCCTCTCCTCCAACATGCACATGTACGCTGATGACACTGTCATCTACACCTCTGGTCCGTCCCATAACAGTGTCCTCCCCATTATCCAACAAGACGTTGATAGTGTACAGTCTTGGTTCCAAGCAAATCAGTTAAAACCCAATACTAAAAAAACAGTCACAATGTTTTTCGCATCTAGGCAGAAGCTGGCCTCCCTCCCCACACCCCCAGTGATCACCACGATTGATAGCTTGTCACAAACACACTCCTCAGGTCAGGCTCTCTGCTCCCACAGTGCCAACCTGAGAGTGCAATAGTGTGAACAGATAACAGACAGGTTAACCCTCCCATCTGCTTTGGGTACTAATCATCTGTTTGCCTCAAGTTCTGGGGGGATTCAAACTGTGAACCTTATGTTAGCATACCAATGTACAGGCTCAGATATGTATCCTCTTCGGGGATTGTGGTACAATCCTTTGCCTGGGGCACCTAGCCAGGTCACCAAAAGAAACCCTTAAAAAACTCTGTAAGAGACCTTAGGTATATTCTTACCTTTTCCAAGCATAGTAACACCATCAAGCCTTTTAAACTGTTGTCAAATTTAAAACAGAGGCACTTCACATACAAAAAGAAACTGAGAAGACACCCAGGCAGTATTTCAAGAAAATGATTATTTACTAAAAATTGTAAACTAAGTACAATAAAATACAGAACAAATAGTTTGAGCTCACAGTCACAAAAGAAAATGGGAAAATTACAGAACAAAACTCCTACCACAATATTTTTAGATCTTTGTTATCTAATGTATTACCTTTTTGTAAGTGCTGATTTAAGTTAGATGTTTCTGTTTTCAGAGCCCAAGATGAATCACACATTTCAGAAACAATTATACATTTTCAACTCTATCTCCCCACTCACTGGGTGAGTCATCTAGTTCCTCCTTTTTGAATTAATTCTTACAAACATAATTTCTTACCAGTTGGTATTTTAAAATTAGTGGTAACATCAGAATAAAAAAAAATTTCCTAAATATGGCATCCTTTAATTAAACACTTCTTTTTGAACTGGTGGCTGGTTTACAGCTCTACAATTTGTCACTAAGGTGTGAGAAAGCCAACATGAATCCGCCAAATGATGTCCTTTCCCTCATGTCATACAATTCATATTTAGTTTCCAACATCAAAGGCAGCAAAAGGCAATAAACTGTCTCTGGAGGATGTTCCAATTAACTGTTTCCTTCTGGCCTGTTTTATTACTTCCTGGGGTCAGCTACTTGACATTTTGTAGTTACAGGACAAATTCCTCACACATTGAAATGCCATACAAAGACCATGTATTTATAATACCAATATCATACAATAACCATAACCAGACGGTCAATCATCACATAGCTCACCCCTTGAGAGGGTCTCTGCCTTCAAAAATCTGGGAGTCTGGCTGGACGGCCACCTTGATTTCTCTACACACATCGATGCCATCTGCACCAAATTCCGGCCCAAGCTTGCAGTCCTCTACGGCCACAAAGTCAGCCTCCCCTCTACACTTGATATGAACTTGTACTCAAAATAATTTTGCTTATGCTTGATTACACCAGTGTCATCTATGGCACTGCCTCAATGCTTCCATCTCCAAACTAAGCACGCTTTTAAACTCCATTTGCTGCTCTGCCACCGCTTCCCCTCCCCTCACCCACCACGGTCTTCTTTATGTTCCTCTCTCCCTTACCCGTCTGTCACACCAGAGATCTATCCACTGCACCTCTCTCATTGCAAAATACTGGTTCAGCGCCCTTCCTCCCTATCTCTCTTCCCACCTTACCCCTGCTGAATCCACTAATTACTCACTTCACCACTGAGACCCGCATATCTTCTCCATCCCTCACTCTTGTTCCATGGCTGCCAGTCAGCCTTCTCATACCTTTGGAACACTTTACCCTCAGGCCTTCATCTTGCTTTGCCTCTCTTGTCCCTCAAAAGACTCCTTAGACTCCTTCCCTCCCCTCAGTGCCTGCAATGCTCCTAACCACCTACATCTCCTTGGACCCTTTGGACTGAGACATCTCCTTTTGGACCCTGTGCTAACACCCTCCCTTAACTCTCCTTATCTAGCCTGTTTTAGCCCTTTGGGAAGCTATAACCACCTACAGACCCACCTAGTGACCTTATACCTTTAGCAGCAGTCAACACATCATCAGCAATTAACATTAATAATATGCACCCACTCTTTACACTTACCACCAGGGTCTGGCCTTCAGCAAATTCCCTGGAACCCCCTGTAAAGGCAAGGCTAGCAAAGCAGGTATACACTTTTAATACAGTAACCCAACTAATAATATGCGCATGAGCCACTTTAAATGAGGAACAATTAGATTTATTTAGGGGGTCATGAACAAGGATGGGGTGTGAATTTAGAGGAATGATTACTATATTGATTAGATTCAGGTTACTTGTCATGCACTTTGAGTCCCAAATGATCAGTCTTACAACACTGGGCACCCAGGATGTTATACTGGCCAGCCAGAGACATTGCTCAGGGGTGGCTGGCTTTGCAGCTGTTGTTGGGGCCCTTGATGGAAAGAAAAGGCAGTTAACATGCACAAACAGAGCTTTGATTAATTGTATTCCTGGTCAGTTGGCCCAGTCTCTTGTAACCCAGAAAATCACTAAAGCAATTAGATGGTACCACAGACAATTAAATGATTTGTTGCAGGGAGCTACCCTGAATTTACTCATGCTACCAGTTGGCTGTGATGAGTCTGGTGACATGGAGACCTCATGTAGGTCACCAAAGAGCCTGGGGAAGCAGGGCCGACATGACACAACTCCACTTCACGGCCTTTCCCTCCAGGTGGCCACAACCTGCAAGTTGTCTCTGCGCAGGGGCTGGATCCCCAAAGCCAGTCTCTCACCGAACAACAGTCCCTGGTGCAGGAATGGTTGGCTTGGGCCGAGACTGGCATAGACCCAAGGTTGAATAAACAATTCTGGCTAAGTTCAGTTTGTTTGATGGTGAAGGCCTCTAGCTGGTAACACAGTTCAGTCACTGGCAAAACAGGCTACAATCCACAATAAACATTCAGCACATTTAACGGGAACAACATTAACTTCTCTAACTTTCAGTTCGGTATTCAGGACAGTTGCTATTGCAGTAGATTCACCAAGCAAACCTCTCAATCATTAAATCAGTCAAACACAACCTCTGGGCTGAACGCTTCACAGGCACTTCCTCTCGATCCAAATCCTAGGCTGTACCTTCAAATATCTTGGAGCTTTCTGCTGCAAGTAAAGATTCTTTTTCAGATTATTCCGATTACTGCAATCAGACAGTCCCAAGTAGTAGAACTGTAGTGGTTCTGGGAGTTCCCTTGGTTTCCAGCGTTCTGGTTGGCTGGGGCAGCTATCGGTCACAATTTGGATGCTCCCATCAGTTTAATTTAGGCGCCTACCTAAAAAACTACAAAAATATACCGTTTTTCTTCCCATGAGGCACTTGTCCTAAGGATCTGTCAAGGCCCCTGTGTCCCATTGGTCCAAATGCTGGAAGTTTCAGATCTAACATGGCGGCTTCCATCCAGATAAACAATTCTGCAAGAAGGCAGGTTAGAACAAACACTCTAATTCAAATATAACAGCAAGTTAGAAGTAAATATTTACAGTACTAGTTAAAGCTCCCTCTGCTTTACTATCGACCCGCAGAGTGCAGAAAATCAAAGTGGTGTCTGGCCAGTCACAAGCTTTGTTGCTCTAGGACCCAGCCCAACCCAGTCACTATACACATACTGACTAAAGTCTTAAAGGTACAGGCACAGAGGCACAGCACGGCACTCTCACATAAATCAACAGGATCAAACAAATAATCTTGGATTTACTATCTAGGAAGGATGTCTGCCTGGCAGTGGGCATGGATGGAGCCCAGTAAGACATTAATGCAAACCCCAAATTTGTGGTGGGAGGGAGGGGGGTTACAGGGTTATAGGCATTTAGTAATTGGCATTTTAGAGCAATCTTTTCCCCTTTAACTTCCAAAAACATTTTAAGATTTTCAACCACTAACCCTCTGACTAATTAACTGCGCAGACTGTTACCACTAACAAGCACCAGCTGGTACAAGTTCAGATAGAACTTTAACTCTCTGTCCCTGGGTGCTGAAATACTTGATGTAGGCCTGTGGTGCAACTGGCTGGCCAGTGTTGATGTACTTACTTGTATCAAAAGTAACTTTTAGCTCTCCCTTGATTACTTTGGGCTTATTAGTACTCCATTGGGCATAACCTGAAAACAACTATATACTGCCCCAGGGGCAGGACAGTTCCTGCAGTTACTCATGGTTCTGCTGATGCTCTCAGTTGGCATTTGGACAGAAGGCATGGGAAGTTGGAACAGCAGAACTCTGGAGTTTAGAAGCTGGAAACATGAAGCAAGCATCTTGCAGCTTGGGAACAATGGCACCTTTCCACTTGCTTGTAGTTCTAGCTGCTTGTCCCCTTCGTCCCACCAGGCAGGCCAGATGCAAAGCAGAATGCAGGGCTTTCCAAGCCACAAAGGAACCCAGACCCAGGAGTGACCCCAGGTCCGGCTCTCCACTGAATCCAGGGTGCCCCAGTACCCAGGTGTATATCCATGGCACCCTGTGGCCCAGTCAGCCCTACTTGATAGTGGTTGGCAAATTCCCTACCTGGCTCCAGCTTGCAGTCTTGTTCTTCCACTGGAGCAGGGATTGGCAGTATCATGGTGTAGAAATGCTTTCTTTTGGAACTCCACCTTGCTAGTGGCTGATGCAAGAAGCTCACGGTCTCTACAGCTTTAAAGTTAAGTTGGCAGACTGTTTTTAAGGTTTTTAGCCACATATGGCTATCACAAACCTCTTCAACCACAACACTATCATGGCAGCTGTGGCCCATTCAAATCAACTCACAGTCTCTGGACTCTTACTGAGCACACTGTCTCAGTGAGACATGGAAAAATTCAAATGGGCTCCTTCGAGGACCCTGACCTTGGCACTGACCGAACCACTTGAACGGTCCCTTCCAACTAGAACTCACTTTTCCTCACCGTGAAGGTGCTCTTGAACCAGAAGAGGCTCTCTCCCTCCTTTTTGTAGACTACCTGGTTTTACTAGCCAAGCCCCCATGTGTCAGGGAGACTCCTATATCAGGTTTCAACTACTTGGTTTTACTGGCCAAGCCCCCGCATGTCAGGGAGACTCCCATACCAAGTTATGGTAAATCATAAACAAGAATCTGATATTTCTGTTACCTGAAATCATTGTCCTTCCCATTTTCTATGATGTTGAGTCCAACCAGGGTACAGGCAGAACCTTTTTCCTTCACTTGAATCTTTATTCTGGTTTCTCACCAGTGGTGTACACTACATACAGACTTTTCTTGCACTAAGGGCTCTGCAGCCCCCAATAAGATCGCCATCTTCTTGAAATTTCAGACAACCTTTTTTCTCCAAAACCTTTGCCATACTTCACACCCTAAAGTGTAGCTGGGCACTGCAGTTCTCCTTCAGTGGAAGTAGCAGCTGAACTCCTGGACCACAACTGGGAAAGCCAACCCACAGGTCCTGGGGAACAGGTGACTGGCAATCCCCCAGGCAGGCCTGTTACAAGCCTTGCAGCCCCATGCTTTTTGCATAGGGGGCTGGAGCCCCCCTTCCTCTAGAGGGCTGCCACTGTACTGACTCAGAACCAAACAATCCTTGCCCTTTGGGAGCTCTCTGGCAGTTCCCCATTGTCTGAAATCACTATCTTTGACAAACATTAATATGTATGAACCTCCTTTGATGCCTTATTGGCTGGGTAAAGGCGTCAAGTATTTCCCAGCTCCCCACACACACAAGTTCATTTTACTGCCTCAAAGTTCTTTGCCAAAATCTTAGCCCTCCAATTGGCTGGGCTGATGTTACATGGCTACAATCATGGCTGCTGTTTAACAGTTTGTATTCAGTCCCAACAGCAGTCCCAACTTTACAATGTCCTTACAATCAAACAAAATCTTTCTATTAGACATTTGCCCCACTGATTTTAAGCATCCCATTTGCTCTATCAATCATTGCCCCCACTAAATCATTTCACTTGCCCCCCCCAGGTTGTCTCTGCTGCCATTCTAGATTGTCCCCAGGCAGCAGACAGGCTCATTCATTGTTATGCATGCGGCCTCATGAATATTAATGAGGCATCCCAGGGTAGGACTTTGTTACTAGCTAGTCCCCATACTTTATCCTCTATATTTCTGTTGCCATGGTAATCACAAAGCTGATTTAAATTTTTTAACTTAGACTTATTTTGTATAAATTAAATACGCAATATAGAGACTAAAAATGTACATATAGTACTTACACAGACTATCATGTTAATTATGGTTTGTTACCCCAGCAACATAATTCAGAGTTTAAGGAATAATAAATGTGTGTTATTATTACATAGATACATAGATACATAGACAGTGTCAGCAGATAAGGGCCTATGGCCCACCCAGTCTGCCCATTTGAGCTTGTAAGTTCAGTTTATGTTTTCCTAGAAGTCTGTTGCCCCTTACCCCTGACCTCCATAATTCCTTTATGTCTATCCCATGCATTCTTAAATCCTGTGATTGTTTCAGCCCCCACCACTTCCTCTGTCAGGGTGTTCCACTTGTCCACCACCTGTTCTGTGAAGAAATTCTTCCTCATGTTTCCTCTGAATTGTCCTCCCTTCAACTTCATCCCATGCCCTCTAGTCCTGGAACATCTTTTTTGCTTAAAAATAGTGTATTCCTGCACCCTGTTCCTCCCTGTAAGATACTTGTATGTCTCTATCATATCCCCTCTCTCTCCCTCCTCTCCTCCAGGGAGTACATGTTCAGTTCCTTCAACCTGTCTTCAAAAGACTTGTGATGCAATCCATGCACCATCTTTGTTGCCCTCCGCTGAACCTTCTCTACCCTATGTCCTTACGTAGGTATGGTCTCCAGAACTGTACACTGTACTCCAGGTGCGGCCTCTCTAGTGTCTTATATAGTGGAATTATGACCTCCCTTTTCCTGCTGGTGATGCCCCTGCCTATTTATCCCAGCATCCTATTTGCTTTACCTTCTGCCTTGTCACACTGTTTCCCTACCTTGAGGTCATCAGAGATGATAACCCCAAGATCCCTTTCCTGCTTGGTGCATGCTATATCCTCACCCCTAACTGATATATTGTGCCAAGGTTTTTGTGCCCCATATGCATTATCTTGCACTTCTTTGCATTGAATTTCAACTGCCAAACCCTTAACCATTCTTCAAGTTTCTGCAGGTCCCTTCTCATTCTGCCTACACCCTCTGGTGTGTCTACTCTGTTACAGAGCTTTGTGTCATCTGTGAACAGTGAAATTCTGCCTTCTAGGTCCTGCGCAATGTCACTGATGAAGATATTGAATAGGACCGACCCCAGCACTGATCCCTGTGGTACCCCACTGGTCACTCTTCCCTCTGTGGAGTGACAGCCATTTATCACCACCCTCTGTGTCCTGCCACCCAGTCAGTTACCTACCCACCACACTACTGTCCTGCCCACACCCATACTCCCCAGTCTGTGCAATAGTCTTCTATGTGGCACAGTGTCAAAGGCCTTGCTGAAGTCTGGATAGGCCATGTCCACTGCCCTCCCCTGATCCACCTACCTAGTCACCCAGTCAAAAATTCATCGAGGTTGGTCTGACATGACCTCCCCTGGTGAAACCATGCTGCCTTGGGTCCTGTAGTCCATTGACAACCAGATGTTCCACCAATCTCTCCTTCAGTAGTGCTGCCACGATCTTCCCCACTACTGAGGTGAGGCTGACTGGTCTGTAGTTCCCTGCTTCCTCTTTGTTCCTACTTTTGTATAAGGGGACTACATCTGCTGTCCTCCAGTCTTTGGGTACCTCCCCTGTTTCCAGTGATCGACTTAACAGGATAACCAGAGGTTCAGCCACCACCTCTCTTAGTTCTTTAAGAACCCTAGGGTGCACCCCATCTGTTATTTCATTAGATAACAGTTAAGCCCCGAGGCTTGCGATGTGTGCTTCCATTGGTACATTTTATTTATTTATTTTTATTTAGTTTTTCGACCGGGTAAGCGCACTAGACAAATCCTGCCTATTTTCAGGCACAACTCAGGGGAGGGGGATACAGCTGAATGCCAACTGACCTTGAACCAGATTAAGCTGTTGGTGGTATTTTTAGTGAATGAGGGAAATTTGGCCAGGACACTGGGGAAATTCCCCTACTCTTTTCAATAAGTGCCATGGGATCTTTAACATCCACCTGAACTACCACCAATCAAGGCAGATGGGACCTTGGTTTAACATTTAATCCAAAAGACGGCACCTCAGAAGTGCAGCGCCTCTCTCATGCTGCACTACATTGTCAGTACTGGGAGTCTGGGATATTAACCCAAGTGCCATATGTGGGAACTGAACCCACAGCCCTCTGATGTCCCAGCCTCAGAGGTGAGTGTGCTACCTATTGAGCCACTGACATTTTAGCACATGAAGTGCTCTTATCAGGCAATAACCAACATCTCAATGTGTCCTATTCTGCTTCAGTGAACAGAGTTGGTAATATTAAGAGAAGAACATTTTAGTGCTTACCTTTTGTGACACAGTGATGGCAATTCAGTCCAGATGTAACTAGATCCCAGAATTTTGTACCTTTCTGATTGTGCATGAAGGATATTAAAAATGTTATCTTCATGGGTGGTATCCATCACATCAGACCTTGATGCGTCTAAAAGGATGACATGGCTCAGTGTGAAGACATTGATAAAGCACCCAGAAATTTTAGCTTTTTATAACTGAACTGTAAAAAACTATATATGAGCCTTTAATTACATTTTTCTGTCCCACCCATCTCCTACTAATGCACGTAGCCCCAGAGGCTTCCTGGTGTGGGAACATCCAGCAGCATGTTGTCACATGCTGCCAAGGACATTGCTGCAACCCTTGCCTGGAAGCTATTGTAGAAACTCTGCAATGCAGCTCTCCCCCGGGAGGTAAGCATCCAAAGGATGCTCTAAACTCCCTCCCTGCTGGCCTCTGCTTCTGATATCTGGGCTTGTGACACGACCTAGGGTTGCCAGCATATCCAACATAGAAACATTGACTTTGATGGCAGATAAGGACCACTTGGCCCACCTAATCTGCCCATCTCCCTACCTACAGGATAAGCTGCAGATCATAGTTAACCAACAGCCTATTTCTTCCTATCCCCTACAAGAATTGCCTTATATCTGTCCCATGTATTCTTGAATTCTCCCACAGTTTTAGACCCCACTACCTCCTCAGGAAGGCTGTTCCATGAATCCACCACCCTCTCTGTGAAAAAATATTTCCTCACATTGCCCCTGAACTGCCCCCCCCCCACACACACACATCTTTAAATTGTGTCCCCTTGTTGTTGCACATCTCTTTTTCTGAAAGATGCTAACCTCTGGACTTTGTTGTTTCCACTGAGGTACTTAAACGTTTCTATCATGCCCCCACCCACCCTTTCCTCAAGGGTAAAAATCAATCAAAGTGATTAAATATTGCTCAGTGCCACAGAACTGGCTGAATGTCCAACTGTGATGTTTTTAATAATGTAAGAGACAGGGTGTGTGTCTTCTACAGAACATACTCATGTCTGTGGATGTTGTAGGCAAGAGATGCATTCAGATGCTTAACACACTTTAGGCATGCATATATTCTGCAACAAATGCACACCTGTTGTGTACTATTGCTCTTATAAAATGGCGGCTGAAAGCAATCTGACTCACATTTCCATTATTACTAACACAGCTTATTTGGAGGACTTGCACTGTATAATCCTTCTAATTCATAAAATACTCACACTACTGCAGTCTTACTAAGGAATACCAAAACTCCTATTTATGTTTAAATAGTCATTTGTAGGTAATAACACATGACAGGGTATGCATTATGGTGGTATAATCACATGTTTCAGGTGTGCCATTAGGCACGAGAGACAGCAGAGTGCCAATAAAGTTACCTGAGACTTGCGATTACTATCGTCATGATAATGCGCACTGTCGGGTCTTATTGTTTACATCAAATAAAATTTCAGTTCAATAGAAAACAACCAGAAAGCATTGCACACATAAAAAAGAAAAGGCTGGGGCCAGCCCTGTGTCTCAGTGCTAATAGTATTACCAACCACACCAACAACACGTGGTTTGGAAGTGCACCCAGGTCGCGGGTGGTCGTCCAGGGAAGGAAGAGGAGTGAGTATCCGCGGTACTGTATTGCTCTCCTCTCACTTCTTTTTAAACTGTTTTCAGTGTGACCAGAGTGCAACGTGAGACTTGCACCAAAGACTTTCCCCCAGCAGTGTTGGGTAAGTTACTTTTTCTATTACTTTTAGAAACTTGTTCCAGGAAGATCTGTGCAGTCAATAGCAAGCATGGAGTAGTACTAGAAAAAGTAATGCACCTTACAGTTGCAGTTACTTATTTCCTTTTCTACAAAAACAATGCAAAAATAGTAAATAACTATAACAGATTACTTTTATTTGAGAGTAATAGGATAGTTACTAGTTACTTTCAAATAACTGTAATCAATTACAGTTACATATTGCTTTTGTATAAAAAAAGACATACGTGTAAGTAAATGTAAGGTGTATTACTTGATTCAGTTCTTCTCCATCCTTGCTAGTGACTGCACAGAGCTTCCTGGAACAAGTTTCCGAAAGTAATAGAAAAAGTAACTTACCTAACACTGTCCCCCAGTGTGCTTCACATCAGAAAATGTCCCCTGCCGATGCCACTTCTAAGATGCTGGCACATAGCTTCAGTTCTCTAATGAACCAGCGTAATAACTAGGTGTGATATCACAACCAGTTATTACTGCATTTAAAAGCAAACAAACTCTTATTGATAAAGGTACTCCCCAGCTATTAGCATTACTTTACTCAATAAGATGAGAAATGTATCCAAAAATGCATTTGACATTCATCTGTGCAAAAATGCAAACCTACACTGAAACATGGTCAGATCAGTGGATACGAAGCTGGGATACAGAAAATCAATACCATACCAGGCATGTTCCTTAATAGATACTGCTGGTGGCTTCCTAGCAAAACTGCATCTTCAGATTAAGTCTAGTTGATGTTAAAACATCAAAGCTAGCTATGGGTCCTGTGGGTGTTTTTGCCATGCCTTTCATGTCAATCTTAGCCATTTACATTCCTGGAAGTTAAGCTCTGTACAGCAATGTTGTATTGCAAGTTATGAATCAGACTCCACACACAATTGCTGCTTAGCACAAAAGGCACTGTGCAAAGCCTCATATCTGACAGCACTTCTACAAAGAGACACTCAGCAGTAACCATGATGGAAAGTGCCTGGTACAGTACAGACTTTCTATAGCCCAGCTTCATATGCGCAGATACAACTGGGTGGCATTTGCCTTTTTTACACAAATAAATGTCAAATGCATTTTTCCACACATTAATCAGTCTCGTAGTACTGTGTATACTGTTCTTGGTGCCAACATGGCTCTTGACTGGGGTTGTGCAGTTTTTTTGCATTACTTTGATATTTTTCCCTGTGTATACGTGCTCCATTGTGGTGACTGAGGTACTTACTGTTGTGTGACAAAGATTTCTTACCTGGCTCCTGCAGACTGTGGGATGGGGTTTGGGTGGCTTGAGGGAACATCCAGTTGCACCTGTAAAATAAGAATAGCAAAGGGGTCACAAAGGATCTGTAGCTCTTTAGTAACTAACTGGGACAAATCAGAACACTAAATATAAAGCAAATACTTATCTAATGCATGTGGCAACTAACTGGGACAAATGAGGAACTCTAAATATAAAGCAAATGCTTATCTAATACATGTGATCATTGTCCTCCAATGTAAGGGGTGGTGTCTTTTGGTTCTGCTGGATCTGTAGACAAAGTGGAAAATGGTTTAGTAAGATAGTATGACTAATGAGAACACCTATCAGCTGTGTCAGGTGGAAAGGGATTGCATGGGGGGGTAGTTAAACTGCTTAATCTGGTTCAAGGTCAGTTTCCATTCATCTGTATCCCCCTCCCCCAGGTCGTGCCTGAAAATAGGCAGGATTTGTCTAGTGCACTTACCCAGTCAACAAAAACTAAATAAATAAATAAATAAAAAAAAAAATAAAGTGGATTGATCAGAAAGATACCAGTATCACAGCAGCGATTCAGGTTTTGGAACTTGGGCCACTCGTGGATATCAGCTTGGGGGATATGGAGAGGATCGAATTCCCCTGAGCCCTCTTTCCTCTGTGAGGGGTGCAAGCTGCTTCACTCACCAACTCCCACCAGGGCAGGATGGAACCACCAGCTTTCACACACCTGCAACACTGACAGGGCGATGGACTGCCTGAGTGACTGACAGTCAAAAGGTGGATGTTCATCCCCTTTCTATCCCATCATGGGGGGGGGTCTGCGGGTGGGATAATGGTGCTGGGCAGCTGAATGTATCAGGAGTCCATTGTTGGAGTGGGGCCTGCAGTGACCATCAGGCATATTCTTGCTTTGCATCTAGTGGCAGCCCCCACCCTCTGAGCACCCACCCTGTATATATATCCATCATTGGTGGCTAACAGCACCCACTGCCCCACCCCCCAAAAACAACTGTCCCCTTGCCAAAACTATATTATCTGCATGTCTAGAGGAGCCTCTCCCTTGCAAACCTGTCACCTTGATGGTAATACTTACCCTTGTGTCTAGTGGCAACCCCCCCAAGGACCTATTCTCCATACTTACCTTGGCATCTAGAAACAACTCCCCCTGAACACCCAGAGCACTGACTGCAATATAGTTCATTATGTCAAATCCAACAAGATCTGACATCCACACATCTTAATGTAGGTGTCACTCAACATCAGCTAATCGTCAGCTGCATATTGGAAGTCTTACCAAAATGTACACCAGTTGTGCCCCTGATCTATGCTACCCAGTGTCCTCCTAGCCTCATAACATGGTGCCGCAAGGTACGGCCACCATGCAGGAACCTTCCTTGTTTACACGGAAAGTACAAAGTGACCTTGTGGGACACTCCTCCCTACAAAACTAAAAATAAAGTAAATGGCTCCAATCCTATCTGTTCCTAAAAATAGGGGAAATGGTCTTTCTGGGAGTGCAGACAGTTTCAGCCCATCCCAGTTCTGCCACCATGGGTTGCTCCAATGATGTTTCCCTACAACAGAATTAACACAACAGTTTAGCTGAGAAGTGACTTTCTTTCACATGGTATCCTCTGCTTTGTTGCAGGTGTAGCAAGAATTGGTAGAGATAAATACGCTGTACCAACCAAAAATCTAATAACTTTCCAAACTAGACAGGGAGCCGTCTCCAGCTTAATCACATATTTAAAAGACTGGGAGTGTATGGGTAATGGGGTGTGCCTTACACTCAGACTTTTCAATCTGTCCTCATTCCCAAACAACTGTCCTCCTTTCCAAACAATTGTTGCCGGCTTGGCCCCTACAGTCACTCAGGTAGCAGTGTTGCAGTGGGTTCTGACCACCACTCTCCCCAGAAGACAGCATTCTCTGGAGGGGTTAATCCTCCTTCACCTGCTCTTTGTAGCCTTGGTGCAACTGTATTGGTTGAGGGGTTGCACTGTGGAGAGGCTGTATTTTGGGGGCTTGATTCTAAGCATTTGGACAGTAGTGTGATTGTGGCCTTAGAGACTTGATATTTAAACTGATGCCGGGCATGAGTGCGTTGCTGGATTTAGAGGATTGCTGGTAAACTGTCGCTATGTATTACTGTGTTCTGTGGTTTAGAGGCTTACTGTTAGATGGTTGCTGGGTATTTTTGCGTGCGGGGCATGCCGATAAAATGGTTGCTGGGTAGTTTTGAGTGTTAGCGTGCTGTTAAATGGAAACTGGGTATTAAGACAATTTAGGGTTTAAAGACTTGCCATTGCTGGGTGTTAGTAGGACAGCCTTACTGGGTTTTCGGACAGGTGGACAGGAAGCAAAAAAAGAGCAGAAAAAAAGGAAATGTGGGGAGCAGGTGCAATGCAGTGGTTGTGGGGCAGCAGTTCACAGAGAGACCTTCTGGAGACTGTGATGCTGCCCCATCTATGTGCACCTATCTGGGTGAAGGGGAACAGGTCAGTCGGCTCCAGACCTTGCTGGCTCAGCGTCAGAAGAATGTCGCTAGACTTAAACTTGCATTGACTTGGAGTCAAAGGACTGTTTGTCCCAACCAGAAGTCACCTAGCCAGACACCACTGCCTCAAAGGATGCCAGAAGTGAGGAATAATTGGGACTATGGAGGACTCAAGGAGAGCAGGGATGGTGTGTTCTGGAAGAGTGGGTGGTGCCGGTCACAGGCACATTACTCAACTGATACCACTAAGAAATTCCTACACTGTTCTAGTGAAGTGGGACTGCCAAGAAGGGCAACCCAAGGTGGTGGAAGGGGATACACCCTAATAGAGGCCTCATGGGGGGGGAACTTGTGGTGGGGGACTCTAGTATATGAGGAATAGAGTTGGGGGAAGAAAGGCGGTAGAGAGGGGAGGTAGAGTGCCTACTTGGCATGGCTTGGAAGGATAGGAAGCACTGCCAATGGATCACGAGGGCAATAGGAAGGAAGCAAGAGGGATCTGGATGATTCAAAACCAGCAGGGAAGATCTGTTGAGAATCAGCTGAAGGTGCTTGACATGTTCTCAGTGGAGATCAGATGATAGAGGGGTGATTCAAGAGAAACCTTCAAGTTCCTGAAAAGTGTAAACAAGACACTTATGAGGGACTATCTAACATGACTCATGAGTAACAGTTCACGTACACAAAGTGGTGGAAACCAAAACCATAAATGGATACAAGTATGGCTGGGAGAGATTGAACTGTGTAGTTGTTACTCAGGGTGCTTGTAGTAAGGAGTGGAATAGGTGAATGCATAGTTATGCAAGTAACCTGAAAGGACAACAGGTGCCGTGGTTTGCTAGTGAAATCTGGGCAGACTGTATGGACCAGAGGTCTTTTTCTGCTGCCATTGACTATGTTTCTACCAAAACATAACTCACCTGCACATAAGGGCAACACGGTACTCATTAGACCAATGTCTGGCACTGCACACATTCATTTTTTTAACATTTTTACCAACAATTTTAAATACAGGTTTTTTTAGGACTCTTCCCTTCTCATCATGACAGGAGTCATTAAAAAAAAGAAATAAATAAAACTACTAGCCAAGCTGTCATTTTACACAACAAGTGCAAAAACATGTCTTTGGCAGGATTTGAAAAACACCACCTGTAACATTCATACACTATCAGGCCAGACACACACAGTGGCGATTTTAGGCACAAGCGAACCAAGCGGCCGCTTGGGGCACCAGCACAGAAGGGACGCACTGAAGTAGAACATATAAGCAGAAATCATCTTGAAATGCAAAAAAGTGTTAATCTAAAAACCATAATTCTCACCCCAGGTATTCTTCTATATTTCTTACTCTCTGCAGTCAGCCTCCTAAATAGAACTGCCCAGGGATAGAATGTCATACAAATGATAGAACCTATCATTGGCTCATGCCACTGATTCAAACTTCTGCCCTTATCAGCTGCAACGTTCCACCAACATATCAGATTTCTTTCTCTGCTTGACAAGTCAAGATGCCTCAGAGACTTCTCTCTCAGTTGTTCCTTGGGTGGTTCTTTATTGAAAATAAGTATTTTAATTATTTCTACTGCTGCCTTTATTTCTGTTTAAATTCCTACTGTTAGTTTAGCGCTTATTTAGTGTTTTTGGTTTAATTTCCTCGGTTCCTCACGGTTCGGTATAACTGTTGGGGAACCAAGCCTTAGATCCCTTTCCAGAGCTTTTATTTCCTTATCTCCAGTTCAGTTTAGTTATTTTTAGTATTTTATTTTAAATAAATTCTTGCTTTTGCTAACTGCCAATCCGGTTCAGTGAACCGCTATCCCGGTTCAAGCTGTTCGGCTCTCGGTTCAGTATTGGAACCTTCACCAGTTGCTGAACCGACCACAACCAAAAAAAAAAAAAAGAGTTTACTTTATTTGTGGTTCTGTTTTTCTTAATCAGTTTGATGATGGCAGAAAAACCTAAGAAAAAGGCTGGACCCCCCAGGGTTTAAAAACTGCCTTAAGTGTGGGGACACTGCCTGGCCTGGTGGCACTGAGGGCTGAGGCACTGGATGCCACACCTTGCACTACACCAGTAATCCACATTTGGGAATGAGTGTGGGAGACCAGGGGTTGACAGGGAGGAGATAGATTGAGCATCTGATGGACTGCTCTTCATCTCCGGGGAGGGGGGGCGATCTGGGGTTGGCATGCATTTGACCCCTGGCGTAGGCTGGGGCTTGACACTACGCTGCCGCAAGTAAGGGGGACGGGAGCTCAGCAGATGCTTGGTGGGGACACGCGCGGGTGCATACATGTGCCCACTGCTGGTGTCACTGCATGGCAAATGCCCGTAAGGGAGAAAATATGTAGGAAACAGACCCTGTTGGCTGGTCGTGGTGGCTTGATGGCTGTCCCCCTGGCACTTCATCTCTGGCGGTAACCCCATGAACTGAATCCTGCTTGGCAGGTGAGTAGGGGGTTCCCCACAGCCCCTCCATGGGAGGTAAGCTGTGGGAGTTGCAGGGGTGAGTGCCTGAAGGAGCAAAGCTTGGGGATGGCAGCTGGACAAGGAGATGTCCAGGGCCGGGGGGAGAAAGATAAAAGCAAAAAAAAAACAAGTGTAGAGATGTTTTTGCCAAGGCAGAGAAGCATGGCTTATGCATGGTCTGCCTTGTAAATGAACAGTTTTCTGCAGATTGCGAAATCTGCTAATCATTTCCACAAAAGACAATTGACAAGAGGCTGGAAAAGATACAAAGAAAACTTGAGAAGGGTGCTACAGGTTCTGACCAACCCACATCCTTTAAGCATGCGGGTGAAACCTCACTGTCCAAACTGAGCACCCCTGACAAGGGTGACACAGCTTCCAGTAAAAAGGTGGGTGAACTGGCTGACTCCCCAGTTCCTACCAAAAAGACAAAGAAAACAAAGCATGTTGAACCCCTGACTGAGAAACCAAGGGGGTTTCATCTGTGCCTCACAGCCTGCCATCCTCAGAAGAGATTGCACAGGCCATGAAGGCCATACAGGCTTTGCAGGGTCTTATTCCTGCTCCAACTCCTCCAACACTGGTTAAAGTCCCGGTTGGATCTTCTACTGTCCCAACTCCATCCCAGGAGCAGATGCAGTTTGAGGAGTATGATTTGCCTGAAGTAGATGAGGGTGAACCTATTGAGGCTGAGATCTCACCTGAACAGGAATTTGGGTCTCCTCCTAGAGCAGAGGATTTTTCCTGTCATTTTCCCTTCATAAGGAAAATAGTGGAAGTCCTTGATTTGGCTACCACAGAGGTTACAGAGGATGAGGAAGAGGTCAAATACGTAAAAATGATGGGGTTAACACCCACAAAGAAGATATTACTACCTATCAACAAGTTTTCAAAAAAGACTTGTTTAAGGTTTTGCAAACTCCAAATTCTGTCTCCCCCCCCCCCGGACAAGAAGGCAGAAAAAAAGTACCAGCTGGACAGACAGGGGGCTTTGTTCCTCTTCTCTCACCCTGACCATCAAGGGATAATCCAGCAAGCAGCCTGTGAGAAGGAAAGGGTGACAGTGGCATCACACCCACCTGAGAAAGATTCATGCAAAATAGGCAGTATGGCCAAGAAGGGCTACCTGGCATCCTCACTGGGAGTCAGACAGGCTATTTACCAGGCTTATTCTGCACAGTATCAAAAGTCACTGTGGCAGTCAGGATTGCCCGTGGTAGATAAGGCTCCTTCGGGCCTCTCGGATGATTTGGCTGAGATAGCCAGGTTTGGGCTGGAAGCAGCAAAATACCAATTTCAGATGGCAGCAGATGGCAGTGATACTGCTTTCAGATGGATGACCCTTACCATAGCTCTTAGGAGGCTGACCTGGTTTAGGACCACTAATCTTACACAGGATACCCAAACCAAGGCTATGGATTTTGCTGTGGAGAATCATTCAATATTTGGCCAACAGACTGAGGCTTATATGAAGAAGGTGGATGAGTACAAGGCCACCTATAAGAGCAACTTGACAAAGAAGAGACCCTCCTTCTCCCTACTGGTCATACAGAAGGGAGGCATAGTGGAGCAGCCTACACAGATCTTTTAATCAGGCCCAGGCTGTCTCTCAATATCAGCAATATCCACAGCAGACAAGGTAGTTAGAGACAGGGGTAAAAGGGGCTCCGGGAGGGGATTCCAGACTACCCAGGCCCAGCCCCGAGCAAAACAGAATCACTGACTCAGTGGTCAAGGTCGTCTCCCCTGGCCCTATTCCAGTAAGGGGCAGGCTGGCTCACTATTGCCAGGCTTGGGAGTCCATTACCACAGACAAGTGGGTCCTGGAAGTGGTGATTCAGGGTCTGCCCCTAAGTTTCAAGTAATTCCCTCTCTTGAGAATAAGGGTGTTCAAAACCAGCTTCCCTCTTGGAAAAGAAACTATTGGAGAAGGAGGTTCAAAGCTTCCTCCTGTTAAAAGCAGTAGAACATGTTCCACCTCAGCAGAAGGAAAGGGGTTTCTACTCAAGATACTTTCTCACCAAAAAGAAAAATGGGGAGTGGGGACCTATTCCAGAACTCAGTCTACTGAACAAGTACTTAGTAAAGCCAAAGTTCAAGATGGTCACATTGGCAGTTATTCTGCCAGTCATTCAGAAGGAGATTGGCTAGCATCTCTGGATCTGAAAGATGCCTATTTCTACATTCCCATAAGAGAATCAGAAAATATCTCAGATTCAGACTTCCATCAGGACATTACCAGTTTTCAACCCTACTCTTCAGTCTCTCTCAGCCCTGAGGGTATTTGCAAAGCATCTGGCAGTGGTGGTGGCACAACTAAGAAGGTTAGGTTTATCAGTCTTCCCATCTCGATAATTGGCTGGTGGTGGAAGCTCACCCAGGCATGTGCAAGATCACCTGCAGGTAACACTAAACTTGTTACACTCACTAGAGTTCCTGGTAAATCAGGAGAAATCTGTTCTCACTCCAGTACAGGTTCTGCACTTCATAGGAGCAGAACTGAACACCTAGAGGAAGAGCCTTCCTCCCACAGGACAGAGTGCAATGCATCTGGCAAATAGCAGCTTCTTTCAGGCTGAATGAGCCAAAGCCAGCAAGACAATTTTTGCAGCTTCTGGGACACATGGCTGCAACAACAGGCACAGTTTTAGTTGCCAGGTTCCAAACGAGAGACATACAGTTTCACCTTGGTGCACATTGGTGCCAAAGGAAAGACACTCTTTCAAAACCAATTCCAGTAACAAGGACATTACTGTAAGCCCTTCAGTGGTGGAAGGAAGCAGACAACTTCAGGAAGGGGGGTATCCTTTCAATGGGAAACCCCATCAGCCATTCTTAAAACCGACGCCTCCCTGTTAGGGTGGGGTGCCCATTTAGGGGAACACACCACTCATGGAACCTGGTCCAGCGCAGAGTCACTCCAGCATATAAATCTGTTGGAGCTGAGGGCAGTGTTCCTGGCACTGAAGGCATGTGCACCACTACTGCAAGGAAAAGTGGTACAGGTCAGGACAGACAACACCACAACAGTGTACTGCATAAACAAGCAAGGGGGGAAAAGGTCAGGCCCTTGTACTTTGAAGCAGTGAAGAGCTGGAGTTTGGCTTACATACTGAAGGCCTCCCTACAGGCCATTCATGTGCCAGGGAAAGACAGTGCCCTAGCAGATGCCCTGAGCAGAATCAATCTGGCCCACCACAAGTGGTCCATCAACAAGCAGATACTGGAGGCAGTATTCAGGAGGTGGGGCACACCAGAGATAGATCTCTTTGCATCCCTCGAATCATCACCTGCCTCTTTTCTGCTGTAGACCACCAGCCAAGGGTACAATCCCACTGGATGCTTTAACAATAGACTGGTCAGGAAGAAGCCTATATGCTTTTCCTTTTCCTCTCATTTTCAGAGTTCTGATCAAACTTGGGTCACAACCTGCATCAATGATCTTGATAGCATGAGACTGGGCCAGACAGCCATGGTACCCTCTATGATTCTCCATGTCTATAGCTAATCCAATACATCTACCCAGGAGACACAACCTGCTGATCTCCCATCAGGGCAGGATCCTGTACCTGAACTTCAGATCTCTTCAAGTCAAAGCATGGCTCTTGAGGACTTAAGAGTTTGCACACCCTAAGTGTCCTGAATATCCTGAAGGGCTGCAGAAAGCCTTCTACTAAGAAGACCTATGCTTCAAAATGGAAGAGGTTCCCTGTTTGGTGTGCTTCCAAAGGTACCTCCCCCTCTCACGTGGGGATACCAGCTGTCCTGGATTATCTTACCTACTTACACTCCTAGGGTCTGCAACACACATCCCTGAAAGTGCATTTAGCCTCAATATCTGCTAACATTTCAAAAGTTTTTTTAAAGGTCTGTGCCATTTCCACCCACCTATTAGGGAACCAGGACCAGCATGGGACCTGAACATATGCTTTACCAAGCTCATGAGGCCCCCATTTGAGCCCATGGCTTCAGCACACCTAAAGTATGTTACCTGAAAACCTTTTTTTCTGGTTGCTATCACCTCAGCTAGAAGAATTAGTGAGCTTCAGGTCTTGTGTATCTAGAAGGATTATCTTTCCTTCCACAGAGACAAGGTAGACTTATGAACAAATAGAAAATTCCTCCCCATGGTGGTCTCTGACTTTCATTTGAACCAGTCCATTACCATGCCAGTCTTCTTCACTGAACATACTAGTTCAAGTGAGCGCAGACTCCAAAGTCTGGATGTCAAGAGGGCATTAAGTTACTACATGATCCACACCAGAGATCGTGGGCAAAACAAACAGTTGTTCCTGACTTATGGGGATGTGGGTAAAGGTAACCCAGCTTCAAAGAGGTCCACTTCTCACTGGATAATCCAGTGCATTCAGTTTTGCTATTCGAAAGTTGGCAAGGAGCCCCAAGCAGGGCTGAGAGCTCATTCCACAAGGGGCACAGCTGCAACCATGGCAGCAGTCAGATATGTTTTATTAGTGGAGATCTGTAATGCAGCTACCTGGAGGACAGTACACACCTTTACTAACCACTATAGTCTAGAGCCTTAGTCCAGAAGTGATGCCAAGTTTGGCACAGCAATCCTGCAAAGCCTCTTTCCAAAAAAGTAGGTTCTGTGCCCAGAATTCTAAAAGAACTAAGGGTAGAACTAGTGACACCACTGACTACCCTCTTTAACAAATCATGGGAGGATGGGGTGGTACCTGAGGACTGGAGAAGGGCAGATGTGATTCCCCTTCACAAAAGTGGGAGCAAGGCAGAAACAGAAAACTACAGATCTGTTAGTTTAACCTCAGTGGTAGGGAAAATGATGGAATCACTTCTGAAGGAAAGAATTGTTGAGTATCTAGAAGCCAGAGTGGCTCAGGACCCAAGGCAGCATGGATTCACAGTGGGAAGGTCATGCCAGACAAATCTGATAGATTTCTTTGACTGGGTGACCAAGTAGTAGATCAGGGAGGGGCTGTGGACATGGCCTACCTAGACTTTAGCAAGGCATTTGACACAGTCCCACACAAAGATTAATATACAAGTTAAGCCAGCCTGGAAGTGGGTCCCAAGATGATTGCCTGGGTAAAGGTGGCTGGAGAATAGGACACAGAGGTAATAGTAAAATGGGTCCACTCTGAAGAAAGGGGTTGGTGGGGTACCGCAGGAGTTCAGTATTAGGACCAGTCCTCTTCAATGTCTTTATAAACAACATTGCAGAGGACTGGAAGAAAAGTATGTCTCTTTGCAGATGACACAAAGATCTGCAACAGAGTTGATGCACAAGTGGGGTGGAAAGGATGAGAAGGGACTTGGCAAGGTTAGAGGAATGGTCAAATGTATGGCAGCTTAGATTCAATGCTAAGAAGTGCAAGGTAATGCACTTGGGAAACAAAAACCCAGGGGAAGAGTACACAATGAGGGGTGAGATACTAACAACAACAAAAATGGAAAGGGACCTGGGGATAGTCATATCAGATGACCTAAAGGTGGGCAAGCAATGTGAGAGGGCAGCAAGGAGAGCTGGGGGATACTGGAATGCATAGGGAGAGGCATCGCCAGTAGAAAACAGGAAGCTATTATCCCTCTGTACAGACAGTTGGTGAGACCCCATCTGGAGTACTGCGTGCAGTTCTGGAGACCCAATCTCTGCAAAGACATAGACAGGATGGAAGCTGTCCAGAGGAGGGCAACTAAAATGGTGCAGGGTCTACACCGGAAGACATATAGAAGAGAGACTTAAGGAGCTGAATATGTATAGCCTCAAGGAAAGGAGGAGAGGGGGACATGATAGAACTTTCAAGTATCTCAAGGGAATCAACAAAGTCCAAGAGGGTAGCATCTTTCAAAAACAGAGGTGTGCAAGAACAAGGGGGCACAATTTGAAAATAGAAGGGGGGCGGTTCAGAGGTAATTTAAGGAACTATTTTTTCACAAAGAGGGTTGTGGATGCATGGAGCGGCCTTTCCGAGGAGGTTGTGGAGTCAAAAACAGTGGTGGAATTCAAGCATGCATGGGACAGTCATAAGGCAATTCTAGGGGTTGGGGGTAGGAAGAAGTAGGCTGCTGGTTAACTAGGATCTGCAGCTTATCCATTAGGTAGGGAAATGGGCAGACTGGGTGGGCCAAGCAGTCCTTATCTGCCGTCAAAATCTATGTTTCTATGTTTCTATGTATGTTTCTATGTTTCTACTTCCAAATGTACTGCTTTGAAGTCTGCAGAGAGTTAGGAATACAGATGAATACCTGGGGTGAGAAGAAAAAATTACTTACCATAGTAATCTTGTTTCTTCCAGAGTATTCTTCTATATTTCTAACTCTTCCACCTTGCCTCCCCTTCCAGAACCAAAGCCTCTGCACTCCTAACTGAGCTTTTAAATATGGAGTCCCAAACACTGACATACGTTGTTTAACCCTAATGAGTGGAGTTTTTCCTTCCCTTCTTTTTCCAGGTGATTCTGGCATTGGGGGGGGGGGGTGTTGGGTTTATGTTAATATTTGCAGTTTCTACTAGACAGTATAGTTTTGTTGTAGATAGATAGATAGGTATAATTATAGTTAAAATCGACTTGCAGGCTCCTTAGATATCTGATATGTTGGTGGAATGTTGCAGCTGATAAGGGCAGAAGTTTGAATAAGTAGCATGAGCCAATGATAGGTTTTATCATTTGCATAATGTTCTATTTCTGGGCAGTTCTACTTAGGAGGCTGACTGCAGAGAGTTAGGAATACAGAAGAATACAGTGGAAGAAACAAGATTACTATGGTAAGTATTTTTTTCTTGTTGTCATCACGCTTACATTCATAAAATTATTATCACTTTTTGGATGTGGATTGGGGAAGAAGGGAGGATGGGGGGTGATGTGAAGCAGTGTAGGGGGCACCACAAGTATTTCTGCTTGGGGTGCCATTAGGTCTTAAACCGGCTCTGGACACACATGAGAGTGCACACAGAGGCAAGCTGTAATGAGCGTAGCCACACCATTACTGTCAAACTAACAAGTGGTATAAGTCAAAACTCTTTTACCTAAGTACTGTCCTATGGAGCTAGAGGCAGGCGTCTTTAAGGGGCATTGTCCTTGAAACCTGTAAAATGAAAGACAGAAAATGGGATCACAAAGGATCCACACTTCTTAGAGTAAATAGAGTGGAAAGGAAAAGTTAGGCAGGAAGGAAGGAGTCAGCATCCGTTCAGACCTGTAAAATAAAGAAAATTAGGTCACTGTAGAATATATAGTATCAGCAGGAGCAGAAACAGAGGACTGAGAGATACAAGGGGTATAGATCAGCACAGAAGGAAAAGGGGACATTTAGTATTAAAGGTTACAGTTGGATCAAAGAAGGAAAATAGACATATAGGAGAAAGGAAATAAAATAATAAAGATATGAAAGCGTAGAGCAAGTGATGTTTGGGGAAGGATCAGCTAAAACCCCTTAGTGCTCTGGATGGCCAGGTGGTGGGCTAGGGGAGCCTCTTTTGGGCTAATGGCCCAGATTTAATGAAAAAGGGAAAGGGGAAACTGTTTAACAAGCAAAGGCACACTAAGCTGAAGTTTGGTTGCAGGCGGTGATTAGGTGACCTGGGAGCACAAGAAAGTTAAACAACTTGCTCACAGTTACACATTATGTAAGTGGAGGCTGTGGGATTAAAACCCAGGTCTCCAGGTTTGCAGCTCAGTGTCCTAAATCATAGTGCTATACTGCCTCTTAAAAAAGATTAAGTTAGTACTGGTGGTCCCATGGGCTAGGAATGCCTAGGAGGTCTGCTTCCTAGAACTGGTAGCCCAGATGGGCTAGTTCCCTGCAGACCAGTTGCCAATGATGTTAAATAAAATTAGAACCCCTCCCTGTGGTCAAGGGGGATGCCTGGGCCCTGATTTTGTGTTGGACAGCAGGAAGGAGAGTAAAGGAGGATACACTTGGGCTACTGCTGCAGCAGCCGTCCCTATAGCACAACCGAGTTACAAATGACAATGCAGGCATTTGTTACTCCAAGCACATATGAAGCTCAGGCTGTGGCCTGATCCATGCCAGTGGGAGAAGGGGAGACAGAAGCTCAGTGGGAGGTGGAAAAGGCCATGGTAGGCGCACTCCCTCCACCTTCTCTGACTGGAGGGAAGTGGAGTGTCAAGAAAGTCAATACATAGTGCGATTTCAGAGTTACTGTAGCAGTGTACACTTCCTGCACACTTCATTTCAGTCTGTTCTCCTTGAGTTGGTTAGTCAGTGTACATGTATTGTTATGGTGGTATGCATGTAGTGTCGGTACAGTGTGTATGAGCTATGTTAACACTGTAAAGGCACCACAAGCACACTGCAATGCGCAGTGTTGTTCTTCACTTCCTAAGCAGTGTTGCAGGGCTTTTTCAGTGTGTATGAATTATTGTAATTAGCAGACTGAAACACCACCTCAGATGCACTGCAGTGTACAGTATGGTTTGATGCTCATTAGCTCTCCTGATAGCAGTGTTGCAGTGCTGTTTCAGTGCATCTCAAATCTGGTCAGAATCTTTTAATGTTTGTAAATTAGGTTAAAGGTAAAACGAGTACATAGCAAAACACCAGGAGATGTGTGTACATCCTGACCAATAATTCCAAATACCACAAAGCTGCAACTGGCATCCCAAGTATTCCCTCTACTGATGGTACTTCAGGAAGTGATTTAAAAAAAAAGTAAGATCCTGTCCTTTCCCAGGTGGTAAAGGCTAGTTCCTAGGCCACACCCTGCACACCCCTGTGATTTAGCCACCCCCACTCCTTCCCTGTTCTTCTACATGGATTAAAGAAATTGTATACTCCTGACATTTTAAAAGTCATCCTTCGTAGCCAGACCCCCTCCACCATCAAACAGTCATTTTTTAGATGTTACGCTGCCCTCCTGACCCCCTAGCCATGATATAGAGACCATGTCTAGCAATATATCCAATATAGCCTGTCCCCTTCCCCTCCCTTCCCTAACCCGCAGCGCAGTCTGCCAGCAGCTCTATCAGTTCACAAGTCGAGTGGCAGAACGTGACAGTGTGCATGATTGGGGGGAGGAGGCAGAGCGGTGTATGTCATTCATGAAGCTATGCAAAAATCAATATTTCCTAGCATTATCAATGACACTGACCTCGCTGGCCACTCCCTCCCACTCACTGGTGCTTTCATGATGCATTACACAGCTGGACCCAGTCATGCTCTGGGTTTGGGGGGGTGGGCAGGTGGCAGCAATTTGGCTCTCCTGAGCACCAAGAGAAAGTTTGTTTTTTTTGATGATTTCTAAACCCAGCACTCCACCTTTTAGAAACGGGGAAAAGTAATTCACCGTTCAGGACATGACTTATTTCTCTGAACAGCTATGCCAATCACACTCGCACTCCAGCAGATCAGACACAGGGCCTGGAGTACAAGCCAATTATGACAAGATAACCCCTTAATGAGTGCCAATTTCAAAAGTGCACCCAGTAAAAATCAGTACTAGGTGCAGTTTTGAAATCGGCACTCATGAGGGGGTTTGCCCATCACTTATATGTTTTAGACACAGCCTGTTCATATTATTATATATAATGAACGAGTCTCCTTGTAGAGTACACTGGTAACCTCACAACTTTAACATCATGAGGGAACATGAGCTTTGCTCTCATGCCCATGTCACTAACCTCAGTCAGTGTGGCTTCTTCTTCACAGAGGGGGTTTATTATTCCCTGAATGTGACTGCAGCCTTCTATCAAATCTCATAAGTAAGCAAGGTCAGGCCTGGTCATTAGAGACCTCCAACAAATGTCAGGTAGGTACCAGGCTGAAAATGGCTCTCCTTTCCAGGCCTAAATAAATAAATAAACTCAAGATGCTACACATTACAAGAGTGTGGGCACCTTGTTATTCGCTACTCATCCTACAGGGCAGTTAACTAATTAGGACTTACTTGTTCTGTCAGGGAGTCCAGAGTTGGGGTATCCTGGGTTCGAGTAGTCTGGTAGGACCTGAAAGGGAAGAACAGAGACGTTTAAGGATACACAAAGGGTCAGAGGTCCTAGAGAAGAGATTAGGGAGAGACTGGTGGGGAGGTTACAATTGAACAAAGATATTTATATGATTACTGGGAAAAATTGACCAGTATGGGGAATTTGTAGTAGCAAGAGTAGAAACAGAGAGCAGAAAGATGGGAAAAGGGTACAGTACAGAAGAGGAAGTAAAGGCAGACCAGTTTTAAAGGAAAATATACACTTTAGGGCAAAGTAAGGAGAATAATGAAAATAAAATGCAGACAGGCAAGATAAGAGAATAAAGTAATAATAGGGACTGAGCAAAACCCCTATAGCTCTCCTAGGTGGCCTGCTGGTGATTTAAGTGGTAGTATGATGGGCTAGTGAGGATGCTTTTAGGCTAGTGGTCCCTAAATTATTTAGAAAAGGGACTCTGGCGGTTCAGGGATCTTGAGTTGTCCCAGGAGGCTAGTGGTTTAAAGGTATATCCCTGGCAATGTAGTGGGCTACCTCCCCCTGTAGTCAATGGTAAATGATGATTTTTAATTATATTTAACATTTCCCTGGCATCTAGTGTGGGGAGGGGTCTGTGGGCTCAGATTGTATGAAGCAGGCATGTAGGTTGGTCAGAAAACTGGCAGTCAGAAATGCTGTTGCTATACAGCCTTCAGTTTAGTGTTAGTTCACTACAGTGACAGTGCTGGCAGGTGCTTTCAAGTTTCAGCCCACACAGAGTTCAGACTGTGGCCTGCAACATGTGAGTGGAAAAAAGATGGGAATTTTGGGGAAATGGAGGGGGCTAGGGCACATATCCCTAACTCTACAGATCAGTCACACAGTGCTTATGTGAAGACCACCAAGGGGCTTGCTATGTGGGTCCGGAGGAAAGCCAGCAAGAAACACTAGCTAAGCTGCATGGCAGCTGAGTGTAAATGTCCTGAAGGGCTTGATAGGAAGGAACTGGGTAAAAAAAAACAAAGATGGGGCCACAAGGCTGGCCCAGTGGCACTAAGGGGTTGAGGTGCTGGATGCCACACCTCGCACCATGCCGGCATCCCAGGTTCGGGAATGAGATCAGGTCATCAGGGGCTGGCAGGGGAGGGAAGGGATTGAGCTTCTGGAGGACTGCTCTCACTTCCTGAGGGGGGATCAAGGGAATATGCCACTCTTGGGCAGCTCCTAACGGTGGTCAGGGGCAGGGGCAGTGCAAGGAACAAGTGGTGTGTAGCTGCTAGGGGTAGAGTTCCAGTGGACATTGGCACATAGTACCATTGGATGTCGTTGCACATTTGGAACTATTATGGGCAACCATGTAAGAAAAACCCTCCGTTGACCAGTGGAGATGAAGGAGATCCTGGAGACCTGCCAACATCCTGCTGTCAGACCCACTCACATTGTGATCTCCCACTGGCAACCCAATCTCACAATAGGTCCCTCTAATTCAAGACCAGGCTGCTAAAGGTGGACAGGCCCTCCCAAGGGAGTTGATCAAGGGGATTGGACTAGCCTAGGATTGGGAGGAAAACCGATGTGTGTGGAGAGGTTTCAGACTGGGAGTAGAAAGCAGAGTTTAGTGGGTTCTCTGGAAGGATGACCTGGGCATCTGGAGTGCAAAAATAGTCTAAAAAAAAAAAAAGATGAGGGCCTCAATGGAAAAGGCACACTGCAGCTGAAGACCATTGCCCAAAATGTTCTTAAAAGTAGAGGTAGGCAGAGGGAAACCAGTGCACTGCCTAAGAGGAGCATGAAAGCGGCAAGCATCACATAGGGTAAAGCTGTGCAGTGATTGATTCGTTAGCCTCTGGTGCTCTAAAGGATAGGTGGGAGGGAAAAAGCAAAACAGCCAGGAGCTCCCATAATAAATAACACACAGCAACAAACAAAAGGAGCCATTAAGTTTTGCTGGATAATTTGAGTAGTTTTGCTGGAGGATATAGTTATATAAGAGCTCTTGGATTTTAGATGCATTGTGAGGCATTTTGGAACTTATTGTGAACATACAACACACTTCTGTTAAAGTAAAGGTGTGAGATTTTGGGGCTTCATAGCCCATTACTGTGCTGCAGTGATAGTCCCTCCTTGTCAAAATTAAACATTTTACTGCTGTCCTGTAAGAGAAGGAAGGGATCGTAACTCTGGCTGAAATACTGGCCAGCTGATCTTTTCCACTTTCCAGACCACTGACCATGCCCCCGCCCCCCACATGCAAACATTTTGTGACATCTGTCCACAGCACCCTTCACCAGCCCACCTCCATCAACAGAAACCTACACCAGGCCACCTCCCTCCAAAGCACCCTCTTACCAAGGATCAACAGTTCTTTGAGAGTAAGCAAGGTGGAATGAACAAGTTAATGATAGAATGATACTTATCTGATGAAGAAGGACAGTTTGTGTCCTGTCAGATCTATAAAAGAAAATCAGGTTAAGATGGAGAAAATATTGTAGCAAGAGCAGAAACAGAGAGCTGAGAAATGCAAGGGGTATAGAACAGGAAAAGTGTAAATTTAGAATTAAAGGTACAGTTGGGTCAAAGCAGGAAAAAAGACACAGAGAAGGGAAATAAAATAATACAGGAAAGAAAAGAGAAGGTGTTTGGAAAGGGGTTCAGATAACTCCCTTTAGTGCGCTGGATGGCCAGGTGGCCAGTATTTCATAACATTCATAAGAGTAGCCCAGGTGGGTTGGTGGAGCTTCTGATGGGCTAATGGCCCAGCTTTAATGAAATGGGGAAAGGAAAGGGAAGAGGAAACTGATTAACCATAAAAAGCACACTAAGTCAAAGCTTGTTGTCAGGTGTGACCTAAAAGCACAGGGAAATTAAGTGACTTGTACAAGGCTACACAGTACGTAACATAGGGCTGTGGGATTCAAACCTAGTCTCCAGGTTTGCAGCTCAGTACAAAAGGTGCGGTGTGGTGCATACTTCCAAGGTTCCACTCAGCACAGAGTGCTGAGCACATCCATAGTGTGACCATGCCCTGCAAACCCTGACCCAATCATCTGCCAAGATGCATGGATCAAGCTGGTGATAAGGGCACCCCCCCAGCAGTTACTGGCTCCCTTGACCTCCCTCCCAACCGGCACCTACAGGCTATCTTGGCCCTCTTTCCCCTCAGCAACTATAGGCTATGTTCACCCCCCTTCCCCAGCACCCTTCAACACCCCTGCCTCTCTCCAACCCACCAACCCCCAAGCTCTGTAGTGAATTTCTGTAGCCCACACATCGCTGCTATTAAATGGGTAGATAGATCCACAGATTCATAGCTCACAGTTTAATTCCAGTACTGCACTAATTAAATCCGACTCCCCTCCTCAAGTTTGAATTTTAAAAGAACAGCGGCCCCCTCAAAATCTTACTCTTTCCTTATCCCTTACTTAGTCTCAGGTTTGAATTCACAGGATATAGTACAGACACCCTCAGAGCTAGTCCTCCATAGGTCAAAGTTTAATTTACTGCACTAACCAATAAACCCAACTCCCTCCCCCTCACTCAGATTTGAATTTTCAAAGAAACAGCAGCCTCTTCAGAGCTAAGGCTGGGATTCCGAAGCAAGAACTGTATTGATGTTTACTTGTATATTATTTTCAAACTTGTTGTTGCCCCTCCTTCAGATCTAACAGCTCATGCTCTGTAGGTACAGTTTGGCCTGGATGTTTTTTTTTATCAAATTACTGTTCACTGTTTGAAAGATAAAAAAATCCTACCTTTTGGTTTGTGTGTGCATCATCCTCAGCCTGCTCCAACTTTTTCTTCTGTTTGCAGAACATTTCTTGTTGCTTGGTTGGTGTAAGAATGCTTTGAAATCTGTCAGTAGTGGCTAATCTCAGATTCCTCACTGAAGCATGGTTTTTCAACAGCTTAGTGGTGTGCAACTGATACCATCCTGATCACTTCTAGTTTTGTGCCACAATGAAAAGGGTCCCCACATGCACAATTTAACCTGTCTCCTCTGTGGAATATTCCTAATGGACTTAATACTTGTGTTGCTGTTTCCAAGCTGGCATATTTTTGATGCAACACCTTCCTGTGTACTACAGTGTTAGAGAAAGCCACCCATTCATTGCGTCATTTTTTTCTTTTACTCATAGCTTTTTTGCTCTTTGATATTTGTTCTACATGTTGCCATGTTTGTTAGAATGAACCTAAATAAGCCCCCAACATAAAAAGTAGGAAAAAATAGAGGGTAGGAAAGCTATACAAATTACAAAACAACATTATTAAAATGAATTGTACTGGGCTACTGAAAATCTTGTCAGGCAGGTGGACTTTTCCAGTCAACTAGCCCTGTCCGCTCATGGTTGTAAAAGTTATTTTTAACTCCTGGAAATGACAAAGGTGATGACAGTAAAAGGAGGTGCAGCACAAAACAAAAAAAAACATGAATGTGGATACAGTGAAAGGGGGACTTTAAGAGAGAGGGCATAACAGTGAAAAGGAGAATATTAATTGGAGGCTACAGTAATGAACAAGTGAGGACTCCAGTGTAATGGGGGGTTAAAGAAATTAAGCTGGGACTACAAAGAAAAATGGGAGGAGGGGGCATGAGATCAAGGAGGGCAACCACAGTATGGGGGGACTGAGTGCCATCCAACTGAAGAATTGTCTTCTGCTTTTGCACCCTCCTAGCTTCTGCCAATGGGCACCTACAGTTCAGGTCACTGTGTAGGGACAGATGATGTTGTATGGTTACTCACAATCTCACTGACATCAATAATCTGCCACAAATGATGCTCAAACTGTGGAAGAATTTACTGGGCACAGTAGTTGCTAGTGGGGACTGCTGAGGCTACTGGAAACTTGTTTGAGCAGAATATGCCTAAAGTAAACATATGCTTTGCTCTCCTGCAGGCAAACTAAATTGGCCCAAAGGGGGGTCACACGCACCCTATCATACCCTGTCTGAGGTTCCTGGCAAGCTGTTCCTTTAGTAGGGCTCCTGGACACTGCTATGTGGAGGCACTACATACAGTTTCTTGCTCCACCCAACAGCAGCAACCCCTCTACCACAAACAAGCCACTCCCTGCAGCTGCCACCCCCTTTCTCCCATTGGGAGAGGCCTATGGAGTGGAAAATCCACAGCAGTGAAGCGCTGCTCAGTTTTGTGTACTGGGAGGGGGTGCTGCTTGGATGGGGGGGAGAAGAGGCTGTTTGAGGGTGGGTCCAGCTCCACAGACTGTGTTTTGATTTCTATATTTGCCACTGATCTTTAAAACTAGCACAATGCTCAGCAGAGCTAGGATGTTGGGCAAGTCATCCTGTTTTCTTTTTTTTTTTTTAGACTTTTTCTCTCTCGGTCCCCTTAACAGCTACTTCTGACATCCCTTCACACCATCCTCCAAGAATCAGACCCCTTCCTTCACCCCCATGACTTACTCTTTGTGGCAGGGGTGGGGAGCTTCTCGACCCACCCCAATGGATCCAGCTCAGGAGGTGCCCTCTCAGGGTGGAGCTGCAGGGGACAATAACCATTTTTCCATGGCAGGGGACCATTTTCCACTTTTCTTCTCTGTGGAAGGGAGCATGTAATGGCGCACAACATGCACATCCGTACACTGCACATTGGGTGGCTGCTCCGCCTCCATGTTTGAGGGACACGGCATGCCCACCCCCAACCACTGTTAAGGGTCAGGCAAATGCTGGTCCATGTTCCTGACCCTTCCTGGGATAGGAGAGCTGTCCCTCAGATGCTCAGTCCTATCTCTCCCAGGCTGACCCCCCCAGTGACCTGCTCGCACTGTGAACACAGGTTGCTGGTATGGTAGAAGGTAAGACAGTGATGCCTCAGCCCTCCATGCAACTGAACTGGCTAGTCTTCCTGCTTTCTAAACAACATTTTAAGTAGTATGTGATGATTGTTAATCAGTACTGGTTCGAGAGCAAGCAGGCAGAGTGCATATTTCATTAGGAGATGGAATTCTTCAAAGCATAATGTTGGGTTAAGGCCTTGGCCTTCTAGTACCTTAGAAAAGTGTTCTGCTAAGAATGTCTCATCTTTTCTGCCATGTGCAACATCATCATTTCTAGGAGTCATACTAGGAGGTAAGGAGCAAAGAAGGCCATCTTAAGCCCATGACCGCTCCTATTGTTTTACCCATGATAAGTCAATACGTGTCTATTCTGGATGTAGGAGTCAAGTTTATTTTTAAATTGGGCCTTATTTTTTGAACAAAGTATTTCCTCAGATAACTCGTTCCATGGGACCACCGCACTCTGGGTGAAAAAAGCCTTAGTGTCTAGTACAGCTGCTGGCCAGTTGTTTGGATTGAAAATTTGACAGCTTCTACAACATTGAGCTGTTCATCACAGTCTTCCCCTGGTGAAGGACTTATCATGTTACTGAAATGCTTTTTCATGGACTTAACAATTTCATCTCTGAAATGGGTAATCTATTTTGTAACAGTATGTATTGTGCCAGTGAACTGTTGTACCTGTAACAACACAAGTACCTCATCTTCCCTACTAGGTCCAAACAAGGATGTAACCCACTGTCTTCTCTGAGGACCTACTATATCCATGAGTGTAACTCACAATTTTGTAACACTATGCAACCTAAACCTAAGTGTATCTATGTTAAATGTTCCTTTTACTGCACCTGTAATGCTATCCTCTGTTTTAATCGGCACTGTAATAACTGTCTTGATGTCTGCCCCCCCCCCCGCAGGTTGTAAACCAGATTTGTAATGAATGAATATATGAATAACGTCTTTGAATTCTATTCTGTCAGCAGAAATGTTGTTAACAGCAAGGAAGCGCTCCCCAGCCTGCAGTATGTCATGGTGTTCTGAGGAAAGAACAGCAGCCTCAACCTTTCCTGTAGTTTGGAAAATGAGCAGTTTTTCTTGTTGAAATGCCAAGGATGCAGATACAATCATCTGAAAAAGTTCATGAGTTAGTTGTATTGTAATGAGGTATTTTAGTGAGACGAGAGTTTTTCTCAGCTTAGCTGCTTTCATTCGGGTGTCCACATGGTCTCTGGTAAGGCCTCATCTAGAGTATGGAGTTCAGTACTGGTGCCCTCACCTCAAGGACGTTAACCTGCTGGAGAAGGTCTGCAAAGATGACAGCAGGTCAGCAGGATAAGGCATATGAGGAGAGGTTGAGGGCACTGAACATGTACTCCCTGGAAGACGAGAGAGAGAGAGATAGGGGACATGATTGGGACCTTCAAGTACTTGTAAGGGATAAATAAGGTGGATAAGGAGAGTTTCTTTCAGCTGAGTGGCAACCACAACACGAGGAGGCTCAGTCTTAAGTTAGAGGGTGAGAGGTTCAGGAGGGAGGTCAGGAAGCACTTCTTCACAGAGATGGTTGTAGACACTTGGAATGTGCTGCCAGAAGAGGTGATCTCATTGAAAACAGTGGGCAGCTTTAAGAGAGGCTGGGATAAGCTTGGGGGAAGGTAAGGATCATGTGTAGAGTGGATGGGAGCAGTAGGGAGAGGACAGGGACATTAGCTTATGCTGTGGACCCTGCAATACAAGTAGACTAGATAGACCAAATGGCCTTCCTCTGCTGTCTTCCTCATATGTTCATATGTTCTTATTGACTGACCTGACCACACTAACCTGTGCTACATGCGCAACAATGCCTTTCCACATTTTCATAAGCACATTTAATGCTCTAACTCTGTGGGCTAGCCATCTGGTTCCCAACACATTTACAGGCACAAGGTACTAGAGACCAAGAACAGAGGATGTTTGTCTCAGTCCATTCAGCATCACTGCTGATTGAATGGTAGTACTGGAGAATCTGCTGTAATAGGTCATGCACCAATGAGCAAGGCTTGACTGCATCTTGTAGTGTCAGTTTTTATTTATTTAAGTCTTTGGTAACCGGGTAAGTGCACTGATCAAGGGGACTGCTTTCAGGCATTACCCGTGCCATACAAGTGGCAGTTACACAGGTAGTGACTGTCACAAATGCACTCAGCAGGTCTGGCCCTCTACTCCCACAGTGCCAACCTCCGAGCGCAGTATTGTGAACAGGTAACAGAACAGGGTAACCCTCCTGTCTGCTTGTGGGTCGAATCACCTTTGGTCTCAGGTTTCAAACTGTGAACCTTATGCTAGCATATCAAAATGTACAGGCTCAGATAATCTGCTGTTCAGGAGGATGCCAGATATCTTTCAAGTTCAAGTTTCAAGTTCAAGTTTATTGCAGGAAAACTCCATTGAGCAAGCTCATTCACAAGGAGGTCCTGTGACATAAACACTTAAAGTACAAACACAGATAGGTAATAACAGTATATACATGAAATGCACATTACATGATACAGGCTGGATATACATACAAAGGTACCACATAGGGTGACCGTAGGTGGTAAACATTGATATGAGACAGGAAGCAACTTACAGGTTGCATACTGATAAATGAAACATGATGACTGGTGTGTGCAATACATATACAGTATTTTGGCAGCTAGAACAAACAGTCTACAACTGATATGAGGAAGGTGATTTGATAGCGTAGCAGTGGAGGCGTGAAACAAAGATAAAGCCAGGAGTAGAAGGGAAGGAAAGCAGTTAATATGGCAAATCAATTATACCTTACCAGTGGATAAATATGGCACACATGGGGAAGGAAGAGACTTAAAGACAGTTACAGGTGTCTTTTATTTTAGCTGAACTTAGCGATTTGTAGAGTTTATTGAAACTGTGCTAGTTAGTTTCAATACGGTTTGTAATTGGTTCCAAATGGAGGGAAGGGCATATGCAATATACGTTTACCAAAGGAAGTCCGCGTCCTTGGTATGTCAAGCATAATAAAGTCAGATTTTCTTAGCAGTATGCACTATACGAGCTACTAATAAAGGAAGAGATAGCTTGGCAATTTCTGCAGGAGCAATTTAAGAGTCCATAGCCCAGCATGGAGCAGGCATCTAGTAGTAAGAGATGTCCAACCAACAGCTGCATATAAGTCACAGTGGTGCGAGCGGTAGGGTTGGTAATGAACCGTAGCATACGGTGATAAAGGATGTCCAGTTTACTTAGATTTGCAAGAGTGGTGGAGAATAGATTACACCGCCATAGTCGAGTAAGGGGAGAAAAGTGGCCTGCACAAGCTTGTTTTGAGTTTCAAGGGGAAAGGGCCTATTTCTGTAGAAGAAACCTAACCTTGCTTTTAACCTTCTAGAGACATCTTCGACATGGTCACTGAAAGATAATTTATTGTCGATCCAGATACCTAGATATTTAAATTTGGTTACAACTTCCAGAGGCTCGTTTAGCGTGGTGACAAAGAAGTCTTGGGCAAGGGTATTGGGGGGGCCTGAGACGGCACTGCGGGAGAATATCATCGCTTTAGTCTTCTTAGCATTGAGCCCCTTTCACCTAAGGGCACCTAACCGGGTATCCAAAATGAACTCTTAAAACTTTATAACCTTAGATATGTTCTTACCTTTTTCCAGTTTGGTAACACCGTAAAGCTTATGAACAGTTTTGTTAGTCTTAATGCTCTATCACATGCAAAAAGAACTTCGAAGACACACTCAGGCAGTCTTTTTAAATATAGCTTTACTTAAAAATGGATAAAAATATGTAAAATGTAAACACAGAACAATATATCACAAAGCATACAATCACGTAATAGAAAACAAAGAAAACTACATACAAACTCCTACCAACAGACAGTTAGACTTTTTCTATCTAATGTATACTTCTACACAATGCTTAATGTTAGATGTTGTTTCTTAAGAGTCCAAAAAAGAAGTATCGCTCTTCAAACACAGTATACAGTTTAAAAGTCTGGGTTTCCACACCCCTTCTATGATATCATCTAGCTCCTCCTTGTTCAATATAAAGAATATACAAACAGGATGTCCTATATGGAGATATATTAAATAAGGTGACATCAGCAAACACTCATTTCCCAAATTATAAGTCTTTAAATCAAGCCTTTCCTTTGATCTTGTGTGGTTTCCTGGTCCCAAGGAATCAAAGGATTTTTATGACTTTTCATGCCATGGTGTAAAAATGTTTTTTTTTTTCTCTAAAGCATCATAAATGTTTAGGATCCCTATATCCTGGCAGCTGGGTCAGTTCTAATTAAGCCTCTCTGGTCTTTTAATTACCTCCTGGTTTCAGGTTACTATATCCTGTATTCTCACTAAAACCTGGGGGGGGGGTGACACAGCTGCCATATGGAGACAAACACACACTACATTTTTATATTACAAATAGTGTAGAACAATCATAACCAGCTGGCCAAGTGTCACAGTGACAAGTTATACAACAAGTACAAGCCATGTGGATATGTAGACATCATTGGTGAACAAAGAGAATATACAGACATCATTGGTGAACAAAGAAAGTGACATAGAAAAGTAAAATTGATGAGAAGCTAAAAAAAAACAATCAATACATCACGACAAACAACAATTATTATACAAATAAATTACTAAGGATTTATTTATTTATTTAAGTGTTTAGTCAGGAAGGCATGATGAGCAGGCTACTGCTCAATTCCAGATGTGTTCTGGGGGGAGGGGGTACAAATATATAGTTGAATGACAAGCATAATACAAGTGTGAATACATAATGGAGATAATCACTACACAATAGGTCCTGGTTTAAAGACATAACAGATTGAGAGAACAATTGATACAGGCACAGTTTAGGTACATTACTATAAATATAGTCAGATAGGTAGAACATATATTGAGATATTCACAGACTGGTTGAACATACCTGCTACTCTGTGATCTGAAAACAGCCTAGACACATGGGCAGGTAGAGGAGAAATGAGCTTGGAGCATGGAGTTAAGGCGCGGGAGGAAAGAGAAGTGATGAATGTTTGCTGGGGTGGAATTCTACAACATTGGTATGTGGTAGCAGAAAGTTGCCTGGCCAACAGCAGTGGACCTATGTGGGACAGCTAGGGACCAAGAGTCAGAGTTTCTGAGGGAGTATGCTGGGTATCTGGGGTTGACTGGGGCAGTGGCGAGGTAAGAGGGGAGCAACTTGGACCAGTACTTGGCTGTAAACTTAGAGCAGTGGCACAGCCTACAATTATCTAGAGAGGGGAGGTTCATTGATTGGCATTTCTTTATTTATTGAATTTTGTTGACCCGGTAAGCCCACTGGGCCTAGAAGTCCCTTTTTCAGGGGCGACCGGGGAAGGGGGGATACAGATGGTAAGCAACTGAAACTGAACCAGATTAAGCTGTTGGTGGTATTTTTAGTGAATGGGAGAAATTTGGCCAGGACATTGGGGAAATTCCCCTACTCTTTTTTCGATAAGTGCCATGGGATCTTTAGCATCCACCTGAACTACCACCAATCCAGGCAGATGGGACCTCAGATTAACGTCTCATCCAAAAGACGGCACCTCAGAAGTGCAGCACCCCTCTCATGCTGCACTACAGTGTCAGGGTACAGTGGTGTGTGGAGTATGGAGAGTTCAGGACAAAGTAACAGAAAGAGTGGAAAACAGGGTCCAGTCTGGCTAAGGTGGACTTGGGACTGGCACTGTAGACTACGTCTCATAGTCGAAGATGGAGGGGATTATTTTCAGCACAGCAGCACTACGGGCAGATACTGGGATGCTGTCTCAGTTGCGGAAAAGTGCACCAAGTCTGGGGTACAGCTTCTTGAGTATGGAATCAACATGTGCAGAAAAGTTGAGCTGCTGGTCCAGCCAGATCCTGAGGTATCTGAAGGAGGTACAGGCCTCCAGGGGCATCCCGTCCAGGGTGTGGAATGTGATCGGGGAGGGAAGCCTCGAAAGTCTCTGCCTTCTGCCAAAGGTTACTGAGACTGTTTTCTTGGCATTGAGGAGGAGTTGACTGGAGTGAAGCCAGTGCTGGACTGTAATAAAGTCCAGCTACAATCTGGTCTTAACCGCTGAGGCCAAGGGGCCAGATGTATACTGCACAATGTTGTCCGCATACATGTGGATTGAGGTGCGTGGGCAGGCAGAAGACAGGTCCTTCAGAAAGATGGAGAACAGGAGCAGGCCTAGGACAGAGTCTTGCGGTACCACTGTGGTGACTGGGAGGGGGGCCAAGGTGGAAGAACCGATTCTGATGGATTGGGACCTGCCTGCAAGGTACGAGTGGAACCAACTGGTGGCCCAGCTGGATAGGCCAGCATTGTCGAGCTTGGTCAGGAGGAGTGAGTGCGAGACAGTGTCAAATGCCTTGGCCAGGTTGATGAAAATGGCAGCTGTGAGGTGGACAGAAACCATTCCAGTAAGGATGGAATCAGTGAGTCTGAGAAGGGAGGTAGTGGTGTAGTGGAATTTCCTAAAGCCATACTGGAAGGGGGTTAAAAAGGAGGAGGAATCTAGAAAGGGTGATAGGCAAGAGATTACTAGATGCTCTCGTAGTTTTGCCAGAATTGGTAGAAGGGAGATGGGCAGGTAGTTGCTTGGGTTTGAGGCATCCACACCCTTAGGAAGGGGGATTACGGTGGCATGTTTCTATTCAGAGGGTACTTCAGCAAGGGAGAAGGATCGGTTAAAAAGGGAGGCCAGAGATTTGGCTATGGTGGGGGCTGAGAGGTGGAGCATTTTGGATTCCAACCCGGTGGGGCATTTGCCCTTCCTTGGATTAAGGGCAATCAGTGCATTATATACCTCATCTGGGGTGACCTGTAGGAAGGAGAAGGAGTGAGCTGAGGGTGTGGCACTGACTGAGATGGTAGAGGTGGTGCACTGTGTAGGGTGAGGTGAGGACAGGAGAGTAGCCTGGCTGTTTGTGGAGTGTGAGTTAAACAGTGTGGCCACTGTTGGAGGGTCAGCGATGGTGAGACCACCTACCTGTAGGGTAGGAGTGGGGGGTGCGAAGAAGGGCTAAGAAGTGACTTTACCACTTTCTAGAATTTGGCTGGGTGATGGGAGGTGGAATTGAGTGTGACTTTGAAATAGTTGGCTTTTGCATGGTGGATTTTCCTAGTAGTGGCATTATGTAACGCACAATATTGCTGGAGGTTGGTTAGAGAACTGGAAGTCTTGAAGGATTTTCAGACCTTGTCCCTGGTTCTGAGGAGGGTTAGGATTTCAGTTGAGATGCATGGGAGGTGAGAGCCTCTGAGTTGGTTCGCCTGAGGGGGGGGCATAATGGTCCCAGACAGCAGTCAACTTGACCTTAAATAACTCCAGATTGACTGATGCACGACCAGTCAGAACTGACCAAGTCATTTAGTAAGGAGGTGAGGTCCAGTGATTTGAAGGATCTGGTCATAAGGATTCTGGGTGGGGGAGCTCTTGGGCTGAAGATTTTTTGTACCGAGTAGATTCCACGGTGGTCGCTAAGGGCATCTGGAAAGAGGTCTGAGGCTATGATCTTATGAGGGTGTGAGGTGAGGGACCAGTTTAGAAGGGTGTGATTCAAAGTTTTGTGGTTTAATTGAATGAGCTCAGAGATTAGTTGAGCTAGGCTTAGGGCAGTCACCTTGTCCCGAAGTTTGGAGTTAACCCCAGTGAGCCAGTTCAGGTTAAGTTCCCCAAGTATGTGCAGATCACCTCCTAAAGCCACGGAGTTTAGTGTGCCCAGGTGATCCAGTATAGCAGGTGTGTTGGTGTCAGGATTGCAGTAGGTACCTGCAATGTAAATTGGAATTGAGTGGGGAAGGGAGATTTTTACCATTAGAGCATCGATGGACTTCAAAGACAGGGATAGGGCTACTGGGGAAAACTTGAATGGTGGAGGCAATGCACATAGATATACCACCCTCATTTTTTGCCCATACGATCATGTCTGATGAGTATATAGTCAGGAATAAAAAATTCAGTGTCAGGGTTGGTGGCCTTCAGGATATCTGGGCTGGGGGACAGGGCGAGGGGTTGAAGCTGGGGTATTTTATGTAGTAGGCTACATATCTTTAGGTGAGTCAGTTTTAAGCCTGAGGGGAGCTGGAGTAGAATGGAGGGGTTTGGGGTGTGGTGGTGGTTAGGTCTGGGGTTTGGCTCGATATCACCTACTAGGAGTAGCAGTAGTGTGATCAGGAGTTTGGTATTATGTACAACCCAGTGTAGCTTTCTGGGGGTGGAAAAAGGCTTGGCGATAGCAGCTGTTGGCCTACAAGCATGGGGCAGTTGGGCTAGGTGGCTAATGCGGAAGCTGGATGGGAGTACAGTGGGACCAAGTGATACAGTGTGGAAGTGGCACCCAGGGTGTGTGTGTCAGCCTTGGTACTGGAGGTATTAATGTTTATTGGGAGCCTGATACATGGTGCCTAACAGTCCAGCAGATCAGAATAGGTAGATGGCAGGAGGGATACCCAGGGGATGAGGATAAAGATAGTTATAAGGTCCAGAGAGATCATCATGTAGAGGTAGCAGTGCGAGAGTTAGAATTTCTGTTTTGTTGTTCTTAGTGTGGTGGCCACTAGTGGGTGAAAGGTATAGCCTGCAAATGGGAAACTGAGCTGATTGATATTTTAGTACCTTGTGATCAGCCCTACATAACTGATAGTTTGCCAAGGGTGGTGGTGGCGGTGGTGGGGTAGCTGACTTGAAGCATCAGTGGGGTTTAGCTCTCTGATGAGCTGCCAAGGAGCGGGTGAATGCGTACCTGCTTGCTGTGTTCTGGTGAGGGGGCAGCTCTCTGGTTGGGGGCAGGCTTCTGAAAAACCCTCCTGACCTCCTACAGTGTCGTGGGGAGCTGCTTGCTGCATGCCGGTGGGGGGCAGCTCTCAGTTTGGGGAGGCTTCGAAAACCCGCGACCTCCTACAGTGCTGTGGGAGCTGCTTGCTGTGCGCTGGTGGGGGCAGCTCTGGTTCAGGGAGGCTTCAGAAAACCCTCACAACCTCCTACAGTGCCATGAGGAGCAGCTTGCTGCATGCCGATGAGGGGAGGGCAGCTCTGCAGTTCAGTGGAGAGCTTCTGAAAACCCTGTCAACCTCCTACAGTGCCGTGGGAAGCTATATATGTGACCAGTGCAAATTAATGAATGATAGAAAACAAATAAACAGAAAAAAAACAAAAACATACAAGACAATAGCCAAGTGGGACAGCTCAAAAAAGCAGGCAGTAAGGGATGTAAGACAGGAGTCCAAAGAAATGAAAGATGGCATGGGACGCCAAAGCAGCCCAAGAGGGAAAAGTCAGAAAGGTAGGGGAAGGGTTATCCCAGCCAGCAACAGCATGTGGCCCCATCAAGCCGCCAGGATTTGAGATGTGTCTTGAAAGTGGCATGGGAGTCCAGAGAGCGGATGGGCATGGGGAGTCTGTTCCACAGAGTGGGAGCCGCTACAGATAACGCTCTGCTACCCACAGCCGAGGAGACTTTCAGGATATCCATGGGGGGACTGAGGATGCACGCTGACACCTCGAGGGAGTCCTGGTCTTGAGGAGAGACATATAAGGGGAGGCTTCACCATGCCTGATGGCACTGTCCAGGAGGCAGCCAAGCCTGTAATTAAATCTGCAGCATAGTGGGAGCCAGCCAAGAGTCTGGTAGAGGTGGCAGTGGTGAGTGCAATATGGTGCTGGGAGGGTGAAATGACATGCGTTGTTGTATGTGAAGCAGAGGCGCACACGCAAGGCTGAGGATGTGTTTGAGCAAACAGGGGAGCAGAAGTCAATCAAGGGTAGCAGGTTGCCTTGGGCAATGGCTAAATGGGCTTCCCTGGTCAGAAGTGACTTTATCCAATAAGCTGCACCAAGTTTCTGGTTAATACAGCAGATAACAGCAGAGATATGATCTGAAAAGGAGAGGGATGGGTCCAGGATAATCCTCAGATATTTGAAAGTTAGTACATTTTCAAGTACAGTGTCATCAGGTAAGACTACTGAGAGGGTGGACCCAGCCTTGGTGACCTTAGATAGGAAGAGTTTAGATACAAATAGCATGGATTTATTTTTTTTAGCATTAGCAATTAGGCGATGTGAGTTGAATCACGTGTGTGCCTCAGAGTAGTTATTGGATGAAGCCCTGGATATATTCTCAAGAGCCTTGTCATTAGTGAAGAGGAAAAAGTCATCTGCAAAGAATACGGCATCACAAGTGAGACAGTCAGAGAAGAGAGAGTTTATAAACAAGGAGAATAGGAGTGGGCCCAGGTTGGAGCCCTGGGGTACACCAGTAGTGACTTGGAGGCCGGGGGAGGTGGAAGGTCCTACACATACTGACTGAGTTCTATCCAAAAGGTAACTTTGGATCCACTGTGTGGCCTCGGTAGAGAAGCCAAGGGTACAGAGGGATGAAAGTAACAGGGTATGGTCGACCAGGTCAAAAGCTTTAGACAGGTCGACAAAGATGGCACCCATTGCCCTTCCAAGGTCCATGTTCCTAACAATATGTTTGGTAAACACGGCAATGGTAGATGTGATGGAGTGATATTTATGGAAGCCATGTTGCTGTCTGGACAGTCCTTTCCAGGAGTTTACTAAGGTGAGGGAGCAAGAATGTAGGCCAATAGTTATCTGGGGATAGCGCGTCACCAGTCTTAAAAACTGGGACCACCCTGGCATGCTTTCAAGTGCCGGGCACTGAGGAGGTAGTCAATTCCAGGTTAAAGAGGTAAGTGAGTGGTTTTAAGATATCCGGTGATACTGATTTAAGCATAGCAGGGAAAAGACCATCACTGCCTGGGCAGTGTCCCTGGGGGTGATGGTCTGGAAGCAGAAAGAAGGGAGGGGAGAAGTTTGAGGGGTATGGATGGGGGGATGATCAGAGAGGGACCAGTGGTCACCACAGGTAGCAGTTTGCTAAGGAGGGCAGACAGGTCTGTGAATTTTTTATTGAAGGCCTCGGCCACAGCCGCAGGGTCAGTCAGATGTTCAGAGAGAGTGTCAAGGTGAATAACGGGGTTATGAGTGCATGGGTTGAATAATGAGCCAACCTCAGCCCTGAAGCGATGAGGATCACCAAGACTTTCCCTTTGTTTCCCCTGAAAAAAAGGCATGCTTTTTGGCAAGGACTGTTTATAAAGTTCCATAGCCACTGGTATTCATTCCATCTGGCAGGGGAGGGGCGCTTTTTTGTAGGCTGACCATGGAGCTTATCCCTTTCCCTCATCAAGGCCAGGAGATCTTTGGTAACCCAGCGAGTACAGCCACCCATAAATCGGTGAGTAGTCAGGGGGAAATGTTGATATTGGAGATGGAGGAGTGCAGCTATGAAGAAACTCTCAGCCTCTGATATGTCAGGGAGGGTGTAGAAGGCTGACCAGTTTATCGCTCGAATATCATGAAGGAGGGAGGGTATATGTGGGTGATAGAAATTATGGAAGTAGAATAGTTTAGGGGGCGGGCTCTTGTTCTTAGAATCCCAGACCAGGTAGGTAGGGGAGTGATCGTTAATGGCATCAGACAGAGTGCCCAATAGGAGCACCCTGTCCTCTCTATTAGTGATTACCCAATCAAGAAGTGCATGGTTTTGGGTACCAGGGTTATGCCTGGTGGGGATGGTGATAATTTGGACTAAGTTATGGAGCGTGAGTTGGTTAGAGTAATCAGGTTCCTGGGCACTAAACCAGTCCAGGTTGAAATCCCCAAGGAGGATGGTGTCCCTGGCAGGGGAGAGGCTAGCTGTCCCTTCAAGGTGGGAGGTGAGACCTGCTGAGCATCCTGAAGGGGGTTATAGCAGCAACCCACATACATCTTTTTTGCAGCACCTATGGTCAGTTCCACTAGGAGCCACTCACTGGGAGAGCTAGTGTCAGAGTGGAGGATAGGGGTTGCAGAGGGAGGCTCACAGATGTAGAGATCCACCCCACCACCCCTTTTCTTACCAGGCCTGTCATGCCTCAGCAGGGAGTATCCTGGAAGACAGTAAGCAGCATCAAAGAGATGGGGTTTTAACCACATTTCAGAGAGATGCTGAGCATATGTGGCTTGTAAAGGGTGACCCAGGGTCCAAGATCGATGAATTTGGGGGAGAGGCTGCAGAGATTGATGCATGCAAACTTCAGTCCAAAGGAGGAGTTCCGTATTGGATTTTGATGATCAATGGCAGTACAAAGGGGACCAGGATTGGTCTTAATGTCTTCTGCTATTAAAAGCAAACAGCAGGTAATATGCCATGGGTACATGTGACAGAGGGATAGTAGTAGAGAAAAGGAGTAAGCCAAGACAGCAGGCATCCTGTTTGGAAAGAAATGCAAAAAAGAAAGGCCCATGTGGGTACCCTCCCACCTGACAATGGGATGGGGGGGCATCATGGGAGAAGTAGGGGGTAAGGCAGAATAGGAGTTTATGTTCTATGGCAAGTATGGAAGCACCAAGATCTTCAAGCAATAGGGTGCCTAGCAGCGAGGTGGGTGGTGGCTTTAGACAAGAGGGGATAGAAAGGTAGAAGGCGTGAAAAAGTACACAACCAAAGTGGCTGCCCCAGTGGTGCAGCGGATAGGGTGTAAGCCTCTGCATTGGAGAGTCAGGAGTTCAAAGCCAGGATGGGGACACAGAAAGCACACCTAACTTAGCAGATTAGTGGGTGCCCTGCAAGAGATGCAGTTGTTAGAGCAAGGGAGAAGTACAGGTAGATAAAAGGATGTAGGAAAATTGAAGGGACAGGAAGCTTCAAAAAAACTAATGTCCCTCTAGTGGCAGATCATTATAATCTGCTAATGGGGAACTAGTTTAGGGTTAGAGCAGACTAGAAGGGCCTGGCAGTCCTTATCTGCTGACAATTTATGTTCCTTACATGAGCTCTCTGTTCCTCTCTTCCTCTTGCTCCAGAGGTCTATAGATCACCCCCAAGACTACCCTTTGGATCCAGCTCATGCTGTGAGGGCCGCTCTCGATGGGAAATTACAATCTCGGGTTGTCCTGTTAAAATTCCTCCTTACCTGAGAACACTCTGTAGTTTTGTGTGACTAGTATGCAATACACAACCTTTGTAGTATCTTACATCATAAGATTTTGTGTGTGTGTGTGTGTGTGTGTGTGTGTGTGTGTGTGTGTGTGTGTGTATCCGCACGGGGGAGGGGAAAGAATTTATTGACATACACTCTGGACAAGGATACCATGAATAGCTGCTGGATTTTCCCAGTTTTCTATCCTTACTCCTCCCCTGCAAGTGGTATCATGTAGTCACCAATGAAGTCCAGCGCCACCCCAGTTCCACTGAAAGAGCTGCTAGAAGATGGAGCAATCAACTTTTCTTTTTCCCATAGCCAGAAAACACTCCCAGTATGTCTCTGGCCCTGATCGTGTAGTCCCACAGTTAACATCCAAGTCTTTTACGTGGTAGCAAAATGTTATCCAGCCGGTGCCACCAGACTGTGCTACAATTAGACTTTAATATTTTAACTACTCAGGACAGCATCACCAAGCTGTCTCATCTCATTCTCAGCAGGATCCTGGTTAAAATGACTATAATGAAAATTGCTTAGTGACATAACACAGCCTGTAGCAAATTTTACTTTCCATTGTACTATGAAAAAAATGTTGCACTGACTAAATAGTACATGGACAGTAAAGAGTTAAACTTTGTTCTGTGATGAGTGTGTTTTGAATTTCAAGCTGCACATACAACACTGTACTGGAATTTGCCTTTGCAGTGCACTTGTGATGTCATTGGGGTATGGCTTTAACATCTCTATATCTTCAACTGTTTGGCAAAGACTTTTTCTAAATCGGAGAGGTGACACTGTTTAAGGTGCAGCAGAATGGCTTTCCTCATCCCAGTCCTTCTAGCTCTTCTAGTATTTATCCTCAGTGGGCTTTATCTGTTGGGGACATTTCGTAGGAGGCGTTCTAATGAGCCCCCTTTGGACAAAGGTCCATTACCCTGGCTTGGCCATGTGCTGGAGTTTAGAAAGGACACTGCAAAGTTCCTGCAGCGTATGCAGAAGAAGCATGGAGATATTTTCACTGTGCAGCTTGGGGGCTATTATTTCACTTTCTTGATGGATCCCTTTTCATTTGGAGCTGTTGTAAAGGAAACCAAGGCAAAGCTGGACTTTGAGACATTTGCCAATGAACTAATTATGAGGGTATTTAGCTACCATCCCATTGAAGGGGATAACAAACTTTTGATGGCAGCAACCAACAAGCACCTGATGGGGGATGGACTGGCAGTCACTACTCAAGCTATAATGGAAAACTTGCACAACCTGATGCTCCACAGTGTTGGTAAAGGGAAGAATGAGTGGAAGCAAGATGGACTTTTTAACTACAGCTACAGCACTGTTTTCAGGGGTGGATATCTGGCTTTGTTTGGCAATGAATCTGAAAAAACAATGGGCAGCCTAGAAAGGGCAAAAGAATATGATCGAGTTCACTCAGAAGAACTCTTTCATGTTTTTAGGAAGTATGATCTTCTTTTCCCACAGTTTGCCTATGGTGTACTGCCACCCACAGGTAGAATAGAAGTTGAGAGACTTAAAAGGTTACTGTGGAACTTTGTTTCCATGGCAAAAATAAAAAAGAAGGAAAACGTCAATTGCTGGATTTTAGACCAAATGCTGACAAAAGCAGAACTTGGGATGCCAGAATACATGCAGGACAGGAATGTATTTATGCTTCTGTGGGCTTCCCAAGGTAACACAGGACCTTCCTCCTTTTGGCTGCTGCTATACCTCATGAAATACCCTGAAGCCATGAAAGCAGTGAGGGAAGAAGTAGACAAAGTTCTCAAAGAAACTGGGCAAGAGGTCAAACCAGATTGTCCACTGGTGAACCTCACAAGGGACATGCTACTTAAGACCCCAATTCTGGACAGCGCAGTGGATGAGACCCTTCGTATGACGACTGCACCACTCCTGACCAGAGCTGTGATGGAGAACATGACTCTAAAGATGGCTGATGGATGGCAATATGCCATCCGCAAGGGGGACAGAGTGGCTCTTTTCCCTTATATTGCTGTGCAGATGGACCCAGAAGTGCACCCTGAACCCCACACGTTCAAATATGACCGATTCCTGAACCCTGATGGTACAAAAAAGACGGAGTTCTACAAGAATGGGAAAAGGCTGAAGTATTTCAGCATGCCCTGGGGTGCAGGAACCACAATGTGTCCGGCGCGATTCTTTGCTGTCAATGAGTTGAAACAGTTTATCTTTTTGATGTTAGCCTACTTTGAATTCAAACTAGTTAATCCAGAAGCTGAAATTCCTCCAATTGACGTCAGTCGTTGGGGATTTGGTTCAATGCAGCCAACACATGATGTCCAATTTAAGTACCGGCTCCGATTTTAATATGTAAGAAAATTTAATTACAAGTACTTTGCATTTTTTTAGTAACCCTATCACAACTCTTTGATGTAAATTCCTATACTTTCCTGTCTTGTCACCTTAACGCTGTTAAAGGGATGCTATCAACCTTTTTGCATCATATTATCTCCAGTTAAAAATGCGCATTATATGATTGCTTACGTTTTCTAAAACTCAGAGATGTGGTTGGTTGGTTGGTGTGCTTCTTTTCTTATTAGAACTGAAACGCACAGGAATGGTGAGCTTATACCCAACTGTGTTTTGCTTCCAATCCCTGATCCGCTCTTACTGCATACCTCCTGAACATTAGGAACACCCCCAAAACAGTGCATCCATTCAAGATGCAATAGTCTCCTCTCCTCCCACAACATTATGAGTGACTATATTATGTTAGGGGCATTCCCAAGTACAGGTAAGAATCAGTGGAAGTTGAGGAAAAACATGTAAACAATCACATGTTTGTGTGGTAACACCAGTATGGTGGGTTGTCTGTTTTTTCACTTTGAAAAAGAAAACCAGAATAAGAATCAAACTACCAGCCACGTTAGTGATCTCGACAGAATGTGAGTAATCATAACACGTATTTCAATCTGAGGCCTACAAGGGTTGACAGTGTCCCTTTAAGCTTAGCATACATGGAATAGCTAATGCACTGTTTAGATATGAGATGAAAGTAAAAATATCTAATGGCTTTGCTAAATGATTTATTTGTTACTACTGAGCTCCAGTAAAAAGGATGTACAACAATTGTTTTTATTTAACTAGTGATAAGCTGTTTTGCTTTTCTGTCTTCTAACTGCAGTGTAACCTGTATAACTTGTTTGGGTAAGTTACCATTAACAGTAAGTGGAATTCCTAGCAGGGTGTGAAATTAATATTGTGTTTTCTTCAGTCAGAGAAGGACCATTCAGGAGAGAGGGAGATTCTCTGTGTGTTTCTTGGCTTGTGGCCAGGGGCCTACCCACTAAGCCAAATAGGCTTCTCCAGCCTGAATTGACAGAGAATGACCTTGCAAACCAGAGCTGAAATTGCTAGAAACAGTATCTGGGGTGTGACTGTGAAACATTGGAGCCGAATGTGCTGAAGCGTTTTTTCCAGAGACTATATGCCGGGTCCAGAGAAAAGTGCACCCCAGGGTCCTTAAAGAACTAAGAGAGGTGGTGGCTGAACCTCTGGCTATCCTGTTCAGCCAATCACTGGAAACAGGGGAGGTACCCAAAGACTGGAGGACAGCAGATGTAGTCCCCTTATACAAAAGTGGGAACAAAGAGGAAGCAGGGAACTACAGACCAGTCAGCCTCACCTCGGTAGTGGGAAAGATCATGGAAGCACTACTGAAGGAGAGATTGGTGGAACATCTGGTTGTCAATGGACTACAGGACCCAAGGCAGCATGGTTTCACCAGGGAGAGGTCATGTCAGACCAACCTCATTGAATTTTTGACTGGGTGACTAGGGGAGGTGGATCAGGGAGGGCAGTGGACATGGCCTATCTGGACTTCAGCAAGGCATTTGACACTGTGCCACATAGAGACTATTACACAAACTGGGGAATATGGTTGTGGGCAGGACAGTAGTGTGGTGGGTAGGTAACTGGCTGGTGGCAGGACACAGAGGGTGGTGGTAAATGGCTGTCACTCCACAGAGGGAAGAGTGACCAGTGGGGTACCACAGGGATCAGTGCTGGGACGGTCCTATTCAACATCTTCATCAGTGACATTGCACAGGATATAGAAGGCAGAATTTCACTGTTCACTGATGACACAAAGCTCTGTAACAGAGTAGACACACCAGAGGGTGTAGACAGAATGAGAAGGGACCTGCAGAAACTTGAAGAATGGTCAAGGGTTTGGCAGTTGAAATTCAATGCAAAGAAGTGCAAGATAATGCATATGGGGCACAAAAACCCTGGCACAATATATCAGTTGGGGGGTGAGGATATAGCATGCACCAAGCAGGAAAGGGATCTTGGGGTTGTCATCTCTGATGACCTCAAGGTAGGGAAACAGTGTGACAAGGCACCAGGTAAAGCAAATAGGATGCTGGGATGTATAGGCAGGGCATCACCAGCAGGAAAAGGGAGGTCATAATTCAGCTATACAAGACACTAGTGAGGCCCCACCTGGAGTACAGTGTACAGTTCTGGAGACCATACCACGTAAGGACATAGACAGGGTAGAGAAGGTTCAGAGGAGGGCAACAAAGATGGTGCATGGATTGCATCACAAGTCCTATGAAGACAGGTTGAAGGAACTGAACATGTACTCCCTGGAGGAGAGGAGGGAGAGAGGGGATATGATAGAGACATACAAGTATCTTACAGGGAGGAACAGGTTGCAGGAATACACTATTTTTAAGCGAAAAAGATGTTTCAGGACTAGAGGGCATGGGATGAAGTTGGAGGAGGACGATTCAGAGGAAACATGAGAAAGAATTTCTTCACAGAACAGGTGGTGGACAAGTGGAACACCCTGCCAGAGGAAGTGGTGGGGGCTGAAACAATCACGGGATTTAAGAATGCATGGGATAGACATAAAGGAATTCTAGAGGTCAGGGGTAAGGGGAAATAGACTTCTAGGAAAACAAACTGAACTTACAAGCTCAAATGGGCAGACTAGGTGGGCCATAGGCCCTTATCTGCCGACACTGTCTATGTATCTATGTATCTATGTATACTGTATCCTAAGCCAAAGCTGCATCTACACTCTGACCAGCATGGGGAGTCAGTCACTAGTGCAACAGTTAGTGCTGGTTTGTGGTCTCCTAAGGGGTTATACCCGGACAGGGGGTGAGTTGTGCCAGCCTTGATCCCTTATGCTGGTCTTTGCTTTAGAAGCCAGATGCCAGAATCTGAGACTCCAGAGGTTCAAGCTGGTGAAAAAAAGCCAACCATCTGGCTGCTATTTCAGAGACTGAGGTCCTTCAGAACTCTGATTACCTCCAGGGCAAGCCCTGCAACCCAGTTTCCAAGGTGCCTTTGAAATGGGCTGTTTGGTCATCGTGGCAGGATTACAAATATCAATTTGCCAAATCTGCCTTAGTGTTCAGCCACCAAGTTCCTTTTTAAAAGTTTAGCCCCACTTACATGGATAACAAAACATTGATCAACCGGCTGAAATGTGCATCAGGCATGCAACAGTTCACGTCTGTGTACCCATTGAAGTTAACTGGGAGTGTTTTATTGGACTGTTAAACTGGGGACTGTATTTAAATTGTGCCATGTTGGTGGGAGGTGGAATTTCAGTTGTAAATGTGTTTCAGAGACAATACTAACCTATCAGACCAAGTGGATTCAGTCATATATTTGTGAATGGCTATTACAATATGCAATGCAAGTCCATTGGTCCACAGTGTGGACCAATGGTCTCGCAGCTGACACAGTAAACTTTCATTTGGCAGGCTGCCATGGAGGTATGCGGGTGGGTCTGCTGCTGCCCGCCGATGACCGGGGGGGGAGCTGGGTGGGCAGGGGGTCCTTTGTGCGTGGGGTGGTACCACTGGATCACCAAGGATTTATTTCCATTGCTTTTATGGGTGATCGCAGCAATGGGAGGGGTGGGGGTTTACTACTAGACTACCAGGAATATATCAATATATTATTTTTGACAATCTGTGTTCCATGATGGGGAGGAGTACAACTAGACCACCAGGGACAGATTTACGTATAATATGGGTGATCAGAGGGTCAGGAGGGGCTACCACTAGACTACCAGGGATTATACAAAGATGTATGTTGGGTGATCAGTGCTACTGGGAGGGGGGGGTATCACTAGATTACCAGGAATGTAATATTCATTTTTTTTGGGTGATCAGAGTTATGGGCAGGTAGGGGGTACCACTGGACCACCAGGGTCATTACTGAGTGCTTGTGTACAGTGTTGGAGCGGGAGCCGCCCATGGCTGGTGGCTGCTGTGCTGTGCTTAGCAGTATGGCAGCTCACCTGTGGGTGGCTACAATTTGAGCCTACTTTTGTGGGCTCAGCTTTGTGTCTCGGTATGCAGCGCATCTCAGGGTTGTGCTAGCACATGCGCAGCACATCCCAGGCTGAATATCAGGATGTGCCGCATATGCATGGGCATACCCCCTGGAGTTGTGCTGCATACATTATCTTTGCGCCCATGGCATATTGGGTATTGTGCTGCACAATCCCCTCTTCTGATTATTGCCCCGGGGTTCTGGGGTTGCGCTGGTGCAGCTCAGTTGCGCCAGGTGCAACCACTTTGAATATCTAGTCCACTGTTTCTTGTTGTTTCTATCTTTTCTTTCCCCTTGCTTATCTGTAGCTATAAAAATATATATGGATCTTTATGCAAAACTGAGTTCTTTGGTTTTAAAATGTACATATTTACAATGTTGATCTGATTGCAAACAGCTATTTGGAACGCAAGGGGTTAACCTTAAGATGCAGTTTGACCTCCTCAGGCTTGTTTGAAAAACTGTCAGCAGGAGGCTATTGGGAGACAATGTTCTACTTGCAAGACTGCTCAGTAAAGAAACTGACAAGAACTCTGATACATTGTGTGAGAAACAGGTTGTCTCTAAATAGCTCAGGATGCAGATATCAATTGCCAGGCAAAGGCTTCTTATAAAAAGAGAGCACTTTTTTGTTGGGGAGAGAGAGAGAGGGAGATAGAGAGACTAAAATTTAGAATTAGAGATACCCTCAGAGGAATGACTTTCTTTTGGTTCAGCTGCCTGTATAAAAGCTACCCTGCACAATTTTTATGTTTGCTTATGCGCATGCGCAAGAAATATTTTGTGGCAGCTTAGGAGAGACGTGAGTTGTGGAGATGCGGCACTGTGGCATCCAAAGGCAGCACTGCATTTGGGTGCTTGGAACTGTTTGACCAATGCAGACAGAGTGTCCTGATGACACTGGTTCTGCAGAAGTGCCACCAAGTTGAAACATTTTGGCCGCTGCAATCAGGGGCCACCTCATCATTGCAGCACCAGCCATTTCACTGCAATGAGGGAGTGACCCATCATTGCAGGGTGGTACTTTACCATCCCCATGCCCTGTCCCAGTACATTTGCCAATGGGGGAGCCCATTCCCCGTTGGCATACTGTAAACCGTCCCCCATTTGTTGTGTGCCAAGGGGTGCCCAATCACCCTTGGCAGCATGCACCTCCCAACAGTCTTTCTTTGCTTATGGGGGCCCAATCTTGTTGGTTTCAGTCCCCCAGTTCAATTGCAGTTTGCTGTGTGTGCCATAGGGTGCCCAATCCCCTCAGCTCTCCCCACACTGATATGTGCCAACAAGGTGTCCAATCCCCATTAGCTACAGCCTTCCCGAAACACTCAGGTGGGCTGAGAGCCCACCCGAGTGTGCCAAATGTCCCTGAAAAAAAAAATCCCACAATTTTTTATTTACCCTTGTAAAACAGAAAATGATCCCTCTTAGAGTTTGGTGGCCCCTCCCCAAACCCGCACCCACTCCCTATGCATCCCACCTCCCCACACCCACTCACCCCATACTTACCTCTGGAGCCCAGCATGATGATCTTCGGTGGACTGGGAACACGTCCGCACTCTTCAAAGTCGACTGTGAACTGAGGAAATGCCGGTAAACTATATAATGGCATAAATAGATTTTTTTTCAACTTTGGTGCATATCTCAGGCATTTGGGGGAATTTTGGCACCACATTTTCAACATGGGATAACTGGGACCCCTCCTCATGAATTCAATCACTGTCATGGGGTTATTCAGTCCCGAAAGTTGATTTCACAGTCACTGCATGGAGTCATCTTTCAGGACTGATTAACGAAACACCTCTGCCAGTGCTCATGAGGTGGGATCTCAAAAAGTTATCGCGGTCGACTTTGAAGAGTGCAGATGTGTTCCCAGTTCACTGAAGATTGTTGCACCAGGCTCCGGAGTTAAGTATGGGGTGAGGGGGTGTAGGGAGGCAGGGTGCGCAGAGGGTGGTGTGGGTTGGGGAGGTAGCAGGACAGACCTCAAAGTATTGTTTTCTGCTTTACAGGAAGAAAAAAAAAAGGAAAAACATCGCAGGATTTAAAATTTTTTTTTACAGGAGCATTTGGCATGCTGAGGTGGGCTTTCAGCATGCCACCCGAGTGGTTTTTAATGTTGGGGTGTGTAGCCAACAGGGGATAGGGCACCCCCATTGGCACATGTGGGGCAAGAGCCAAGGGGGATTGGGCACCCCTTGGCACAAACCCAACATTTGGGAGGAACTTATGCTGACAGGGAGTGGGCAAAATGAAGCCAACATGGACTGGGGCCCCGTTCGGCAAATATAAAACTGCTTTTGTGGGCACATGATGCCGAGAGGGATTGGGACCCCCATGGCACAGGGGGGTAATATTGTTTGTGAACACGGTGGTGGCTTGCCGCTGCGTTCACAAACAATATTACAATAGGCAACGTTCTGCCCAGCAATGATGGTCGCACACTCATTGCAGCGGAATGGCTGACGCTGCAATGATGAGGCAGCCCCTGATTGCTGCAGCGAAGACATTTCAATTCAGTGGCACTTTTGGAGACCAGTGTCATCAGCACACTGTGCCTCCATTGGTCCACCAGTGCCAAGTTCCCAAATGTAGTGCTTCCGTTGGCTTCCACAGTGCCATGCCTCCACAACCCGCTTCTCTCTTAAGCTGCCACATAATGTTTCTTGCTCATGCATGCAAGCAAACATAATGACTACTTCTGTACCATTTTCACTAAGGAGAGGGATGGCCTATTGCCAGAATGGGCTGGGGGTGAAGGGGGAGAAGGGGTGATGGACAAAGTGATCACAGGAAGTAGGGTGCTAGAGGGGCTGAGGGAAGTAAGGGTGGACAAGACACCAAGTCCCGATGGTAACCACCCCAGGGTGCTGCGGGAGTGGTGGAGCTGTTGGCTGAACTGCTAGCAGATCTGTTCAACACCTCCCTGGAAACAGGGTGTGTGCCCCAGGATTGGAGGGTGGCCCATGTGGTGCCCATACACAAGAGTGTGTCTAAGGAGGAGCTAGGAAATTATCAGCTGGGAAGTCTCATGTCCATAGTGAGTAAGCTTATGGAGCCGATACTGAAGGACAGGCTGATGGCATTCCTTGACAGTAATGGCCTCCAAGAAGGGCAGCAACACAGGTTCGTCTCAGGGAGGTCTTGCCAAACCAACCTAATAGAGTATTGTGACTGGGTGACAAGGGAGTTGGACAGTGGCCAAGCGGTACATGTCCTGTACTTGCACTTCAGTAAGACCTTTGATACAGTGCCTCATGGGATACTGGAGGGGAAGCTGACGGCAGTGGGGGCGTGAAAAAAACTGACTAAATGGACAGAGAACTGGTTACAGGGGATGGTGTTGAGGGTAGCTGTGGTGGAGGAGCTCTGAGCACCCAGAGCAGTGACAAGTGGGGTGCTGCAGGGGTCAGTGCTGGGCCCAGTGCTATTTGGACTCTTTATCTCCAATATAGCACACGAAGTGGGGAGCAGGGTTAGTCTGTTTGCACATTATACCAAATTGGGTGGGGGAGTAGTAGACAAAGAGTACAGATGGGGAAAATTGCAGGGGGACCTAACCAAAGTAGAGGCACTGTTGGTGGAGTGGCAGCTAGGATTCAATGCAAAGAAGTGTAAGGTGATGTACTTCAGTACTAAGAACTAGAAGAGGAACTATTGGTTGGGGATCAGAGAGAAAGAGAAGGATCTAGGGGTGTTGGTAACCGGGAGCATGAACAATACAGCCCACTGCACGAGAGCAGCAGCAAAGGCAAACAGGATGCTAGGGTACATCGCAAGGGGGTTCTCATCCAGATGCAGGGATGTGATCCTACCTCTCTACAGATCATTGGTCAGACCGTTTCTGTAGTACTGTGTGCAATACTGGAGGCCATACCTGAGGAGAGATATAAAGCAATGATGTAGACATGCATACTCACTGTACACATTTGTGTACAGTTTTGTTGAGTGCCTGTCACAAACCATAAGCCACTCTGTTGATATTATCATTATAATCTGTAGAATTTGAGTTAGTGCAGGCCACTGAGGAGTGTCCAATACATGTATAACCTCTTTAGAGAGTAGAGGAGTCATCTGACAACAATCTGACTTGTTTGGAAGGGGGTGCCATTTGGAAAGGATGTGTACATTTTTTAATTCGGGGGGTGTATTTGTTGGAGATTGTATACAAAATGGAAATTTCTGGCTACACTCCTGAGTATTATAAAGTTACTGGAGGGGGTGCAAAGGAGGGCAACAAAAATATTAAAGGGGATGGAAGGAAAGGAATATGAAGTTAGGCTGAAGGACCTGAACATGTACACACTAGAGGAGAGGCGGGATAGTGGGGATATGATTGAAGTGTTTAAATACCTGAGGGTGTAAATAAACCTAGCACCGAGGGGGGTGTTTAAACTGAGGAGTGGAAGAGAGATGAGGGGCATGGATTAAGGTTGAAAGGGTGACGTTTCAAGAGGGAAATGAGGAGGCACTACTCCTTTGAGAGGGTGGTGTCTAGTTGGAATGTGCTGCCAGAGGGGTTGGTAATGTAGGACAGTCAATAGCGTTAAGGAGGAGTGGGATAAAGCAAGAGGAAGAGTCAGGGGCAGGGGCTGGAACAAGTGGAGGAGGAACTGAGGAGGAGGAGGTTGGGGCAGCTGCAATCTAGGGTGCTAGCTGCACACTTGGGCAGACTTACATAGACCGACTGGTGTGTTCTGCTGGCAGATTCATATGTTCATATGTTCTATGTATGTTCATATGCAAAATCACAGTGACTCTGTTCATGAGCAGAGGTCCTATGTTGAATATTTGGTGACAAATGTCCATAAAATGACTACATTACAAGCGTGCACTGTGCAGTTTCCACGCACCCTCGTAACTTCACAAATTTGTAGTATTTTCACTCCAGATTTTCAACATGGCCATTTTTTAACACCTCCTTATGAACAGTACAGCTGTCATTTTTCACATACTGCCTGAAATATGCGTTTATACATCAGGTGCAGAATACTGCTGTTGGTATGGGAAATCAATGTTCGGGACAGATTAACAAAATCATAGTGACAGTGTTCATGAACAGTGGTCACAAAATGCCTATGTTGAAAATTTGGTGAAATAATTCCACTAAATGACTGTGTTACGCACATGCATTTCACAGTTTCCACATACGCTTGGAAGTTTGAGCATTTTTAATACTGTCACTACAGATTTTCAACATTGCCATTTCTTCACACCTCCCTATAAATGGTACAGCTGTCATTCTTCACATCCTACCTGACCTGTGTTTTCGTACATCTGGCACACAATGGCACGGTCGCTGTGGAAACTCAAATTTCAGGACACATTGACAAAATCAGAGTGCCACTGTTCATGAGAAAAGGTCCCAAATGCTTTCATGAGGTGGGGACCACAAAATGCCCATGCTGAAAATTTGTACTGCAAATACCAACACATGCCTGGGGTGTTATGGTTTCCACCCTGTACAGACTGGCAGGCATCAGGGGTGTGCCTTTGGATTGCCAACTGTAATGCTCATGCCAGTCCAACGTCACCCCACCCGCCCTACAGCCACTGACAGACATCGAGCTGTGCCTTGGGCTCTTCAGCCATACAGTTCATCCCATTCTATAGTGCACCCATTTCAGCGTATGCCTTTATGGAGTGGGGTGACTGTAAAGCCAAGCTCCCCAAGGCACACCTCAACACTTGTAAGTGTCTGCAGGATAGGGTGAGGTGAAATGGCATAAACATTATGGGTGACAACCCAAACGCATGCCCCAATGCCATCTGTCTCTGCAGGGTGGAGGTGGGGTTGGCGTGAAGTTCAATACTTCACTGCCATTCCTATTCTGCATCTGTCTAACTCCTGCATTTTCAATGCTAATACCAGCAAGCAAACTTTTGACTTTGACAAATGCTTGTTTATTATGTTATTGAAAAATAATAAAGCAGTACTGGCAAATTTCATAACTGCTCCTGGTTTTCCTATGCTTCCTGACCTTTGCCTCAACAGCAGACTGCATTGCACTGAGATGACAGAACACATGTCTGCATGTTGTTACTTAGGGCCTTAGCTGAAACTAAAGTGAAAGCCTGTGTATAAGGTGACTTTATTTTGGGTGAAGCCTTGTCAGCCTACACCCTCCTTCCCACCCTTGGCGTTGCATTTCCATGATGCATTGTGCTTGGTTGAGGCTTTTAAGCATTCTTGTGTAGTTTAGAGAGATAATGACAAACCATACAACTTGGAAATTCTCTCTCTCGTCTTGCATCCTTTATGAATCCTGCAGTACATACTGCCTGCCTTCCAAACTGTTTGCCCAATCCACAGAAAGTTCCTAGCCTGTCTACACATGTGTAGGGCTGGGAAAAGTCACTGAGTGCTCCTTACACGTAGGATGCACACCACAGAGGCACTCCATGGTATCCTTCATGAGAGATATGTGCCCTCTCCGTAACTAGTCTTTCTCTGTGTGTCTGTGTGGCTATTTAAATGGGCAGGGCAGGGCAGGCCAGGGGGCACTGGTGGGTATGCAGGAGCCTAGGGGCCACATTAGCAGTACCTGGCATGCTCCGCACAATGAGAAGGCAGTGATCCATTCATGAATCTGTACATGCATCCATTTGAATGTATGTGGCTCAGCAGCCCCTCTGCCACCCCTGCCACCACTCTGGACTCCACACTAGTGGAGTGCAGTGGTGCTGGAGATGCCATCCTGTGTAGACAGGTAATTGGGGAACAGTGTTCCAGCCTGGATAGGCACAGTCTGCACTTCTCCTGCCCACCTATGTGGATCGGGTCCTGGGTCTCTGGTATGCTACATTGGGATATCCTAAATGCCTGCTCAACCAACTGACAGTTTTATGTCTCTACATTATTTTGCACAAACTATTAATACCTGTCATCTGATAAATGGGGCTTTCAGTCATTCTAATTATATTCACAGGCAGATATAGTACAGCATAGTGGTTAAAGAGCACAACTCTACTAGACTTACACCAACTACATTTTAACTTCAGTGTTTTCTAGGTTTGTTTTACTTTTTCCCCGGTCTACTAGATATTATAGATTTTACAGTACTTATTTCACCAAGTGTTTCAAAATGTGTCTGACTCTCATGTTAGCCTTATAATTGCTATTTGTGACATCACAGTCTGTTGTCATGATGAGTAGTATGATTTCATAAACAAAGCCACTGTGAGTTTGCTTGGGGAGTAGAGCTGGGCGAAATCTGTGAATTCTGAATTTGTGGAAATTCTGTGAAATTTCAGAGATTTCATAAAATTTTCTGAAATTCTGACTTTTGTGAAATCTGAAACTTCCAAATGTGTTTAGTACATTTTCACCCCATTCCACAAACATTTCTGTCTGAACTGTGAATTAAAACCCATGAATTGCAGAATGACAGTTCTGAGGAACTTTGTTCTGCACTTTAATAGATTATTCCTTTCCACAGTATAATACATTAGTCTGCATTTCATTCATTCATTCATTTATTCCATAGTTTAGTGACTCACAGAACTGTGAAATGAATGTACGAATTGCAGATTAATGTATTAAAGGGGACACTGTCCACCTTGTTTTCTGAACTTTTTTTTGTTATGCTTCTCTTTTAATAAATTATGGCATTACAAATATATGTATGTGTTTCTGTTTCCAGAATGAGGCTATATGCATATGTTTTAACTGAAAAACACATTCACAGTTACACAGGTGTTACCACACCTCTACAGATGTGTCGTTTACATTTTCCCCAGGCAATATTCATCAGCGTTGTGCCCTTATAGTACGTGCTGATTCCAAACATAACTCACTGACACGACAACTGAATGTGCTGTTAGCTCGCAGTGTCAGTGCTAAAACTCCAGTTTCAAATACATTTATCAAGCACTGAAGTAAAATGTGTTGCAGTCAATGCTGAATAATATTGTTTTTATCTTTAAATATTTTCTAATTTGTCACATTATTTAGGGTGCAGCTTCTCACATGTATTGCAAAATGTGTATTTTTTGTCGAAATTCTTAGGACTTCTTGTACAGTGTACTCAGGAAGTGAAAACACATTCTAACAAATGCCTATCTTAGATGATCATGTCTGACAGACAACACTACTATCCCACCTCCCACTGTCAAAGTCATGTGGCCTTGGTGCCAAATAATAAAGCAGGTACACATTCGCCCCCCCCCCCATCGAGAGCTAATTGTTTAATTGTCAGTTTCTGTAAACATCATATTTCAAACTGAAATTAAATAAAACCAACCTATTCCATCCTCTGTACACTCTACCACTCACCTACCCAACCTCCTCACAAAAGTATTGCCTGCCTTAATACCTCACAGTGACTTCTCTTGTATTTGGAAGTTGAATCCTCACTGTCTCATGATGAGCTGCTTCTCCCACCTCTGACTGCACTGAAATGAATAGAGCCCATGCAGTTCAATGAATCCATTCATTTCAGAGTGTTTTTTCTTTAGTGTGTAATGTTTTTGTTTTTTTCATATTGTATGTTTACCTAATTTATTTTGTCAAGGTCTTATGAAGCATCACTCTGATAACAATATTGTCGTCAACATTCAAACTGACCCCAAAACTGGTGTTGGTTGAGCACGTCAGTGTACTCTGCAATCACCAGTTTCAAAGACAGTTTGAATGTTGACACCCATGTTGTTCATTAGAGTGATGCTAGAGACAGTGAGAGAAAAAAATTGGTAAAAATATTTAAAACACAAAAGTCACAAACAAAAGCAAAAAAAAAAAACATTGACATGACTGGGCTTTATTCATTTCAATGCAGTCAGACATGAGAGAAGCAGCTTTTCATGAGACAGTGAGGATTCAGCTTCCAAATGACTTTCAATGACAGATCTATTCAATTCCTCCCTCCAATCAGGATGTGTCCCTCTCGATTGGAGGATGGCACACGTCGTGCCTCTACACAAGAGTGGACCTCGGGATGAACCAGGGAACTAGAGACCAGTCAGCCTGACAGCCATAGAGGGGAAAATGATGGAGGTCATCTTAAAAGAATGGACAGAGGAGTTCCTGGAGGCAAATGGTTTTCAGAATGAAAACCAACACAGGTCTATCCGGGGGAGAGCGTGTCAAACCAGCCTAGTTGAATTCTTTGACTGGGTGACAAGATTCCTAGATGGGGGAAAGCCTGTTGATGTTCTATTCTTGGACTTCAGCAAGGCTTTCAATTCGGTCCCACATGGAAGGCTGATTTGGAAATTGAGGAACCTGGGGGTGGGAGAAAAATTGGTGGGGTGGGTGGTAAACTGGCTTAACAACAGACAGCAGAAGGTAGTGGTAGGAAGGGAAGCCTTGACTCACAGAAGGGTCATCAGTGGTGCCCCACAAGGTTCAATGTTGCGCACTATCCTTCTTAATGTGTTCATTGCGGACATTGGGAAGGAGTCAGGAGTAGAATGAGCCTGTTTGCTGATGATTCCAAACTGAGGGCTGAGGTGGACAGCAAGGAGAGTAGAAGGGCACTCCAGGAAGACTTGGTGAGACTGAGAAACTAGGCACACATGTGGCAATTAGGGTTTAACGTATGTAAGTGTAGCATTCTGCTTCTGGGTGCCAGGAACCCTGGGTATAGCTACGATGTGGGGGGAGTAACACTGAATGTCTCCATCGCTGACTGTCTCCATGAAGGAAAAGGATCTGGGGGTGATGACTGACGCCAAATTGAACAACTTGGAGCAGCACATAATAGCAGCTGCTAAAGTGAATGAAATGCTTGGGTGTATAGCTAGGGGGATAACATCCAGGAGTAGGGAGGTTATACTTCTCCGGTGCAAGTTGCTGGTGAGGCTGCAACTGGAATATTGTATGCAGTTCTGGCATTCCCGCCTGAAGAAGGACATCACACTGCTAGAGAGGGTCCAGAGAAGACCGACAAAGCTGATTATTGGAATGGAGGTAATGTCATAGGAGGACAGACTTAGAGAGTTGAACCTGTACTCCCTGGAGGAAAGAAGGGATAGGGGAGATATGATAGAGGCCTTCAAACACCTGAAGGAAAACAGTAGGGTAAAAACAGAGGGACTGATTAAAGTGAAAGGGGAGGGGACTACGATTGGTCATAGTCTCAAACTGGTAGGGGGGTGACAAAGTGCACAGAGGGCAGGACAGGACTTGTTTTATTTCATTTCAGTTTGTAACACAATGTTTGCAGGCAGTATGAGACAATTAGCTCTTGAGAGGGGTATGCGTAAGTGTACCGGCTTGGTTATTTGGCACCACCACTGCAGGACTTTCACTGTGGGGGTGGGGTAGTAGCAATGTCTGTCAGAGATAATCACCAAAACAGGCATTTCCCTGTGTTTTTCACACCCTGAGTATGCTGAATAAGATATCCAAAGAACTTCAACAAAAAATACAAATACTGCAGTACATGTGAGAAACTGCACCTAAAATAACATGACAAATTAGAGGCAGTATAAAGATAATAACATATTATTCAACATCGACTGCAACTCTTTACCTCAGTGCTTGACAAATGTATCTAAAGCTCGAGTTTTTTGTCAAAGGCACTGTGAGCTAATAGCACATTCAGTTCTTTATAATAACTGGGTTCGTCTTTTTCCCAAAGGAAAACTGTGGCATAATTTGCTGTTACAAAGGAGTGTTTACAGTGGCAAATGCATGGTTTCCCTTGCTCCATGCATGTGCCAGTTGCAGCTCTTCCAGACGGACCACTGGTCACTCGCCGCTCAGAGACTGAACCATCACTTGGACTTGGTGGTAAGTGGGCTTTAAAACAAAATCTACTGCCACCATCGGGATAAACTTTCAACTGCTGAATAAATAAATAAAAAACGTTTAAATAAGTGAAGACAACGTTACGCTAAAATGTACCTGAGCTGTGGCCACACATGAACATCTTTGTATTCTATATAATTGCTGTGGCAAAAAAGTCAAACCCAGCAATTACATAAAACAAAATAAGGGGTGGTGTGTTTACACACACCCAAAGTGTTAGATGCTTGCACAAACCCCTCGAGGGTTCATGCAGCACCTAATATTTCGGGTACGTGTAGACTTTTTGTTACACACTCCACCCCATACTTTATTCTACATGTCATGCCAGTGAGCTCTTTCAGGAACCAGCATGTACTACAAGGGCACAACAATTGATGAATGTTGCTTGGGGAAAAATGCAAACAACACGTCCCTGGTTGTGTGGTAACACCAGTGTGACTGTGAATGCATTCTGCAGTTAAAAAATATGAGCATAGCCATGTTTTGGGGGATAAAAACACATACACATATTTGTAATGCCATAATTTAATATTTTATTTAAAGAAAAACATAAGTTTTTAGGAAAACAAGGTTGGTAGTGCCCATTTAAACTACAGAAATAAATTTCTCAGAACTAATCACTGACAGAGATCAGTTCTGCTGCATTTCTTTCTGCAGTTTAATACATTACTCGGCAATTCATACATTAATCCTGCCATTCTAAGGCAGAATTTCCACAAAAGTTGCCAAAGTGCATTCCAAAATTTGCAGGAAAGTGAAATTCCGAGTTTCGCAGAAATTCTGCCAGTGGGATTTTACTTTTGCATTTTTACACAGCCTTATAGGGGAGGCAAATGCTTTTCATACAGACCTTCTGGATAGACTACTAGACCACTTCCACTTCTTTTTCCAAGAGATTAGTGGTCCCTATTAGTAGATAGTCTATGGGATGTGGTTCACCACTGTTATTCTCCATGTATTATGGTAAGGCAGATTTTTAATATGATGTTCTTTTTTCCTTGGAATATTTTAAATTCTCAGCTTATAAACTGCACCAGTTTGGCATTCTTTAGAAATCCTGCAAAGAAAAAAAACACCTCCTTCACGAACTGAATTTGCATATGCATTATACTCATTATATATTTTATGTGTTTGTAAATTAATAGTTTGGTTAACTAGAATCTGCAGCTTATCCAGTAGGTAGGAAAATGGGCAGACTGGGTGGGCAAGTAGTCCTTATCTGCCGTCAAAGTCTATGTTTCTATGTTTCTATTTTGACTCGAGGTGCTCTGCAAATGAGACTTGTTACTCACAGAACCTATGCTGTATACCTTAAACTTTTAAATAAGAAAATAAAATACTGAGATGTGTTGTAACCTTGGAAAGGAGCACCGGAAATGAAAAAAAATATCCTCTTAGTAAATTTTAATAGCTGAAACATCATATTTATAGAGGCACATGCAGAAGTGCTGAGTTACCATTTAAGAGCACAGAGCTGTGAGTCCAGAAACTCAGAAGATCCTGGTTTGAATCCTATAGCTGACGCTTACTGCGTGAGCATGAACAACTCTCTTAACCTCCCTGTGCTTAATTTCACTCAGGGGGAGTACCTAAAATTGAGTCAGCTCAATCTGCCTTTCCTGACAAAAACTTCTAAATAAAATGAAGATACTTGCCAGATAAGGCACGAGGGCATGGGTCACACAGAGCAGACATTAAGATAGGCAGGATCCATTAGTTCCCATTTTGGAAAAATAGCTACCAAAACCGAACTATTCTTTTGTTCTTTTCACAATTTACTTTCTCACAACAGCTCATCTGAGATGCAGCTTCTTATTTCCAGTGGGGTCCTACTTCTCTCCCGTTTTATAGCAGGGAGGGCAGGAGAATGTGGTGATCATGTGATCTGGTTAAGGAAGTCAATGGCTGTGGTGGGTTTTGAATACTGATCTCCAGATGGATGCTCTATTTCTGCTGTGCTGTGTTATAACCACTAGACAAAACTGCCTTCCAACTCAGAACAATGTCTTTGTAAGTCAGTTATGAGAGTGTAGCTGTGCACCATTAGTAAGGAGGTAACTTGCACCTTGTATTTCAAATTATTACTCTGGACACTCATTGACAGATTCTTTTGAACTTGTTAGAATCTGTAGAATGTACTAAACTGTACACACATTAAAAATATTATCTCATTCATTTTGCATTTAAGATCCTGATTTTATGAAAATCTAAAGTATTTAAAATTCCATGGAATTCCTCCAGCTCCTGATTGACTAGAGACCATTCTAAACAGTGATGCTATCACTGTACAAAATTACACTTACATTGCTGGCTATGAGTATTTTTACCCATAAAAAATCAGTCGGCAATGTCAGCTTCCTTCCTTCCTTACCTCCTTCCTTCACAGTACATGTCCTTTGTGCGCGGGCCGGATAGTCTTCTTTCAGTTTTTAACATTTGTCTCTCCGAGATCCAGGACTGGATGAGGGCCAGCTGGCTGTGGTTGAACCTGGATAAGACTGAAGTGTTGGTCATGGATCCAGTTCACCAGCAGGTGGGTCTATCGGCCACACTACTCTCTGGTCTGTGGCTTGTAGATGTTCAACTACTTCAGGAGAGGTGCGTAACCTGGGCATTATTTTTGATAGTGGTTTGACCTTTAGATCTCAGGTGTCAGCCGTTGTCAAGGCCTCATTTTTTCATCTGAAGAATATTGCCCAGGTGAAGCATCTGGTTTCTCTTGAGGACCTTCCAATGTTGGTCCATGCCTTCATGACCTCCCGCCTTGACTACTGCAATGCCCTCTACCTAGGGCAAACCGGGGTTGATATCTGCCACTTACAGCTGGTGCAGAACACTGCGGCCAGACTGTTGACTGGTACTCCATCATATTACACCTGTGCTTCGTTGGCTGCACTGGCTGCTGGTACAGTGGCAGATCACCTTCAAGGTCAGGTTACTGACCTATAAAGCCCTACACAAACAGGGACCTCGCTACCTACAAGAGTTCCTTCATCCCTACTGCTCCCTTCACCCACTCTGCTCTGCCGATGAGGGATTGCTAGAGACTCTCAGGGTGTGTTTGAAGACATCTGGAGCCCGGTCTTTTGCTTTTACAACCCCCACCCTGTGGAATTCTCTGCTTCACCATATTATAGAGTGCTCGACCATAGAAAGCTTTAAAATAGCTTTAAAAACATACCTATTTAACCAAGCATTCCCAGTTTTTAATGAATGACCTATGCTATGTGTATAGTTTTAGCATAATTGTAATTGATATTTATTCTGTTTAATGTATGGAGTGTTTACATTTTTTGGTGGTTGTGTACAGGCGCTTTGGCTTTGAAAAGCGCCTTTTATAAATAAAGTCCTTCTTTCTCTCTCTCTCTCTCTCTCTTTCTCTCTTTCTCTCTCTCTTTCTCTCTCTCTCTCTCTCTCTCATTCTCTCTCTCTCTTCTCTCTCTCTCTCTTTCTTTCTCTCTTTCTCTCTTTCACTCTCTCTTTCTCTCTCTCTCTCTCTCCTTCTCTCTCTCGCTGTCTTTCTCTCTTTCTCTCCTTCCATCCATCTGTCTGTCTGTCTATCTATCTATCCATCCATTTGTAATGGCCTCTTGACTTACCTTGGCTGCTCTGGAGTCCTCAGGTGTCACCTGGACACATCTCCTAAGGGGGCTGGCCTGGGTTCACTAGCTGGTAGCAGAAACAAGAGTTAAAGGAAAACTACACCCAAAACTTGAAAAAATATATGTTGTGCAGAGTGTTTTAATTTGTATGTTAAGTTCTAGTGTTTCCTTCCTTCTGACTGGTATTAGGAGTTTTTCCCAAATTAATCTGCTAGCTTTATACTAGTTTTACGACCCCTAGGGATCTTCATACCTGATAGTGCAATTGTATTTCTTGTTCCCACAGTGAATCTTGTCTCACGTGACTGTGATATAGAGAGACCCAACATTCAGCACACACATGCCAAACAAACTAAATATCTTGGAAGCTTTACAAGCTGCACAAAATTACCAGCAGCAAAGTTTTTCAGGACAGTAGAACCTTTAGGATGAGGGTGGTCACATAGCTGAATTCTACAGATTTTAAAATATAGCCATCTCTATTGTTGTGAACTGATTGCAATGCAATGCTTTCTGCTGGATTTATGGCCTCTACATCACCATCACATGAAACAAGGTGCATTGTAGGACAAAGAAATGCAATAAAGCTATTTGATACGGAGATCTCCAGGGTCGTAACTACTTTAAAGCTAGCAGGCTAATTTAGGAAAAACTCCTAATGCCAGTCAGAGGGAAGGAAACACTAGAACTTCACATACAAATTAAAACACTCTGCACAGCATATATTTTTTTCAAGTTTTGGGTGTAGTTTTCCTTTAAATGGTGTAGTGCCTCCACCTGGGGTAGTGATATGGGATACCTGTTGGACAAACTGCAGATTACCACCCACCAGGAAATTACAATAAATATCCCCAAGGCAGCCCACAACACAATGACAGTACCCCCTTTGCAATATTTCACAATGACAGGATGTAACATGAACCAATAACAGTACTTATTATGTGGAGAGGGACACAAGGGAGAAGAGCACAACACAGCAAATTCAAATAATAAACTATTCCCCACATTTTCTCCCACACCTCCCACCTGTGTATGCACCCAGCTTCTCCCTTACAGCCATTTTGCAACTGTCCAGTTAGTTGTGGTCGGTACCACACCAGGGTAATGTTTTCAAAGGCTGGGCTTAAACATTCTGATATCAGCTTGGAAGAAACACTATTATAGGGGCCCAATAACTTTTGACAGTAGAATAGAACTTTAGAAATTCTTGCCTGTGCTTAGCTTGGGTGGCAGAGTACAGCCCAGGACTTACCCCCCTTTCCTGACTAGCTAGCTAGCTAAAATAAAATTTCTCTGAGTCACAGCTCAGAGGTACTTACAGATTAGAGGTTCTGGGGGGTTCAGCCTGTTGGAGTCACTGTACTGTGCTGGTATCAAACAGTTGGTGGTGCACCACAGCAGAAGAATGGAGGACACAGCAGCTGGCTGAAGGATTGAAGAATGCTGGACTTCACTTGTCAGGCCTTTCCAAACTCTGCCTCTGGGGCCTTTGTATACAGTGTTCACCTAACAGGCCTCTCAATGTCTTCCTCTCCAGTAGCATCCTTGTTGGTCTGGGGGACAGGGCAGGCTCAGTGTGCACTAGACTTTTTAGCCTGGCATATGACTTCTGAAAGCACACTCATAGCTGAGCTTTGGCTCAGTCTCTTGCCCCAGCTTGCTCAACGTCTCTGACTTTCAGCAGTTAAGCAGTCTAAAAAACACTTACCCCTCTGAGAGTGAACACAGTTTTGCGCATCTCTTTTTTCTCTGCTGCAAAATCTCACAGCTTACTGGCTGCAGGTTTACAGTCTCTAGCTTCAGACTACAATTCCCCTGCTTCCAAATTGCAAATTACCATGTAACCAAAGCACAAAAGCAGGTTTTAAACTTGCTCAAGGAAATCACTCAGCAGTTCAATTATTTTCCCTGTTGCCACTTGCTTTTCTCAGGCACTCTGTAGTTTGTTCAGCCTGGGGTCCACACAGGCCAGTGGGCAAACAGAACAGGTCTTGGAGCTGGGTAGCCCAACACAGTCTCTCTTGCCTGCTCTCCTAGGATTGTACCAGAATCTCCTCCTTTTTGGCAGGCTTACTGTCTCTTTCATAGATTTTTTACAGCTTCCTTTCTGATTTGCTGCCTTAATCCCGGGCATTTTGGTTGCCCTCTCACATTTCCCAGCAGCACCCCCTCCCTCAACTGCGAAGTCAAAATAGGGGCTACCATATTGGTTTAGTTTTTAGCTGCCAGTCCAACTTGCCCCACAACTTTAATTTTAAGCCCTTTCAGGGGCTAATACTTGCGTGTCCTGGCTCTGCTTTCCCAGTGGGAGCCAAGACACCCATTATTTTACTTGTTGGGAACCTCCATTTGCCCATCAGGGCTCCTGAAACACACAACCCCCTTTTGCATCCTTTCTGGTAGCTCTTCAAATGGAGCCATGAGTCCTTTAAGGATTGATGGTCTAGACTTGTGCATATGGCACACTGTGGCAACCTTTTTTGTTTACTTATGCTCGATCTGGCTTTCTCTGCCCTGGACCGAATAACTAACCCCCACACACCAGTGGCAGAGATGGGGAGGCTGGGGCAATCCTGGCTGCCCTAGTGAGTAGTGGTGCCCCACCACCATCTTTATTGACTGTTTAGTACCCATTGTGGAGCCCATGATTAACTGAATGCCCTCCCTGGCTCCCAAACCTGGCTACACCACTGTCACACATGCCTGGAGGTGTGGAAACACACAGCAAACCTCTTTTGGACCTTGGTTCCCTCTATGGATGGGGCTGAGAAATGGAGGGTGCTGGTGGCCACAGCCACATAATGTATGGGGCCACCAGGCCCTAATCCCATCCGGGACAACTGGATCTGGACACCATGGGGCAGTAACAGGGCTGTAGCCCACAGGTAAGCCCCAAATTATGAGGGCGAGGCTTGCACACTCCCCTTGCCAAATGCTTGGTGTCCCCAACAAGCCATTAAAGGCTACCCAAACATTATGTACAAGTAAACATGTCAATAAGCGCAATGCTAACTAACACCTGGTTCCTGACTATTAAAATACTTGCATGCACAATAACACAGTCACAATAGCATGGCATATTTAGACAATAAATAACTGTCTATACATATTTTGTAGCATTCAATATCACTCCACATTTCCCCACATTGAAATGTATAATTGAACAGAACCTGGGAACACTTGGTAAGACATACACATGAGGTACTATATGCTTATGAGTGACATAAGGGGGGTATTGGAGGAGACACCACAGGTGTCATAGGTGAGCTTGATAATTGGTATAGGTTCTTTTCAAGACCTTCTAGGCAAAGTTGCATTTTCCCTAGAAACAGGTAGCAGTGCATCATGTCGCAGCTCTGTGCCCAGCATAGGGGCCTAGTCAGGAATTGAATTGCTTGCTTGAATTTGTTCACCACTGGCCAGGTCTACTACATTGTCCATATCAATGTCCATCACAGGCTCTGGCACTTGGTTGACAGGCCTTCCCTCAGGGACAAAGGGTACAACTTCTGGATTCAAATAATGCAAGGGTTCAATGGGGGCAGTACTTGTGGGGGGTCTTGCATTTTTCCAGTCCATTTGATTTGTCTCTGGCACATAGTCACAACAATCAATATCTTCCCCATCACTATCATCAGATGTGTTTTGTACAGACTCTGGTTCAGGTGCTGTAGCTGGGGTGCTAGACCGTGAGTGTGCCTTTCCTGTTTGCAGTTGCACAGTTTAACCAGTGGCAGAGCTGGGGGGGGGGCGCGGTTGCCCCTCCTGGCTGTCCCAGTGTGAGTAGTGGCACCCCACTACCATCTTTATTTACTGTTTAGTGCCCACTGTGGAGCTTTTGATTGACTTACTGGCTCCCACTGACTCCCAAACCTGGCTCCGCCACTGAGTTTAACTCCCAGTCTTTGACCTTCTGGCTACTGGGGTTTCATTGGCAGGAGCAGGGTCAGTCACAATTTCTCCAATGAGCAGCACAGTTTTCTCTAGGCCTCTTCCATGTTCTTACCAAATTTTGTAGACAGGCAGGTCTGGCACTGTTTTAACATAAAGTAAATCTCTGGCACCCAACAATCTTGAATGTTGTGCTTGCCTTGCTGGCCCAAATTTCACAACAGGACACGGTCTCCTACAATACTTGAAGCACTTGATGTCTGACTCTCTTGTCATATCTATAATTGCTCTCTTAATCTTTTTATATACTCCAAGTAGGTCTCCTCGGAGGTTCTGTCATGTGACACCCCAAAACATAGGTCAACAGGCAACCTTGCTTCACATTCGATCATCAAATAAAATGGTGATCACTTTGTGGCATTGCTCTTTGTGCAATTATAGGTGTGCACAAGATAACTGACCTTTTGACTCCAATTTGACGTGTCTGCAGGGTCCAGGGTGCCAAACACATCCAATAATGTATGGTTGAAGCATTCAGGCTAAGGGCCTCCTTGAGGGTGTCTACTCTCAGAGTCTCTGCCTTGATTGGAATTGATCCTTTGAGGGATTTCATAATGATTGACAAACTGTTGTAACACTTTCACCACTGTACTTGCCGTTCGATCTTTAGTGGGGTAGGCTTATACCAGGTGGAGTGGTCAGTTATTACCAGGATAGTTGACTTGCTTTTTTCTGTCTGGTTCTAGTGAAAGAAAGTCCATACACACTAATTGAAGAGGGACATTTGTTTTGGTATTGACAAGGGGTGCTGCGCTTTTGGGGGAGAGACGTTCACTTCATTCATCTCAGATAAGTTCTACAATGCTTTTCTATGTCTCTCTTCATCCTGGGCCAATAGAATCTGGTTTTCACTAAGTCTGGAATGCATTCATAGCCTAGGTGTCCCATTTAATCATACAGTGAGGTAAGGACTGCTTTGCGGTACTTCCAAGGCAGTACCAACTGTCTTCTCAGTGAGTCAGGATTGTCACTGTTTTGGATGTTTCCTATCAAAAGCCCATCTTGTAAGGATAACTTGCTCTGTTCTCTCAGCAAGAGTTGCCCATCTGGATGGGTTACACATACTTGGTCTGTACCGAGTCCCTTTTCTAGAGCTTTAATGACCTCCCTTAATGAATGTTCCTCCCTTTGCACATGCTGCAACTCAGGCTTACTGGGCTGCAGCAGAGAGGACAGGTCCAATCCAGTCAAGTTTAACTAAGCAGTGGGAATGAGGTCTGGTGAAGCTCTCAGCATATCAATGGCCCTGTTGGGATTTGCTGGTACGACTACTTCTGGAGCATTTGAATTAGCATTATTGTCCAACATGCGATCAGATTCACCAATTTCAGATATTTCATCTTTGTCTGGCATTTCACCAATCTGGCTCTCACTTTCTTGGTCAGGGCTTGCTACTTTAAGTTCAGACAGCTCCACAAGACATAAAGAATCAGCTACTTCGGAAGTTACACTTTGCTCTTCACTATAAGAGGGTGCAGGGGTAATTCAGAGAGCTGGCTAACCAGATAGTCCTGAAGGTCCGGCATCGTCTCCCATGTTACACAAATGATTTCTTTGGAATAGCTGGCCTGGTTCAAAAGAGGGATTTAATCCCCCTAAAAATTGGGGTTTACTAAATGCCTTCCTGGGCTATCTAATGCTCACTGTCAGGATAGTGTCCTGTGTCATCAGTAGCTGTATGTGTCTGTGTGAGAGTGCTATAGAAAGCCTCCATGCCTGTCTCTTTTATAGAGTCATTACACTGTGTTAGAAGTTAGTCTGGGCTGGATCCAAGCAGTTCAGGGTTCAGGACTGGCTGGGTGAGTGGTATTTCTGCTCCATTCTGCAGTTGCTATTTGTGCAGAGGGAATTCTGTTAGGAAATGTGTTCTTCTTCTGTTTCTCAGTCTTATTAATAATAGTATAGTAGTGTGTTTAACCTACCTTTTCTTGCAGCTTGGACTTTTTAAATAAGAGCCACCATTTTGGTTCCGGACTGCCAGAGTTGGAAAAAGTGAACCTCAGGGGAGCTAAAATGGAGATTGTCCCCAGAGGTCTTGTGGGATTGAACTCTGTAGGAACTGTAGTTTTTAAGGTTTGATGTCTAAATGGACCTGGAGGAGGAGCCCTTGCTGTGACACAGTTCCCTCAGCCATCCAAACCTTTTGGATCTCAGAAGAAATCCCCAGAACTGCCTTCAGCAGAGTCAATTGTGACCATCAAGCATTTGTTCCTGGGTAGGAGCACAGGAGAATTGGTGGGAAGGCTGCGCTGGCCTGCCTGTCACATCTTCCAGTCAGAAAACCTGTGAATGTGAAAGCTGGAACTAAATCTAATTCCTTTGTTTGAGATATGAAGCCTGAAGAGAAAGAGAGTGATTACTGCCTGAATTTGGGACTGAAGACTTGCTCCAGAAGTGAACGGCCTGCCAGGTACCAAATTGAGTCACGGATTGAGAGATTTGCACAGAACATCTGCTAAATTGCAACCAGACTTTACCCAAACTGTGACTAAGAGTTGTGTTGCTTAGAAGTGTGCTGAATGTGCTGTGCGGGTTGCGATTTGGTTCCCACCTTCAAGTGTATTATGCTAGCTGGAAGCTGCTCCAGCACTCGCACACACTAAATCCAAACTGCCTGCTCTGGTCTGGGTCCTGCCATTTCTTCCTAGACTGCCTCTCCCATCGCAGAGACATTTTCCAATGAAAGACCCGATCAGGGATTTGGCTCCCTGATCAACACTATCGAACAGGTAGCAACCACCTCTGTCAGTCATGTGGGCCCCACTTCCCCTGGCAAACCAGAACACCATCCAGAGGTCTTCATCTCATCAGTCCTGCCTCCTGGTCTGGGTAGTGTGAGAACCAAACAGGGTAGCTCCCTGCAACAAAGCTGAAATCATTGTGTGTTATCTGACTTACTTGTTTGGGTTTATTACAACAAACTAAGTCATCTGGCTCTGGATTACAAATTCTGGGTTGATGTGCATGCTAATTGTTTTCTTTCCTAAGGGCCTCAACAACAGCTGCAATGCCAGCCTACCCTGGGCATCACTTCAGGCTAGCTGGCTTACAACAGTGTTCCCAGGGTTGTGTGACTGTATACAAGGGACGTTTAGTGCAAGCATTTTCAGCCCAAACTAAACAGATCTGTAAGTCATCTGCTAGATTCATCCCCACCCCTGTTCACATTCCCCTGAATAAATCAGATTGTGTTGTTTTTGCATTTAATCTGGCTAGTGTGTACCTTTTTGGTGGGGGTGTTGTACTGTCATTGAACTGTTGCATTACAGGTCTTATTTTACAGGGGGTCTTTAGGTCAGCTGCAGATGATCCAGCCCTGGTGGTAAGTGCAAGGGGTGTGAGCAAGTCATTAATGCCATATGGTATATGTGAACGTTTTGCTGCTATACTGTTTAGGCCACTAGAGGGGTTGGTGGGGGTTATAGCATCCTGAAGGGCTATATCAACAGCAGTTATGCCACCCCAGAACCATTTATTTGGGTGAAGGCACCCGTTCAAGAAGCTCAGGCCCCTCAACCTGCGCATAGTCACGCAGGCAAGAGTTACAAGGATAATAGGTAGCCCCATATTCACTATCGTCAAACTCAGAACGATTGTCATCATTGATAAGAGCATTACTTGTTGATGGGTTTGGCTATGGAACAGCAGAAGGTGAGCTTAATCATTTTTTTTTAGCAGCAGACCTGGTCACAGGCCCAGTAGCAGCATCATTTTGAGGTACCGTTTACAATGATCTATCCAATAGGCAAAAGGTGATTTCTGTGAACTGTCTTTACAGCTCCGTCATTCTCTGGACACACTTTGTAAACTGGCAGTTCATCCAGCTTACTGATAAAAATGCACAGGGTGTGATTCCACCTGTTAGCTATCTTGTGTTTCCTGTGCAAGCCCAAATTTCTCAATAAAACATGATCCCGAGGTTGTAACTCCTGAGCCTTAACATGTTTGTCATTTCTTTCTTTACTGGCTAAGTTTCTCTTGGCAGCCATTGTGTGAGCAAGCTGATAAGCTTGGCTTTGAGTTTTTGTACAAATCTGAGATAGTTTTTTGCTTTGATTCCATCTGGTGACATCCAAAATAATGTCTATAGGTAACCAAGTGTCTCGATCAAACTTAAGGTTATATGGGGAAGAAACAATTGCATCATTACGAGTATAATTGTAAGCGTGTACCAAAGTGCTTTTTTGATGACTCTACCTCGGCTTGGTCCTTGGGATGAAGTGTGCCCAGCATGCCTAACAATGTTCTATGAATCCTTTCAGGCTGTGGTTCTCCTTGTGGATGATATGGAGTGGTTCTTGACTTCCTGTGCATAACAAATGAAATGGTCTGTCACAACAAACACATTGCCAATATTTTTTGCATCTGGCTCTAAGCTCAAAAAGTCAATACATACCAGCTCCATCAGTGGATATATTAACCAAGGGCGCTGCTGTCTGTGGCTGAGCTTTTCTTTGAAGGCAGCGACCACGTGTTTTGATATAGGCATCAGTGTCAGCACCCATCTTGGACCAATAGAAGCGAGCATGGGCTAAGTCTGAAATTCTGTCATCGCCCAAGTGTCCCACCGGATCATGGAGTGCTCGTAGAGCCACATGTTAAAATGTAGAAAGCGGCACCAATTGTTGTTTAATGACTTGGCTCTGTCCATCTGTGGTCTCTCAAGAAAGTATCTTGTTTCATAGCTTGAGCCTAGGCCCTTCTCGGAAAAGCAAAGTAGTTCTCCGGTCTTTGGATCGAAGTTTGGAAACACTCTTTCCAGCATTTATGGCATTCAACACAAGCTTAATCACAGAATGGTGATACTGCTCCCTCTGGATATTGACTGGAGTAAGTTGAGGCAAGGTCCTCAGGTCTAATGCTGCAAAGTTTGAATAAGCTGCAGAGACACAGGTTTCTGGGGACCCCAGGCAATCAACCAGACAGTCTACAGTCTCAGAAGATGGGAGTTCATCCTTGTCAGACTTGTGGCATAGGGTCATATCAGATTGTTCAGACATCCTCACCCACTCAGAATTTGATGCAGACCTTCTGGATGATGCATCCTTTTCGATGTGATTCAGACCTGGATGGTACTCCACTGAATAATCATACATTGAAAGTGCTGATAACCAACAGTGCCCAGTTGCATCTAATTTGACTAAAGTTTTGACATACATGAGTGGGTTATTGTTGGTCTTTACCAGAATTTTAGCACTGTAGAGATATTCGTGAAATTGATCTACTATCACCCATTTTATTGTGAGGAATTCAAGTTTATGCACAGGGTAGTTTTTCTCAGATGGCGTCAGGCTTCTACTAGCAAATGCCACAGTGTGTAATCCTTCATCATACTCCTGATAAAGCACGGCCCCAAGTCCTTTCAAGCTGGCATCTGTATGCAACACACACAGCTTATTTGGATTTGCATAAGCGAGTACTGGTGCATGCGTAAACTGATGAATAATACTGTAAAAAGCTGTATCATATTCGTTGGTCCACTGGGCTCCAAATGGTTGACTGGCCTTGAAACAGGATTTGCCCCTTCTTTGACAGTACTCTTTTTATATTTCCAATTTGTAGGTGGGTACCCTTGAGTCAAATTTAGCAGGGGGCGAATGGCTTTAGTGTAGTCTTTTACAAAGTGGCGGTAATATCAGCAAAAACCCAGGAATCTTTGCAGCTCTTTGAGAACATTAGGCCGTGGCCAGGTAGTTAAGGCTTCCACTTTGCTTGGATCATTTTGCATGCCCTCAGAAGACACAATGTGGCCTACATAGTTTACAGATTGCTGAAAAAACTGGGATTTGTCTATGGACAATTTTAATCCAAATTCTTCTAACCAGGACCTTGAACAAGTGAGTCTCATGCTCTTCCAGTGTTGTGCTAAACACAATGACATTGTCTGGATAAACAAAGCATTCAAGAAGGTTCATGTCTCCTGGTGCTCATGAGATGCTCTGGGGCATGTACAACAATTCATAAAAACCCAGGGGACAGACGAATACAGTTTTTTGTCTATCCTTGGGTGCCATCGGGATTTGATAATACCCACTCCTGAGGTCTAAGACAGAAAACCACTGGCTCCCATTAAGACAATCAAGGGCATCCTGGATGTGAGGCATTGTGTACTGGTGGGGTATAGTTCTTCGATTAAGTGTTCTGTAGTCCACACATCCTCACTGACCCATTTTTCTTTTGGACTACCATAATGGGGGACGCATAAGGGCTACAGGATTCCTGGATAATTCTAGCTGATGATATCTCCTGGAGGTGGCATTGAACATCATCAATGTTGGCAGTGCCAATCTGTGGGACCTCTCTCAAAATGGCCTCTCATCATGGAGCCTAATATGGTGTTCAGCACCAGTGACATATCCGACATCCCATTCTTTTAATGAAAACACTTTGCTCCACTGTGCCTGCTTGGAACTAACTTTATCCTTCCATTCTTCAGGAATGGGGCACTTCTCAAAATCAAACAAGTCTGGAGATACTTCATCATTCTGCTCGGTATGGTGCTTGCTTTGTAACATTATGGTATCTGCACAATATACTGTAGCCAGGGTACAACCTTGGTTGACTTTAATATCCTGACCGCGGACACATATTGAATTTGGGCCACCACCCTCTGGGAATATGCATGAGCATGGGCAGGCAGTATACTAGGTTGAACTAAGAGCCCATCTGGCAACTTTCCTTCCTCTGGGGAGTCCAGCATAAGGTTCTTGTTAGTCACATCCTTTTTTATTAACACTTCGCCCCTGACACTACACTGAGCATTAGGTGGCAAGACAAGAGACATTGAGTCTTTCTTCCACACAACTACCTTGGGCGTGTCCTTGTTAGCCTCCTTGGCCTGCATCTGCATTTCTTATGCTTTCCCACAATGGCATGGATGGGTAATGGTCATCCAGTCCTCTGGCCTTGTCTCTCCTGACACAGCTGAGATAGTTAGCCAAACATATGAGCAGGGCCCCTACTTTTCTGTGGCACAGTGGGACCAATTTCTGCGGCAAGACTACCATTTGCCACAGAACTTCTGCGGCGGTGGTTTGTAATTTCTGCGCGGAATTTCTGCAGCACTAACAAACTACCATATCACAGTGTCAACTTGTCATCCTGACTTCACTTTCATGGCAGTGGTTATAGCAATCAGGATGGTGGAAAGCACAGTAACACTAGTTCAAAAAATAACAGAATTATAAAAATAATTTTATGCCTGAAAAAGAAAAACAAATGTCTCTCCCTTAAGGTCCTAGCCTGTTAAATAAATTACATATGCAGAGGGGATCTTATGTGATAAATAAGGTATTTCTATATGCATGCTATCTATCCCACTAATGAGGTTTCCACTGTCTATCACTTATACATTTGTATGTGCTTTCTACACCACTCATGAGGTTCCCACTGTGCATCACTTATATATTTATATGCAATCTGTAACATACATAAAAATGTGTGTGGTGAGAGAGACATAGATACTGTATATATATATGTGTGTGTGTGTGTGTGTATATATATTTTTTTTAATTTCCATGAACTTGCATTCTCATTCATACAGGTCCCATTAGAAATGGAATAGAGGAGTTATTGCAAAACTCATTTTTGATGTCAACCTGCTTTCCCTGAAACAATGCGTAACACCATCAGGCCATGACATGCATGTGAACCAATTGTGAGATAGAGCTCTCCAGACCAGCACAATGTGTCCACCATGTGACAGAACACTGCACCATACCTTCCCAGGCTCCGAGCAGTGATGCGTTCCACCAATCCTTGTGCTGCCCAGCCAACTCCCAGAGCTAATCTCTGAACCTGAGTTGCCGGCATGGAAACACAGCATGCTACCCTCTGGCCCAACAGCTGTCCCTGCACAAAACATTTCTCCATAACTTTTAGGTGATTCTATCAACCAAAGACAATATGTAATCAATAACCCTGGCAAAAATGTGTACAGTGCAATTATTTAACAGTTCTATTCTTTCAACAGGTCTACACATTATTATATTCCACTTTTCTAGGCATAATTACTTCCTTTTTCTTAAAAATGACAGTTATTCATTTCAGATGGCATCTCTATACCTTAAAGGCACAAATAAGTTTGTACACAGTGAGGTATGGACTTAACAGGTTTGTGCTGTTGACAAAGTTTTGTTTAAGTTGGCCCTAGTACAACAATGTAAGACTGAAAACTGTATTAGGCTGTAGTGCAGGTTGAGCAACTATCACCATGTATGATGTGCTGTGCCACCGTCTCTGGCAGTGGGAGCTGTGGTAGATAAGTGACTGTTCATTTCTGTTGCAGAATGCAGCCATTTCATTAGCTAATGTATGATGTTATAGCAATGATAACATCACATTCTGAGCATATGGGGGTTTATGATATAAAAAGAGGGGAAGGGAACCAGGTTCTATGGAAAAACAGAAATATTAATAAAAATCAATAAGAAGAGTGGTCTGTGGCACATGAAGTTCTTGATGAATTGCAAGTTCTGTGCAAAATTCTGCGGCCGAAGAATTCTAGGGGCCTTGCATATGAGCATTAGTACCAATTAGCAATGGAATTCCATCATGCAAAACAGTTGGCTGGCAGACCAAAGCCAGGGTCTCTACAGGCTCATCCACGCCAGCAACAGTGGAAGGAAAAGATAGCCATATCTGTAATTGCCATGGTAAGGGTAAGATTTATCACTTAAACCCCTTTAAGGAAGTCTTTCAAAGGGTTGTAGCAGGTGGTCAGACATGTGTTGGTCATACCGATCTTTAAATAATATAGTGACCTGAGATTCACTGCCCAATATGGATCAGGCTGGGATACCATTAATGTGCAAAATGGTCTCCATAGAAGAGCACACCATCTCTGACCAGTCTGGAGGAGCAGTGGTAGCAGGTGTTTTCACAGTAGCCTTTGAGGAAAAAGACTTGTAGGAAGGCTTGCCAGAGAACTTGGGATGGTTTTGCTTGATTTGGTTCAACAACTTGGCATTCGCTATCCTTAAATCTTCTGGGAACTGGCAGGTTCCCTTAGTAAGACCATCCTCCCCACAGTGGTAACAGAACACACCCTCTAGGCCGCCTGGGCTGTGATGGTACATTTGGGGTTGGCTGACATCCATGGTTGAGGAGTGGAGAAGAATACACAACTGGGGCTTGAACAGGGGCACTGGCATCAGGGGTCTTAGTTCACTCTCTCTCTCTCTGCCAAACTGGAGGCTGCACACTACATCCTATTAATTCTTTCACCATGGCTGATAATTCACTTTGTTCAGTCCTTATGCTGCCATCTACAGTGGGCACCTGAGCATGCACTCCCCCTCCCATAGCAGATGCATTTTGAGGGGGCTCATAGTCTTTATCAGCAATGGCCCTAGTGGTGGTGCAAATTTTTAGTTCTCTGATTTCTTTAAGTATCTCTGTCCATGGTGGAGCATCCCTAACAGTCTCTTTGCACTTGTCTGGCACTATGTTCGGCCTTTAAACCTCACCCACCTGACCACCATCAGTAACCTGGGCAGCAGAGGCAGATATGTGAGGGGGTCCCCCAGGGTGGCCTCCTTTGTTCGGCCTCCCGGACTTCTCTCATCAACTCATCATAGGGGGAGGTGAATCCAGCCAGTCTACCAGCCGTAACTATAGTTGAGAACATGAAGCAGATTTAAGTATCTGGGCAAGCCTAATTCGATCTAGCTCACCTGAGCCACACTGCCTTTCCTAAGACTCTTCTTTAGGGCCTTCTCATGCCGAGGCACATATACAGACAAGGGCTCCCCTTGGCATTGATGGGTTATTCTAAACCTCCACAAAAAGATCCTTGCCTGAGTCTTGCTTCCCAAATACATTTTGCAAAGCAGCCAAATAGTTCTGTGCAGATGCCCCTGGGTTATTAGCCCATTTTGCATGAATAGTATACAGAGCGGGACCTCTGAGACTTTCACGCAACCTTTTCCTCTTCTCCACCTCAGAACATTGCCATTCAGCTACTAGAGGGGCAACACAGTCTATTCACGTCTCCCAATCATCTTCCCCATTAGGTGTGGGCAAGGAGCCAGAAAATACTTTTAACTTGCGCTAATAGTCACGATCGACTGAAGGCACAGGCAAGAGTATGGGTGGAGGCTGCTGGAGCTTGATTTGGAGGGATTGAGAGGCATAAGTATGGTATAAACTTCGAGAGAGAAGAAAGGAGCAATGAGGTACCCATCGAGGAGAAGGAAATTTTAGGTGGGCATGGAGAAGTGACTGGCGCAGAAGTGAAAGGGAGGCAGGAGCTGGTAAAGGGGCAGAAGTATCGAGCCCCCACCTCCCATGAACTTATTTTGGCCCACCTATCCCTTCCCTCCTCTGCCCCCTTCAATATAAGTGCTTTATATGCTCCACGTAAAGCCCCACACAATGCCATCATTAATGCCATCTCATCAGTCTCTGCCCTCACTGCAAATGGTGAACCCCTGCTCCTAGGTGACTAGAATCAAGACTGGCTCTCACCAACCACCAGGCACACCACCCTAACCATACAGGCCCTCAACCTCTCTCAACTCATTAAGGAATCTACCCTTCTAAACCCCTGCTCACAAAACCATTCCCTCCTTGACTGGATTTTATCCTCACACCCCCACCTCATCTACAGCTTGAGCGCCCTTTCTGATGCTCTCAGTGATCACTGCATCACCTATTGTAATAACAAAATCCATGGTTCTCACACTCCACCCAAATTCATGTGGACCCACCCCCTCCACTCCCTCAACATCACTGCCCTGCAGCACGATCTCCTAAATGCAGACTGGCTACCTGTTTTTAGAGCAACAGATGGTGACCTTGCCCTATCCCACTTTTTTACAGATTCTTAACCTCACCCTTAGAAATGTCAGGGTGAAACGACACAACCACCTCTGGATCTCTTCTGATCTCATTTCCTTGTGTCACAAAAGGGGCAAAGGCTGAAGACTTTACAAATCATAAAATGCCCCAAGCGACGTCCAGACCTACAAACAACTATGAAACAGTTGCACCAAGGCTATCCACCTGTCAAAAGCCTCATATTTCAAATCCCAACTAGAACAGAGCCTGAACTCCCATGCCTCCTTCTGGAAGGTGATCCATTCCCTCCTGGAACCCCCATCACAGCAAGCTTGCACAGTTCTTAAAATTGATGGCTCCCCTGTCACTGACACTGTCACCATTGCCGATGCATTCAACAACTTCTTTATTTTCTGTACCCTACCCGACTCCCCCTTCACTCCAGCACCAGTGACTTCTCCATGCCTGCCTAAAATTCCCCCCGATGGCTACCTCATTCCGCCTTTCTCATCTCTCAAAGTTTATACCGTGCTTATGTCTCTCAGTCCCTCCAAATCAAGCCCCAATGGCCTCCACCCCAGACTGCTCCACATCTCCACACCAGCCATTGTTGACCCCCTAACAAACATACTCAATCTCTATCTCCTCAGCTACTGTTCCCAAAACCTGGAAGTCAGCCAGAGTCCCACCATTGCACAGAGGTGGAGATCCCTCTTCCCCTGCAAATTACAGGCCCATCTTCATCCTCCCCTCCCTTGCCACAGTCCAGGAATCCCTCATTATTGCACAACTCTCAGACTTCCTCTCCTCAAGCAACTCTATATCTCCAGTGCAATCAGGTATTCAGAAATAAAACACTTCATGATCACCTCCTCATTGCAGGTCACTGACTCCATCCTCACCGCAATGGATCAAAGCCAAGTCACTGTTGCTGTCTTTATTGATTTAGCTAAAGCATTTGACTCCATTTCCTACTCACTCCTACTCCACAAACTCCTCTCTTTTGGTCTTGTGACACCCACAGTTGACTGGTTTTGCTCTTACCTCCAACACAGACAGCAGTCAGTACTAATAGGTGACACTCTCTCTACTCCTCTCCCTATCCTTTCTGGGGTTCCGCAAGGCTCCATCCTTGGCTGCATCCTCTTCTCTCTTTTCATAAATAATCTTCCCTCAATCTGCCTCTCCTCCAACATGCACATGTACGCTGATGACACTGTCATCTACACCTCTGGTCCGTCCCATAACAGTGTCCTCCCCATTATCCAACAAGACGTTGACAGTGTACAGTCTTTGTTCCAAGCAAATCGGTTAAAACCCAATATTAAAAAAACAGTCACAATGTGTTTCAGATTTAGGCAGAAGCTGGTCTAGCTCCCCACACCCCCAGTGATCACCATGACTGATAGCTTGTCACAAATACCTCCGCAGGTCAGTTCCCACAGTGCCAACCTCAAAGCGCAATAGTGTGAATAGGTCACAGACAGGGTAACCCTCCTGTCTGCTTTGGTTCCAAATCACCTGTTAGCCTCAAGTACTGGGGGGATTCAAACTATGAACCTTATGCTAGCACACCCAATGTATAGGCTCAGATATGTACCCTCTTTGGGGATTGCGATACAATCCTTTGCCAGGGCACCTAGCCAGGTCACCAAAATGAACCCTTAAAACTCTATACGAGACCTTAGGTATATTCTTACCTTTTCCAAGCTTAGTAACACCATCAAGCTTTTAAACAGTTGTCAGATTTAAAATACAGGCACCTCACATGCAAAAAGAAACTGAGAAGACACTCAGGCAGTATTTCAAGAAAATGATTATTTACTAAAAATGGTAAAATAAGTACAATAAAATACAGAACAAACAGCATGAGTTCACAGTCACAAAAGAAAATGGGAAAATTACAGAACAAAACTCCTACCACGTTACTTTTAGATCTTTGCTATCTAATGTATTATCTTTTTGTATGTGCTGATTTAAGTTAGATGTTCCTGTTTTGAGATCCCAAGATGATATCACACGTTTCAGAAACAATGATACATTTTCAACTCTATCTCTCCACCCTCTTGGTGAGTCATCTAGCTCCTCCTTTTTGAATTAATTTTTACAAACATATTTCTTACCAGAAGGTATTTTAAAATTAATGGTAACATCAGAAGAAAAAAAATATTTCCTAAATATGGCATTCTTTAATTTAACACTTCTTTTTGAACTGGTGGCTGGTTTACAACCCTACAATTTGTCACTAAGGTGTGAGAAAGCCAACATGAATCAGCCAAATGAGGTCCTTCCCTGATGTCATAAAACTCATATTTAGTTTCCAACATCAAAGGCAGCAGCAGGCAATAAACTGTCTCTGGAGGATATTCCAATTAACTGTTTCCTTCTGGTCTGTTTTATTACCTCCTCGGGTCAGCTACTTGACACTTTCTAGTTACAGGTCAAATCCTCACACACTGAAATGTCATACACAGACCATGTATTTATAATACCAATATCATAAAATAATCATAACCAGATGGACAAGCATCACAATCCTCCCCACCTAGACCGAATTTGGGGACTGTATCTCCCTCATGGGATGAGCTCCACAAGTCAGTTCATTCTTCATATAGAAGCGACAAGCCATTGGTGTTCTGATTGGTTGCTCCAACCCTATGTAAGATCGCCGTGTCATACCCTTGCAAGGCAAGACTCCTTAATAGTCTACCATTCTTTTTTCCATTTGTATGAGCCAAACCAGGGGGTTGTGGTCTGTTTGTACCTAAAATGCTGCCTGTATAATTATGGCTCTAACTTCTTTAGGGCCCTCACCATGGCAAGACAATTTTTCCACAGTAGAGTATACCTGCTGCCTGGGAAGTAACTTTTTACTTAGGTACACGATGGGGTGCTCTGTCCCTTGCCTGGATGTCTGTCTTAGTATTGCCCCAATACCCACATCTGAGGCATCAGTCTGGACTATAAAGAGTCTGCTTTAGTTTGGACTTGTCAACACAGGAACACTGCACAGTGCCTCCTTCAGTCTGGTATAGTATTTTTCAGAGGCTGGTTCCCAGGTAATTTTCTTAGGCATCCTTTTCTTTACCAGGTCAGATAGGGGAGCAGCCAGGGCACTGTAATCGGGTACAAATTTCCTATAGTACCCTGCTGTCCCTAGAAAACTCCTGCCTGCATCTGCATTTCTGGCCTGGGTCATGCCTTGATCTCCTCTGTTTTTACTTAGTTAGGACGGAGCTGTCCCCAGCCTACAACATGCCCAAGGCATGCCACTTCATCCATAGCCACCTGGCACATCTCAGCTTTGACAGTGAGCTTTGCTCTCTGTATCCTGCCCAGCACTTCCCTAAGGTGGGACAGGTGTTCCTCCCAGCTGGCATTAAAGGTGGCAGTGTCATCCAGGTATGCCATGGTGTACTCCTCAGCACCATTTAACACCTGGTTCACCAACCTTTGGAAAGTGGCCGGGGCGTTCTTCATTCTGAAAGGCATTATTTTAAAATCAAACAACCCTATCAGAGTGAAGAAGGCTGACCTCTCCCTAGCTCTGGCAGTTAACTCTACCTGCCAATACCCCTTTGTCAGGTCAATAGTCATAAGGTATGTCGCTCCTCCCAACTTGTCCAGGAGTTTGTCTGTCCTTGGCATTGGGTGGGTGTCTGACTTCATGACTGCATTCAGTCCACAATAGTCCACACAAAAATGAGTAGAGCCATCTTACTCGGGCACAAGGACTGCAGGTGAGGCCCAGGAGCTGTGTGATCTCTGGATTACCCCTAAATCCAGCATTTCCTCCACCTTCCTTATAATGTCCTTTTGGACAGCCTTGGACACCCGATATGCTATTCGCCGTATGGGCATCTGTGTCCCGGTCTCCACATCATGCATTGCTAAGGGGGTTAGTCCAGGCCTGGCACTAAACAATGGGGCAAAGTCTGCTAAAACCTCCCGTACTTCCTGGATCTTGTCCAGGGCCAGCTGGGGTGACAATTTAACTGCCTTCACAGAGGACTCCTGCTTGCTGTCTTCCAGCAAGTCCAGAAGAGGGTCTCCTTCATCCATCCCCTCCCTAGGACTACACACTGCAAACACCATGTCAGCCCTATTAGCATATGGTTTCATCATGTTGACATGATACATTCTTTCTGTATGTCTTCTGCCAGGTAACTCTATGATATAGTTTACGTCATTTACCTTTCTCACTACTTTGTATGGTCCTGCCCACTTAGCCTGCAGCTTGTCCTTCAGGACTGACATGAAGACCATGACTCCCTGACCTACCGTGTATGAGTGAGCTCTGGCTCTGTGGTTGTACCTCACTTTTTACGTTGATTATGCGCATGTGCAAGAAATATATTGTGGCAGCTTTCTCCAGAAGTAGGTTGTGGAGGTGCAGCACTGTTGTGGCCAATGCCCCCACTGTCTTGAAAGGCTTGACCCACTTCCCCCTATGCTGTGGCATGCTGCTGATGACACTAGTTCAGCCAGTGTGCCACAACCTTGTAAAAAATTAGCTGCAGCAGTCATGGACCACCTCGTCATTGCAGCGTCAGCCATTCGCTGCAATGAGGGAGCGACCCGTCATTGCACGGCGGCATCTTGAAAAACTGATATTGTTTGTGAACATGGCAGCGGCTTGCCACCTTGTTCACAAACAATGTTAACAACCGCCACCGAGGCAGTGCCCAATCCTCCTTGGCAGCATGTGCCCCCCCGACTGTGTTTATTTGCTTACGGGGGCTCCAATCCCCATTGGCTTCAGTGCCGGAAGATTAATTTTGCTGATGGGGGATCCCAGTCCCCATCAGCATTATGTAACCCCCCCCGCTTTTGTTCTCTGCCAAACGGGTGCCCAATCCCCATCAGCATAATGTCACCCCCCCCTTTTGTTTTGTACTGACAGGGGTGCCCAATCCCCATCGGCATAATGTAATAACCCCCGTTTTATTGTGTGCCAACTAGGGTGCACAATCCCCCATTGGCTACAGCTTCCCCAAAAGAAAGTCTCCTTGGCATGCTGAGAGCCCCCAGCATGCCACATGCCCTGTAAAATAAAAATGGTTTCGCAATGTCTTTTTTTTAACCTGTTAAAAGAACGGTCCCTCTGCAGTCCCCTGCCCCCCACCCCAACCTGTGCCCATCCACTGTGCACCTGCCTCCCAACACCCCTCGCCCTACTTACCTCCGGAGTCTGGCATGATGATCTTTGGTTGTCCAGGAACACGTCTATACTCTTCAAAGCCGACCGCGAACTGAGGAAATGCCAGTAAGCTGTATAATGGAATAAATAGGGGTTTTTCAACTTTGATCCATATCTCAGGCATTTTTTGGAATTTTGGCACCAAATTTTCAACATGGGGTTTTTGGGACCCCTCCTCATGAATTCTGTCACTGTCATTTCATTATTCGACCCCAAAAGGTGATTTCATGGTCACTGCGCAGAATCCCCTTTCGGGACCAGTTAACGAAATGACAGTGCCAATGTTCATGAGATGGGCTCTCAAAAAGCCTATACTGCATATTTGGTGGGCAAAATTCCAAAAAATGACTGTTTTACGAGCACGCATTGCGCAGTTGCTATGCACGCTCGTAACCTTGTGAATTTGCAATATTTTCACACCAGATTTTCAACATTGGCATTTTTTCAGACCTCCTTGTGAACAGTACAGCTGTCATTTTCCACATCCTAGCCGAACTGTATTCTCGCACTTCCGACGCAGAATTGCACAGTTGCTGTAGGAAATCAGTGTTCAGGACAGATTAAGAAAATGACAGTGGCACTGTTCATGAGCAGATGTCCTAAAACACCTATGTTGAAAATTTGGTGATGATACTCCATAAAATGACTGTGTTACCAGCGTGCATTGCACAGTCTGCACGCACGCTCATACCTTCACAAATTAATAATATTTTCACTCCAGATTTTCAACATTGCCATTGCTCTGCACCTCCTCATGAACAGTACAGCTGTCATTTTTCACATCCTGGCCGAAATGTGTTTTCGCAATTCCGGTGCAGAATCTCGTGGTAGCTGTGGGAAATCAGAGTTCAGGACACATTATGAAAATGACAGTGACACTGTTCATTAGCAGAGGTCCTAAAATGCGTATATTGAAAATTGGTGACAAACGTCCGTAAAATGAGTGTGTTATGAATGTGCTTTGCACAGTTTCCATGCAGACTCGTACATTCACAACTATGCAATATTTTCACTCCAGATTTTCAGCATTGCCATTTTACCACACCTCCTTATGAAGAGTGCAGCTATCATTTTTCACATCCTGGCCAAAATGTGTTTTCGCTCTTCCAGTGCACAATAACATGGTTGCTGTGGGAAATCAGTGTTCGGGACATATTAAGAAAATCACACAGACACTGTTCATGAGCAGAGGTCCTAAAATGCCTATGTTGAAAATTTTGTGATGAAACTCCATAAAATGACTGTGTTACGAGCATGTGTTTTGCAGGTTCCACGTACCCTTGTAAGTTTGCAAATTAGTAATATTTTCATGCCAGATTTTCAGCACTGGCATTTGTTCACACCTCCTTATGAACAGTACAGCTGTCATTTTTCACATCCTGGTCAAAATGTGTTTCCACGCTTCCAGTGCACAATACCACCATCGATGTCAGAAATCAGTGTTTGGGGCAGATTAGGATCGAGCGACTGAGAGGGGGGGTGACAGAGCACAACTGAGCTCTGTCAGGACTGCTGCAGATTTCTTTGTGGACAGGAAGAGGTAACAACGCAGGCAGAAGTCCAGTACAAAAGGGGCAGCCTGCAGCTCTGGGAGATACAGAATGAGTGAGTGAGAGAGGGGGAGTGAGTGAGCTCAACAGAGCTCTGTTGGGACTGCTGTGGATTTCTTTGTGGGCAGGAAAAAGCAGCAATGCTTGCAGGGGCTGAGTTCAAAAGGGCAGCTTGCAGCGGTGAGAGAAACAGAATGAGTGAGTGAGAGAGAGGGAGTGAGCGAGCTCAATAGAGCTCTATCGTGACTGCTGCGGATTTCTTTGTGGGCAGAAAAGGGTAGCAACACATGCAGGAGCCCAGTACAGAAGGGCAGCCTGCAGCGCCGGCACACATGGAACAAGCAAGTGAGACAGGGGGAGTGATTGAGGCCAACGGAGCTTTGTCAGGACTGCTGCAAATTGTTTGTGGGCAGAAAAAGATGCCGACAGAGGCAGGAGCCCAGTACAAAAGGACAGCCTGCAGCACCAGGAGAAACAGAATGAGTGAGTGAGACAGGAGGAGTGAGCGACCTCAACAGAGCTCTGTCGGGGCAGCTGCCGATTTCTTTGTGGCCAGGAAAAGGTGCCAACGCAGGCAGGAACCCAGTACAAAAGGGCAACCTGCAGTGCTGGGAGAAACAGAATGAGCAAGTGGCGGGGGGGGGGTGAGCGAGCTCAATGGAGGTGTGTCGTGACTGCTGCGGATTTCTTTGTGGCCAGGAAAAGGTGGCAATGCAGGCAGGAGCCCAGTACAAAAAGCCAGCCTGCAGTGCCTGCAGAAATGGAATGAGTAAGTGAGAGAGGGGGAGTGAGCGAGCTCAATGGAGCTGTGTCAGGATGGCTGCAGATGTCTTTGTGGGCAGAAAAATACACCAACGCAGGCAAGAACCCAGTACAAAAGGGCAGCCTGCAGCAGTGGGCGACACAGAATGAGCGAGTGAGTGAGCTCAACAGGGCTCTGTTGGGACTGCTGCAGATTTCTTTGTGGGCAGAAAAAGGCACCAATGCACGCAGGAACCCTGTACAAAAGGGCAACCTGCAGTGCTGGGAGAAACAGAATGAGCAGGGGGGGGGGGAGCGAGCTCAATGGAGGTGTATTGTGACTGCTGTGGATTTCTTTGTGGCCAGGAAAAGGTGGCAATGCAGACAGGAGCCCAGTATAAAAGGCCAGCCTGCAGTGCCTGCAGAAATGGAATGAGTGAGTGAGAGAGGGGGAGTGAGCGAGCTCAACGGAGCTGTGTCAGGACTGCTGCAGATGTCTTTGTGGGCAGAAAAATCCACCAATGCAGGCAAGAACCCAGTTCAAAAGGGCAGCCTGCAGCAGTGGGAGACACAGAATGAGCAAGTGAGTGAGCTCAACAGGGCTCTGTTGGGAGTGCTGCAGATTTCTTTGTGGGCAGAAAAAGGCACTAATGCATGCAGGGTCCCAGTACAAAAGGGCATCCTGCAGCGGCGGGAGAAACAGAATGAACGAGTGAGAGAGGGGGAGTGAGTAAGCGAGCTCAACAGCCCTCTATCATGACTGCTGCAGATTTCTTTGTGGGCAGAAAAGGGCAGCAACGTAGGCAGGAGCTCAGTACAAAAGGGCAGCCTGCAGTGCCAGCAGAAACGGAATGATCGTGTGAGACAGGGGGAGTAAGTGAGGCCAGTGGAGCTCTGTTGGGACTGCTGCAGATTTCTTTGTGGGCAGAAAAAAATGCCAACAGAGGCAGAAGCCCAGTCCAGAAGGGCATCCTGAAGCGCCAGTTGAAACAGAATGAGCGAGTGAGACAGGGGAAGTGAACGACCTTAACAGAGCTCTGTTATGACAGCTGCGGATTTTTTTGTGGGCAGGAAAAGGTGCCAATGCAGGCAGGGGCCCAGTACAACAGGGCAGCCTGCAGTGCTGGGAGAAGCAGAATGAGCGAGTGAGAGAGGGGGAGTGAGTGAGCTCAACAGAAGTCTATCGTGGCTGCTGTGGATTTCTTTGTGGGCAGGAAAAGGCAGTAATGCAGGCAGGAGCCCAGTACAAAACGCCAGCCTGTAGCTCTGGCAGAAACGGAATGAGCGAATGAGAGAGGGGGAGTGAGCGACCTCAACGGAGCTGTGTTGGGACTGCTGCACATGTCTTTGTGGGCAGACAAAGCTGGCAACGCAGGCAGGAACCAGTACAAAAGGGCAGCCTGCAGCAGCAGGAGATACAGAACGAATGAGTGAGGGAGGGGGAGTGAGTGAGCGAGCTCAACAGAGCTATATCATGTCTGCTCAGATTTCTTTGTGGCCAGAAGAAAGTGACAATGCAGGCAGGAACCAGTACAAAAGGGCAGCCTGCAGCAACGACAGAAACAGAACGAGCGAGTGAGAGAGGTGGAGTGAGCGAGCTCAATGGAGCTCTGTCGGGACTGCTACAGATTTGTTTGTGAGCAGAAAAAGGTGCCAACAGAGGCAGGAGACCACTACAAAATGGCAGCCTACAGCATCAGGAGAAATAGAATGAGTGAGTGAGACAGGTGGAGTGACCGACCTCAACAGAGTTCTGTCGGGACAGCTGCGGATTTCTTTGTGGGCAGAAAAAGGTGCCAAAACAGGCAGAAGCCCAGTACTAAAGGGCAGCCTGCAGCTCCGGGAGAAACACAATGAGCAAGTGAGAGAGGAGGAGTGAGCAAGCTCAACAGAGCTCTATCATGACTGCTGTGCATTTCTTTGTGGGCAGAAAAAGGCGGCAACTCAGGCAAGAGCCCAGTACAAAAGGCCAGCCTGCAGCACCGGCAGAAACGGAACGAGCGAGTGAGAAAGGCGGATTGCGCTACCTCAACGGACCTGTGTCAGGACTGCTGCAGATTTCTTTCTGGCCAGAACAAGCCACCAATGCAGGCAGGATCCCAGTACAAAAAGGCAACCTGCAGTGCCAGCAGAAACAGAATGAGGAAGTGAGAGGGGGAGTGACGCACCTCAATGGAGCTCTGTCGGGACAGCTGCAGATTTCTTTGTGGGCAGCAAAACATGCCAATGTGGGCAGAAGCCCAGTACAAAAGAGCAGTCTGCAGCACTGGCAGAAACAGAATGAGTGAGTGAGAGAGGGGGAGTGAGCAAGCTCAATGGAGCTGTGTCGGGACTGCTGCAGATGTCTTTGTGGGCAGAAAAAGCTGCAAATGCAGGCAGAAACCTAGTACAAAAGGGCAGCCTGCAGCAGTGGGAGACACAGAATGAGCAAGTGAGGGAGGGGGAGTGAGTGAGCTCAATGGAGCTCTATTGGGACTGCTGCGGATTTCATTGTGGGCAGAAAAAGGCAGCAATGCATGCAGGGGCCCAGTACAAAAGGGCAGCCTTCAGTGGAGGGAGAAACAGAATGAACGGGTGAGAGAAGGGGAGTGAGTGAGTGAGGTCAATGGAGCTGTATCATGACTGCTGCAGATTTCTTTGTGGGCAGAAAAGGGTGGCGACGCAGGCAGGAGCCCAGTACAAAAGGGCAGCCTGCAGCGCCAGTAGAAACAGAATGAGCGAGTGAGGTAGCGGGAATGAGTGAGGCCAACGGAGCTCTGTTGGGACTGCTGCAGATTTCTTTGTGGGCAGAAATAAGTGACAACAGAGGCGGACATCCAGTAGAAAAGGACAGCCTGCAGCACTGGGAGAAACAGAATGAGTGAAGGAGACAGGGGGAGTGAGCGACCTCAACGGAGCTCTGGTGGGACAGCTGTGGATATCTTTGTGGGCAGGAAAAGGTGCCAATGCAGGCAGGAGCCCAGTACAAAAGGGCAGCCTGCAGTGCTGGGAGAAACAGAATGAGTGAGTGATAGAGGGGAAGTGAGTGAGCTCAACGGAGGTCTATCATGACTGCTGCAGATTTCTTTGTGGGCAGAAAAAGGCGACAACACAGGCAGGAGCCCAGTACAAAAGGCCAGCCTGCAGCCCCAGCTGAAACAGAATGAGCGAGTGAGAGAGGGGGAGTGAGTGACCTCAACAGAGCTGTGTCAGGACTGCTGCACATGTCTTTGTGGGCAGACAAAGCCAGCAATGCAGGCAGGAACCCAGTACAAAAGGGCAGCCTGCAGCAGCGGGAGACACAGAACGAGCGAGTGATGGACGGGGAGTGAGTGAGCTCAGTGGAGCTCTGTTAGGACTGCTGCAGATTTCTTTGTGGGCAGAAAAAGGCAGCAATGCACACAGAGACCCAGTACAAAAGGGCAGCCTGCAATGGCAGGAGAAACAGAAGGAATGAGTGAGAGAGGAGGAGTGAGTGAATGAGCTGAACAGAGCTCTATTGTGACTGCTGCAGATTTCTTTGTGGCCTGTAGAAGGTGGCAACACAGGCAGGAGCCCAGTACAAAAGGCCAGCATGCAGTGCTGGCAGAAATGGAATGAGCGTGTGAGAGAGACAGAATGAGCTAGCTCAACAGACCTCTATCAGGACTGCTGCAGATTTCTTTGTGGGCAGAAAAAGTGCCAACATAGGTGGGAGCCCAGTACAAAAGGGCAGCCTGCAGCGCCAGCAGAAACAGAATGAGCAAGTGAGAGAGGCGGAGTGACCCACCTCAACAGAGCTCTGTCAGGACACCTGCAGATTTCTTTGTGGGCAGAAAAACATGTCAACACAGGCAGGAGCCCAGTACAAAACAGCAGCATGCAGCACCGGGAGAAACTGAATGAGTGAGTGACACAGGGGCAGTGAGCGAGCTCAACGGACCAATGCAATCAACATTCAGCATTGACAAATGCTTGTTGTTTCTGTTGGGCAGCTGCTAGGTTGCTCTGGGCTGTCCCCATAAGCTCCTTCAGCCTTTCCCTAAACCGAAGGACATAATCCACTATGGGAGTTCCCTGGGTGGCATGCTTGCCTTCCCAGTCCTCCCGGATCAAGTTTAGGGGCCCACGTACCCAGCGTCCATATAGGAGCTCAAAGGAGGAAAACCCTGTTGACTCTTGGGGCACCTCTCTGTATACGAACAACAGATGGGGAAGATATTACTCACAGTCCCTCCCATGCTGTTCAACAAACGCTCAGAGTATTAACTTCAGGGTACCATTAAAGCTTTCCACAAGCCCACTTCCTTGCGGGTGATAAGGTGCTGTGCATCGCTGCACCACCCCACACTTCTCCCACAAACATTTCATCAGGTCTGACATGAAGGAAGACCCTCAATTGGTGATAACCTCCTGCAGAAACCCAACACAGGAGAAAATCCCAAGTAAGGCATCTGCCACTTTGTCTGTCCTCAGTGAGGATAAGGCGACTGCCTCGGGGTACCGGGTGGCATAATACACCACTGTCAGGATGAACCTCTTCCCGGAGGAGCTGGGGGTATTTAAAGGACCACAATATCCATTCCCACCCTCTGGAATGGCTTCTCCACTATAGGCAAAGGAATTAGAGTGGCTTGGGTTTTCTTATCTGCCTTCCCTATTTCTTGACACAGGTGACATGGCCTGCAATAACTCCTTCACCTGCTGGGTGAAGTTGGGCCAATAGAAATTCTGGGCCAACCGTTGTGTAGTGCGTGATTCCCAGATGACCAGACAAGGGAATATCATGTGCAATCTTGGGCAACTGCTTACGGTACCCCTGGGGAATGACAAGCTGCCTGCCTATCACCCCTCTCTCTGTCTTTGCATCCTGTGTCAGTCCATTGTCCCAATAAAATTTATATTTCCTGTCACTTTCTTGTACTCTGTCAGTCTGCCCAAGCCCTCAGCTTCTCTAGACTAGGGTCACTTTTCTGAGCAGCTGCAAACTCCTTACACATTCCTAAGGCATGGGACAGGTCCCCTTAAGTTGCTAGGGTCCCTAGCCAATAGTTTCAAGGCACTCAGGTTCACTGCCATCCCTATCTCTCTGACGGTGCCATGTCAATTGCATGCAAAACATTTCGGCATGGTCAGTTACCACGCAGATGTTTCAGCATTTACTGATTACAGCACTAGGCATTTCAGCACCTCTTTCACTGCACTCACGGCTCTCTAGTGACACACAAGCTGCTAGTTGTGTGTCTGTCACTGTAGCTACCATTCTCTCTGTCCCTCTCCCCAGAGCTTGATCCATTGCTCTCTCTCTCTCTCTCTTGGGCCCCCAATGACATTGAGAAATTCAGGTACCACGGGGCTGACTTAGGAAGTTGTCAGAGATCACTATTGCAGAGCCTGCTGTCCAAAGTTCTGTGAAGCCATGAAGGGCGTGTGCTTCCAGAGCACATATAATTACTCTACTATTAGATAAATATGTAAATTATTTACCACAACCATTCAAGAGACTGAATACAAATTAGAAGTGAGGCTTGTTTGAATATAAAGTAATGACTAAACTGAATGTGATAATTAATGTCTGGTTTTCGCATGTACTGTACAGTACTCGAACCCACCATTGCCAAACATACACATTTATTTGAAGTACTCTATGATACTGATAATGTATCTTTGAAATGAGTGGGATCTATGTTCTAAGCAGCTCACTAGCTACTGTATACTGGTTGGTGCTGCCAGTGTTTGTGATTCTCCTGAGCCAGGTTATGTGTGTGTGTGTGTGTGTGTGTGTGTGTGTGTGTGTGTGTGTGTGTGTGTGTGTGTGTGCTGGAGGTTGATTGCGACTCAAAAGCTTGTTGTAGGGGTGGAGGACACTGTAGAATATGTGGTGCCTGTGGGGTATGTTATCTACACGCAGGGTAACTGTACAGTGACAGATCACTGCAATCTGGCTCGGGCTTGTGGCGCTCCTCATTGAATCAATGAAAGGTGAAAGGTAGGCAATGCATTGTATTTGTTGTGCGCTTAATTGCTCTGTTAGCGGTAATGTTTTTCACTCTGTTTGATGCGCTGAAATGCTTGTGCTTAAATGTTCATGAGGAATTGACGTGATACCCCCCTGACAATGGGTCACCCTTCCTTCCTTGGAGTAACCCTCCATAGCTGTTTGGTTAACTGCTACTGGGGAAATTTCTATACCCCTTTCATTAGTCTCAATATCAGGAGACCCAGGCTGGGGGACCAGCCTCTCAGTGGTTTCCACAGTGGCTTCTATGGGGTCTAGGGAACTACAATTTTCCCTTGCCGCTTGGCTACGATTAACTGCACACACCATCCCCCATTTGAAATTGTTGCCAAGGATGATGTCAACTGCTAAAGTGTTGGCTACAGCCACCTGTTGCATGGTTCCCCCTGTTTCACCCCAGTCTAGGAGAACACTAGCGATTGGCAATGTTTCCTTCTGCCCAGTGAACCCTTGTACAGTTACAACTTTATTGGGTATAAGCTGACCAGGCTCTACCAGATCCCCTTTTACCAACATCAGGGATGCCCCGTGTCTCTTAACCCTTGTGCCTGTACACCATTTACAGTGACTGGGTGCATTTGTTCCCTCATGTTCACAGGCATGCTTACAGGGACACACAAACAAGCCACCTCTTTCCTAGCACCACTTTGCATATTGTTCATCATTTTGGGACACTATCTGGCAATATGCCCTGTTTCTTTGCCAAACCAACATTCGATTCTTTTCTCAGAAAAATCTTTTCTTTGAAACCTGGGGCTAACTGGTTTTGGTAGAGGCAGGGAGGGTTTTAGCTGCCCTGAAGACACGCTTTTCCCTTTCTGTCCTGCCATGCCTGCCCCATTTGCTCTCAGAGCTGATCTGCTCTTGGCATATCGGTCCGAGAGTTCAGCAGCTTCTTGTATTGTTTTGGGATCTCGGTCCTCCAGCCAGGTTTTCAGCTCTGCTGGGCATGCCCCCAAAAAACTGCTCTAACAATACAGCATTTTCAATTTTATCTACAGAGTTTGCTTTAATTCCTTCCCACTAATGTTTTAAAAACTGACGTTGTTTCACAGCTAGCTCCTCGTAGCTCATGTCAGAGCTTCTCCTGAGCTTACGGAATTTAGGTTTGTATGCTTCTGCATTTAAATCATACTTTTTTAAAAGTGCAACTTTAAGTTTGCTGTAATTATTACTGTCCTCATTTTCCATTTGACCCAATGCATTCCGAGTTTTCCCGGTAAGTAGTGGGGATAGCTGGAAGCTCCAGGACCCTCTAAGAATATTTGCCTGAATACAAACTTTTTCAAAGGAATTGAAAAAGTTATCCATATCCTTCCCTCTCTTTAAATTTAGCAATCAATTTTGAATTTAATTTGTAACCCAGTCCTAGAGTTCCAGTTAAACTTAGGCCACTTACCTGCTCAGGAGCTGGTGGTTGGAGTCATAGCTTCTCCAGTTCATGTTGCCTCTGGTGCTCACACTCTTCACAGTCAGCCTCTCGCTGTTCCCACTCCCTCTTCTCCTCTGTGGCTCACTGTTCTTGCTCCCTCTTCTCCTGTGTGACTCGTTGCTCTTGTCTCTCTTCTCTCTGGAACTCCAGCTCCATCCTCCACAACTCCATCTGCAGCCTGATGGCTTCTGTCTCCAGAATACTGGTGACCTTTCCCGGATGCTGCAGCCCTTGGTTTGCACTGGCCCTGCTGTCCTTCACACCAGATGTGGACAATGCACTGTCCACTGGCCCCTCCATGCCCTAGGTTCAGTCCTTTACAGTCCCAGACTATGACTCGACACTCTGGACATTAGCGGCCATCAGAGCATCCACAAGGTTCTTCTTGTTGGCTCTCCCCTCATGCAGGACTCCTTTCTCCTTGCACAACTGCTTCAGGTAGTCTGCAGTGCGCTCGCTGTAGTTGGAAGCCATCTTCTTCCTTAACTACAGCTACTCTTAACTTGCACTTGGGGAAAAAAAAATAAAACAGGTAGGAACTTTGACTGTAAGCAAAATGATACAGTTCTGTTTACCTTTCTAAAAAATAAATCACTGCCTTCTTTTTCAACTGAACTGTACAGTATCAAGCTGACACACTGAACTGTTTAAGCTTGTATTGCCAACTTCTTTATCACACCGCTGCCAATCAAATCTGTCACAAATGCACTCTGCAGGTCAGGCCCTCTGCTCCCACAGTGCCAACCTCACAGAACAATAGTGTGGACAGGTAACAGCCAGGGTAACCCTCCTTTCTGCTTTGGGCCCTAATCACCTGTTAGCCTCAAGTTCTGGGAGGATTCAAACTGTGAATCTTATGCTAGCATGCCCAATGTACAGGCTCAGATATGTACCTTCTTCAGGGATTGCGGTACAATCCTTTGCCAGGGGCACCTAGTCAGGTCACCAAAATGAACCCTTAAAACTCTATACGAGACCTTAGGCATATTCTTACCTTTTCCAAGCTTAGTAACACCATCAAGCTTTTAAACAGTTGTCAGATTTAAAATACAGGCACTTCACATGCAAAAAGAAACTGAGAAGACACCCAGGCAGTATTTCAAGAAAATGGTTATTTACTAAAAATGGTAAAATAAGTACAATAAAATACAGAACAAATAGCATGAGCTCACAGTCACAAAAGAAAATGCGAAAATTACAGAACAAAACTCCTACCACAATACTTTTAGATCTTTGCTATCTAATGTATTCTGATTACTGCAATCAGGCAGTCCCAAGCAGTAGAACTGTAGCAGTTCTGGGAGTTCCCTTGGTTTCCAGCATTCTGGTTGGCTGGGGGAGCTATCAGTCACAGTTTGGATGCTCCCATCAGTTTGATTTAGGCGCCTACCTAAAAACTACAAAAAAAATACAGTTTTCCTTCCCATGAGGCACTTGCCCTAAGGACCCATCAAGGCCCCCTGTGTCCCATTGGTCCAAATGCTGGAAGTCCCAGATCTAACATGATGGCTTCCATCCAGATAAACAATTCTGCAAGAAGGCAGGTTAGAACAAACACTCTAATTCAAATATAACAGCAAGTTAGAAGTAAATATTTCCAGTACTAGTTAAAGCTCCCTCTGCTTTACTATCGACCGCAGAGTGGAGAAAATCAAAGTGGTGTCTGGCCAGTCGCAAACTTTGGAGCTCTAGGACCCAGCCCAGTCCAGTCACTATAGACATACTGGCTAAAGTCTTAAAGGTAAAGGCACAGAGGCACAGCATGGCACTCCCACATAAATCAACAGGATCAAACAAATAACCTTGGATTTACTATCTAGAAAGGATGTCTGCCTGGCAGTGGGCATGGATGGAGCCCAAGAAGACATTAATGTAAACCCCAAATTGGTGGTGGTGGTGGGGGAGTTACAGGGTTACAGACATTTAGTAATTGGCATTTTAGAGCAATCTTTTCCCCTTTAACTTCCAAACACATTTTAAGATTTTCAACCACTAACCTTCTGACTAACTAACTGCTGCAGATTGTTACCACTAACAAGCACCATCTGGTACCAGTTCAGATAAAACTCCAACTCTCTGTCCCTGGGTACTGAAATACTCAATGCAGGCCTGTGGTGCAACTGGTTGGCCAGTGTTGATGCACTTACTTGTATCAAAAGTAACTTTTGGCTCTCCCTTGATTACTTTGGGCTTATTAGTACTCCATTGGGTGTAACCTGAAAACAACTATATATAGCCCCTGGGCAGGATAATTCCTGCAGTTACTCATCATTCTGCTGACAGACTCAGTTGGCATTTAGACAGAAGGTCTGGGAAATTGGAACAACAGAACTCTGGAGTTTAGAAGCTGGAAACATGAAGCAAGCATCTTGCAGCTTGGGAACACTGGCACCTTTCCGCTTGCTTGTAACTCTAGCTGCTTTTCCCCTTCATCCCACCAGGCAGAACAGATGCAAAGCAGAATGCAGGGCTTTCCAAGCCACAAAAAAAGAACCCAGACCCAGGAATGACCCCAGGTCCGTCTCCCCACTGAATCCAGGGTGCCCTAGCACCCAGGTGCGTATCCATGGCTCCCTGTGGCCCAGTCAGCCCTACTTGATAGTGGTTGGCAAATTCCCTACCTGGCTGTAGCTTGCAGCCATGTTCTTCCACTGGAGCAGGGATTGGCAGCATCGTGGTGTAGAAATGCTTTCTTTTGGAACTCCACCTTGCTAGTGGCTGATGCAAGAAGCTCACGGTCTCTACAGCTTTAAAGTTAAGTTGGCAGACTTTGTTTTTGTGGTTTTTAGCCACATATGGCTATCACAAACCTCTTCAACCACGACACTATCATGGCAGCTGTGGCTCTTTCAAATCAACTCAGTCTCTGGACTCTCACTGAGCACACTGTCTCAGTGAGACATGGAAAATTTCAAATGGGCTCCTTTGAGGACCCTGACCTTGGCACTGACCGAACCACTTGAACAGTCCCTTGCAACTAGAACTCACTTTTCCTTACCGTGAAGGTGCTCTTGAACCAGAAGAGGCTCTCTTCCTCCTTTTTGTAGACTACCTGGTTTTACTAGCCAAGCCCCATGTGTCAGGGAGACTCCTGTATCAGGTTTCAACTACTTGGTTTTACTGGCCAAGCCCCCGCATGTCAGGGAGACTCCCATACCAAGTTTCAGTAAACCATAAACCAGAATCTGATATTTCTGTTACCTGAAATCATTGTCCTTCTCATTTTCTATGATGTTGAGTCCAACCAGGGTACAGGCAGAACCTTTTTCCTTCACTTGAATCTTTATTCTTGTTTCTCACCAGTGGTGTACACTACATACAGACTTTCCTTGCACTAAGAGCTCTGCAGCCCCCAATAAGATCGCCATCTTCTTGAAATTTCAGACAACCTTTTTTCTCCAAAACTTTTGCCATACTTCACACCCTAAAGTGTAGCTGGGCACTGCAGTTCTCCTTCAGTGGAAGTAGCAGCTGAACTCCTGGACCACAATTGGGAAAGCCAACCCACAGGTCCTGGGGAACATGCGACTGGCAATCCCCCAGGCAGGCCTGTTACAAGCCTTGGAGCCCCATGCTTTTTGCATAGGGGGCTGAAGCCCCCCTCCCTCTGAAGGGGCTTCCACTGTACTGACTCAGAACCAAACAATCCTTGCCCTTTGGGAGCACTCTCTGGCAACTCCCCATTATCTGAAATCACTATCCTTGACAAACATTAATATGTATGAACCTCCTTTGATGCCTGATTGTCTGGGTAAAAGGGCATCAACTATTTCCCCAGCTCCACCCTCCACAAGGTCATTTTGCTGCCTCAAGGTTCTTTGCCAAAATCTTAGCCCTCCGATTGGCTGGGCTTTTGTCACATGGCTACAATCATGGCTGCTGTTTAACAGTTTGCATTTAGTCCCAACAGCAGTCCCAACTTTACAATGTCCTTGCAGTCAAACAAAATCTTTCTATTAGACATTTGCCCCACTGATTTGTAGCATCTCATTTGCTCTATCAATCATTGCCCCCCATTAAAATATTTCACTTGCCCCTCCAGGTTGTCGCTGCTGCCATTCTAGACTGTCCCCAGGCAGCAGACAGGCTCATTCATTGTTATGCATGCTGCCTCATAAGTATTGATGAGGCGGCCCCAGGGTCAGACTGGGTGACAAAGGGCCCACCTGGAAATTGGGCCAGGGGGGCTTGGTACCAACCACAGTACGCCCTAGTGTGCAAACTGTAGCCCCAAGTTTACGACACTGGTACACCCTAGCATACTGCAGCCCATACTGTAGCCCAAACTTTTAACTACACAACATCAGCATGTATTTCATTACTGGTACAGTTAATACTATTTTGGAGGTTTTAGTCCCATTGATTTAAGGTGAACTCTCAACTACCCTGCAGAAATGTGGACAGCTATGAACTTGGCTCCCCACCGCTGTAGCAATACCGTGGGAAAGTGTGGTAAAAATATTAATGATTTTATTAATATACTATTATCTAGTGACCCTGCCCGTCAACATTGTGTCAGAACCTCACTGTTCCACTACATGGCTGCAGGTGAGCCAAGAGTTCCCCTTTCAAACAAAATCAATGGTTAAGCTCAACGCCCCAGCAAGGCACTTCTGGAGGTTGAGGCTGTACGCTTTCCTTGTCTGAACAGTTTGTGAGATGTGAACAGAAAACTTTTTAGTAGCGGAACCCCATCACACAGTCCAGTAGGGGGACACACTAAGGCCTCTTCTACAGGGTGAGCCTGGTTTCCACACTTCTGGTACTTCTTTCTCCTCACAACTCGGATTCAGTCCAAACTAGCACTCACAAAGACTGCAGACCGAAACTTAGGGCCTCACACGTGCTTCCCGTGTGAAACTACACAACGCAGAAGTACACAGCTCCTTCTCTCTTCACTGCCACAACTAATCTGATCTTTCCAGTCATGGAGCAGGGCATTTCCTTTAGCTCCACACTATTCTGTTGTCTGATTCAGCTGTCACTCACAGTAAGACTCCCTCTGTTGGTAGAAAAAGGCGCCAAGGTTAAAACTACATTTCCCAGAGTCACTGCCCATACAATCCCCTTGTGGCTGGCTCAAAATTGAAAGTCCACGTTCCGATTCGTCCACAGGCTCCATTTTAGGGTCTCCTTATCATCCTGATTGGTCCAAGTCAGCTATTCAGAACCAAAATGAAAGAGCTACACTGAAACAGTTCATGCTGAAATGAAGACAGGTTAGACAAATTACGTTTTCTCAGTCATTCTAAATGATTTCTGGCAAACAGTTATATCTTTCAACACGGCTCCCTCTGCACATGTAGCAACTGCAGAAACGGAGTGAATTGACAGCAGCCCGGGCGGGATTCGGGCATTAGAACACACAGTCCCCCCCATACAAACTAATTAGGTCTGCAAGCAGACAGCTCTTAAAGGGACAGTACATGAAGGCTCAAATAGCATTCACCTGGAACCACATTCAAACAGCTCAGACGCCGAACACCACCCAGAGTTGGAGCATTCAGGCAAGCTCCTGGAAGACTTTTGGGAACCTCCATTTGCAAGGGGGTTAAACTAGTAACTTGAAAGGACAACAGGTGCTGGGGCTTGATAGTGAACTCTGGGTAGACTGTATGGACCAGAGGTCTTTTACTGCTGCCATTGACTATGTTTCTACCAAAACATAACTCACCTGCACATAAGGGCAACACGGTACTCATTAGACCAATGGCTAGCACTGCACACATTTTTTTTTGTTTTGTTTACATTTTTACCAACAATTTTAAATACAGGTTTTTTAGGACTCCTCCCTTCTCATCATGACAGGAGTCATTAAAAAAATAAACAAATAAAACAACTAGCCAAGCTGTCATTTTACACAACAAGTGCAAAAACATGTTTTGGGCAGGATTTGAAAAACACCAGCTGTAACATTCATACCCTGTCAGGCCAGACACACACGAGAGTGCACACAGAGACACTGTAATGAGTGTGGCCACACCATTACTGTCAAACTAACAAGTGGTACAAGTCGAAACTCTCTTACCTAAGTACTGTCCTATGGAGCAAGAGGCAGGCGTCTTTAAGGGGCGGTGTCCTTGAAACCTGTAAAATGAAAGACAGAAAAGGGGGTCACAGAGGATCCACAGTTCTTAGAGTAAACAGAGTGGAAAGGAAAAGTTAGGCAGGAAAGAAGGAGTCAGAATCCTGTCAGACCTGTAAAATAAAGAAAATGAGGTCACTATGTAGAATATATAGTATCAGCAGGAGCAGAAACAGAGGACTGAGAGATGCAAGAGGTATAGGACAGCACAGAAGGAAAAGGGGACATTTCGAATTAAAGGTTACAGTTGGATCAAATAAGGAAAATAGACATATAGGAGGAAGGAAATAAAATAAAATATGAAAGAGTAGAGAAAGTGATGTTTGGGGACAAGATCAGCTAAAACCCTTTAGTGCTCTGGATGGCCAGGTGGATAGTATTTTAGAATGGTAGCCCAGGTGGGCTAGTAGAGCCTTTTTGGGCTAATGGTCCAGATTTAATGAAAGAGGGAGAGGGGAAACTGTTTAACAAGCAAAAGCACACTAGGCTGAAGTTTGGTTCCAGGTGTGACCTGGGAGCACAAGGATGTTAAGTGACTTGCTCACAGTTACACATTATGTAAGTGGGGGTTGTGGGATTAAAACCCAGGTCTCCAGGTTTGCAGCTCAGTGTCCTAAACCATAGTGCTATACTGCCTCTTAAAAAAAATAAAGTTAGCACTGGTGGTCCCATGGGCTAGGAATGCCTAGGAGGCCTGCTTCCTAGAACTGGTAGCCCAGGTGGGCTAGTTCCCTGCAGACCAGTTACCAATGATGTTAAATAATATTAGAACCCACTCACTGTGGTTGAGAGGGCTTCCTGGGCCCTGCTTTTGTGCTGGATAGTAGGAAGGAGAGTAAAGGAGGTGGACAAGCTTGGGCTGCTGCTGCAGCAGCCATCCCTGTAGCACAACTGAGCTACAAATGACAGTGCAGGCATTTGCTACTCCAAGCACATACGAAGCTCAGGCTGTGGTCTGTTCCATGCCAGTGGGAGAAGGTGAGACAGAAGCTCAGTGGGAGGTGGAAAAGGCCATGGTAGGCGCACTCCCTCCACCTTCTCTGACTGGAGGGAAGTGGAGTGTCAAGAAAGTCAATACATAGTGTTATTTCAGAGTTACTGAAGCAGTGTACACTTCCTGCATGCTTAATTTCAGTCTGTTCTCCTTGAGTGGTTAATCTGTGTACGTGTATTTTTATGGTAGTATGCATGTAGTGTCGGTACAGTGTGTATGAGCTATGTTAACACTGAAAACGCACCACAAGCGCACTGCATAGATACATACATAGATACATAGACAGTGTTGGCAGATAAGGGCCTATGGCCCACCCAGTCTGCCCATTTAAGTTTGTAAGTTCAGTTTATGTTTTCCAGGAAGTCTGTTGCCCCTTACCCCTGACCTCCAGAATTCCTTTATGTCTATCCCATGCATTCTTAAATCCCGTGATTGTTTCAGCCCCCACCACTTCCTCTGGCAGGGTGTTCCACTTGTCCACCACCCGTTCTGTGAAGAAATTCTTCCTCACGTTTCCTCTGAATCGTCCTCCCTCCAACTTCATCCCATGCCCTCTAGTCCTGGAACATCTTTTTCGCTTAAAAATAGTGCATTCCTGCACCCTGTTCCTCCCTGTAAGATACTTGTATGTCTCTATCATATCCCCTCTCTCCCTCCTCTAGTGTTCAGTGCCTTCAACCTGTCTTCATAGGACTTGTGAAGCAATCCATGCACCATCTTTGTTGCCCTCCTCTGAACCTTCTCTACCCTGTCTATGTCCTTACGTAGGTAAGGTCTCCAGAACTGCACAGTGTACTCCAGGTGCGGCCTCACTAGTGTCTTGTATAGTGGAATTATGACCTCCCTTTTCCTGCTGGTGCAATGTGCAGTGTTGTTCTTCACTTCCTAGGCAGTGTTGCAGGGCTTTTTCAGTGTATATGAATTAAGGTAATTAGCAGACTGAAACACCACCTCAGATGCACTGCAGTGTACAGTGTGGTTTGGTGCTCAGTAGCTCTCCTGACAGCAATTTCAGTGCATCTCAAATCTGGTCAGTACTTTTTAATGTTTGTAAATTATGTTAAAGGTAAAACAAGTACATAGCAAAATACCAGGAGATGTGTGCATATCCTGAACAATAATTCCAAATACCACGAAGCTGCAACTGGCATCCCAAGTATTCCCTCTACTGATGGTACTTCAGGAAGTGATTGAAAAAAAAAGTATGACCCTGTCCTTTCCCAGGTGGTAAAGGCTAGTTCCTAGGCCACACCCTGCACAGCCCTGTGATTTAACCACCTTCACGCTCCCTGTTCTTCCACATGGATTAAAGAAATTGTATACTCCTGACATTTTAAAAGCCATCCTTCGTAGCCAGACCCCCTCCACCATCAAACAGTCATTTTTTAGATGTTACGCTGCCTTCCTGACCCCTAGCCATGATATAGAGACCATGTCTAGCAATATATCCAATATAGCCTGTCCCCCTCCCCTCCCCTCCCTAACCTGCGGCGCAGTCTGCCAGCAGCTCTATCAGTTCACAAGTCGAGTGGCAGAGCGTGACAGTGTGCATGATTGGGGGGAGGAGGCAGAGCGGTGTAGGTCATTCATGAAGTGATGCAAAAATCAATATTTCCTAGCATTATCAATGACACTTACCTCGCTGGCCACTCCCTCCCACTCACTGGTGCTTTCATGATGCATTACACAGCTGGACCCAGTCATGCTCTGGGTTTGGGGGGGTGGGCAGGTGGCAGCAATTTGGCTCTCCTGAGCACCAAGAGAAAGTCCGTTTTCTGGTGATTTCTAAACCCAGTACTCCATCTTTTAGAAACAGGGAAAGTAATTCACCATTCAGGACATGACTTATTTCTCTGAACAGCTGCGTCAATCACACTCGCACTCCAGCAGATCAGACACAGGGCCTGGAGTACAAGCCAACTATGACAAGATAACCCCTTAATGAGTGCCAATTTCAAAACAGCACCCAGTAAAAATCAGTACTAGGTGCAGTTTTGAAATCGGCACTCATGAGGGGGTTTGCCCATCACTTATATGTTTTAGACACAGCCTGTTCATATTACTATATATAATGAACCAGTCTCCTTGTAGAGTACACTGGTAACCTCACAACTTTAACATCATGAGGGAACATGAGCTTACTCTCATGCCCATGTCACTAACCTCAGTCAGTGTGGCTTCTTCTGCACAGAGTGGTCCAGACATTCAAACTTTGCCATAAAAGTGTGCAACAGCAGAAGCAAGCGCAAGTCCACTGTGCCCATGCGCAATAAGCGCGATATTCAAAAACTGCGCAGTTCAAGATGCACCTGCAGCACACGACTGAATATCGCACCACATGTGCCATAGCACAACCAGGGATGTGCAGTGGCGCAGTTCAGATGCACAATAGCACAACCAGGGATGCTTGGTGGAGCAGGGCAGCAGTGCAACGGCACAACCAGGGATGCTCAGTGGAGCAGGGCAGCAGAGCAACAGCACAACCAGGGATACCCAGTGGAGCAGGGCAGCAGTGCAACAGCACAACCAGGGATACTAAGTGGAGCAGGGCAGCAGTGCAACAGCATAACCAGGGATGTGCAGGGACAGGATGCAGGGGCCCACCACCAATGCCACAGATGAGCAGAGGAGCACACAGCAGAACAGACATCACCCCCCACACCTCATGCACTGCACAACTGGAGGAGAGCTGGAATAACCACTGGCCCATGGATACCAGCAACAAACCCACAGCTGGGGCATGGTGCCCCAGCACATCCTCTGGCAAGCTGTGACCGGCACACAAGGAGGTCCGACCACCCCGTGCTACACCATCCCGCCAATGCAGAGCACACCCTGCACTGTGATCCACAGACACCCTGCCCAGGAGCAGTGTCCACCAGTGCAGGATACCCCATGCATGCCACAACCCCCACTGTGACAATGCAACCCTGAGCACCACAGAACCATGCAAGGCAGCCCCACCATGAGCACCCATAAGCGGGTGGCAGCAGACAGCGATGCAATGACTGCATACACAGTGCCATCACGCACCTCCATCCGAGGTACAGAGGAGAGACCGACCATGCATTGGCACACGAGTTACCCCGCACGTGACAGGGCGTGCCCCAGACCTCACCACCACCAGTGGTACAGCACCCTGCACACCTCCCAAGGACACACTCCAACCCAGCACTGGCCACAACAGCCAGTGCAGACACCCACAGTGGTGCATGGAAGCACGTGCCACAAAGGATGCAACACAGTGCATGGACAAACACTCACCCATACCTAAGGGCACACCAACACAAGGACACAGTAGCAGGGCAACCAAGCCTCCAGCATGTGGCCACGGAAACCATGTACACATGACCAGCACCCCTCCGTGGCACAGGAGTGCCAGCCACCTTGTGCAGGCACCATGGAGCTGTACGCCACCAGCATGTGCCCAGAGCACAAGTGACAGACAGTGGTGCACATCCCCTGTGACACACACTCAAGCGACAGCATGGTGGTGGGACAACAACAGAGGAGGCCACAGTGCCATCCGAGGCAGACATGCACTACACCAGTGACAGGAGGCAACCCGGCATTGTGTTGGGTACAGTGGCTGTCCAGCATGGACAGCCACCACTGACATGCCAGCGGACTGTGCAGGTCACAGACATGCAAGGGTGTCAGCTGCACAGGCCATGGATGGTCTGACGGATGTGCCATGGACACAGTGCATGCACCGTGGACCACTGCACACAGTCATCCAGTGCACAGGGAACAACACACAAACCACAGACAGTGACTGATAGCTACTCCCACACCATAGTCACTTCCCCCACGGACACACACACATGCCCATGACTGCACCCCCCCGACGCCATGCACACCACTGCAGCTGAGCACCTTTAGCCCACTGCAGATCAGAGACCACCACAGTAGGCATAACAAAGCAAATGTATTTTAAAAGATCGAAAACAACTATTTACGTATATGTACAAAAGGTTGGGGGGAGGGCCATAAACCAGGTGGGGGTGGGTAAGGGGCAGGGGTGAACAAATGGTGGAGGGAAGGAGGGGTGTGAGGGTGGGTCCAGCGGGGAGGGGAAATCATGGGGTGAAACATGTTCAGCGAGAGCCCCACTCCCCGCTCGGAAGGCACCTCCCACCATGTCTCCTTTGGACTCCCAGATGGTCTATCCTTTGCAAAATCTCCAGGGAGGCCCTGGCCACCTGCAGTATCTCCTGTAGTGTCCGCTCTGTGGTCTGCAACCGCCATCCACCTAGGATAAGGGAGCAGAGTCAATAGGTGTGAATGCACAGCCCCCTGCAGTCCACCCACTGCGCATGGCATACGGCCGTGGGACATGCCTCTGTGATGGTGTGCAGCCACCCACAGTGATCGTGTTTTTTTAAACCTGTCAGAACAAAAACGGTCCCCATTGCTTCCTCCCTCCCCCAGCCAGCACGCATCCACTCGCTGCCTGCCTCCGCCCCCCATACTTACCTCTGGAGCTCGACGCAATGATCTTTGGTGGACCGGGAACACATCTGCACTCTTCAAAGCTGACCGGAACTGAGGAAATGCCGGTAAGCTGTATAATGGAATAACTGGGTTTTTTCCAACTTCAATGCATATCTCAGTAATTTTTTGGAATTTTGGCACCAAATTTTCAACATGGGGTTTTTGGGACCCCTCCTCATGAATTCTTAAACTGTCATGGCATTAATTGGCCCCAAAAAGTGATTTCGCAGTCACTGCGTGGAATCACCTTTCCAGGCTGATTAAAGAAATGATAGTGCCAGTGTTCATGAGGTGGGCTCTCAAAAAACCTATGTTGCAAATTTGGTGGACAAAATCCAAACAATGACTGTTTTACGAGAGTGCGCTGCACAGTTGCTATGCACGCTCGTAACTTTGTGAATCTGTAATATTTTTCACACCAGATTTTCAACATTGGTATTTTTTCACACCTCCTTGTGAACAGTACAGCTGTCATTGTTCACATCCTGGTGGAAATGTGGTTTCTCACTTCTGGTGCAGAATAGCTCGGTCACTGTGGGAAATCAGTGTTTGGGACAGATTAAGAAAATGACAGTGACACTGTTCATGAGTAGAGGTCCTAAAATGTCTATGTTGAAAATTTCCATAAAATTACTGTGTTCACGAGCATCGCTATGCTGGTTGCACTTCAGCTCATAACTTCACAAATTTATAATATTTTCACTACAGATTTTCAACATTGCCATTTTCCCACACCTACTTATGAACGAACAGTGCAGCTGTCGTTTTTCCCATCCTGGCTGAAATGTGTTTTCGCAGTTCCGGCGCCGAATAGCGCAGTCGCTGTGGGAAATCACTGTCTGGGACAGATTAATAAAATGACAGTGATACTGTTCATGAGCAGAGGTCCTAAAATGCCTGCATTTTGTATACAACCCCCATGCGGATTGTGGTGCCATTTCCTGTCTCCAGGGTGACCCAAAGTGCTTCATCTACTCCCTGTTTACTCTTTAGTTCTGTTGCTTTGATCCCTTCCTTTACATAGAGAGCTACTCCTCCTCCTCTTTTACCCTCCCTGTCCCTCCTGTAGATTGTGTATCCTGGTATGTTGACATCCCAGTCATGGTTCTCTGTGTACCATGTTTCTGTGACTGCCACAATATCCAGGCAACCCTCTTCCATCAAGGCCACTAGTTCAGGGAGCTTGTTACACAGACTACGGGCATTGGTACTCATCACCCTCCACTTTTTGATAGCCTTACCCCTTTTAGCCCCATTTCTGTCCTTACTGCCTTTGCCTTTTTTTACATTTAAATCTGTTCTGGTCCCTAATAACTTCTGTACCTTGGTGTTTACCTCACTAATCACCATGTTTTGTGGGGGGAGGCTGGGATTTTCCTGCTCCTTTTCAGTGCCTCCTGCCCACTCTCTGTTTGCAGCCACAGAATGACCCTAAATCAGCTGACCCTCTTATCACGGAGCATCCCTATGGCAACATCTACAGCACTATAACATCCGTGCACAGTTGTGGCCCGCATGCCAACTGCATGCCTAACAACACACCCTGGCCTACCTGGCCCAGAATGCATCCAGCTTGGCCAGGGCTTCTCCCTCCAACAGTCCTGCCTAAACTGGCCGTTCTCTCTGATAAGCATGCAGCTCAAATGAATCCACAAAGACAGCACAAAGCTAACCTTAACCACTTTAAAAGTTACCTGGTCAGATTGGTACTCCTGTTACTACTGCTGTCAGGCAACATCCACCCTAATCCCAGCCCCCCCCTCTATATCAGGGGTTGAGTGCACCAAAACCAGGCACCTTAACCTTTGTGTCATTAAACATCTGCAGCCTGACAGCAAAGTTTGACAACCTCCAAGCCTGGGTAGCCCTACATAATCAAGACGTACTGTCTGGTAGAGACATGGCTCACACCCAAGATCCCCGATGGAGCCATCAGTCTGCCAGGCAATTCAATCTTTAGGGAAGATCGTAAATCTAAAAGAGGTGGTGGCTGTGCAATCTACCTTAAGGACAACCTTCAGGGCATAGTCCTGAATTTACCCAGCCTAGGGTCATTCACCCAGGTCCTTGCCGTTAAGATTCTTCTTGGGGCCAACAACAAAACTGTCACAATTCTATCTGTCTACATCCCCCCCAAAGAACTCGGCCCAAGGTCTCCATGCTATCATATACTGTCTTGGAAGCCTAACCCTAAGCTCTGAGGTTCTACTCTTAGGTGATTTCAATATTAATTGGCTTGTCCCTGAAGCTAACCAATTCAAGGATGCAATTCAGGCTATCCACTTCACCCAGCTCATTGAAACACCCACTAGGAGTAATTACAGGATGAGCACTAGTACTTTGATTGACTGGGTGCTCATCTGCCGACCTGAGCATGCCTCTAATGCCTCCGTCCTCCCAGAAGACATCAGTAACCACTCCCCTGTCATGTTCAGTTGGGCTAATAATTTCTCCAAACCTCCTCCTAGAACAATCACCAGCAGGGTTCTCAAACCTGGTCATGCTGACCACTTCAAAATGGATCTCCTCAATGCGGAATGGTCCTCGATTTTTGAGGCTTCCGACGTTGACGACACGCACGACCATTTCATCCTCCTCTTCTATACAATCTGTGACACCCATGGTCCCATAAAAAAGCAGAAGATCAAAGACTACTTTAACCCCTGGATGAGTCCTGATACTCTTGAACTAATGAAAATAGAGACCACCTCTGGCATATAGCTAGGGCCACTGGCAAGCAGCCTGATATCCTGAACTACAAATGTGCGAGGAACAACTGTACCATGATCATCTGATTAGCCAAAAAAGTATACTATAAAGATGCCCTAACCAAGAACTGGAATGACGGACGCAAATTCTTGGCTAACCTAAATGAGGTCACCGGGCGAGAACCCAAAATGGCCCCTACCATGCTCTGCATTGAATGGCTTTCCCCTCCTTGACCCTAAATCTATTGCCAAACCTTTAACAATGCCTTCACCAACTTGCAGCATGTTCTCCTCGCCGACTTCTTCTCCCCCACAATCCCTGTTGCACCCAAGCAATCCCCATAGCATCCCCCCTTTCGCTTCAAGACTATTACCTTTGGAGAAATCAGGAAATATCTGCGCAAAGTGCTAGGGAAGGGGAGATTCAGTGGGGATAACCTCGACCTGAAACTTATCTCACTCTCACTTGAAGAAATCATGTCCCCTGTCACCCATATCCTTAACCTCTCAGTCCGTCTCGCAGTATTCCCCAAAAAATGGAAAGCTGCAGTAGTCACCCCTGTATACAAGAGTGGGGATCATGCCTTCCCTGGGAACTATAGACCCATCTCAATACTACCACCACTCTTGAAGGCCCTTGAACAAATTGTTACTGACCAGCTTGTCGATTATTTGGACAAGCACATGCTCCTATGCGCAGAGCAACATGGCTTTAGGGCTGGGCATAGCACCACTACAGCCCTTCTGGAATACACAGGCTTCATCCACAAATCCCTCGATCTTGGTCAGCTCATTGGGGCTATCTATACTGACCTAACAAAGGCCTTTGACACAGTCAACCATGCCCTCCTAATTGACCAACTCACTGCCATAGGCCTTGCCCCTTAGGCAGCTGCATGGTTCTGCTGCTACCTACGCTGCTGTTTACAGCAAGTCATAATAGATACCTTTCTGTCTAACACCAAGCCTGTGTGCTCAGGCATTCCACAGGGGTCAATACTGGGTCCCCTCCTTTTTAGCCTATTTCTGAATTGCCTCCCCCTAGCCAGTCAGTGCCATATCATCCTCTACATGGATGCTGCACTTATCTTTTCTAATGGCTCTGACCCCACTGCTCATGAGCAACAGCTACAACGCGACTTCACCAGCATTGAGTAATGGTCCAAAAAGCATAAATTGATAATGAACTACAAAAAAACAAACACCATGTTGTTCACTAGCCTTAAGAACAAGCACAAAAACTAACCGCTATCAATATGTGATAGGAGTGGTGTTCCTCTTGAATATGTTCATCACTTCAGATATCTCGGAATCACTCTTGACAGCTCACTCTCTTACGCCCTCCTCATAGACATCACAGCTAATGCAATCAACAAACGCTTAGGGCTACTTTATCACCATAGGCACAGCCTGACCCCTGAAGCCCTCAGCATAGCAGTCCACAGTTCAGTGGGTTCCCTAGTGGAATACGGACTGTCAATATATGGCTCTGCCACAGATACTGCCCTCCAATGTATAAAAACTGCCCTTAACAATGCCTGCAGGCTCACCTTAGGGGAACACCGACTAACCCACACCTACGATCTCTGTGTAAAGGTTCACTGGCTAACACTCTTTGGTCGCTTAAAATATCAGTCTCGCCTCCTGGCCAAAAAGATCTGCCTTGGTCAGTTGCCGACTGGGGTCCAAAAACTCTTAGTTCCCAGCACTAATCCCAGGCCCACCGAAATTCAGAACTGCAGTCCTTCCTAACTCCGAAATGTTGGACATCTCAAGGACAAAGTTCCTTTGTCTATCGGGCACCGTTGTGGTTCAACTCCCTCCATGAGAACATTATTAGCTTGCCCACCCTGTGGACCTTCAAAAAGAACCTAAGAACCATTTAATACAGGAATCTCAATGTGTCTGCCATTGCTAGCACCTAGCAAAGGCATCTCCTACCATCTGCCCATCTGCCAAACAGATCTCTCTCTCTGTCTCTCTCTCTCGGACACCCTGCACTTGGGACTGAACCCCTCCACCCCGTCTCTCCAGCACTTCTACGCGCTAACCCCCTCATGTTGCTGACAGCTAAGAGGCTCCCTGTTGCATATAGTTATTTAGTCTGTTCCTGTATGTATCTGACTGTATTTACTTATTCCAGTTTTAGTTTTCGCTGTATTTTTTGCATTCCTTTGTTTAAAGACCAAATGTACCTAAATGTTCTCATTCTAATTCTATTGCCTTTTTTGTCTCAGTCCTCTGTATAATTACCTACTTGTTCTAAATGTACTAACGTGAAACCTATGTAAAGAGCTCTGAGCTCAAATAGTTAATCTGAGATCTGAAATAAATAAAAAAATAAAAAATAAATAAAAAAAAAATATAGACTCCCCACACTTTTGCACTCATCTGCTTTCCCTGTTGGTCTCTGACCCTCCTATACTAACTGTCCTAGGGGGTGACAGGAATTTGGCCCTTCAGTCTGATGTAGATCATTCAAACAGTAGGAGAATAGGGCTCACTCAAGCCCATCGGGTGTTAAGAGATCTCATGTCTGGTATGGGGGCAGTCGATATCTGGCACACCTTAAACCCTATGGAAAGGCAGTACACCTCTCCTGCTCAACCTATATTGAATAACTTATTTTCAGATTGATCACTGCCCTGTCCCTCTCTCCTTTTGGCCCCACGTGAAGAATAATACACTGGCCGACTTCCTTCAAGGGGATGACCTGATCCCTTTTCCTACTCTCCAAATCCAGCTGCAACTCCATCATAAAGACATTTTCAAGTTTCTGCAGGTAAAAAATGCAATACTTTCTTTTCTCTGGCCCAAACCTTGGGTTATACAGCCTCCAGAAGGTTTATCCTCTGTTTTTAAAGCAGCAGCCCAACCACATGCAGTCTCTAGAGTTTACAAACAGTTGCAAGTTCTAGATCCACATCTTCTTTCTGGGATCTGTTACTATTAGGACCAAGAATTGTCTCTCCCAGCAGAAGCTGAGTTCTGGAAAAAGGCTTGGAGCATTGTTTATAAATATATCAAACAAGACAGACTTCGTCTGATTCAGTTTAATGTTATGCATAGTTTATACTATACTCTGACAAAATTACGTAGAACAGGGTTTTATTTAACTCTACATATTGAATAGTGTTTCGCTCATGAAAGTTCTAAAACATTGTGAAAATGCATAGCACTTGCCTCACTGTGTTTAACAAACATAACACTTCTAGAATACCTATATAAATACTTTCTGTACAGTTAGTATTGCCCCCCCCAAAAAAACTGCTAATCAATTATTTAAAACCCTGTAGAATAGGCCAGCTCCCATCTCCCATATGCTCACACTGTAAATAGTCACTATATCAACTCCTTTGGAACTGTCCTCAGTCCCAAGCTTTTTCTAATTCCATAAAGCAAGTTCAGGACCCTCTTTGGGGCCTGGAATCTTTATTTACTCCAGAGTGTTGCTTGCTAGCTCTATATCCTCGTGGAATACCCAGAATAAGGAAAGCTTGCCTTGGCGTAGTGACCTCCACAGCAAAATTAGTAATGCTAAGGCACTGGAAGGGTGCCGCAAGGCTCTGCTTGCAATCCAGCTTGAAAAGCATATAGCAAGTATGCAGCACAGACTCCCCATTTTTCAGGGTACTTGGGAGCCCCTCCTGACCTTGCAGTCCCTCTGGAAACCATAGACCACTTACTGTAGTTGGCCCCAATTGCTCCCTTTATAACTTATCTTTCCCCTATTTAATCTGCAGAATGTGTGTGGGGGGCAGGGGGAGGGAGGTGGGTTGTGATGTTTGTTTGTTTGTTTTGTCTTATTTGTTTATTCAGAACTATATGCAGCTTCCTGACATGTCTCTGCTGTAGCCTGTTCTGTATGCTGTTTAAAAATCAATAAAGTATATTGAATGAAAAAAAAAAGAGGACCAGTCCCAGTACTGAGCCCTATGGTACCCTGCTAGTAACCCCCTTTTCTTCGGAGTGGACTCTGTTTACTATTACCCTTTGCATCCTGTTGTCCAGCCAATGTTTTACCCATGCTACCACCCTGGGACCAACTCCCAGGCTGGGTAAGTTGTTTATTAATCTTTTATGTGGGACTGTGTCAAATGTCTTTCTAAAGTCTGGGCAGGCCATATCAACAGCCCCTCCCTGGTCTACTACTTTAGTCACCCAGTCAAAGAAATCTATTAGAATCATCTGACATGACCTTCCTGCTGTAGATCCATGCTGCCTTGGGTCCTGAGCCCAGCTGGCCTCCAGGTATTCAACAATTCTTTCTTTCAGAAGTGATTCTGAAGTGAGTCAGAATTATGCATTAAGCAGGTTAGCAAGGGGAAAAGGAAGAAGAGGTCATTATGGTTTTCCAAGGAGGTAGCGGAGAAAGTAGAAGCCAAAAAGATTGCATTCAGGCAATACAAAATGATGCAGGCAGAAGGGGATAGGGCGAAGTACCAGGTGAAGCAATGGGAGGCAGGGAGGTCAGTAAGAGAAGCCAAAGCTCAGAGAGAAGAATGCATCGCAAAATCAGTCGGTAGAGGAGACAAAACCTATTACAGGTACATAAGTGAAAAAAAAATGCAAAGGGAGGGATATTGAGACTGAAGGGGGAGAATGGGGGCCACTCGGAGGATGACAACAGTAAAGCTGACACATACTGAACAGGTATTTCTGTTCAGTCTTTACTAAGGAAGAGGAGGGTAATGGGTCTGAAGGGAGTACAAGAAGTGGGAACAGTGCAGAAATGGACACAAGTCCCTTTACACGAGAAAGGGTCCTAAAGGAACTGGAAGGAATAAAAGTTGATTAAAGGCAATGGGGCCAGATAGGATATACCCCAGGGTCCTAAGGGAACTAAGAGAGGTGATGGCTGACCCTCTGGCAAACCTGTTTAGCCAATCACTGGAAACAAGGGAGGTACTCAAAGACTGGAGAACAGCAGATGTAGTCCCCGCATACCAAACCGGGAACAAAGAGGAGGCGGGGAACTATAGACCAGTCAGCCTGACCTCAGTAGTGGGGAAGATGATGGAAGCACTACTGAAGGTGAGATTAGTGGAACATCTGGTTGCCAGCAGACTACAGGACCCAAGGCAGCATGGTTTCACGGATGGAGGTCATACCAGACCAGCTTCATTTAATTTTCTGACTGGTTGGCAAGGGAGGTAGATCAGGGAGGGCAATGGACATGGCCTATCTGGACTTCAGCAAGGCCTTTGACACTGTGCCACACAGAAGGCTATTAAACAAGGTGGGGAATAAGGGTATGGGCAGGACCGTAGTGTGGTGGGTAGGTAGTTTGGCTGGGTGGCAAGACACAGAGGATGGCGGTAAATAGCTGTCACTCTACAGATGGAAGTGTGACCAGTGGGATACCACGGGGATCAGTGATAGGACCAGTCCTATTCAATGTCTTCATCAGTGACATTGCGCAGCACCTAGAAGTCAGAATTTCCATGTTCACTGATAACATGAAGCTCTGTAACAGGGTGGACACATCAATGGATGTAGACAGAATGAGGTGGGACCTGCAGAAGCTTGAAGAATGGTCAAAGGTTTGGCAGTTGAAATTCAATGCAAAGAAATGCAAGATAATGCATATTGGGCACAAAAACCCTGGAACAACATATCAGTTGGGGGTGAGGATATAGCATGCACCAAGCAGGAAAGGGACCTTGGGGTTATCATCCTGATGATCTCAAGGTAGGGAAACTGTGACAAGGCAGCAGACGAAGCAAATAGGATGCTGGGATGCATATGCAGGGGCATCACCAGCAGGAAAAGGGAGGTGATAATTCCGCTATACAAGAAACTAGTGAGGCCCCACCTGGAGTACAGTGACTGGCTCTGGAGATCTTACCCATGTAAGGACATAGACAGGGCAGAGACAGTTCAGAGGACGGTAACAAAGATGGTACAGGGATTGCATCATAAGTCCTATGAGGACAGGTTGAAGGACATGAATATGTACTCCCTGGTACAGAGAGGAGGGAGAGAGAGGATATGATACAGACATACAAGTACCCCTACAGGTAGGAACAGGGTGCAGGAATACATTATTTTCCAGTGAAAAAGATGTTCCAGAACTAGAGGGCATGGGATGAAGCTGGAGGGAGGGAGATTCAGAGGAAACATGAGAAAGAATTTCTTCACAGAACGGGTGGTGGACAAGTGGAACACCCTGCCAGAGCAAGTGGTGGGGGCTGAAACAATCATGGGATTTAAGAATGCATGGGATAGACATAAGGGATTTCTGGAAATCAGGGGTAAGGGGAAATAGACTTCTAGGAGAACATAAAGTGAACTTGAAAGCTCAAATGGGCAGACTGGGTGGGCCATAGGCCCTTATCTGCCAACAGTGTCTTTGTATCTATGATTCCATTGTTTTCCCTGCCACTGAGAGAGTTGTTATGTCTCTCTATTTCAGAGTCAAAGGAAACACAGAACAAATAAATATGTTTAGGCTTGCATGTCATGCTCTGCTCACATCACACTGAGCACAAAGCCATATGCTGAAGAGGAAGAAAGGTATTTCTGTGAATCAGTGTGTGCCAGTGCGCATGCATGTGTGGCACTCTGTCCCAGCCCTGCTGGATGCAATTACCATGTGTTAGCACAAATACCAAATACAAGAAAAGCTAGGGTTATATCTGTGTACGTGTATATAAAAATAATGTGCGTGTATTACAAAAATAAAAGAATTCAGTCAGGTGGCTCAATGGTTAGTGCAGTGCAGAAATTGCTAATCTACAGGTGCTGGCTGGTGGAAGGAGGCCAGAGCATCAGAGTGGGCACTCTTCACCTTTGGAATGGAGAGGAAGTTATATCCTGCAGCGCTACTTCCTCTAACAGATGTATGGGTGGCAGGCAGCACACAAAAGAGAATGCAGGGAAAAACTAGGTAAATCCCCCTCTGCCCCATAAGCTCCATGAGAGCTGGTATATCTAGCCAGAAGGTGGTATACCCACCATGCCGGGGTATTGAAGCAGAAACTGTAAATAAAAAAATTTAAAAAAAAGGAAAAATGACCACCTTACACTGCATGCATTGACAAATCATTGAGATCTCAATCCCAAGAACTCAAAACTAGAAACCTTTCAAGTGTAAATAGTAGTGGATCTAGGGGGTTTAGAGGGTGCAGGTGCACCCCCCATTGTAACTTTCTGTACTTACTTGCTGTTGCATTTCACTTTGCTGCAGAAGTGTAATATATTAATTTGTATTTAGTGAATGTGCTGTAATTTGGCGCTGTGACAGAACTGTACTGTTTCTTGCAGTAACTCATCTGCAGAATTCTGCAGAGCTGGGTTTCATTCTGGTGGGCATCATTACACCTTTGAGTTGGTGAACCAGGGGACATGGCCTACCTAGACTTTAGCAAGGCATTTGACACAGTCCTACACAAAAGATTAATAAACAAGCTAGCCAGCCTAGGGGTGGGTCCCAGGTGGTAGCCTGGGTAACAAGCTAGCTGGACAACAGGACCCAGGGGGTAATAATGAATGGAGTGTACTCTGAAGAAAAGGGGGGTCACTAGTGGGGTACCGCAGGGTTCAGTATTGGGACCAGTCCTCTTTAATGCCCTTATAGGTGACATTGCAGAGGGGCTGGAAGGAAAAGTATGCCTCTTTGCAGATGACACAAAGAATTGCAACAGGATTGATACACAAGAAGGGGTACAAAGGATGAGAAAGGACTTGTCAAGATTGGAGGAATGGTCAAAAATATGGCAGATTAGATTCAATGCAAAAAAGTGCAAAGTAATACACCTGGGAAACAGAAACCCTGGGGAAGAGTACACAATAAGGGGGGGAGGTAGTAACAACAACAACAATGGAAAGGGACCGGGGGTAGTCATATCAGATGACCTTAAGGTAGGTAAGAAATGTGAGAAGGCAGTAAGGAGGGCTAAGGGTGTACTCATATGTATAGGGAGAGACATCGTCTGTAGAAAACAGGAAGTTGTTATCCCTTTGTACAGACAGTTGGTGAGACCCCATCTGGAGTACTGCGTACAGTTCTGGAGACCCCCTCTCAGCAGAGACATAGACAGGATGAAGGCAGTCCAGAGGAGGGCAACTAAAATGGTGCAGGGTCTACACCAGAAGACATATGAAGAGAGATTAAAGGAGCTTAATATGTATAGCCTCGAGGAAGGAAGGGAGAGGGAGGACAATGATAAGCGTTCAAATACCTCAAGAGAATCAACAAAGTCCAAGAGGGGAGCATCTTTATGAAAAAGAGATGTACAAGAACAAGGGGGCATAATTTGAAGATAGAGGGGGGATGGCTCAGGGGCAACATGAGAAAATATTTTTTAACAGATAGGGTGGTGGCGCATGGAAACACCTTGCTGGGGAGGTTGTGGGGTCAAAAACAGTGGGGGAATTCAAGACTGCATGGGACAGACATAAGGCAATTTTAATGAGGGGTAGGAGGAAGTAGGGTGTTGAGTAACTGGAAACTGCAGCTTATCAGATAGGTTGGAACTGGGCAGACTAGGTGGGTGAAGCGGTCCTTATCTGCCATCAAAGTCAAAGTCTATGTCCAATCAAACTTTTGACCCAGTTCAAAATTATTTCATCGTTCGGCTAAATAAGTAAGAAAAAAATCCCACACTAGCCCTTCACATGTGGCTAGGGCTTGCCCTAGGGTCACCTCTTTCACCAATTCTGTCCCTTCCCCAACATATTTTAAGAAAACTACTCTTGCCACTATGCAAGGTGTTGCCTAAGCTTTGTTAAAAAACTGACTGGAGGAACAGGGGATGATGGAAGAGGCTGAGATTGAGTGCAGTGAGCAAAGGCTGGTGGAGTAGGTGCCTCAGTTCACCATGTTTAGCCTGCTTGGCCCCATACCAAGAACTCAGAATGTCTCTGATTGAAGTGTTGAAGCTGAATTGAAGACAGGGGGCCATGAATGAAAGTTGCCAATTTACACATTTGCTCACCCTTAGTCATGGCTACCTGCGTCTACATAAAATAAATGACCTACAATATAATGTATTGTTGCTTCTGCTGTTTAATTACTACTACAGGCAGATAATGTCAGTCACACAATGGCCGAATTATTGCATTAGCAGACCATGTGGCTCTGACAAGATCTTGTTTGTGGTGTAAAAAGGTATGCCCTCTGCAGGAGTTCACACCCTGCTAGGAATTCCAGGTACTGTATATGGCAGCTTACCTAAACATGTTATAAAGTTTACATTGCAATTAGAAGACAGAAAAGCAAACAAGGTTATATCGCTGGTTAAGAAAGGAAATAGAGAAGTGCAAGATAATGCATATGGGGCACAAAAACCCTGGCACAATATATCAGTTGGGGGGGTGAGGATATGGCATGCACCAAGCAGGAAAGGGATCTTGGGGTTGTCATCTCTGATGACCTCAAGGTAGGGAAACAGTGTGACAAGGCATCAGGTAAAGCAAATAGGATGCTGGGATGTATAGGCAGGGGCATCACCAGCAGGAAAAGGGAGGTCATAATTCCACTATACAAGACACTAGTGAGGCCCCACCTGGAGTACAGTGTACAGTTCTGGAGACCATACCTACGTAAGGACATAGACAGGGTAGAGAAGGTTCAGAGGAGGGCAACAAAGATGGTGCATGGATTGCATCACAAGTCCTATGAAGACAGGTTGAAGGAACTGAACATGTACTCCCTGGAGGAGAGGAGGGAGAGAGGGGATATGATAGAGACATACAAGTATCTTACAGGGAGGAACAGGGTGCAGGAAAACACTATTTTTAAGCGAAAAAGATGTTCCAGGACTAGAGGGCATGGGATGAAGTTGGAGGGAGGACGATTCAGAGGAAACATGAGAAAGAATTTCTTCACAGAACGGGTGGTGGACAAGTGGAACGCCCTGCCAGAGGAAGTGGTGGGGGCTGAAACAATCATGGGATTTAAGAATGCATGGGATAGACATAAAGGAATTCTAGAGGTCAGCGGTAAGGGGAAATAGACTTCTAGGAAAACAAACTGAACTTACAAGCTCAAATAGGCAGACTGGGTGGGCCATAGGCCCTTATCTGCCAACACTGTCTATGTATCTATGTAATAGTGCCTGTGCAGGTGTGTGTTATAAGGATGTGTGAAAAATCCTCAATAACACATACCTGCACAGTAGAGCTGTGCGGAATGGTAACATTCAGAATTTGTGGAATTTCGACAGAATTTCAAGAAATTATGCAGAATTTTTAAACTTTAATTATTTAGTTATAACTCGGCTGTCTTTCAAGCTAGAGCTCTGACGTTTGTCAGACACCCTCCTTTGGAGGAGTGCTAAAGACATGCCAAATACCAGAACATGCTGATGAACAATTCCACAATTGCAGGTGTTCAAAATTTGGCAATTTATTTTTTGTGTGAAATTTCACAAACATTTTTATCTACATATACCTGCACCGTCTATTGGTTCAGAGATCTTAAATTTGGCATAATTCCCTGATGATAGGTGTTCTAACAATTTGTTAGATTTCACAACAATATGATGTATTGTCTGAAACTTAGATATACTCTAAATCTGTCATTTTTTTTTTTTTGCAGGAAATTTTGTGAAACTCAGGCACTTTGGAGTTAGAAGTGTGTAAAGTAGCACAAATAACCTTTCTGTAATGCTAATAGAATGATCTGAATGTGGAGAAAATTGGATTAGAGATTTTTAAGTTACAGTTGTTCAGAACGTTACTAAGTAAATATTTGTAACATTTTGTGAAAACTCTCAGAAATGTGGATGTTTGTAGCTTCTCTGTTCTTGCAAGCATAAACTTCACATTTGACATGCATATCCATAGTCAATGTATCCTGGTGTCTAACACAACTGGATAAATTGGTTTAGAAGTTTTAAATTCGCAGTAGGAAAAAAAATATTGGTAAAATTTACTTACATGTTTATGGTAGCATATAGATGAAGCATCTACAATTCTTTTTGTGGAATTTGACATTAACAATGCATGTACAGTATCACTTCTTTATTTGATAAGCTGTGCTGAACTTTTTGCCGTTCTGCTGTTCCTCTCTGGGTAACAATCCCCTTCTTCCCTTGGTATAGCCAGATTGACTCAGCAGAACTACTGATCCTACTGATATCCTCTTTGTTCTTTACAGTGACAACCCATTTAAAACACGAGTCACCTACTCCTTTTCCTATCAACCTACCCTGTTGTAATAGCCAGTGGGTGCGCTGAGGAATTGGGTGAGGTGGCGTGACGTGGCCAACTGAGTTATGCCTGTGGTGTCCCCAGTTGGTCTCTGGAAGGTAGCTGTGGCGAGCAAGCACATGCAAGCTATGACTTTCATCTCCACTGACAAAGCATGGCTCCGTCAAGTGGGTGCCTGCATCACATCACTGCACAGCTCACAGAGCCGCCTCAGAATTGACCAGTTCAGGCGTCACCAGCCCACGATCTCCGTATCACTATATAGCTCGAAGCTGGTGCGGGCTCGGTACTGCCTGTTGGGGGCATGCCACCGACTGGCCTTTCTATGGCCATGCCCCCCTGCTGCCCACCTTCTCACCCCCTCATTACTGCCTCCATCTGGATGGTGGCACTGGCCATGTCCCTGGCTTGTGTTCACCCCACCGGCAGCTGTTTCTGTATTCCCCCCACTGTCCTGGCTGCTACTTCCCCTGCACCGGGAACACCTGACTGTGCTGGCCTCACTGCTGTGGGGCAAGTACTTCCCCCTTCTGCACTGTGGCTCCCCACACCTTTCCCTGAGCCTGTGGATTCCAGGTGCCCTTTCTCTGGCCTGCCCTGTGTGACCCCGCTGCCCAGTTTCTCTTGCTAGAGTTCAGCCTCATGTGCCTTCCCTGCAGCGTTCTTGCACCTCTCCCTTCCTCCCTTTTATTTTGGCTCATTTCCGCTAAGGTGCAACTTCCGCTGGCTCCCCTATTGCACATGGCGCATGTTGTTGAATATCACACTGCACCATTTATGCATGGTTCCTTCCCTTCAGTTGCGCATACATTCATTATCATTGTGCTGTTGCTCAGCATGATTTGGGGGGCGCAACTGCCTCCTGCTGAATATCGCAGAATGGTGCATTTCAGACTTGCGCAGGTGCAACCCTATAGTGCATGGCTCAACTCTTTTGAATATCTGGCCCATAGTGTCACAAATCTACTCCTGGGGTCAGGCCCTCTGCTCCCACAGCACCCCACCTTGAAGTGCACTTCATGAGCAGGGGACAAACAGGGACACCTTCCTGTTTGTTTTGGGTCTGAGAAAACTACCAATCTCGAGTCCTGGGGTCAATTATTGAACCCTTTCTAGCTAGTACACGCAGGTAATAGTTCCAAATATTACAATCTCATCGAGGAAAGCAGCACAGTGTACTTGACTCAGTGGGTATACAACCAACCTTGTTCACAACCCCCTTCTGACTCAGTTGAGACATTGATATTTTTCTTACCTTGCTGGATCTTTACACAGATCCTTGCTAGCATGGCTGCACATGGTGACACTCTAAGCACTTTAACATGGTTTTACCATGCCACAGTGATAGCGGCTTTGGAGACATCCCCGACAGCGACAGCCACATTGCTGAGGGTCGGCAATGCAGTGTCGGGGATGCCTCCTGTTTCCACCGGGGGGCTGTGCCCTCGAACTCCCCCATGTGGGGGGCTCCACCCACAACACCCCCGCTCTCTAGGATTCCAACTCTGAGTCGGGGGGGGGCAAACATCCTGTGAGGCAATTCCCTGGCCCTACAGACACCATCACAGCGACATGCGGATTTTGGCTGAATTCTGTTGCTGTGGTGGTCTTCGTCATCAGGGTTTTGATGTGGCAATGGTATACCCAGGTAAACCCCCCCCAAAGGACTACCTGTTGGCAAGCAGCACAACCCTCCTCAACACCTCAACACCTCAACAGCTGCTTGCCAACTAAGCTAAGAGATATGAATGAGTCAGGATCTTTCATAGCTCAGTTGGCTGTCAGCCGAGAAGGTAAGAGGAGGACTGCGCTGCGCTCCAAAGGGCAGTCCTTTGGGTGCGGCAGTTACCTGAGTGGGTGGTGGGGGTCCACTAGACTATCACGGATTGTGATTTTTTTTCCAATTGGTTACAGCATGGGAAAGGGGTATGGGGATGAGGTGGGGATGACAAATAGCAAATTCATACTTAAAAAATACATGCTCAATATGTGATCAGTGATCAGAGGCAGGGTGGGACACTGCACTACGGAAACTAATAAACTGCTGTCTGATGGGTGATCAGGATCAGGGATCCCTATATTCAAAACTTTGCACTGGGTGCAAACTGTTAGCACAGGGTTAGCGTGAGGTTTGCGTGGGACCACTATATTCAAAAGGCCAAATAGCATGAGCAAAGTGCATTAGCGCCGGGCAAAGGTATAATGTATTCAAGGGCCAAAATGAGGGGGCATATTCATGTATACAGGCGCAATGCGATATTCAGCACAATAGCGCCAAGCAAGGTGTGTTTGCATAACTTAGCATGACACATTGGGCAGTGCAAATTACCATCCAGGAGAAGGTAGTCTTAACTCTGGGCAAACCAGTTTTGTGCAACATTTTGACTTTGCACGGCATTGTGCGATATTTGCGCAGCTTTGCGTGACCCTACTCAGTACGTGTTAATCATAGTAAGAAACCAGAGAGTGAAGGCACATGCTGCACATGGCTGGTACCTCCTATGATGCCATCATCCACCACCAGTCCCAGCCATGCCAGACTGTGAGTGGTGACCTGGGACTAAGTGGACACCATGGCAGTTTGATACAGCATACATCTGAAGACCACCCTTCGGTGCACACCAACAGAAGCCAGCAGACACATGAAGCACATACTGGGTGCTGCCACATGGCTGGGACAAGACATACAGTGCAAATGGACCAGTGTAGGGAATACCCCAACACCTGTGTGCCTCTCTGATGGTAAGAGCACCCCCCAGCCACATACTGAACAGCTGTACAGACACCACAGCACACATCCCCAGCAATGTATTGTATATGTCACTGTGAGCATCCCATGCCAGTAGTTCAGTGTCTGTGAGTCCCACAACAGCAGAACAGTACTGTTCACTGTCAGTACACATCTGCAAGATGGGGCTGTCACTGTGTACAATGCAGCAGTCATTGCTGCCCAACACACCATAGGCAGTGCTGTGTCCCACACACCACTGGCCTCCATGTCACTGTACTGTCTGCTGTGCACTTATAGCAGGAACTACAGTGTGACTATTGCATCCAGCATAACCACCGGTGCCTGTGCTGTGTAGTCCCCTGGAGCACAGTATTCTATGAAGTTCCGTACACATGTAGCCTGAAGTTACCACCATGCACCTCCCGACTGACCTACAGGTGGAACTATGGGCAGACCCAGCCAGCCCCTGTACGTCCAGACAGACCTACAGGTGGAGAGCTAGGACCCTGCAATAGCGCTGGGCAAACTGCATGCAAATCAGGACATAATGAGATGCTAATCCGGATGTTTGCCCGCTGACTGCCTAAGTAGGCTCATTTGCGTGCCACTTTTGAATATAGCAAAAGTTTGCCCCAGGCAAACAGGATAGCTCCGGGCAAATGGCTTAGCTCCATGCAAAACCTCGCAAATGTGATTGCACCATGCAGACATTTCAGAAACATCATACATTTCTGCACAATTTAATTTCACATGCGCTGGTGCTTGTAGCTTTAATGAATCCGCTCCTTTGCTAGCACACACATTGGCCACATAGTTCACCTCTACCTTCCTTCATGTCACTGTGACAGGCACACTGTTGAGGTTTGCACTTCCTGATTGCTATATTCAGAGTTGTCTTATGCCTGGGGCTATTTTTGCACTGCACTCCCAGCCTAGTTTGCCCGGCTTCTTTAACATGCTATATTCAGCAGGTTTAGCACTTGGGCTATCGCTTTTGAATATAGTGGGCTATCGGTTATGGGCTAATTTAGCATGCCGGGCAGTGTTATTTTAGTCCCAGGGCAAAGTTTTGAATATAGGGCCCCAGGTGTGACATAGCACTATGGAAATTAATTACTATCGGTTGGGCTAATGGCTATCGGGGACAGGGGCCGGACACTAAGCAAGCTGTCATTTTTTTATTTCAATTCTACGTATATACTATCAGAGGCAAGCCAAATATCCATGGCATACAAAACATTTCGACATGTTTGCGGGTCAGTTCAGTGACAACTTTGGAGACGAAAAAAGCAGTTATGGACTAACAAAATAATTGACATCTCTACGTGTCAGATCAATTACATACTAAATGAAAAGCCCACAGTTTAAAACAAAAAGAAGTTACCAGATTAACTTGCAAAATATGAACACATCCAGGAAAAAAAATTGAAACAGTACAGTAGCAGCACTTTATATTCAAATATAACTATCTACCCTATGAGTTCAATCTCTTCTGTGCTATCCTTGTTTACACATCGCATGCAGATTGGTCATAGAAGTCATTGCGGCATGATATGATATATTTGCTAATTCAGTGACTCGAGGCACTACAGAACTCTGTGTTATGGCTAGTCCACACAGATAAATAGAAAAATGATAAAATGACTCAAATAGTGTAAAAAAGACAAACAGTAGAATCCAACTAATGTATGACACACACAAGTTCATATAACTAAATATTTGGAACAGGTTTCTGTCCCCTTTAAATTGTTTCTCAGTTTACTCACTTTTAAATGCAATAAAACACACCAGGCTGTTAGCTGTCTGGCATTAATGCACTTCCAAGTGCTAAAGGCACTCAGCGTAAACACCTTGGCCCAGATATTCAAACTGCGCCCAAAAAGTGCGCAACAGTAGGAGCAAGAGCAAGTCCACTGTGCCCATGCACAAGAAGCACGAAATTCAAAAACTGTGCAGGCCAAGAAGCGCCTATGGCTGATGACTGAATATCGCACCACCTGAACCATAGTGCAACTAGGGATGTGAAGCTGAGCATATCTGATGTGCCATAGCACAACAAGGGATGTCCAGCTGAGCAGTCCAGATGTGCCATAGCGCAACCAGGGAAACCCCCTGCGGCAGGGCAGCAATGCAACAGCACAACCAGGGATGCAGGGGCCCACCACCCATGCCACAGATGGGCAGAGGAGCACACAGCAGAACAGACATAACCCCCCACACCCCATGCACTTCACAACCGGGGGAGAGCTGAAATAACCACCGGCCCATGGATACCAGCAACCAACCCACAGCCAGGCCATCGTGCCCCAGCACCCCCCCCAGCAAGCTGTGACTGGCACACAAGGAGGGCCGACCACCCCATGCCACACCATCCCACCAATGCAGAGCACACCCTGCACCATGATCCCCATACAACCTGCCCAGGAGTAGTGCCCAACAGTGCAGGACACCCCATGCATGCCGCCACCACCACTGTGACAATGCAACCCTGTGCACCATGGAGCCATGCAAGGCAGCCCCACCATGAGCACCCCGCAGTGGGCGGCAGCAGACAGCAATGCAACAGATTCATACACAGTGCCACCCTGCACATCCCCCCCGAGGTACAGCTGAGAGACTGACCATGCTTCGGCACACGAGGTACCCCACATGTGACAGGGCATGCCCCGGACCACACCTCCAGCGGTACAGCACCCTGCACACCCTCCCAAAGACACATCCCATCCCAGCACTGGCCACAACAGCCAGCACAGACACGCACAGTGTAGCATGGAAGCATGCACCACACAGGATGCAACACAGTGCGTGGACAAACACCCATCCATACCCAAGGGCACACCAACACAGGGACACAGTAGTGGGTCAACCAAGCCACTGGCGTGTGGCCACAGCTGATGTGTACACACAACCAGCACCCCTACATTGCACAGGTGTGCCAGCCACCCTGCGCAGGCACCATGAAGCTGTATGCCACCAGCATGCCGCCGGAGCACAGGTGACAGACACTGGAGCACATCCCCTGCAACAGACACAAGCTACAGCATGGAGGGGGGACAACAACAGCGGAGGCCACAGTGCCACTGGAGGCAGAAGTGCACCATACTGGTGATGGAAGGCAACCTGGCATTGTGCCGGGTACAGTTGTTATCCAGCATGAACAGCCACCACTGACATGCCAGCAGACCGTGCATATCACAGACATGCAAGGGTGTCAGCTGCACAGGCCATGGATGGTCTGACAAGGGTGCCATGCACACAGTACAGGCCCTGTGGACCACTGCACACAGGTATCCAGTGCACAGAGTACAACACACAAACCACAGACAGTGACTGATCCCCCTGCCCGCACCATAGGCGGTTCACCTCTGCACACACACACACACGCACGCCCATGTGTGAACCACCCCTGACGCCATGCACACCACTGCAGCTGAGCACCTGTAGCCTGCTGCAAATCAGAGACCACCACAGTTGTCAAAACAAAATGCATGTATTTAAAAGATGTAACAAAAAACTATTTACAAATATTCACAAGAGGGGAGGAAGGGCCACGTAACAGGTGGGGGCGGGTAAGGGGCAGGGGTGAACATATGGGAGAGGGAAGAAGGGGTATGAGGGTGGGTCAAAGGGGGAAAGGTGGTAGTTGGGGCATGGGGACATCAACATGCGCCCCGGTTCTCCTCATCATGGCACCGACGTCTGCTGCTCCTCCTCCTCCTCACCCCGTGGTGGTGTATCTTATGAAGCAACTCCAAAGTCTCCCTCACCACCTGGAGCAGCTCATATATACCCCTCTGAATTTCCTGGAGTCACCTTCCACCTAGGACGAGGGAGCAGAGTCAATAAGCATGACTGTTCAGCCCCCTGCAGCCCACCCATTATGCATGGCATACAGCCATGTGCCATGCCCCTGTGATGGTGTGCAACCACACACAGTGACCGTGTCCACAAGACCTGCCCACCCAAGCAGCCACAGCCATGTGGACCGCTGCACACACCCACCGTGCATGTCCTGCACAGCACCACCATGCCCGTACAGTGACTTGGCTATGCGGTGTGAAGGCAGTGCCACAGCCACATGCCCGGTGCACACATGGACCACCATTGATGCACTCCCAGACATGCAGTGCCACTGGACAGTGCTGACTGTAACAAGTTGCGTGCATGGCAGTGGTGTCAATGGATGGTGGCCATGCCCCACTGCCCGCCCAGTTATACAGCATGCAACAGTAATCATGGATGTAAGGCACTCATCATCATCAGGCTGGTCCACGTGCCACTGACCACCATCATCCCTCCTGGCCCGCTGCTCCACCAGGTGGCGCCTCCGGTCCTGGTTCTGCCAGCGTTCTTCGGGCCCTAAGGTGCAAACATGGAGAGAGGAACATCAGTACAATCTGGTAGCAAAGTCCCCCAACCCCCATGTGCGTGCAATCCCACACAGCCATACCCATCTACCCCACACCCCGATACCACCACCACGGCCAACACCGGATGGCCCCCCCATGTGCCGGACACATGCAACTGTGATACCCGTATGGACGATAATAGTGTATGGATGTTGCACCTACCTGGCCATGGCACTGTGCCCTTCCTGGCATGTGCCTGCAGGCGGGTAAGCAGGTCCAGGTCCCTGCGCCTCAGGTCCCTGTAACGATGGCAGCACTTTTTCATCGTGCGCCCCATACTGGTGGCTTCCTCCATGGCGTTGGCCACCTCCTGCTACACTGCACTCCTGGCCCTGTCCAGGGGTGCCTCTCCATACAAAGCCCCAGCATGGGGCTCAAATATTGCCACCAGGCTGGCTAGCTCAACCTGGCTCCAAATGACCGCATACCTCTGTGCCATCTCTGCTATGTGGTTGAATCAAAATGTCGCACAACAGCATGGTCCTGCCACGTGCAGATGCTGCGTGGTACAGTGCTGTCATTCTCTATCGCACTGTCACCGAACATCGCTATAGTGGTGCACCCATGCCTGACACATGGCACCTAGGGGGCAAAGGTCGGGCACAGGGTCAAGGGTCTCTGGCGCATGGACAGCCACAGCACGATTGGAACCCAATGCATGTAGCGCAATTGGGTGCCTGGGTGCCACCTTCTGTAGTGGCCTACAGCGCTGTTGCCCCAGTGTGCCTACGACGCTCCAGTGCCACAGCACCATATATGTGAACAGCGCTGTAGTGGCACTGGCACAATGGTGGCCATGCCCTGCATTGCAACCTGCGCACAGCACGTCAGCAGTGGCATGCGCAGTTAGGTGTGTACTGCCCATGTCACAGAACTACGCCCTTGGCTCAGCACGTTCAACACAATTGCACAAAGCGCAACAGCGCGATATTCAGCCGGCATATGCAAATCATCTAATCATCCATTCAGTGGCGCAATCACTGCATTTGCATCCACTTAAAGGTGCGCCTCACCTCATTTGCATGGGTTGTGCTATAAAAATGCGACATTGGGCTGCACTGGCCATAGCCGGTTACTGCATTGGGCTGCACTAGCCATAATCGGTTACTGCAGTCTATTGCGGTGAGTTGCATGCTGTTTGGGAGTGTGGACTGTGGTGTTTGGGACATGCATGGGACTGCACAGTCCCAGGTAACACCTGTCATTCTCACAGGATGAATCATGACTGAGCGTGAGGTGGAGGATGAGGAACAGAGACGTGGGAGAAAGAGGAGGCTAAACTTCACAAAGGCAGAGACAGATGCCCTGTTTGCGGCCTACCTCGACCAGGAGCTGCTGCTCAGTGGATGCCAGGGAACACCACAGGCCCATGCTGCTGCATGGGAGGAGGTGTCATGTGCTTTCAACCTGCATGGCAGCCACCAGCGCTCCATGCAGGAGTGCAAAAAGAAGATGGGCATGGACAGGCGGAGAACTAAAGAGAAGGTGGCTGCCATCAGGGCAGCATGGTCTGCGACTGGTGGGGGACAGCCGGAGGTGCAATGCCTGACCCCACAGGAAGAGCGGGTTGCTGGCAGCATGCAGCATTGCGCCATTGAGGGTGTTCCGGGTGGTGGATTCCAGATGGGTGGTAGCCCGTCACTGCATGGTAGGTCATGGTCTGTCTATTGGGGGGGACAGGGTAGATCACATGCAGTAATGCTACTGTTTTTCCCTTATAGCTCCTGAGCATCTACATGGGTCAGTGGTGGTGGGCTTCTCCACTGAGGCCAGTATCATGGAGATGGAGGAGGGCCCATCCACCTCCACAGGAATACGGGAGTCAGGGCAACAGTGGGCCCACCTGGACATCTGGACTAATGTTGGTGGAGCAGGTGCAGAGGAGGCCCTACCCATGCCCCAGTGTGCCAACGTCCATGGATTCCAGCATGCTGAGACTCGGGCTGGTGCTGGATCCATCACCGATGATGATGGAGCTAACGTCATGGGCAGTGACACGAGTGGGCCACAGGATGGCCACACAACAGATGACATCACGGCCATGGCTTTGGGTGGTGCCGCCGTGGAGGTCTGCGTGTCATCACAGTCCCAGCCTGTGCCTGTCTGCACCAGTGGGGCAGCACTGGTGTGTGTCCAGGACAGTGGGACTGTTGTGGCCACTGTGGCGGCACCATTGAGCCCTGGAGAGCGGCAGCCAGAGGGGCAGTATCAGCAGTCAGCCAATGGCCATGGGGGTACAGTGTCAGGGGGCGGCATCAGTGCACCACCTGTGGACATGCCTAGGCCTGGCCCTGGTGTGCAGTGCCCACCCTCAAGGGGTGATGAGCATCAGGGCTGTGAACACCCTGAGGGACAGCATGCTGATCAGGCAGATGACTTCTTAGATGAGCACACCCGCATGCTGCAAGCATCAGTCAATCAGCAGATGCGGCTTGTAATGGCGGTGGATGCACTGAGTGCAGCTCTGCACCACGCAGAGGAGAGGCGCAGCAGAGACACTGCTCTGCTCCTGGCAGGGATGGACCGGTTGCGGGAAGATGTGACCGCTGCCATTGACAGGCAGACACAGGCATTCACAGCTGTCATGGCCACAATGGGCACACAGTTATTTGCCCATGCATCACAGACACAGCACACTGCAATGTCCACCCCCTGTTCCTGGCATCGTGCGACACCATCCTTGTCGACACAGGGTTCAGCTGTGGGCATCCCGAGCACACCTGGTGCAGGCATGTTCGGTATGCTGCAGACCCCTGAGTGAGCATGGTCATGTTCATGCAGTGAAACACCTGGGGGACCGTCGGTGCCACCCCGTGAGGCCAGTGGTCAGCCTGTCACTGCTGGCAGGTCTCGTTGGGGCCACCCATGCATCCGTGGTGGCCGTGGCAGTGTGGCGTGTGACTGACCTGTCTCCCAGCATGGCTACTGTCTGATGCTGCCCTGTGTGCATTGTGTCTTTCCGCGGGCAATGCACGGGTTGCATACCCGGCCCTGCACGCACACACATGTTCCAGCTGCATACCCTCCCAGCTGCTGTCCGCTGTGGCATGTACATGATGATGCCTGCGTTGTGCTGTACACCACTGTGCAATGGTGCCCAGTGTCTGACACACGCACAATGTCAGGCAGTGAGTGTGGTGGTCTGTGGACGTGTGTGTGGCTAGGGGTGGAAGTCTGGGTCGGTGTGCCTCCTACCCTTTGTGCATGTCCTGTGAGGTGCGTGGGTGTGTGTGTGTGTGTGTGTGTGTGACCACGTGCCATGTTAGACCTCGCCCATCCCTGGTGGTATGTGCGGTTCCATGCTCGACCACTTCCCTTGACAGCATGCACCCCTGGTGTGTGTCCATGCATGTTTGTGGGTTGTGCCTTTGCCACTGGTGGTTGCACATGGCCCCATGACTTACCTGGGTTGGCTGAAGTGCTTCTCTGTGATGGTGTCCCAGTGCAGCTGTGCCAGCTGGAGCAGTCGGGGTCCCGTCGTCCAAGGGGGCTGCCCATCACCATCTTCACCAGCGTCCTCATCGTCCCCATCACTGCCCCTCTCTTCGACCTGTACTGCTATCCCACAGTTGTTGGCCATGTTGTGCAGGATGCAACAGGCCAGGAATAGCCTACAGGCCTTTGAGGGGCTGTACTGTAGGCACCGCTGGAGGTGTCCAGGCAACAGAAATGTGCCTTCAGCATCCCGAACACCCACTTGATGACATTTTTTAATTTTTTTTTTTATTTTATTTATACAGCAGTTTGGAAAACCTTTGAGCCATAGGCTCATTTACAAAGGTACCTTGTCACAGTAAGACAAACCAAAATACACAGTATAGCAGTACAACACATAAGTATAACAGTAAATTAAGACATAGATACAAACAAGCTGGTACAGGTAGGATGGATGCAAACAATACCAGAGTTATGTCGTCCTGAGCAGCTAGTAATAAGCTTTGTCATAAGTATTGAATGAACGGCTTTGACTAGTGGCAGTTACAGCATTGGGTGTTAATAAGGTGATTACGTAGGAAGTTTTGAAGCACGATATAGTTGAGCTTCAGAGATGGAGAGGGGCAGTGTGTTGAACCAGGAGGGGCCCTAAAGCTGAAGGCTCTTTGGCCGGAGAGGTCCTAGCTCTAGGGATAACAAGAGAGTTTTCGAGAGGTCGAGTATGAACTAGTGGGACAGATGGCGTATGGTGGTGGTCAATCCTGGTGGGGAAAGCCCAAGGAGGGTCTTTTGTAAGGTACAGGTAAGATATTTGAGGTGCTCGTCGAGATCAAGTACCAGCGCTTTAGCATACAGTAGACAGGTGTGTGTCATCCTAGGTGCTCCAGTAATTAACCTGCAGGCCTTATTCAGAGTAGTGCGAATTTTATGGAGTGTGGTCTGATCAGCAGCACCATACACCGGCAGTCCATAGTCCACTAGGGACAGGATAGAGGAGGTGACTGTGAGTCGAAGAGCCTCTGGGGTAGGCAGTGTTTATACTGATGTAAGATGCCCAATCGGATATTAGTGGCAGTGGCTAGGGCAGCGATGTGTCCATGGAAGGAGAGGGAGGGGTCAAAATGGATCCCTAGGTATTTATAGGAGCAAACTTGTTCGAGTGGGAATGAGGACCCAGAGTGAATGAGGAGTTTGAAGTTGCAGGACTTGTTTTGGGGATGAGTGAAGAACATAGTTTTTGTTTTTTTAAGATTTATCACCAATCTATGTTCCTTGAACCAGCCCTTGGCTTCAGTGAAGGACTTCTGCAGCGAGTCCTGAGGCAGTAGGGCTACGATTTGAGGCAAAGATGACTGCATCATCAGCTGCATAATAGAATGTTCCCAGCAAGAGCGTGGAAGGTGTTAGGTAAAGGGAGAATAGTAAGGGGCCCAGAATGGAGCCCTGGGAACCAGAAAAGATGGGACAGATGTCTGAGTAGGTCCCATTAATTTTACACGCTGTGAGCGGTCAGAGAGGATAACTGGTGCACCAGGAGATAGGCCCAGCAGCAAAACCAGAGATCAAGGGCATCAAGAAGGAGGGTGGGAGACAGTGTTGAAAGCTTTGAGAGGTCAATGAAGACAGCACCAGCCAGAGAACCAGTGTCTAAGGAGGAGTGGAGAAAGTTGGAGAACTCTAGGAGGGCTGTGTTGGTACTGTGGCCCGCTCAGAAGCCATGCTGCTCAGGACAAAGGACATTGTAGGTGGAGAGGTAGTCAGAGAATTGAGAGGCCACCACTTTTTCCAAGGCCTTGGAGAGAGAATGGAGATCGGTCGATAGTTTCCAGCCACAGTCCTATCACCACCTTTAAAGATAGGGGTGACAGTGGTGACTTTCCAGGCAGTTGGAACCTTCCCCAGGCAAAGAGAGTGGTTGATGAGGCATGTGATCGGGGTAAGGACTGTGTCTAAGACCAGCCGTAGGATACATGGATCCAGGGTGTCACTGCCTGTACTATTACTCTTGAGGGCAGTGACAAGGTGCGGCCTAAGTTCTTGGGAAGAAACACGGTGGAGGAGAAAATAAGGGCGAGAAAGATTTACGGCAGGTGCTGGGGGAGGAGGGTCAAAAAAATTTGTAGGGAGGATAGGGCTATGGTCAGTGAATGAGGTGTTGAGGTGGTTGGCTATGAGGGCTGGGTCTGAGGAGATCACACCATTAATGTTGATCTGGGTGGGTGGGGGGAGTGTGAACTCCCATTTAACTGTTTAATGTTATCCCAGAAGGTTCTGGGATTCCCCATGAGGCAGTGAGTGAGGACCGATAGTGCTCAGACTTGGCCTTTCTGATGGCCAGTGCACTTGTTTCAGGCGGCAGCATATAACCGCCTGTCATTGGGCTGGCCAGTCTCAATGGCACGGTGCCATAGGTTGTCCCTATGTTTGAGCTGGTGGATCAAAGCTGGGGTAACCCAGGGGGCATTTTTCCTTTTAGAATGGCGGGTCAACACTGGGGCAAATTTATCACAGGCATTATTAAAAGTTTGGGTAAAGAAGGAGAGAGCTGTGTCTATGTCAGGAGTTGCCTGTATAGGAGACCAGTCAATTTGGGACAGAAGTTCCTTGTTTTATCAGTCCACCAGGTATTAGACGCCGCCGGCATGTGGACTGTGCTATGGGTTTGGGGACTGAGGTTGACTAGTAGAATAGAATGGGGGAGTGATCGCTGAGAGAGTCTGGGAGGACTTGTACATTGGGGATCCGATTAGGGCGGTTGGTGAGTACCACATCAAGCAGGGTACTGGAGCCTCTCTTGGGGTTAGTCCTGGTAGGTGTGGGTAACTAGTTGCGTTAGGTCTATTGCAGAAAAGGAGTCTCGGGTAGAGGAGGAGGAGGGGCTGAGCCAGTTGACATTTAAGTCACCCACCAGAATTTGATCAGCGGAAGGAGGCAGAGGTAAGGTATTCTGTAAGAGAGGCAATGGCCTGCGTTTGGTCCCTGGGGGGCATGTATGCAGTAGTCAGATAAAGGGGTCCCTTTAAAGGGTCAGGGGTTAGTTTCAGCATAAGCGCCTCGGCCCTGGAGTCAAGGATGGGAGTGGGCAGGGCTAGTATGGGGAGAGATTCCTTGACATAAATAGCGCAGCTGCCGCTCCGTCTCCCAACACGGTCGGACCGGAAAAGGTGAAACCAGGAAGGGAGACTAGGGAGTCAGGGGAGGATTTCGACAGCCAAGTCTCAACCAGGGTGATGACATCAGGGTTAATTGTTGTGACCAGGCATTGTAGTGAGTCAAACTTTTTGAGGAGGCTACAGATATTCATGGAGACCACGCATAGGCCTGTGGTGCGAGTTGGGGAGCTCCTGGGAACCGGGCCAGGGTTTGGATGAATGTTCCCTGACAGGAGTAGTAGCATGAGTAATTGCATGTGGTGGCATGTGCCTCATTGTAGCGTTGCTGTGATGGGGTCGTGGGCTGCCGGTATGGTGTGAGCAGCCAGGGACGGAGTGGGTATGCACTGTCACCTGTGTGTAGAGGGTGGAGGTTAGTTTGGTGATCAGCATTGCCCTGCCTTGGGCCATCTAGGCCAATACCCATGTCATCTCTGACCATGCCCCTCCCATGCTCTATGTTTTTCCACATGGTTTGCATACTCAACCACTAAGTGGCTAGTGGGGATGTCCCCACTCTGGAATCTGTGGCACAGTGCCGACTGGTGGCAGATGAAGGCAACATGTGCTCCCCCAGGGTGCATGGCACAGACATTGATTATGCACCCCCTGGCATCGCACACTACCTGGCAGTTGATGCTTGCACAGCCCTTCCGATTGTTATATGTGGCCCCCTCGGGGCCAGGTGGTGTGCAGATGGCCACATGGATGCAGTCTATTGCCCCTCGCACACCAGACATACGTGCTACCCGGTGGAACTCCTGTATGTTTGCTGTGTGCTCCGCCAGTGTGCTGGGGAAATGGATGTACTCCACAGCATGTGGCAGCAGTGCGCTGAGGAATTGGGTGAGGTGGCATGACATGGCCGACTGGGTTATGCCTGTGGTGTCCCCTGTTGGTCTCTGGAAGGTACCCGTGGTGAGCAGGCACATGCAAGCTGTCACTTTAGTCTCCACTGACACAGCATGGCTCCGTCGTGTGGGTGCCTGCATCACATCACTGCACAGTTCACAGAGCCACCTCAGAATTGCCCGATTCAGGCGGTACCAGCCCACAATCTCAGTATCGCTGTACAGCTCGAAAGCTGGTGCGGGCTCGGTACTGCCTGTTGCTGCTACTTCCCCTGCACCGGGAACACCTTCCTGTGGTGGCCTCAGTGCTGTGTGGCACTTCCCCCTTCTGCACTGTGTTTTGCTGAGGCTCCCCACACCTTCCCTGTGCCTGTGAGTTCAGGGTGCCCTTTCCCTGTCCTGCCCTGTGTGTCTGCCTAGAGGTCAGCCACATGTGCCTTCCCTGTAGCGTTCTTGCGCCTTTCCCTTGTTCCTTTTTATTTTGGCTCATTTCCGCTATCACGTAACTGCCGCTTGCTCCCCTATTGCGCATGTCACATGTTGTTGAATATCACACTGTGCCATTTATGCATGGTTCCTCCCCCTTCAGTTGCGCATGCCTTCATTATCATTGCGCTCTTGCTCAGCGTGATTTGGGGGGGCACATCTGCCTCCCACTAAATATCGCAGAATGGCGCATTTTCGGACTTGCGCTGGAGCAACCCTACTGCGCATGGCACAACCCTTTTGAATATCTGGGCCCTTGTGCCTCACTATGCACCTGGGGTGTGCATTAACCCCTGACAGCCAATGCCCTATCATGTCTTGTGGCTTACTTAATGATTTGCTTGGAGCATAATCAACTTGTTGTTTTACTGTGATGTTATAATTTAAGATGTACATCACAACAAAACATGCTCCAGCTGACCAGAGCAAGGCACAGAGACCAGGGTGCTGATTGGGGAAATGGTGATTGGGATTGTGTGTTAGGTTAAGCATGACTAAAGAAATGGGCCTGACTTTATAGCATAAAAGTATAAATAATTTTCTTCTGCAACTGCACCAGGTAGATTCTTTTTGGGCTCTGGGTTCTTGGGAGCCCTTCCACAGAGCCAAATCAGGAGGCATACTGTATCTACTGAAGCACAGTAGGGAGGCAGGAGCTGCAGGGATTGTCGGCAGCTGGTGGGAGTAGTTATTTTATTTAGTTCACCTCTTTCCCATCAACTTTGAACAGTCTAGTTCTTGTTGTGCTACTCATAGGAAATGACTGTGTTATTTTTCTTCTCTCTGTCACTGTTGTGTAGGTTAGAGTGCAATATCTTAACCAGAAAATCTCACCACCACTTACTGACTGTGTGACTCTGAGCAGGTTAGTTAACCTCTCAGCACTTCAGTCCTTTCTTGAGTTTGGCTTTTTGTTGTGACTGTGTTTTATTTTCAACCCTTCCTTGGAAGCCTTTTACATCTGCAGTTTGATTTTTCCACACACCCTTTATCTTCTACAATTTACAAAATGCCTGTCCCTCCATACCCCCTTTCTCTCTACATGCCATTTCTCAAAGTTTTTGGTTTTTGAATTTGCCACCCTGGGACAGAGGGTGAGCATGAGCCCCACCTGACAGGAAAGAAGGAAGCCGATCTACACCACAGCAGCAGCTCCTCATCCGTCCCCTCTGATTCCCAGCTTAGGTTTGTTTTGGTTTTCCTCGGGAATCATATCAGTATATCACACCGCTCTCCTCCAGTCCCACCTTTGCTCAATTAGAATCCAAAAGGTGGCAGATCTGATCTGAGATGTGGCCTGAGGCGATTAACCAATGATCCTTACAGGGCTACTGAGGTAAATAGGACATGGACCAAAGAGTGAGACTCATCCCAGGCTGAAGAAAGCAGATGGGTAGGGAGGCCATGTAAGAGGAGTCCGCAGACTAGAAGGAGAACTCAGCAGTAACAAAGTGGATGAGCTTTCACTTTCAACAAAAAAATGTAGCGAAAAGAGACTGGGGGGTGGGACGCTTGTACAGGGAATGTTCTTTCTATTGGCAGAATACTACAGGAGCAACAATGTGGGCTACGGTCAGTTGTGTTTGGGACTCCCTCATGTTGGGCGATCCCTACAGCCATGCCAGGTGGTGAGTTTTGTGCTCAGGGCACCTGCTGCTTGGGAGACCCCTTCAACTGCCCAAGGGGTGGATGATGTCCTTGGAGCTTCCTGTCCTCAGGAGCCCCTCCATGCATCCACAGCAGGCAGCAGATCTAGCAGGGCAGCAGTTGGGAGTTAGGAGGGATCAGTGGTTGCAGGTGAGGGACTGTTCAGTGTAGACAGGGGCAGCATTTGGGAAGTGCGAGGAATTAGTGTGGAGGGGGAGTTCCATGTGGACTTTTTTAATACAAAACAGGACTAGTAATTGAGGGTGAGGGTGAGAAAGCATGCAGAGAGAGGCAGCATGAGGTGTTTCAATTTTTTCTAAAGACAGGGACAGTAACCTAGGGTGGTGGTAGGAAAGCACACAGAGGGAGGGAGCAGAAGATTATTTTATTTGAGGTGTTAGAGAGGTAGAGCTTGTAAAAGAAAAAGAAAAGTAGCTAAGGGAGCCAATGCATACTAATGAGGTGATAGGATTCCACTGAGGATGCCGAATGTAATATGCATCAGTTCCACTTCTAGCTTCTTACTTTCTATTCTTACTGCACTAAATCATGCAGAGGTATACTATGCAGCCGTAAAAAGTAACAAAAAGCACAGCAAATGCCTATGGCTCACAGTCACATCACAGCACCTGTGCCCCAAGTACTACCACCCACTGCATCAGAGGGGCAAAACTGCGTCACTCATTTAACTGATGTTCTCCGCTAATTCAGAGAGCGCGGGAAGGGAGAGTTCTAAGCTGGAGGCTGCCACCTGGAAGAGCTCCTGAGCTGAGGTCTATGTACAGGGGTACATGGCAGCTGCAAGAGGCAACAGAAGGAACCATGGGTAGAGGGTCTGCTATCCCCAAAATTAGTTGGTGCAGTAGGCAGCTCTGCCATTCAAAGGACATCAAGCGCATTGCTAAGAGTAGTGAGTGGCCTGTGTAGAATCCAAGAGTGGAGAAAGACAGACACAGCCGGAGCAAAGTGATAGAAAAAGGAACACTTCACTGTCTGTCAACCTTTCTTCTGGTTAAATGAAGGGGAACAGGCAGTACTAAGAGACCCATACCCAAGTGTGATGCTGATCCCAATTTGCACTTTGTGTGAGCAAAACACATTTGTTTCTGCTTACTGTTCACTGCAGTGTTGTAGATCGCAGCAGGCTGATTCTGCTGGCTTTTCTTTTTTTTTCTTTTGATAACCAGGCAAGGTCCACTAGGCACGAGTGCCTGATTTCTGAGGAAACCTGGGAGCACTGGGGAGGGTAAGTGACTTGCTCAGTCACACAATATCAAATGGAGGTTGCATGACTCAAACCCAGGTTCGCTGGATGTAACAAGCTTATTGACAGCTCATTACTCTAATCTCTAGGCTTTGCTGCCAGCCCCAAATTTACTGTACCCAGAAATCCCAGAATCCCTTGCAGTTCACATCAGTGCAGGGTTGCAGCAGTCAGAGATTTAATAGCCTACAGTGCATATTACAGTTTTTTTATAAGCTCCAATATTTTGTTTGCTGTATGGTCATGCTGTCCTCCTGGGCTAAATACAGTCACAGGGGACTGAATTTAGCCCCGGGAGAACAGTTGGACTGGCAGACATCTGATTTGAGCTGATTAAGTCTCCAACATTCACAGCAGGCTATGGAAAATGTGATTGCTGCGGCCATTGACAGCGGCCATTGAAAATCTGATCATTGCAGCCCTGCTGTGATGTTAACTGCAGGGGTGGGGGGGTCTGAAATTTCTACTTTCAGTAAATGTCAGCTTGCAAAACAAAATCAACCTGATACAACCTACTGCAAAACAACAGTAGGTACAAAAAAATATATTTTTACACACAAAAATGCAAATTGAGACCATCCCCCGCACTTGGGTGTGGGGCCCTTAATGCTGACTGTCCCCCTTTAAAGTGACTCTAAGTTGAAGCACCGGGTTGACAGTGTCCCTGTCATAAGATCCCAATGCTGCAGTGTCTGTACACAGAAACCATTTTTTTGTTACAAAACATACGTATGCAACATGCTTCATATAACATTGTTTTATGAATTGCCCTCCACAAAAATATAAAACTGGATGACGATTTGTATATAATGTACAGGCTTAATATTTCTGTATCTGGTTGATAGCAGGCTTGCGGTACTGAAGGTAGTGCTTTGTTTTTAACTTGTGGTCTCTGGTAAAAATTGTTTTGCTTAGACCGTAAGGAAACATGAGGAAAATTACATGTTTTGTTTGACATTGTTTTTCAGAGGTCTTTCAACAAGTTGAGCCACATTCTTTCATCTGGGTCTCTGAGTTCAAATAGCCCACAGCCCCGATGCCTAAAGCAATGTGGAGCATTTGAAGCACGGAACTGCATGTTGTCTGTTTCTATGCTGATGGTGGTATCTGTGCCAGGATCAGAGCATTCTTTTTCTTCTGACCTGCAACTCCTGTTCTCACTGTCTGTGTCCCTGCCATTGTTGCTGGTGATGCCGCCCTCTCTGGGCTCAAGACTCTGTCTCAGCTTGTAAAGTCTCTGACATTCACAACAAGCTATTGAAAAGCTGAGTGCTGCAGCCGGGTTCTTATGGCTGTCTGCCTGTAACATTGTGTATTTCGTACTTGCACTTTATTGTATTCAGTTTGTTCTGTTTTCTGTACCATCTCAGCTAATGTAATTGTATTGTCTGTATTATGGTTCCTGTTTCCCTTCATCCAGGGCTGCCAGTGTGCTGTTCTGATCCACCTCAGACTCCTGTTGTGTATCTGTCTCCAGTTTGGTACCTCTGAAAATTTTGTACTGCTTTAACTGATTATATTATTTGTCCCAAATTTTCGGAATTTTATTTATTTATTTTTTTATTTATTTATTGAAACTGTAGTTAATCGTTATTATAGTTTTATGAGCATTGTTATTTGTTGATGAATACTTTGTGGCTGATTTTATGTATGGTGCCCAGATCCTCTGGGTTTGGGCATCTTCTAAATGAATCTTGCCTTACCTTGCCTATTACCTATGTGCCATTTTTATCACATGGATTGCCTGAAAATGGTCCATTAGCTCAGTGCTCTTAACCCAGTAAACAAACAAATAATACATTCACAGCAGGCTATGGAAAATCTGATTTCTGTAGCCCTGCTTTCATGTCAGCGGTTGGGGGGTCTGGAATTTCGGGTTTCAGCAAATGTCAGCTTGCAAATCAGCAAAATCAGCCTGATACAACCTACTGCAAAACAACAGTAAGTAGAAAAATGATTCTTACACACACAAAAAAAATGCAAATTGAGACCCACACCACATTTGGGTGTGGGGCTCATAGTGGTGACTGTTCCCCTTAAAGTGGCTCTAAATTGAAGCACTGATGGTTGACAGTATTCCTGTCATAAGATCCCAATGCCGCTGTGTCTGTACACAGAAACCATGTTTTGTTACTAAACATACAGTCAACATGCTTCATATAACACTGTTTTATTAACTGACTTCCACAAAAATATAACACCAAATGAAGATTTGTGTACAATGCATAGGCATAGTGGTGCCTGTGCATGAAAGTGCGTAATATGTGCACAATACCATTGGAACTACAACTCAGCTATGTGGCTTGCAATGCAACCCACAGTACACGATATGCATAAATGATCATGTGGGATGCACAGACTGGGGGGGTGGGGTGACAGGGGATGCATAGCAGCCTGCACAGCGCATACAGGTGGGTCAAAGATACACGGACCCTCCCCTTGACCCCACCATATAAGGGCATGCTCACTGCCCCATGCAGCAGCATGGAAGTGAATACCATGCAGGAATAAAATGTGGAGGCAATGGCAGAAAGTGACAGAAGGGCAGAGGGGTGCACCCCACCATGGTCTCAGCCTGAAGGGGCATCCCAAATTGGCAGACAATGCCACGGCCATGTACGGACATGAGGCAGAGCACATCCCCTTGCACTGAACTTCACTGGTGGTCAGGTGGCTTCCATGGCCAGCAACATCCAGACACACTAAACTAGACTGCACAGGGCACAATTTCTGTCCATTGCCCCAGAGGTAAAGGCACAACTGTAGCTGGACATCCAGGCTGGCATGAAAGCCGTTGGTCCCGAAGCTCAGATGCTGTCCACTGTAAAGCACAAGTGGCAGGACCTGCACACAGCAGTGAAATATAAACTTGCTGTGGGTGCACGGGCATGCCAGGGCACCAGAGGTAGGCCACCCAGCAGCGATACACAACTGACACCACCGAAGAGGATGGTGGAGGACACCCTAACAGACATCAGTGTCCACGGGGAGGTGAAGGGCGTAGACACCCTGGAAGGTACACATGCACTGTCAGTGCACGGGTACCCTTAGGATGTCACAGCATGCATGTACTAATAGCCATGTGTTTTAACCCACAGACACAGGCACCAATGGATGCATGACAGCTGGTGCAACACCACACAGACAGAACACAGCGGCACAGCAGGTAGCACACAATGCTGCCTACCTAGACTTTAGCAAGGCATTTGACACAGTCCCACACAAAAGATTAATATACAAGTTAGCCAGTCTGGCAGTGGGTCCCAAGATGACAGCCTGGGTAAAGAATTGGCTGGAGAATAGGACACAGAGAGTAATAGTAAATGGAGTCCACTCTGAAGAAAGGGGGCTTACTAGTGGGGTACCGGAGGGTTCAGTATTAGGACCAGTCCTCTTCAATGTCTTATAAGCAACATTGCAGAGGGACTGGAAGGAAAAGTATGTCTCTTTGCAGATGACACAAAGATCTGCAACAGAGTTGATGCACAAGGTGGGGTGGAAAGGATGAGAAGGGACTTGCAAGGCTAGAGGAATGGTCAAATGTATGGCAGCTTAGATTCAATACTAAGAAGTGCAAGGTAATGCACCTAGGAAACAAAAACCAAGGGGAGGAGTACACAATGGGGAGAGATAATAACAACAACAAAAATGGAAAGGGACCAGGGGGTAGTCATATCAGATGACCTAAAGGTGGGCAAGCAATGTGAGAGGGCAGCAAGGAGGGCTGGGGGGGATACTGGGATGCATAGGGAGAGGCATCACCAGTGGAAAACAGGAAGTTATTATCCCTTTGTACAGACACCTGGTGAGACCCCATCTGGAGTACTGTGTGCAGTTCTGGAGACCCAATCTCTGCAAAGACATAGACAGGATGGAAGCTGTCCAGAGGAGGGCAACTAAAATGGTGCAGGATCTGCACTGGAAGACATATGAAGATAGACTTAAGGAGCTTAATATGTATAGCCTCGAGGAAAGGAGGAAGACGGTGGATATGATAGAAACTTTCAAGTACCTCAAGGGAATCAGCAAAGTCCAAGAGGGTAGCATATTTCAAAAAAAGAGGTGTGCAAGAACAAGGGGGCACTATTTGAAGATGGTGGGTGGCTCAGAGGTAATTTAAGGAAGTATTTTTTCACAGAGAGGGTTGTGGATGCATGGAACGGCTTCCGGAGGAGGTTGTGGAGTCAAAAACAGTGGTGGAATTCAAGCATGCATGGGACAGTCATAAGGCAGTTCTAGGGGGTGGGGGTAGAAAGAAGTAAACTGCTGGTTAACTAGGATCTGCAGCTTATCCATTAGGTAGGGAAATGAGCAGACTGGGTGGGCCAAGTGGTCCTTAATTGCCATCAAATTCTATGTTTCTATGTTTCTGCCAGGCAGAAGGAGGAAGGCACAGGTGGGTGACTGGTGCACACACACTCTCCAGCAACAGCCAACAGCAAGGGACATCCATAGCCAGACTAACAACCCCATGTACCCCACAGGTACCGAACTGGAGACAGAGACACAGCAGGAGTCTGAGACAGACCAGAACAGCACACTGGCAGCCCTGGATGAGGGGACACAGGAGCCATTTGAGGTGGTGGACAGATCATGCGACAGCTGGGTGTGCCAGCATGCCCGAGGACAATAGGCCCACACTGGTGAGGACAAAGTGGTCAGCAGCATCACAGCTACTGGCACAGAATGGGCATGCCTGGATGCCATGGCAAGGGGAGGAAGGACATTCACATGCCCTGTGGACAGTGGTGACAAAGGATTGTCAACACAGCTGATGGGCTGCACATGTACAGTGAGCACACATGGCATAATGGCAGCACAGTACTGTGAGCTGCAGCAGGTGGAGTAGAAAAGACTGGAGGTGCAGAGCCTCAACACAGAGGTACTGGTGGCCCTGATTGCTGAGTTGCAGGGCATGAGGTGTGGGATCGACCGGCTGGCCTGCCTCCATGAGAGGGTCGTGGATCACTTGGTTGGAAGGGATGTGCCACATGGACATGCTGCCCACACCCCACCCCACATGGCACATGCTCACATACAAGTGTCCCCCAGCATGTTGGCCCCCAACCAGGATGTGGACACACAACCGTGAGACAGGTAGAGCACACAGGTGGACATGCCACAGGGCACAGGCATGGCCCACATGCACACCACTGGTAGACAGAGCACAGAGGTGCAGGAACATGACACAGCTGCCACTCAAGAGGTCAGTAACATCCACCATGAAAACCAAAGCACTACATCTAAGGATGCCATGGAGGGCCAACACACTGAGCCTTCCCCTGCTTGCAGGCGCCAGAGGTGCAACCCCCCATCCACATGCACCAGTCAAGAGACTGGGCACACTGTCCTCAGCATGCCTACAGGCAAAGCCCTATGACTCACAAGGGCAGTGACACCGCACAAATACCACTCACCAGACATGTACAGCACAAGCACATTGGGTATATATGCTAACCCTGGTATATGCCACACACACCCTGTGCCACAAACATAGAAACATAGAAACATAGAATTTGACGGCAGATAAGGACCGCTTGGCCCACCTAGTCTGCCCATTTTCCTTCCTAACAGATAAGCTGCAGATCCTAGTTAACCAACAGCTTACTTCCTCTTACCCGCCCCTAGGACTGCCTTATGCCTGTCCCATGCATTCTTGAAGTCCACCACTGTTCTTGACTCCACGACCTCCTCAGGGAGGCTGTTCCATGCATCCACAACCCTCTCAGTGAAAAAATACTTCCTCACATTACCCCTGAGCCGTCCCCCCTCTATCTTCAAATTGTGCCCCCTTGTTCTTGCACATCTCTTTGTCTGGAAGATGCTACCCTCTTGGACTTTGTTAATTCCCTTGAGGTACTTGAAAGTTTCTATCATGTCCCCTCTCTCCCGTCTTTCCTCAAGAGTATACATATTAAGCTCCTTTAGTCTTTCTTCGTATGTCTTCTGGTGCAGACCCTGCACCATTTTGGTTGCCCTCCTCTGGACAGCCTCCACTCTGTCTATGTCTTTGCGGAGATGGGGTCTCCAGAACTGTACACAGTACTCCAGATGGGGTCTCACCAACTGTCTGTACAGAGGGATAACAACTTCCTGATTTCCACTATTGATGCCTCTTCCTATGCATCCCAGTATCCCTCCAGCCTTCCTTACTGCCTTCTCACATTGCTTGCCCACCTTTAGGTCATCTGATATAATTACCCCCAGGTCCCTTTCCATTTTTACTGTTGTCAGTATCTCACCCCCCATTGTGTACGCTTCCCCTGGGTTTTTGTTTCCCAGGTGCATTATCTTACACTTCTTTGCATTGAATCTGAGCTGCCATACATTTGACCATTCCTCCAACCTTGCCAAGTCCCTTCTCATCCTTTCCACTCCATCCTGTGTATCAACCCTGTTGCAGATCTTTGTGTCATCTGCAAAGAGACATACTTTCCTTCCAGTTCCTCTGCAATGTCACTTATAAAGACATTAAAAGGACTGGTCCCAGTACCGAACCCTGTGGTACCCACTAGTAACCCTCCTTTCTTCACTGTGTACTCCATTTACTACTACCCTTACCGTCCTGTTGTCTAGCCAATTTTTTATCCAGGCTACCACCTTGGGACCCATTCCAAGGCTGTCTATCTTGTGTATTAATCTTTTGTGGGGGACTGTATCAAATGCCTTGCTAAAATCTAGGTAGGCCATGTCCACAGCCCCTCCCTGATCTACTACTTTGGTCACCCAGTCAAAGAAATCTATTAGATTCGTCTGACACGACCTTCCCATCGTGAATCCATGCTGCCTTGGGTCCTGTGCCCCACTGGCCTCAAGGTACTCAACAATTCTTTCCTTCAGAAGTGATTCCATCATTTTCCCTACCACTGAGGTCAAACTAACTGGTCTGTAGTTTCCTGCCTCTGTCCTGCTCCCACTTTTGTGAAGAGGAATTACATCTGCCCTCCTCCAGTCCTTGGGTACCACCCCATCCTCCCATGATTTGTTAAAGAGAGTAGTCAGCGATGTCACTAGTTCTACCTTTAGTTCTTTTAGAATTCTTGGGTGAATCCCATCAGGCCCCATTGCTTTGTCCACCTTCAATTTTATTAGTTCATTCAGAACCCTTTCTTCTGTAAATGGACTGGTATCGACACCCCCGTCGTCAGAGTGTTTCTCTTGTTTGGTTTAGGTAATGTCACAATATGGCATCCCCTGCCACACATCACACACGGACTACACCACCACACAGTTGCAGCAACAACACATGTTGTGCAGTACAGTGGCCACTCCCATTGCAGCACCCCTATCATAGTCCCCACTGCATGTCAACCAACATGTTGCACCCCCTCCTAGATGGGTGCACTCAGTGCATGTTGTTGTGATCACACGCCCCGCCACCCATGACACCTGGAGCATTCACATGCCGCAGTGCAGTGATGTCCACAATAACCACATACATGGCTGCTCACATACTGTGGGTATGTGCACAATGGTGCCATGGCACAATACACTCAGCCATCGATCCTGAAGCTGCCCATCTTTACATCACTAGTTCTGGAACATGCCCTATATTAGGGCATTGCAAGCCGCTCATCCACTCAGTGTCTCCAGGCCCCTGACCACCCCCCTCCTTCTCTGGTGGTGCATCCTGCTGATGGTTCACTGGCATGGGAAGACTGAGTCACAGGGACATGTTGTGGAGCACAGCACATGTAGTAAACACCTTGCATGCCCTTCCTGGGGACAACATCATTGTACCCCTTGTATGGTCCAGACACCGGAACCACATCTTCATAGCCTGATAGTCCTCTCCATGATATTCCATGTCTTCCTCTGGGCATGGTTGTAGGCCTCCTCTGCTGCACCATTCAGTGCCAGAAAAGGTATCATCAGGTACAAGAACGGTGGGTAACTGCTGTCCCCTGTGCAGGGGACAGAGAAGAATGTCACTGAGGTGCATGCAGTGGTATGAGTTGCAGCGCCACCCATGTTGCTACCCCTATACTCACCCAAAAGTCATCTGTCCAGCTGACTGGCATGTAGCAGGGCTCTGAGATATGGTGCGTCTAACATGTACGCTTTGTGGCATGAGTGAGGGTACTTTGCACATACTTTTGTGATGCTGCCACTCATGTCACACACCAACTGACAGTTCACACTGTGAAACCCTTTTCTGTTCTTGTATGCCTCCTCATACTCAGAAAGTGACAGTATACCAATATGGGTGCAGTCTATTGCATTGCATACATTAGGCATTCCAGGCATGACATAGAATGCCTGTTTTGTGGCATGGACATTGGTGTCACCATTGGGAAACAGGTGTGCTCCTGCACATGTGCCACCAGGGTATCCATCACCTGCTCCACAGCCCATGACACGAATGACTGACTTATGTCCATCGCATTGCCAGTCACCTGGTGGAATAATCCTGTTGCATAGTATGACAGGGTGCTTAACACCTTGGTCTCCACTGTGATCGCGCAGGACATTGTGTCCATGGTGCAGTGTCATCACTGACCTTGTTGCACAGCTGTGTGATCATGGCCCAAGGAAACCTGAAACGTTCAATACTTTGTGTCTCCCTCAGCCTGACCACATCCAACCAAGGTCTGAAGATCCTGGGCCATGGTCCGCAATGCCTCCTCCACTCCATCTCCACATTGACCAGATGCACGTTCATCAGGAGGCCAGAACACATCCTCCCCCACCACTACAGTTTGCTGTCTACCTGTACACAAACTGCCACAACTCCTTTATCTGCCTCAGCTCTCCTGTGTGTACCTTTAAGGGGTGTGGTGTGGGGGCCCATGCACGCCAATGTTACCTGTGCAGGTGTCATGTGCACGCACTGCAATGTGAGCTGAGACAGATGGCTGCAACTGAAGGATGTGCTGAGTTGTCTGCACCACAGGTTGGGTATCAGGGGATGTACCCCAGTAGACTTTGGAGGGTGTCCGAGGACACCTACACCTACAGTCCCGGTGGCGGTACATTGTGGAGGCTGGATGAGTATCTACTGGTATGTATCTCACCTGCAGGATGTGCTGTGGGGCTCAGTGAGGTGTGTCTGCTGTACATGGTTCTAACGGTTGTTTTCCTTTCCTGTCCCTCACAGGATCACCTAGGCCTCCCACACAAGATTGTCCTGACCCATGTGGAGCAGCTGGATGGGGCCTTCTGCATTGTCTGGACACTACCATGATGGAGGTAATAGCAGATTACAAACCCAGGATACCTGTCCCTGAGGGTGGATCACAGAGAGGTCATATACAAGTCAGACTCCTGTGTGATGTGACGTGTGATGGTGCCGTCGAAGATGGGTTTGACTTACTGTGTCATGTCCCTGTTGTGCCCAGTTCTCATGGTCATCACTGTTGTGTCTCCCTTCTGTGCACTTTTTCATTGTGTTAATATTTCCTTTCAGCACTACAGAAGACCCATCCACTGCCTCGTGCTGCTGTCACTGGGATGTACCAGCATCTCAATGTTGAATGACAGTGGGGATAGTCAGGTGGAGCATGCAGGCTGATGCGTATGCCACCATTTGGCCTATGAACCACAATAATGTGAGACACTGTTGCACCTGTATAGATGTGTACCAGTGTGCAATGTGTGTTTGGCCATTGCTGTTTCATGTGCAATGTTGATTTGATATTTATCCCTGTTGTTTTTGCATTTTACCTGTGTGTGGCCATCACCTGGCCTGTGTATATTTTGTACCTTAAAGCATTTCATACTGAATACCTGTGTGGTTATTGCCTCCTGCACTGTGGGTTGTGGGACAGGGTGGTTTGCTGTGTACTGGGGGAGGGCAGGAGGAGGCATCATGGGGGGCAGAAGAGGGCAGTGTGGGTTTCCTGCATGTGAGGCTTGTGTGGCATGTTCCCTTGCAGAGTCATCTGTTGGTGTGTGTTGTGCATTGGTGGGGGGGGCACTGTGCTGTGCGCAGCATGCATACCTCTGGGTCACTGTGCACTGTTCACATGTTGCACATCGGGACCATAGTGCTTTGCCCCTTGTGTGTGTGCCACTGGAAATGCTTCTCACAGCAGTGCCTTAGTCATGCCAGCCTACTGCATAATGGTACACACGGGGGACTTCCAGGCCTGGGGGAATCACTGGTGACTGCAGGGACAGCATGCCTCCACAGGGTGTGCTTCACCCAGCCTTGTGTGGAGTGTGGGGGTACCACGGCATGTAGAGTACCATTTGTGGCATCATCTGTGCTCCTGAAGGGTTTCCATTCATATATGTATACCGTTCTGCACTGCCTGTTGGCCGTGTCCAGTCCTGCACACATACTCAGCACATCACACATGTTGTGTTTGTATGGCCCAACACTGGGGTTGGTGTGCATGACATGAGGTCATTGTTGCTGCGGTCCTGGTCATCATGACCAGCTGCATCTGCTACTCCACTTTGGCTAGCATACCCCCTCTCACACAATTTATGGTGTGACCCCTTTGTGTGTTTATCACTGTGTGCACTGGTACATTTCCTAGTGTGTTGGTCGGACTTGTGTGTGGTGTTGCTGCCATGGGGTCCAGGGTATCGGCACGCTGCTCTGTGTACTTGGCTGCCAGCCACACTGTGTGAATATCTTTGGCAGTCCTCCACCTACTGTAAGTGTATATGCCTCACACCATGTGCCTGGCTGTTGTACCTGGTGTTATGCATGCGTGCATGGTGTTGCTGCATGTGACACACCACGGTCATGCCCCCATGTAGATGCCACATGTAGCAGCATACCTCTCAACCTCTTGCCTCATGAATCAGGGACAAGGCTTAAAAAAATCATGGACAAAGTCCCCAAATCAGGGACACATCTTAAAATCTGGTACTATTCACTCAGAAAGCTGATAGGATAAAGGGATGTGTGTTAAGATGCATTTTCTGAAGAATAACAAGTCTGTTACTTTAATGTTTGACATTATTTTATGCTTTTAATCCCCACTGTTCTGTCACAAGAACACAAATTTTATGAGGGACAGAGGAAAAATTTGAGGCAAAATCAGGGACGTCCCTGAAAATCAGGGACAGTTGAGAGGTATGTGTAGCAGTCGTGGTGCTGTGCATGGGTTGTCTATGCATACTCCTGTGTGCACTTCATGCATGCCACTTCAGCGTGCAATGTGCAGGGTTCACGAGTAGGCACCTACACATGCCACCTCCACACCCCTAAACATGCCGCATTGCTGTTGTGCATGGGTTCAGGGGTCGATCTTAACATTGTTTTACTAGCCCAAACACTAGTGCAAATTGACCAGAGATAGTACAGCTAACTGTCTACTAGCCCACCTTGACTAGTGCAGATTTTCATGGCTGTTAGTGAAGTTGAAAATGTCTCTACTTTAGCATTCTCTAGTCTTTATGCTAATCTCTCTGTGTTCCAAATGGCCAGGTGTGATTAACAGCTCGTTAAGAGCTGCAATTATCTGGCAGTTCAAGTGAGGGATTCCTCAAAAGACTCAATGTGAGTCATTATCACTCCACTGTTAAGACTTTCAGCTAGTATTCAGGGTGTGATCAAGAGTAGAGTGCTATTAAGTCACTAGCTTCCAGTTTTCTGAATGTGTCTATATCTAACAATTTGTCCAATATTATTAAGAGCAGTGCCCCTCATTTACATTTTGAGTGTTTGTATCCAACATTTCAGTGACAAAATGCAAAGAGGTATACAGGATCAGCCCTGCAGGTGGTGGGTTTTATCCTAGCCTCACCATAACTTCCCTCTCCCCTCCAAATCTCTTAACTCTGTTCTTTCCCTGGACACTACTGCAGACCAGACTCTGAAGTGACCATCCATAGCTGCCATTACTGGCAAGTGTAGGGGGTCCATAGCTCTTCTAAATGGACCATGCCAGCCATCACCATCCATACAGTTCCACCCTTATCCCACTCAGCATGTCCTTTCAGCCTAAAAACAAAGCTTTGGATCATGTATGGTACAAAAATAAACCTTGATAAAATACGTAATTTGAAACCTTGAAACAGGCATTCCTGTGGTGCATAGATCATCTTATAAAGAAATAGAAATAGTATAGTGTTATGCCTGTGTACTGTTTCCCCTGGGCTGATGAAACGGCAATGTTTAAGAAAAATCTGTTATTGTTGGGGTGGAGCATATTAAAATCAATGCTTTTACAAATACAAATCTCATAGTTTTCTATTTCCCAAGCCCCTTAGGTTTGTCTAGCCCCAACCCCAAATAAATCTTAGTCGTGCTCCTGGCTCACTTGAGACTGTACAAAAACTTTCAGAAGTGCAGGTCTCCAGCTGACTATAGGGTGGGGACTGAGAGTGTCTTTCTCTGCCTGACTCTGTTTATTGCCCTGTGGGTGGTGGTGACAGTGTGGTGAGGTGCATGATGATGTCAGCTATTTATTTATTTATTTAAGAGTTTAACCAGGCAGGCGAACTGAGCGGAGCACCACTCATTTCCAGACACGACCTGGGGGAGATGGGGGAACAGGGGAACATATGATGATTATTACATATAGTATAGATAATTACAATAGTGTACAGAATTTACAGCCAGAGGACTGAAGAACAGCTGACATACAGGACACTTTTTCATAAATTGTACATTTTCACAAACAATAGAGAACAGAACAACAGTTAACCTTTAGGACCCTACAGCATAGCATCTGAGATTTGGCATGTATACCGGTTAGCAGGAGCCAGCGGGCTTGTGCTATGGCTGCGAGCAATTACATGTAGCGAAGGCTGTGCATAGAAGTGGGTTGAGGGCGTCCGAGTGATGTGGCGCCTGATTGTCAGCAGGCAAGTCATTCCATAGTTTGGGCATGCGATATTTGAAAGCCGATTGACCCTTGGAGGTATGCATGAAAGGGACTTGGAGTAGCCTGGAGTCAATGCTTCTGAGTGAGTAGGCAGGGGAAGGCTGAGCCAATATGGCGGAATTGAGATAAGGGGGAAGGGTCTGTGACCAGAATTTGGTGATGACTCTGGAGCAGTGGATCTGTCTGCGGGTCGTGAGTGAAGGCAGGGCTAGGTCCTTGTACAGATCACAGTGGTGGGTCATTGGTGGACAATCCAGAACGAAGCGACAGAAGGAGTGGAAAAGTGTGTCCAGGCTGGTCAGGTTAGAGAAGGGTGCGGTGTCATATACCACATCGCCATAGTCAAGTATAGAGAGAATCATTTTTTGAACAATTTCCGTCCGGACCTGTTTGGGCATGCAATCCTTATTGCGATATAGAACACCAAGTTTCGGGTGCAACTTTTTGTGTGTGCAGAGCTAGTACTGCTTGATTGAACATTTGCTGTTGTAATATCCTCTCTCTGTTTGGTGTGGGTGGGGGGCACAAAGAGGAAGAGAGGAGGCTGTGGTACAAAACAATGGGGGTCTCACTGTGATGGCACTGCAGTCTAATTTTCTGCTGGGGAGCTGGAAGCAATGTGGGAGCAGGATAAATGTGCAATAATCAGAGTATTTCTTGGCTTTGCTTGCATTATTTTCTGCATAAGTGATCAAAATTTACCATAATAATTAAGGGCTAGTGCAATCATCTGTGGGCTAGTGCAATTTTGAATCAACTTGCCCTGCTGGCTAGTGCAAAAAAAAAATTAAGGTTGACCCCTGCATGGGTTTCAATATTTCTGTGTTTAGTTGGTAGTAGGCTTGCTTTACTGAAGGTGGTGCTTTGTTTTTAACATGTTGTCCCTGGCAAAACATTGTTTTGCTTAGACTGTGAGGAAATGTGAGGAGAATCACATGTTTTGTTTGGTACCTTTTGTCAGGGGTTTCTCAACAAGTTGAGCCACATTCTTTCATCTGGCTCTCTGAGTTCAAATAGCCAGCAGCCCTGATGCCTAAATCAGTGTGGAGCATTTTAAACACGACACTGTAAGTTATCTGTTTCTGTTCTTCTGGTTCTATCTGTGCCAGGGTCAGAGCACTCTTTCCCTTATGTACTGCAGCTCCTGCTCTCACTGTCTGTGTCCCCACCATTGCTGTTGATGGCATCTCCCTCTCTGGGCTCAAGACTCTCTCTCTCTCTCTCTCTCTCTCTCTCTCTCTCTCTCTCTCTCTCTGTCTGAGCTTAGGAAATCTCCAACATTCACAGTAAGCTATTGCAAATATTATTGCTGCAGCCATTGACAGCAGGCTATTGAAAGTCTGATTCATTTATTTATTCGTATTTTATTAGATATAGCACATTTTCTTATTTGGACACAAGGTGCGTTCCATAAATATTTCTAAAAACGTTTAAAATACATACCATGCAATAAATAATTCATATTTAGTTACCAATTAAACCAACGACTAATTCAGAGAGAAAGCCTGCTTAAATAAAAATGTTTCAGCTCACGTTTGAATACATCCAATGTAGGGATGTCTCACATCTAATGAGAGAAAGAGAAAGAGATTTTTAACTCTATTTTCTATTTTCAGCATGCATTTAATATAACCATTTTGTTTTGCTTTTAGACCACATGCTGATGCAGCACCTTGTTTTTGTTTTTAACAAGGGAAAGAGTTCCATAGGGTTGGGGCCACAAAGTTAAAAGTATGGACACCCAATGTTTTAAAAGAAACTCTAGGAACTTCTAGAAATCCCTCATCTATTGAGTGAAGGGGGCGGGAGGGGTGATAGTGGGGTAGGAGGTCTTGCACGTAGCTGGGCCCCTGGCCATGGAGGGCCTAATATGTCAGTAAGCTAACCTTGAAGGAGATCTTTCACCTAACCAGCAGCCAGTGCAGAGAGTGCAGCACAGGTGTAATATGACAAGACCTAGATAGGCTGGTCAGCAACCTGGCCGCTACATTCTGCACTAGCTGTAGGTGGCGCAGATAAACCCCACTACAGCCCCAGGTAGAGTGCATTGCAGTAATCAAGGTGCAAGGTCACAAAGGCATGGACTAGTGTAGGGAGGTTACCCAGGCCATGGGTATCAGATGATTCAATCAACCAATCATTCAAAATCTTTATTTATCCAGCTGGGCACCATTGAGCAAGGCTCATTTGCAAGGTGGACCTGGTCATGAATACATCAAAGTACAGTACAGAAGCAGGTATACAAAAAGCACTAATATACAAGGAAGAAAAAGTATATACAGTGTATACAGTATAGTACAAGGTTGAAATAAATAAAATAAATTGAGCTAAAACCACAGAAATTGATGATGGCTGTTGTGTACTTGTTTATTATGATAATGACGGAGGAGGGGTAGATAATTGGGACACTACTATGGATGGGGTGTGGGGTTGAAACATGGTGAGTGTCAGGATGGAAAGGGGGAGTTGTGGAATTACTGGGCTAGCGGTGAGGAACACATTTGCAGGGTGCTTTCATGTAGCGATCATAGAGCGCCTTGAAACATAGAAACATAGAAACAGACTTTGTCGGCAGATAAAGACCGCTTGGCCCACCCAGTCTGCCCATTTCCCCTACCTGCAGGATAGGCCGCAGATTCTAGTTAACCAACAGCCTATTTCTTCCTACACCCCACAAGAATTGCCTTATGTCTGAAGATATTCAGGCTAACAGGCAGCTCAGCTTCAAGTTCCTTTGTAAATGGTTCCACAGTGTGGGTAAAGAGAAGCTAAGAGCAGCTTTGCCTAAACGAGTTTTGATCCTATGAACTTGGAGGGCAATTAGGGAATAGCTCCTTAGAGCCTAGGTGCCTAACACACTCCAGGGAATACAAAGTGAGACATATGAGGGGAGCTTGTTGGTCACCGCTCTGAAGGCCCATAGGGCAGCATTTCTATTCCTTCTATAGTGAAGGGAAGTCCAGCCTAACGATGAGTACAGGGAGCAGTGGTGTGTGGAAAGTGGAAGGCCAGTAATGAACCTGATAGCTCTGTGGTAGAGGGTGTCCAACTTAGCCAGTGCAGAGGCAGTACAGTGGCTGTAGTGCAGGTCCACGTAATCTACTAAAGATAGGAAGGTAGCTTGAACCAGTTGAATCTTGGCCTCCTTTGTGAGCAGGTGGTTAATTCTGTAGAATAGTCCTAATCTTTGCCTTAGTTTCTTCTGTAGTTCTTCGAGATGGTCAGTGAAGGAAAGTTTATGATCAAGCCAAACTCCTAGATATTTGAATTTGGCTACATACTCTTGTGTTTCTCCAAGAACAGTGGTAATTTGTGGGATAGCTCCCCCACCCAGCAGGAATTGCCACATGCAAGAAGGGGGAGAAGAGCATGGCTTTTGTCTTTTTCACATTGAGCAAAAGCTTTTTGTTTATGAGCTGGTATTGTAGAAGGTTAAATTCAGCTTGGAGGTCTTCACAGGCTGCTTACAGTGTGGGACAACTCAAGTACAGTACAGTGTCGTTCACGTATAAGTGGATGTTGGCTTTTTTGATGAGGTCATTGATGTTGTTAATGTAGACTGCAAAGAGGAGGGGACCAAGGATAGAGCCCTGGAGCACACCCCTCAGCATAGATTTTAATGAAGAAAGACCACCTTCAGCTTTAACCTGCTGTCTCCATTCTCCAAGGCAGTCTGCAAACCAGCACATAGATTTATGGTCCAGACCTAAGGTGCTTAGGGAGGAAAGAAGCAGGCTGTGATCGACTGTGTCGAATGCCTTATTAAGATCCAAGAAAACGGCACAGACATGCTTCTTCTTGTCAAGGTCTAGGAGCCAATCATTGGTCACCTTAGCTAGGGCTGTTATGGTGTGCTCTGCTCTGAATCCAGACTGAACCGGGTTTAATAGGTTTCTGGATTCTAAGTATACCCCTAGCTGGCCACACACTATTTTTTCTAGTGATTTAGACAGGATGGGGAGGAGGGAGATCAGTCTGTAATTATTTAGATCGCAGGGGTCACCTGCTTTTAATAGAGGGATGACATGGGCTATTTTCCATTGAGGGGGGAGGCTACCCTGGGAGAGTGACATGTTGAATAGTTGGATGATTGGCACCACAAGCACATGGTAAGCACATTTCAGATAGTATGGCTCTATGAAGTCGGAGTCTGCTCCCTTCCTGGTGTCCAGTTGCAGCAGTGGGTCTTCCACCTCTTTTAGAGAGACAGGCAGGAGGGGGAAGGCCTCCTTGGTAAAGGGGGACTCGTGGGTTGGTGGGCCCTGAGCTGTGTGGAGGTCATTGGCAGGAGAAGTATCAAATGCTAGCCCTGCCATTGCAAAATGGTTATTGAGGGCTTCCAATATCTCTGATCGGTTAGAGATAACGCTACTACTGGACTTAATTTTTGCTGGAATGGAATTACCAGGTGCATGTCCAGACATGTCTTTTAATGTTTTCCAGAGCTTTGCAGGATTTCTTGAGGCAGAGGCTAACTCCGAACGATAGTAGGCAGCCTTGGCTGCTCTGACCAACTTGGCGCACTTGTTACGTGCTCTCTTAAAAAGACACCAATCAGAGTCATTCTTGCTTCTTCAGGCTTTTTTCCATAAAGTATCCCTTTCTAACAGGGAAGCTTTGAGCTCAGGTGAGAGCCAATGGCAGGTGCTGCTCCTGACTCGCACCTTAACCAAGGGTGCATGCTTATTTAAAGCCTCACTTAAAATATTGTAAAAAATAGTATATGCCCTGTTAACCATTTTGGCTAGGAAGAATTCCTGCCATTGCGGTGAATGTTTCAAGTCATGGACATAAGCAAACAAATCAAAGTTGTGTTTGCACCTCTTGATAGAGAACTTTGCCACAAACACTGTGGGTTGTGCATGGATCTAATGGTGGTGATTATACAATGATTGCTAACATCTGAGAAAAATGTTCTGACATGAGAGAACAGGTGTGGCTTGCTAACCAAAATTACATCTAAGAGGAAGCTGTTGTTGAGGTTCTTTTAATTTGGGCAAGTAGGCCTGCCAATGAGTTGCACCAGCCCTAGAGTGTCACAAAAGGATTTCAAGGGAGCTGATGCACTTGATAGCCAATCATAGTTCAGGTCACCAAGAATAATGGTTTCCAAGGAACTGAGCCCCAGTATGGAACTGAGGTGAGACAGGAGATGTGGCCCAGCAGAAGGGGGCCTGTAGCAGCCTATTACACAGAGTGCACTGGAAGGAGAAAGTTTGATCTTTAGGGTCAAGCACTCAAATTCTTTGGGGAAGGATGATGCATCTATGCATGCAGCTGAGTATTTGTTCCTTACATAACTTGCCACCCCACCTCCTCTTGATTGCCTACCCAGTTGGAAGAGTAAATAATTTTGGATATTGATTTCATTGTCTGGGGTGGTTGGCATTAGCCAGGTCTCAGTGATCACTAGGACGTCAGGTAGGGTGTGGCTCACCCAAGCCTGGATAAGGGCACCCAATGGATCCTAGTGATGTTTCTCAGATAGAAAAATGAGGACTAGACCACGGCCGATACCTGTAATTTAAGTGTTAGGCCACAGTCCAAAACAATGCCAAGGTTCTTTACCTGATCGGAGGTGAGCAACTGAGAGTCTCCTAGCATCAGCCCTGAGACTTGACCAGATGCACCCTTTCCTCCTGGTGACCAGATTCCACCACCAGTGCTTTAGTCTTATCCAGATTCAACCTCAACTAGTTGGCCCTCATCCAGTCTTGGATTTCAGTGAGGCAATGATTGAAAACTGAGAGCGTCTTCTGCTGCTCAGGCACAAAAGACATGTATAGCTGACTATCATCTGCATATCAGTAAAAACTCTGCCCATACCATCTTACAATGTCCCTTAGTGGTAGCATATATGATGCAAACAACGTGGAGGATAAAATAGAACCCTGTAGGACCCCACATGGCAGGGGCAGAGGTGTCAAGGAAAATATCCCAGACACTACACGCTGCATCCTACCACTGAGGAAAGACTGAAACCAGTTTAGAACTGTACCAGCCAGTCCACAACAAACCCACAGGCACTCCATCAGCACCCCATGGTCCACGGTATCAAATGCTGCCAAGAGATGGAGGAGAATCTGGATGGAATGTCTTCTTCAATCCCTCGCTGCCAGGAGATTATTTAGCATCTGAACCAGGGAAGTCTCGGTACTGTGCATTTTCCTGAAACCTGACTGGAGAGGGTTTGTAGATGTCTTCTGTTGATAAATAGATCTCCAGTTGAATGGACACAAACATCTCAATAACCTTACCCTCAAAGGGGGGGAGGGGAAGTTAGAGACCGGTCTGTACTTGGCCAGGTAGTCTGGGTCCAGTGAAGCTTTTTTCAGGAGTTGCCTCACAACTGCCTTCTTCAAGGGTCCAGAAAAGACCCCTGTCACTAAGGAACACTGGACTATCCTAGCTAGGATTGGGCTTATGACATCAACACACCCAGTGAGAAGGCATGTTGGTTCCAGGTCCAAACTATAGTAGGTTGGCCATAACCCCTGGAAGATCTTCGCAACATCCATGACTGCCAACTGGTCGAAGTTGGACCAGATAGACTGAATGCCTGCAACCTCAGGCCAGTCACTACATGCCCCATTAGAGGGCATTAACTAGATTTCTGATCTGATGGAGGCAATCTTATCGGCAGGCAACAGAGCAAACTCATCACACCTCCTCTGTGAAGCTTCCCCAGACTGAGACAGGCACAATTACACAGCCTGTCAACAGTGCAGAAGAGCTGAGCCAGTCTGTTGATTGCTGCAGCAATCTCTTTGGACAGAAACAATGCCTTTTTATAGGAAATTGCTGATTGATAGTCTCTATAATGAGCCATCAATATAAGCTTGTCCTCCCCCAAACTGGTCCTCTGCCAGAACCACTCCAACTATTGATCCCTCATCCTCATCTCCCTGAGAGTCCCATCAAACCAGGGGGATCTCTGGTGATGTGAGATGTCGAACACGAACAGGTGCGATAGAGTGGAGGGCCTCGGTAACAACCCTTTTATAGGTCAGAACCAATTCCCCTAGCTCTTTGCATGCATTTTTCATACCTGATAAATCCAGCACTGCCTTCTACCTTGTGGGGTCAAACCCCTTAAAGGGCAGTACTGGACCATCTCTGTTGGGGAAGGTCTATTAAGGGGGGAACCTCAAACAAGAACCTCACACTATGGTGGTCCAACCAGATGACCAGCTGCACCATAAAGTCAGTGACTTCCATTCTCAGCAAGAAAATGAGGTCCAACAAGTGACCATGTATATGAGTTGTAACAACCTGTGTCAGACCCAGTGAACACATTAGTTGGAGGAAGTCTTGACCAAACAGAGAGTTAGTTGTCGACACAGACATTGAAGTCACCCAGAATAATCCATCTGGGTGACTCCAACACCAGTTCAATGGCAGTCTGTAACTTCCTTCAAGAACTCCTTCTCATCCCCCACCCCCAGAGGACAGAAGATGAGAGATCTTGTAGACTACACCTGCAAACCCTTGAATGGCCACACATTCATAGGACCTCGTTGTTCCCACCCGGAAAGCTGTTAGGCTTAGGTCTGACTTAAAATAAATTGCCACACTCCCACCCCTATGATCCTTTCTCAGGCAGCGTACAACCGAGTACCTGGCTGGAATGGCCGATTCCAGTACTGGACCAGTCAGGTCTCAATGCTGCAAGCCAGATCAGGTGTTGTAACAAGATCAGCAACAATTGCTGTCTTGTTCTTAATAGATCTGGCATTGCACAACACTGCCCGACAAGGAGAGGTGGATGAGGCTGGTCCAGTGACCTGTCCACTAACTGTGTAGCCTGGTTTCATGTCAGAAGGGTGAAGGAGGAATTGCGACCATCGTACGGGTGCAGCAGGGATGGCACAGACTGGGAGGGTGACAGGGAAGGAGGATGGCCTCTGAAAGGGTGAGAGTCACCCCGCAGGGCAGAATACCAGCAAAGGGGGTGACTTTAGATGGCATGCGCTGACATGCATGCCCATCAGAATGGCGAAACGGGGCCAAAACAAAACCGCTACCACCACTACCAGGGACTGCAACTGAATGGGAGGGGTGATGAAGGGATGGGAACACCGACAGTGTGGCCCACGTCGATACCTGGAGGGGTAGTGCGCCATGGGGGGGAGGCTGCAGTGGGCACAGTGGGCTGTGAACACAACACCATGCAGGCGTGGACACAGTGCAGCAGCATGCCATGCCAGCGAGACAACAATGGCAGTGTGCAATGGGAGCCTCCTGCCATGGAGCAAACAATACCGTGGGCACACCGGTGGGCGGTGAGGACATGCTGCCACAGAGCACACCTGGCTACACCTGCATCTGGAAATTGTACGCCAAGCCCTGCAGGTATTCAGGTGTGCTTCTATTGCTATAGTCTGCAACGATCACCTCAATGTGGCAGGTGAGGTCCCGGTACCGGCACTTCCGTGCTGCCACATCCATGCCAGACATCAGCTGCTCTGTGCAGAGGGTGGTGAGCTGTTTCTCCTACAGCAGACAATTGAAGAAGTGCCACAAGCCAGGGTTTCTAGCACCCAGGCTGGTACAGAAATCCCTGCGCCAGCCCTGAACCACATTGTTGGTATGGGCGAGGCCAGCAATGGTGGGTTGGTACATGTTCCACTGTGGAACTGAGAACAAGGGACGCCACTGAGCAGACCCGCCCACCACCCTGCTGACCCACATCTGCTCTATATAGTCCAATAGGGGCCGGAGCAGCTTTGCATTTCCTTGGTAGCAGGGATTCACAATAGGCACCCTCCACAGCATCCACCGGCATGAATGCCAGTGAGAGGAGCATGCAGACATTCTGGGCCAGCTCCACGTCACTGGCATAGCGGGTGCGCAGGTCGGGCAACTGCTGTATCCTGTGCCACACTGCCTGGCAGTAATGGAAAAAGCATCAACGCACCGCAACGCCCTCAAAGGTGACTGTCGAGCACAGCAGTCACAGGACACACATCACTGATGGGCCGCTGCAGCTTCCCAAAGATGTCTGCACAAGTCCGCTCCATCCATGATGGCATGAGGACATAGACTACTGGCAGCATGACACCCATATGCAGCCTGTGAATCATGTACAATTGCATGAACAGTGGTGGTGTGCAGCGGAATGTGCCATCCAGAAACCAGTCACTGTAGCTGGCAAGATATTGCAGGGCTCTCTGGGTGGCAAACATGAGCATGCGATCGTCCCCAGGACCAGTGTCATGTAGCAGGAATGTGTTGCCCCACGGCATGATAGCATACTCTGGTGGCATTACCAGGTCCTGCAATGAGTTGGGTATTGCAGGTCCCCCTGCATGCCTGCCTGACACACTACATGGTATGCTTCAAAAGCGATAATGTGGGCAACCTCCCTGCTATGGCATCTGACACCCCTGCAGTGCACTGCACGAGCACCTGTGCGGTGCTCTCCATACTGCTGCGGGCACAGTCATGGACAGTGCTGAGCACCTACCAGACACCCGCATCCTCTGCATTGGGTACATGGTTATGAGGTCACCCAATGTAGATGACGGCATCTGCCTCCATGTGCACCCTGGTGGGGCAGCTGTGGCGATGCTCCATGATGCATCTCTGGTATATCTTCTGTTTATACTCTTTGTCCTGCCAGTAGACATAACCACAGTGGTATAGGAGTGTCTTCCCTTTTTGGCTTGTTATGAATCTGCAGTCAGACATCCTGCAGTCATTCCCAAGTCTGGTGGCCTCCCAGTCTGCGGTGGCCCCTTAAATGTGTGTTGGTGTTTACGGTAGCCGCCCACCTGGGCATGCACCACTGTTCATGTGCCAGCACGCCCCGTGTCAGTGCTGCAGTAAAAAGAGTTGTGTGTGGCTGTCAGGCACACTATAGAGTACCGATATGGTGGCTGTCGGTTCCGGGGTGGCTGGCAGCTGTGCTTGTGGTGTGTGTCGGTGAGGCGGCGGTCCATGCTGCTCCAATGCTGTCCCGGCAGGTATGTATTCTGCAACTGCATTATCTTGGTTACCTAGCTGTCTCCTTGAGTAATGTGATCATCGGATGCAGTGCTGAGGGCTGCTGGTGGTTTGAACCCACAGCTCGGTGGCCCACTGCTATTCTCCTGCATGGGTGGTGAGCGCACAGCGCCTGAGGTACCATGGAAGGTACTGCTTGTCCTACTGTGACCTGCCGCACTGTTTGGCGCCTGCTTGTGTGTGTGTGTTGGGTGTTTGGCTATTCCTCCCTGAGGCCATGAGGGGTGCATCATAGGGTTGGTGCCTGCCACTGGACACCTTCGATGGGGTGTGGTTGGGTCCTCTGCTGGCCCACAAGGGGGGGATTGCTATGTGCGCGTACACTGTACTCGCCCATTCTGGTGCTGGCCTTTTTCCCCGTTCACCCTTCTCCCATTCGCCCTTACCTCCCCTGAGCCCACACACACCAGTCACTCATGTCCATGTCCAGGACTCATGCTCTGAATGGTCACCCATCCGGCAACCGGCACATATGCCATGTGCCATACAGGGTTGTGCCCTTCACACGGCCTCGCCCAGTGGACATTGCCTGTTTTGCTGTCCCCATCCTGGGATCATCTCACATCAAAAGGATGCTATGAAGCCCTTGGGTATGGGCACCAGCCAGAGAGGACCTCTTTTCTGAGCCCATTTTACCCCAGGGTACCTCCTAATTCCCACCGCCCCAATCTACCCCCCCAACATATTCCCCACACCAGACTCCTTAAATCTCTGTTTCCTTCCCTTACGAGATATCCCTAACACCTTACACTGCCTATACACCTCTGCTGACAGTGGGGAATACTCAAAGGGATGGAGACTGCAGACCCTAGAGGGGGAATAATGCTTTTCCCTGGGAGCTGTTAACCAACACATATTCACACTCTACCAACTTTACTATCTCAGCTATGCTGATGACATTTTCCTTCATCTCTCACATCCCTGCACTTCGATTCCTGCTGTTCTAGAGACTATCAGGGAGTACAGTTATTTTTCTAATTGTGAAATTAATCTGGAAAAGACTGTAATTATGCCCCTAAACTTGTGTGTTCTTAAAGCAGGAACAAATGAGTTTTGCTTATCCTGGTCCCCTAACCGTCTTAAATATTTTGGTCTCTATCTCAGCAGAAGTGAAGCCTTGATGAAACTTTAATCTGGTTGATCCAACGGGATATTTCCCTATGGAAGGCACTGCTCTTGTCCCTTTGGAGCTGTATCAACCTCATTAAATTAAACATTTTGCCCTGGCTGTTTTACCCGATTAATATGTTGAACTTTTGGTTACCCTCTCATGGTTTAAAAAGTGATGTTCTATTATTTCCAATTTTATTTGGCTAGGTAAGCCCCCGAGAAGGGTGCACTATAAGCTGGCAGCACCTGAGGAATGGGGTGGACTTCACCTGCCCCATTTTGGTTTGTATTATTGGGCCAGCCATGCAGGCAAATACATGAGGTGGTTCACTTCTCTATCAGAGGCAGTCGCATCCTCGTACATCCCTGTCTAATTGACTCTAGAGCAGGAACTGGTCATGTCATCAGAGGTATCCCATTGGGCCCTCCTACACATTGCTCTCAAGGAGTTGCCTGTGACATTGTGTAATTCTATGATCGCAGTGTCAGTTAAAGTGCATGCTCAATTATGCGCCTTCCTGAAGTATAAGCACAAAACCGACATTTTGCAACCGATCTACCCCAGCTTGTGGAGGTAAAGGTTTGTGACCTGATCAGGGATGATGTTTGTATCTCGACAGTGGACATCAGGCAGATGTATAAGTTAAGTAACACCCTTATCTTCAAGGTTTATCAGCTCCGCCATGTGATGGTACAGAGTTTAGCAGCTGGTGCTACTTGTAATAATGCTGATGAGTTATTGCATTCACTCCCTGAATTGGCTACCATGCCCTACTCAGTCTCCAAACTATATGGCAATTTATATACAAAGGTCTGCTCACAAGTAGATGGAGTTTCTGGATACTGGAATTCTCAATTTCTGCAGGCCTCCTTAAACTAGCTTAGGGTTTGGAAAGACAATTACACCTATGTTAGGTAGGACCAACTGCGACTTTTGCAATTTCAAATTCTTAATCATTTATATTATACACCAGTTAAACTGGTCAAACTAGGTACAGCCCAATCATCTGTCCAATTATCTGTCTGTGTGAGATGTGATCAGGGAGAAGGTACTACACATTTTGGGAATGCCCAAAAGTTGCCCCACTATGGTCACTTATTGGACAACAGGTTGACCACTTATAAGGAATTAGTGATCACCTCTCACCAGAAATCTGCATTGTAGCTGACTTCTCCACAGTGCCGATCCATGAACGCCAATACTTCCTGGTTTTAATTGCTTTGTCAGTTAAAAATCTGACCCTGTGTCACTGGTGTGATTCAGTGAATACATATTACACGGAGTGGTTGTAGGAGCTGCAGTACTTGCTAACCTTAGGACTGAATGACTGATTACCACTCTACATAACTGGCTTCCACTGTTCGACAAGACTTGGGGAAAACTGCATACTCTGTATACATTGCAGGCTAGCCCTGGTCTCCCCTAGTGATTATTTATTTATTAAGTTTCGGATACACATTGCACCTGTTTGTTTAATTTAGTCTCAGTACAGTGCTCTATGCCACCCCGTTGTCTGGGGGAGTGGGTAGTTTCTGTGTGGAGGGATTGTTGATTGTGTTTGTTGTATGTTTGTGTTTTGTGGTTGTTATTTGTGAAACTCAATAAAGTTTATTCAATTTAAAACAAAACTTTACTATCAGCTAAATAGAAAAAAATATATATCAATTAAATAAACATTAAAATATTAACTAAACCAATCTACTACTCATTCCCACACATATATACCTTACTTTCAATCCCAGTCTCACCCCATATCATCTTCTCCATCACCCAAAACCTTCCCCTTAGGTGTAGAGTTTAGATGTTCGGAAACTCAAATTCAAAGTGTTGGCCTAAACAATTAACCTATTTTAGACCATGTGCCATCGCTGCAGAGAAACCCCTACCGCGGCGGCACTGTTGGCCCTGTAACCTGATGGACAGTCATTCCAATGATTGGGATCTTGCAGCGCTGGCCTTCTTGCCACCCCAGGGTTTTTGACCTTTTTCCTCCACACACCTCTGTCCCAGAGGTGATTATATTAATATTTGGGGGGTGCAGGGCGCAAATCCTGGATTATTGCCATGACCATGGTCTGTTGGCAGAATTACTGGGTGGCGTGGTAGCCATCTGCAGTTTGTTGTCGCTGTAAAGTCAGTCAATTTCTTTGATGTCGAACCAACTTGGTGGAACTAGCTAGTTAAGTTTCAGAAGCAAACCCAATTGTATTTCTTTTGGGCAAGAGTATGAGTATACCACAATATAACTCAAACACAAAGGAATAATTTTATTACTGATAGAACAAAGAAAATTACTGAAGAGATGTATTATTCCTTGATCACTAAAGCAAATGTATGTATTCTAACTGAAGCTTTTTAAATAAAATTATCAATCAGACTCTCCATATTGAGACTGCTGTCAATATCGTCATGGCTTGAAAGGATGGCAACAGCGTTCAGCCTTTCTTGGGTCATAGTGGAATGTAAGTAGAACTTCAGTCTATGAAGGTTTGAAAAAGACAGCTCCACAGAAGACAGACACAGTCAGAACAAGATTCACAAATCTCACGACCTCTGGAATTAACAGTCGCAGTCCCTCATTTTTCTCTGCCTTCAAGAACTCCAGAACACCTTGAAAGTCACTCAGAGTGGTATCAGAGACTGTGGCTGCATCTAATAGCACATCTCTGTGCAGCTGGAGCCTTGAATAATCTTTAAAATCATTCTGGTAGAAATTCTTCACATACATCACATATTCTTTCCAACCAGAAAATCTTCCAACTTGGTTTAATGAGAGGTGGTCTCCTTTGATTCAAAGTGATCTGTGAGGTCGACCAGTACTCCAGTAATGACTTCAAAGTATTGCTGCTGATAATGGTCATCTGGTGTGGCAGAGAAATTATATTTAGCCTTTTCTTTTGAAATCTGGCAGGAATGTTTAATTTTCTGCTTAGATTAGGCTCTTCGATGTCCGGTGACGCCAGCGCTAATGGTGAACTGACTCTATGAGAGCTCCCAGGGCCATTCTCCTTAATCCTCCTCCATCCCCAGTAGAACCTGGCTACTAGCATCAAACAACAAAAATTAACAGAGATCATGGCATCTACAAGACAGTGGCTGAAAAAATTTGTGTCGGGAACTCTGAAAAAGGGTGAAAAAAGGTTAGACCAGCAGTTGCCAGTCACAGGCCGTACCTCACCAGAGCGTTGAGCCTCCTTGAGATTCACATCAGTAGCAGATAGCAGCTCAGAAGAAGGAGCACTCACAAACACCTTGAAGAAATTGTTCAAGGAGCTGCGCCACATAGGAAACATGCTAAGCAAGATTCAATCAGAAATAACGAAGGTCGACTTCCGGTCCAGCTTCCGAGTACATGGCAGCATGGCTCTCGAGCTCTCCTCCCGCTCCCCTATTCAAAGTTCTTAAATTAGCCACAATACTAGCAACTTTGCTGAAACAACATAGATAACTGTATGGCTACCTGCAATTTATGAGGGGGACCCAACAGATTTGCTGCAATTCACCCAGAAACTGAAAACTCCGACGGAGACACGATCAACTCGGAGGCCTCCACGCTTTCTCTCCAGATGCACCAAACTAAGCCTCGCAGAAAGAATAAATCCAAAACAACACAACCTGCTAAAATGGAAACCAAGTTTGACAAAATGCTTTAGGAACTTCAGCAGTTCAAATCGGACTTTCAGTCATTTAAACAAACCCAAGAGACTTTTCAAAGAGAACTTTCGGAGCTACACTCTACAGTGTCCTCTCTAGATCAGTGGGAGCAGAAACAGGCCTTGACCACCTCCCAGCTGCAGGATACCCTGAATCAAGTTGCCCACCTCTGCCAGCTCACAGTTGAACATCAGGAGGACACTGAAAACTGTAGCCACCACAAAAACATCCATTTATATGGGGTCCCTGAAAATAGTGAAGGCACGAATTTACTTATTTTGCAGATGCCCTCCTGTGAGAGGCCCTTGAGCTGGATCCAGATTTTAATTTTGAGATCAAGAGGCTACATAGAGCTCTAGGCCTGAAACCCACCCAGGCCTCTGCCCGTCCCAGGTCTATAATTATCAGGTTCCTCTGGTACCAAACCAAAGAGTTCATCCTAAAGCAGGCCTGGGCCAAACCACATATTTTTTGTGGTGGTACTCACATTTTCATAGATAATGATTATGCCCCCACCACGATGCAGAGAAGGCAGGTGTACATACAGTACCTCTATTTCCCCACCTCAGGCAACAAAAGCTTAAATTCAGAACCCCATACCTCAGTAGACTGGTGATCAGTTTCCTTCGGGTCAGCAATCTTACGATACTATGGATGACGCTTGTTTGGACCTTAAAAAGCGGGGCTTCATTTTGCCAGCCTCGATTCACCTACCTCGGAGAGCATCAGAAGGCAGAGATTCTTCCAGAGTGACATCCTCCAGGCAAATACCAGATCAGCAAGCAACTATTGACTCGATCAAAAAAATGCTGGCACAGTTTTCCCAGGCAGACCAGCTGAAGTTCCTCCGATTCAGAACTCTTAGTTCGCAGTGAGTAGTTAGCCGGGGGATGGGAGGCAGGGGTTAGCCCTGCAGGGACTCGTTCCCTCGAGGATTCTGTTTTTTTTTTTTTTTACCTTAACCTCCAATCTGTTTAATTTAAACATACACATAATTTTCCGGACGTCTTTTTTGGGGGGTGGGGTGCTCTGGGGGAGTCGGGCGGAAGCCCTTGCTCAAACATAGCTGTTGCATTGGGATGATGGGGAGGTGGCGGGATGTGGAGATCCTGATGGCCCTTCCTCTCTTGCAGGGGTCTGGAAAGTGGACTGGGGCCGAGCCCTATTCAGCCTTTTTGATTGTTTCCCGAGATGGATCCCAAATGAAGACAGGCTAGATAAAGACTACTACTCCTCATGTCCATCCTCACATCTGAGGCCTCTTCCTCCCTGACTAATGAACCCTCTGGTACCTCTACTACTTCCTGTCTCCCACCCAAACTCACTCCCCCCCTTTTTTCCTGTCCCCTCTCACTTACTCTCCCGCTCACCAACTTTCCCTCCTCTCTAGCCTCCTTTGGCGACTAATGATCACCCTCTCCTGGAGGTTTCCTTAACCTCGAAATTGTCTACTGCTTGAACCTGTTATAGCTTGTTTTTCTATGAAACTTAAAAACGTTACTGCCTTAAACTGTTAATAGCAAATTTATGATGTAACTTTCTTGTCTGGTTTTACCTGTAATGTGTATCATGCTTTGTTAAATGTTCTTTGTGACGTGGAACCTTTGTAAAAGAGCCCTGGCTCAAAGGTATTAATTCCTAGACTAATAAACTAAACTAAACTAAACTAAACTAAGGCTGCTGCCTGGCTGCCCTGGGTGGGAGAATATTGGCCCAGTTTTCTTTTCTTTTTTTGAAATGGCCAGGAAGTTTCTTGATTGACCTCCCTTTCACTCTGTCCCTGTTAGATAGGGGCTAACAGAGAACCCTGAATGTGGTTGGGACTGGCAGGCTCTGAGTGGTCGGTATAGCCCGCTTGGACCCAGATGCCCACCAGAGTTGGGGCCATACTTTTATAAACTTAAGCTGGCTTCACTGCATTAACCCGTTAGACAGGGCACAGTTATCAGGTCTTTTCAGCCTGGGGCAGCCAAGCAGCAGCAAATGGTATTTTAGCCCAAGGGGTCCACGAGAGAACTAAGAAAGCGAACCTATTTACTGAGGATTGGACACTTTGTGGCTAGGCAGGTTTGAGGCTTGTCTGCCCCGGATCCCCAATAGAGAGGTAATGATGGCATACTAGGCCTGGGATTGAGCTCCCTCTCCCACTCCCTGCTCCTCATCACCCCAGTAAGGAGCCAAAAGGCTTGTTATGTGGGGTCAGGGACCCGGCTCTCTGATGGGCCCCCTCTCCTTGGGATGTCCTCCCCTCCTGCTTTATAAGGTGCAGGCTTGCGGGGTGACCCCTGGGCCCTCTCGGCTTTCTGATGACTCTCAGCTGCATAACAGTACCATTCTCTTCTGCAATCTGGAAGATTTGAGGACTAACACCCTGGAGAGACTTGCTTCATAGACTGTGTGCCTGGAATTACATCATAACTATGCCTGTTTTTTACAAAAACCTAGGAACTATAACCAGGGCTTTCAACATTTTTGGAAGTGCTTCTAAAAACATTTAAGGAGACGTTTAATCTAAGTTCCTTTATCACAAGGAACACTTCCCTTTTGTGCAACCTGGATTAAGCGGTTAGAGTTTAACCACCTAAGACCACAACTAAAGACATATCGAGAATCAGAACATATCTCACAGCTTGTGGTTGACTATAAGGGCGGGTTTATGGGAGTATGTATTCGGGGGCATCTCTTCTGAATATTTAGGGCAGTTTTGTCTATATAACTACTTTTATTTTTCCCCATCCCCGAGTCTTCAGAGAGGGTGAGATACCTATTCTTCATTGTTCTGTTCTCATGATCAGTCACCAGTTGCACAGTTCGGAGTGGATCCATCAAACTTTATCCTTTCCCTCTCCATTTCTCCCCATCAATGGGGGGGGTAGACCCGAGTCTGATTACACCACTCGAGACTCGGGCCATAATGGAACTGCATCTTTTTTCCCCATCATATGCCTTCCCTTTACCATCATCCTTTTTCTTTTTGCCTTCCCTGTTATTGATTAACCTCATCTCAGTCCTCTCCCCTCCTGGAGTTAGGAGCAGGAGTTTCCCCAGGACCCCATATCATTTTGTTGATTGGGAGTCCACCCATGGATGGTCAAATGACCGGTCCCAAATGTCTGCTCCCTTCGAGCATACATTGTTGGAAGTCACAGATACTCCCCATAACTGGGGTTTGTACATAGTTACTACTCTCTTTTGCACTGTACATACCTATATAAGTTCGCCCAGTTGGCATACAAGTTATTTTATAGCTTTTTCCAAGTTGATTTTGTTTCTTTTATTTATGGTTCACAGTACACGTGATTACTGCAAATCTTTCAGATATCAGCTGTTGCATAGCACAGGAAGACAAAGTTGTTATTTATCTGAGGGGCTTGTCTACCTTGGGGGAGGGCTCGGGAGGTCAGAAATAGTTTTTGTAATATCTAGATATGCAGAGTCCTTTTAGAATCATATCCCGCAATGTAAATGGACTGGCCGGCCCCATCAAGAAGGATCGTACACTTCGAGCACTTAAAATATTAAATCCAGATATTCTTTTATTGCAGGAAATGCACTTCTCCTCTGCTGAGCACCAAAAGTTGCTCAAATTTGATTTTTCAAACCTAGTTGAATCCTCCTATCAGAGAACCAGGAGAAGAGGTTCAGTGATTTTGATCCCAAGACGCTCTGAACTACAACTTCTTGACCAATACTCTGATAAAGAAGGTAGACTAGCACTGGCAGTAGTCAAAATGAATCAACAGATTCTAGCAGTATGTAGCATCTATATTCCACCAGGCTCTGATTCCTCCACCATTCAGTGCTTAATAGATGCTATTTTGATCAGGCAACTGGGAATTTTAATAGTGGGAGGGGACCTTAATTGCCAACTTAACCCTTTGCTTGATGCATCGGTGATGTGACCTTCCCCACAATCCTCTGGGCAAAAGCATCTCAGACATTTACTTCATGATGTAGACTTGGTGGACGTATGGAGAAAACGTCATCCTTCGCATAGGAAATTTACCTATTATTCTAGCGCTTTTAAACACTACTCTAGTTTGGATTACCTCTGTCTAGGCAAGGAACACATTGATTGGGTTCAGTTGGCAGACATTCTTAATATCTGTCTGTCCGACCATGCCCCTATCACCTTGGAACTTAATATCCACAGAGATAGGACAAATTCTCAATGGCGATTTAACCCATCTGTACTCAGAGATAAAGAATTCAGGGATCTGCTGGAGAAACGTATCCCAGAAATTATAGGAGATAATGTATCCTCCCAGACCTCTCCTCAGACTCTCTGGGACACGCTTAAGGTGGTACTCAGGGGCTATATTATATCTTATGTTTCACTTAAGAAAAAACAGACTGAGTCTAATTTATTAGCCTTACAGGAGAAACTTAGATTTCTCCAGGAGGCCCATATGCAAGGAGACACTGATCTCTTCCCTTTAATAACTCAAACACAGGCCAAGATCCAACAGTCATTAACAGCTAAAACTGAACAAGCTCTAGCCTGGCTGAGGCAACAATATTATGAGGGAGGGGCTTGGCCTTCCAAACTTCTAGCCTATCGTCTCAGAAATCAAATACAACAATGCACCGTTTTAAAAATCAAGGATCCCATAACCGGACAGACTAGATATTTGACATCACAAGTGCTGGACGCTTTTAGGAAGTATTATCCGAACCTTTATTCTTCTCTAACAAAGCCTGACCCATATAAAATATCAACCTTTCTCTCTCAGCTTCATCTTCCTGCTCTTTTGGTCTCACAAGAGGCACAGATAGCAGCCCCAATTACTGAATTGGAGCTCCAGAATAATATCCAAGGTCTTAAAAATGGGAAATCCCCAGGCCCTGATGGCTTCGGGGCAGAATTCTACAAAGGCACAAGGAATTTAGTGCAAACCCCAATTTTACAAGCCTTACAAACCGCTCATACTACTTCATCCTTCCTGGTCTCATGGAGACAAGCAACAATTTCTGTGATCCTGAAACCCCAAAAACCCTCTCATCTTTGTGATTCATATCATCTTATTTCAGTACTCAATCAGGATTATAAGATCTATACAAGTATTCTAGCTCATAGACTGGATCACATTCTCCCCTCGTTAATACATCCAGATCAGTCAGGATTTATCAAAGGTAGGCAAACAACAGACAACATTAAATGAACACTATTCCTCATAGACCACTCCCAGTCTACAAAATCCCCCCTCTTGTTATTGAATCTTGATGCCCAAAAGGCTTTTGACATGGTCTCTTGGGAATTCCTTCAAGCCGCCTTACAAAAAATTTTATTTCCTGCCCCTTTTTCAGATGCTATTACAGGAATATACACTGACCTGGAGGCGGTAGTGAAACTAAATGGATCACACTCTGACCACTTGTCTTTACATAGGGGTACTTGTGAGGGCTGTCCCCTGTCCTCATACCTGTTCGCCCTTTTCATAGAACCTATAGCCCAGCTATTTTGAACCCCCCCCACCTTCACAGATACAGAGTCTCTGATTCATCATACCATAAAATAGCATATTATGCCGACAACCTCCTCTTTTATATAACTTGTCCCAAAGAATCACCCCAAACTTTAACCTTGTGTTTGAAAGAAATAGAGCTTCTTACGGGCTACACCATAAACCCAAGTAAATCAGAAGCCTTACTTATACAACCCCCCTTTCTCAAAATCTTATCCCGAAATACCCGTATAGATGGGACAAAGTATACATAACATATCTTGGAGTTAAAATCCCACCAAACCTGTTGGACCTATACACTCTGAATTATTCATCTACTCTTTCCAAAATAAACTCAGATTTTTTGAGGTGGACCCCTTCCCTCTCTCACTAATGGCCAGAGTCCAATCTATTCAGATGAACTCTCTTCCAAAGATCTTCTACTTAATGCAAAATATTCCTTTGCCCCTCCCAGCGAAGGACATTCGGAAGTGGGACAGCTCTACTAGCTGGTTTTTATGGGCAAACCAAAATTTGCATTAGGTAAGCTTCAATGTTCCAAAGATAGAGAAGGATTATCCCTGCCTCATATATTCCTTTATGGGATTGCCTCCCTCCCTACTCACCCATATATCTACCTGACTTTTGTCTCAAACCCATGCCCCACCCTGGATGATAGTGGAGCAGAATATGGCAACTTGCCCCCTGCATTACTCACGTGTATTTCAGCCTAACAATGTAGTCCAATGTCAGGGTGGTTCCAGATTCACCAAAGAGATGCTCCATTCTTGGGGCGAAATTCCTAGCTCACCCCTCTAATAAGTTTCTGTCCTTCTGGCTGAGTATCCCCGTGGAAGACGCTCATTGGGTACTGGCACATCTGGATACCACCTTTCAGTCCTGGGCCCGAAGAGGCCTTCATCATACACACCAATGTTTTGATAATGCGGTGTTTGAATCATCTGATCAACTTAAACAGGAGTTCTCTTTGGATAGAACTGACTTCTACAGATATCTACAAATCTGCCACTTTCATAAGTTCAAAGATTGGTTTAGATGTTACCACCCAGGCTATCCCTCCCCTATAACCCCTGCTACTTCATTTAGAGAAAGGTGGCAACCAGAGTCACTTGGTTTCCTGTGTTTATAAGGCCTTACTAGGGGCACCAACATATATCATGGACTTGGTGCAATTCCATTGGGAAGCCGAACTCCAGGTTGAATTATCTCAGAAGGATTGGCTCCGGATCTGTCGGAGACAACACAAAACCTCCAGCTCTTACACCTGGAGAGAATACTCCTGGAGAGTGGTGTCCAGATACTTTCACACACCTCAGATTACTGCTAAATACCTGGTGGGAGGACTCTTCCTGCTGGAGGAAATGTGGGTGTGAGGTGGCTATGCATACCCACATTTTATGGTCATGCCCGGTACTGACAAAGTACTGGTCCTTAATAGGAAATAGAATTATGCACCTCTTTCCAGCACTATGTATCTTTTCCCCAGCAATAGTGCTCCTCCTTCATTACCCTCATGGTTTCAAAGACCCGCACCAAGTATGCCTTCTTAATATACTTCTGGGGGCAGCTAAGAAATGTATCACAAGACTATGGCTTCGCTTGGAGCCCCCTTCTATCTTAGCCTGGGAAAACACAGTGTACGACATCTATACACTAGAACATAAGACAGCCAGAATTCAAAATAAAGTACCTGAATTAATGAATCGCTGGAATGTTTGGTTCCTTTACATTTCTCAATTCAGAACCGACCAGCCTCCTTAGCGCCCTGGTGTGGGGAGTCATAAATACAGGTGTCCGCATGGTGGGGTTTGGCCAGTCCTTAGTTTCTAGTCCCCTTCCTGGAGACTCCTCTTTATTCAGATGGATAGATACCTTAATTGACTACTCTCCTAAAGGACAGAATGACTCCCAGGCCTCCCCCAGTTTAATCCCAGGTTCCCAGACAGAAAGTGCAAAATTGGCTTGTATACTTGCATTAGGAAGACACTCCCTAGAAATATATAACTACAATCCTTAAATATATGTAGAGGATAATTATCATATTTGTTATATCTTTTTTCTCTTGTATGATTACTTTTAATATTGTACTGGACCACTGCCATCCTTTATTTCTCAGTGATTAGCTTCAGATTTTATTGATTGCCATTTGTTGAACATGCTACTGAATTTCTGTTAACATGAACTGTGATACTATATAAGTTAAAATCTGAAATAAAAAACAGTTTAAAAAAAAGAAATAACGAAGGTCCACTCAGTACAGGGGGAGCATAGCCAAAAAATAACTGATCTTGAGCAAAATGCCACTGAAACATCTAAAACAGTAGACCTACATAACAGAGCACTTCTGCAGCTCCATGACCATAAAGTCTGGCTACAACAGAAAGTAGAAGGTTTAGAAAACTGGTCACGTAGGGCTAATCTGAGAATCCATGGCCTGCCAGAAGGTACAGAATCAAGAGACATGGTGACCTACATGATTAGCTTTCTGAAAGAGATTTTGGGCCTGAGTGAGGACTACCAACTAAACATTATTGGGGCCCATTGCTCTCTGTCTGCTAAACTGACAGATCCCAAGGCCTGTCCCTGTTCAATTATCCTAGCATTCCTGGATTACAGAACAAAAACGGAGGTTTTACTAAAAGCATGGGACAAGAAAGAGATTCTATTCAGAGACACTTGTTTGTTCTTCAAACATGATTATGTACTTCCAACGATAGATTGTTGAAACCAATTGTTCCCTATTTTGAAACAGTTATGGGCTAAACGGGTGAAAGCCCGTTTGGAGTACCCAGCCATTTTAAAAATAATCACAGACTTGGGCATACATTCCTTCCCCTTATTCTCATGTGCAGCTAAGTTCCTGTAGCGGTGGGACATTTCAATAAGTGCCTTACTTGATGTGGAGACCATAAAGGCACTGGAATATCACATATGGTATACCGTAAAAGGCTCAGTGAGATGAGGAAGAGTGACCACAGCAAACATGGATGAGAACCACGCACTGGAAAAGCTTGATTCAGCCTGCACCACAGCCACTACTTCCAAGGGACTGCTGCCAGTGAGAAAATACAGGGAAAGTGAAGAAACTAGCAGAACAGCACCAACAACTCGACCCAGAACACAAGGAACACTTGAACAATGGTGCTGCCACAGGCGAGCAAAGATAAATAAAAGAATAATTTTAGCTCAAGTAAAGACTTGAAATCCACAGGAGATACATTAATTGTATGTAAAATTGCTTTTCTTTCTGGTTATTTGATTTCTATGTCCTCCTGCACCATTTAAGGTACCAGATTAATGGGAATCAGGAAGGGGATTGTCTGTAAACCAATGTGGGTGGAATTAAAGGCTTGAGGACTTTATTTTGTCAAAATGGACAATAAGAGATGGTTTAGAGCAAGAACCATGTAGATCTACACTTTGTCTTAGGCTACTCCTGGACATTAGGTTCATATAGAATTAGGAAAAAAATGATTTTCAAATAATGTGTATATTAACCGGAGGTATATGAGTTTTTTTTTTTTTTTTTATTAATAGTTTGTGCAGGGGACTTCTCTCTTCTTGCATAAGTGGAAAGGGGGTGGGGAGACAATAGTAAAAGGCATAAAGCTTGAGTGCTGAAAGCGGTGCTATGTTTTAGGGTTGTTTTGATGTTGTTCTATAATTAAATATAGCATGGGGGAGTGGCGTGGAATCAGGGATCGGCCTTGAGAGAGGAGAATAAGATTGGATTTCTCTTGGTCTACAGAAAGTGCTGGTAATCCACCTTAAGCTGCAAGACAAGCAAATAGCAGCTGGATACTTACCACTATGGTAGTATCTACTTCTCTCAACTCAGAGCCTGTGAGGGATGGTTTGGGTGGCATGTTTGGAGGCCAAACAAAGACAGAGGGGTTTTCCCCAAGGTTTTATAAAGTATGGTTTTGTTATATACAAGTTTGGGTACAGTTCTTCATACAAGTTAAAATTACCTGAACAAAATCAGAGAATGGGAGGCGCAGAGGTAAAACAGAGATGTTGGGGGTGGGGGTGGTGGGAAGGAGAGACTTGGAGAAGAATGGGAATTTCTGTTGGGGAAATCAGCCATGGTGGAGTTAAAAGTTATGACGCCTAATGTTAAAGGGTTGAATGGACCAGTGAAAAGGGCATGAATTATACAGGAACTGGGGAAATATAGGGTAGATCTGGCATTTCTTCAGGAGACCCACTTAGTGGAGTCTAAACATCAAAAACTGAAAATGAGGCCGGGTGGGGGAAGTGCATGCAACAGAATGGCTGATTCATCCCCATAAGAGAGGGACTGTGATCTTAGTGAGAAAAAACACTCCATTGCAAATAATTTTGGTAACAGCAGACCCAGCTGGTAGATTCGTAAAAATACAAAGTCTTTTGATAAAAAATGTGTTTTAGTAAGCCTGTATGCACCAAATGAAGAGAAATCTAATGAAAACTTTCTTAGGCAGCTACTGGTTCAGGTAATGGAGGACCCAGAGACTTTCTATATAATAGGATGGGGACTTTAATAGAGTGGTATCCGCTTACTGGAACAGAAAAGGAAGGGGACCCCAGAGTTTGGATGGCCCCAGACATAGTTTTCTAAAGCGGCGTATGGACAAATTCAGTCTAATAGATGCCTGGAGGGTGATACACCCAGGTCAAAGGGCTTATTCTTTTTACTCGCTTAGACATACAAGTTACTCCCAAATATTCATGTTCCTTCTCCCATTGGAAAGGAGGCCATGTCTTCGGGAATGTTCTATTCTCTCCATGATGTGGTCGGACCATGCCCCTTTGTATTTATATCTTAGCTTTACTCCAGTAATCAGAAACTCAGATTGGTAGCTAAATATAGGGCTTCTGAACTCTGAAGATTTTAAGACAGAGGTGTTGGAAGTGATTAAGTCATATCTTAGAAAAAACACTCAGGAGTCTATTTCACCAGCAATAAAATGGGATGCTCTTAAAGCATACCTTAGAGGTCATGTAATTTTGTATAGTGCAATCTTAAAAAGAGATAGACTGGAAAGGCTAAAACAGGTGGAGGGGGAATTGAGGGAGGCTGAATTTAGACATGAACTGACTAGACCCTCAAGATGTAGTGGTATGGAAATCCAAAACAATAGCTCTAGAATGAGTATTAGCAACACAGGTGGAGGGAGCTATGAGAAGAACCAAACATGTTGCGAACAAGGGAACAGAACAGGGAAGCTACTGGCATTTGCCTTGAGAAAGCTAATACCGTATATTTTCGATTAATATCCACGGCTTTTATTAGCTAACGTCAACAATTTGTAACAGCTTATGTTCAAGGGCGGCTTGTTTTCGAGGGCGGCTTAAATTAACAAACTGCACAGATACAGTAATTACTATCTTAGCACTGACAATTGCTGACAATTACTGACAGCTGCTTAACACTTACTCGCGCTGTCTCATCAGGAGTTAAAAAGCTGTAATTACTGTCTTCCACTTGAGGGTGCGAGTGGAAATACGATAGTTGTGAGTCTATGTGAGTTACTATGCCTAAAAGAAAATCTTTGGACTTAGATTGTAAACTAGAGGCAGCATGCCGGGCAGAGAAGGAGGGCAATCACCCTGTAGCTGTAACTTTGAACATTGACGAAAAGTAGCTAAGAGAGTGGTGAAAACAAATCTTACTGTTAAATGATAAACTGTCACTAAATGGCTCTGTGGGGTCATGTAAAAAATGGAGGAGGCTTGATGGGGGGGGGGGGAGAAAGCAAGATATCCTGAAGTTTACACCAAACTGGCAGGCTGGATTACACATCAAAGGGAGCAACACTATTGTGTAACCAGAAAAGAGGCAGCAATGAAGGGTGTCTCCCTAGCATAAGGGCCATCCTTTTTTGCCAGCCGTGGGTTGGTTGATAAGTTTCTAACCAGGTGAGGGTTCTCAATAAGGCAACAAACTACTGTTGGTCAAAACCTCCCGAAAGATTTTGCCCCCTAAAATAATATGTTTTGCCAGCTTTTGTCACTGCAACATTGCTGTCAACAATCTATTACAACACAATATTGACAGTATGGACGAGACTGCAATCTGGGCAGACATGCCTGATAATAAAACAATTGATCATATCAGCTGCAAATCAGTACCCCTGCTGACTACACGTCATGAAAAGCAGTGTGTCACCGTATGCTTGGCTGCTATGGCAGACGGCAGAAAATTGCCACCATTCAAAGAGCTGAAACAGAAAAGAATTCCAAAAGAGATTCTTGGGGTGTCTGAGGTTGTTCTTGCTATGTTCCTGAATGGCTGGATGAGTGAAGAGCTCACACTACAGTGGCTGGACAAGATATGGGGTACTATATCACTCACCAAGAGACTTCTAATATGGGATGCTTTCAGATGCCATATCTCACCAGCAGTTAAAAAAGCTGCCAAAACGAAAAAAAAAAAACAGTCACTGGTGGGATTCCAGGTGGATGCACCGAACTTCTGTAACCAGCAGATGTGAATTGGAATGCTCCATTGAAAGATGCCTATAGGGACCTGTATGATCACTTGCTGTCCATCAAAGAGTGTGAACTCCGGCTGGAAACCCCAGGGTCCCAAGCAAGGACAAAATACTCAAATGGATCAAAATTGCCTGGCAAGCTGTCAGCAGAGAAACCATTATCAAATCATTTGAGGTACTGCAATGGTTTGTTGTATTTTACAAATAAAAGGCATTTCCTGACATTGTACAAACCTGATGTTTTTCTCTGCCCTTACCAGGTCTGTGCAATAACTAGCAGTGACCCAGACACAATCCATTGCACAAAGCCAGGTGGGATCACTGAAAAAATCAGAGATGAGCTCAATTGGAAGCTGCAGGTTGTCTCCGAGGCATAATTCAGTGATGCGGGCACTACCTGCTCCGAGAGCGATATTCCATTGCAAAAGCTCGCGAGTCACTTTGACTCAGAGAGTGACTACGGCAGTGAATCGGAGCTTGATTAAAACTCTGCTAAACTTATAAATCTAAAAACCTAATGTTGACTCGCTGATTTCTGGCTACGGAATTTCCGGATACCAGATACGGAATGTTATCTGATAAAGTGACGGGATGACTGGGGCAGACCCTCTAGACTGCAGCTGGAGGAATATAAGGTAAAGTTTTACATTTTTAAAGAACAGCTCTGAAATAACAGTCAGGGAGATCATGAAGACAAACCATTACTCCTAATATTAGCTGCAGTTTGTATTGGAGTTTGGCTATTATTACAAATCTCTTGGTTTCACACACGGCTTAAGTTCAAGGGTGGCTGATACTAGCAGGCAGCTAGTAATAGAAGATATATGGTAAGTAACAGGGCAGTTCTGGGGATAAGAAACAAGGAAAAAGGGGACATTCCGGTATCAGACCCACCATCAATCTCCTAGATATTTGCAGAGTATTATAAACAATTATATAGTCAAGACAGCGCTAACATGAAAGGTCTGGGGGCAGAAAGTTTCTTGGCCTCAGTGGTTCTGCCATGCCTCACACAACAAGACAGAGACCTCATATGGAGCCCAATTACAAAGCAGGAGACTGTGGGAAAGATTAAGCAGTTGAAAACAGGGAAGTCTCCAGGTCTAGATGGCCTACTCTTGAATTCTAGAAGGCATTCCAAAACAAGGTGGTTGAGTTGTTGCAGGCACGCTGCATCACATTCGGGAGGGGGAGATCCCTTATTCTTGGAGATATGCTCAAATCTCAATATTATATGAGGAAGGGAAGGACCCCACAAAATGTGATTCATACTGCCCTATTTCCCTGCTGAATGTGGATTTAAAATTTTTTACAGGAATCTTGGCAGACCACCTGCAGGGTGTGATCCCCGATATCATACACCCAAATCAGACTGGTTTTATCTCAGGCAGATTTATTCAGGATAACATCAGAAAACTGCTAAACATAGTTTCAGCTCAAAAGGGACAAAGAAACTTCCAGCTAGCAGTCTCCATGGATGCAGAAAAAGCATTTGATAGAGTGAATTGGCAAGTTTCACAAAAATCCATGGAGAAAATGAAATTTGACCCTAAATTCTTAAAAGTAATTACTAATCTTTATGCTTCACCACAAGTGTAGATCAGAGTTAATGGAATTAACCAGAAGGTTTCTGGTTGAGAGAGGAACCAGGCAGGGATGCCCTGTTTCCCCCATACTTTTTGTTATATTTTTTGAGCCGCTGGCTGCGGCGGGCCATCAGGATAAATGAATAGAAGGGGTAATGGTGTGGGGAATGGAACAGAAGGTGGCATTGTATGCAGATGACTCACTTTTTTTTTTGAGACATCCAGAGACTTCACTCACCAAACTGTTGTGCCTGCTATATGATTTTAGTGGGGTATCTGTTTATAAGATTAATTGTGATAAATCAGAGGCCCTAGTTCTGAGTGGTACCTGTCCTGGGGGGTTCAGATCAGAATTCCCATTTGCGTGGGCCAAAAATAATCTGATTAGATATTTAGGAGTTCAAATAACTACGACACTGTCCAGACTATTTGATCTCAATTACAATACATTATAGAATGAGATGCAGAAGGATATGGCTAGCTGGACCTTACTGCCATTATCACTGACCAGCAGAATTGGTTCAGTTAAAACGAATCAACTCCCAAGGTTCTGGTTCCTTTTCTCCACCCTACTAATCCCTATACCTTCTGCTTTTTGGTCTAAGGTTAATACAGGGTTGGGCAAGTTTATATGAGGAAGGAAAAAAGCCTGCATAGCAATGAAGATATTGTAGAAACCCAAACCTCGAAGCTGCCTGAGCATGCCAGACTTACAGAAATACTACCTAGAATGCCAAATGGGACCAGTCTGCACCTGGGCAAAACAACGAATGACTTCGGGGTGGTGCAAGATCGAAGGTGGTGAGAGGCTCCTCCAACCCCTCTTCACCTTGGCTTGTGTGGTCTCAGCAGCCCCCCCCCCCGGCATGGTAAGAAGCCCATGGGTGAAATACTCTTTAAAAACTCTAAATAAAATTAGGCATAGATTGGCCTCTGCTCCATCTTTGGGCCCTGTCTTCCTGATCAGGACCATTTGGATTCCTCTCCCCTAGTTTGGACTAGGGTTCTACACAATGGAAGGTCAAGGGCCTCACATGCTTTGCTCAACTCCTAGAGAAGGGCACATGTATGTCTTTTCAACTAGCAAAAAAGAGAGAGAGAGAGTGATTCTGGTTGACTAATAATGATTTCTTCAGGTACTTACAAGTAAAACATTTTATAATGAGTGCAGACCACAGGATGCAATTGAGTAGATCCATGTCTCCCTGGGAGGGCTTCATTTATGGCATGGTAACATTACGGAGAAAAGTGAGGTGCACATCTGAATTGTATGCAGTGTTAAGTGAAATGGACCCAGATCCCCTAGAGAGAGCAAGGGAGGAGTGGGAGAAAGAGATTCCAGGGACACTATCAAAGGAGGATTAGGATAAGAGATTGAGGGTGGGATGGAGGATCACATCCTTACCAGGATGGAAGGAATTCTTCTGGAAAATATTGATCAGATATTTTAGGACCCCAACAGTGACCCAACACTTCCACTCTACATATAGTGCACTATGCTGGTGAAATCATGATGAACTTGGTTTTCACTATCATATTTTCTGGGCCTGCCTGATAATCAGAGGGTACTGGAAGTCAGTAAAGGAAACTGTGAGGCAGATTACCCATATTACTGTTCCAGGTAAGTTTTCCAAGTGGGTCCTAGGGACCCCCATATTGGTGGGGCTAACATCTAACCAAAGAAGGTTGGCCCTTGCTTTCTCAGTGGCAGCTTTGAAGGGCATCACATCACACTGGCTGGATGCCTACCCATCTACAACCCGAGAGTGGTGTAACAGGGTCTCACAAATCTGTGAGATGGAAAGATTAACCTCAAGGATACATTTGAGTGAGGAGAAATTGCTGGAAGTTTAGACCCCTTGGATTGAGTGGCTGGAGGAAGAAGGGCACAGTGATTTGGAGGCCTCTCCTTAGCACCAAGCCTGTATCTTAAAAGACCCTGATGGGTTTCCAGAACTCTTGCACACACAATTATGTTGCCCACCCCCTCTGGTGGGAGGGGTAACAGCCCACAGATAAATTAACTCCCCTGAATGTGAAATTATCTTCCCCTCTCCCCTGTCTCCACACCCAGAGAGAATAAATTACAGCTGATCAGAGCATCTAGCAGAGAGGATGCTTGAAATATTGCTCTACATCTGAAATAAAGAAGCATCACTCATAATGAAATGGAAAATTATTTCCTTCTGCTTCCCCAATGGTTTTAACTCTGTATGATCTCCAGGTTGTTTGGTTTGGTTTAGCTTAGATGATTTAAGAATTAATGTAAGCTTTTGATGTTGGATAATGAGGTTTAAGGGCTTAATAGAAATACTGACAGCCTTACAAACTGTGAACTTGATTAATTTATGTATATATCACAATATGTATATAAGAATGTTCTGTCAGATCTGTAAGGTTCTTTATGTTTGAGTTAAGATGAGTTAGAGAATAAAAAAATAGGCTCTTCAAGCCCTAGACCCTGGACTGCATGCATGGCTGATTGCCAAATGATATGAAAGTGTGATTCATTCCACCCAGCAAGCACTATTTCGCTTACGTTCCTACGTACATCTTCAATGAGCCAAAAATTAAATTGGGCTCCTTGAAGGGCAGGGCTGGCATCTTCAACAATGGTAAAAATAATTTGAAGCAACTCCAATTTGAAGAAGGTGCCATTTATTTTAAAGCCTCAAAAAAAACACAAGTTTCTCTGCAGCACATGCCTTATGTGATGATAGCCATCTGCTTGTTATTATTTGTATTATATTTTTGATTTAAATATATGTTTAGACTTCTGCTTAGAAAACACAAGCCAAGCAGTAAACCACATGGGATTTTTGAACAGAGAGAAAATAGAGGATCTGCACTATCCCTGACCCAGTGGAAAATTCAATTAAGAGTTTCCTTTAGACACCAGATTGTATGAGGTTGTAAAACCAGAATTTACATTGTCTCTAGGAAACTGGCCATAACAGACTGCATTTTATGACCTTTCAGGAGGAAAGCAGCTTCTGACAGATACCTGTGAAAATCATCAAACAGATAGGAGAACTAGGTTTCAGGATGTCCTTCTGAAGATCAAAGGGGTAATTCTGACCGGTCATAAATCCTGTTCTGTCAGGCTCACTATTTAAAAAAGTATATATATTTTTTTTTAAGTGGGATGCTTAGCAATATGCAGATGCATGTTGACTAGTTCAGAATGCAGGAATGAGAGTGACCTTACAGTCAGCATCACCACAGAGCTGTGACCTCACAAGCTGGTTGGGACTTTTCCCCCTCAGGATTTGTCAAGCTGCAAAAGGAAAAATGCATACTTGTGTTTGGACTTTCAAGAGACACTTTTACTTCTGGACTCTTAAGAAGCACTTCTACTGAAGTTAGGTAATTTCAGCACCACTATCTACCAACTGAAACTGGGGTACTCAGTATGAGGTGGTCTGTTTATACTTGTCCTTTTCTTTTTTGACTGTACCATTAATGTTATATGTTCTGTGTCTTGTATTTTATTTACTATTTTTTTTTAATTCTAATAAACTCTGTTTTCTTTGAAATCCTGCCTGAGACTTTTTCTTATTTTGAGTGTGAATGCTGGGACAGTGTTGATAATTCTGACAGAACTGTTAAGTGCTTATAGTGTGTTACCATATGCACCAAGATAAGGAAATACAGTATCTAAGTTTCAGTTGAGTCGGAAGGGGGATTGTGAACCAGGTTGTGCGCCTGCTGGGTTAAGTATTGCACTGCATTTCCCCGAAGAGTGTATGATATTTGCACCTGTTACCTGGGCATGCTAGTGAAAAAGGGTTCATATTTGATCCCAGGACTTGAGACTGGTAGTTTTTCAGACCCAAAGCAGACAGGAGGATTATCCTGTTTGTTTCCTGTTCACATATACTGCACTTCGAGGTTGGGTACTGTGGGAGTAGAGGGCCTAACCCCTGGAGTGTATTTGTGACACCTTGCACTCAGGATTGTTATCCAAATCTTCCTGCCATTCAAGCAATGAAGCATAATTGCTTGTCATGGCCTAACAGACAGGCAGATTTAAATTGTGGGCATATAATCTCTTAAAAGAGCTTTCATGTTAAACTTGATGCGAGTTCTTCAACTACTCTGTCTCAGTCTCAGCCTCTGACTATCCACACATACGCACACCAAATCATTTAGGCAATAAATGTTATGTGGCGCATTGAGCTCAGACAGTGCGACTTCAACGTTTAAGAGAGACAAGAGAAGTGGTGAGTCAGTATATAAAGGATAATTACTATTGGTGTCCATTTATGATCTGTTGCCTGCCCCTGTCTGTCTCTTAGGCTGTCACTTATGTCAGTCACTGAAGTTGGACGTGATGGGACTGAGGTCACAATGGATGGTCCCAGGGCCCTTACCTTGACTATTGTCTGGGTCTGCTGACCCTCTAATGCAGCTCCACATCATCCTCTGCACTCTCCTTCTAATGTTATAGCAGACATGCGCAGTCTCCCCTTGCTCATGCTTCTCTGCTTGCCTGGAGCTCCCCCACCCCGCTCCATCACTGACATTCACACACAGAAAAAAAAATCAGCAGTCACACATGCCAAGTGTCTTCCCCCAAGTGAACTAGTGAATGCATAGCTAACTATTTAAAAAAATAAATATTAAGCCAGCCTGGTGGCACTGAGGGTTGAGGCATCTAGCCCTACCTTGCTTCATGTCAGTGACCCGGGTTTGGGAATGACCTTTGGTTGCCGGGGAGCCAGCTGGGGGAAGGGTAGGAGCAGGATTGACCTCTCCTGGGGTGGATGCTGTCCCTCCCATAGTCCTGTCACCATTGGATAGAAGTCCAGTGGTGGAGAGGGGCAGCCAGTAGGGTGGTGTGCTCTGCAGTACCGGGCGTGCGTGTTCCTCCACACACATACATCCAGCACCCCAGATGCATGAGGGAAAAGGAGAAAAACAGGGAAAACAATTTAAATTGTAAATGGAAAAATGAAACAAAATAAATAAATATTAAAACAAGTCAGACAGTGTAGAGTAAAGGCTGAATTCAAATTCCAGGAGTGGGGGATCAGCTTTCCTAGGGAGAGCCTGAGCATGGAAGCCCCCAAACTCTACTCCTATGCCTCCCCCTTACCCTACTATATAACTAGGGAGTCCATAAATCTGTGGAGCAGTTTCTGAAAAAGATATCGATCTGGGTCACTCTCAACAAAGCTTCAGTATCAAGAGGCACTCTCATCTCTCTCACAGGGCTACCTCTCAAACCACTGTTTAATTTCTTGGAAAAAAAAACAGATTCACAAATGGAATCACTGAGAAACGAGTCAGAAAGTTTTCATAGTTCCAGCACCAGCTGCACTGGGTTTCTCACACCTATGGATGATCTCTTCAATTGGTTCCAAAAGTACAAGGCCCCTCAGGCCCTCTCACAGATTGAGGTGTCCTTCTGGGCCCACCTCAGAGTCCTGGTACCATGTTTAATTGCTGGGTTCACCTTCTAATGATATTCTGGATGGACACAGAATCCGGATAGTCTCTGGTCCCAAACCTTTGTGTAGACCCTCTCACAGCCTTATACTAGCCCTGTTTCAATTCACAGGTCCCAATTCAGGTAAGAAGTGGGCAAAAATTAAAATCTCCTCAACAGCAATCCCGATTTGAAAATAAATCAGTGTCACAGTATTAGCAGACATGCTCACCCTTACCTTGAACAGTCTGGGGAAGCAAGTACAGAGCACAGCAAACTGTTGAAGTTTGTGCAGGTCAAGGAGAATTCAGCACTTTCCTGTCTCCACGCAATCTGGAAAGCACACCACCACACAGCAGTTCATGGGAAATGTTCCAGAAGTACAATAGTTCCATATTTCTCTCCCAGCAATAATCCAGGGGAAGCACAGTCAACACAGTGAACTTGGAGAGGCGCACACCACCTTCAAAACCACCTCTCAGCAAACTCCAATCCATAACAACCAGCAGAACCACTGGATCATTCAGAGTTTCTGCATCTGATCTTCTGAGTTACACAAACATAGTATGCCACCAGCCCCAGGATTGCTCCTCGCCTCCTCCTGCTGGCGCTGCAAGGACCACAAAACAAACTGCACACAAAGCTCTGCTGAAGTCACCTTTTCATGTACGATTTCCATTGCTGTTCTCAGTTTACAGATGTATCTAATGCTGCTTGAATGCCACTCCACAGAACAGGTCCTCATTAAAAATAAAAATTCAAACTCCTAACTCTTATTCATTCACAACCCTCACTCACACTCCCATCCCTACACCTAATCACTAACTAAACTTAATAAAACAAAAAATAAAAGTAAATCCAAATAGTTTAACTACTTGGAAAAAGTAAACTAAAAGACTCAATCTTACTGATAGCAGCCCAGCATGGCCAACATCTTAATAGCCCTCCCTATAATTGCTGTAGCCCTGCTCTCATGTCAGCTGTGGGGAGGGGGGATCTGGAATTTCTGGTTTCGGCAAATGTCAACTTGCAAATCAGCAACATTAGACTGAAACAACCTACTGGAAAACAACAGTAAGTAAAAAAATGTTTTTTTTTTACACACAACAATGCAAATTGAGACCTCCCCCATTCTTGGGCATGGGGCTTTTAGTGCTGACTGTTTCCTTTAAAGTGGCTCTAAATTGAAGCACTGACGGGGGACAGTGTCCCTGTCATAAGATCCCAATGCTGCTGTGTCTGTACACGGAAACCATTTTTTGTAACAAAACATACATATTCAACGTGCTTTATATAATACTGTTTTATTAACTGACTTCCACAAAAATATAAAACCAGATGACAATTTGTGTATAATGCATAGGTTTAATATTTCTGTGTCTAGTTGGTAGCAGGCTTGTTCTACTGAAGGTAGTGCTTTGTTTTTAATATGTGGTCCCTGGCAAAAAATTGTTTTGCTTTAAAAGTGAGGAAATGTGAGGAGTATCACATGTTTTGTTTGGCATCTTTTTTCTGTGGTCTGTCAACAAGTTGAGCAACATTCTTTCAGCTGGGTACTCTGAGTTCAAATAGCCCACAGCCCCGATGCCTAAAGCAATGTGGAGTATTTTAAGCACGGAACTGCATGTTGTCTGTTTCTGTGCTGCCAGTGCTATCTGTGCCAGGATCAGAGCACTCTTTCCCCTATGACCTGCAGCTGCTGCTCTCACTTTCTGTGCCCCCATCATTGCAGTTCATGGTGTCTCTCTCTCTCTCTGGGCTCAAGACCCTCTCTCTGTCTATCTGTCTCTGTCTTGCTAACTTTCTGTCTCCCCAACTGACCTGCAGCTGCTGCTTTATGTCCCTCCCAGTGCTCTGTGTCTGGGACTACTGTCTTCTGTCTGCAGCTGAGTTATGAGGGAGCTGGACAAAGGTCACGGTGCGGATGTCATTTATTTGGACTTCAGCAAGGCCTTTGATTCAGTTCCCCATGGGAGATTGGGTGGTAAGTTAAGTAATTTGGGGGTGGGCACTAAATTGACTAATTGGATTGTGAACTGGGTGCAAGACAGACAGCAGAGAACAGTAGTGAGGGGGAACTCTTGTCTTCAAGAGCTATGATAAGTGGGGTGCCACAGGGATCAGTGTTGGGGCCAGTGTTGTTTGGAATTTTTATTGCAGACATCACACATGGTGTCAAGAATACGATCAGTCTGTTTGCGGATGACACCAAGTTGGGGGCAGTGGTGGATGATATAAAAGGGTAGCAGAGGTTGCAAGATGATCTGATTAAGATGGTGGAATGGTCAGAGGCATGGCAGTTGGGGTTTAATGTGAAAAAAGTGCAAAGTATTAAACTTTGGTGCAAAGAATCCTTGACAGGGTTACCAATGGTGGGGGGTGCAGCTATGTATCACTGAAGAGGAAAAGAATCTAAGGGTGGTGGTAACAGCAAATATGAACAATTTAGTGCAGTGCAGCATGTCGGCAGTGAAGGCCAACAGGATGCTGGGTTGTGTAGCGAGGGGCATCTCCTCCAGAAGTAGAGAGGCAGTGAAATTTAATTTTGTTGGCAAAATTAAGGCTAAACCACCAATTTCGCCAGCGAAACATTTTGCGAAATTACAGCCTTGGGGCAGAATTTTGCCCATATGGATGTGAGAAATTTTGCCCGTATAGTTGTGCAAAATTTCACCCATATTATACAGCAAAATTCTGCCTGTAAATTTCGCTTCCGCTGCTAAGTTTCGCCTTAGCATTTAACTAAGGTGAAATTAGGAAGAAAGGCATGTCACATGACTTGCTGTCTGAAGCAGACTGCAGGTCACATGTGTGCCTGTACTCAGACAGGAAGCTACTGAATCTACATCCTTTTCCTGCAGTTTGTACTAGGATAGAGACAGACAGTAGGAGAGAGAGAGACAGTGTGTGTGAGAGAAAATATAATATACATAGTTTGGTGAACTGTGAGTGAGAGAGTGAGAGTATGTGTTGTGTGTGTACAGTGTGTGTGTTGATTTTGAACTTCTGTTTATACCCTATTTCATTATTTAGCAAAAGTATATCTTTCTGTTGTGTTCTATTTTCCCTGTTTATCTTGTGTGTGTGAGTGTGTGAGTGTGTGTGTGTTTCACTTTCCCCTTTTTTCATTTTTTTCTTTAGTAGTTTATTAAAACTTTTTTTTTTAATGATGGAAGGGACTGGGACTGGAAGTAGTGGAGGTATTGACAGTGGAAGGGGAAGAGGATGCGTTAGCCACAACAGGCGCATATTTCAAATTGAGCCCCCCCAGCAGCAGGAGAAGTTGACCCTGGCCTATGCCCCCCAGCAGCAGCAGGTCATTGTGGAGCTGGACACTGAGACAGACAGCCACCCAGCAGCAGCAGCACTCAGGCTGTGATCCCATTGCCCCTCCCCCCAGGATGATGATGTGGCTCCTGTTGTGTCTGCCAGCCCCCGGCCACAGCAGGATATTGTTGTACAGGAGAGGCCCCCAGGATGATGATGTGGCTCCTGTTGTGTCTATCAGCCCCGGCCACAGCAGAATATTGTTGTACAGGAGAGGCCCCCAGGATGATGATGTGGCTCCTGTTGTGTCTGCCAGCCCTGGCCACAGCAGGATATTGTTGTACAGGAGAGCCCCCGGCACATCAGCTTGTGCCCCCCCAAAACCAAAGATCATCAGTTTGAGCCATTTTTAGAATCAAGGTGATGCAAGCACTGTGGTCTGCACCTTGTGTGTGAAGAATGTTAAAAGGGGGAAACCAGAGTCCCACTTTGTGACTTCTGGCCAGAGGAGCCACCTGCAGCACCACCATGCTGCAGAGTGGCTCACAAAACAGAGAGAGGCAGCAGCAGCAGGAGGCAGCAGTGAGTCTCGGGGGTACCATACCAGGGCAGGGAGGAGGAGGTCTACCAGCAGGATGCGTCCTCCCGAGCAGCCAGATGCATCCTTCCCCCGACCGTGATGCAGCACCATGGAGGACCTGTCGGAGAAGCCACTGCCCTGATCATCCTGCAGCTCCCCCAAGCCAGGTGGTGGTCACTAGGGCAGACCTTGAGGCTGTGCACAATGAGCTGCAAGGTGTGCATCATGACCTTGACCAGCTTTGCTAGGAGATTGGGGGGACCTCCAAAAATAATGGAGGACCAGAAGAAGGTCTTGGACCTCCTGGTGGAGCTTCATGGTGGTGGTGGTGGTAGTGGTGGCAGCAGTGCACAGCCACAGTGAATGGCTTGTGGCTGTGGTGGTGGGCCACTGTTGTTTTTTTCTTCTCCTTTATTTTTTTACTGTTCTTGTTCTACACCCCCTCTCTCAAAAAAGACCCCCCCAAAAATCCAAAAAAGAACAACAAATATTTTCTGTCCTCTTTGTCTTCTATTATGTAACCCCCTACAAATGGGGGTTCCCAAAATGTCTTCCTTGAGCTTGCCTAAATGCTCACTGCCAGGCTGTGAGCATTTAGGAGTTTAAATGTGATTACCAGAGCTTGTATAGCCTCTGTGTACTGTCTCTTTAAGAGCTGCCTAATTGCAGCTTAAGTAATCTGAGAGGGAGCTCTTTTGAAAGATGTAACTATTTACTGAAAATCATTTAGAGTGATAATGATAATGTAGTTTGTCTAACCTGCTTTATTTGTAGCAAGGACTGTGTTGTTTGTCTCCACTATCTTGGTCCTGGACTGCAAATTGGACCAAACAGTACTGGTGGGACCTAAAATGTAGCTGGACTACAGGAGTTGTCTGAATTCAAAATCTGCAGGAACTGTAGTTTGAACTTTTTGTGCCTTTTTTGCAACTGAAGGGGGAGCTCTTGCTTTGACTGACAGCCAAATCAGCCAACCAAATCTTTTGGATCTTGGGGAAGTCCCGGGCTGCTTGCAGTTTTCAGTTATAACTAAGCTGGAAGCTGAGCAAGAAGGAGCTGAAGTGTTTCTGAGCAGCAATACTTAGTGGATTAGCATGGGAGAACTCTGAAAAGGCTAAGTCTTTTGGCCTGCGTGCTCCTGAGAGGGAGAGAAGAGAATTATTTTGGACTAAATCCAAGTTTGTGTGACTAAACTAAGCTACTGAAGTGGGCCAGACTCAACCTGAAGGAGACCGAATATTTTTGCTGAATGCAATCAGCCTGTCAGGAGTTCCAGCTACCCCTAAGCTCCGTGTGTGCAAAGACTTTGCGATTGTGACCGGGGAGCTCTTTGCCTGGTACAGTAGAATTCTCATACATGTAAATGTGCTTTGAGCTGCTAGTGGGTTGTGAGTTAGTTCCCCACTGTGTGAACTGTGTTCTGCTTGCTGGAAGCTGTATCCAGCCCAAAACGGACTGCTTCTGAACTTGTCTCCATGTTGTCCTGGGCTTTGTCAGACTGGTCCAGCCAGACTACCCACTGCACAGAGAAGCCACCGGCGAGAGACCTGCCTGAGGATCAGCCCCCTGCTCCACGCTTCAACAGGAATGATGCCTCTGCGACTTGTGTGGGCCCTGCTTCTCCTGGCATTCCAGATCAACCACCTGCAGTCTCGATTTTCGTCCAGCCTGTGTCCAGTCTTGGGTATCGTGAGTAAATACCAGGGTAGCTCCCTACAACAACTTAATCTGAGTGTGTCATCTGATTGTCTTGTTGTTTCATTTCCTTTACGAACTGAGCCCTCTGGCTCCGGATTACAAATATTGTATACTGTGCATGTTGGTGTTTTCCATCACACTGCCCCAACCAGCTGCAACCCCAGGCAACTGTCCTGGCTAGCCCATCTCTTCTCTACCTGGGTACCCAGAGGTGGACTTTGTGGGGGGACTCAAAGCGCATGCATAACTGCTTGATTGATATAACCTTTAAGTTAATTAACCTGATTTTGCCCCTTCCTTGTTCAAGTCCCCTGAATAAATCAGATCTAACTTTTTCTGCATGTAATCTGACTGTGGTTCCAGTTTGTGCTCAAAGTACTGTACTGTTGCTATTTGCTGTGCTTAATCTTGTTTTACAGGGGGTCCCCAGGGTCAAGCCAGAGGAACCAGCCCTGGTGGTAAGTGCAAACAGTATGGGTACTTGTATGGTGTACCAGGGGTATTGTGAAAGTGATTATTGTACAGTGTTCAGGCCACTAGAGGGGAAAGAGGGGGGTTACAGTGTCCCCGAGGGCTGTGCCCAGGTTAGCTTGACCACTACCAACCCTGACCTCCAGGTGGAGGCACCCGTTTCAGAACTCAGGCCCCTTAACCTGCTACTAGCCAAGCAGGCAAGGGTAGTAGCCCTTGGGATAGCGCTACCTAGGGGTTACATCTTGCCCTTCCCTGCCTGGGAAAACTTGGTATCCGCGTCAAGTCTGTACCATCGTAACATTGAAAATGCAACATATACAAGATATTTATACCATTAGCATGCTATACAAGTACTATCTGATTCATCATTTGGCATAACTTGTCACTTTACTATACTTTTCAATGTACTCCACTATATAATTTCCATTCTGACAATACATTATGCATATATCACACAGATAAATTGAACATTACTATTCAGAATCATGTAATAACTTCTTGTTCTCTAAACAATGCAGGAGGGGGCCCTTCCCTATCAGCTAACTTGGGGCTGGATGGGGCAGGGGCACCATGGTGAGAGGGCAAAACAAGTAACCTGGAATGGGCCATCAAGCTCAATTTGGGCAGTGAGCTCTGAGAGACATAAACACCTCTGTGGACTACATTGAGAGGCAAATCCACTGGCCTCCAGGGAGAAATCGTAACTGAAGTGCACCACTGGCTTGACAGCTCGGCCAGTCTTTCTGGGGTGAACAATCACAGTCTCTGTACTTTCAGCAATGGTCTTGGAGCTTTCATCACTTGTGAGGGGTGCTTCTGCATGAAAGGGAATGTCCAAGTTGGGAGCACTGTCAGCCCCTTGCTCTGTAGTCTCTGTTTCTACAACACTTGGCTCATTTTGAAGACACTCTGGCACTGAAGGGGGACAATAACGGGTGCTGGAGTGGGAGGTGGTGTTGGGGGAGGAACACCCTCAAGTGGCAGGAATAGTTTCTTTATGTCCTCCACAGTTTTCCCTTCCTCCAGCAACAACTTAGCAAATTTCTCCTCAAAAGTCTCAGATAGTGGGGGGCTCATTCTCCCCTGGGTCTTTACTGTCTTTAGTTATCACTCTCCAGGCAGTGAGGGCTCCTTCGGGGGTGATAGTCTGTGGCACTTTGGAACTGTCTACTGGGTCCTTACACTCTACTAATGCCACCAAACTGTGTGCGAGCAGATAAGCCTCTCGACCCACCACCACAGGGTTTTGTAAACATTCAACCTTGGAAAGTACTCCCTCTACAGTGTTCTTATTGGTACCCAGGGGAATATCCAGGATAAGTATAGCATTTTGGGGGTCGATCTCCTGCCCAGTACACCATCCCACCAACTGGTGTACAGCCACTTCTGTTGGGGTAGCCATTTATGTTTGAAAATAATTTGTAGTTTCGGCCACTGGAAGACACAAAATCCCAGCGGAGAGCCTCCAAGATGTAACCCCTAGGTGACACTATCCCAACGGCTACTACCCTTGCCTGCTTGGCTAGTAGCAGGTTAAGGGGCCTGAGTTCTGAAATGGGTGCCTCCACCCGGAGGTCAGGGTTGGTAGTGGCGGTTAACCTGGGCACAGCCCTCCGGGACTCTGATAACCCCTTTCCCCCAGTGGCCTGAACACTGTACAATAATCACTTTCACAATACCCCTGCTACACCACACAAGTACCCACACTGTTTGCACTTACCACCAGGGCTGGTTCTTCTGGCTTGACCCTGGGGACCCCCTGTAAAACAAGGTTAAGCACAGCAAATAGCAACAGTACAGTACTTTGAGCACAAACTGGAACCACAGTCAGATTACATGCAGAAAAAGTTGGATCTGATTTATTCAGTGGACTTGAACAAGGGAGGGGCAAAATCAGGTTAATTAACTTAAAGGTTATATCAATCAAGCAGTTATGCATGTGCTTTGAGTCCCCCCACACAGTCCACCTCTGGGTACCCAGATAGAGAAGAGATGAGCTAGCCAGGACAGTTGTCTGGGGTTGCAGCTAGTTGGGGCCCTCTGATGGAAAACACAACATGCACAGTACACAATATTTGTAATCCAGAGCCAGAGGGCTCAGTTCGTAAAGGAAATGAAACAAGACAATCAGATGACACACTCAGATTAAGCTGTTATTGTAGGGAGCTACCTTGGTATTTACTCACGATACCCAAGACTGGACACAGGCTGGACGAAAATCGAGACTGCAGGTGGTTGATCTGGAATGCCAGGAGAAGCAGGGCCCACACAAGTCACAGAGGTGTTGTTCCTGTTCAAGTGTGGAGCAGGGGGCTGATCCCCAGGTAGGTCTCTCGTCGATGGCTTCTCTGTGCAGTGGGAAGTCTGGCTTGGCAAGTCTGGTAAAGTCCAGATCACATGGAGACAAGTTCGGAAGCAGTCCATTTTGGACTGGATACAGCTTCCAGCAAGCAGAACACAGTTCACACAGTGGGGAACTAACTCACAACCCACTAGCAGCTCATAGCACATTTACATGTACAAGAATTCTACTGTACCAGGCAAAGCGCTCCCCGGTCACAATCACAAAGTCTTTGCACAGACTGGGAGCTTAGGGGTAGCTGGAACTCCTGACAGGCCGATCACATTCAGCAAAAATATTCGGTCTTCTTCAGGTTGAGTCTGGTCCACTTCAGTAGCTTAGTTTAGTCACACAAACTTGGATTTAGTCCAAAATAATTCTCTTCTCTCCCTCTCAGAAGCAGCACACCGGCATGCAGGCCAAAAAACTTAGCCTTTTCAGAGTTCTCCCATGCTAATCTACTAAGTATTGCTGCTCAGAAACACTTCAGCTCCTTCTTGCTCAGCTTCCAGCTTAGTTATAACTGAAAACTGCAAGCAGCCCGGGACTTCTCCAAGATCCAAAATATTTGGTTGGCTGATTTAGCTGTCCTCAAAGCAAGAGCTCCCCCTTCAGTTGCAAAAAAGGTGCAAAAAAGCCCCAAACTAAAGTTCCTACAGATTTTGAATTCAGACAGCTCCTGTAGTCCAGCTACATTTTAGGTCCCACTAGTACTGTTTGGTCCTATTTGCAGTCCAGGACCAAGATAGTGGAGACAAACAAAACAGTCCTTGCTACAAAGAAAGCAGGTTAGACAAACTACATTATCATTATCACTCTAAATGATTTTCAGTAAATAGTTACATCTTTCCACAGAGCTCCCTCTCAGATTACTTAAGCTGCAATTAGGCAGCTCTTAAAGAGACAGTACACAGAGGCCATACAAGCTCTGGTAATCACAATTAAACTGCCAAAATGCAGGACACTAGCCTGGCAGTGAGCATTTCGGCAATCTCAAGGAAGACTTTTCAGGAATCCCCATTTGTAGGGGGATTACAATTATGTTACTCCTTTTGTCTTTATATGTTTCCTCCTTGCTCCTTCTATCCTATCCACAAATGTCAAATATAAGCACTTTACTCTGAACAAACATTTTTTCCAAACCTATGAGACAGTGAATGTTGGCTCTGCTCATGTAAAACAGGACCATGAGGTAATGAAATGCTTCTAAAAAAATGTGACATCAAATTGAGACGGAAATGTGCTGTCAGTCCTTATGTTTAATGGTGCCCCACCAGCAACCAGACATTAAAAATCTGTTTAGGACACCATTTAAGAGTGTCTTTAGGCCCTATCTTTTTTCTGCCACTGTAGCACAGGCAGGAAATGCCCAGAAATGTTGCAGAAAAAATGGTACATTAAATTGGAAGTGGAATCTGGTCTCATCCATTATGTTTTAGGGTGCTCCCCCCACCACTCAAACATTAAGTAGCTGTTTTAGGGCCTGTTTACACAATATTTCTGCCTGAAACTCACAGCTGCCGGCTCAAAACATGTCCAGAATGTTTTCAAAAAAAGTACACAGTACATAGAGACTGAAATCAGGTGAGAGACACGCAGTTGCAGGCTCACACCCACCCTGTGGACCCAAATGTGCTGTTTTCTGCATGTTTTAAATGCTTTTTGGGCCTAAGTGTGTGGCTGCACGTTCAAATCATGTCCCACCTCTCCAGAAATGTTTCCCAAAAAATTGCACAGTACATAGAGAGTGAAATCAGGCATGAGACACACAGTTACAGACTCACACCCACCCTGCGGACCCAAATGTGCTGTTTTCTGCACGTTTTAAATGCTTTTTGGGACTAGTGTGTGGCTGCACGTTCAAATCATGTCCCACCTGTCTAGAAATGTTTCCCCCCAAAAATTGCACAGTACATAGAGAGTGAAATCAGGTCTCAGCCATGATGTTTCATGGTGCCCCACCAGCACCCGGACCTAATGATGATCTTTGGTCCACTTTTACAAGTATCTTTAGGCCCGATCTTGTTTCTGCCACTGCAGCACAGGCAGTAAATGTCCAGAAATGTTGCAGAAAAAATGGTACAACACATTAAATTGGAAGTGGAATCTGGTCTTAGCCATTATGTTTTAGGGTGTCCCTACCAACACTCAGACATCAAGTAGCTGTTTTAGGGCCTATTTATACAATATTTCTGCCTGAAACCCACTGGTGACAAACAGACCCATGAGGGAGGGAACTGTCAGAGGTATGGATTTTCCCAATTTCCCAATGCAGACGGTAAGTATTGGAATTTTCATACAAGTGTGGCATGTCTGTTACTGTCATATGGTTGTCTGAGCTTGATAGTAATTGTGTTATTTTTTGCTTTTTTCAACATCAGGAATTCCGGCTAAGTTAAGTATTTTTCCATCCTGCTGCTGCTGGCTGCCAAACCAGGTCTGGGGGATTTATTTAATTGCGCCCTTGTGCGATGGTTCCACTTTCACAGTCCCTGAGGTAAGTATGTCTTCATTTTGTATGGTTCTCTGGGGTGGTGGTGGAGGGGAGTGGATGTTCTGACTCATCACGGGTGGTGGCCGGGGGGGGGGGTTCAACAATCACTAAAATTTGTTCTTAATTTTTTCCTTATGTCAAGGTATGCAGTGCTGATATGAGAAGGGGAATGCCTGCTAGTGCTACTGTGGTTCGTCGGACCTTGTCTGGATTGGAATCATGTGCACCACACAGCATGTTCCTGTGGGGAATGTCCTCAGTTGAATGACATCACATCACGGGGTATGGTAAGTATACATTTTTTTCTCTGCTTCTTCTTCCAACTTGTTAAGTAAAAGTAGGTATGCAGATTGATTAGTATCCAACATTTTTTCTTATCTTTGCTCTTGCTTAGATCATTTTCCTCTGTTGAGGTTTCAGTATGTCGTTTCTTGATGACACATGGTCAATCCAGGCCATGCAGGAGCAAGAGCTGTGTTGTGTCATTGGAAGACAGGGTTATTACTTGAACTGCGATGTTTGTCACTGGACTGCTGTCCATACCATTACCATTAATGAGTAATCACCACTGCCACCCACATACAGGGAGGAACTATATGCAAACACAGATGGTTGATACGGTGTTTAGTAAATAATTAGGTGGAGGGGGTTAATGTCTTGTCTACTCAATGGGGATTGCATAGCTGCAGTAATCATGAACATTTTGAATCCATTCAAAAGTGAGGACAGAAGGACACTCACCCTGCCCTGACACTGAGTTGACCCCCCCCCCAGGAACCATTGCGATTTTGGTGCACCTTAACCTGGTACTGTGGAAGTAACCTTTTTGGGGAGATTTGATGTTGTAAGTTGTTAAGCCTCTTCATGATTACTTTTGTAATTAATGACTCACACATTAAATATGGCCACCATTCACCATTTTTTAAAATGTGCTCAACTTTGTGTTAATTGTTGAATTAGCATGTTACATTCATATGCTACTTGTACACTTGTCTAGGAGCCAGGGTTCTTGTACATGTCACCAATACTAAGTAGAAGAAACATTTTTATTCAGTCCCATGGAGTGCATGGGTGTGTCAGGTCAGATCAGATCAGGTGACAAGAGTGGGTGGTGGAGCAGTGTGAAATTTGCCATCCTGGGCACTTGTAAGGACATCAAGACAACATATCTTGCTGTAAGATGACGATGTGTTGATATAGTCAACATGAAAAGTAATATCTTTTTTGAAGAAAAACATTAATCATGCAATTGCAAAATATTTACGGTTATGGTAATTGCATTGCTGCTGCTTTATATTGGCTTGTGGCCTTGAGGGACTGGTGGAGGTGGTGAGGTGACCAATCAATGGGTTATGGTAAAGGGTGATGACATGAAACTTATACACACTGCAGGATGCAGCACATAACATCATATTTCCATAACCAATCCAGTAGTACATAGCTGGAAATAAGGTGTAACATACACACCCCAGCAACCATACTGAGTTGAAAGTTGTTGTTTGGGGGGAGTGGGACCTTGTAGTAAACTCAGCCTTTTTCAGCTTCCAATTCCACGTCATCCAAGAAGCACCCCTCACAGTCTTCAAGACTGGAGTGCTCATCAGGTGGGAATTCTCTCAACATTACTGCCTCATCCACCTCACTGCCAGTGGCTGCCTTACTCAAGGGATTGTCATCATCCTCATCACCCAGACACAGTTCCTGTGGCAACACCACTGAAATCACTGTGTTGTGTGGAATGTGCATTTCATTTATTTTGATGAATGTTAGCATGGACACATTCTTGGGTGACAAATTTGTCCTACAGTCACTCACAATTGCTCCAGCTGCACTAAACACTCATTCCATAATGACACTGGATGGTGGGCACCTCAGATATTTCACAACAACCAATGTCAGTGCTGGCCATTCTGTCATTTTACTGCTTCAGTACAGCAGAAGCTCGTCATTAATGGCAAGGTGCTTTGGTTCCCCCATGTAGGCCTCCACCATTCATTCTGCTGCCCGGAGCCCAGCTGCCTCATCTGTCTCCTCCTCCTTTTCCTCCATATCTTCCACTCCCACCTGAAAGAGAACATCCCAAATGGGATTGCTTGCTGTTTTCTGCTCTGCCTTGCCCATTTTCTCTGATTGTGTTCCCTGTGAGCTGCTGGTGGTGGTAGCGGCACCCGTTTTTGATGCAGTGCGTGCATTTTTCATTTGTGCAGCATATATCAATCTAATGAGGTTCTCTGTCAACTGCTGTACTCGCTGACGACCTCCTTCAATTATAGAGGGCAAGCCATGTTTGTACCATGGATCCAGCATGGTGGCGATTGCAAACTCAGCTGACTGTAAAATGCCACATACATGGGTGTTTCTGTCCAGCATATGGACCATGTGATCCATTAGATTACAAGTGCCATGATCCCCACTTGCCTCAGTCTAGTGTCGCACATTCAGTAGTGTCTGCCTCAGCACGCGTATGAAAGGTACGAACTGACTTATGCAAGCAGTGTACCCCCTCACTGCCTGTGTAGCATGCTCGAATGGACAGCGAATGCATATTAGCCCATCAGTTTGGCACCACTGTTCTGTTGTTAGAATGATGGATACTCCAGCAGTGTCACGGGTGGTGTGTAGCAGCAGGTATTCTGACACAGCCTTATACTGTTCACACAGCCGGGTCAAGCATGTACAGTGTGGAGTTCCACCTGGTGACAACATCAAGCTTCAGCCAGTGCTCAGGCACATTGTTATTGTGCTGTAGCTCATGTAGATGGTCACGGGCCTTTGCAGAATGGGCAAAGTGGACACAGATGAGACGGGCAACAGTAACCATTTCCTTAATGTCCACATGGTTGAGAAACTGCTGGACAAGAAGATTAAGGCAGTGTGCCAGGCAGGGCACTCTGAAAAAAAACACCATCATTAATGCACTTCACTACATTGGTGCCATTTTCACTTGCGATGAATCCCGCTATGACTGACTGTGTGTGTATCCACCCATCAGTCTCGTCCAGCAGAACATTAGGCATTTTCACAGCCATGTGTGAACCTGTGACACTTGTCATACTCAGGGCTGCATGCTGCTGAATACCAGGTGTGTTGCTACCAACACAATGTTGCTTCACACATGTTTTGCCAGGCCCAAAATCAGGTACCGGGTCCGCACCAGGCAACTGTGCCCAGTATGCTGTTATGCACAGATACAAGCTTGCTGCTGTTTGTCCACTGGTACACATATCCATGCTAAGATGGATATAGTGTGATGCACTATGCTTCAATGCATGTCTACTGTCTAATGTAATCAGCAACTCTACTGTTCAGCTCCGGCATGGCATGCTTACTAAAATAGGTTCATGATGGAACTTGCCGTTTGGGACAGACAAGGGCCATCAGCCTGCGGAAACCAGAATTCTCTATGAATCAGAATGGCAACAGATCGATGGCCAACATTTCAGCAGTGGCAGCATTTAACTCTCATGCAGCAGCATGATTGGGGGGTACTTTGTCTGCCACTCAAGGCTAGTCTTCACAGTGGGCTGCATCTTTGGGGCTGTCCAATCAGAACACTGTACTTGTGTCAGCAATGATTTTCTTTTAAGAGTAACAATTGACTCTTGGCTGGGCGGTGGAGACCACATGAAACCAGTTATTTTGGTTGCTTGTGGGTGTCGTGGTATATTTTTCAGACTTGTGGGACTGGGACTTGCGCTGCCACTGCTATGCCCACTACTAGAGAGAGCAAAGGATTGCTCATTCTCCTCTCCACCACTGACCCACTGTACCCTCCCTCCTCATGTTCTTGCTCTACTACATGCACCTTGCTACCAACAGCTCTGGCATCCTTCTGGTGTTGATGCCATCTCAGCGGGTGCTTGTTTTTTAGGTGGGTGTGTTGGCCACCAGTGCCTATGTGGCTTCCTTTTTCCCCCGACTAACACATGCTTGACAAAGTTGGCATATTGCTGTGGTCTCAACAGCAGGATCTAGCAATTGAAAGTCCCAAACTACTGACTTTTGACCTCTGGACCTCAGATGCTTCTGGGACTGGGATGATCAGAAACAGGTGTGGAAATGTGTATTTTTTGAGCTGTTAACATGACTTCTCTAACATTACTTTTGGGAGGGGTGGTTACTTGACTGCTTGGAAGTGTGCTTATAGGCTTGGTGACAGACTGACCCACCACGGGCTGTACAGGTAAATGGCCTACAATACCCTTGACTTTTTTAACTCAGGCTCCCATGTGGGATCATCCCAGTCATCATCATCATCATCACCACCAATAGTGAAGATGTCCTTGTCTTCCTCCTCCTCCCCCCATCACTATCTTCTTGGAGGACGGCACCTTTTTCTTTCTCTACAACTATCTCAAGGGGCTGAATCTCCTTATCTTCAGGACTATCAGACTCTTGTTGAACACTATCATCACCAACTCCTGCAGGAACATGAACAGTCACACTGACAGACTTATTATCCCCCTCCTCCGAGTCCTGGACCACTGTTCTTGTGCTGGAGTCAGTGCCTCTCTTCTTTTCACTGTCAGCATCCCCCACTAGCATGGCTGCAACAGTCTGAGCTTTAAAAAAGTAAGACACAGGTATGCCTGATCCAGTTTGGCCACCAACTCCTTTGCTGGTTCTTGCCACACTACCAGGGCCCACATCAGAACTTGAAGACAGTGATGCAGATGTACCTGTGCTGTCACTACTATGGGGAACTGGAACTGGAATTGCACTTTTTTCAGCAGACTTCTTAGCTCCCTCACCGCTGCCATGTTTCCCCCCTGTACTTGGCCGCTTCTTACCAGGCGTTTTTGCTGACTGCTGCTTCAAAGCTTTGCCTTTCTCTGGGAGTATTTGAAGAAAGGATATATTACTACCACTAAATGTGTGAATAATACCTCACACGTGAATGATGATGTCACACTGTCACACACCTACAGTACTGGCTTCCTTAAAAGTCCAGAAACAATCAGAACAGGTACCAGCACTTACTGTAGAACTAATACCATATATAGTAGGCAGCCTAGTGTAGTAAAACTCAAAAAGGTAACTTTTCCCCCCAAATAGGATAGAATTAAAGAAACACACACATGGAAAAAGGGCACAAGTGGCACACTTTGCATACAGATCACCTGTGTCTCTCAGTTGCGGGACAAATAAATTACTGTAATGTGTTATGTTACTCAGTACCACAATTTGCTTTTTAGATGTGGACAGAGACAACCATAAAACAGCAACAAAGGAAATTAGTACCACACAATATGTTAGTAATCTGGATGGGAGGGATCAACAAGAAATATCTTGAAAATGACTATTTTAATATATACTGTTTTATAATGCACGCATCAAGTGAGACACAAACAATGCTATAACAGAGAAAGGGTAATGTATGTAAGTTAACTAAAACAGGAACACTGCGCAGTGTGCAGAGTCAAGCTCCAGCAATAACATACAGGGGAACAATTCAACAATGCAGTGCGACTGTAATAGACAAGTTCAAGTGATCAGGTAAAAGCACTTTACAAGTTACAACTGTTGATTTTCACAATTTTAGTAACTCACAAGTTAACACTCCAGCTAACAGAATTAACCACAAAAAATAAAAGAAAGGATCAGCTCTGTGTGTTTAAAACTTTAGAATTAAAAATCAATTCACAATTAAAAGCAGAAGAATGGCATATATAACACAGCTAACAGCGGCAGGAACTCTCTCTCAGACAGGACAGAGAAACTTTTCAGAGAAAATAAATTGCATGATATAATACAATTAATAAGAAATAACAGTAAAATAACTCACAGTTGTGAATAAATATACCAATCTGCTTGGCTAGAAATAGCCTGCACTGCTTTACACTCCTACCCTACCCCCACACAACTCTTTCAAAGCCAACTGAGAAAAGTAAACCTAATTCAAACTATGTATTATACAAAAATTCACAAAATTAGAAACTGTTCCCTAGTACCAGGCACTACCAGCATAGCAGCAGCACTAGAAAAAAAACTTTATATTTTGTAGCAATTAGCTCTCAAAAACAAGTTTTAGCTATGTTTTCAAAGGCTTTATTTGCTCTGATGCACCACAACATACTGTTCTCTGACTCAACATGCAGCAGAATGAGCTGGAAACAAGATACATGTGACTTTTGACCTATTACCCACAAAGCATTGCAAATGTCATTTTTGTACCAAAATGTCACCAGCAAAATCAAAAGTCTCACCGGTAAAATTCCCCCACAAGGTGAAATTTGGATCATCAATAAGTGAAACTGGGATGGTAAGTGAAATTTTCCCGTTATGCGAAATCAAGAAAACAGGCGAAATTTAATTTCACATAGGCAAAATATTTCGCATAATTGCAGAATTATGTGAAGAATTTCGCCAGGCGAAATATTTCAATTTCGCACAACACTATCCAGAAGCGGGGATGTCATTCTGCCACTCTACAAGTCACTAGTTAGACAGCACCTGGAATACTGTGTGCAATTCTGGCACCCTTATCTGAACAGAGATGTGAGAGAGGAGGGGTACAATGCAGGGTGACAAAGTTGAATCAGGGATTACAGGATATGCCCTAAAAAGGAGAGATTAAGGGAATTGAACATGTATTCCCTGGAGGAGAGAAAAGATCGGGGATATGACTGAGACCTTTAAGTACTTAAAGGTATTAAATAAGTCTTGTACTGAAGAGGTATTCAAGCTCTGGCAGGGGAGGGACATGAGAGGGCATAGACATAGACTGGAAGGAGGTAGGTATAAGAGGGAAATGAGGAGGCACTTTTTCACAGAGAGAGTAGTGGCAGTTTGGAATGCTGTGCCGGAGGAGGTGGTATCCTGTAGGATGGTGGGGAGTTTCAAAAGGGGAAGGGGACAGGATGGGGGAGGGTGTTTCGGAAGGTGGCGGAGGGGCAGCTGCAAAGAAGGGCATTAGCTGCACACTCAAGCAGACTAGATAGACGAAGAGGCTTAATTTCTGCTGCCAATTTTCGTATGTTTGTAACTGCATGTTGACCCACTGTGATAGTCTAGACTAACCCCTTTTGGAAATAAACCTATGACATTTCTCTTTGTACCCCTACAGTCTACTGCAGTAGCATTTCTAAACTTTTCTGTATAACAAAACTTTCATTTTTCTATTACTGTGGGTAGGCCACCCATAATAGTACCTCTTCTTCCTTGACTATTCCCTCTTTGTATTCCTTTTCCTCCCCTGCCATGTGCCCTTATGAGAATGAATGCTAGAACAGCAGACTGACATATAGAATAATAAATGTATGTGTCCTGCAGAAATATGGAAGCAACGAATATAAGTTGTTTCCAATTCCGACGGTCTGAAATTGCAGCCATCAGGTGTGCTGAAGACTGCCGTGGGATTTATCTTTTTAAAGCAGTTTGTATATAAACACCCTAAAGAAGGCATAACTAATGTGCAGAAACTAAATACAGGAGTGTTTCCTTTAGTATTCTATGCAGAGAGTGCTCGTACCTACGCTAAGCCTTCTTGGGGGAAAAAATGTACTTCTAGGAGCCAGCAGCCCCATGATGAGGCTGTTATATAAGAAACTCCCCAGCTGTCACTCAGCTGAAAAGGGCCGGAGTTTTCTTGTTTACAAGTAATTTAATTATTTAGTTTTTGTTTACCGGGTAAGTACCATAGCCAAGGCATGACTATTTTCAGGCACGACCCAGAAGATTACAATAGGTAGGGATAATCAGGGAAATACATTTTTGAATTCAGGGAAGCAACAATAGTACAAATACAATCAAGATTTCACAACATACCTGAGTAAGTAACAAGATAGGTCAGACTGACCATAAACAGAAACATAAATTTAGTAACTAGTATTGACATGTAGCTAACAAACAACTAGGTTAAGAGCAGTTGAAGCGCATACAAGATGATACCCAAGTGCCTAATAACATGACTAGATGGGCTAAGCAGAGAGCAGTTTGCAGCAGATGTGAAGTGAGAGAGAGAATCTGAAATGCAGATTCCGGGGGGTTTGAAGCAGACACAGGAGACCTGGCTAAAGAGGAAGGAGCGACAATTGCTTTTGAACTGTGCATAACTGGGGGCTAGGCAAACATCAAGAGGCAGGGAGTTCCACAGTTTGGCTGCCAAGTGTGAGAAAGCAAGGGTTCCTTTGTTAGATTTATATCTTGGTATTAGCAGCAGCAATTTATCAGATGATTGAAGGCTGTGGGAGGAGGGCAGCGGAGTTAGTAGGGAGGCCAGCGAGATGGGGATTCCTGATCTAATAACATTATCAGTCGGGGAGGCAAGAGTAAGAGTTTGAGCAGAAGTGGGAGGTAGCCAATTTAGATCAGCATAAAGCTGACAACGGTGTTTTGACCAGGGAGAGGCTGAGGCATACCTGCAGATGCTGTTATAAGTAGTATCCCACTTCCTGAGGAGAGTTGTGGATGCATTGAGATAAGTGACTACCCAATAAGATAACAATGACAGCAAGATCCCGTGGGCTATGGCTAATCTGGCTGACTGCATAAGGACGTAGCTGATTTTGTAGGTTACACCAATTTTAGCATTAACTGATTTACAGGTAGCCATTATGTGCTTAACAAAGTTAAGATTTTCATCAAGGAGTACTCCAAAATACTTAAAAGAGCAAACTGGTTCAAGGACCATCCCACCCTGACCAGAAACTTTAAAAACGTCCCGGTTATTATTTAATTTGACTGTAGAACCAAACAACATAGTATGCGTCTTATCAGCATTAAGGATTACCTTATGGTGGAAGAGCCAGGATTGAATAGCCTTAAAAGCAGTGGTGAGAGTCGGGTTGATGCAGTGTACTGTATATTCTTATCACTACAGTACAAAACCAGGTCATCTGCGTACAGGATTGCCGAGCAATCGGGGATACTTGACAAGATATTGTTAATAAAAACAGAGATGAGAAGGGGCCCTAATATTGATCCCTGGGGAACACCTATGTTGATAGTCATGGGGCTGGACACAGCAGAGTTGAACCTAACAAGTTGAGTTCTATTTGATAGATAGCTATTAAATCAGGCAACCAAGGTTAGTGAAAAAACAAAGGGCTAGGGGACTATCTAGAAGAAGAGGATGATCAACAAGGTTAAATGCCTTTGTCAGGTCAATAAAAACTGCCCCAGTGAGGTGGCCATTATCCACAGCAGTTAGAGTATCATTTGCCAGGTGGAGCAAGGCCGTGGAGGTGCTATGACCTTTGTGAAAGCCATACTGGATTGGCGAGAGGAGGTTATATTTAGTCTTGAATTCAGTAACTTGTATTGATACTAACTTTTCCATTATTTTGCACAGAACTGACTGTGTAGCTATCGGCCGATAGTTATATCTCATTTATCCCCTTTCTTAAAGACTGGTGTGACTCTGGCCATTTTCCAGATTTCCGGGACAACTCCATTGCAAAGAGAGAGGGTAAAGATCCTTGCCAAAAGCTGGGCAATAAATGGTGCAGCCAGTTTCCAAAGTTTGGGTTCAATACCATCAGAGCCTACACTAGTGTTGTCAGAAATGGTATTCAGCAGGCCCAGGATGTCAGATTTTGATACCACCTTAAAGTGAAAAGCAGGGGGAAGTACAGTAGGGGTGGGTGGAGTGGGTGGAGGTAATGACTGACCGTGGAGGAAGGCAGATGTAAAGCTGGACAGGTCTGAGAATTGCTTATTAAATGCTTCCGCAATGGTCCTGGGGTTGTTGCAGTGGACTCCACTAATGATCATTTCATCAGCCAAGTGAGTTTTCTTTGTACCTAGGAAGGATTTCATGTGTGCTCAGAATATCCTGGGGTCAGCTGATGCTTCCAGCAGAAGCCCCTTGCAATATTCGCTTTTTGCAAGTCTGATCCACTTTTTACAGTCACTTCTCTGGGTCCTATAGGTGTGGTAGTCAGGAATGAACCCAGATTTTCTGAAACGCATCCAGCTCTTATCCCTGACATGTAATCCAGCAAGGAGATCTTTGTGTAACCGCTTTGTGAGTGTCCCATCAACACGTCGGGTCACAAGGGGTGTGTGTCTACTCTGAACTGCACGAAATTTGTCTAGAAAGTAGTCAAGAGCTGTTTGTGCATCCAGGGCCTGAGAAAGATAAGACCAGTCAATAGACGAGACTTCATACAGGAACTTCCCCTGATCCAGATTAGCATAGTTCCTGAAAGTGATATAGGCTAGGGACAGGGACTGGGAACTAAAATGTTGCCACACACAAACAAGCATTTGTCAATGCCAAATGTTGTCTCGCTGGCATTGGCACTGGTAGTGCAGGAGTTAGAGATGCATAATAGGAATAGCAGTGAAGTACTGAAGTGACGCCAACCCCACCCCCACCCTGCAGAGACCGACAGGCATTGGAGTGTGCCTTTGGGTCATCAGCTATAACCTCATGCCATTTTACCTCACCCTACCTTGTAGACACTGACACATGTCGTGGTGTGCTTTGGGGTCTTTGGGCGTTATACTGACCCCATTCCATAAGGAAATACACTGAGGTGGGTGCAGTATAGGAGAATGGGGTGAACTTTGTGGCCGAACACTCCAAGACACACCACGATGGCTATCACTGGCTGCAGGGTGGGGGTGGAGGTGGAATGGCATGAGCATTACAGCCGATGATCCCAAGTCATACCCCTGGTGCCTGTCAGTTTGTACAGGGTGGGGTGTTACAGCTGGAAACCCTAATGCCATAGCCATGTGTTGGTATTTTCACTCCAAATTTTTAGCATGGGCTTTTTGTGACCCCACCTCATGAAGAGCGGCACTGTCAGTTTGTTAGCTGAAAGGTGGTTTTGCACAGTGGCTATGCCATTTGGCGACACAAAGACGAAAACACATTTTGGGCAGTATGTGAAAAATGACAACTGTATTGTTTATGAGGAGGTGTAAAAAAATGGCAACACTGAAAATCTGGAGTCAAAATATTAAAAATTGGTGAAGTCATGAGCATACATAGAAAGTGTGCAACACATGTCTATAACCCAATTATTTTTGGTGATCTCTTTAACCACATGTTCAACATAGGCATTTTGGGACCTCCCCTCATGAACAGTGGCATTGTGATTTTGTTAATTTGTCCCAAAAGTTGATTTCCCACAGCGACTACGCCATTGTGTGCCACAGGTGCGAAAACACATTTTGGGCAGGATGTGAAAAATGACAGCTGTACTGTTCATAAGGAGGTGTGAAAAAATGCCAGTGTTGGAAATGTGGCATGAAAATATTGCAAATTTGCGAAGTTACAAGGGTGCATGAAAACTGCACAATGCACACTTGTAACGCCATAATTTTATGGACTTTCATTACCAGATTTTCAAAATAGGCATTTTAGGACCTCTGCTCATGAACAGTGTCACCGTCCTTTCCTTAAACTGTCCCAAAAACTGATTTCGTACAGTGACCGCGCTATTCTGTGCCAGACATGTGAAAACACATTTTGACCATGATATGTAAACTGACAGCTGTACTGTTCATGAGGAGATGTGAAAAAATGCAAATTTGAAAATTTGGATTGAAAATATTACAAATTCACGAAGTTATGAGCGTGCGTGGAAACCGTGCAACGCATACTTGTAAAACAGCCATTTTTTTGATTTTTCCACCAAATTTGCAACATAGGCTTTTTGAGAGCCCCCCTCATGAACAGTGGTACTGTCATTTCATTAGTCAGTCCTGAAAGGTGAGTCTGTGCAGTGACCGCAAAATCACCTTTCGGGACTGAATAACGCCATGATAGTGACTGAATTCATGAGGAGGGGTCCCAATAACCCATGTTGAAAATTTGGTGTGAAAATTCCCAAAAATGCCCGAGATATGCACCAAAGTTGAAAAAAACCTATTTATGCCATTATACAGCTTACTGGCATTTCTTCAGTTTGTGGTCGGCTTTAAAGAGTGCAGATGTGTTCCCGGTCCACCGAAGATCATCGCGCAGGACTCCAGAGGTAAGTATGGGGTGAGAGTGCAGTGTGGGGAGGCAGGGTGTGCAGTGGGTGGGTGTGGGTTGTGGGAGGGGGCAGGAAGACACCGAGGGACCATTTTCTTTTACACAGGGTAAAAAAAAAGGAAACATCACGGGATGTTTTTTGTTTTTTCAGGCACATTTGGCACACTGGGGTGGGCACCCGTGTGTCACCTGATTGTTTTGGGGGGGCTGTAGCCGATGGGGGATTGGGCACCCCCATCGGCACATGAGGGGCAAGAGCCAAAGGGGACTGGGCACCCCCTTCGGCACACAACATATGGAGGGGGAGACATTATGTCGATGGGAGTGGGTTCCCAGTCGGCTAAATAAACAGAGATGGGGGACTGTAGCCAATGGAGATTGGGACCCCGCTGGCAAAGGAAGACTGTTGGGGGAGCGATGATGCTGAGGGGGATTAAGCACCCTCAGGCACACTTGGGGATCATTATGCCAAAGGGGGCTTCCTGTTGGCAAATGAAGTGGGTCGGGGAATGTGACAGGGGGATGGGGCACCCCTGTCACCATGTTTACGTGGGGAGGCTGTACCACTGCAATGAGAAGCTTGCTTTTCATTGCAGTGGACATTTTCTTAGAAGTGGTCACCACATTATATCTTGCTGGTGTGGCACCTGCATGCTGTCTTACTGGGGAATGAGGGACGCACCTACTGATGCATGCCCTGCATTTGTCCACAGTGACCGCACTTCCAAATCTGCTCCTAATGCAATATGTTGGCTGGCATGCAAGCGTGAGCCAACATAAAAATGGGGGCGTGATCTGATATAGTATCCAGCAGAGTGCCTGCATCCACAATTCTATCAACCCTATTTGTTAACACCCAATCCAGCAGCGTGCTTGACATTGCTTTAGGGGAGATCCTTGTGGGCTCTGTTATTACTTGATGCAGGTTATAGCTTTGGATTACAGATAGAAGTGAGCCTTGAGTTTGTCCAAGCCAGCTTAAATTCATGTCCCCAAGAATAAGCAGCTTGTTTTGGCCTGCTAGTTTTACCGAGTCCTCCAGTAAATTAGTGAAGGCAGACAGTCCTCCCTGGGGTGGGTTATAAGCAACAACTACTGTATATGTAGATGTTTAGCACCCAAGCGGAGAAGTGCATGAAGGGATTCACAAATGGAGGATTGAGGTATAGTGTTCTGCAGGATGTTTAGATGAGCGCAACTCCCTCACCCCGCTTAGGAGATAGCCTGTCATTCCTGATAAGGCTATAGTTTTGTAGCGAGCAGATTGAATTGGGGTAGAGGGCTTTAGCCACGTCTCAGATAGGCACAGTATATCTGGGTTGTCGGTGGAGACCCACACCTCCAGCTCCATAAAATTATGCATAAAGCTCCTAATGTTTAGATGGGCTATGCTGAGCCCTGGGGTGGTAGCCCAGGAGGCATTATTGCAACGCTGAGGATGTGAGGGACCAGGGTTCAGTTCCACATTGCCTGCCAACAGGATTGCAAGCAGCATGAGATACCAGAGCTTGTGATGAATAAGAGGAGTAACCATACTGATTTTAGAACAGAGTCTATAATCTAAGTAGGCAGTCACAAGATAATTGGTGAAACTCAGAATCAACAGAGGAGTGAAATCAAGGTAGTCAATAGGTCTAACCAGCATGTTAGAGAAATCTTTCTCTAACACTAGGAAGACTAGCCAAGACACCTAGCTTCACCTGAGCTCTTTCCTTCTAGGTTGCTTGAAAGGACAGAGCAAAGAATCTTACCAGAGCAAGGGAAAGGATTAAGACTTCTTTTGGCTAGGCAGATTTACTGTGTGTTGTTATTTTTATTTTGTACTCACAGGGATTGTTACTGTCTGTTGCTAACATTTTATTGCTTTATTTTCTCTGATTCAAAGTGTTGTTGCTGGGTATACCTTCTGCTGCATTATTCCAAGGTGCATGCTAACAGATTACTGCTGTAATCTTCTGATTCAAATTGTCTCTTGCAAGGCATATCTTCTGTTACTGCTTTATTTTTCTCTGTAGCAAAGTGTTTCTTACAGGGTATATCTTCTGTGAAATTATTACAGGTGGTGCTTTACAGGTTTTACAATTTTATCCGTCATTAGTATTAGCTTTCAGGGCTACTGCATTTATTTATTTATTAAATTTTGTTGACCGGGTAGGCCCATTGAGCCCCGAAGGTCCCTTTTTCAGGGGCGACCCAGGATAACAAAACAAGTTATAAGAATGAACAAGGACATAAGGAACTTTTGAGGCATTGTGAGTTACAGCATGAGGTGGTTACAGTAAAGAAAAATAGTGGATACAGGCATGGTAAAAGAAAAGCAGTGGATGCAGGCATGGGTACAGGCATGGTTATCATCACGACATATAAGCAATTGGTAGTACTTTGCATATAGTTTATTCAGGGGTTACATGTGGCCTCTGGCAAGCAGTCTGTACAAGGCAGGTAGTAGGAAGGTTAAGCTAGGAGATGGGAGTAGGAGAGGAGGGAAGGGGAGTACCTTAGGAGCTTTAAGTGCCATGACAGTGGCATGCGCTTGAGGTCAGCAGATGGGACTTAAGCCTGGTGCGGAAGTTCATGAGTGAGGAGGAGGAGGAGGCCTGGACCTGGGGAGGGAGCTTGTTCCATTGGCAGGCTGTTTGGGAGGAAAAGGATCTTCCACCAGCATTTGTTCTTACCCTAGGGACTTCTAATAGCATTCTATCTGAGGTCCTTAGGTTCCTTGGGTTGTGTTTGAGGATTATGGTCCCGGCAATGCATTTGTGCTGGTTGATTGCTTCTGCTCTTACCTCCTGGTTTCTTTTGTCCGTGGTTCTTCTTTTTCGGCAGGGGAAGGGCCCAGCCACCAACCCCACAATACACTCCTTTTATAGCGTAGCACAGTCGTGACATTTCCTGTGCAAAGCAGGAAGGGGTGGATCAGTGAGATATCCACACGGTGACCTCATTTACAGGGGCACTAGTAATTTAACTTGTTATAATAAGTTATATAAAAACAAACAAAACAAAACACAAAATCAAACTTTTGCTTTCATTTTCTTCCTTCTACTTAATCTGACCAGGTTATAAACCCAGCAAATTATCTGGAATGGATATCATTAACTGCAGGCACTGCGGAATACTTTTCAGAAGGGCAGTTTTACAGGATTTAGGACACTGTCTTACATGCTGGGCCATTGGAGATCTTAGGGCTCAGCTCCAGGTAGCATGGGCAGAGATTGCGCGCCTCAAATTTCATATTCAAGAGGAACTATATTATAAGAACCACCCGCCATTTCCCCAACATCCAACAGAAGCACCTCGACCACAGAGGGTAGTTGGTCTGGGAGGTTGGCAGATGGTTATGAGGGGCAAATCGGGTGCCCCATCACTCGGTGCCCTCCAAATGTTTACCTTTACAAACCATATAAAACTACAAACAGGTATCTACCTCTGTCTCCGAAATCAAACAAAGGGGCAGAGGACACTGCAGAGCAGGACACTGCAGCACAGGAGCTAGCACAACAAAACTCGCCCAAAAGCAAAAATGAAATCCAAAAAACTTCTGATCATAGGAGACTCCATGATTCGGGGAGTTGATACCTGTCTCCAGCCAGGCATAATGGTCAGATGTCTCCCAGGTACATCAGCATGGAGAGACACTGACCACATTGCTAAAATTATTCAGGAAGCAGGGGAAAACATTGATGTCCTGGTACACATAGGAACTAATGATCTCACCAGCAGGTCAGTTGTGGAGACCAAGGAACACCTGACCAGGCTGGGTGGCAAACTATAATCCATTTTGTCCAGCATCTCCTTCTCTGAGATCCTGCCAGTCTAGGAGAGGGGGGCAGATGGACAGAAGGTCAGAGAAGGGGAGATAGAGGAGCTAAACATGTGGTCAATGGCTGGTGCCAGGAAAAAGGACACAAATTTGTAGGGAACTGGCAACAGTTTTGGGAGCGAAAGTTCTTTAAATTTGATGGACTGCATCTGACTAAGGAGGGAGTCAGTGCATTGGGGCAGAAGTTTGACATCTTTGCAGAATATTTAAACTAGCAAATGGGGAGAGGGGTGCCGCGTCCCGCATGTCAAATGGGAAGAACACCCCTCCCCCCTCAGCTAATGGTCACACAGGAGTTCAGCATGTTTGCAGTTCATTTGCATCACCAGGTAAGGAAAAAGGTCCAGCTCCCCATATGACACACAGGGGAAATGCCAGACCTCACCCAACAACTAATACACTGAAATCTGGCCAATGGAAAATCATGTACACAAATGCTCGCAGTCTGGGAAACAAGATTCCAGACCTGCAGGCAATAATGACAGGGGCTAAACTGGACACAGTAGCAATTAGCGAGATGTGGTTTACCAGTAACCACACTTGGGAGACTTCAGTACCTGGCTATGTACTGTTCAGAAAAGACCATGGTGCAAAAAGGGGTGGTGGAGTGGCCCTGTATGTCAATGAAAATATCAAAGCTACAGAAATTCAGAATATACACAAGGAGCCAGAAGAACTGTGGGTCACCCTGGAAACAGGAAATGGGACAGCCATAAGAACTGGGGTTGTCTACAGGCTCCCAGACCAGGGGGAGGACATGGACACATTACTGTTAGAAGATATACAAAACATGACAGCTAAAGTGGAGGTTCTGATAATGGAAGACTTCAACATGCCAGATACAGATTGATCAATACCAGCAGGAACATCTACCAGAACTAGACATATGGTGGATTCCCTGCAGGGGGAGGGCCTCAAACAACTGGAACAACAACCCACAAGAGACAGGGCTCTCCTAGATCTAGTACTGACTAACAGGGAAAGGATCAGAGATCTCCAGGTAGAAGGTCACCTGGGGGCCAGTGACCATCACATGGTATGGTTCAATTTGGCTACTACATCTAAATCTTCCCATTCCAAGGCAAAAATGTGGACTTCAGAGGAGCTGACTTTGATAAGATGGCCAACAGAGTTAACCTAGCCCTGGCAAAAAGAAGTACAGGTGAGGGGGTACAGGCAAAGTGGGCAGGCATTAAGGATGCAATACTTGAAGCAACATCCCATTGTGTTTGAGAGAAAAGGCAGTGCAAAAGAAGAAGGAAACCACTTTGGTTCTCAAAAACAGTAGCAGAAAAGGTCAGAGCCAAAAGGCTGGCCTTCAGGAAATATAAGGGAACACAACGGGATGAAGATAGGGAGGCATACCAAACTTCCCTAAGGGAATCAGGGAAGGCAGGCAAAAGTCCAAACCGAGGAAACACTAGCACAAACAGTAAAAGAAGGTGACAAGACTTTCTATAGATACGCCTAGATTAGTGAAAGAAAAAATTCCAGAGGGGGTATTGCTAAGATCAAAGGAGATAAGGGTGTGTGTGAGGAGGAGGAGGTAAAAGCATCTATCCTAAATAGATACTTCTGCTCAGTATTTACTGAAGAGTAGGTAGGGCAGAGCCCACAGCTCAGCACCATGGACAGAGAGGGGAGGGAGGTGAGCACTAGTCTTTTCACAAAAGAAATGGTCCTACAAGAGCTCAATACACTCAGGGTGGAGAAGGCAATGGGACCTGATGGCATACATCCCAGGGTACTAAAGGAGCTACGGGTGGAACTAGCAGAGCCATTACCAGAACCATTTAGTGAGTCTCTGAGCACAGAAGAGATCCCAGAAGACTGGAGAAGGGCTCATGTGATCCCGCTCCACAAGAGTGGTAGCAGGGAGGAGGCAGGGAACTATAGACCAGTCAGTCTTACCTCAGTAGTGGGCAAGACTATGGAGACACTCCTTAAGGAAAGGATAGTGCAACACCTGGAATCCATAGGACCACAGGATCCAAGACAGCGTGGGTTTACAAAAGGAAGGTCCTGTCAAACTAATCTCATAGATTTCTTTGACTGGGTAACCAGAGTTGTGGACCAAGGGGGAGCAGTTGATGTCGCCTACCTTGACTTCAGAAAAGCTTTCGATACTGTTCCACATAGAAGATTGATTAATAAGCTGGGTAGGCTCGGGGTGGATCAGAAGTTGGTCAACTGGGTGGCAAACCGGTTGACGGGTAGAAAACAGAGAGTAGTGGTAAATGGTATACAGTCAGAAGACATGCAAGTCACAAGTGGGGTACCTCAGGGATCAGTCCTGGGGCCAGTCCTCTTCAATATCTTCATCAGTGACATTGCAGATGGACTGGAGGGTAAGGTTTGTCTGTTTGCAGATGACACCAAGATCTGCAACAGAGTAGATGATCCAGATGGGTTGGGCAGAATCAGAAGAGATCTGGATAAACTAGCAAAATGGTCAGAAGAGTGGCAACTGGGTTTTAACGCAAAGAAGTGCAAGATCATGCACATAGGGAAGAGAAACCCTGAAGCCACCTATAGGCTGGAAGGGGTGTTGCTGGCAGTCACAAGGGAAGAAAGAGACTTGGGCATCATCATCACCGATGACCTGAAATCATCCAAGCAGACTACTAAAGCAGTAGTTAAGGCTAGGGGGATGTTAGGGTGTATTAGTAGGGGTATCACAAGTTGGAAGAGGGAGGTAATAATCCCTCTTTCCAAGACACTGGTTAGGCCCCATCTGGAGTACTGTGTGCAGTACTGGAGGCCACACCTTCACAAGGACATTAATTAAACTGAGTCAGTCCAGAGAAGGGCAACCAAAATGGTGCTGGGACGGCATCAGAAAACATACGAGGACAGATTAACAGAACTCAATATGTATACCCTAGAGCGAAGGAGGGAGAGAGGTGATATGATCGAAACATTCAAACACCTTAAGGGTAGTAACAAGGTGAAAGAGTCTAACATGTTTCAATATAAGAAAAATAGCAGGACAAGAGGACACAGCATGAGAATAGAGGGAGGACGATTAAGGGGTAATTTGAGGAGGTTTTTTTCACAGAAAGGGTGGTGGATGCATGGAACTGCATACCTCAGGAAGTGGTGGATATGAATACAGTGCAGGGCTTCAAACAGGCATGGGATAAGCATAAGGGAGCAATACAGATGAGTATGAATAGATAGGCCATCGACAGAGCAAAGGCCGATGGCACATTTATAAGGTAGAAAAAGAAATGGGCAGACTGGATGGGCCTTGTGGTCCTTATCTGCTGTCAGCTTCTATGTTTCTATATTTCAACAGCTTCAGTGACAGTGTGTTAAAGGCAGAATGAAATAACCCCTTATGATTGTATGTTTTCCCTCTGTATATACAGTCAGTCTGATCCCCCATATATTTGTACTAGCCAGAATATTCCCCTGTATTAGAAAAGGGGCAGATCAGCTGACACTAGTGTTATAGGAGGACTGCACTATAGTAGCTGCCACTGAGCTAAGATTAGTCAGATCATCCTGGGAGAGTATCCTGAGAGGTTGGTCTGAGAGCACAGTAGTTGGTAGAAAATTGTACTGGTTACAGTATTCTACACTGTGGCAGAATCACTGGAGGGAAGTGATTCTGAAGCTCGAGGAGCACTTATTTATTTCTTTATTTGATTTCTTTATTTATGGTTTGAAGTTTAAGACATTATTACTTTATTATTGATTTGTTTTTATTTTTGTATAACATGATTTGCTCTATATTATTTTTACAAAAATAAACATCATACAGAATTTGTGTGTTGAACAAATCTCTGAGTACCGTGTATGCTTTCATTCCCTACCCACGAACCCTACCGGGATCCATACGATTGCCCAACTCCCACCTGACCGACTCTAAAATGCCCGACTATAACTGCCCGTCAGTGTTTACTGCCGCAGTATGTTTTGCCGACTCACGTTTTCCTGACAAAGTGACAAATCGTACCATCCTTCTCTCACCTGTCTAGTCGCCATGGCAACTAATAGCAAAAATGGTAACCCTCTGCCACCTTCAATTTTAAATAATGCTAATACCACGGTGCTGACAGTCTTGCTTTGCCTGAGAATATGCAAGGTTTGTGTGTGGTGGTACTTTAGCCGTGTTGTGGTCTGGACTGTACAACGTGTCGATGGATCTGAGCTCTGTGGTGAGGTACTCCCGATAAATGTTAAGGTTTGGCATGACAGCAAACAAAAGTTGTATATGCTTTGGGTCCAAGAGCTTTTGATTGATTTTTATTAATACATTTGACGTTATTTGGGGTTATTTAATTTAGTAAGGGCACAAATGAATTCGCTCTGAACCATTATCATGAACTTATTGGACCCTTAACCTAGTGCTACTGTGCTATTTCTTCACAGAACTGTTTATAAGAATACCAGGTGTATTTTGATTTTATTTTTATTGTGAAAAGGGGTGTTTGTTTAACCCTGATGCTAGCAGCCAGAGACAGTTAATAAAGTATGCAACAGTAACACAGTACATAATTGGGATTTGTTTAAAAACATGGAAAACACATGAAAGGTGATTTTGTTGTCAAAAGTGTGTTGGCGCCCTAGTCTGAAATATTTAGAAGACTGCACTGCCCGTTTCTCTGCCTAATCAGGAAACTGAATAGACAACAATATGATAGTTGGGCGAGAGTACCGGTAGGGAATTTGGCTACGGGCGAATGCACGTTGGGAAGTCGGGAGTCGGGCGATCATACCAGACCCTTTTTTTTTTAACAGAGGAGGGCTGTTTTTGTTTTTTTCTGCATAGATGGACACGGTAACTGAGGTTGTGGTTGGAAACCATCTAGAGGGAGGGTGCCGGAGGTATTATTTTTTTCTACAGAGATGGGGCTGGTAACCATGGGTGGGAGTGGGAAAACATGCAAAGGGACGTTAATTTAAGGTTTTGTGTTTTTTTTATGCTTTTTTCTACAGAGACAGAGCTGGTGACCATGAGTGGGAGTGAGAAAGTACGCAGAGGGAGGGAGGGAGCAAGAGGTGTTGTTTTTGAGATGGTGGCGAAGTAAAGCCAGCAAAAGAAAAGCAAAATGAGGGGAGGTATCCAAGGCATACAAGTGAGTTTGTCCAATTCCAGAAGAATATTTTGATAGCAATATTATGTATGAACTGCCAAAACTTTATTTCTTGACAACTTTGACTTCCAAAATTTGGGCCTGGGAATCATTTTGACTTTCAGAAAACTGAAACAACATCTAGGTTTGGAGTCATGGAAGTTTTTGAGTTCCAATGAAACATAACAACATAGACTTTGTCTACAGAAAAGATTGCTTGCCCACATAGTCTAGTCATATGGTCCCTGCCTAGTCTGCCTCTGCAGACCATAACTGGTCTCTGGTGCCCATCCCTCCTCCCTGCCTATTTACTCATATTCCCCTATGTTTATCCCACAAATGCTTAAAGCCTCCTACTGTTTTCACCTGCACTGCTTCTGCTGTCAATCTGTTCCAGGTGTCCACCACTCTTTCAGTGAATTAGTACTTCCTCACATCTCTCCCTAATGCCCCCAGCTTCATCGCCTGCCCTCTGGTCCTGGTGCTCCTTTTCATTTGAAAGAGACCCCCCCCCATGCACCCTAGTAATCCCCATGAGGTACTTGGAGGTTTCTAACATGTTTCAAATTAAGTGAACCCCTAAATCCCACCTTGACAGCAACGCACCAGTACAATGAAGTGCATTATGACAATGCCCCACTCTTGTGCAGTCTTACCCATTTATGATTACATTAAATTCTGAATGTAAAATTAAATATTTTGTTTTCCTTATCCTTTTTTTCTGTTAAGTTCCTTCCCATCTGTACAGTATGTTCTTGTGTGATCAGACAAGTTGTCTACTCTGGGTCTATTTTTATCCTAATCACAGTGAATATAATACAGCATGGAACTGAAATGATTACCCTACAAAATGTCAATAAATATGTATTTTAAAAGTAATGCATTAATAGAATGTATACTGAGAAGTGACCCAGACAGGATAATAACTGCAGATACACTTCCAGATGCAGTGAGTGGCCATGAGTCTGCTTTCTGCAACTGGAAAATTAGGCAACAGTAAATTCCACCCAGATATAGTACATAAACTCTGCACTTGTTAAACATTTTCATTAAGATCAATTTAAAAACACATTAAATAATATAAACTGGTAAAATATTTCAATAACTCCACATATTGGTGATGTCCTGAGTTGCTTAAAAAGTGAATTCCTGTATGCCTATGATAAAAAGGCCCAGTTTAGGGAACAGATAACAAAAATCTATTTATATATTTAAAATTGATAACCAGGAAAGGCACTCATGAGCCGTAACTAATTTCTAGGTGCGAGCCAGGGAAAGGGTACATTGGGATAAAAAGATTGCTTGAAGAACACGATAAAATACAGAAACCAAAAGCATGGGGTTGGGGTTACAAGACCCAAAAACAAACTGTAACACCCAGTAGCAGGTACACAAATAAGTATCAAACAAATAACAATAAAGCATGTGCATGTCAGAAGACTAAAAAAATAAATCATGGGTCTCGTATACAAGACCCCAAAGGTTGGTAACATCTGAATACAGGGACTTAAATATAAATAAAAGACAACACAAATCACAGTATACAACAACTTATACAGGGAGCCGACCTGCAGTAACACAAAGAAAAACTGAGATCACATCACTAGACATAGGACTACTGCATAAACACTGAGAGCACAATGGGAAGAGGAGAGAGTGATTTAAGGGGAAGTTGATAACTAAGGGGGGATACATCAGGTAAAATTAAGGAGGAGAGAGTTGGGTACACTGAGGACACTGAGGAAGAGAAAGAAGTCTGAGGAGCCGCTTGAGTGAGAAGGGGAGGCGGCAAGTTGGAGATCAGAGGGGAGTTTGCTCCAGAATATGGGAAACAGAAGGAGAAAGCAGCTTTACCAGATGCAGAGTTGGGGTGGGGGATAGAGAAGGTGCATGGATCTCTGTCGTGAAGAGAGTAGTTTGAGGAGGCAGCTTGGGATATGCATGCAGAGAAGTAGTGTGGAAGGGTGTCAAGCCAGTACTTTGCAACAAAGGAGGTGCAATGAACCAATTTCTTGTGAGATTGGGGTGCAAAGGACATGGTAGAATACAAGAAACAGTCGTAGGGGGGAGAGGAGGTGGTGGCGAAGAGGCAGAAGGCATTCAGAAGGGTGTCCAGCCTGTCAAGAGAAGAAAGCGAGGCTGTGCCATAAACCATGTCGGCATAATCAAAGACGGGAAGGTTCATTTTGGATACCAAGTCATGGCGGGTGGGGAGGGGGAGGCTTTCTTTATGCCAATATAGGACAGCCAATTTGGAGCATAGTTTAGAACAGATGGTGTCAACATTGGTGGAAAAATCCAGGTGGCAATCCCGTCATACCCCCAAGTATTTGAATGCTGGGAAGTTTTCAAGAATGGTGCCATCCAGGGTGGTAAAGACAGGAGAGGACAGGTGCATGGCTAGTTTTTGTCTGCAGCCAAAAGTCATGGCCACAGTTTTTTTAGCATTTAGTTTGAGTTGTGTTTTTCAGGAACCACTTCTGAACTCTGTAGAAATCCTCTTGGAGGGGGGGGACTGATGGCAGTGGGCCCAGAGATGAAAATGGTAGTATCGTCAGTGTACATATGCATACTGGAAAATTTGCAGACTGAGGGGAGGTTGTTTATAAATATGAAAAACAGGGTGGGGCCAAGGATGGAGACCTGGAGGACACTGGAGAGGATGGGGGGGCAGGGAAGAGAGAGCATCGCCAATATGCACTGATTGCTGCCTATCAAGAAGGTAAGAGTGGAACCAGTTGACTGCAGATTCATTAGACCTACAGATCTAAGATTTTGTAGTAGAAGGGTTGGGAGACTGAGTCAAAGGTCTTTGCCAAGTCTATGAAAATGGCTGCTGAGATCAGGTTTTGATCCATAGCTGAAAGAATCACGTCTGTTACTCGTAATAATGAGGAGGTGGTCGAGTGATATTTCTTGAAGCCAGCCTGTTCTGGTGTGAGAGCATTTGTAGCAGTCAGGAATTTGGAGAGCTGGGATGAATAAGAGATTCCTGAAGTTTAGCGAGAGCGGGTAGGAGAGAGATAGGCCTACAGTTTCTGGGAGCAGAAGGGTTGCCACCCTTGTGGAGAGGTATGACCTTAGCAGACTTCCAGGCCTTTGGAAATGAAGAGGAAAGGAGAGAGAAAGAGGCTGAGTATGTGGGTGAGCAGGGCAATTATAGCTAGGGCAGAGATGTGGAGAAGCCTAGGGTGAAGCCCATCATGGCTGGTTTTGGAGGGGTTAAGAGTGAGGAGGGCAGTGAAGACTTCATGGTGAGAGAAAGAGGGGAAATGGAATTTGTGAGGATGGCCTTGGACTGCCGAGGGGACTGAAAGGGGTTCAGGGTGTAAAGGTGCAAGGTTGTCGGGGAGGGTGCGAGTGGTGAAGAATTTATTGAAAGTCTTAGCCGCTGAAGACGAGTCAGAGATTTGTGAGCCATTGACTTTGAGAACAGGGGAGGCTTGTTGGGCAGGCGGGTCAAGTAGAAAGTGGAGGACTTTCCAAAAAGAAGCAGGAGGGTGTTGGTCTTGCTGCAGGCGTAGCCAGAAATAATTGGATTTAGAGAGGGGGATGGCCTTTGTGCAGTTATTTCTTAGGGCTTTGTAAGCTTGGAGGTCAGCTTGGGCTAAGGACTTTTTGTATTGGTACCACGCTTTGTCCCTCGATCTGCATTTCGCCAGTAGGTCTGCGGTTATTCACAGATGATGGTGTCCTTTCACTGTTTTTTAAGGGGTGCATAATGATTCCAGAAGTGGAGGAAGAGGCTGGAGAAGAGTGTTAAGGCAGAGTCAACATTGATGGCTGAAAGGATGGGGAACCAATCTGCCACAGAGAGGTCCTGAAGCAGGGCAGAGACATTTAGATTATGGAGGGGGCGGGACCGTATGTATTTGGGGGAAGCCCGGGGAAGGTGAATCTCCCAAATGCAGAAAGTGATGCAATGATCACTAAAGACATTGGGTAGTATCCCGACTGCAGTGATATGGTGCAGGTGGGATGATAACAACCAGTCTAGCAAAGACTGGTTCTGGGATTGGGGTTATAACAGGTGGGTTCATTGATCAGTTGTGTAAGGTTTAGTGCTGCGATTTTCAGGAGGGTAAGTTTGGAGGAAGGGGAGAGCCAGTCATAGAAACATAGAATTTGATGGCAGATAAGGACTACTTGGCCCACCTTGTCTGCCCATTTCTCTACCTAACGGATAAGCTGCAGATCCTAATTAACGAACAGCCTACTTCCTCCTACCCCCCACTAGAATTGCCTTATGTCTGTTCCATGCATTCTTAAATTCGCCCACTGTTTTTGACTCTATGACCTCCTCAGGAAGGCTGTTCCACGCATCTACAACTCTCTCTGTGAAGAAATACTTCCTCACGCTACCTCTGAGCCGTCCCCCCTCTATCTTCAAATTGTGCACCCTTATTCTTGCACATCTCTTTTACTGAAAGATGCTACCCTCTTGGACTTTGTTGATGCCCTTGAGGTATTTGAAAGTTTCTATCATGTCCCCCCTCTCCCTCCTTTCCTTGAGGCTATACATCTTAAGCTCCTTTAGTCTTTCTTCATACGTCTTCTGGTGCAGACCCTGCACCATTTTGGTTGCCCTCCTCTGGACAGCCTCCACCCTGTCTATGTCTTTGCAGAGATGGGGTCTCCAGAACTGTACACAGTACTCCAGAAGTGGTTTTATCCCCTATCTGTACAGAGGGCCAACAACTTCCTATTTTCTACTGGTGATGCCTCTCCGTATGCATCCCAGTATCCCCCAAGCCTTCCTTACTGCCTGCTCACATTGCTGGCCCACCTTTAGGTCATCTGATATGACTACCCCCAGGTCCCTTTCCATTTTTGTTGTTGTCAGTATCTCACCCACATTGTGTACTTTTCTCCTGGGTTTTTGTTTCCCAGGTGCATTACTTTGCACTTCTTTGCATTGAGTCTAAGCTGCCATACATTTGACCATTCTTCCAACCTTGCCAAGTCCCTTTAAATCCTTTCCACCCCACCTTGCGTATCAACCCTGTTGCAGATCTTTGTATCATCTACAAAGAGACATACTTTTCCTTCCAGTCCCTTTGCAATGTCACTTATAAAGACATTAAAAAGGACTGGCCCCAGTACTGAACCCTGCGGTACCTTGCTAGTAACCCCCCCTTTCTTCACTGTGGACTCCATTTACTATTACCCTCTGTGTCCTCTTGTCCAGCCAGTGTTTTACCCAGGCTACCACCCTGGGACCTACTCCAAGGCTGACTAATTTGTTTATTAATCTTTTGTACGGGACTGTGTCAAGTGCCTTACTCAAGTCTAGGTATGCCATGTCCACAGCCATGCCCTGGTCTACTACTTTGGTCACCCAGTCAAAGACATCAATTAGATTTGTCAGACATGACCTTCCTGCTGTGAATCCATGCTGCCTTGGGTCCTGTACCCCACTGGCCTCTAGGTACTCAACACTTCTTTCCTTCAGAAGTGATTCCATCATTTTCCCTACCACTGAGGTCACACTGACAGGTCTGTAGTTTCCTGCCTCTGTCTTGCTCCCACTTTTTTGAAGGAGAATCACATCTGCCCTCCTCCAGTCCTCAGGTACCACACCATCCTCCCATGATTTATTAAAAAAGGTAGTCAGTGGTGTTACTAGTTCTTCCCTTAGTTCTTTTATCATTCTGGGGTGAATCCCATCAGGCCCCATTGCTTTATCCACCTTCAGTTTTAGGAGTTCTTTCAGAACCCTTTCTTCTGTGAAAGGACTAATATCAATCCCCTATTCAGAGTGCTTCTACTGACTGGATTAGGTATCTCTCCCTGCTTTTCCATTGTAAATACTGAGCAGAAGTATTCGTTCAGTATCTCTACTTTTTCACTGTCGCTCTCTGCCCAACCACCTTCCTCTTTATTCAGCCTCAGTATCCCTGCCTGCCTTAGTCTGTCTTTGCTCCCTAATGTACCTATAAAATGTTTTATCCCCCTTCTTAACCGACTTGGCGATCTTTTCCTCAGTTTGTGCCTTTGCTCTTCTGACTGCCTTCCCCTCTTCCTTCTGCTTTAACTGGTACAGTTCTCTGTCCTGCTTCTTTAGTGTTTCCTTATACTTCCTGAATGCTATCTTTTTCTCCCTAACCATCCCCGCCAACTTCTTTTAAGAACCATAGAGTTTTTTTCTTTTGTTTTGATTTGCTTATTTGCTTCACACAAAGGCTTGTTGCCTCTATGATGGCGGTTTCAATGTTTCCACATTGTTGCTCCACCCCACCTTCTTACCTGCTTGCTAGTGCTTTTCTGAGGCACTCTCCCATTTTGACAAAATCAGCCCTCCTGAAGTCCAGTACCTTCTCTTTTGTATGGCTTGACTCTACAGCTAAGTTTATTGTGAACCACACTGTTTGGTGGTCGCTTGTTCCCAGATGGCTACCTACTTCAAGATTGGAGATCCTCTTTCCATCCCCATTTGAGAGTACCAGGTCTAAGATTGCTCCCTCCTGAGTAGGTTCCAAAACTAGCTGTCTGAGGCATGCCCCCTGTAGTGCATTGAGAATGGCCCTGCTCTTGGATATGGCTGCAGCAAAGGTGCTCCAGTTAACATCTGGCATATTCAGGTCCCCCATCAGCAATTTCTCCCCTTTCTCTGCCATCCTAAGGATGCCTTCTATCATTTCCTTGTCCATTTCCTCCCCCTGAGATGGGGGTCTGCATACAACCCCTGTGTGGATTGTGGTGCCATTTCCAGTCTCCAGGGTGACCTACAGTGCCTTCTTTCCTCCCTGTTTACTCTTTAGTTCTGTTGCTTTGATCACTTCCCTTGCATAGAGAGCTTCTCCTCCTCCTCCTCCTCTTCTTCTTCCCTCCCTGTCCCTCTTGTAGATTGTGTACCCTAGTATGTTGACATCTCAGTCATGGTTCTCTGTGTACCATGTTTCTGTGACTGCCACAATATCCAGGCATCCCTTTTCCATCAAGGTCACCATTTTGGGGAGCTTTTATTTATGGTGTTATTTCTTTTTGCCCCATCCCTGCCCTTATTGCCTTTGTCTTTTTCTCCATTTACCCCTGCCCTAATCCCTATTGACTGCTCTATCTTGGTGTCTACCTCACTTAGTACCCTGATTTTTTGGAAGGGCTAGGATTTCTATTCTCCTTTTCAGTGCCTCCCCCTTGGCTAGTTTAAATGCTTGCCAATGAAGCATTTAAACCTATCACCTAGGATCCTGGTTCCCCTCCTGGATAGATGCAGACCATCGTATCAGTATAGGCCTGCATCCCTCCAGGTGGAGCCCCAGTCCCCAATGAAGCCAAATCCCTGAGCTCTGCACCAGTTTTTCAACCAGTCATTGAATATCATGGTGCAGAGTACCCTAGCCTCATCCGTGCCATAGTATAAGTTGAAATCACCCAGAAGCAGCAGCTCCCCTCTTTCTGTGCGAGAAGAGATAGCAGTGATAAGGGAGACTAAGGAGTCGACTGGCATTTTTGTAGGGACATAAAAAGCACCTATGTACAGTGGGGCAGAGGAAGGGAGGGAGGGAGATTTGTGCTAAAATATCTTTGTGGGAGGATGTGTGGGATTCTTTGAAAGTAATGATACAGGAAAGAGATTGTTTAATATACAAGGCAACACCACCACCGTGCTTCCCTTGGTCATGACGCAATACAGTAAATTCTGGGACTGAGAGAGCAGAGTCCGGGATTCTGGCTGATAGCCATGTTTCCGTGACAAAGAGAATGGTGGGTGGGTGTTGGGTGACCCAAACTTTAAGATTATCTATTTTGGGGAGGAGGCTGCGAGCATTTAAGTGAAAGGTATAACGTTCTTTAGGCAGGGAAAAAAGGCTTAAAGTGGGTCCTGAGTGGCTTTGGCCAGGAATAAGGCAGAAGAGAAAGGACCTGGATTTGGGTGGACATCACCAGAAAGAAGAAGGATTAAAAGAAGGGGAAGGTGAGGGGGGTACCTGTGGCACCGGCGGGTATTAGCAGAGGTATGCAAAGGTGTTGAAGAGCAGTGATGTAAGGTCTCTAGGCTTAGGAGACTTGAGGGGAGTAGCCCAGGGTGGATGAGAGGGGAAGGGAAAGTGGGGTGAAGACAGAGAGAGAGAAGCAGGGAGACAGAGGGAGGGAATCAAAAGAAAGTAGATGGGCAAGAGAGAGAGGAGGGACAGAGTGCTGTAGGGAGTAGGGGAGAAAAAGAGAAGTTGGGCAGGGGGGATGGGCCTGCGAGGGAAAGGAGGGCAGAAGCAGAAGTGAGTCACGGGGGGAGACATAGGGTTGGGTGGAGGAACAATGAGAGGGTAGCTAATAAAAAAAGAGTGGATGGAGACAATTGTGGGGGTAAAAGGGCAAACGGAACTAGGGAGAGTAAAAAGTGGACGGTATGCAGCGAACAAAAGGGGCAGAATCAGCAAGAAATGGTGAGGGCCTGGTCAGAAACCCCAACTAAACATTGTCCAGGTTGCTGTTTTGTCCCAGTAGTGAGACCCATGCATGCACAAATAGCAGAACTAGCCTGCAAAAAGTGGAGAAAGAGTTTGTGTAGTATACTGAAAAAAGCAGTGAAGTGTTTTTGTGCACTGTAGTGCCTCCAGTTTATAGATAGTATAATGAGCTAGTGGGAGATCAAAAGCAGAGATATCAGAGCAGCTGTCACATGACTCACAGTAGCTATATAAGAAATGCACCAGGTACCAGGTAGGGCAGGCACAGAGATATCAGAGCAGCTGTCACGTGACTCACAGTAGCTGTATAAGAAATGCACCAGGTACCAGGTAGGGCAGGCACAGAGATATCAGCAGCTGTCATGTGACTCACAGTAGCTATATAAGAAATGCAACAGGTACTGGGTAGGGCAGGCACAGAGATATCAGAGCAGCTGTCATGTGACTCACAGTAGAAAAATAAGAAATGCACCAGATAGGGCGGGTGGGGAGCAGGTCACAACACTAGCAGGTACAATTGAGCAAGTTGAGCATTCAAAATAGTGTCACCAAAATCAGGAGCTGAAAGAAATTTAGGCTGCAGGGTGAGAAAAAACCCAGAGGTCCGAGTACAGAGCAGCAGGTAAAAAAGGTGACAGAAATTCAAACATTTGCAGCCTGGCCCTAGCTGTGAGCCTCCGGTGGCATTTGGACCTGTACCTGGGTGGCTTCAGGGAAGGGCAGGTGGTCAGTCAGCTGGCTCAGAGAACTGCAGGTGCAGTTCTTTGCTGCAGGCAGGAGACTGGACAGAGGCTGGGGAGGCAGCCTGGAAGGAGAGAAAGGGAGAAGGTTAAGTATGGGTGCAGAGGAGAAATGAAGTTTGGGCTGAGACAATTTTCTTTTTTCTCTAAATTAGGGGAACGGAACTGAAAGGGAGAGAAGGAGCAGGTTAGGAGGTGGGCAAGGAAATGAGACAGTGGGAAGAACAGAAAAGAAAGAAGGAGAGAGAAAAAAATGTAAGTTAGTAGAACTACTATAGTCAAATACAGTACACTGTAAAGAAATTAATTACTACTCTTCATAGGTTAGAGCAAGCTGAGCAATCAAAATAGTGGCACCGAAATCAGGAGCTGAAAGAAATTTAGGCTGTAGAGCGAGGAAAGAAACAGAAGTCCGAGTGTAGAGCAGCAGGTAAAAAAGGCATCAAAAATTCAAACGTTTGCAGCTCGGCTCTAGCTGAAAGTAAAACTATCATTGGGTTACCTCAGAACTTTTGTTTTTATTGACTGAATAAATAAAACATGGAGAAAATATAGAGGAGCCTTTGACAGAGTGCATTAGGCAAGCCTAGAGTATACCTGGGTGAAATGGGGGGGGGGGGGGATAGTTAGGGTATCAATGTATGCTGACAACACCCTGATTTATTTGAGTGGTCCAATGGAATCCTTTAGACACCTGGAGGCACTACTAACATGTTATGGCAAAGCCTTATAAAATCCAAATTAATTGAGGTAAATCAGAAATTCTGCCTATAGAGGTTAGTGCCAATGTCTGAGCTCAGGAGATCAGTTTTATATAAATGGGATGCAAAGGGCTTTTTGTACCTTGAAGTGAACATTTCAAATAACACATCAGCATTACACAAGCTTAATGTAACACCTCCTAATATGATAGGTCCAAGCGGACATGTCCGGATGGGTCCTCCTTCTATTGTCAGTATATGGAAAAGTGGAAACCTTAAAGAGCAGCTGACGCCTTAGGGAAAACTTTGGAAAACATAATAGTTTCTATTTCATATATGTTCTATAGATTTCTCCTCTCTGTTATTTATTACTGAAGAAATTCCTGTAAAAACAAGATCTTTATCCCTTGAAGTTCATCTGCCTGTGAAGCTCACTCCCTACTTGAAAGCATAATGCTCTGTTGTGACATCACATTCTGTTGCCATGGGAATAACTGTGATGTCACAAGCAGAGTATTATGACATCACGTTGGGAAGAAGCAATAGGAGCTGATACATCCTCAAGGAACAGCTATCCTGTTTTCATGCATATGACCTCAGTAATAAATAATGGGGATAAACAATATAGAGCTAATTAGAAATATAATCTGCTTTGTGTCCAACTATATGGTTTTCCAAAGTTCTTCTTGAGGCGTCGGTGGCTCTTTAAGAATCAATGCCTTAGTCAACTTCCTATTTTTATATTCAGCCCAACCAACTAATATTTTGGGAGCATGTTTGGAAACTGCTTAGAAATCTCTTTTCAAAATGTATCTGCATGGGGAGAGGATGGTCGTGACTCAAATGAACAATAATTATCAATTCAACATGGTAGGATGATTGCAGTGTCAGATCTGCACAAGTACAATGTAGCTCACGAACACGTTATCCATTTTACAATATTTCTGCCTTTTCAACTATGAACTTGGGATCAGGTTCTAAATCAGAGGCAGAAATACAGGCTACCAACATCACTGAACTGGTTGCAGTTTTTCAGAGGACTACAGCATCTCTCAGATGACATGACAGTGTAGGAGATACTTTTGGGCGAATTCAGAAGTGGCCCCAAAGTAGGTGGTGACCTAAAGGATGCATTCCAACAGTTAAAAACTTGAAGCTACAGAGATTAATTTATATTACAAGTGCTTAATTCTGAGGATCTACAGAGAGAGACAAAGTGGGTTTCTCCGCTCTGAACCAGAAGGGAACCTAAAAGATGCATTCCAAACATTAGAAACTTAAAACCATGGAGATTTATTTATATTACAACTTCTTAATTGTGAGGAAATACAGAGAAAAAAATGGGCCCTGAGAGGCCCTAGGTTTAACAAGTACCCACGTTTTTTTTCTTACAGAAGATTACAAGAAATGTTGGGAAACTATCTTCAACCTCTGCTCTGACACTTTGATTAAAATTTTGACTGACTTGGATACAGAAAAACATGTGTTGATTCTGAAATAAACTGAAGAGCTGGAAGAAGATCTTCTACAGAAACAGAAAATAACAGAGTTTTGATTAGTTCGGTTTCAGATTAAACAAGCAATGGTCAGCGCCAAATGTTCACTTGCTTGTATTTGCTGTATAATTGTAAAGCATAGATAGTACAGCAGTTAAAATTAACAAATTAGTAACCTGAGTTATAACAGTGAAACTGTCATGATTTGGAAATTAATATGTTTATTTATTTTATTTATTGAAAGAATTGGAATTACAACCTTTGAGTCAAGGACTCCTTTGCAAAGGCTCCGCGTCAAAAATGAAATTACACAATAACGTACAAGAAAAGACAAGAACAGAACAATATTACAATGTTAGAAGGAGGACAAGTTACAAATTCAAGGGCGGAGAGGTCCAGCATGAGTCAGATAGTGAGCAGTAATCAACAATAGTTACAGTATCGAAAGAAACAGTGTTCAATAAACAATAGTCTGGCTGCAATTTCTGCAGGGTCAAGCAACAAGGGGCAGACCCCAGGTCAAAGGGGAAGTGAGGGAAAGTCATGGATGCCTTGTGTCTGCATTGCAGATAGGGACTAATTGTGATCGCAGCAGGAGTGGGAGAGAATTTCCAAGCGGAGTCTGGATTTAAATGAGCCTAGACTCTGCTGCAGAGGGACAACATAAGGTTGTTCATTCAGCCAGAGGGGGGCACTGTAGAAAAAGGAGCATTGGCCAAGGGAAGTCCTGCATCGGGGTACTAAGAGGGGGACAGATGGAGAGCTGCAAGTTGTCCGGGGTTGGGCGGAGGGCTGCACCAGATGGCAAAGTCCTGGGGAGGGCAAGCAGAGTGAGAGCTTTCTGGCAAGGAGACAGGTCTGCTATTTGAGCCGTCCATCAAAGTTAAGCCAATCGGTGTGATGGTAGAGCTCACAGGTATGGGTCCACTGGTTACAACCTGTGACAAGTCTGCAGGCTTTATTTAGGGAGACCTTAATACGGTGTAGTGTGGCAGGGTCAGCGGAACTGTAGATGTCAATCCCATTGTCAATAAGTGACAGCTCCGATGATGTCACAGCAAGGTTTAGGGCATGAGGGGGCAGACAACCCATATGTCTATACAAGAGCCCTAGCCGAGTGTTGACAGTGGAGCAGAGGAGGTTTATGTGCTTGTAGAAGGTGAGCGAGGAGTCAAAGGTACTGCCTAGGTATTTAAAGGTGGGTACCAGGTCAAGTGAGGAGCCCTTGGAGTTGAGGATGGTGAGGGGAAAGTTTCAACATTTGCTTTGTCTGTGGGCGAAGAGCATGGCTTTGGTCTTTTTGTAGTTGAAGACTAGGCAGTGTTCTGAGAACCAGGCTTCAGCCTCAGAGAAGGAGCATTGCAGGGAGGATTGAAAGGAAAGAGGGGGAGTCAGTGTGACTGGGAATAAGACTGCATCATCATCATAGAGAAGCAGCCGACCCAAGCAGGCCTTGGGGTGGGTGTTTAAGAACATGTTAAACAGGAGGGAGCCCAATATAGAGCCTTGGAGAACCCCAGAGTGAATCAGTTTACTGGGCGAGAGCATGGAGTTTAACTTGACCCTCTGGGTTCTCTCGCTCAGATAGTTTTTAAACTAGTCAGTGGCTTCCAGAGATAGCCCCATGAGGGCTAAGGATTGTAATAGAAGTGTGTGGCTGACAGAGTCAAAAGCCTTGATGAAATCAATATAGGTAGAGTCTACCAAGTGTCCTTGGTCGAGGGCTTTGTTGATGGAGGTGGTATATTCAAGAAGGGCAGTAGTGGTACTGTGTCCCCTGCTGAAGCCATGTTGTTCAGGACAGAGCAGGTCATATTTGGTGAGCTAGTCAGTGAGTTGGTCCGACACTATTTTTTCCAAGGCCTTGGAGATAGGGAAGAATTGAGATGGGGCACTAGTTGCCGGGGTAGGTGCGGTCCCCACCTTTAAGGATTGGGGTGATGATGGCTGATTTCCAGCAAACTGGGAATTGTCCAAGGCAGAGAGACCACTTGAGAATGTCTGTGAGGGGGTGATTATGGTGTCAAGGATGAGCAGGACAAGTTTGAGATCCAGTGAATCACTACTAAAGTGTGATTTGCTGAGGGCTTTGGTAATGGAAGGTCTTGCCTCCTGTAGGGAGAGAGTTTGGAGCCTGAAGGTGGGGTGGCAGTAGGATGGGGGGGTTTGGGGATGGCTCTGGGACCAGGTCGAAACATTGGGGGGAAGGACACCACTGAGGTCAGAAAAGACAGAGTTAAGGGTATCCGCTATTAGAAAGGGGTCCTGGGATAGAAAGCCATTTACCAGCAGTTGGGCCGGAGGGGGGGGAGGAGATAGTTTTTCCACTAAGTTCTTTAATGTTATTCCAGAACTTGCACCCTGCACCCCAGGTGGAGGAGAGTGACTCCTGGTAGTGGGTAGGTTTGGCTTTCCAAAGTTCCCAGGTGCATTTATTCCTAAATTCCCTGTATAGTTGCCATTCATGTGATTTGCCTGACTCATTAGCTAAGTGCCATTGGTTGTCCGGCGACTTCATGAGGTCAAGTTTATACATAACATTGTTGTTTTTGTAGATTGTAACACAGCATTTTCAAGTTACTGTAGTATTTTTATTACCCCTGGACATGAACAAGACAGGTGCCATTTATCAAATGCCACCCAAAACGTGACTTTTCAGAATGACCACAAAACAATGTTTTGGAGGGGGATTTGAAAATGACACCTGCCTTGTTCATAAGGTGGTGTATAATATGACTGTGTTGAAAACTTACAGTCAAAATCTCAAAAAAATAGCAGTTATAAGTAGGGATGTAATTAATTCACGCTGCGCATGGATGTCATGATTTGTGTGAAAAATCACTTTTTCTTTGTTTCTGCATTTCACCCCTTTCCCCGCTCTATACTGCATAAGAGGCATTTTTCATCAACATAAGCTGCAGGCTGTTCTAATTACATTTGCATTATTCATTTATTTATTTAGTTTTTGTTGACCAGGTAAGTGCACTAGACAAATCCTGCCTATTTTCAGGCACAACCCGGGGGAGGGGGATGAATGCCAACTGACCTTGAACCAGATTAAGCTGTTGGTGGTATTTTTTTAGTGAATTTTTTATGGCATTGCCACAGTCCCATCATACTATGTAGAGTCTGCTAGCAGCTTCAATTGGTGCAATTAATCACCTTGGTACCATACAGTGATTAAGGACATGAATCAATGAAGACTTGTAATTTACAAACTGTCATTAATTCATGCCCTTAATCACTGTCATTAATCCCTCACAGTGAATACCAGATCAATTAGGTCTGAAATAAAGGGTTCAGATTAAACCTGTTAACATATGAAAGCACTCCCTGTAACTCCTCTTGGTAGTCAGGCTGCTGAGATGTTCATTTTGCCTGCACTGTATGTTTGAGATGTCAGTTTGAACTAAACCATCTCCTGCGTCCAAAACGGGCAATGTATTGGTGAAACAAAGATCTTCTCAATATGAGAAGGGGATGTTCCAGGTTTCCGGACACATAATGTTCTGCTCGGCATGCAACACTCCTGTTGACCACAAGAGAAAGGCTACCTGTGACCTGCACCTTGAAGCCACAATGCACATTACCAAAAAATGAAAGCTGGACTCTGCGACTGCTTCTGTGGCAGAGAAGCAGGTAACTGTCCATGAGATGTTCTTGACTTCAACAGTTCAGCAAGAGAACAAAAAACTGGCTTTGTTCAACTTAGAAGTGTTTGTCTCAGCTAATGTGCCCTTATACTGCATTGATAAACCAACGCTACACACTTTCCTCGAGCAGAACTTAAAAACTGTTGGAGTTATTCCAAGTTCTCAATGGCAAAGATCCGAGTTCCTTCTGAAGGTTTTTGCCTACCATCTGACTGAAGTTTAAAAGAAATTGTTAGAGTGTATGTTGCTTTCCGATGCCTGTGACGAAACAACTGATGTGCAGGACAGGTACATTTTAAACATTGTTGGTGTTTTATCTATGAATTCAGTTCAACAAGAAAGAAGCAACTTCACAGCCAATAAACTAGAATCGGTACTGCTAGGCTGTGTGGTACTAGAGGCTGCTAACTGCAAAACATAGGTGCCGGAACCGGGGGGGCGGAAGGGGCGGTAGCCCCTCCACTTTTTATTTCTATATGGCAAAAACTAGTAGGAAAAAGTGCCCTTTGTTCCCTTATAAGTGCCCTTTTGATTCTCAGCCCCCTCAGCTTTTACCATCTTCCGGCACCCTTGCTGCAAAACGGTTTCACAAGCAGTTTTACTATGTTTACAAAACGATGAAGTCCTCTATACCAGAGTGTATGCCTTCATAACTGACAATGCGATGTGTATGAATAAGTGTTGGTTACAAAGCCTGAAGCATGTTTTATTAAATGCAGTTCACGTAACATGCTCAGCACATCTGTTGAATCTACTTGGTGACACATGGAGGCACAGTTACCCAGATGTTAATGAATTTGTAGTTGCAGTGAAAAAAGCCTTTATAGCTTGTCAGTCTAGAAAGGCATGTTTTAAACAGTTCCTTACAGCAAAAGACAAATCGGCTGTACTTCTACCCTCCCCGGTAATCACATGGTGGAAAAACTGGTTTTATGCAATTTTTTTATCATGTTGACCACCTGAATGACTACATTGAATTTTTTTGCTGAAGAAAGTGCAGCATGTGATGAAGTGGTTCAACTTACATCTGATCAAGCAATACAATTCAGCCTAAATCAAACTGCATCTAATGCTCCACCCCTTGTGCAGATGTTAGAGAACTATGAGGGGGATGAGGTTAAAGCACATCTTGTCTACGATGACTTGTTAGACTTTGCCATATTTATAGAGGTAAAATCTGAAGCCACAGAACATTTACCAACCAAAACAACATTATCCTTGTGTGCAAAAAAGATAAAAATAAGAGACCAGGGGCCAGATATTCAAAAGTATGCCCTGGGGCTAAATTAGCAAGTGCTCAGCATACTAAATTAGCCCGGAACCAATAGCCTGCTATATTCAAAAGGGATAGCCCTGGTGCTAAACTTGCTGAATATAGCATGCTAAGGAAGCCTGGCAAACTGGGCTGGGAGTGCAGTGCAAAAATAGCCCAGAAAGTAAGACGCTCTGAATATAGCAGCCAGGAAGTGCAAACCACAACAGCAGCCCAGTGCACAGTGATGTGAAGGAAGGTAGAGGTGAACTATGTGGCCAATGTGTGTGCTAGCAAAGGAATGGATTCATTAAAGCTGTAAGCACCAGCACATGTGAAATCCTGCAGAAATGTACCATGTTTCCAAAACATTTATGCGGTGCAGACACATTTGTACAGGTTTTGCATGGAGCTAAGCCATTTGCTCGGTGCTATCACATTTGCCCAGGGCAAACATTTGCTATAGTTAAAAGTGACATGCAAATTAGCCTACTTGGGCAGTCTGTGGGCAAACATTCAGATTAGCATGTAATTATGTCCTGATTTGCATGCAGTTTGCCCAGCGCTTTTGTAGGGTCCCACAGCTCCACTTCTAGGTCAGTCTGGAAGTACAGGGGCTGGCTGGTTCTGCCCACAGCTCTACTTGTAGGTCAAACTTCAAGTGCATGGTGGCAGCTGTAGGCTACATTTGTACAGAACCACATAGAATATTGTGCCCCACAGACCACACAGCACAGGCACAGGTGGTGGTGCTGCATACAATTGTCAAACTGTAGTTACTGCTACAGTGCACAGCAGACACCACAGTGACAAAGGGGCCAGTAGTGTGAGGGACTCAGCAATGCCTATGGTGTGTAGGGCATCAATGACTGCTGCAATTTACACAGTGACAGGCCCATCTTGCAGGTGTGTACTGACAGTGGACGCTATTATTATGCTGTTGTGCGACCCACAGATGCTGCATCACTGGCATGGGATACTCACAGTGACATATACAGTACATGGCTGGCAGTGTGTGCTGTGGTGTCTGTACAGATGTGCGATATGTGGCTGGGGGGCACAAACCATCAGACAGGCACACTGGCATTGGGATATTCCCTACACTGGACCATTTGTACTACATGGATTGTCCCAGCCTTGTGGCAGCACCCAATATGTGGTGTAGACTGGCCACATGTACACTATCCCCTCAACACCCTCCAGACCCCCAGTGCTGCATGTGTGTGCTAGATTATGTTGGTGTCCACTGAAGGGTGGTCTGCAGGTGTGTGCTGTGTGGACACACTACTATGGTGTCCATTGGGTGCTGGGTCACCACTTAATGCCTGGCATGGCTGGAACATGTGGCAGATGACGGCAACATAGAAGGTGCCATCCATGTGCAGCATGTTTCTTCCAAGTCTGGTTTCATTCTATGTTTAATAGTTACTGGTTAGGGTCAATAAACCACTGCTGGCAGACACTCACAAACTCCATAATTTACACTTGTGAATTAGAGTTCCATAAACCATGGTTCTATGTTGCATAAAGTCGTGCAAAGTCATGCAAAACTGGTTTGCCCAGAGCTAAGACTTCCTTTTCCTGGGTGGTAATTTGCATTGTGCAAAGTGTTGTGCTAAGTTGCGCAAAAAGACTTTGCGTGTCACTAATGCACCGAATGTAACATTGCGCCTGTATTCATGTACATGCCCCTCTTTTTGCCCCTTATATACTTTATACTTTTGCCTGGCACTAAAGCAGTTTGCCCACACTATTTGGCCTTTTGAATATAGCAGACCCGAGCAAACCTGGCGCAAACCAAACGCAAATGGTTTGTGCCCATAACAAAGTTTTGAATATCTGGTCCTACGTGTCTGGAGAGGATAGATTTCATCAATCTGCGTCAATGTTTTTTAAAGCATGTAGAGTGTTTAACCCAGCCAGACTTTGCACAGTTGCTGTATCGGAAGAGGAGTGAGAACATATCCGCATTTGAGGAGAACATCCATGCTCTTGCCAAGCTCCGCACTTACATCCAGGACATTCAGTGCAACTGGGGGTCACTAAACAATTGGACAGTGGTGCAGTTCTGGTGGGACAATACAGACCGCGTCTCCAACTTATCCTCCATTGCTTTAGGCTGCTTAAATGTCCCAGTGCGCAGCGCTTTGGTGCAGCGCTCCTTCTCAAAATATGGTGCCCTCTCAATGGACAATAGATGCATGCAGCATTAAGCCACATAATCAGAAGATGTATCTGACGCTGCAGCAAAATTCATTAACATAAGCAGTTTTCCAGTGCTTTAACATATTTATTAAAACATTAAAGCATTGATTTTTTATTGTGTTTTTAACGGTACTGCTTTTTAATATTGCAGTTCCTATTCCAATTTTTGTTTTTATTGATTATTAAAAATGCTTTTACATGAATCTGTTGTTCAGCCCATAAGTGCAATTCATAAAATGTGTCAAATTCCACTATGTATACCCCATGAAAAAGCTTGACTTTTGCCATGAAAAAATTACAGCCCTAGTTATAAGTAAACATTGAAGAATTGTAAATGAAACTTGTCTCACTGGTCATTCCTAATAAAATGAATTAAATTTCAATGATTCTTTATAACTTTGTAGAGATTTTGACACTGCATTTTCAACATAATCTTTTTATGATCCCACCTTATGAACATGACAGGTGTCTTTTATAAAATCCTGGCCAAAACGTCATTTTGTGGCGCAAGCATGAATAGATGTTTTGAGCAGGATCTGAAAACTGACATCTGTCTGGTTCATGAGGAGGGATAATAAAGGGGTGTATTGAAAATTTGGTTTCACAAACTGTAAAAATATTGAAATTATGAGTAAAACGTAGAGAAATTTCTACATTTTTCATAACCATTTTGTTTTGACATTTTGACCCCAAATTTTCAAGATTGACTTTTTATGACCCTACCATATGATCAAGACAGGTGTAATTTTTTAACTCTTGTTTAAATGGCAAATTCACTAAGTGACTGCAAAAAGGTATTTTGGAGAGGATTTGAAAAATTACACTTGCCTTGTTCATGAGGTGGTGTAAAAAAGGCTATGTTGAAAATTTGAGGAAAAATGTTAACACAGAAACATAGACAATTTCGGCAGAAAAAGACTGTTGGTCCATCCAGTCTGCCCATTTTAACCCTACCCTATGACCTGTTGTCAAGGCCACTGAATTATGGTGATTAGAGTAATGAAATTCTGTTTACACAACTCAAATTCATGAATTGAACCAGTGATTGTTGATCCAGTTTCTGGATTTTTCCGGGATTCTACTCTCCTTCTTCTAGTACGTGTATAGATAATCTGAATAAAAGAAGGCTTACTATACTAAGAATTAAAATAAGCTAATTAAAAACAGAACAGAAAGCAATTAAAAGAAAAATGCAAGTTGTGTAGACTTACTGATTTGATACAAAATAAATACCACATTTTGTTAAATTATTCTTTTTTTTAAACTGGTGTGTAGACAGTGCAGATTCTGGAATTTTACTGGGTTTTCCAGCAAAAAACGAAAACCAGTGGTCTTGCCTATTGCCTGGACAGGGTTCTTGCCCTCACCACACTCCTCAATCCTTGCTTTACTTCAACCCCAGTGAGTAACTATTAAGCCAGTGGTGGCCAAAACACCTTGTATTGGGATCCATTTTGGTGGATCTCAAGAAGCTCTAAGATCCCCAAACAATAAAGTGAACAAAGAAGTACAGTAATTACAGTCATCAGCTGTAAGGATCTTCATTGATTCAAAAATGCAACCTTTGCCCCAAGATCCACCAAAAATCTCATGGGATCCACCAGTGTATCTAGATCCACGTATTGGTCACCATTGTATTAAGCCCTTTACTCCGTTCCTGCCTTGCTTGAGCCCATTATTGGTTATTGTACGAATCGCTTCTGCTGGTAGGTTGTTCCACAGCTTAACCACTCTCTTCAGGAAGCAAAACTGTCTTGCATCCCTTGTGAATTTTCTCCCACCCTGCCGGCTTAAATTCCTGTCCTCTTGTTTTCCACCAGTCATTACTGCTAAATAGCTCCTTGCAGCTTCTAGCGCTCAATGTTTATCTCTTTTTCTCTCTGCCCATAAAGCAGAAGTATTACCTGCACATTTCTATTCATTACGCACCCCACCAACAGGGAATGAGTCGGGCAGCCCATTGCCTTCAGTGGTTTGAACCCCTGGCATTGTCCTGCAACATCAACAGTGGTGGTGAGATGGAGGGTGAAGTATGGTCTGATAGGTTGCAACTGAGCCTACTTTGTAAATCATTAGTAGGTCAGGCACTGGGAAGGTAGTGCAAAATACACATCATTTTTAGCTTACTTCAAAGATTTGTGTTGCACTTCACCCCCACCAAAAAGAACACGAACTCCGTTATGACTTGCAGTTAAATCATTTATTAAGCAGCCACTGCCAACAGCAGAGCAATACTGCAGCACAGGAAAAGATTTAATGTTTCACCCAGACTCGACCAGGCTTCATCAGAGAATGAAAAAATTAAACAAATAGCTCTTAATTTGTGTAGGTGCCACAAAACCCATTAACCAATCAAAAATGTTTTCTCTTACAATTTGAAAAAAAACGTGATCAATCACCATATACACTGTGATGATAATACAAACCAAGCTATATTTTTTCACAGCCCTATAACAACATATAATAGTCACTTATTTCCAAGAACGTTTTACATAATTTTTCACTTTTACTTGTTCTGAAGACAGATTCCACTTTGTATATTCTTTGAATCTGCTTTTTCACTTCACTTATTTATTTCACTTTGTAAAGGGATGTCACCAGCTCCATTTATCTTAACAGTTTGGCCAAGAAAACCTGCAAAAGAACCATAAAAACATTAGTAACTTGCATCACTAGGTTTTAATCCCCTCTGAACTCCTGGTGGGGTGGGGGGGGGATTGAGAGAGAGAGAGAGAGAGAAAAGGGATGGGAAATCAGAAAATGAGCAACACACAGTTCCACAGCAGTGAGCAGTCTTACCATTAACACAAGAGGATAACAAAGTATAGGGTAGGAGAATAATTTATCCTGTACTTTAAGTTCTTATTTTTAAAGGAATGGCATCATTTCGAATTTATCATTAAGACCTGGAGCTCTTAAAGCATCGAGCTTGAAAATCCATTTTTTTTTTATTTAATCTACCCTGTAAGTCCCCCTTCCCCCCCATTACATTGGAAGGTATTGTTCCTATACCAGTTGCTTTCATTCTGTGGGTTTGTTTGTGAGGTTGAGAATTAATATGCACAGCCATAGCATATTTTTTATTTTTGTAATGTATGGCATTCAGGTGTTCATTAATCCTTTGTTTATACTTTCATTTTGTTCTGCCCACATAAAATTTACCACATGTGCATGTTAAAAGGTAAACCACTGCTTCGGTGTTGCAAGTAATGTGCCCCCTTATTTTTTCTTTCATACCTGTTTTTGGGTTTATGACGTCACTGCATCTCTGCAGTACGGGGCAAACACTACAGTCCCCACAAGCTCTTGTTCCCCATTGACTTCTATCATTCTGACAGGGTCTCTCTATTTTGGGGAGGTAGCTGGGGACCAAACGGTCCCTTATGTTCATTCCCTTCTATATGAGATTCTCATTGGTTTTGATAACCTAAAAGCAAGTTGTGGAGTGCCTCTCAAAATCTGAATGTTGTTATAGACAATGTCCACAATCTTGTCAGTACCCCGACCATATGTGGTGACAAAGGTTATAGCAGCCTCCTCTTTTTTCTTTTTATTTTTTGGGAGGAATAATGACTCCTGTTCCATCTGGTCTGATTTATGTTTGGCAGAATTAATGTCACCCTCATTATACCCCCAGGTTCTCAACCTCTGTGCAAGTTCATTTGCTCATTTCTCATACAGTTCATCATTACCACAATTGTATCTTACTCTTATGAACTGACCTATTGGTAAGTTTCTAGTAACATGACTCGGATGGCAACTCATAGCATGCAGTAAACTGTTTCTGTTTTTTTTTTTTTTTAAATAGATCTGTGAGAATAATTCCATCCTGTTTTTTAATCAGAGTGATATCTAAAAAATCAATCTTTGTAACAGATAAGTTCATTTTGAAACAAAGACTGAGATTTGTACTTTCCCAAAATTTAACAAAATCAGACAGTTCTTCTCTACTACCTTTCCATATAAGGAATATATTATCTATAAACCTACGATCTAGGTCTATATTGTCTCTGTAGGGGTTATTCTGTTCATCATACACATATTTTTCTTCCCATGCACCCAGGTACAAGTTAGCAAAACTTGGAGCTAAGGTTGCCCCCATCGTTGTTCCCTTGAGCTGTTTGTAGTGTCCATTTTCAAACAAAAAAAACCCACTGTTTTTCAAGACAATATCTGTAAGATCCATCAAAAAATTATTTTGGTCTGAGGGACATCAGTATATGTATACAGATATTGTCCCATGGCCTATATGCCATCCTGATGTGGAATGTTCATATACTGTATATAAAGCATCCACATCTAGTGTGACAAAGAACCATTCTTTACCATCTGTATGTTTTTCAAAATGGATAACAAATGTCCTGTATCCCTAATATAACTCCTCAACTTGAGGACAATGTGGAAAATGTAGCTATTGACATATTGTGAGAGTGGTTCAGTGAGCCAACCAATGCCAGATATAATGGGGCAGCCCGGTGACCCCATCTCCGCAAGGACATAGACAGGATAGAGGCAGTTCAGAGGAGGGCAACTAAAATGGTGCAGGGTCTGCATGAGAAGCCGTATGAGGAGAGACTAAAGGAGCTTAATATGTATACCCTTGAGGAAAGAAGGGAGAGGGGGGACATGATAGAAACTTTTAAGTACCTCAGTGGAATCAACAAAGTCCAAGAGGGTAGCATCTTTCAGAAAAAGAGACTTGCAAGAACAAGGGGACACAATTTAAAGATAGGAGGGCAGTTCAGGGGCAATGTGAGGAAGTATTATTTCACAGAGAGGGTAGTGGATGCATGGAACAGCCTTCCTGAGGAGGTTGTGGGGTCTAAAACTGTGGGAGAATTCAAGAATGCATGGGACAGACATAAGGCAATTCTTGTGGGGGGTAGGAAGAAATAGGCTGTTGGTTAACTAGGATCTGCGGCCTATCCTGTAGGTAGGGAAATGGGCAGACTAGATGGGCCTAGCGGTCCTTATCTGCCGTCAAAGTCTATGTTTCTATGTAATGTGATGTTTATGAAATTTTGGCAATGTGTATATGGCAGGTGTTGTTGGTGTTTGTACAGATAGGAAATGAAATTCATTTGTATCTATAAGATTATTATGAAATGCATCCAGTAAATAGTTCTCAATATCTGTTTTTATTTTAGTGGTGGGGTCAAAGGTCAAATGCTGGTAACAATCTTTGTCTGCCAGCTGCCTTTCTATTTCCTGAATGTATTTCAGTCTGTCCTGTACCACTATACTCCCACCCTTGTCTGCCGATTTAATAATGATGTCAGAATCTTTGGCTAATTTGCCTAGGGCTTCTCGTTCTGATTTAGTTAGATTTGGATATGCCATACTGGGGGGGAGGGGGTTCTTAAATAAGATTTCCAAATCTTTGGTACAGCAGGGGTGGAGTGCAACACAAATCTTTGAAGTGTGCCTACTATGGTTTCAGAGTCCACTTCTCAAAAGGGCTAGATTTTTGTCCACTCCTGCCCTGGAGCTTTGCTCTGAACTTGCCTATGTTCTGTGAATCTGCTGCCAGCTGTCCTGTGGTGATTTCTCCACCATGCTGTTCTGCACTGTCTATCCTCTGTGTTGGGCAGTAGCAGTCCAAGGGTCCACAGAGGGTTGTGGTCAATGGATAGGGAGGAAGAGGGAGTTCATGAAGGAGGCTGAGACTGCTGTAATCGCAATCAAGAACAAATTAATTCCTTTATGTGAAACAGTTCATCTGTCTACTCATACTGAAGGTACAAAGTGTAATAAACTCTTCATTCATCTCATGGCCATTTACTGGAAGGCTCTCAAAGTGTGTAAGGAAAATGCTGGAAAAGACACAGGACAGCTTTCCCCTGAAACTACAAAAACTCCTGATCAGTGCTTTCAGACAGTAGCAACTTTTTTTTAATGATTGAAACAGCTACCCACAACTTCCACATTCTATTGCTGGCAGCAACCTTCTCATGAGTGTCAGTGAGCTTCGCTGGCTTACTTTATGCTAATATGACTGGCCGACCTCTGCTATTGGATGGCAGGACAAATTAGCATAAAGTGAGCTAGAGAAGCTCACTACTTGCTCACTAGATGGTGGCTGCCAGCAATAGAAAATGGAAGTTGAGATCACTGTTTAAATTGTAACCCCTAGGCGGCGCTATCCCTTTGGCTACTACCCTTGCCTGCTTGGCTACAAACAGGTTAAGGGGCCTGAGTTCTGAAATGGGTGCCTCCACCCAAAGGTCAGGGTTAGTTTGGGTTACGCTAACCAGGCCACAGCCCTCTGTGACATTGTGACCCCCCCTCCTTATCTCCCACTAGTGGCCCACACCATACACAACAGTGACTTTCCCAATACCCCAGATATGCAAACCACATACACTTGTACTTGGCACTTACCCCCAGGACTGGTTCCTTCAGCTTGACTCTGGGGACCCCCTGTAAAATAAGATGATGCAGTACAACAGCAACAATGCAATACCTTCAGCATAAACAGACACCACAGTCAATGTAAATTGCAGAAACAAATAGATCTGATTTATTCAGGAGTCTGTAACAAGGAGGGTGAATAATCAGGTTAATTAGCTTGAACACATTAATAATCACACTACTGTGCATGCACTTAGAGTCCAACACAGTCACACTCTCTAGGTACCCAGGATGGGGGAGAAGGCTAGCTAGGACCGATGTCTGGGGTAGGCCAGTGGTGCAGCTGGTTGGGGCCATGTGATGGAGAAAGAACATCACACACAATTTGTAATCCGGAGCAAGAGGGCTCAGTTCATGGAAAGAAAAGCATAAAACAATCAGATGACACACTTTGATTAAACAAAAGTTGCAGGGAGCTACCCTGATAATTACTCACGATACCCAGGCTAAACACAGGAGGGCTGATGGATGACACAGGGCCCGCACGATTTGCTATGGCACTAGTCTTGTTCAGGCAAGGAGCAGGGGCTGGTCCCCAGGCTGGTCCCTTGTCGATGGATCTTTTCTGTGCAGCAGGGTAGTGAGACAAGGCCCTCGTGGCTGGGCCTATCTGCATCAGGCAGCACAGATTCGGTCCAAGATTTTGCTGGGCAGCAGCTTCCAGCACTATCACACAGCTCACAGCAATGGAGGAAATCAGATCGCGATTCCCATCTAGCACATAGCACATTCATATGTAAAGAAAGTTTACTGTACCAGGCAAACAGCTCCTCGGTCCCGACCGCAAAATTACTGCTAAACCCGGGAGCACTGCAGTAGCTAAAGTTCCTGACCGGCCGAGCGCATTTAGCAAAATCTTTGGTCTTCAACAGGGTAAGCCTGGTCCCACAGCAGCTTGCTTCATTCTCTACAAATTCGGATTCAGTCCGGAAAAGTCCTCTTCTCCCTCTTCAGGGCAGTAATCAGGCTACCAGGCCTACAGACAGGCCTTCCACGGTTCTCCCGCATGACCTACGATGCAAACGGCTGCTCAAACATGCAGAGGTGCTGCTCCTTCAGCTTCCAACTCAAATCTCTTTCGGTCCTTCTCTGCTTGTTGTGCCTATAACTCTGGGTACAATGAAACGTTCAGAGACATGGTCTGAAATAATTTCTCAATTTCTCTCCCTTTCTCTCCATGCAGGAGAGCTGAATGCAGAAAGGCCAGACTCAGCCTTCCCGCCAAGTCCCCACGCTGCCCGTGGGGCAACAGCTGCACAAACTGCTCACTCTTCCAGCTCCATCTCTGTTCTGACCCTGAGCTGCAGACAGCAGGGGAATTTCCCTCTGATCCAAACGATTTGGTTGGCTGATTCTGCTGTCAGTCACAACATGCTCCCCCTGTTGGTGCAAAAAGGCACCAAGGATCCAAAACTACATTTCTCAGAGTCTGGCACCACACAGTCCCACTTTAACAGGCTCCATTTTAGAGTCCCCACATACTGATTGGTCCAATTCGGCAGTTCAGGACCAAAATGGTGGAGCTAAACAGAAACAGTTCAAGCTGCAAGAAAGGCAGGTTAGACAAACTACATTTTCACTATTACTCTTACTCTAAGTAGTTCCCGGCCACTAGTTACATCTTTCAACTGAGCTTCCTTGGCGCTTTTAGCAGTGGCAGAAATGGAGTGATTTGTCAGCCGCTCCAGTGGGACTCTGGCATAGAAACACACAGTCCCCCCTTCGCAGATTAATTATACTGCAAGTGGGCAGCTCTTCAAGAGACAGATGCAAAGGCTTCAAAAGCACTCTCTGGCAATCACATTCAAACAGCTTTATTGCTGAACACCAACCAGGCTGCGGGCATTTAGGCTCACCCAAGGAAGGGTTTTCGGTGACCCCCATTTGTAGGGGGGTTACAAAATAATTAAAAAAGCATTGAGAGGTAATTAAAAAAAAAAAAAAAAAAATAATAAAAATGTTATTGTCTGAAAGCACTACTCAGGCATTTTTGTAGTGACTGGGGAAAGCTGTGCCTTTTCTAGTGTTTTCCTTTAAGTTTGATCCTGAGAGAGACCTGTACTTTAGAGGGGCCCCTTGCTTGCTTGGAGACAGGAAGTTTGTGTAAAGGATGTTCTGGCTCAACTAGAAGCATGAATGTTCTGTCAGAAATATTCATTGTACTACCCTCCCCCAAAACTCTATAAGAAGGGAAGGCAAGTAGCAAAGGGGGTTCCAATGTGTGGCCGGGAGGGTACAGAACAAACAAGAGGGAGACCAGCCTCTAACCCAGGCAGGAGCCCTGTGTGTGTGTGTGTGTGTGTGTTTTTATATAAATTCAACATTTTCTTCTAAATGTTTTTTTACACTGCATTTTAGAATTAATGGTTTACTTTCTGCTTACTTGTTTTTCTCTTCCTGTTCAATGAAATGGAATTACTCTCACCTTCCTTTTATATGTAACCCCCCTGCAAATGGGGGTTCCCAAAAGACTTCCAGGAGCTTGCTTGAATGCTCCAAGCCTGAATGGTGTTTGGCATTTAAGCCATTTATCAGTGAGTGTTTTTAGAGCCTCTGGTACTGTCTCTTTAAGAACTGTCTGCTTGCAAACATAATTAGTTTGTATGGAGGGACTGTGTGCTTCTCTGAGTACCACTCGAGCTGCTGCCAATTCACTTCATTTTGCAGTCACTAGAGTGCAAAGGGAACCTATCTGAAAGATGTAACTGTTTGCCAGAAATTATTTAGAGTAATAATGAAATTACAGTTTGTCTAACCTGCTTTCTTTGCAGTCAGAACTGTGCTGCTAGTTCCCATTCTAGTTTTGAACTGCTGAACTGGACCAATCAGTGTGGGTAAGCTAGCTCTAAAATGGTGCCTTGGACGAATCAGAACTTGGACTCATAATCTGAGCCAGCCACAAGAGGATTGTATGGGCAGTGACTCTGGGAGATGTAGTTTAGACTTCAGTGCCTTTTTGGACCAACAGCAGCAGTCTATTGTGAGTGACAGCCAATCCAGTCAAGAACTGGGAGGAACTCAAAGGAAGTGCCCGGTTTTTGTCGGTTGGAGTTTCAGTTGAACTTTGGCAGTAAAGAAGGAAGGAGCCCTGTGCTTTTTCAGTGTGCAGTTTTAGTCAAAAAACGTGTGTAAGGCCCAGAGTTCCGGTCTGCAGCTTGTTGGGACTGAATCCATCCTGTGAAAAGAATCAAAGGATCTCTGAAGAGTAGAAACCAGGCTCACCCTGTAGAAGACTGGAGGAATTGCTGAAAATTACACTCGGTCTGTCAGGAACTGAATCTGCTGTGTGTTCTCCGGTATTGTGCAGTAATTCGATCGGGATACAGATGCAGCCTGCCTGGTATAGTGCTTTCTTTTATATGGATGTGTGAAGAGGTTTGTGCACCTCAAGTGAGCCCTGCTGACATTGAAGGACCCTATCTTATTTGGAGGTCGTGAGTACTAATTCAGGGTCGCTCCCTGTTGAATTGCCACATTAAATCCAAATGGAATTACTGTACTGCTGACTGTTTAATTCTCCTTTCTCTCTGTGTGAAAGGGCCCCTACCAGCTGCCACGGTTTGGACTAGCCACTAGGGCTTGGGTACCCAGGGACAGTAACTGATAGGGATAGCCTGTGCACAGAGCCATAAATGAGATTATTAGAGTGATAAGCTAATTAACCTGATTTCCCTGTCCTTGTTATATCCCCTAAATAAATCAGAGCTGCTTGTTTCAGCAAAGTTATACTGCCTGAGGTATTTGTCTATGTTAAAGTACTGTACTGTGATTGTTGCACTGTATCTCATTTCACAGGAGGTCCCAGTGCGGAACCAGACCTGGGGGTAAGTGTATACTGTGAAGGTAATTCTGATATATTGTGTGGGCCACTAGTGGGAAGAAAGGGGGGTTGCAGTGTCCCAGAGGGCTGTGACCAAGTTAGTTTAACTATTGCAAACCCTGACCTCTGGGTGGAGGCACCCGCCATTGGATCCAGGCCCCTCAACCTGTTAGTGGCAAATCAGGCAGGGGTAGTAGCCCCTGGGATAGCGCCATCTAGGGGTTACATATAAACAGAAAGGCCCAGTTGCTGTGTATGAGCAGAATCTGCAACTCTTTTAAAATGTGGTGAGTTTAACTGTTAATCCTTCTGGATGCTCAAATAGTTAATTGCCTTGTGGAACATATATTTCCCACTTCTAAACTGAAATAGTTCTAAATTTGTGATGTGTTTAACTTTTACAGTGAGGAAATCATGTATTCTGATATGCAAATTAGTTATGCAAATTGATTTTTGTCCTAGTTCATATTGGTCCTTTAAAGGTTCAGCAACATCATGAACTTGGTTCATGAACTGAGTTGAAGAGCAGTTGGTGAATGTTGATGGATGCTTTTGAACCATTCATGAGCTTTCATCAAAGTTCATGAGTTAAGTGAGGGGTGGGGTGTTTGGGGTGGTGTGACTGGGGGATTGCGGGAGTGCTAGAAGACATAGATGGACGGTTTTCTTTTCAAGTTTAAAAAACAGAAAGAGGGACTTTTTTGGTTTTTGTTTTTTGGTTTTTTAACAGGTTCCAAAACTGGGAATTAGACCCCGGTGTCAGCATGGGGTTTGGTGGTACTGGTGGGTGGGCATCCTGGTGTCACATACAGTGGTGGTGGGGTGTTAGACAGCACTGGGGGTTGGATGCCCCGGTGTCAGATTTAGGAGTTGGTCTGAGCTGGTCCAGTGGCACAGGGGGATGACATACTAGGTGCCTCATCTCCTGCCACACAGGCAGCCCAGGTTCATGAATGGACCAAGGTCACTTGGGGGCTGGCTGGAGGAAGGAGGATTGAGTGTCCAGAGGCAGCTCTCCTTCTTTGGAGAGGAGGGACAGAGCTTGTTATTGCTCAGTCACCATGTAGCAGAGGCTGGGTTGTGCAGCTGCGACCACCTCCTGATTGGCAGAGAGCAGGTGATGAGAGCATGCAGCATCTTTTTGGTACATACCCATGCCATAGCATGTTGGCGGCCTGGGAAAAATGAAAAATGAAAAACTGAGGACCCTGCTGGCAGGATGAAGCTCCTGCTCATCATAGGCCCCACACAATCAATTGGGCCCTGTCTTCCACTCTTGATTTGGTCACTGGGGTTGGGGAGGATAGAACTCCCTCCCTTGGTCCCACCATGGGGAGAAAATAATGAGTTTGTTTCCTGTGCCGTTCAGGCTGCTTTACACTATCAGTCTTTAGTAGTCTCTGATGTTTATCTATATTTACTATAATATATAGATATATCCCTTCTTGAAATTCTAATTTCTTGTCTTTCTTGTTCCAGGTTATTTGTTTCAGAGTGACTAAAGGAATTGCTCCCATCTTAATTTTCTGTATTTATGGCATAGAATTATCAATATGTAGATTTTATTCTGCGATGTTCATTTCTTACTAGTCAATTGCAGTAAATTGTGATTAAAACTTATGCATTTGTACCCTCAGTTTTTCAGGCTGAAAGACCAATTTTAGGAATAACATATATTATACAATGGCAAGAAAAAATCCTGGATGCTGATTGGTCAGTCTTGGGCTGGACCCGTGATGTTATCCCAGCACAACATCATGGGTCTAGTCTCAGCCTCACTGTGAACCTGAAGATGAGCTTGAGCATCTTGACCATCTCCATGATTGTTTCGTCTGCTCTTAAAAAACAAAATATGTTTCCTCACAAAAACATCTTTAAAATGATTTTTTTTATTCTGTATAACAACGAGCCATTGTATAATAACAATAATGCCCTCCAGGGTGTGTGTCGTTTGGGATAATGTCACACCTCAGTTGGATGCACTCGGCCTGCAGCCTCGTGCCCAACCACCAAAGACATGATATTATCCCAGCACAACACACACCCCGTCGGGCATTATTGCTTAATTAATGTATATCCTATCTTGAAATTTAGATCTTTTTCTGCCTTTTCTGAGGGCCTTTTAAGTATTATAGTACTGCTTCTCAATTTTGTGACACATATTTCACTTTGATTTTAACACTGTGATTATATCTTTGAATTTCACCTCATGCACTGTCACGTTAATATATTTTAATATTTAAGAGGAGTGACACTGGGTAGCAGGATATACTGCTGAGGAGGCGTGTCAGTGCGAAACCGGTTGGGTGGTCTTCAGTTCTTTTCCCCAATTGTTTTATCATTTCTTGAATATGCTGTAAAGCTGAATAAAATTGTACCTGTAACTTTATCCCAATGATGGTGCCATCTATTTTTGCTCTTGCTGCCACCGGGGGGGAGTCTGGGGATAATTAGAGGTCAGGTAAGTCCCAGAGATAGTGGGTGCTGGGGCTGGGTGTGCAGGAAGCTAAAGGGGGCTTGAATAGAAAAGGGGCATAAGGACATGATGGGAAAAAAAGAATTGGTCTGGAGGGGGATGGGGGATACTGGCAGGGGGGCTGAGCACCCACAGTTGGTTTTAATTAACAGCTGGGTTGGATGGGACTGGGGAGATGCTTTCATCAGGGTGGAGCACCTGGTACCAGTTTTACATACTGGCTGGGTCTTGCAGGGGGGATACTGGTGGTGGGATTGATCACTTACTACTATTTTGGTTGTCCTGGCTGAGTCAGACAGGAGGAGGAGGAGGAGGATTACTATCAGCAGGGTTGAGCATCCACCACTGGATTTGTATATTGGCTGAGTTGGGCAGGAGAGAGCAGTGGCAGGACTGAGCACCTGCCACCAGTTTTGTCGAAGGATTGGTGGATGTTGACATGGTGGCCACAGACAGGAAAGGGCTGTGGGTATTGTGCAACATCTCTGTCATTCCCTCTTTTTATTATTGTAAGAAAATGCAATGTACAGTACATCACACAATAAAAGGTAATGAACAAATAACAATTATAATGTGCAGGTTACAAAGCATCACATTTCACGATAACGTTAAAACAAATTTGGGGGCTAATAGAATACAATATGAAAAAGTCATGGGTTGAGTGGAAAAGGAGCCTGATCACTTAGCAGATAAATCGCCCCATTTAGTGTCATGAGTGTTCATTACATAAAAAAGAAGAAGAAATGAGGAAAAAAAATGGAAAACAATTAAAAGAAATGTGTAAGAAAAGCAAAATCTAGGTATAATGTCCTTCTAAAGCACAATGAAGGCACTACTAATTTAGGAGGCACTGTATCTCTGGGGATTTAATAACCTTACTAAATTGTAACCATATTTGTTCAAACAGTTCAGGATGTTTTTCTAATGTGCAAAGCGCTCTTTCAGGTCTATGAACTGGAGATCATGAAATTCATCCAAGTGGTATAATCTGATGGAGAATGCATTTAAAAGCATTATTTAGGCTCACATATATAATCCTGCTTTGATGTTCAGTGCAACTATCCAGTCCCAGAGATCTGCCCCAAAAAATGCACTCTACTTTTTTTTTTTTTTTTTTTTATCAAGGTCAGGGATGCAGCCATTGAAAGGATTTTAAGCACTTTATCCCAGAAAGTGTTGACAGCAATACAGCAAATTTATTTCAGTGTTCTTCATAGAATCTACTACACCATGAACAGATTAAATAAAATGAACAATGAACTTTGAAGTCTTTGCCCAAGGTGCACTACCTCCTTACAGTAAGTACCCCAGTACATGTACACCTTGGGCAAAGACTTCAAAGTTCATTATTTGTTTTAATCTATTCGTAGTGTAGAAGATTCTGTGAAGAACACAAACAAATTTGCTGAAGTTTTGAGGAGACTACACGTAGGTTTGGGTGGTCAATGATGCTATCACATTCCTGTTCTGATAACTTAATGTTTACTTTTTCTTCCCATTTTGTTCTTAAACTAGAAAGGTTTTTACCAAATCTTTCCATCAAAAATGCATACATTTTAGAAATAAATTTGGAATGAACTGTATTTAAAAAATGTCCTCCAACCCATATTGTATGGGGCAGTTTGATATATCCACCGCTGCCATTCCCTGAGAAAGTACTTAAACATAGCATGTACAAAAGTTGTAAGCTGTAGTATAAATGTTGAAGGAAAAGTAGGGGAATGGCTTCAAGCAGGAATTAGGAGTTAACACAAGAAAACCCACTTATGCCTTGAATTTTCCAGACTTGTTACTGGAGAAAGACTTCAAAGGGAATAGGATGAAAAAAGCAGAGAATGGGCAGAATTAGGGAGAAGATTCAGTATTCAGAAGCTGACAGGTGAAGGAGGTGCATGCTCCAAAGAGCTCCCCCACAGCTTAGAATGATACTAATATGCTCATATGCTGTGCTTGCAAACATAATCAGCTTGACTCCAATGAGAAAAGTAAGCCTATACCTGTAAAAAACAAAATAGGGTAGACTGGTATATATCAGCTGTGCCTTGTTTATTTATGTTGTGAGGACCACATATAGGATAATGCAAGGGCAGCCATATACAACAAGTCTCTGTCTACACTGAGAGGTATCTATAGCAACCAAGAATCTTGACAGTGAACCTAGAGAGGTTCCCCAGTTCAAACTGAAAACTCAAGATTAAAGCACAGGCTTGTCTGTGTATGAATGCCCATACTTTCTCTTACTGTACATTCTGTAGTGTACGGGCATTCATGCCCATTTCAGACACTCTGCTTCCTTTCAGTGAACTGACAGTTTTGTGGGAGAGAGGCACTTGAGTCTTAGTGACAAGATCGATTTATTGATTCAACGTGCAGCTAGCCACTGCAGCTGCAGCATTTTCTGCAAGTTCAAATAAAAAAAGTTTCCAGCAGCAGCATTCTAAGTTGTTGTGCTGCAGTAGAGACATCACTAATGTAGTCCAACAGCATATTGATGTCGCAACTGCAGTGCAATAACACTATTCTAAGCATGGATTTCCAAACAGAACAATATTCCACCATACACTATAATGCTTTACTTGCATTGTTCAAAACACAAATAAGCAGAGTAACACAGCTCCTTGGCTAAACTGATCAGTATAGTCTAGATAGTATAGATCAATAGGTGTAGGAATATGTTAGGACATCTGTTTTAAGTGCTGTCTAAAATAATATCAGAACACATTAATTCCATGAATTACGAGCACTGCAACATGGGTATGCAAATGATATGGGTTGTGCAACATTTCTACTAAACCCTGAGAAACAACATACTAAACAGTAGCATATATGAAAGTAGTCAACAGTAGCACACACAGTATGTGGAATGACAAGTAAGGGAAAGGTTTCAAGCAAGAATTAGGAGTTGCACAAGAAAAGTCATTTCTACCTTGCATGTTCTAGCCTTTGGATTGGGCAAGGACTTCAAAGGTAAAAGAAGGAGAAAGCCAGAGAGTAGATGAAAATAGGCAGGTGATTCAGTATTAGTGAGATGTGATAGGCAGAGTAGGGCTGCTCCCCCCAAAATTGTCTCACAGCACAGACTGATAGCATTATGTTCACATACTTTGCAAGCACATATAAAGAGAATGTTGCTGCAAATGAAAAAGAAATCCTTTCTTGAAAGTAACACAAATTAATTTGAGATTCCATGGATTATACTGAAAATCAAGTCTATAAATAGGATAGAACTAACAGGTCTTTCACAAGGGGGAGATCACAGAGTTGTCATAGACAATCACAAAGGAAGAACTAATACAGTTTTGCCTGGTAACAGACACAATAAGGATAATGAATTTCATTGTGTAAACTGTGGTGATTTGGCCATAGCTGTCATATTTCTCTACAATTTCTTTATGTTTAATTTCCCAAAAGGCCAGGACATTAAGGCTTGTCAGAAAATAGATCACTTGTCTGAAAAGGTACATGGGAAGAGCTGATGTGTATTCCAGTGTCTGACTGCTCCCTTTTGCCTGGAACAAAAGTCTTGCCTAAGGGGTAAACAAGAGTTGCATTTCAAAGGGATTTGGAATTTCCTGATGGCTTATCAAAGGGGAAAGATTCCATTATGACAGGAGATAGAAAAGCCATCTCTTCTGTTGCACCACTCTGAATTTCAAAGGGAAGATAGTTTTAGAAAAAGGTTATGCAGAAACCCAGTCTAGAAAACCTATTGTGAAATTTCTTAAAAACTGCCCCAGTCTATTTACATTTTAATAAGGTCAGGAAGACAGTGATGATCAAAGCAAACCAGGAAGCTGGGGGCTGTGAGGAAATAAAAATACTGATAAACTGAGTTAACTTGCAACTTTGGAAAAGCAAGAGAGACCCCTGCCGACCTAAGGATGAACAGTTGGACTTGGAAATATTAAGGACTAGCCAACCAGAAGGCCAGTTTTTCAGACTGCAGAAATTGCTATAAAACCCCTCTTCAACAGAGATTCTGGGCATTTTAACCAAATTTCATGACACAGATAAAACTGCCAGAGACACTAAAGACCACTACAAAAGAAACTGGGACTCTGATAGAAAGCAAAGAGAAAGAGGGACTTTGCAGAACTCACTTATTTTCTGGACTTTGATTTTCTCTACAACAAAGGTAGAAATTATCCAGTTAAAGCATTAGTGAAACAATCTGGTGAAAATTTTGACCTATACTTTTTTATGCTATTACAGATTGCCACTTACCTCCTGACTTGTATGATACCCTTTTTTTCACAATTCGTGTCTGCTTTAGTACTTTTTCTCATGTCCGAAATAATAAAAGGAGAACTCCTTTTAATATGGCTCGGACCAGGTTTTCATCAGTATTTGATGCTGTTTTTGAGCAACTATTGTTCTGTAAGGTCAGAGCACACTGCCTGCTACATAATTGTTAATTTTACTCATAACAGAAGTGATATATAAACAATGGATGGACAAAACCAGCTGAAAATACTGTTGAAGACCTAGTCCGCACCATTTTAAAAGGAGCACTCCTTTTATTATTTCAGACATGGAAAAAAGTACTCAAGCAGACTCAAATAGTGGAAAGAATGGTATCATACAAGTCAGGAGTAAGTGGCAATGTAAAATAGCATAAAAAAGTATCGGTTAAAATTTTCACCAGATTGTTGCACTGCTGCTTTAACTCAGTAGTTTCGTTTTGTATGTATTTTTCAACTTTTTTGTAGTAATCCTGTAACCAAATATTTAAATCATTTTAACTGTATATTTATATAGTGATTATTTGAGTAACCATTAAAAGCACTTGCTTTTATTTTAAAAACACTACTGCCAAGGAGTGATTGATTGATTGTGTGGAGGTTTTGGGAAGGTTTTTTCAGTCTGTAATAACACCTGTTTAGTGCTAAGGTGCCACACTCTACATTCTACATGAGACTAGGATCCTGGAAGGGAATCTGGGGGCCTAAAGTAGGGAAAGTACACAAGGACTCTGGAGGTGTTTGTGGGGTTTGAACCAGGTTCCTGCACCCTGTGGGAGAAGACACAAGCAGGGTTATGAGGAAGGCCCTAAAGAGTTTGGTTCATAATGCCTGGGTTCCTTCCCAGCACTGCAACCAAGGATGGTTCTCACCTGGCTGCAGACTCAAGACTGTATTTTACATTTACCCAGATAAAGAGGAAACCCAGGGCCCTCATGCTGAGTGTTCGTTGTGAGATCAGCGAGCGCTCTAAAAGGACAAGAGGAGGATATTTCCTGACTCCCCCGTCATGGATTGCACTTAGGGAAGGGCACTGATGGCTTAGTGGACCCGGCCCCCAGGAGTGGGTTTGTGACACAAGCTATTCCACAGCTTCAACTAAGACAAAGTATTTTTAGTAGATGGTAACAGGGAACAACAGGAGTAGCACAAGAAAACAAGCACCAACCCCAAAAAGAAATGGAAAAAGAAAAAAGTTATGGAGAGGATGAAGAAGAGGGCGTATTAACACTAAGTTGTCTAACCAATACACCTCACAACTTGAGAAGCAGATCCAAGTTTGAAATATCTCATTTTTACTTAAGGCCAACACACATTAATTTCCTGTCAAGAGGTCTTTTGTTCATTCCAGGCACATGGGACGGCCACTTAAAGGGGACAATAGGGCATCCACGGAGGTGTCCCCTTTAAGAGGCTTTTACTGTACACTTGTTGATGTACTCTTCATTGAGGTGGATATTCAGAAACTTCACTTAAAATAGGTTTTTCTTTGCAAGAAATGCAATTATGGATTATCCTAACATACAAAGATTAGAGGGGAACAGTGAAGATCTTCACTTTTCAACTGGTAGAACATTGGGAAACCATACCAATAGGGACCAAGATGGTGCTATTGTGCCAGTTATGGACAGTATCTGGGACCCAGAGCAGGCACTGCAATGGTTTGAAGATCAGCAATCTGATCCATATCTATCACAGGATGAAGTGCTATGACAGGAATCAAAGATAGACTTTAAAATCATTTTTCAGTCATTTAAACCAAGGTCAACTTCTGTCCTATGAAGAACCTGGCACGAGCACTTACAACTTTCGAAAGGTTGGTTAATCGACAAGTTGAAAAACTAATATGAAAAACCTACATAGGCTTCTGAATCCATCTAAAAAGGGAGTTGTTGGTATTAGAGGAGCTGAGAAGATGTGAGCATTATGAAATTATTCCAGCAGACAAGGGTGGACGAGTAATGGTAAAGGACAAGACTACTACTTGGAGGAAGCCTAACACTTATTGTAAGCCCCCAAAAAAGTATGGGGCTTACCTTGGAGCCTCCAGATCAGGACTTGGCTGCTTCTCAGGATCTAAACTGTGCTAATGGGGAACCGACATAAGTTGTCAGGGACATGCTATTTGGTGGTATCCCATGACTTTGGTGACTGCGATTGGGCACCTTCCGAAACGGCCACTCAATCATGGTCCCTGTCATTGGGGTGACTGGGAAGGTGAGTGACCAGATGAGGGGATGCGCGAAATAGCGACATCCTGTCTCTGTGTGCCTAAATTCGTGGGGGGTGACATGCCAAGCATGGGGTGGGAGGGGATTGAGGGGTTATAGAGGGTGGTACCACAGTGAGCTGCCGAGCTGCTGCCATGGTATGGTGGGTGGGTTCAGGGCTGCGGCAGAGATGGTGCTGGTTGGGTCCGGGGGTGGGTAGTTTTGTTCACTCGCATTAAATTGGCTGTTTGCGCGATTTGCACACACCCCACATGCACCCCTGCAGTTGAGAATCTGTAAGTGGGGGGGGGGGGTGCAGGAGATGAAGCCACCCCATGGGAGGGGTGCAAGGGGTACAGCCCCCCCACATAAAATAAAAAATCCCAACTCCCCAGCGCCATTTTGCTGTGCAATGGGGAGTACATCGTCGAAATAATTTTTCAGCGATGTGGCATCGCCCTAATGGCGATCACAGTTATCTCATATATCCCTATTTGGCATCTTCTATGCCATGCTGTATAGTGACTTCTGCTGCACGTCAAATCCCATCGGCCATCATTCATGGAACAGATGTTGGATGACCTTCCTGATCTCATAGGAAGCCACAGCACACCTGGGCCATGTGAAACCAGGGAACAGAAACATTGGTAAAGGATAGTAGCCCTTGCAAAAGAAACTTTAGGGCAAGTGCCCCATGACATTGTGGCTGCTGCCATCTTGTTGACCCTGACTGTGGCCACCAACCAGTCAGGGAGTTGGATTGCAGAGAAGCTGATGTAGGATTAGCATGCCCATGTGATCAGAAAGGAGTGAGGCAGCTTAACCTCCAGGACGAACCAGTGAAACAAGCACCTAAGAGCTTGTGAAGTGAGACTGGAGAGGATGCCCAGTTATCAAGAAATACTGTGGAAGAGCAGAGGTCTAGAGGCCTGCAGGGTAAGGAAGGTGCAGCTGTGTGGAAAACTGTATGCCAGTAGACACAGGGGGTGCAGAACCAGGAGTGGCTAGCCCCCACCAAACAAAAGAAGACCAAACAGTGCTGCACTCCTTAGCAACAGCAGAGTTGGAGAAAATAAACAGAGCTCCAAAAATTAGGCTGCTACAATTTTATTAGTCACCAATGACATAAAACAAGTTCTCCAACCCAGGATAGCCACCTGGGAGGTATAACTATGGTAAGGAAGAAATCTGCCAGTTGGGGAACCAACTGTAAGATCAGGGCTTGTTCTGCTCCAAAGGAAATAAACTGTTTTGGAGATTTGTTCTTTGCATTTGACCATCAGGCCATGATCTGATCAATACCTCTTGTTCAAGCTTTACGAGCAGCCAGTCAAGCAATTGCATGGCCGTTAAGTGTGGGTGTTTACTTTGAGCTTATTGCTCTCTAAAGTTAAAGTGCACCACCTACAGCCAACCCTTTGCAGCATCAACATGCCTGCATTAACCCAACTATGGGTACCCTGGAACTGTGTCTAGGAGCTCTCTCACAAGTAATACTAGCAATATTCTTGGACCAGGTGGAAGATGGTAGCAGCCTCCGCCTGTACTGTGTTTGTGGTGTGGAGGTAGGCCGAGTACAAGGGCTGTGTCTGGTTGAGTATTTTTAATGACTGCCAGAGGGAACAACTATTCAATCACACCTTCAGTGGGCCTTTATAGTGGTGGCTCAGGTAGACATGGTAAAGAAATACAAAATCACACATAACCCCGTAATGCAAAGCATCATGGGCTGTACATGCAAATCACCACAGAATATTATGCTGGTTCAACTTTAAGCAAAAATGCATGGTGCAGGCTGAGCCTGGTAGAAAAACAGAAGAATGGCCTGGGGATATTGTACTACTCCACAAGTGGGGAGCCACTGCATTTGGTGGAACAGAAAGCTGTGTTCTTGGCAATAGAATTTGACGATGTGGCCTGTAAGTGATATCTGTCCTGGCTGCAGTGGTGTATATGGTAACAGTTTGTTCCACCTTTGAGATCTTATGAACAGGCCACCAAAGATGTTAGTGCTGAACCAGCAACCCTTAGCGTGGTTCTTATTTTGGTGGTTCTACTTGAGTGACACATATCCCATAATTTGACGTCTTCTACAGCAAACCAACACAGGACAGCTAGTGATGGTTGCCAAGGTGGCGGCACTGGTGATAGTGGTGAGAATGACTGTGATGACAATGGTGGTGGAGAAGGTAGTGGTGACATCAATAGCTCATCAAGTCAAGTTAATTTGTGTCCTGATGCCTTTAGCTCCCCCACTGCTCTGTTGTCCCTTTGTCTCTGCCCCAGCCCCTGAGTTTTACCTAAATATGCTAACATCTGCTGTCTTCTCTCTCTTTTCTCTGCAGAGCTAGAGCCTCGCTGACCCGAGTATGTTCCACGGCCTGCAGTGTGGCTTTGCAGACGCCCGTCCACCTCATCATCCACTTCCACAATGGACCAGGTATGGCCACACAACAGTCTTCTTCAAATTAATTTCAGACTTGGTGCCATCACCCATTCCTGGTGATTGGCCAATCACTACTGAACTGCTCCTTCGGATTGGCAGTGAGCATGAATTGAGCAGACTACAGCTGAAACTGTTTGCTCCACACTGCCTTCTGTCTTAGCAGCCCTAGTCAGCTAAATTTTCAAACCACCCCCGACACCGCCCCACTGTAACGCTTCTTTAAATCCTATTGCTGCACCTATGACTCCTCCCTACAATGCAGCCCACCCAATTATATCTTGGCTTTTCTCATCCCCTGGAATTTAGTCCTTTTGCTTTCTCTGCTTCATCTCTTACTGTGGGTGATATAAATAACAAATATAATGGTTGCTCCACAATATTTCTTGCTCTCCTCCACTGTTAAACCTGTCCCCTCATTATAAGCTCTTCACTTACCAGCTAGTCTCATATTATCCTTCATATGTTCATTGATTGCCAGTTAGTCTTATACTACCTACCCACTTCTGCCCCTCTCATAAGATCACTGTCTATTTGCTATTATGATTCTCCTTCAGACCAGAAGGTTACTCCTTTAGAGCTTCCTCCTGACCTGTCTGCATCAGAATGTAGCTTACTTGGTCAGTGCACCAGCACCACCCCCACAACTATGAAATCTTTCTGCCCTTATACCCCTTTTACTTGACTCTCACATTACATAGGTCCTCCCCTCACCTTAGCTTCCTTGCCTTCTCCCAGCACAACAAAACAGTTCTGTCAGTATCCATGACCAAGAAATTACATAAGACATAGTGTCTCCACCCACCAACCATACGTTCTCGACTGCCTACTTCTCTTGTCAGGTGACACTGAGTTGAACCCCGGTCCCTGCAAGAGGGTTAAGAATAATCACTTGACTTCATGTCCCACTTGGTCTAACTTAAAAGGGATTAAGACAGCCTGCATGAATGTACAAAGTGTTAGGTGTAAAATGGTGGAATTAGAGGCTTGGTCCCAACACTATAAACCAGCTGTCCTCTGCATGTCTTAGTTAAAGCACTCCATCCTACCCCACGATGTCTCACTCCAAGGCTTCTCCACCTATCATTGTGACTAGCCCAATAAGAGAGAAGGGGTTATACTGATCTACACTAAGGTTGGCTTGGTAGTTTGTGAGCTAACTGACTTATGAATCAACCCTGAAATTGAACATCTATTTATTTCAATCACCCTCGGCTAGGTCAAACACATAACTATAGGGTGTGTATATCTACCCCCTAAACTGGCTTCCTCCACCTACATTGATATCTTCTCCAGTCTTTTTTTTTTTTCTAACTCTATTTATCCTCCTTTCGCCAGGTCACCCTCATCATCCACCAATCCTACCGGTCTCTGGGTCTTTCGGGGTCTTGTGGCACTGTGTGCGCCCCAGCAGATCCCTTGAGCCTGTCCAGAGGCTTCATCCTCGGTGGCCCCGATGTTTCCTCCATTTCTGCCCCTTTGGTCCTACACCCGAGACCCCAGAAGTGGTGGTGCATGTGCGTGGAGGTGCATGTATGCACCACTGCTCTAGTACCAGTCTCTTCAACCCTCCCTCAGCCTAATGTTGGCAGTCCTTGGAGTGACGCAGCCAATCCAGCCTCCACCAGTGGGAAGCCAAATACCAAGGACACCTGTTCCTCCCTCCCAAGGCAGAGGTCCATCAGCTGGCAGCTGCTCGCATCCTCTCCTTCCCCCCCAACAACCTCCAACGACCCAGGCTTGTTCCTGAACCCGAGTCGCCAGCAAGGCATGAGGTGCGGCATCTAGTGCCTCAACCCTCTGTGCCACCGGGCTGGCCTCTCTTCTCCAGTCTTGACACTCTTCCACCCAGTGACACCATACTCTGTGGAGACTTTAACCTGGACTGGACTGGACCCAATAGTGCCCAATACCAAGCAGCTCTCACAGATGCCAGACTTGAGCAATTATTAGTCCGACCAATTAGGTTTAACATGAAGTCTGGTAACCACATCTTTTTTGGACTGGATGCTAACCAACAAGACCCACATCAAGGCTGCTGGAGTCCTCCCTGATGCGTTAAGCGATCTCTCCGCACATTCTGTCTCTGGAAAAACAACTCCCCCCCCCCCCAAAAAAAAATCTAGAGATGTAACAAACTTCAGCTTGGTAAACTTCCTGCACAGTTTGGCTTCAGTCGATTGGACACCCATTAACACTGTACCTGACATAAATCATGCTTTAGATTATCTTGTCAACATGAAGTCTGATGCCCCAAGCATCCTGTCCTGTGCCGGAAGGCTCATAAAAATGACGAGCGAGGCGTATTTACACGGGAGAAAAAGAAACATTGTGGCATGTAGAGGTCTGTTAACTGAACCTCTAGAGCCAATTCCTGGTGAAAAACGGAGCAGGGTAATGTACTTTAAAATCGTTATTAAAGTTGCAGCTCTGAGTTTGGTCATGCACAGTAGCACCAGCCCTGGTAATTGCCCCCACTGTTTTGGACTGTTTTCCTTTAACAATTATTAAAGTGCTTGTGCAGACTCACTGAAGAATAAAAACAGTGGCCCTTAATTAATCACAACAGAGATTAAATAGTTAACAATTTACTACAGCTAACAAAACACAGTATCGCATCACTGTTACATTATACTGTCATACATTCACACGCACAGCCTTTTTTCAGATACATGGAATTAATGATCATATTACCGTTTTTAAAAAAAATCAGTACTATAACTTAATTAGCAAATTGAAAACCATGTAAAAAGGCACTGACAGCTATTAATTAAGATAAATGTTCAATACATTAAATTGCCCCATGTCCCCATAGCTTTACAGGACTTGAATCCATGCCCAGTATTGGTAATACGAGTTGTTCCTAAATTTCTTTATAGACTGTATTTTTTAGTGTAGTCTTCTCTCGTAGTCATCACAGACTTTTGGTATTCCAAACGTTTCAATATGCTATCAGTGTGGAGAATAACGGCCATTCATACAATAATTCTCACAGAGGTTTTGAGTATGCAGGGACTGTGGAATAAAAAGGAGCAAAATCTTTGAGACTGAGCACATGCCAAGCCTATCACTTTGAAAAGAACAACCTAGGTGAGATTTGCAGAGTATGTTTAAAAATATGCAGGAATTAATACTGAACCAGCTCACTGTAAGTGTTCATCTGTAACTAGGCTTGGCGGTTCCCAATAAATATTGATTTCTGTCAACTTCAATCAGTTTTTTGAACTTTCATAATTTCGACAGAAAAAAGTAGCCCTCGATTAAGCTTGCTAAAAATGTTCTGACACCCACAACAGTACTCTATCAGCACACAGCCAGTATTCATTCAAATCAAAGCTTTTCTGACAATGTGTCTATTCATACCTATTTGCACCTAATTTATGGGTGCTGGATACCTGTGTGCTTTCCTGTGTGTACTTCACAGCTTTTAATTGATTCATTGTCATTCCCTGAATTTAGTGTGGCTACTTGCCTTAGCGTAGTGACTGCCGAATCCTGACTGTGTTACGATGGGTCGCAAAAGAAAGTGTGCTGATGAGTACTGCTCTGAATTCCATGAACTTGAATTAAAAAACATAAAAAAAGAATGGAATGTGGGAAATGACTTGACATTTTGAGATGCAAAATTTGTAAAGCAGAAGTCAAGCAAACCACCTCTCAGAGCATCTCAATAGCAATACCCACTTGAAGCTGAAGCTGAGTGCGGAAACATTTTCTGAGTCATCCATGGAATCTTTCATGGGGCGTATGCGGCAGAAAACAGAAGAGGTAGCTGACTTTCCACATGATCTGGTGCTGGTTTTATGTTACGAGGTGATTCCAATGAACGCTGCCCAGAGCTCCAGCTACCTAATGTCTGCAGTGAGGAAATATACACCAGCAGCTCGAACATGCCTTAAGTGACGCCAGCTGGAAGAAAAATACCTTCCTGAAGTATTTAGGCACCACAAATCTGCCTTGAATGAGCTGCTAACTGGTAAGCAATTCTCCCTTGCAGTTGAGAGACCCCTGAGTTGGCAGGGCTTCCAGCTATTAACATTCTTGGTGTTTTTTACTTCACTTAAAACAGAGCCATAACTGTCTGCTGCTGAAAGCTACTGTTTTACAGTGCACTGCAGGAGTAGTCTCGAACCTACTTCGTGACATGATGAGAGACTATTCATTGACATGGGCAGATTGCATTTCAATTAACACTGACTCTGCCATGTATATGTAGAGATTGTTTAAAGATCTGAAAGACATTTACCTGCATTGCTACACATACCATGCATAGCACATCTATTGCATGTTGCTACTGATCATGCTATTAAAAGCAACGCGTTTTCTGATGTGAATGAAATTATTGTTCACTTTCCAGCACTATTTAAAAGTGCCAACAAACAAAGGCGAGCCTTTTTCAAAGTGTGTGCTAACAATGGTGTACCACCTGGCATGAAAGCACCCCCCAGATTTGTCCTGTGCCGGTGGTTTTCTCGGCTAGAAGTCACACAGTTCATTCATGCCCACTGGGAGAGTATGTGTGACTTTTTAATTAATGAGGGTGTTGAGCCCCAGTCCAAAAAGCATCAAAATTACAGCGGCTTGCTGCTGACAATTCTAGTCAAAGGAAACTGTACTGCAAGCTAACATTTGTCTGCAGTTTCCTTAGTAAAATTCATGCACTGCATGTACAAATGGAGTCAAAAACACCAGGCATCCACAAAACTGACGGTTCCTTAACTATGATTTGACTGTGGCAAGCAATGCTAAAACATCATTAAAGGAGGTAGATTTACAATCAATGGGTTCAAAAAGACAGTCCCTGTCTGCGGCAATGCATGCCTTTGCTAAGAATTTTCAGAATAAGCTGACCGCAATGCTGACCCGCAATGTACCAGATGGCCTTTATGGCACAAACTCACTACTTGACAGTTGCAGGCTGTTTGAACCATTTATTAAGGCACAGCTTTCAAAAGAGGTCTCCCACTATGATCATATCATAAACACTTTCAGGTGTAAAGCAGATGAATTTAAGAGGAATTTTTATTAATCCATGAAGCTTGATATTCCCTCTGATAGCACTATCACCCCTATTGAATATTGGAAGAGTAAAACGTAAAACCTTCCAGTATTGCCCAGTGTTGCAATGCGATCTCTGGCCATTCTAGTAACATTGACTGCGATCGAGTGGTCA